>OZ018322.1:10190852-11566429 GCA_963969495.1 Ceratothoa steindachneri
ATATATATATATATATATATATATGTATATGTATATATATATATATATATATATATATATATATATATATATATATATATGTGAGAATAGGTGGAGGAAGTAAAATTCCGGAAATACTGTAGTTCTATATTGACGTTTCGCCTTTCAGCTTCTTCAGAATAGAGCTACATAATAAAGGAGATCGCTCTCTATATATGTAGGCAGATGTTACCCCGGGTCACGGCTTCTCGTCCTCAGTCGGCTTCTTCGAGTCGGTCGGTTGGTTTTATCGGACTCCGACCATCCCTCTTAATTTCTTATGACCTTAACTGCATTATTGGCCAGCCAAAAAAACCCGCCCTAGTGATTGGTTGACCTGTTGGAGATAAAATGCGCCGCTCTAACCATTCTTCTCTCTCCTTTTACTAACTCTTATCACTTACTTTGATCCCACCCCAATTAGGAAAATGACCATATTTATCGACAAGTACTACCACTGCGTCTGATGTCCTATGGGCTCTAATCTCCCTCTTATGCCCATTAATTCTAGTCTTAATATCTCGTTAAAACTCACCCTAATAACTACGGTCACATCCGCCACAAAATATTTGACGAAATAATACCCTTTTTGTTTTTGGCTGCATTATTCCTATGCTTCTTTAACTCCTTAACTCTGGTTCCCACAGGGTTAGCTATCAAAATATATGCTTTCGTAAGAGACCTATTTAATACCTCTGCCGCAATAGAGTACGTGGCAGACAGGTGCCTAACCGCTTCTAATCTCTTTCTAGTGGGCTCATTAACTTCATATGCCTCTGTGAGCCTCGCTTTTCTATTTCTCTCGGCTATTTTTGATGCCTTTTTACGTGATTTTATTAATAGGCCCTCGGGATACTGTAGTTTCATAAAGGCTTTCTTAATATACTCAAATTTATCATTCAAATCACTTTCGCTACAAATGCAAATAGCCCTTAAATATAACCCAATCACTACCCTTCTCTTCGTTTTCTTACCACGTC
Source organism: Ceratothoa steindachneri (assembly GCA_963969495.1). Lineage (NCBI taxonomy): Eukaryota > Metazoa > Arthropoda > Malacostraca > Isopoda > Cymothoidae > Ceratothoa > Ceratothoa steindachneri. The sequence continues at coordinate 10,191,851 of OZ018322.1, forward strand.
CAGAGAGAAAATGAATAAAATCTTCCTTATTCGTGGGTTTCCTGTACACGGAGAATTTAGCCCTATCGTCATTCCTATGTAAGAACGTGTCCAGGAAAGGAATTTTATTGTTTTCTTCTTCTTCAACGGTAAACTGTGTTTGCTCATCCACTTTATTCAGCCGTTCTAATTTATGGCCTATATCGGTACTCGCTGAAATTACGACCAGGACATCGTTTACGTAGCTCTATCAAAGTCCTATGGAGGATATTCGCCCGGTGTACAGCAGATTTGTTTAAAATTAGATCCAATAACATGAGTGAAGCAAGGTTTAGTATTATAGTGAGGATTCTCTACAAAAAGTAGCAAAGAGTCAAATATTTAAATTCGATTTCTAGAGGGAGAATGGCAACGATTCTCATGATCAGTATTCAAGCAAGGAAAGCAGTTTAGTTCGTTACTTGTGTAATAAAAGGTGTCATATAAAAATTTACTGTTCCTTAAGTAAAGAAAAGGTAAGTATTCTGGAGGGCGAGGGCAAGTCTTATGTGGCATTGGGTGAAGGAGAAGTAAATATATGCACATTTTCTCAAGATTTTATTTTTACATAAAGGTAGCGTATAATGGGGAAAAGGTGAAAGTCCCTTGCTGTTTGAGCTCTGTAGGGACGCAAGGGCTAAAGTTAGGTTAGTTTCAACCTGATTGAATGCTTACCGGAGAGTATTCTTTGATTCGACAGGTACAGAATGGATTCATTTCATTGTTGGATGAATGCGAAGGTCTTGATCGCCTTTTAGGGATTTTTAACGAAAAATTCTTCTTCTCGATAAGAATTGGGGTCAGTTGGAGAGTAAACCTACCTTATCAGACAGATAAGACGATAATAACTTCTTAGGAAATTGTTTCGTGATGGCAAGAAATGAGGTAGATTGCAAAGATTTATTTAATGCAGGTAAAATGATGCGTAGGTACAACCATCCCTCAATGCCCCAGGACAAAAGGTTGGGAGAGATATTGTAAATTGTAGTTCCTGAGGATATTAAACTATTTTGTGGGTCCTGGCATAAGGAAGGGACTAAATGATCTATTCAGACTTGACATTTATGTCAATTTGCAGGAAATGCTCAGACTATAATAAAGCCCATGCCTTTGGAAGCCATTGCGATGCGTATTGAACCATTTTCAACGATTCTTTAAAATATAGTGGGTTCGATCCCTATGAATAAGGATTTCCGGAATGTAATATATTATAACGATCAGGTGCGAGAGACCACGATATAATATTCCAAGAGTATAGTTAGGGTTTTCGAAAAGTACTTTAGGCAGATTGAATTACAAAAATAGATACGGATTGACCAGGGTACATGTTTCAATTCTAAAATATTTCTTTAATTTGCAAACATTTTAGGTATAACAATTAAAATCTCTAATCCTTATCATCGTGAAACCTTCGGGGCTGTAGACCGTTGTCATTCGACCTTGAAAAATATAATTAGAGCCTCACAGTGGGATGAAAGCTTATCTTATTTAATTTTCATTTTGAGAAATATATATATTATATAAGGAAAGTCCCGGTTTTACTCTTTTTGAACTGATATATGGACAGCATGTGAAGGAACCTCTCGAGTAATTTGCTGGAAAAAAGGCTCGAGGAAGAACAAGAAGGAAATTGTTCGATTAAGTTTGTTCCAAATTTTACAGATAAGTTTGAAGACATTAATAAATTTTGCTCATGATAATCTGTTAAATCTTAGGGGAAAATAAGTGTTATTATGACATAAAAGCTGCTTATAGAGAGTTCAAGCCTGAATATGAGGTCTAAACGCTTCTGTCTATTCCTCTTACACCCTTTCCCGGAAGACTTTTGAGTCCTTATGTTGTAAAAGCCAGGGATAAGCCAAAGATCTATTTAATAATTAAGAAAACAACAGTATGTCATATTATTTTGTAAAAGAGGTATTTCGATAGAAGTGATTGTAAAAGTGTAAGCATAATTAATACGTGTGTGGAGAGACCCTCAGGTGATACGGTAGAAGATGTTAGGAGAGACTTAGGCCCCTACAGATGGCGAAGAACGGAAGAGAAAACGAATTTAGAAGAAGGAGAGTTCGAGTCAACCTTCGAGATCTTTGATTCTCTTTCAGAAACTGACAGCCAACATTTTTTTCAGAACCTGCTTCTGAAGATACTGCGCCTTGGTAAGCTCCTAAGAGAAGATATAATATGCCTTTTAGACGAAAATTATGGTACATTTGCACAGGTTAACGACGCTCGAATGTTTTTGTCTCGACATTAAACTGGAAAATGAAGGTCACCCAGTGAGGCAAGTTCCTTACGAAGCCAGCTCTATAAATGGATACCGGCTGCATCAGTAGGTGAAAGACGGGTTGAAAATGGAATTACATAACGAACTATTAGTGATTGGGCCAGCTCCTGTATAATACATAGTGCTTAAAGAGGAATATCATTATATAATAGTAACTGACTATAGAAGTCTCAATGTGGTGATCGGAGGAAGTATATTTCCTCTTTCCGCTGATTGATGACCTTATTGACGGAGTAGGTCATGCCTTTTTTGTTTTAAAATTTGATCTATTAAACGGTTATTATGCAATTCCTCTCGCGAGAGGCCCAACCACTATATCTGTTCCTCGTCCCAAATGAAACCTTTGCATATAAAGTTCTTCCCTTTGGATTTTAGATTCCGGCAACTTCTTTTCTAATAATGATGAATCACGTGATTTTATGAATGGAAGGTAAAAAAACATATTTCTCGGATATTATTGTCTACTCAGAAGATTGAAAAATACAAGGATTTTGGATTGTTCCAGCTTTTGGAGGGAGCAAAGTTGACTGTGAATTTATTAAACTCAGAATTCGGTATATCACATATTACCTACTTAGGTTACATAGTTGGATGCGGATTGATGGCTCCAGTAGCTCACAAGGTGGCAGCAATCGTCAATTTTCCTGAACCAAGTAACAAAAATGGGCTGCAACGATTTATTGCAATGACGGGCGTTTACCGAAGATTCTTTCCTAATTTCTCGACGGTCGTGACCCCCTTGACAAACCTTGTGAGTCCAAAGATACCTTTCCAGTGAAATGCAGAGTGTAGGGACGCCTTCGAAGAAATAAAGTCTCTTTTCTGTTCGGCTCTAGTACTACGATCTTCAGACTTTGGGAAGCAATTCTTTTTGCAAAGCGATGCTTTTCAAGAATGGCGTTGGCGCGGTACTTTTGCAGAGACAAGTAGGGAATCCTGAATACTAGTTGCTACGCATCCACGAAACATCGAAGGGCTGCATCAAATTATTCCACGATAGAGAAAGAACTATAGGGTTTTATGTTTGCGATAAAGAAATATAAAAGCTACAAATTAGACGGAAGCCATATATTGTGTGTACAAATTAACCATGACCCACTGCGGTATTTGTCACAATTTAAAACTATGAATCAACCATAAATAAGGTGGATTTTGTCTTTATAATCATATAATCTGACAATATATAAAAGGGAAGAATAATGTTATAGCAGATGCCCTTCCTAGGGTATAATGCCACGTATTTCTTGCATGTACTCTTTCCATACACCTAAACCGCCTTTCTATTATTTTGCCTTCACAATTGTTAAAAGAACCATTAAAGAAAAATTACATGTCAAAGTCCGAGACGATTGGAAATGGCAAAAATTAATTGAGAGGTGGCCAAGTTTGGATTAATATTGTAAATACAGTTGGGTGAAATAAGTATTCGTCCACCATCAAAATTCAATTTTAATAGACTTCCAACCCATCAAACTTCATGAAATTTACACACTATATTAATATTAAAGTAAAGTTAAAAGTTCAATGCACAAAAAGGCCTATAACAAAATTAAAATTCACTAAACTTGAAATTAATGAAAACAGGCGAGGGGTGGGGGAAGTATTCGTACAAATCGATATTTGTTGATTAATACTTAGTTGCGGAGCCATTGTTGGCTTTCACCGCCATTAATCTTTTTATGTAGTTCTTCACTATTGCGTTGCAATATTCCTTTGGTATTTCGGCCCATTCTTCTTTGAAAAATACCTTCAATTCTTTGATGTTCTTGGGACTCCTCAAATGTATCTTGCTCTTCAATGTTAGCCACAAGTTTTCTATTGGGTTCCAATCTGTCGACTGTCTAGGCCACTTTAGAAGGTTTACATTGTATTCACGGAAGCATTCGTGAGTAGTTTCGCAGTATGCTTTGGATCATTATCGTGTTGAAAAATCGATCCATCTCCAAGTCTAAACTTCTCTACAAAAACGAACAGATGTTTTTCTAAAATGTTTCAGTAGATTGCCGAAATCATGGTCCCATCTATGGTATAGATATTGTCGCTGCCTTTAGATGAGAAACACCCCTGAACTAGGATACTCGCCCTTCCCCCAAACTTCACGGTAGCGATGGTGTTCCTAGGATCGTAGGCACTGCTGCCTTTCCCAAAGGCAGAACGGCCATTGTTTCAACCAAACAATTCTATTTTTGTCTCTTCTGACCACATGATATTATCCGAGAACTCGGCAGGTTTCTCCAAATGCTCACAGCTGAACTTAAACTATATAGCTATGTCTCTATTCAGCAGCAGAGGTGTCTTTCTTGGCCTGAGAGAGTTTAAGTCTTGCCGGTTTAGTTCATTACTTATGGTTCCCTTTGTAGCCGACGTTTTTGCCGCCAGTAGGTCAACTTGGATTTCCTTACGGGTCATCATAGAGGCAGCTCTAACCTTTCTAATTATTACACAAGAAGTTTAGTAGTAAATCTTCCGAGGAGCACCTGAACGTTCCAGGTTTTCGATCGTTCCCAACTTTTTTCATTTTAGAATGACTGATCCAATGGTACTGCAAGGTATTTTCAACTGCTGGATATCTTTTGGTAGCTCAACCCATCAATATATACGAGTAGCTTCAAGATCGCTTTTTTTCTGCTCATTGAAGGGTTCTTTATTCTTCTTCATGATAACGTCTTTAATGCTGGAACGTCGACTGCTTAATGGCATTCCAATCTTTTATGAGCTCTTGTTGACGTATCTACATATTATTAAAACTCTCTAGAAGATTTATTGCACTGTCACAGATAATAGTATTTCTCTCTTGTACTTTAAAAATTAATTTCGTTAGGTTTATGTTTCTGTACGTATACTTTTTTCATTCGTGTTTTCATTAATTTCAATTTTCCTGAATATCAAATCTATTTCATGCCTTTTTGTGCACAGGTTTACACTTTACCTTAATTTTAATTAATTGTGTAAATTTCACGAAGTTTGATGGGTTGCAAGTCTATTAAAATTAAATTTTGATGGTTGCAAATACATATTTTACCCCACTGTATAAACTGATTGTTTATGGAACAAAAATGATAGCGAGCCGATCTACAAGATTAAAACTTGTAAAGAAAGTAAGGTAAGGAAATTCTCATTGTTTTTATATATGAGTACATATAAACGCATTGGTAAGATTAAATTTATTATTATGAATTAAATCTTTTGATGAAGATGTACAGATAATTAAATTCACAGCCTCAATTAACATTGTAAAATCATTCAGGAAAGGTGGCTTATGAGTGGTTTGTGGGAGGAAAAAATGAAAAGAATTTATTGCTACGACCAGACGTCAAGAATAATCAGTTGTTAGAAACCTTTATGGTTCAGTGCTATAATTTAGATTTAAAAAGAGAGTGTGTGTTTATATGTGTTGGGTTAAACTTCTATAAAATAAGTTTGAGCGTCACAAACTTCACTTAGACCTCGCTCCTCTTAGAGAAATATTTTGTCATTCTGGATATCCAAACCTACAAACTACAAGTTTTTCCATTCAAAATAATCCCTCTCGGGTCTAACACATTTTCCTATCCTCCTCTTTAACGTCTCCATGAACCTTTGGAAGGATTATCCCGAGATTCTCGCCAGCTCCGTTGTCACGTCCCTCTTGATGACTTCCAAATCCGGGAAACGTGTCCTCTTGATGACTCCTTTGAGCTTGGGGAAAAGGAAAAAATCACATTAAAGGTGAGGTCAGTAGGGAAGTTACTTAGCAGAGTGATGTGTTTCAATACCAGGAAATGCCAAATGCTTAGAGCATTGGAATCTCGCGCATTTTTACGGTGAATCAGCTATGAGTTCTTTTGTTACAACTCTCTCCTCTTCTCGTGCACTGAAAGAAGTAAACGCTAAGGATCTCTTAGTAGACATGTTGGTTGATCGTCTGGCACTGAAGCAAGAACTCAATGTGGAACATAACCCTCATATCGAAAAATACGATTAACTAAAGAATTTGGTGCTAGGTGACTGAGTCCTACTTGAAGATCCATTACTCATCATTGGCAATGACCCTCCCCAGCAAGTCTGGTTGGGATTTAAGACACAGCTGCATGCGCCGTTCCTTATGGGCATCGATAAGAAGTTTCGGCAGCAACTTTGCGCACATCTTGAGCAGCATGTCCGAATCGGCGTAATAATCTTCCAGACGTTGTCAAAGATACCATGCACCATCTACCGGGCTCGTTGATGGCCTTCCATTCCTGGGCTTTTCATCCACGTCCTCACCTTCCTCTATGAACCTCTGGTGCTACTCAAAAAATTGTGAGCGCCACATTGCCTCATCTCCTTACATTTGCTGCAGCATGTTGAGTGCTCATGATGGACACAGTAGATGATCATTAAACCCAGAAAAAATAACAGAAGATAATAATACAAGCGATTTCGTCTTTTTATAAAAACAAAGAAGGATAAAACAGCAAACGAATTATAATAATATAATAAAATATTTACGCTTTAAAGTAAGCGAAATAATAAATCCGGTTGAACCGATGTCATCAACCGCTTTTTCGCGTTTCCAGACACCACGGTAACCACAATGAGTAAATGCGTATGGTGTTTGAGTGGTTAGCTTGGTGGCTGGAAAAGCGAAGAGCTCTTGATGGCATAGGTTCAAACTACACATATATATATATATATATATATATATATATATATATATATATATATATATATATATATATATATATATATATATATATATATATATATATATATATATATATATACACATATATATGGAATAAATACATATCATTTTAACAAAAATATACACAAATATATAAGTTATTCTCCATCCATATTTTCTCTTCCTCTTATCTATTCTTTACCTCTGTGTTTCACCCTTTCCCCTTATTCTTAAACTACCCTCCAGTGGATCTTAGCCTTTCCGTTGGTTTGTAATTTTCTAATTCACGCTATTTTCAGTGGATTATAATAATTAATTTTTTTTTAATTAGTTCGAGCCTTTTGCCGACCTTAGTCGATAAATCCACAGCAAGTCCTTTCGTTCTAATAATTTTGGCAATACCAATTTTAATGTTACTGAGATAAATTCTTGTATTTTGAAGTTGATGTGAATTGATATGGAATTTTGTTTAACATTTAGCTGTCATCTGGAAGAGCTTCTTTGCATCAATTGGAATTTCCATTTAGTCTTTGTCTTTAATCTCTTTTTCAGTGAATGCTGTATAGTTTTCCATTTCGGTATCGTACTCAATTCAATTGATTTGGAGCCTACCATCGGTATTATGATGCAATATTCAATATTAGTAGTAAAAGTTACAGCTTTTTGAGATTCTTTTTAACTTAAAAAGTTTTAATTCCCTTCCGTATATTAACTTCACAGCCTAGGTTGCCATAATCTGTAACAACATGAATCACCTGTCAAATGCTGTCTTGAGAATTGATATGACGCTTATACCTGAACCTTATGTTCTTACTCAAATTAAGGGGAACGTTGATATTAAAAAACAAAGAATCATGAAATTGAGTGAAAAAAGGGCAGCAAAATCTTCTATTATTTATTAATAAAAAAATTGTCTAAAAATAACCAGAATTTAGCAATCCATGCTATTGGGACCGAGAAAGAAATTTATAGATGTTCAATGAGAACGATGAAGAAATATATGCCTCGATTTAAAACCTTCCTTCTGATATAATCAGAGATGAACACAAACTTTTCTTCTCTGTTTACCTTCCCCGCCTCTGAAAAAACACAATAAAAAACAAAACAAACTCCGATACTGTCCTCCATTTTTATTAATCTAACAAAAACTTAGTGCATTAAATCCTTGCCTTACTCAATTTCTCCATTATTTACTTTCACCTTGCGAAATCTCGGTATTAACCATTTGTATCATAATCAAATTATTCTCATGAAATTTAATCATTATTGATCTCCTTATCGCCAAATAAATCCTCATATTGTCAAATGGCTGTCGCATGAAATTCCCCTATTAAAACAATTTCGGAAACAAAATTGACTTATTATTATTCCTCTCAAATAAAATTCCAAGGCTTTATAAAAATGAAACGATATCCTCAGAAGAGTAGAAACAATACGGAGAAACGATGCTTCGTTTCAACAGTGAGGTTTCTCAACTTTTTAATAAAAATAACTAAAGTTTGTTTGCCAAGGATGCACAGATGAAGAGAGAGGAAGGAAGGCTCTTAAAATGCGAGCTTAGGAAGTCATATATACCGTCGTTTTAAGCTCTTGTTAACAAAATTACGGGGCGTTGATGCCGAAGTAAAAACGTCGCTACATGCATGCAGCATACCCACGTACACTACATGTATGTAACATACCTATCATTGGACACTACATGCATGTAACATAAATAAGTAGATGTAACAAGGGAATAGCGTACAACGCTTATATAAAGATTCAATGGAGTTTTTTAATTATATGGCTATTTAGGTATTGTTTGTCTGACCTGAAGCTTTCGGTAGCATGGTGGATATGACGTTTGATTGAAACTCCTCGGTACTGGGTTCAATTCCCGGCGAGAGCACAAGTGAAGATTTTGCCGTTCACAACGAGCAACAGCCAGTAATGTGGTTCGTCGAATCTAAGGCTTCCGTCCACGCACGTCTCCAATCAGAGCCAAGCCGATCACCGTTGTCCCTACAACCCACCCTTCTTTCGCACAGGCATCGGTTTACATTTCTCGCTCGCAACATGCCGAAGAGGCTTCCAGTACACACTGCCCTGACCTGGAACGGGTGGGTTTCCCTTGGGCCACGGAGAGTTCATTGTTTGCTGGTTAGTAATAAAACACAGTACTAGTTCTCCTTCTGCACCAACACTACCCATAGTGGACTCTCCTCTGATGCCTTCGAGTTTGCAAGGAATTGTCATTCTAATCTTTACGTAAATATTATTATCCGGTCGGGTGAACTTATCTATGGTTAAAAAGGGACGCCTGTCGCAATTAAATATCATATAAGGATTGGAGCAGGAAAAAGGAAAACTATGGTGCCAAGCGCTTTCATTTTTATTTAATAAGGCCTCGTTCAAGGAATGAGCAACAGAAGAGAGAAACATATACTGGAGTGAATCACGAGAAAAGATAGTTCCTTAGAGAAAGACTTTCTTATTTTCTTATCTTTAAGAGTTAATAATAAAAAGGTGGAGTAAAAAAAGCCCACGGAACATGTTAAAGTAAAGGCAACCTTCAACACAATAATGGCTGTTTCTGCAAACATAAGTAATGCCACTTATTCACATGAGTAGCGACGGACAGGTCTTATTAAAACACAGTCACAATATCAGTGTACATTAAATTGGTGTAGCCTTATTTGTTCACTAAATGAGACTTTAAATAAAACCGAAAATGCTTGGAATCATATCTTTCTTTTCTTGGAGGTAATCATATTTAATCTCACTTTGAAGTTTGTGAGCTTCTCGCCATATAAAGATATTACCACAAAGTTTCGTTATGGGCAGATTTTATGGATCCTAATAATGTAAAAATGCTACACAAGCGCTTTTGTCTTTTTATGACAAAAAAAATGATGAAACATAAATTAGGAAGAAGAGAGAAAAGGAGAGGGAGAAAGAAAGAGAGAGAGTTAGAGAGAGAGAGAGAGTTAGAGAGAGCTATAGAGAGAGAGAGAGAGAAATAGCAAACGAAAGAAAGTAATATAAACATTTTTATCCATTAAAGAAAGTGAAAAATGGATGGGGTTCGAATCTTTGCCATTTAGCGCTCATCGCTTTTCAGGACACAGTGCTAACAAATATGCTGCAGTTCACATCTTTATTAATCTATGTTTTATCTTCTTTGGTAGAATAAAAAAAACGGCCGAAAACAATTGGGTATAATTATTTCATTATACGTACTTATGGGTTATTGATAATCTACTCTGTCTCGTGTGTGTTGCGAGTTCTCGTTCATTACGAAGCTCCCGTCCATTTTCCTGAAAGGCGAAGAAGACTCGATGACATGGGTTCGAATTGCATCAGTTATTTCATTTTATTTATTGGGAAAAGTTATTATATTATTTTATTCTGTTTTCTATCTCTATATTCTTTCTTTCTTAATCTATGTTTGATTCTAGTTTGGGCTTATATTTGCTTCTTTTCGCATGGGTTATTAAGCATATATATATGTATATATATATATATATATATATATATATATATATATATATATATATATATATATATATATATATATATATACACATACATAAATATACAAAAATTCCCACAGAATAAATGAAAAGCGAAATCCTAGTACTTTTAAACCTAATTCAGTTCATTCGAAGGAATTCTTTATGCATTCCTTGAGAATGAACTGAATAAAGTTCGAAAGCACATATTGGATTTCTCTATTTATTTTTCCTGCGCGATTTTTTGACAATTATTGCTCTAGTCATGCGCTACTTTTTGAGTTTCTCATATATATATATATCATATTTACTTTATATTTCAGACATAAATTTCGAAATTTAGGTAAAATAAAAATAATAATAAGATAAACATAGTAAATATTGTGTTGTTTTTTCATTTTTATGATTGTTTCTCGCTCTGCAATGTTGCATATCAAACTCGAGTGAATTCTGAGGGATTTCGTTCTATTCTTGCCTTAACTCTGCTCGCCACTTGTCATAGATCGGGGACTTATGTTTTTCATCTCATATTGAACATCTGCTACAGGTGCTTGATCGGACTTAGCTCACGGGATTTTTCCAGGCTCGGAGCCCAATACAAATTCGATGCCTTGCTGTTTTGTTCTTACCGCTTGCGCCCAATGATATGGTGTTAACTCATGCTGACTAAGTAAAGGCTCATCGCCAAAATACTCTTGGATCATTCGTATGAGGTGCTCTTGGAGGAAATTATGAGGCTCTATTGGTTAGAAGGGGGTTTTGGGGAAGAAATATCAGATGGCTGATTGCCGTGGATGAGAGGCAACCAAATACTGGATTGTCTCAAGATTCTTCATGTTGAGGACAATGCGGAATTCACGGTAACCTTTCTCCGCTCTGGATATTTCATCGCCCGGAAATCCTAAACAGTGAGTAGTAGGCTTCATAAGAGAAAATAACTTTGTTCATGTTTTTCACTGTTTAATCTCCTTATATTCAGCAGGATAAAAGTCATCCTTTGATTTTTTTTGTTGGGTTATGTTTTCTTTGCTGCCTTACAAGTAACGAGGCAATTGTGTATAAGTTTGTGTCTCACTATGCGTGAATATGCACTAATACCTAGTGGTGGTGCTCTCACGAAGCTGGCTCAATAGAAAGAGACGTTCTAGGCGCTCACTGGACAATCTTAGATATCTATTTGAATGCCTTCCACAGCGTACTTGAACCAATCTCCTTAAACATATTAGTGAACTAAGCAACGGTTCTTGCAACAATTTTTAGTCACGACGGGCTACTGTGGCTTAAAGCCATTATGAATGCAAACATTTCTTTGGGAGTGGCTATTGTTAACAAGAGAAGAAAATGGTACCAAAGCTTTCGTTTGCTTTCCATTACGTTTTTGGTACTAATTAAAGTGATAATATAATATTTATGTGGGAATGTTACTTTTTATCACTCTTATAGTATGGAGACAGAGTTGTTGCGTTTGTCTGATTAAGTTTAAAAGAGTGTAGATTAGTCGCATTCGTATTTCAGGTAACTTTACTTTTTACACTTAATTCAGTTGGATTCATGATGATTTACGAGACTAGTTTATGCAATAATACCGACAGTCCTTAATTTGGCAAATTAGATTCCTAGATCATATAATGTATACATAAATATATTTAAAATTATAGTGTTTCAAAATATGATACTCTACCTAGAAATTTGATCATATCAGGATAAGTTAATAATCTTATTTTTCTAGTCTCCAAGATAAAATTCATTGATTGAGCATTAAGGAATAAGATAAAACCAAGGGTTATTATTACCTCCTATGCGACATTCCACTTCATCGAATCTCAGAGTAAACTAGAGAAATGTCTTCATATTTTACTAATTACCTTCAAATGTGATCCATTTCGTGCCTACATATTCAGGTTCTGGTTAGTACCTGTCAAAGTTGAAGGTGTAATTACTCGAGGCCCAATTATTAGCATTTTGCTGAGGAAACTTAACGCAAACCCCTGTCTATTTTTAGTCACGTGCGATTATATATCTCACTATTTCAGTCAGTCCGCGTTCTGCTTTTTTTTGTTTGGTAATAACATTTTAACTATTCAGCCGATTATAGCGAAATTTGAAACTCTTATGTTATTTTACCTTATCTTTCGAAGAATATAATTGATAAGGTCCTCCCAATGTTAACAGGGGAATTATTCGGCAATAAATTCATAACTATTCGGCCGATTCTAACAAAATTTGAAACATTTATGTTGTTTTAAATTCTCATTGGGATGATATAATTTCCAAGCTCCTCTCAATGGTTTTCCGCAAATTAATGAAGTTTCTGAAGGTCGTAAGGTCATAAATCCTAATAAGTAACAGCACAGGACTTTGGTCCTCAAGCTTTGTTTATTTCATCTTTACAGTGGTAATACTTTTGGCCCTGCTCAAATTCAACTCGTATTTGCTAAAAATAATAATACATACAACAAAGCATAAGGGGTTGGAAGGGTAAATAATTCAATGTCTAGTATACCCTAGTTAGATAACAGGTAGCCTAATCTAAGACCTTCACACGCTGGTTTGATTAGGTAGAATTGATGAGTTAAAGATAAGTTCTTGTTGCTCCAAACATGAAAGGTCGAGGTATTTTTATGTGTCTAATGGAAGTGACGAGATAGTCAAACAGATGCGCAATGTTGATTTTGTATGAAATTACATAAATCAACGAGGTCTTGTTCAGGATAAACGCATTGGGTGAGTATAGAGAAAGAGTAAGATTTCTCTAATACTGACATAACAAATATTGACAAACCGATTATTGGGCAGGAATATCATATTAAATAACGCAATTTTTCCTATTTTATAAATCGGTTTAAGAAAATATTTTACTCTCAGTCTAAATGTTGTTTCTTAGAAGGCATCTTTAAATCCTCCACGAATGAATTCCCCCAAAGCAATAAGCTCCTCATGAAAATGGACTTAAACTCTTCATAGGAACTCACTTTGTACTAACAAATCAGCCACCATAAGTACCAAACCCTTGTTCGATTTTAAAATAGCATCTACCTTTGCTCGTCCTTCGGTTTACATCACTCTTAAATTTCATTTATATTACTGCTACACTAAAAATAAGATGAATAATGACAAATAACAAATAATATGGCATATTTTCATGTTTAATACTCCATAGTTGGCTTTATTTTATGTAGGGCTCTTTTATTTCTGTCATTTTATGGTATTATTGATAGCTAATTTTCAGAATTATTTTTTATTATCTATTTTTCTTCATTGCTTCCTCCCTAAAAAGAAGTTAATTGCTGGTTATTACAAGCAAAGAGGAAGCAAAAACCAAATAGGTAGTCGTCGCGAGAAAGTTTGTAAAGAGAGATCTGTAAAATAGTGAAGAAAGGGAAATACAAATAGTGTGGAAGATATATAACACCCATTAACCGCGGAGGTGGGGGGGGAGGCCGGAAGGTAAAGATATTTCCCTATGAAAACGCATCATTATTGGTATGAGTAGGAAAGTTCAGGAGAGTTATGCTCTCTCCCAGTTCCTTGCGGTTCCAGTGATATGGACTCGAAGGTTTCAATGGAGACTGTTTACCCTGATACCTGGATACCGACACACCAGCACCATCTTTAGGGCCAGGGTCTCCGAATGTCCAAATCTAGATTGAATTTATCCGGACCTCCTTCCTACAAGACATTTCCTGTTAACTATTTTTCGTGAATTTCTTTAAAAGCCTCTCCTGCTTTCCTCCTCTCTTTTCTCCCTCTCTTCTTTCTTTCTCTTGCTCTCTTTCGATCTCTTGCTATCTCTCTTCCAATCACTCTCACTATCGCCTTTTATTTTAATTTACACCTGTCTCTCTCTCTCCTATTTCTCACAGTTCTTTCACCCTCTCACACTTTTGTCTCTCTTAACTCACTTTTCCACTCTTTTGCACTGTATCTCTTTTTTGCTCTCTGTATTTCTCTAAGTCTTACTCTGCCTTCTCTCTCTGGCTGGCCCTCCTCTCTCTTTGCCGAATACCGGAGGCTAGCCAGGAGACTGAGGTCCAGCATAAGGGTGGATAAGCGGTTTGAGGAACTCCGAGTGGCCAGACTCTGTAAAGAGAATCCCAAGGATTTCTTTGGATAGGTAAACAGCCGTAAGCCAATCCCTCGAACGATTGGCCCTTTGAGGAATGAGGAGGAAAAAATCAAGCTCTCAGCTGCAGGAAATGCTAACCTCCTTAACGACTACTTTTCTAGAGTGTTTATTGAAGATTGTGGTCCCATCCCTAAGCTAAGGGATTTCTACTCGGGAGAAAAGCTGGAAGATATAGCCTTCAACGAAGGGAAAATAGAAAAGAAGAACACTGACCTAATGACAAATAAGTCACCTCGCCTGGATGGGTTTCTACCAAAAGTGTTGAAAGAAGTGCGCGATCAAGTGACACGACACCTGAGCGCAATCTTCAACATGTCAATCTGGACCGAATGCGTTCCTAGAGAATGGCATGAAGTGGAGGTGACTCCTATATTCAAGAAAGAAGACCGTAGCCAACCGTCTAACTACCGACCTATCAGTCTGACTTTGATAGTTGGTAAACTCATGGAGAGCATCATGGTGGACAAAATGACGTCGTATTTAGAGTCAAACCTGCTACTGAGGAGTTCCTAGCACGGCTTCCGAAGGCAATGTTCATGCCTGACGAGCCTTGTGGAATTCTCCCACTTCGTCTTCAGTGAGCACGATCGGGGCAAGGCGGTGGATGTGGTCAACTTAGACTTTCAGAAAGCTTTTAATAAGGTACCACACCGCCGCCTTCCCTGGAAAGTGAGAACGCTGGGCATAGACTAAAAAATAGCCGGCTGCATGGAGAACTGGCTAAGTGGTAGACGGCAACGGGTGGTGGTGAATGGACAGGCTTCTGAGTGGGTGCCCGTTACTAGCGGGATGCCTCAAGGTTCTGTCTTGGCACCACTACTATTCATCATCTACGTCAACAACGTGGACGCTGACATGGTTGCCAAGATTTATAAATTTGCCGACTATACCAAGCTTGGTAAGAACGTTGCAAAGGATGGAAATACTGCCCGCCTGCAGGAAGATCTTGGGAAGATTGGGGAGTGGACAGACACGTGGCACATGCCTTTTAACATCAACAAATGCAAAGTGATGCATATCGGCCACCCAAATCATCAATCTCAGTATATCCTTAAGGGCACTGCTATTGTATTCACCGACACTGAGAAGGACTTGGGTGTAACAATTACTAGTGACCTCAAGTTCTCGAAACAATGCATTGAGGCGGATAAAAAGGCCAAAACAATGCTAGTCGACATAAAGCGCCAGTTTGGATATCGGAACAAGAAGATTGTACTGTGTTTGTACAACTCACTTGTCGGACCGCACCTGGAGTATGCCGTACAATTCTGGAGTCGTTCATTTCGGAAGGACATCGCAAGGTTGGAACGCGTACAAGCCAGGGCAACCAAACTGATCCCCTCTTTCAGACATAAAAGTTATGAAGATAGATTAAGGGAATTAAATCTGTTATAGTTCGAAACCCGTAGACTGCGTGGTCAGCTTATCGAAGTTCCCAAAATACTTCGAGGGTTCGAGAATGTTGACTACCGGAATATTTTCACACTGAGTGAGAACAGAACGCGCAATCACGGCTTCAAACTTGAACTGAAGCGTTACAACCGCAATTTGTGTGGAAAATTTTCCCCTTACAGTATCTGCAGTAAGTGGAACGCACTTCCAGTGGAAGATGTCAACAGTGAATCTGTTGACCAGGTCAAGTCAAGACTTGACTGCTAGTTCGAAGGTCCTCTCTTTGAGTGAACCGTAAGATCTTCTAGGGCACTTTCTTTTCTTGTTACTTCTTGTTACACTTTCTCGCTCACTCATTCTCTCACTCTCTTTCGCTCGATCGCTTCTTTGACACTTTTGATTCTTTCTCTCACTTGTACAATCTTGTACTCTCTTGTCTGCTATCTCTTTTTCTTCTTTCTTTTACTATCTTTTTTTGCTCGCTGATTTAACTCTCATTTCAAATCTCGCTCACTATTTCGCTTTCTTGCTTTTTCTCCTTCTTTGTCTCTCCCTTAGTTTGCTCTATCTTTTTCGCTTCATTCTCTCTATTAAATCTTTTGCTCTCTCTACCCTCTATCTCTTTTTAATCTCTTGCTGTCGTTCTCTATCATCTCTCTCTCTCAAGACTCCCCCTTTTCGTGGGCAGAGAGCTTGTGTGTAACATATATTTTTAGCGCTTTGTTGTCGGGGGTTACCTTTATGGTACCCCTGGTAGCGCTACCTTTGTCGAATTGGTCGGGAATAAGGTTCCAGACAAAGTGCCTCCATCTTCTACTCTTCTATTCTGTTACTGTTTTCTCTATCCCTTCGACTGATTAGAAAACAAAAAAAAAACAACCCTACTATAATCCTTTTAGCTTTATCTTTTATCTATCTAAACTTACGGACCTGACAGCTACCTCATGCGTCAGAAGAGACGCTTTCGAACCTTTAAAAATAACTCCAATCGGTTCTCACTCTTTGCGAGAGACTAGGACTAGAGGGGTCCTAGGCGCTTGGGCGCGATGAATGGTATGAGGGTAAGTGCCCCGTTAACCCCTTTCCTGGTGCGTGATTACTGACCATTCCCAATGATCTTTGATGGTTGCCTCTGGTAGCAACTGTCCGAGGTGACGGGCTTTGTTTCCAGGTTGATTGCCACACCAACACAAAGCCATGGGTCGAGTTTCTTAGTGTAGCGGAATATCCCTTGAACGCTACAACGAGATCCTAGCACGCCTGTAGGGAATTAGTAGGAGTTTAGTACGGGGCGTGTTCCGCTATTCACCTTGTGCAAAATCGATAGCCCCCTTCGGAGGCTGTCAGTGCTGCTTGGTTGGGAGCAACGGCACGCCGAGCTTGAACGACTCGGTCAGACGGACAACAATCAAAGGAGCGTGCCTTCTGAAAGATCCGAAACGTCTCCGATGGATAGGCGTGAGCGACTCACGCGGAGCGAATTCACCACCCCTCTTCTTTTTTATAGAGTGGTCACAAAGTATTCCGAGATATAATGTGTCCAGCATGATTGGAAAGAAAGGACCAGTTGCCCCTAAATATACATGTTAAGTGTGCAAAAAGTACAAGTGGTGCGTGGAATTCCTGGAGGGGTGTTAGTCCAGATGCTATCCGGCAATTATCTGCAATGACTGTGTCCTTAAAGGAAAAGTGCAAAAGCTCAAGGATCTATATAGATTATCTGAGCAAAAATCTAAAGAACTGGAGAGAAAGCCGCAGAACCTAGAGTCTGAACACCCGCGTCAGCTTCGCCGTCTTGAAGACAGGATCATCGAATTCTCTTCCAGACTAGAGGTCCAGGCGGTTCATGATGTATCTCCCACAGACGAGACCCTCGCCACCCAAGAAGAAAGCACTGCATCGGCAGTCCCAGGCCAGCCTTCAAATGTCCCACAGCTGGATTCAGCTGCTGTGGGACTGGCTCAACCAGCCAAAAAGAAGAAGAGAAGACGAAGAAACAAAGAATAAAGAAAATAAAGTAGAAACAGAAGAAGAGAAAGAAAAAAACAGCAGTGAAATTAGAGGAAGATAAGAAAAAAGAAAGAAGGAGAAGAAAAAGAAGAAACATATGGAGATTAAAGATGAAATGGACAAGTCAGTTGCGAAAGGGAAAACTCTTTCCTCTGCAGCCGAGGGCGCGAGATTCAACCTTATTTGTGACTATCAAGCACGGAGTCTGCAACCAATGTTAGTGGCCCGCCTTCGCACCAGTGTAAAGGTAAATATTCAGCCAGGACGGTGAAATTTCCGATTTCTGAAAACTCAGTTGTTGCCCTGATGGTAAGTGGCAACGACCTCTACCTCAAAGGAGGCAAGGAAGGTCATGAAGGAAGTATTATACATACGGTCATGGGAGCCGTGGACGATTGGGGGTTAAAAACCCGCAGTAGTGTTGTCGTCAGTATGCTCAAAATAAGAGGTCTAACCTCGGATAGCTCACTCGAGGAACATCTCCTTGAACCAACGCCTGCGAGATTTATTTATGGTAGAAACGATCTCTACCAAAGGGATGGAGTGTATCTTTCCTTTAAAGGAAAGTTTGTACTCTGTGACATGATACAGGATGTCGTGGAGCAGACCCAAAGGAGTATCTGGGTTAGAGTTAGGGCGGACGTACGCCAGTATGCCCGTGTCGCTCCTGGGACGACCTTCTCAGAGGTTGCAAAGAAGGGTGCCACATGGCAAATAAATAAGGCGGGAAACAGAATAGCGTAGGGAGTCTTACATTCAGGGACTCCCTCAAAGTTATCCTGTTTAATGCGAGGTTGATCAGGAACAAGTTTCTTAAACTTTGTTCCCTCGTAGCGACGGAAGAACATTAAATGGTAGCCATAACCGGGTCGTGGGTAAAAACCTCAAACCAAGATTTTGAAGGTGAATTCACGATTCCGGGTTACCAACTCTTTAAAAAAGATAAGCCAGACAGAGAGGGTGGCATTGTGATTTGTATGTCAAGGATACACTTAAATCGACGAACTGCAACATTGTATCTGACCACGAGCTACTAGGATTTGAGCTAGATATAGGTCCTGCAGGATACAGGAACCTGGTGCTTTACAGCCCCCTCCGCAACTCGTTGAAAAAGCAAGGGATGTGTACTGGCTACTGGGTGAACTTGTTCAATCAGTGTTTTTATCGCGTTTGGTAATTTGAATACCCAAGTTGTCTGGGAAACCAGAGGACCCTGTGGCGAGAACGCACTAGTCCTGGAGTTCGCGAACACCGAGTTCCTGACTCAAAGGGTGAGAGAGCCGACGAGAGGCAATAATACCCTCGACTTGCTTTGCACCTCTGAGGATGACATCGTTGAGGATCTCTCGGTAGGCAAAGAGCTCAGTGGCAGTGATCACCGACTAGTCAGATAATAGTCAAGGTCCCCAAAAATAGATTCTGCGACTAGTAAATCGATGAAACTTGATTTGATAGGAGCAGACTTTGCAGGTCTTCCGTACTGAATTGACCCATGCGAGGATTGAAGTGTGCGAGGATGTTGAAGATTCTTGGAATAGATTCCAAACTATGTTCATGAGTCTTTAATCACGTTTCATCTCTTTGAAAAGCCTTCGCCGGTCTTCCGTTCAACCAAGGTGGTTTAATTAAGAAATCGATTAACTGATGAGGGAGAAGAGAACGGTATACTGGCAGGGAAAGACTTCCCAAGACTTTAACGAGTAACGTAAGCTAGCCAGGAGAGTGAAGTCCAGGATAAGGGCAGCAAAGCGTGCCGAGGAGCTCCGAGTGCGAGACGTTGCTAGGAGAATTCCAAGGAGTTCTGTGCTAACGTAAACAGCCGTAAACCAATCCATCCCAGGATTGGCACTCTAGTAAATGAGGAAGGGACAGTAACGCACTCAGCTGCAAAAAATGATAACCTGCTCGATGACTAATTTTCTTCAGTGTTTACTGAAGAATGTGGTCCCATCCCCCAGCCCACGAATACTTACTTGGGTGAAAAAACTGGAGGAAATGGATCTCACCTGAGGAGAAATAGAAAAAAGGTTCACTGATCTAAAGACGAATAATCCCCTGGCCCGGATGGGTTCCTAACTAAAGTGTTGAAAGAAATGCGCGATGAAGTCTCACAACATCTGAGCACAATCTTCAACATGTCAATCCGGACCGGGTGCGTTCCTAGAGACTTGCGTAAAGCGGTGGTGACTCCTATCTTTAAAAAAGAAGACCCTAGGCAACCGTCGAAATACCGACCTATTATCTTAACCTCAATAGTCGGTAAACTCATGGAAATTATCATCGTGGACAAAATGACGTCATATTTAGAGTCAAACATGCGATTGAGGAGTTCCCAGAATGGCTTCCGAAGGCAACGGTCATACCTACCAAATCTTGTGAATTTCTTCCACTTTGTTTTTAGTGAGTACAACTGGGACAAGGCCGTGGACGTTATCTACTTAGACTTTCAAACAGCCTTCGATAAGTTACCAACCGCCGCCTCCTCCCAAAATACGTGCGCTAGGCATAGACGGAAATGTTGCAAGTTGGATAGAGAACTGTCTAAGTGGAAGACGGCAACGGGTGGTGGGTGTTGAATGGACAGGCTACTTAGTGGGTGCCCGTGATTAACGGTGGTCCTCAAGGTTCTGTCATGGGACTACTACTGTTCATCATCTACGTCAACTCCATGGACGGTGGTATGGTTGCCAAGATTACTAAATTTGCCGAAGACACCAAGCTTGGTATGAACTTTGCAAAGCAAGGAAATACTGCCCGCCCTCAAGATGATCTTCGGAAGATTGGGGAGTGGTCGGACAAGTGGCAAATTCCTTTTAACGTGAACAAATGCAAAGTGATGCATATCGGCCACCGAAACCTCCAATCTCAGTTTATCCTTAAAGGCACTGCTTTTGAATCCACTGACATAACAGAGGACTTGGATGTAACTATAACTAGTGATCTCAAGTTCTCTCGGCAGTGTAGTAAAGCGGAGACGAAAAACTAAATGATGCTAGGTTATATAAAGCGACAGTTGTGATATCAGAAAAAGGAAATCGTACTCTGTCTGTACCATTCACTTGTCCAACCCCACCTGGATTATGCCGTACAATTTTGGAGTCCTTCGTTTCGAAAGGATATCGCAAGGTTGGAACGTGTGCAAGCCAGGGCAACCAAACTGATTCCCTCTATCAGACATAAAAGGATTCGATAATGTAGACTACACTGATGTTTTCCAATTTAGTGAGGGCAGAACTAGAAATCACGGCTATAAACTTGAACTGAAGCGTTACCACTGCGAACTATTTCGGAAATATTCCACATATAGTATATGTGGTAGCTGGAACGCACTTCTATTGGAAGTTGTCAACAGAAAATCTGTTGATTAGTTCAATTCAAGACTGGAAAAAGTCTTGAAAAGTGACCGTTTGGGCGCGTAAGCCGTTGAGCAGAACTGTGCCTGCTCGACTGCTAGTTCAAAGATAACCTCTTTGAATGGACCGTAAGGTCTTCTTGGGTGCTACTTATCGTTGTAGCTCCTTATAGTTTAAAACCGCACTCTTTTTTCTTTCTTTTTCTCACTATGTACTCCTCTCTCACTCCTCATTGTCTCACACTATCTCTTTCTCTCTTGTTTTCCCCACTATTCTTTCCATCCCTCTTTAATCTGTCATTTATTCTCTCTTTTACCCTCTCATTTTCTCTCTATTTCTCTCTCTCACTCTCTCTTCTCTGGTGGTTACCTTCTTTGGAAATCAGGACGCCGTTTTCCCCGAGACTAACATTCCACATCCATGTGCCCTTCAGCAAGTTCCCTTTTACGGTCATAGCGACAGTGCGCTATCTTATGTTGCTTTCTTCAGCACTTCCTAGTACCAATTTCAGTCTCAGACTTGTTCTCCCACAGATAAAGTGTGCTTGTCTCGATGGAGGCACCTAGAAAGTTGAGCGAGCGTCCCATCGGGCGGACTAGGGCATTCTTACCTTACCAGGCAGTGGCCTCCCCAGGGAGGCGGGATAAAGATTGGCCGGATGAAACCCCACTCATCCGAAAAGGATCGAGGCCAAACTTGAAGTATGAATTCCCAGCCTCATTCATTACGGAGGGAGCATCTGTTTGCATTTGCGTCCTTCATCATTTTGGTGAAGGACCAGTCCAATGCTGGTCATTCTGGCCTCAAATGCCCTTCAGAGAGGATGAAGAGGGTCAAACCCCCGCCAAAAACATTCAAAAAGAAAGAAAATATGTAGTTTGGGAAAGAGATCACTGCAATAAAGACCTTGGGCGGCTCATAGAGAGGCTACCAGTATTGCTTCGAGCCGACCTGCTTAAAGCATCTTCAAGTGATCAGTCCGGCTTTTGGATCCCGACTGGCCAAAAGCCTTATGCTTCGCCGTTGTCAGACAATAGCTTTGTTCATTAGTAAGGAGCCAAAAATGTCTCCTTTTTCTTACGTGACCCTTTGGTTAATATGCCCAATTCCACTCAGAATGACAACGATCAAAAGACGTCCAAGGCATCCAAACTCGGACTTGTTTCTTTTGGAGAGGCCAAAGAGATAGTCAAACTTAACCGTGCCATAAGGATACTATGTTTGGTTTGTCACCCTTGCATCCCCTACCAGTTCACATAGGTTTCACTACACCCCATATCAGGGATGAAGGCTAAGCAGATGAGCGGATAATTGAAATGCTAGGTGGCATCTACAATCTGGTTCTCTAATCCTCCAGCTCCACCATGATAGGAGGCATTTTATTGTCTCGCTATATTTCGCTGTCAGCTGGCTTTGATAAGCCAAAGATCCATTTTATCGTAATGCGATTGCCGAGGTCTATTCTACTTTTTAGTGACCTAAACGGTAGACTCCTCTCCAAAGAGGGACTACACAATCAGTCCCTGGGCTGCATCCTTGCAGGAACTGGTCGAAGAGTGAGGGATTAGTGTCCTTATTATGGGAGAGCCGCTTCGTTTCCTTTCTTGACCTGACCCTGGGCTCATCTAATGCACGCATGGACATTGTAACGGGAGGGGTCGACAACCTTCATGGCATCGATCACTTTCCCATTCAAAGATTATAACTAAACACCGGAGGTAAGCTCTCCTATGAACAGTGTGGCTTTCTTAAGTTACATCTCAGATGCTCTGGTTTCACTGGAGTACTTTCTTCGAGGATTTCCTCCCCCCTAAAATTTTCCCATGATATTGTTAATTAAGCAAAAGAGTACTACAGCGTAGCAATTTGTGATAATAGGTTCTGCGTATGAGTAGGGGGAAACCCTCTCTGTAACTGTAGGGCAAGAGGAAGGTCTCTTGCCGGGCGTTTTCTTCAGTGTCAAAGTTTTGGAGTCAAAATCAAACGCTAATACTTAGGTCCTGGCGGCGGGTGCTGCTATATCCAGACGGTGCACCTTTTCCTAAATAAGGCTTTCCTGAAATTTGTGGGCTCGCATAGAGCCATGGCTCTTGTATTCAGCCAACGGCTCACCAGCGAGGTGCAAAATGCGGGCTTGGTGTCTCGTACGGCCGCGCCAGGAAGATTCTACGATCTCTGGCGTTCAAAATATGAGGTACTGATTGGGATGCTCTACTAATATTTTATCGCTCCTGTGTTTGCTCAAAGCTTGGATATGAATAAGAGATTTATTCATATGAATGCGAGATTCTATTGCAGAATGTGGTGTCTGGTAGCTTCAACAAATCTCCATAGATGGCCTCCTGGTCGACGGAGATGAGATAGCACTCTATCTTTATGCCATAGACATTGTATAATGTGCTATTATGCGGAGGTTCAGCTTTTCCCCCATTCGTCAACGGCTTTCATTTTTGTGCGGCCAATCTCGTCATTGCCTACGTTTTTAAGAGATGTCATTCATACCCTAATCCTTTGGGGTTTATGTCAAACGAATTCATTCGAGAGTGAGGGAGATTTAACTCTTAGACCTATTCTTTCCAAGATGCCTCTTTGGAAGATATCACCTCTAACGTTTGTCGCCGCACCTCTGCTCTCAAAACGTCCATAACACCAAGGGCATTGAGTTTGTGCTTCTTGTAACCTGCTTCTTTTATTAGCGAAGCTGGGCCGTTGAGCACAGATGGCTTAAAGTCTTAATAACGAGATGCTATCCCTGCCATCTACCCGTTTTTAAAACTAGACATATCTTTCGGGTGTTGCGTCTGTCTTCAAGGCAGATCTGGTTTCGATAATTAGACTCTTAGGGAGGTTTCATTCCATGTCCTTTTCGGAGACCGTTTTCAAATTCAGAGTGACCACAGAGGACACTAGCTTGGGTTGAGGCATTGTAATATTCAGTCGCAGTATCCGTTGCCTCATCAAACCGCGAATCAAGAGGAGACCGCGATTATCTTTTGGTCCCTAAGACTCTCTACCACATTTTGTTTGAATATCACAGTTGAGAGGTGTGGGGGGGGGGAGGCTTCATGTGCCGTACTTTTCCCGGTACCTATCGATCAAGGTCACTGTCGTTCTTCTCTCATGCTTGGGTCGGGCTCCTGGTGTGAAAGTACTTTTGTAGGAGGTGAGCTCCTCTTGCTTTTTGTTTCAATTGTTCTGAATAGTTAATTAGGTATAAAGTTACTTTTCTGGATCTCTAAGAGTAGCGAGTCTCTCCAGCGAGAACCAAGTATGCTTGTATTTTCTGTTAATGTCAATATTGTCTTTGTCATCATTTATGTTTTATTGTTTCCGGTAGTATTGTTATCTTGTTCTTTGTTGTTTCTTTTTATTTTATGTTAAAGTAGCCTGATGATATGCCTATACATATGCTTTCAGTGGCTATGCCTCCGTAGGCCATTGACAGATAAGACTGCAACAAATAAAAAGTACAACCCTTATAACTCTTATCAATTATACCTAATTTCACCACGTTCTGGCCCAGACCATCCTTATTTTAGAGTCGTAAATAAAAAGGAATCCCAATGAATTAAACTTTAAACTCATCGCAATGTGGTGTAGATGTGTGAGCGCATTTCTAAGTCATTTTTTTAATGGTTAAAGAACGCTTTAAAATTTCGTATTTAGAGCCTTGCCTGGTGTGTAAATGGGTGAGAAGTAAAAAAAAATGATAAAGGAAACAAAGGAAGCACATTTACTTAAATGGTTGTAATGTGGTGTGGCAAAAACGCAATTCCTGTAAACGAGGTTACGTGTTAAATGGCTTCATAAAAGACCCGCCTAAGTGGTCGTATTGGAGATTTTTTGGCGGGAAGTTTGTGGTATTGTGTTTTTCGCGCCAAAAATTTCAATTAATGCTTGCCAACTTCGAGTTCCCGCTGGGATATTGAATTGCGGAAGGCGATTTTTTTAGCCTTCTGTTTCACTTTAAAATAACTATTTTCAAAGTCAAAACTTAAGTTTTTTAATGGAACTATGTGCAAATTCGACAAACTCGCTGAAAACGTACGTTAATAACGCTAAGCCCGAGCCAAAGTGTTAATAAAATTGAATGCGTAAGCACGTTTGCATTAATATAAAAGATTTATAGGACTTTGAGCTTTATACTGGTGCAACTTATTAGTACTTGTTATTTCTTGTAGTCAAAAATGACGTTCTTGGTTCTGTAAAGCTCTTTATGGAATGTCTAGGAGCTTATGAGTCTACATCGCCTTATGGTCTGGATCTTTAAGTTTATTTATAAGCTTAGTTGGCTATAGAGTTTGATCCTAGCTGTTGGATTACTTCAACAGACATGTATCGCTGGATGGTAAATGTGGTTTTGGTTGTGGCCTCTAAACTATTTTATTATTTATACTTTAAGCGAAACTTAACGAGGGCACCTTTCCCAAAAAGATAGAGGAAAGATCTGTAAAGAAAGTGGTGAGGATGGAGGAAGTGTAAATGCGTGGAAGTTGTATAACCGTAATCATACTGCATGTGTTGGGGTCGTGAGAAAAGACAAATTCAACCGTTGGGGCCAGGAGGGCATGCAATATTCCAGATGTCAGTTGCAATTCACACCTCTTTGCGGGTCTGACCTACAATGCCTAGGTTAGGACCTTAGCCATAAGCAGCTGAGTTAGAAAACGCTTTTTGGAGGAGAGAAGGAAAAGAGCGCTCGTGGACGTCATAATTGGTGATTAATTTAGATTAGGGCAACCGGTCTATTTGTAAGATATCATTGACACCAGGATCAAGGTTGCTCTACCATTGTATTTTGCCAGACACAGAGTGAGAAAGCATAAGGAGGAAAAGAAATGTTCAATAACGGAATTAAAATTATGAACGTTAGATCGAAATGTAAGAGGCAAAAGGCTCTAATCTATATGAAAGTTGAAAAACATAATGACGATCTGATGTGGTTTGATACGAAGATGACCAACATTTCCTTCGAAAAAGTATACGCAGCATCTCTACAGGACTTGAAGGTATGCGGCGTTGAAGTTATGACTTGCGCTTGACTTGGATTATAGGTAGGGAGAAGCGTGCACATCGTCAACCTCTCTCGTCACAATCTGTATCCAATGTCAAAACAGGGTTAAGACGGCGATAAATAATTCTGGTGGCAGTGGATGACCAAAAAGTATCCTGCGTGGGTCACTTTGCACTGTTCGCTCTCTCCAACGCCTTGTTTGGTTCGCCTCCCTACACGTAGAATCCTGATTCCTCCTTCGAGTCCGCTGATAACAGACTTCGCATACACAGGTGTATAAGCCCTAAGTCACTTCATCCAGTGTGTGGGATCCGTCGGCGACCTTCCCCTGACTTATCGAGCCAGTCCCAGCCGTTGTTCGGCTTTTATGGGAAAACCAAAGCAACAACGCCACCACCAACAAGATCAAAACCATATAGTAAAATAATTTAACGTTGATATGCATATGGGCTAAGATAGCAAAACGCAATAAAGATATGTATATATAGTGGAACACTTGTTAAATTTCTTTGAAAGAAAACATTTTTCCATTCGCAATAAAACTACTATTCGGTATGGCAGTTTTATTTTCAACTGGGCAACGATCCAAAGTATACATAGGGCACATACAGGGACAGATAGAATGAATTTTCAACATATTGAAGTGGCAATTACAAAGCCAAGACCAGAATCCCCTAGAAAATCTTTAGATTGAGCTAAAAAAAAGCCCACTGCTATAGAAACTCTAAAACATAATGACGAGTTGTTTATACCGTTAGTCGGAAACGACAATAATTTCATGTGAAGATGGCTGAAATTTAGTATAAAATATCATAAACATCTGAAGACTCTACTTTCTAACAAGTTTATGTGACAAAACACTAGCAATAATTTTTATTAGGTGTAAACATTTGTTTTTGGTTTAATTTTGTAATGATGCTAAAATAGATTCTTTTTGGAGTCATGATCAATGTACATTGAAATTTTGTACCACCCACGAATGAGTATATATCATTTACTATCTCACCAAACAATATTAAAATATTAATTCAATTAGTAAATAAAAAGGATACAACATTGGCCTTTATTTAAAATCAGGTTCCTAACTCTACATTCTAATCTGAAACAAATTCACTCCGCCACTACTCAACCTGGGACCTAATTCTCTTTCGACCCCTCAATGTATAACCCCCCAAAAGAATAAAAAGCTATAAATAATTAAATAAATATAAAATTTTAGTAAGTCAAAGAAAACTGTTAATTAAAATTATTAAAATCGAATCGCTCACTCTTAGCTCTAAGAAGATAATTGGAAGAACTTAACATGTCGGAATTTTTTTAATACTCGTAGTTATTCTAATTGGGGGGAAAAAAAACGGAACGGAGCTTAAGACGAAACCAAAATAAACTATGATATTCATTCATTATTGTGAAATTGTGAGTCCGGTTAATTTTGTTATTGATCTGATATTAATAAGATTCAACATTTCCTTCCTCTGTATTTATTGCGGTCGAGTCATTTATCCTCGTGTTGAAGAATTGTCGTAAAGTTAGCCGGTTTGTCTAGTGACTTGATCTGTGTTTAAGCTTTCACCTTAAAGTTTTATTAAATTGTAAAGGAATTTAAGGCACACAGGTCAAGATCTAAAGTTTTATCCTTTGAGGTTCTGAAGAGCTTCCTTCTATTATTCCCCCCTGGGTAAGATAAGAGGTAGATTAATTAGACAGTTTTTTTTATTGTTTCATCGGTTACAGTGACGGAAGGTGTTTTTCGATGCAGGTTAACGAACATTAAGTTCGCTATACGATAATTCCTTATTAATGTAGAAGAATGGCAATCCGAAACAATAAGCTAGTGGCTTTTGGCTGTCTTCTAAAATACCATCCACTAAAATTAAGATATAGAATCTTTCATTGTAGAATAAGTAAATATTAATGTTTGCATAAATCGTAAGAAGGCACTCAATAAAACATTGAAAAGTTATTTAAAATAAATTATATTAAAAAAAAGAAGTTAAAGAGGTTAATTAATTATTAACGTTTGCATAAATCGTAATAAATATATTTCAAAAGTAAAAATTGATTACAAATTATATATAAAAAATAACGATAAAATTATGAATAAAATAATATTAATGTTTGCATAAATTGCAAGAAGGAAGTAAATAAAAGTTATTTTCAAATTATTTCTTATGAATTATAATAAAGTAGAAAATATAGTCGCATACACTAATGTATAATATTTGTTAATTA
The DNA here is from genome assembly GCA_963969495.1 of Ceratothoa steindachneri. Lineage (NCBI taxonomy): Eukaryota > Metazoa > Arthropoda > Malacostraca > Isopoda > Cymothoidae > Ceratothoa > Ceratothoa steindachneri. Next base: position 10,220,419 of record OZ018322.1, read on the forward strand.
AATGGATTAATGTCTTCACCATTCATGTATCGACTTCTAGGCATTTCTAAGAAATTCTGTCTTTACAATCGAAATATTTTCCTACTTTTTGGCGTTTATAGAAATGATCTTAAAATTGGTATGGAAAAAGAACTTCTTTTGTAAATTTGCAATTTCCTCTTTAAAAATTGTTATAAAAAAACATATCCTGATATAATATGTAACGCTTATCTCTAATCAAAGTTGGAAATTTCAATTTAGGGCTTGTAAATAGGGCAATGTTTCAATGCATGGAGAGATCCCGTGAGTGCAAGACGCTCCCTCATATATGATTTTAATTGCCCAAGATATAGTCTCGGGAAATATATTGGCACTACCTGGTATTGATACAGTTAGACAAGTTTTCATTGTTTTAACATATAAATATGCGTTTAAATTGTAATATTAATCAATGTGACCACCTTCGTGCATAGCACGCCGGGTACTTGCCCGAAGATTACCACGCGGCGGTTCTGCTTTTGTTGATAAGCGGATCGACCGTGAAAGTTATTTTTCTTTCTAAAAGATTAGAATTTCTTTGCCCAGAATCATTATCAAGTGCTCGCGAAAGTGGCCACAGCGCTCCAGACCTTGTTTTTGCATATGTTCGCTGAAAAGAGGCCGTCCATGCACCTTAAGCTCTTGCCACCCTCCTCTTTGACGGTCATGGTCACTTTGGCCTCAAACAAAATGTTTTTCTTCTTTGCGAGCGAAGTCATTTAGAGATTCGAAGCCCTTTTGAAGCCCTTTCTTACATCCAAACAGTTGAAAACTTGAGGTGTGCTTGAACGTGGTCGATCGTTGAGGTGTATCCCGTCTTGAGCCTCTTCGTGATTTTATGAACGCTCATCCGCCTAACGTTGAGACGCTTTGCAATGTTGGACTTGTTATGGCCCGCGAACAGGAGAGTAAAGATCTCGATTCTTTACACTTTCCTCTCGACACACCTACACAAAAACGAAAAGACGTTATAATTACACATGCTGCCAAAGTGGAATATTAAGTATGTTTGACGTAACCTTTTCTATCACACAGGAAAACCTCTTAAAAAAAAAAAATTGTACCAGAACGTTTGCGAAACCCAGTACAGTGCGCTCGCTGAAGGTAAGGTTCTGTTCCCATATGGAAATTAGCCGCAGGACTGCGCAATTTCTTTCGAAGAAAGAGTTCTCACCTATTCGGGTAAATTCTATTCAATGTTATTATGAAGTTAACTTGGAACATATTAAAATTTTGAAAATCATCCCAAATCCTGACTTATTGCGAATTCAAGGACCCATGTAGATCAAATATATTCCCCCTCCTCTAAAAACAGATTCTTCTACCCATCCACTACTTCTGCTCAAAAATATTAACCAAGCTCCGGCTTCTTCCTCTTTTTCACCACACACTCTTCGCGCTTTCCTAATAGTCTTCCATTCACAAGTGATTGGGAATTTTAGTGTTTGCTTGCTATGCATATGAGGTTTACTCCCAAATTCATGTAGCCAATTATACTATTTATAATTTTCAACATGAATTCTAAAGCAATAATGTGTAATTTCTGCATTACTTCCTATATTAACGAGGAAAATTCACCATCCTTTTTCTTTACATAATCTGAATGTTCTTAATTTTAAAAGTGCAAATGCGTCATCTATTACTGAATTTGTATTTCAGGTGCCAAAAGATGGAGGAAATTAAAACCCGAACCGATGTATTAGAGAACTGAATTTCCCCCTGCCGCAGTGTTCGTGGCTAGATCTTCCTTCACCCCTGCGTCCATTTTTATCGTAAGTAGGAAATGAAAAATCCCAAGGAAAATTATTCTGTTTAGCTTCTCTTTCTTTGCGGTATGATGATATATATATATATATATATATATATATATATATATATATATATATATATATATATATATATATATATATATATATATATATATATATATATATATATATATATATATATATATATATATATATATATATATATATATATATATATATATATATATATATATATATATATATATGAGAAACTCGCAAAGTAGCGCGTGAGTAGAGCAATAAATGCAAAAAATCCCACAGGAAAATGAATGGCGAATTCCAAGTATTTTCGAACTTGTTCAGTTCATTATCAAAGAGCAACAGCAGAGTAATGCCGTTTCGTTGTACATGAGCGGGCATTACTCTGCTCTCTCTCATATATATACCAGCTTTGTAAAATCTTTTCGATATTCCTTGATAATGAACTGGACAAGTTTGAAAGTACTTGGAATCCACCTTTCATTTTCCTGTGTGATTTTATGTATATATATATATATATATATATATATATATATATAAAGGCTAATTTTAAAATATTACCTCATTTTTTGTATATTTACTGCTTCTTCATAATCGAGAAAATGTAAAAGGAAAGTTAGATAATATTAAAAAAATCAGTTTAAATAGAAGAAAACTATAACAGAAACAAATTCATAAATGGAAGCAAGAATACTTTTTATATCATAATTTTTGCGGGCGAAATAAATCGCCGTGGCTATTGTATAGAGTTGCCAGATAATTAATCTCATATTGAGGTTTTTAGTGGTTGTTAAATTCTCGGGTTCTCTTCAACAAGTTTAGTTGATTATTCCTCATATTGAGAGTTTGAGGATTTTGTTCATAAACTAAGGTTTAAGATATTCTCCATCTTAACTTATATGGCATCGTTCGCATCTAAATTACTTAAAACTTTTAGTGTTTATTAAATTATGCATTGTAACAGAGTCTGAGTTATTTTATTTATCAACGTGGTTGTATATGTAGTTAATTAAGGTTGAAAATGAGATTCCTCGGTTATTGTTCGACTCCTGTGAAAGTGTAAACCAACAGGCCGAAGTTGGTTTAATAAAATTATTAAAAAAATAATATTAATGTTTTCATAAATCACAAGAAGGAAATAAATAAAAGATATTTCTTTCCAAATGTAGAACATTGCGTTCGTTGACCAAAAACATTGGCTTGTTTCATGAATATTTATTTAGTGTAGGGTAGAAATTTGAATATTTGAACTATTGATCACTTCACTTCATACAATATGTTTGAAGTACATATGGAACTTTATCAACATTTTATAAATAACTAGGGTAAGCTTATCCCTTGAAATTATAGCCATTACGTCTTTATCGAAGCTAGTAAGCTCTAAACTAATCTTGGATTATTGCTTTGTTAATTTATTTAAAGGTGTTATTTTTATTTAATATTTCCTTAGTCATTGAGCAAGTTCGGTAAAATATTTGTAAGACTAAGAGAGGGATTAGGTGAAAGTTTGGGGATAAAGTTTGACAAACTATTCTTGCACCGAACAGTTAAAGCGAGAATGCTACTTGTCTGGTTTATAGAATAATACAATATGATATATCCAGAAGTCTCTTCCATGAGCAACTTCGTTGGGGAGATTTTGGGGGGATTAGCATTCAACTTCGCGCATTTCTACTGAAACCTGTACTGAAAGAATAAATGATACTTTTAGCCATTATTGGGAAGCACTTACGGGTTTTATAACCATTTGTAACGGAGCTCTCATTCTCATTGTAGAACCTTTATTTATCGTATTTTTGTGACCCTTTTGTGGAAAACTGTTACCTCGCTTATTGCCAGTAATGATCTAGATTCGACATTGGATCAAATTAACTTGCGTTTGATTACTCAACTCGCGTGCTGAATTAAAATCATGTTTGAATCATTTATTGGTAATTAATGATTTCCTTAATTATAGTGTTTATTTATTCGATCTAGTTGGAGGGGATCATTTAAAACCTTACTTAATAACTTAACTAATTTTATTTATTGGACTTCTAATGAAGCTCTAATTTACCTACCTGCGTAATAACTGCTCGATCAACCTTAAATATGGAGATACTCATTCTTTGCTTTAAATCGTGAGAACTCTTATCCAACTAAGAACCAGGAATGGCGTCTCAGTTGCTTTCTTGAGACCACAGAGGATTATGGATTTTGCGACATAACCTAACCTACCATTCAACGTCTAGCCTACCCTGGCCTACCTCTCAGAATTGAACCCCCCTAAATTAACGTAGCACAGTATTCAAAAAGACAGAATTTAATTTAACCAATCGTTTACTGACCAATATACAACTTAACCTAACACAATGCTCAATGAGGTAGAACATCTCGAATTAAATTATTTCTGTCTTGCTGTTTTATCTTCAGATTGTGAAATAAGTTTAGGCGAAAGTATGAAGTTGACCTGTGTTTCCAAACTCATTTTCAAATATCCTAGGTTTTCCAACTGATTTAGATTAGAATCCTTTAGCATGATAAATTTAAGGATATAATTTCTTATCTTTCGTCAGATCTGGTTTCTTATATATACTCGATTTATATTAGAACTAATATTCTATAAGAGCGATATCATCCAACCGTTTATTGTTTACTTGTTGGTTAAGGCTTGACGCTATGAGCTTATGGTGCCTCTCAGTTGCTCTCCTCAGGCATCCCGAAATTCGGGGATTGAAGGTCTCTCAGAACTTCTCTGGATCGCTCTTCCAGTGGCAAAAGAGACCGGACTTGAACTGATTGATGGTGGCACTTTTTAAAACTTAGTTGAGCAAGGGGTTCCATCCATCCACCACCCGTTGGGTGAAAATTTTCCCCGTTGGATCTTGTGTGCTCTCTTCTTGGATAATTTCTTATTGTGTCCTCTGGTTGTGTGGTTAGTGTTATCTATATTATTGATTATTCTAAAAACTTGTAGCACATCAGCTCTTTTTTTTCGATATGCCAGGCTCGGTAGATTAAGCTTAATTAATCTCTCTGGGTATGACAGTTCTTTTACTTAGTGTAACTGCTTCATAACTCTGTGCTTTGTTCTTTTTCTTGCCTCAGCATCATTTTGTATATGAGGCTCCATACCGGTGACCAATATTCCAAACAAGGGCGGATGAGTGTCTTATACAATAATAGTAGACTTTTAAAATCCAGGTATCTAAAGTCTCTCTTTATGATACTCACTAAGAATTTACCTTTCTTAGTTATTTGGTTAGTAATTTCAGTGATTGAGCAAATATAACCCCTAGGTCCCTTTCTTCCTCTAATTCTTCGATTATTATTATTACCGAGGCTTTTTCCTCCATGTAATAGTTATGTCTCAAATAATTCTTGCCACAATGCATTACTTTGCCTTTAGTTTCATTGAAGGGGAGCTGCCGATTCCTAGACCATTCTTGTAAAGCTTCAAGATCCTCCTGTAAGTGTACCGTGTTCTCATATGTGTTGACTTCCCTAAAAGTCTTTGTATCGCCTGCAAATAATCTTTTTTGAAAGTTTACTATACTTGCTTGGTCATTTTTTGTACAAGAGGAACAGAACAGAGCCCAGTACCGATCCCTGAGTTACACTACTCTTGACAAGTTCCCAACATTAGTAATCCCCATTTACTTTGACTTTTTTTGTCTCTCGATCAGAAATCCTCGTATCCAATACCACAACTTCCCTCGGATGCCATAAGTCTGTAACTTTAAAAGGGTTTACTGATGGGGTACACTATCAAAATTCTTGCTAGAATCTAGATATATACAGTCAAATAGGATATTTTTATAAATCATCTTAGTCCATGTTTCCATACTACCCGTAGTTGAGTACTGCAGGATCTTCGCTGCTTAACTCCATTTTGATAGATAGAAAGGATGACATTCTCTGACAGATGTTGCATAAATGCTTCTCTTATGAATTTCTCAATGACCTTGCAAACTATTGAACTGAGACCTACTGGTCTGTAGTTATTATATTCTTCTCTATTTCCTTTCTTGCACTAAATGAGCCTTTTCCATAAAGACAGTACTCTGCCATCATTTATCTACTTCTTAATGATGATACTCAGTGGATATGCAACCTCTTTAAGTACCTTAGACTATAGTCCATCGATGTCTGTTAATTTATAGGGTTGCAGTTACTTAATGCCTTCACACTGTTTTGCTATTTACTTCTATACTTTAATCATTGAACTCAAGTATACAGCTGTTGGTTCAGGGATAACTGTTATATCTTCCTCTAAAAAAACATCTGGGGAAAACCTATTTAGTGTGACTGCCTTGTCCCTGTCAGAAACCGGTAAAGAGCCGTCTTCTTTCTTCAGAGTTGCCACATCTGGTTTGCATGCCGATCTGCTTTTTATGTAAGTCCAAAAACCTTTATGGTTCCCTTTTGTATTCCTTACTCTATTATTTTTAAAGTCACTTTTGACCCTATTTATAACTTTAACAGACTTATCTCTTGCTACTATATACTCTTTACAACTCTATTCTGATTTCCTTTTATGTATCTGCTCCATGTGTGGGCTTTTTAACTAATTATTATTCTTGTATTATTATTCAACCACTGTGGATTGTTCCATTTTTCCTGCTTGTGTCGCGGGATGCATTTCTCAGTTATGTTAGTCATTTAATCTTCAAAACTATTCCAGGATTCATCTGCATCCTTTGGGCTTAAATGATCTTCCCTCTGCACCTTACCACTATCTTCCCTCATTAAACTATAATTTTCCTTGTGTTAATTCAAATTGCCTTTTTTCTCTTGTTTTTATATTTTGTTTACATATACCTCAAGATTTATCATAGATGGGTGGTTGAGCCTATTATCAACATCGTTGTCTTACCATTTGATTTCCTTTACGTTTAAATCTCCAGATAAAACTATGTGTGAATTTCTCACTAAATAGGCTTCTCTCAACAGATCAATAAATATAATTGAGTTATTATTGCCAAAATTGGGGCTTCTATATACATTTCCAAATAACAATTTAACATTGGTATTTATATTTATTACACAACGTAACTAGCTCCAATTTACTTGCTTCCAGGTCCAATGTTTATATACTGTATCACTCCTATTTCCATTGGCTTATCAGGTACTATAATCTGGTACTCTCTAATTTGGAATTCAACTTCAATCGATATTTGATCTTCACTCTACTTTGGCAGAACATTTTTCAGTGCTAAAATGTCTGGCTCTTGTTGGTGACTGTATCAACATTTGCACATATAACTCAAATTTCCAACTTTTAATTTCCTCTCATCAATTTAATGTTTGATTCTATTCTTGTTATCACCTCGACTTCAACCCATGTAATCTCAGTTCTCTTGTACTCGTTCTTGATAACTGGTAAATAAATCTATACGCAACCGCTGATTTCTTTACTATTTTGCCCCTGTATATCATTATTAGTTCTGTTTTGTCCCATTTAGTGATGAGAAACCATACATAACCTATTTCATTCATCTTTTCTTGTCTAGATTTGTATTAAAATGGATCGTGTGTGTAAGAATAATCCGAATAGGTTTTGTTACATCTGCGGACATGTCGCTCTTCCAGACCATCAAACCAAAATCATGGATTCTGTGAAAAAGGCATATCATGTTTACTTGGGAGTGAAACTATGGGACCAAAATGAACCATTTGTACTCCATATTTTCTGTAAAACAGGTATGGAAAATTTCAGGGATTGGATTAAGAAAAAAATGGAAGAGTATGCCATTCGGTGTCCCAATTTTGTGGCGGGAGGGCACACACCATTGTTCTCGAGCACGATTTTACCATGGGTTCTAGGTCTGATTTTGAGGCTAGTGTCACTACTTATACAGCTGAGTTTGATGCTTACGAGCCAGAAGAGGGTGATCACCTGGTGCTATTTACGCAAGCCGAACTTAACGAACTGACACGAGACCTGAACCTTTCAAATGAATCTGCTCAGCTATTGGGTTCACGTTTTCGAGACAAATGTGTGCTGGCACCAGGGAAAACATTTATTAGTATCGGGACAACGAGGAAGAATTTAGGAAATATTTCACGTTTTATGAAATCTCTTTACTGGTCTACTGTAACAACATTGCTGACCTACTTAACTTAATGGGCCAGAAGTATAATTCTATATAATGGAGACTTTTCATTGATTTATCTAACAAAGGTGTAAAGTCAGTTCTTCTTAATAAAGGCAATATGTTTTCATCGATCCCAGTTGGACACTCAGCGGCAATGAAAGAAACCTGCAACCACATGGACCGTCTGTTTTCTGCTTTCAATTGCCAGGCCCTTAAATGGTTATCTGTGGATATCATAAATTTGTTGGACTCATCCTAGGCCTTCAAAGTGGGTACACAAAGTATCCATGATGTATGTTTTTGTGAGACAGTCGGGCTGGCGAACATCATTATGTCAGTCAAGAGAAGACGTCAAGCCAGGGATTAGAAACAAATTAACACAACGTTCTTTCCCACACTCTCATTAAACCGAGCAAGATATTGCTTCCATCCCTGCACATCAACTTCAGTTTGATGAAGAAATTTGTCACGGCAATCGAAAGGGAAGGTAGAAGATTTGCTTGAAAATATTAAAAGCAGGTGTAATTGATGGTCCTCAAATAAGGGAACTCCTTAAGTACACAAGTTTTATGAAGTACTGAATTCTGCTGAACACTCTGCCTGGTTGTCCCTTAAGTCAGTCATTTCAAACTTCCCTGGTAACCACAGAAGTCCTTAGAATGAGAAGGCGGTTGATGAGTTAATAGAGAATTTCCACAAACTTAGTGAGCGCATTTCAGTGAAAATGCACTTCTTTCGGTCCCACCTGGACTATTTTTCAGAGAATTGTTGAGACCCTCAGTCAAGAACAGGTTTAAGAAAAGAAAATATCAAATCAATTTGCAAATTTTCCATTCAAGTTAGTGGTAACTGAAGAGAAAGGGTCTAAATAGCAAAGTGTCAATTTTTTACCGATGACAAAAAATTGGCAACTGTAGTAAATTAAGTTTAGACTAACTTTAAAGTGCAGAGTGACTTAAATAATTTATTAGTTTGTGCAGAAAAGCGGTTGATTTTATTTTTAAATATTTGAAAGTTTTTAATATGAATAACAGAGAATTTAACTATCGAATGGATGGCCATTGGCTGAAAGCAGAAGAGGACAATAAAGCTCTATGAGTAGTAATAGATAGTTCACTGAGGTTTTCTAAGCTGTTTATTGGGGCAAAAATAAAGAAAATAGATTGTTAGTCTTCTTTAAGAGGAATGTTAGCTACGTAAATGAGTAGGTTATTCTTAATCTGTATAACTCATATGTCAGGCCACATTTAGAGTACTATATACAAGCATAGTTCCCACACTTTAGACATATCAGCCTGCTAGAGTCAGTGCAAAATTGAGCAACAAAGAAGATACCTTCCCTGAAGCACCTTGATTATGTAAATAGGTTGGAGGGATAATTATGCTCAAGTTTGAAAGAAAGTTGGTGATGTAAGATATCATTGAACAATTTTAAATTTGTTCTGGGATAGATAACTTGTAGTTTAGCAAGTTCTTTTATTTGAATTGTAAAAAAAAACAAAAGAAAAGTTTAGGTTGGATTTTAGGAAATATATTTTCAGTAACACAGTGATAGATTACTAGAATGATTTACTACAGGCGACAATAAGCAGTCCAAATTCAAATATTTTCAAGCGCAGGTTAGATGAGTATATAGGAATGGTAGGTTAAAATTAAATATTTTAATATCGTTTTGTGTATATATTATATTAATTTTATGCGTATTGTGGCTGAATGATTTAGTTTTTCCACAATCCATGATGGTGATGCAATCTCAAGCAGTTTAGATGCAATCCTTTTGTTAAAGTTTATGTTTGCTTTTTTACTCGGATGACCTCTGATAGGCCTGTGTGGCTTTTTTCATCCATTGATTTATGTTATTTTCATGTTGCACCCGCTATACGCCTCTTTTTAAAGGAGAATCCCAATGTACTAATGATTTCTTTGGCTTAACAAAGTCTAATGGTTTCGTCGAGAAGATAGGCAACACTGTCATTCTGAGACTGTGAATTTCGGTAATTTCTTCCTATCGACAGCCAAATTTCTTTAGAAAAAATTATTGTCTATATGTTTTACCAAACAGTTTTATAATTCTTTCACTAAAGGATATTTATTTTTTACTAAAGGACTTTTATCTTAAATTTTGTTTACTAAAAGATATTTTACTTATATTTTTTTTACTATAGGATTAGATTAGGTTAGTTTAATTTAGGTTATTAAAATAAATATTTCCCTACTCATATTAACTTCAACAAAGAGCTATAATTCCAATTTAACTTAATTGTTTGGTAAAAGTATAATAGATGAAACTATTCTGTAAATAGAGTGATATCGTTAATAGGAAAGTATCTGAATTTGATTATCTCGTCCGAGTACCTCGTCCTCGATTGAAAAGAAATGACTGCCATTATTAGCTTATTATCCATCGTGTAAGCACTATTATTTATCCTACGTACTAGATTTAGATTTATTATCACCCAGATTCAAAATATTTATGTAATCTATTAATAGATCACTACTTTTTATAATATAAACTACGTTTTAAGGAATTAGAACACTTAGAAACTACATCCATATATAGTTTATTTAGACACCTGCACGCCCTTTGCTGTTGGGACGGTGAGGTGAGGGTGTCGAGGGTTATATTAAAAATAGGGTTGCTTTAATAGGAGTATTAAAGATTACTAAATATAAGCCAAATATCTCTAAGAAAGACTATTCCTAGCAACCATTTTTACTGGCTTCGTTTCTGAAAACTCAAAATGGAAACATTTTCGAGTAAAAAAAGGGTCAGGCTTTAAAAAACCCAATTCTATCGAAAACCATAAAAAGGTAATAAAAATTCTAACCTCATTCTTTCCTTAACCAAGTTTCAGTCTGGGTTCAACTTTAGGTAATTGCTAATGAACAAGTTTTATTCGTTATGATATTTACGACAGAGGCTCCGCGATCACAAAATGCCATTCTAAATATTGGTTTTATTCCTTGGTCATTTAACTTGAAGCTCGATTGGGTTTATTCGCGAGTTGAAAGAGTGAGATGAACAACGATTTTAGTGAATTGTTCTTTCCAGGTAAAATGAATTACACCTGTTTTATGAGAATTACTTTAAAAGAGCATATTACGTGTGATTTTATGAGAGAAAATAGTTTAACCTGAAGAATAAGAATAAATATCCATTGATTAATTATAATTAATGCAGAAAAAAGGTATCACGGACTAATTCTCTCAGCAGACGAAATGCCATATAAATGGGTGAAAAAATGGCTACTATGAATCCGTACTTAATAGCCATACAAATATACAATAAATTTGATTAATTACAGTTAAATCTATCCACGTTAAACATAACACTTAAATATGTTCATTGTTAATGTAAGGATAGTGAGTGTGATGACCGAGAAAGACTAAAAATCCACGCAGTTCAAGGGTGATCAATAGTGTTATAACCACAAAGAATCTTAATCTCGTTTATCAATTGACGATTGGTCTCGAGATCTCTGCGGGGAAAGATCCAACTCACGCAGATTGGTCTGATAAGTGTATGAAAGTTAAAAAGATAAATAGGGAGAAAGAGTTTTCGTAATTGGTCCATTGAACGGAGACATCGGAAATGATTAAGGTGAATGAAACGAGAAACCTGTTCCTCCAATGCGTCTTCGAGGAAAAATGAGAAGGGCATCAACAGACGACTAATTAGTGACTGACCGGAAAACGTCCCAATTAAAGGACATCAGACAAACCAATTTGATAACGCGCCTTCGGAATATCAACTTAATTCCCGTCAAACCTGAGATGATGGGACCTAGGAAAGGACGGTGATAAATGATAGAAACAGAAATACTTGCCTCATTCTTGACTCTTTCTGTTGCAGTTGAGTGATTCTACCACCACACCATGATAGAAAAGAAGTATTTTCGTCAATCTTTTGTAAGCAATTACGTGACATTCTTGGGAGAATGCAGACATGAGCGTGCTGTAAGTCCTTGAATCTCATAAAATTGACTGTACATTGTGTGAATCTAAATACATTATGTATAAAGAGAAGCGATGGTAATTTATTAAGTATTTAGAATTCATTGTATAATAACTTTTATAATTTGTTAAATTTGATAAATAATAATAAAATAGGGCTCAAGAGGCAGGAATAAAGAGTTCATATTAAACTTTGGGAGAGAAGCAATAAAAACACATTCAAGAATGTTCATGGAAAAATATAATTAATATATAAATACGATATCACGGTGCTAATTAATCACATAATGTTTATAAAATAATTTCCTAGATGAACTGAAGCAGCTTTAATAGCACAAATTACTTGGTATTAATTTTCCTCGTACACCCAATGCTCTCATATCTTTCCTACACAGCTTCCATGAAACCGTCTTCATTGGGCATCATGTAAACCCGGGTTTGAGGTATTTTGTGGTAATATTAAACTTGCGAAAGAAAGTTAAATCATATATAAAAAGAACAAAGTTGGTTGAGAATGTTTGGAAGTACAAATGATTATTTAAAGGAAAAATAAGAGAATGTTTTCAGTTTTAAAGTTTTTTTCGGGCATCATTACCAACAGGCCAATATTGGAGGGTCATTTTACATAATAAATGTTACAGATAACCTAATTTCAAACCAATGATTTAAACTAGGATATTTAGAAAAAAATCACCGTGAAAAGGTGAATGGTACTCAGAGGACCATTTTGAAAAAGCTATGCCATGGGGGGAGGGGAGTCCGTTGGAAGGAAACATGCATTCTTTAGCACCTTCAAATTTCTGGTAGAGTTGTCTATGTTGGTGTGTCTGAAAAACACATTTTTCTCGTGTGTGAGATATACAAATGTATTGGGAAATATGTAGGACATATATGTATGGTTTACGTTTAATGAAGTATAAGTGTACATTTGTTTAACTTAAAGAGCGTGTATGTTATATGTATTCTCTTTTTTAATTTTAGGAGCTCATCTGGCTACTGCCTCCTTAAGCACAAGTCGCCGTGCTCACGACAGTCCAGGAATAGGCCTCATTAAAATAACAATATACAAATATAAAACAACAATAGCAACAAAAAAGAAAAAGGGCAACAAGCAGGAACCACGCTCCGACCTTATGTTATATGTATGCATGTTGACGAACATATTTATGTACGGTAAAATAAAGTAGGAGATATTGGTATAGCAGATTTGTAATGATGAGCGTGTGTATATTTGGTAAATATCAATGTCTGTGATTTTTGTACGTGTAAGCATGAACGAGTATATGTATAGTGAATGTGTAGGACATATGTATGTGGATTACTTATAATGAGCGTGTGTATGTTTGGAATAGATGCATGAAATACGTGTATGTTGTTGTTTTAGCATTGCTTCCTAGGAGTTGATGGCCTCTGCTCCCCTTAACCGCTTTGGAGATTAAAGGAGGATGTTTTGATCCTACAGCTGGTGCTGTAGATGCCCCCAACGTGATCATACCTAACGGGGACTGCGCCCTCTATGAGACTGTCCTGAAGAACCAGGTTATAGTGGACAGAGGCTGTTCAACGTGACCACACCTAACGGGGACAGTGCCCCCTATGAAACTGTTCCCAAGAACCAGGTCATAGTGGACAGAGGCTGTAACATGCCATGGGAATTTTATTAGCACACCCTCAGGTAGTAGTCTATGGAAGAGCTAGGTAGTGAGATTTCAATTTCAGCTTAACCTCAAATGGTACCATACTAGGGTTGCTTCCAGAAAGAGTGGTTGTATCATATTCACTCAATTTATTCTTGCTTTACAAGGGTGGCTAGAGTTCAAATAAAAAAAGCCTTCCGTGCGTTCGGTCCTAGGTTATCTCCGGGGAACGTGCAACCCTCCATGTGCAGCGAACTCGAGACCCTATCGCCCCCCTTTGAGAGGTCAATTGTATGAAATAAGTATAGTGATGAACATGTGTGTGTTTAGTTAATGTCTGGGCAAATTTGCATTGTGTAAGTTTAGTGATGAATATGTGTTTGTGTTTGGTAACTTTTAGAAACCAAACTTTCTCGTTACTGGTCTTATTTTGGATATCTCTTAATGCATCATATGAGCCTGATAAAATTGGACCCGTCATATTTTTCCAAATGTTTCGGACAAAGTTAAGTTTACTATGATATAATACTTTATGTTCTATAAATCATCGAATATTTTTTGACTGACTGACACTTTGCTTTGCTTTTTGATGCGTTGCCAAGTAACAATATTTTTCCTAATTTAAGTTGGAAAATTTCTTAGAATAAAAAATATTCCAAATGGTAATGTGAATAAACTTGTGATATTGATGCTTAGAAATTGAATAAATATATCAAGCTAAGTAAAATTAAAAAGGGCTAAATTTCGTGAAATTTGGCAGACTTCCTTTGAAACAAATCCGTTTCAAAATTTTCGACAGAAATGCTTGAAATAGCGCAATATGTAAAAATGTTACCAAATTTAATCTATTTTATTGGTTAAACTCCTACCTAGAATATCTATAACTAAATATACCACAGACTCCCTCTCTCACAAAAAAAAAATTGATATATTAAATTGTGACTGAACGAAATTCAGCGTAAAAAAATATCTATCCCTTTCAGCATAATTATACTTCCTTGAAACAGATAAATACAAATTGATATTATAGTTTGTAGGTGAAAGAACATACGTCGAAGAACGCTTTTTATTTTTATTTTGTACATAGTATTATTCTAACCTTTGATGATTCCCTTTTCTTAAGCTATCTTCAGACGAAGATATCTGTGATTGTGCCCCCTCATCACATAAAACAATGATAGTCTCAAAGAGAACCCCAAAATATAATCATTTATACCAACATAAATAGAAATAACTTGCAAAAGTCAGTATTTTGCTTATTAGGGAAAACAAACAATATTTGTAGAAATAAAAAAAACGAAACAACTTGAAGAAAGATGATTAAGAATGATAGTTATGATTAAGTTAAACCATTTCAAACTCAACTACCATTGTTTCATCAATCATTCAGGAGCGCATAAAAAGATTAAATTGAGCCATTGTAACCAGGATACTAGGCGGAGAAAGAGTCAGACAGTGATAAATAGGAGCTGAAAACGAATAAACCGAAAACCTTATAAGAGTGAAAAGAAAGTGGCAGCAAATCTGAACAATCGTGATTAAGTTGAGGCATCCAAAGTCAAAATAAAAATATACAAGACATTTTAGACACATTTGCACACAAAGCTTCATTCAACCAGAACAACGGATGTACATAAGTCCGAAATTAGGCAATATCATGAATATCATATAGTGAGGCTCGAAAAGCAAGCCGGTCATTGCAGTATATCCTTAATTATGCAAATAAATGAACGGATCTGAAAAGAGCAAACCGGCTCGTCTGCGCCTCGAATCAGTCCATAATGAATAGAAATCGAATTTTATGAATTACGTGCTTATTCATGATTCAATTCTTTGTCTAATAAAAAAGCGGCCGAATTATTCCCCAGAGCGCTAGCTGAGAGTGAATATTTAAGTAGTGATTATCATTATATTATTTCGATTGATTTTCCTGAATTTAAAGACCCCGGAATCATGATCACGGTTGTTAAGTCGATTCATGTAGCATTTTCATTGCACAACGTTTTGCATAAAAGTGAGAGCTATTTATTAGTTTATTATAAAAAAAATAAATTAAAATAGTTTGTTGTGGTGTAGAAAAATTGATAGTACTTTTGAGTGAAAAGGAGTGAAAGATACACAGCCCAAGTAGTAAAATTTTGAGACAACGTGGAATAATGGGGGATAAGAAAAGACCATAACTCTCACAAACCCAGTCTCATTACTCAATGAGGGAAATTAATGCCTTTGGGAGTGACAACTATGAAGAGTAAGATAGGCTTCATGAATGGCAGACAAACAAAGTTGGAATGACTCGAAATAAGTAAGAACAAAGTCTTGACTAACAACTATACCTGTGCGTCCATTTTATATGGTGTGCCATGGAAATTAAATCATACACTGATGACATCCAAAATGCATCTTAAGTGGATTTTAATGATAAACTTAAAGTATCTTTCTGGTTTCAGTCGTTTCAAGGTCTATTGCATAGGTTGTATCCCTAAAAATGCCAATCCATCTCATCTTTTGTGATGAAACACTGTGCAAGAGCTTGCAATGTACGATGAGCAGACCTTTGGCAACTATCTCATTCGCAACAGTGTAAGCGGCCTCACACACCTGTCGTGTCTTTCTATCTTTCTAGTTCATATTACATTGGGGATATCTCTACCAGTTACTTCTAAAACTTCCACCCTGACCCGTCACCGCTCTGTCTTTTACTTACCAACAACTTCCATAATCTTATTGAGTCGGTCATCAAAATTCGGCTCGATCCACTCTTCTGATCTTCACGTTTATCTTTTCTTTTATTTGCTCACACACTGTAAATGTTGAAGCTTCTTATCACATTATGAAAACTAGACAACTACTAGTCGCAACATATAAAAGAAAGTAGTATTCTGATTCCATCGTATGCATTAAGAACAAGATCTGCGGACTAAAGGTTGCGTGCACTCACTTTATAGAATATTATTTAATACAATAGTTTAGGATAGCACACCATTGCATAGCATAACATAGTCTAGCCTAGCCTAAAATAGCATAGCATAACCACATACTTTCGCATAGCATAGTAGAGAAAAGCTTAAACTTGTCTAGTATAGCATTGTATATCATAGCTAAGAATAGCATAGTATAACCTACCCTGCTTCAGCCTAGTATAATCAAGCCTAGCCAAACATAGGACAGCCAAGCCTAAAATAGAATACTCTAGCTGTGCCGGCCCTAACCTAGCCTAGCTTAGTATAATCTAGCCAGCCTAGTATAACTTAGCATATTATAGCCTACCTTATCCTACTTTAGCTTATTATATAACCTATCGTGTTCTAGTATAGTCTAGCCTAGTAGCCACTAGTCTAACCTACCATATAATAGTATAACCTAGCTTAGACTAGCCTAGTATAGGCTTGACTAGCGTAGCACTACCTAGTGTAGTCTAGCTTACTATACCTTAGCCTAGCCTAACCAGGTATGGCTTATCATTGCATGCCACAGCCTAGCCAAGCGTCGCCTAGAGTAGCCTAGCTTAGTATAGCCAATCTAGAATCGGCCACTATAGCCTAGCCAATATATCCTTGCATACGATAGCCTAGTCTAGCATGCTATAGGCGAGCTTGGTATAGCCTATCCTAGCATAACCACTCCTAACATAATATATTCAAGCGTATCATATCATAGCCTAGACTAGTATAGCATATTATAACCAGCACTAGAATAACCTTGCATAGCTTAGCCTTGGTTAGCTAGCATATCGTGGCCTAACATAATATTACCTAGCATAGCCTATTATACTTTAGCCTACCCTAGCATAGCATAGTATAGCCCTGTCTAGATTAGTATAGCGTAGCATAGCTTAGCCTAGCCAGGTATAACTTAGCCTAGCATTAACTATCCCAGACAAGTATAGCCTATAATATGCTATTATACCCTGTTCAAGTATAGCTTAGTATTGTCTAGACTATCATACTATATACTATCCTAGCATAGCATTTTATAGCATAAGTTAGCATAGTATATCTTACCCTTGTCCATTATATCTTAGCTTAGTATAGCCTAGCATAGTATAGCCTATTCAAGGCTTGCCTAGCAGAGTATAGCATATTATACCCTAGTCTAGTCTAGGAGACTATCGGCCGAATAGTTATGATGTTAGTGCTCAAACAAAATAATTCCAGGTCTAACCTTGGAAAGACTTTGGCAATTACAATATTCGAAAGAGAATGTAAAACAACATAAGATTTTCAAATTTCGTTAGAATCGGACGAACAGTTACAATGTTATGAAAAAAAGTCAAAACGGTGACCGACCGACCAACATAGTGAGATGTAGAGTCGCTCGCGACTAGACTCGCACGCGACAAAAAATCAATTGAAATAATTTAATAATTTCTATTCTGGTATTTATTTTCTAAACAACCAGAATAACTGCAATGCAGCGTTTATTATTTACTATTCTCTTCCTACCTCTCACCTCCGATGTTGATTAAACCAGTTTGTTTTACATTATTTATAATCTTATTTAATTCTGTTTCTTCTTTCCTAGCTTGTTCGTTATCACGTACTTATACTATAACAAAAATGATAAGTCAAATTATAAATGATTCTATATGGTGACACCGGCTCAGCTGGTTTCCATTAAACTCGTATAAATAGTTCTTCGAAGTCAATGATATCAAGCCTATTAGAACACCAAGCCTTAATAATCTGATTTTATGAGACGATCGATCCGTTTCTGTGGTCACAACGTTGTAAGCTCTTATTTAATGGTCATTCCCGCACGTGCGTTAATTGGTAGTGAAACGTTTACTAATTGTAAGTATATTATATGATAGGGACAGCGCGCACCTCTTCTGGATTTACCATTACCCAACAAATAATAATAATAATAATCAAGTATAGATATTTTGTACCACAATGTAAGAATTACAAACAATATGGATTAGTATTATTTTAGGACAGGACTTTTTACGCGGACACACCGGGAACTTATGCTGGTTCTATATATTTTTCCAGCTCTTAGAATCATAAAGAGCAGCGAGGAAAATACACCCTAAATCGTATTTGGAAATAAACAACAGAATATACATATATTTAAGAAGTCCATAGAAGTAGTAAGAATGGAAAATAATATTAATTGTTCTGGCAGCGAAAAATAATATTTCTCGCGCCTTTCTATTTAAACTGGGAACGCCGCAATTTTTCTTCTTTGTTACTAAAGTTTTGGGAGGAGAAAGAAATATTGTCGGAATAAACCTGTAGCATAAATGAGTGTGGTGAAATTCATGAGTAAATTACACGACAAGACCGAAGTTATTTTATGCTCTGTCAGTTTCAGAATTACATCCATTTGTTATGATACATTGAGAAGATTCCTGTGGCGAAGTGAGTTTGCATGTAATGATGTTCGCTGTGTGGCAGACTGGAATTGTTTTTAAAATACATAGAATGGTTTAATCTTGTTTCCTTTATGATAAAGTTCTTTATTTTCTAGATTTGTATAATAAAAATCAATTTGTTTCGGCTTAGGATGATGATGTTGTTGGATTGCTCTCCTAGATGTTATAGCCCCCGTCCCTCTGCTATCGGCCCATGTAACAGTAGGAAGAGTACAATTACTGCTAAACCTCAAGTACACTGCATCTAAGTAGGGTGATCCCAAACTAGGATTGCATCCAGGTAAGGTGGAAATAGCTGACCAGTCTACAACTGTCTTTGCTATTGTGCTCCATGGTGGCTAGAGTTTAAACAAGGACTGCTGACCAAAAGTCACGTGCTTTCACTTATTCTGATTTATGACCTTACGACATTCAAACTTTCTAGAATTCCCGGACTAAACTTGAGAGGACTTTGACAATTATATCATTTGATGTGAGGGGATACCCTCGAAGGACCAGTGTGAGAGGAAACCCTCTTGGAATACCCCTTTCAGGCCCTTCGCTCTAAACTACGTGCTGCTTGTCATGGGAAGTTTAGAATCTTCGAGAAAGAAGCAATCACGCCCCCAGTCACCCAACCCAGCTGTATTTGCCTTCGGACGCAACTAGTTCCCCCCTCGCCCCTTGCGCACGGTAATACCTGGCTGTCGCCCCCATGCTTTACAGACCTGCCTATTCCCCCGCGAGCGCAGTCGTACTAACCCTACTCCCATATCATGAGGCAAACTTCGCTGTCTGATCCGACTCCTTATCTCGAAGGAAGTTTACATAAACTGACGTGAAGAATCCTCTAGGGACGGCCATGCCCTGGAGCTATCTATCGGACTAGCGACATGGCTATTTAACCCTGAGTCTGCCATTTATCGAAGAGATTGAGAGTCCACCAGTCCCTCTGTTCAGACCGTTTTGTCTGTTCACCCGTGAAGTCCCGCAACCTCTCTTCGAGTCGTACTTTGTCGTTAAGATCTCATCAGAAGATCTCCTTGCGTGAAGCTTTAGCCCCTGTGCAGAGAAAAGCTATCGATCCACCTTTCCGGAGAACTGTGTCCACCCCCCCTCTCATCTCCGACCCCTTTCAAGACTCCCGTTCCTTCGTGTCTGAGACTCACTGCCGAGCCACAGAACCGACGAGTGTTTGATCATTTCTTTTGTGGTTACCGTTTTTTTTAAAGCTTATTTACGTTGTGTGTGGGTTTGTTTGGGGAGACGTTCTTCCCTAAAACTTCTATTAATCCACGTGCAAGATTGAAAGGCCTATAATTACTGGTCTTATAGGAAACAAGTTTTGAGTTATTACATATTTTATTTTATTTATTAATTACGTACAATAATTGTGTAATTAAATTTCCGTTAAGATTTTGGTACGATCGTAAGAGCCCAATAATCTTTTCCGTGAGTTACTTGGGCGTGCATTTACTCCAGCAAGATGTTGCCATTTGAACATTTCCGACAGCAAGGAGAGATCTTTGGGTTGTCAGGCAAGGAACTAGTTGCCTATATTCAAGAGGAAAAAAGAAATGAAATGACAGAGAAAAGAGAAAGAGAACAAATAGAATTGAAAGAAAGAGAAAGAATTCGTCAGCATGAGCGTGAGCTTAACATAAATCATTTGGAAACCCTTTCTGTTAGCTTGAGGAATAAATACCAAACCCTATCAGTAAAGTTGCCAGTGTTTAAGGACGGCAAGGTTTCAACGCCTCAACTTACTGTGAGAAAATTTTAAAAGTGAACCACTGGGACATTGACCCCGATGGAGTCGCTCGACTACTCTCTTTCTGCAATACTGACCTGCAGCAAATTTTTATTTCGTTCCTCGCCGAAGTCACCCTCTACTACTCCGCCCTCAAGTCAGAATTATTATCAGCTGTTAATATGAATCCTAATTTCTATAGGACAAAGTTTCGCTAGGCGAGGATACTTCCTGGCCATACCTAACACAAATTTAGATTCATCCTTCAGAGGAAATTTTAATTTTGCTTGGACTCAGCCGAAGTCAACCGCAAATACGAGTCCCTATTTAATTTCGTCTTACGTGATCAGTTGATGGCTGCACTAACCTCCGAAATCCGCGCATTCGTGAAGGATACACGCATGCCTTCCTTCAAGGCATGTATAGAAGAGGCGGATGTACACGCGTCAATCCACTAACTATAGCCGAAAGATTCTTGAAATCTCACCCCCCTTCCCTCAAAATTAAAGATAACATTTCCAAGTTTCTCCAAAGGAACTCTCCCAAGTGTGAGAAGATACCTGGTCCCTCTAAACCCAAGTACCATCCCCCGCCAGAATCGAGAGATCTTAAGCCCATCATCAATAATCCTATAGCATCGGATTAACCTCGAAGGCGGTGTTTTCGGTTATAGCAAGACCAACTGTCCCCATATCTTACCATTCCGTTCTGCTGATAGTGAGTAAATCCACCAAATAAGTGCCTTTTTCTTTCATCCGCCCGCTAGCCCTGAAACGCCAGCAACTTCCCTAATAAGAAGTCCTCCAGGACAGTGAATTAATTTCCTGTTCAACAAAACCACCCCCGGTGAGCTTGGGTTCAAAAATGGAAATGATAATGGTTGCAGAATATCAACCCTCGTAAGAGACAGCAGCCCTACTTGCTTCCTCGTCTCGAAAAGGTTGCTCCCTTCAGTGGGCCCAGACCACCATAAATTCATAGTAGTCAATGACAACTTAGGATGTGCAAATCCGTTCCCCGTGGTCCGCTTCTATCTCAAATGTAAATACTTTACTGATTAGGCCGAAGTGATAGCAGCCCCCATTAAGTTATGTGCCCATCGCAAGCCCGTCATCACGAGGGCCCAGGCACTAAAGGACACTGCCTCCTCCGTGCCATTAGAACTCTCTTATGTCTCAGAATTTGCAGCCGCTCCAAAACGAAACTTTTGCAAGCGCTCAGAAAAAATGCCCCACCCTCCAGTCCATGTGGAAAAAAGTGAGAAATTACGAACGAGGATCTTCCCGTGGCCAAAGGAATGTCGCCTAACTCATTAGTGACGGACTCCTTTTTCCCTCCAGTTCCGCTGAGGATAAAACCACAACTCAATCTTTATGTATTCCCAGTTCACATGCTTCCCAAGACCTCCGACTCGCCTACGAATGGATTATGGGCTGGTCATTTTAGGCACAATAGAACAGCCCAGAGAATCTTCCGTTGTTTCTTTTGACACGGTGTTGCCAAAGAAATTGCCAAGTTTTTCCCTCAGGAGATTACAGCAAAAGGACCAATTCCCTTTGCCCCCTCCAGAAGACTCCAACTGTATCGGAACCTTTCTTTAGAGTCACCATATATTTGATTGGCCTAATTCACCCCCGTCTTGCTAATGTCACTCGTACGTCCTTAGTATTAGTAATTTTGCAAAGAGATTCCCAGACGCAGTCCCGTTAAAAAGATAGATATCGTGACCTGTGCGGAGGCCATGATTTCTATCTTTTCCCGCGTTGGCATCCCAAAGAAATCTTGTCAAACACAGGTAGACAGTTCACCTCTGAACTAATGGAATACGACGGCAAGCTCCTTATGATCAAGCCCCTATTCACCTCACCTTTTCACCCCGCCGGTAACGGCGGCCGTGAAAAGGTGAATGGTACTCAGAGGACCATTTTGAAAAAGCTATGCCATGCTCAGCCCCCAAAATAGCATCGATACCTGCTGGTTGCCCTGTTTACCTGCAGAGAATTCCCCCACAGAACTTTAGGATTTGCCCCCTTTGAGCTTTTGTATGGTTGAAACGTCCGAGGCCCGATACGCATATTGAATGAACTTTTTCCCGATCCTCGCCTGGATTAGCAGATTAAATCCTCGTATTCTTACGTGTTAGACCTTAGGAACCGCTTGGAAAAATGCGCCCATATAGCTTACAAAAATACGGACATATACTTAAAAAAGTATAGGACCTATTTTGGAGTTAGGTCAAAAAGTGGATTCAAGCCCGTTGACGAGATGCTGCTGCCCCTAACCACGGAGACGAATAAGCTCTTGTCCCAATAGAATGACCCCTTCTCGATCCTTGAAGCACGCGGCCTCGTGGAATATCTAATACCGACCCCCTCAGGGAAAAAATTGTTCCATCTAAAAGGCTTAAGCGCTACCATCGCCGCGCCTGAATTAATAATATAATTGCTTTTGAAGAAGAGGCAGTAATTGACGCCTCTAATCCCTCTGAGCCTCTTAATTTAATTCAAAACGTATGTGTCAAGTCTGATATCAAATACCATCTTCCTTCGCTTCCCAGCTTCCGTGAAGGATCTGACATGGAACTCGATTTAAATCCCCAGCTGGAACCTCCTCACAAGACGCAATTGGCTCTCTTGTTTACATTATTACCCGATGTAATTTCCGAGAAGCCTGGCTTTTCTTTATATTTTGAGCAGTATATAGCCCTACCTACCCAGGAGCCTATTCGCTCTAAACCATACCCAAAGCCCGTTCAATTGCGTCCTCATTTTAACACTGGAGTAGAGAACCTGCTAAAAGTGGGGATCATTGAACCTTCCACGTCGGATCATTGTTCACCCATTGTTATGGTCAGAAAGCCAGATCAGTCTTTTCGCATGTGCGTAGACTTTAGAAAGATGAACGCTGTAGCTGTAACTGTTTTCGAGGCTGAGCCTATCCTTTTGATAGATCAGAGCTTACGTCTACTTGAAGAGGCTATGTTTATTTTTTATCAAATCCCCTCTTAAGGCTAGTGCCCGAAAATACACCGCATTTCCCACATAAAAAGGGCTAATCCAGTTTAGGCGTCTTCCTTTTGATTTAGTTACTGCTTCTAGCAACTATAATTGCATGATGCGTGGGATACTGGATAGCTGAATAACATTTCCTTTTACTTTGATAACATTTACGTGGCCACTTGCCCATGAGACCAACATCTAATCTCCCTATGCTCCCTCCTCAATAAGCTTCGTGAACACGGCCTTACTATACGCCTCTGTAAGTGCCATTTTGCTTACAGAACCATTGAATACCATGGTTTAAACATGAGTGAGAATCAAATGGAACCTCGAGAAGAAAAGGTGGAGACCATCGCCGACATGCCCCTTAGGCGTATGATAAAACAATTACCCTCTTTTATCGGATCGAGATCCTTTTGCAGACGCTTTGTCCCGAATTTCACCGCTTTAGAGTCCCCCGTTAGCTTCCTGCTAAAAAAACGTTCCCTAGACCCCTCATTTGAAACCCCACGCGACTGCCCATTCCATCAGCTGAAGAAAAAACAACGTCTGCTCCCATACGGCGATTCCCGAACACGAGCAAACCGTTTGGAATACGAATGGATAGTTGTCGTCAAGGAATTGGTTGCGTTTTGCTCCCGTATGAAGAAGATGGCAATAGTTATCCCATTGCATACGCCAGCCGGAAGTTCTCGTCACGCGAAAGGAACTACGCGGCAATAAAATTGAGGCTCTAACAATCGTGTGGAGCTTGCAGATATTTAAAATATATTTATTAGGTATAGAGTTCGTGATCGAAACTGATAATTGCCCTTTGGCTTATTTAAAAAATTGAAAAATCCAGAACGGAAGGCTTTTGCTTTGGAATATACTTCTAATGGAATACCAGTTCCGAATATTGTACATAAAAGAGACAGAAAACTGTGTTGCAGATTGTCTAAGTAGGAATCCGGTGGAAGATCCTCCCCCTGCACAGTAAATTGTGATAACCCTTGTACTGCAGTGTATATAATCGAGTCTCTGTACTTGCCCTTTTTAATGATCCTCGAACTCTGTCCTAACTGTGTACATTTATGCTCCTCGGTTTCCCTGGAATTTTTTTTTTTTTTTTTTTAAGCACATATTTGACCTTTGTTTATTTTTTTTAGTCGAGTTGTATTTTTCTTTTTTTTTGTATTGAATATGGTTCCTCTACCTTTTTTATGAATGAATATTTATTTAAATTGTTTTTTTTTGTGACTCTCATTTAACTACAAGGGGTGATCAATAAGTTTTGCAATTCAGATATAAGGAAACGAGATATAAGGAAAAGTGTTTTATAATTTTTCAATATAACTACCTTCGACTTCAATGCACTTGCGCCACTTGACCCTGAGGCTTCGAATTCCCAACAACCAGAAATCTCCCGACTGCTGTTCAATCCACTCCTGGACGGCGAGCTGAACATCTTCATCGTTCCCAAACTGGCGTCGACGCAGTGCAGCCTTGAGCTGGCGGAATAAAACGTAGTCGCTAAGGACCAGATGTGAATTGTAGCGGGGGAAGGTTGAGCTCCTCGAATCCGCACTCACGCAGGGCAGCTTGTGCAACTCTGGCCTTGATGACTTTGACGACGTTGAAGTTGATCATGGGGCGTGAGGTTTCTAGAGACCCAAAGAGCAGAGACCTTGGTCATGGTTAAATTGTCGGGGATGATGTTGATAACACTTCCATGTGATATTCCAAGTTCTCGCTCGATTTCTTCGACGTTCACCCGTCGATTTTCGAGCATCATCCTCTCCACACAGGCCACATTGTCCTCATTGGTCACCTCTGACGGGCGTTCTAGACGGGGGTCATCTTCAAGGGACTCACGACCATGGTGGAAGTCCCTATTCTAACGAGCAATGGTTGCATAGGAAGGGGCGGTGTCGGTGTACACTTCAGCCATGCATTCATGGATCTCTTTTGCATTCTTGCCTTCCTTGGTCAAAAATTTTATCACTGCGCGGTGCTAAACCTTCTTCATTGTTGAAAACTTTGTGACTGACGATCTGCGATCAGCTACTGCTTTTTAAATAGACGAGGCAGGAGCGTGCGGTGGTAGGTCTGGACTTCTCATAACTTGTCCTAACACCCACACAAACAGCCACCCCCCTTCCTCTGTTTTGCCCTACCGAATCGGCAAAATTACTGACCGCCCCTCGTATTTCCTGTATTATTTATTTTGTTTTGTTTTGTTCGCTGGCTAATAAAGATACCTTTTTAAATATACCCTACTTCAGGAATTAAACGAAAGTCATTCTTTTATTTTGTGATCGCTGTGTTGACTCAAATTTAAATGCCCACCCTTATTGTAGACCTGTAGACCTAGGAAAAAATTTTCCCATACACGTCTCCTTCCTTGTTTGGGGATGCCCTTTGCCTCTTCTATGTATCAGAAAAATGTTATCTTCGGAAAGAGAGACGTGTGATGGGATGCCGTCGAAAGCCTAATGTGAGAGGATGCCCCATTGGAATACCCATTTCAGCCCCTTCGCTCTAAACCACGTGCTCCTTGGCGTGGGGAGTATAGAATCTTCGAGAAGGAAGCAGTCCCGCGCTCAGTCACCAAACTCAGCTGTATTTGCCTTCCGACGCACTTCGCTTCCCCTCCCCGGCTTAAAGCCGAGTGCTCGCCCCATGCTACCCAAGCATGTCTCTTCCTCTGCGAGCGCAGCCATACTAACCCTACCTCGATATCACGAGGCAAACTTCGCTGTATAATCCGACTCCTTATCTCGAAGTAGGTTTACATAGACTGACCTCGAGAATCCTCTAGGGACGGACATGCTCTGTGGCTATCTATCGGACCAACCAACTGGCTATTTAACCCTGAGTCCGTCATTCCTCGAGGAGATTGAGAGTCTACCAGTCCCTCCGTTCAGACCGTTTTGTCTGTTCCCCTGCGAAGTCCTGCAACCCCTGTTTGAGTCGTACCTCGTCGTTAAGATCTCACCAGTATATCTCCCTTCGTGAAGCTTGGACCCTGTTCAAAGGAAAGCTATCAAGCCAACTTCTTCCCGCAGAACTGTGCGGCGCCCCTCATCTCGGACCTTCTTCCAGAATCCCGTTCCTTTGTGTCTGAGATTCGCTGCCGGTCCGCCGAACCGTCGCGTGTTTGAGATTCCATTTCTCTAGAGCGGTGAAAATCTCGTTCTTCAACAAGAAGTACACAAAACCCCATCTAAGAGTCTTCCACGTTAGGACTCCACGAAGTATCTTCTCGTAGAGCTGAACCGTTGATCTATCCCCCCACCTTCTTAGATCACCACCACGCCTCAACGTAAAGCGATCTTGTTTTGTAATCCCATGATTACACCATATCAATCGTGAGTGATTTAATATACGTAGATATAATGAAGCGGAGTGTAATTTAGCCATCTTATTTTAATATGATTATGTAGAACTGATAGAAATCAAGGAGAGAGGGGTGAGATTGATGACAAATGGTTAAGATTGGGTTCTATGTTCTTATATGTTGACAGAGGCGTTTGACAAGGTATACATATGTGAGGAGGAGGCGAAAAGTAAATGCATATATGAGTAAGGTAAGGTAGTGTGGAAGTAGGAATAAGCCAGATGTTTGCAAAATGTTAGCGGTTCACACAAAATGGGAGATTGTAACCACAAGCGTCGTCCCTATGGCAAGAAAGACTCAATGGAAATCCGACCATGAATGTGACTATGAAATGTCTTTGGATGCTTCACGGGAGTATGGCGTCGTCAAGGTTAGTGTGGAGTAGTGAGAACCTGCCTTAAACACTTTTGACGTTTGCTATAGGTTTGATATGCAATTTTTGACGTTTGTAATACACTTTTGAAGTTCTTATACATTTGCTAAGTATTTATGGCGATTGTTATATACTTTTGATGTTTGTTATGCATCTGTTATGCACTTTTGAGGTTTGTTTTACACTTTTGATGTTTTTATACACCTTTCACGTTTGTTTTATGTTTGATATTCAATTATGTGTTTTTTATACCCTTTTGCCATATGTTATGTGTTTGATCTAAATTTGGACGTTCGTTATACACTTTTGACCTTTGTTATATAGTATTCACATTGGTTTACGTTTGTTAATTACTTTCTAAATTTATTATACGTTTTTTATAAGCTTTTAACGTTTATTATACACTTTAACCGTTGTTTTCCACTTTTAACATCTGTTATACAGTTTTCATTATATACGTTTTATCTTCATTTTGGAGGTTTGTTATACATATTTGCCGTTTGTTTTACACTTTTAACGTTTATTGTATACTAATGACGTTTGTTATATTCTTTTGTGATCTTTAGATAACGAGGTAGAAGGTAAAATCTTTCAATGAGGGTTATTCGAGGATAAAATATTATGGAGTGAAAACTTAATTCGAGAAGTGGTTTTAGGGAGAAGTTAAAAAATGAACTAGCTATTGAGAACAATGGTATTGCTCGCATCTTCTGTATGCGAGTAAAATATAATTTAGTTTGAATTGAAGTATGAGTCAATATAATAATAATAACACTAGTAATACAAATGCGATTTTTCAGGCTTTTGCTAGGTTGAGATATTTGGCACAGAGGCAGTTCGCAATCAAAGGTAATGATTAGGAGCAAGGAACATCCGTGCGCAATTAATACAGGGTTGGGGAGTATCAAATATCATTGTTTAGAGGAGAGGCTAATAATGCGCGATCCTTTGGCAGCCAAACACGATTTATAGAATTAAATGGTATGGAAAAAAGGTCTGCTGACCAAAAAGTCACGTGCTCTCGCTTATTCAGATAGGACCTTACGATCTATAGGTTGTGGTGGTGTAGGTGGTAGTGATTTAGGTTGTGTTGGTGTAGCTGGTGGTGGTGTAGGTTGTGTAGGTTGTCGGGTAGGTGGTGCTGGTGTAGGTTACGTAGATAGTAGCAGTGGAGGTGATGTAGGTCGTTCGGGTAATGAAGGTCGTGTTGGTGTAGGTGGTGGTGCTTTAGGTGGTGGTGGTGAAGGTTGTTGTGGTGTAGGAGGTTGTGGTGTAGTTGGTTGTGGTGCAAGTGTTGTGGAAAGTGGTAGTGTATGTAGTGGTGTAGATGGCGGGGGTGTAGATGGCGGTGGTGTAGATGGCGGTGGTGTAGGTGGGAGTGGTTCAGGTGGTGGTGGTGTAGTTGGTTGTGGTGTAGGTGGTGTTGGTGGTGGTGATGTTGGTGGTGGTCGTGTAGGTGGTGGTGGTGTAAGTTGCTTAGATAATAATTCGCAAGAGAATGTAAATCAACATAAAGGTTTCAAATTTTGTTAGAATCAGCCTAATAGTTACAATGTCATTCCAAAAACAAAATAAAACAAAACGGAGACCGACCAACCGACATAGTGAGATGTAGAATCGCCCGCAACTAGACTCACACGCGACATACACGGTTGAGATGGAGGTGGGACGCTGTTACTGAACTTCACAGGTAAGAAAGCGGTGAGGGGTTCCCTAAATCTTTTTGTATTTAGCATGATTTTGAAGTTGAAGAGAAATGGAAGAGGACCAAAAAAGCCATGGAGATCGCACAACACCATACCGCACGAGCTACATAAATCTGAGATCTCTGACGAAAGTAGTGGTGGTATCGACTCAGGTCGTTTTTGGTGACTTATTCTGTGAGTTTTCTGTGACTTGTTTTGGCGAATCAGATTTTTGTCAACTATGTACATATTTTGTGTACGTACATGGCCTTTATGTATGACTTATTCATAGTACATACACAAGGGCTACTTCTTGAGCTACTGACATATGGGATTAAAGGATTACGCTTATTGCTAATCCTGTATTGATGATTATTTCAAGGTTTCCAGCCACGAGTTCTGAAGTATACATACAAAAATTAATCTTATTTACAAGGGTAATAAGGTTCATAATAGACTTTAGTTTATCGATATAACCTTTAGGTATGCCTAATTATATTATCATTAACTTCAAGGTTGACCCCGTGCGTATGGCTATATTCCATAATGTTTCTTTCTCATTTTATTTGTTTCATCATTTATTCTCTTCGGATTCCGTTTCGCTTATATTTTATTTAGATATATCTTATATATATATATATATATATATATATATATATATATATATATATATATATATATATATATATGTCCACAAAGTCCTGACTCACTTAGGAAGCAGAAAAAAAAAAGCTTATGGGCCAACACTAATACTTAATTTTGAATCAAAATCCGTTTTCTCTACGATCTTCACCAGGGATCATCCATCATCCGAATCTGTCCTAGATACCAGGTTTATGGTCGGCGCTAACCTGGGTGATCGTCATGGGTAAGATCCTCAGATTTGAAATGTTTGTACCTGCCTCGAGACCTTCGCCTGACTGAGTGTGTCTTCTACTTCATTATCGCAAATTTCCTTCCCAACATTAACGAATCGAAATTATAATTCCACTTTCTCCCAAACTAATTTCAGTCAGTTGGGGCTTAGACAAAGAGAAATAAACTGCACAGGAGCAACAAACAACAGCACTATACGGAGTTTGGTAGTCGAATGAGTAAGGCTAAAGTAACATAATGTTGGTTTCGCTCCATAAGATTTTGTTGTTTTTTTTCGCCTCTAATGAGTCAGGACTTTCTTGCCAAACATATATATATATATATATATATATATATATATATATATATATATATATATATATATATATATATATATATATATATATATATATATATACATATATGGATATGAGAAACTCCCAAAGTAGCGCGTGAGTAGAGCAATAAATGCCAAAAAATCTCACAGGAAAATGAAAGACGGATTCCAAGTACTTTCGAATTCCTTGATAATGAACTGAACAAGTTCAAGAGTACTTGGAATCCGCCTTTTATTTTCCTGTGGGATTTTGGGTGGCATATATATATATATATATATATATATTAACCCCCACAAAAAATAAAACAAACAAAGAGCTTCCGTTACAGTAACAAATATCTACCCTTCAAGATAATCTGCTTACCACTGAAGGAAAGGAGAAGGAATTATGAGTGAAACAAAATAACTTACAGAAGCAGAGGTATCACAAATCCAACTTCTCCATTGCCAGGAGTTATGACATGTAGAAAGTTCTAAAAAAAACAAATGTTCAAACGAGTTTACAAAAAGATTTTATGAAAGCAAGAACTTTGCTTCATGGAAGATAAGTGGAAGATAACTTCTTGCAACACCTAGAGAATACCAATCTATCAGCGGGCTTCGCGACACAGTCGTCGGAGAAAGAAGTTTTAAACCTCAGTTTGAGTTCAATAAGTCTTATACTCGTAGGTTAAATAATATGACCAAAAAGAATTAGAAAGACACTTTGAGATCAGGGGATAAATGGATTTAAAGTATGAAAGAGAGATGGATATCGGCGGTCAACAACCCCACCTCCTTCATTCGGCCAATGATAACAATAAATGGACACGAACATTGGTCTCAACTTATCTGATCATATGAAAATAATTATCAATATGAAAAAAAACCTATTGTATTGTTTAACATGCAAATTTTGTAATTCCATTTAAATATATCAAGGACGAATGTTATTAAATAGATAACATTCTTTGTAACAAATGTACAGATTTTCATCAATTCTGTTACTACCGTTGTGAGTAGAAGAGATTGATTTCATCATTCTTGATTGATACCAACTGTAAAGCATGAAGATGCTTCTATCATACATGGTACTGTATGTCTTCATCAGGGACGCCAGAAAGGTGTTTATGCCCTGAAAGGATGAACGCCACGACCTAAAGCACAATTTTGTCAAAAGTTTTAAAGCCATATTTGTCGAAATTGCATTCGACAAAAAAAGTTCATATTTAAATCCAGTAGAACCCGTGTTAGGAGTACTTCGAAAAACAATAGAAATTTCCACGAGTACAATTAAAACACAACTATGAAAAATGACTAGCTTAGTGGTTAAATTTGGGAATATTTCGTAAAATCATGGCAGAAAAATTAAACATACATACACGCACACTCAAACATACCAGAGCATTTTTACAAGATCACATAAAAGCCTCTTCTTTCTCTATCTTATCCTTCGCTTTCTCCATCTTCTTTCCTCTCTTCTCAAGAATAGTCAAAATTATTCTTAAGGGGAGAGAGGGATAGAGTATGAGGAAGAGAGGGTAGAGAGAGATGGGAACAAGAAGGGAGGAAAATAGGGAGGGGAAGTCACAGAGAAGAGGGCTATAGAAGGGGAGATAAAAGGGGGCGTGAGAGAGGGAAGAGAGAGGGGAGGATATAGAGATGGGGAGAGAAAGGCTGGATAGCAAAAGGGGACAGAGAGGAGGAGAAAGAATGGGATAGATAAAAGAAAGAGAGAGTAGAATGGTAGAAAGATGGGGGAGGAGGAAAACTTTAAATTATCCTGGCCTGGAATCGAACCTGGTACTGCTGGCAGCGGGTTGGATGCTCTATATACTATTAGGTTACCAATACCAGTGGCTCCAACCCACCCAAAGCATCCCCTAATCATACCCAGTATCCCTTTGAAAGACAGAAAAAAAGATGTACGGAATTTTTATTCAGACTCTATAACGATATAGGACAAGAGAAAGGAGGGTTTTATTAAAGGTAAAAGGAAGGGATATTGGAAAATCAAAGGATAAATGAGGGCAAAGGATAGCGCGAGAATTCTATAGATACCTAGAAGACAAATAACACCAAGGGAAAATTTAATTCTCCTGGAAGGTAATCGAACCTGTGTCTTGTCTCATTGAAATAATGGTCATAAAATGGTCAGCGATAAGCCTATTCCCTTAATCACGTTGGTCAATAGTTCAACATAGCAGCTTTGTGTACACGCCATGAGTACATAATACGACTACGTATGTACAAAGGACGTATACAAAAACTTACTAAACGGAGACATCCCCACAGAAAGTCTCAAAATACGCCACAGAATAAGTGACACTAAGCGTGCTGAGTGGGATAAGTCACAGAATTAGTTACAAAAAGCACCTGAGTAGCTATTATAGTGGGAACACCATATGGGCGATAATGTTCTATAAATATCCCTTAGTTATGTGGTTACCAATTATGATAGTCACTCATTTATAGTGCTTTACAGGAGGAGAATTACCAATTGATGGCTAACCATCAATTAAGTATCTTAACCCAAAGATCAATTCTTCACCCTGTTAATATTTTGGCTCGGCTTAGCGAAGGTTTCAGGTTAATCGATGTTTAGGAGGACGTTCCAAAACTATAATCTATTCTAACATTGGCCAATAACGGGCAACCGCCACG
Source organism: Ceratothoa steindachneri (assembly GCA_963969495.1). Classification (NCBI taxonomy): domain Eukaryota; kingdom Metazoa; phylum Arthropoda; class Malacostraca; order Isopoda; family Cymothoidae; genus Ceratothoa; species Ceratothoa steindachneri. The sequence goes on from OZ018322.1 coordinate 10,253,266, forward strand.
TCACGGAGTTACTTTGAGGGAGACTAGCAGTCTCTATATGTTCAACGCGAAGTATTAAATTTTTAAGTGACAAGACTTGGTGAATTTAAAAGGCGAAACGTGAATGAGATAATCTTCTTAACGTCTGTAATCTAGTAGTCTTAACGATACAATAATTCTGCTAACTGAGCTGCTTCGACTATATATATATATATATATATATATATATATATATATATATATTATTTATATGATTATTTCTTAAAGGGCGTGGCCTAGAATCATCGTTCTCCACCCCAAAGGTGGAGCTAATGAAGCCTGTGTAAGTCAAATTACTTGCATATCCCTAGGTTCTATCAATATAATAGGATGCGCTTGTCACAGCTTTGGAATACAATTCCATTTGGCAAGCTTGTACGTTTACCCAGGTGTTTCATCTTTCGAAAAATCTATTCTGAGAAGCGAAATGTTTGTTTACGCGCTTGTCTTATTAACACAGGTCATTTTGACCATTCGTGCCTTCGTACATTGTTTATCCCCTGCTCACTTCCAACGGTCACTTGCCTTCTATATATATAAATTAACAAATATATTACATTCCTTATTATTGTATTCAAATCATGGATGCAAATTACTCTATACATCATCAACGCCTTGTTCCAATCATCGACATTTATTTTTTATGAAAGGAGTATGCTGGGATTTAATAAGACCACCACGCGTCTATTTTGTGGAGGTTTTCGCTAGGCCTATTAAATCGGCAATTTGTTTCTAGTAGCCTATTATAACATAGTCTAATCACTACAGTATTCCCAGGCCAGTAATGGAATAGGTGAGGAATTAACGTAACATTACATAGGTAGATACATATGAAATACTTATTTTTAGCACACTTAATATCTGACAGCATTTGCATCATACGCATATGGCATCGACACTTACATAATTGCATGCCTGTACTAAAACGGGCCTATTTATGCCATGTTCTGCCATATAATACAATAATAATAAAATTGAATACATTTATATACAATTGATCCAAAATTTTGTCGTATACTTCTTTAGATTTCTACCTAATTATAATTACAATACTTAGCAAATACATAAAAGTCCAGTAATAAAGCTATAAAGGTAGCGAGGCGTGTATATATTTAAGCCTCTTCCTCTTTCATTGAATGTGTCGCTACAATATTACCTACATAGAGATTAGAAACACATGAACGACGGATTCTTGGCAAACGTTAATCGCCTCCCATAGCGCGTGAAAACATCCATCATGCCATTTCTCTCTCCGGATCTTGTAGAGGAGACCGGTTGACTTCTTGTAACGTCGTTCTCTTCCATACTAGGCACTCTACGAGGTGAAGTACACTTGGTTCTCTTCTTGTTTTCTGCCTGAGTCCATGAGCATTGCTGATCACTCGGGACGTTACCATTATGTGAGGTAGGTAATCAAGCCGGTTTTTATCTCTCCACTAATACAGTGTCCCTTCTTCCGTCAGGAAATTCTAAAGTGCAAACCTTATTGCCGTGCTCGATTACCAGGAAAGGGCCAGCATATCTAGCTTCCAGTGGTTTGCGCACGCTTCTATTCGGACCTACACATAAGGTGCTTCGCAAAGATTTGGCGGCACAAAAGGCTTGGTCACCGAGTACAGGTGCCATTTGGATGCCTGCGCGAAGTCAACTTATGCCATATTTGATGCCAGTTCTTTAATAAGTTTGAGGCCGGTCTATAATGATGACGATGATACTAAAGGTTTTGGGTACAAGAACGTGGTTTCCATGACTACCGTAAAAGGTGAAAATAAAAACACGAGTCATTGGGCAAAGAGCAAATGCTTAAAAGGACAATTAGGAGTGCCAACAGCCAGCCTCGTCGACAGACCATTATAGAGCACTTCAAAGTCATGTGTGCCCTTTTCAGCATGCCGTCCGTGGACGGCAATGCACCATGATGCGGAGGCGACCAAAACGAGGCGGGTAGACAATTCCTTGAATAGTTCGGATTCAAATTGGGGCCTATGTTGGTTACTACGTAGAAGGAGATTCCAAATCCAGAAATCCACCCGTCTAGGAAAGCTAATGCAACCGTTGCGGCACTTATGTCCGGGATCGGTAGCGCTTCGATATATCACTTTGCTTGATCGTTGCATGATAGTAAATATGTACTAATTGTGTAAGGGTTAGGATTATCCAGCAGTGTACACGGTGGGGGTGGTTCAATTATATCGACATGCACAGTTTAAAACTTTGAGGATGGCATATCAATGGGCAGGATCGAGGATTTCGTGTGGCGATTAATCTTGAAATGCTGACAAGGGAGGCACTCCTTCGTATAGGAGCGAATATTCCTGTCAATATTGGGCCAGAAATATCGATATTTGATGAGACGAAGTGAAGCCTTGATTCAAGAGTATGACAGATTATGTAACTGATTGAAGATAGTTCTCCTGCATGCCAAAAGAAAAAAACCGTTGTGGGTATCTTAATGTTACTTCACACTAACGCTGAACATTCTCGGGTAAAGGGAAAGATTTTAGTCGCGTTCGAAATTCCTTCGTTTCTCCGTCATTATCCTGCGCTCCCTCCAAATTTCGGATGTCAATAGAGTCAATTTCGACCGAATTGAGGTTCGTGTCGTCCTGTCCACGATTATAAGCCATATATGACGTACCCTAGAATTGCTGTCCAATAGTGTTGTTGCCTCTCTTTTATAGCACTTAATGGCTATGCAAAAGCTGATACTAAAGGATTGTGATCAGTGCACAAGGTAACGTGGCGAGCTTCAATCAGGTGCCTGCAGTGAATGACAGCAAGATACGCCGCTAGAAGCTCTCTGTCGCAGGTGGAGTATGCTTACTGCATCCGGCTCAGCATGCTCGAAAAGAATTCCACCGTTTTTTTCAGATTCGTCAACTATTTGGTACAGGTAAGCACCTGCTGCGTATTGGGAGCAATCCATGACCAGTTGGTATGGCGAATCATTGGGAAGCGAGTGACGTTTACCCGAGACGAATAAGGCCGATTTTGGTATTTCACATTATCCTCGTGCCTCACCATCTTACACGAGCTCCCAAGCCTTTGGTTACAGACGTACAAGCTCAGGCAATGGGGCTTCAATAGTGTCAAAGTTAGGAATCATTCTGCGGGAGTAACCTAACCTACCCAAATATCTCCGAAGCTAATTCTATTTCTTTAGTAATGGGAGGTCTCTAATTTCCTCCATTTTCTTCGCTGGTGGGCAGATTCCTTCCACCGAAATGCGATTCCCTAAAAAATCTATTTCCTCCCTTGCCAGCTGCACTTATCAATGAATATCCTCACACCGTTTTCGACCAGGATTTTAAAAACTTGCTCCAAATGCTTCAGGTAGTATTCCATATTGTCTGAATATATCAGGATGTCGTCTATATAGACAAAAACGAACCCTAATCCTCGAAAGAGGTTGTCAATTTGCCGTTAGAAGGTGCAGCTTGCATTTCGGAGACCGAGTAGGAGTTTAACGTTATCCCACAAAACAAATGGGGTTGTAACCGCAGTTTTCTCTATGTCTGCCTGGTTCATAAGGATATGATAATAGGCACGAACCAGATCCAACCTTGCAAATATTCTTTTCCCAAGGAGGTGATTCGATGTCTGCCAAGTTCATAAGGATATGATGATAGGCACGAACCAGATCCAACCTTGAAAAGATCCTTTTCCCAAGTAGGGGATTCGATGTCTGCCAGGTTCATAAGGATATGAGGATAGGCACAAACCAGATCCAACCTTGCAAATATCCTTTTCCCAAGTAGGTGATTCGATGTCTGCCAGGTTCATAAGGATATGATAATAGGCACAAACCAGATCCAACCTTGCAAAGATCCTTTTCCCAAGGAAGTGGTTCGTAACACTTTACATTTCGGCAGCGGTACCTGTCTAGCTTTGTTTCGCATTGAGCTTGAGCGCTCGGAAATCGCCGACCACCCTATACTCACCGGGCGACTTCTTTGGCACTATGTGAATTGGCGAAGCCCATGGTGACTCTGACATGCAAACGAACCACTTCTTCAATAATGTTTCGAAAGTTGCTTTGGCAACCTTAAGTTTCTCTATTGAAAGAGGCCTCTGCCGTGCAAATGTCGGTGGAGCACTACCACTTTCGATCGTATGCGTCGCTGGGTTCGGCGATGATGGGGAGGGCTGAGCGGATGCGGATCCGTACAGAGTCTCATATTTTCCCAATATGGCTCTGCAATGGGGCGGTAGGTGCTAAAGGTAATTTATTATTAAGGCTACCGCAGGTTCTCCAGATTACCTCACTTCCAACACAAGTTTAGTTTGTTTGTCTATTAGTATGCCGCACGCACAATCTACTAAATAATTATAACGCCTTAAAAAATCGCTACCAAATAACAGTGAAGTGGTATCCGCGACTACAAATGACCACTTAAATGAATGGCGAAGACTGGGGATTACTATGTCCGTGTGAACCTTGCCATTAGCTGTTGAAATATTTATGCTAGATTCTCGCAATTCCCCCGATTTCACCAATTTAGCCGGAATTATTGATACACTAGCACCCGCGTTGATTAAGAAATCACATTTATAATTACACACTTTAGCGGCGAAAGTGAAAACAGACGGCATACCAGGGGCGGTGATTGCTCTGGCATGCCCTCCTTGATTTCCGCTGGGGCTGGCTAAGATGGCCCTCAGGAAGGTTGCATTTAAACCTTTTCTTCTCTCTTGGGCCACCTACACCAAGGTTCGCAGAATTTCGCCTTTTCCCCAAAGAATACACGTGAGCGGCAAAATACAGGTCTTTGGTCTTTTTGGAATGGTCGCAATCCTTCGGTAAATTATGTGCACTGTACATATAAGACAAGGCAATCATCCACTTCCCTTCAAAAAGGAAATTTCAAGAAGCCTTTTGTATAAGCTAACCTTTGACTTCAAAGGCAAACGGGAAAAACGTAAATTTTAGTCGTGGAGCATCGCCCTTTCAAATTTTGGGGATAAATAAACAATAACGTTCTTCTCAATGCGGTTAGGTAAGAGTCATAATAAGGTTCATTAATACTCTAAAAAGGTCTACTGGAGTTCCTCAACACTCGTCAAGAGCGTTACATATACGCCAAGGCAACCATCCCCTTCCACCAAAAGAGGAAATTCCAAGAAGTTAAGGATTGTAAAAAGAGTAAAAGATAAACAATTTCATCATTCATCATCATCATCATCATCACTATTATTTGAATAATAATTTCATCTTAGTTTGGTTATGACATATTTTTTATCAAAGTTATTTCTAATAATTCTTTTATAATATCAAAAAACAAAATGGTGAAGTTCAGAAATAAATATAAATATCAAAAGTTTGTGAATTTTTTAAAACCCAAAGAATTACAAATGGTGAAGTTAAGAAAATTTATTTTTATATATCTTCTTCTATATCTATATTTTAGCAACGTGATATTTTGAAAGGGGGGAAATTTAGTTTAGGGTTCCCTTTTAAAATTATTATAATTGGCGAAGTTCAGAAAATTTATAAAAATTTAACCATGGATTCTTTTTTTTAGATTTTAAATTTTAATCTTAGTAGCGAAGCGCAAGCTTCCTCCGTAGGGGAGGGTGGGGAGCGGCGAAGCCATTGCCTGGTTCAGTATTAAAAAAAGTTAAAGAAAGTAAAATAAGTAAAAACTAAGCATTATTTAATTTATAAAACTTTACAATGTCTTTGTAAATTTCGTTGCCTCCATAAAAATTCGCACTTATATGATTCTATCAGAGAACGATCGGTTTCACATTCTAGTTTGTTCCCCATTTTCGCCTTGGCCCAAATCGTCTCTATTTAGTTTGTGTGTTCACCTGTTTTGTGATCTTTAAAGGTCTGCGAATAGTTAACAGTCAAATGCTTATCCCGCACCCCTGTCAAGGATTCAATCCATTGTATTCACGCCACTTCTCAGATATAATAGTCGTGCCAGGCAATATATATTTTTTAACTATAGATAATAATGTTTCTGCCGATCTATCAGAAACTGAATACATGAAGCACTCGCGTGTTCCGCTGTAAATCCCTCCGAAAACCCACGCACTGGCAAAACCCTCCCGACATTATTCTTTCTTCGTGAGAATAGGGATTCATTCATTTCCACAGATCTTTATAAGATTTCGGATTAACCAATTTGCGTGACTTCAAGTCCCTAATAGCAATGCATGACATTTATAGTTGATCTTTAATAAAAACGGTAATTGTTAAGCTGTTGCAACATACATGAACGAAATAGATGATTGTTTGCCGAGATATTTTTGACCCTTCTGACCAGGTATCTCTTCTCAATCTGAATTTGCTGATTTTGCACCAACTAAAAAAATACTAAAAAACTAAAAAAATAATTGTTATAAAAGTGAGTAATATAGGAAATAAAAGAGAAGATCTTGAAGTTTTATTATTTAAATTCAATATTCTTTAACTATTTTCCATTATCACTAGCCAAAGATTTTAACTTTGTCTCTGCTAGTTAAGTAAATGTTTTTGTAACTAACTATTTTGTACGCTGATTCTAGATTTGTGCTCACATTTGACCTATCACGTAAGGTTCCTGAGTTATGTAACTAGGCTATATAATTCACTTTGTCACCTTGGATGGATTAATGATATAATTATTACGAGTTGAAAAGAATGAGACGTTTCTGGGAAAGGTTTGGAATTGGGGCATCCTATTTGGCATTATGTACGTCGTTTTACATACCAGACAAGATATGTATTACATATAAAAGAGGTAGTACTCACAGAACTTTAAATTTCTTTAAAAATGTTTGAGACTCTTGCTCTTGCGCTTGTACGTGGATATATTATCCTCCCGTGGTAGGAACCAACAGAAGCCACCCATCATGTTTTCCTTGAAACCGCCTTGATACCTTTTTCCATCATTGCGATACTCGGTTGAACCTTTTTCCATGTTCGTCACTAATATCACCCATATTAGATAGAAAGAAATCTAAATGCGAATGAAAGAAATGCATCTTAAGAGACATCCGACACCACATTCGTTGATAGGCCTTTAGCATGTTGTCCACTAGTTCTTAATAGTCTTCAGCCCTATGATTACCCAGGAAATTCTGCACTACATGGACAAATGAATCCCATGCTGTCAAATCAAGTAAAGTTAGTTTATTTCTGAACTCCCTGTCACATATCAATTCTCTGATCTCCGGCCCAATAAAAATGCCAGCTTTAAGTTTAGCATCGGTTTTCTTTGCACCAAATTTCTCTTTGAGATACTGGAATCCATCAAAAGCATGTACCATTGGTTTAAAAAAATTCGTGATAATGCCAGGTTTGATATGAAGTGGTGGAAGTATACCTTCTGTGGATGTAAAAAAGGAATGGGCTTTACATTGTATCGGCGAACTATGTGTTATTCTCTTTCGGGCCACTTTTTGACAATATAATGATTCCTGTCGTCACGGCTATTCCATAAGCATAAGAAGCACATATTCTTTGTACATCTTAGCTGCAGATGAAGAAGTAAAGAAATTAACTTTAGATCATCCACTTATGGTGCGAGTAATGAACACCTTCCAAAATAAATCTCATTGAGTAATATGTCTTTATCATCTCAACAATAAGTGTGACAGGAATTGAAGGTTGTTGTTACCATTATGTAGCAACACAGCTTTGAGGCTAGAAGTGCTTGCATCTATGAATAGTTTCCTTTCATCAGGTAAATGCTCGTTTTCTAACTGATTCATGAGGCCATTAACATCAGTACAGAAACAAGCACCATCTTCTTTTAGAAGGCAGCTAAGGCATCATAGCTTTTACGAAATGTAGATATTTTTGCACCCTCCTATAGAAGATTCCATTGCTCTAGTCTGGAGCCAAACAGTTTTGCGTTCTCTTTTGACAATGACAAATCCATCACCAAATCATTCAACCTTTCTTGATTTATCAACTGGATCTTCTTTTCCTTATAATCATCCTCATACATTTCATCGTCATTATTACCCTCTTCTTCAGCCGATGAATCATCTTCTTTAACTGCAATAGCTGATGGAGTAACTGGGATTGGCATCTCCATATTATGGGTAACTGGTTTATAGCTGACTTACAATCTGGATTTAAAATCTTTGACTTGTTCTTATTTGAGAATCCCTCAATATTTGTCCTAAAAAGTAGCAATCAAAAACATGATTTGTTGGGTCACACGAAACCATTGGTACAGCAAAAAGCATACCATACCGTTTGCCATTTAACCACTGTATAAGCCCTGTATAACACACAGTGCAAGATTTGAGATGTTCCCAGGGCTTGTCTTGGTCACCAACTTTACGACCAAAGTAATAATTGTATGCAGTTTTCACTCTTTTAGCTAATATTTTCCGATGGTTGCTTGGAGTATATCTTCCACAGATATAAAAAAGTTGCCTGTGCTATTTATACATCCCCGCCGATTCATATTTTCAACCTAGTTTGTATATATCCTGTTATATACATTTGTACAATCTTATTTTATTTACAAATTAATTGAAAGATAAATCTGAAAGAAAAATTAAATTAATCACTGTATGTAAATACTATTTCAATACCACTACTATAAGGGCTAAATTTGACAACTTGATCAAACAGAAATGTAACGCAGGAACCAAACACACACAACACATTCTCTCACTACGGTTGCTGAAGCAACACTGCCCATATGTGTAACTAAAGAGTATGTGTGTAACTCAGGAACCTTATGTGGTAGAACAATTCTGACTACAGTTCAGAGGAAACATACTCGATTTAGTATAAATCACAAGCAATACCAAAGTAGCAAAATCATTGTTGACTAATGAATTATTGATATTTTCCTTGACATTTTCCTAAACATCAGAAGTTATTTAGGCGATTTCTTCAATGATCTTTGCTTACATTCGTGAAGATTAGTACGGCTATTTACGTATATCTTTTCTTTAACGTATGCCCAAAGGAAAATTTATGGACAGGTAAATTTGGTGTTGGTAGTAACTAAGAAACATCACCTAACATGAAATTAACCGACCAGCGAAGGCTGCTCTTAGTGTTTTCTTTGTTTTTCTGTTGTGTGGGGAGTCGCCCCTTCTTGTTGAAACCACATATCGAGAATATTTAAATCTTCCATTTCTGACACTAAACAATCGTGTATCATTTTTCTGTAAATGTCCCCTGTTATTGTCACTGTTTTTCCGTCTACATCGTCGAAGAAGTAGGGACCAATGATTCCCAAACTGGTTATGCCGTACCAGACTTTAACTTTTTGTGCAGGAAGAGGCTGCTCGTAAATTATCATGAGGTTTTTAGCACATCCGAATCTATAGCGATTTTTTATTATCGTATCGAGTAATGTGAAAATGAGCTTCATCGAACAGAATTGGGCGCAAAAATGCACGGGCAAAATTTCTACTCTTTCGATAGTTAAATATTTAATTGTTGAGTCATTTGAATTTTGTATAGATGAAGTTCCAATTCTTTTATTAGCTTGCGTTCCATTGATGTTCAATAAATATCTAATTGATTTGAACGGATCCTAGTCGACGTTTGCGGCAGTTGTTGAACACTGATTAACACACGCTGAATGGCACATGCATTTCACACAAATCTTGCTTGGTCTATCAGACATTTTTTTATCAGGTGTAGATCCAGATTCTCTGAATCTTGATACCATTGCAACAATTCAATGCCTTGGGGCACTATTTCGTTGATTAAATAATTTTTTAAAGTCCCTCCGCGGAGTATCAATTAATCCATTATATTTGAAATCAGTTGTTGCAATAACTAGTCGGATTTTATTGTGTATTATATTATTTATGAAATATGCGAAAACCAGCTCTGTGGGCAGAACAAAAGTTTGCCTGTGAAGCGCAGGCTCCTCCTGTAAGGAGGACTCGCGAAGCCTCTGATCTTGTTCGTTATAGTATAGGCTTCCCGAACTTGTGGAAATGCAGGTGAAATTGAAAGAGGAAGATCTCTTTCCTCAGGATATCAGCGTTGTTTCTGATGTCAGACGAGAGATTTACTCCAAAATATTTCATTAAGCTTATACACAAATACCATGCAAGGGGACTAAACTTCGTTAATATTCATGCCACCCTTCTCCAAAGAGAGCAACGCTATAATTATTAGAGCTTGCAGGGGCTGTAAAGAAAGGGCAAGCAGGACAAATCATTAGCATAGACCGGCAAAGGGCTTGAATGGTACAATGATTTCAAGAGCCATGCCGTCGGGAGTTTCAAATTCGTAGCAGGGTTACCTAAGGCGGTAAGGTCGTGGATGAGGTTCCATACTAAACGCAACCAAAAACAAGACCACAACGGCGGGCCAAGCAGACATGGACCTTCATAAGATTCCTATGTCTGGCTACGGCGGAGGAGGGCAGCAACAAGCGGCAGACGCAACAAAGGCAAGCCTTGATTAATTAAGAATCCGCTAGCCCGATGTAGCCCGTCTTGCCGAAACCACATGTCTCAATGTTTTAACCCGCAAGGGACGCGTTACTGGCCAAGTGCGCGCGCGTGGCCGTCGCGCAGCCACGATCGCCCAAGACATTTCCTCAGCGAATGGCATTAGTTTCTGTTTTCTTTCCCGACTGGACCCTCTCCCTAACATATTGGGTCTCCTCAGTCATATCACGCCCAAATATAAGCCGATGAGACCAGATATTGAAAGACGAAACCGATGCTCGTGTACGAGATGGAGCCGCCGACGACGATTGATAAACAAAGAAAATGTAAAGTAACTTTTATATCGCAATGAAACTCCAACATCTCTCCTTTCATTTTATATATGACACACTTTTATAAGAATTATTTTTTGAGTTATTAATTCAAAATAATGTGAAGTAGCTTTGGGGCAACCCTTTATATATATTTATTTAGCTAAGACAACGATGGAAATTAATTCAAACGACTTCGATGTTCGAGGGAAGCAGGATGGAGACGATATAAAGAACAATAGCTACATTTCGTTTTCGAAGTGTTAGAAGGATTCGTTGTAAACATTTTCCTTGCCATGCACGATGCCTTCCTCCAGGGCTGTCAATTCTTTGCTATATATTAACCGCACCATATATATATATATATATATATATATATATATATATATATATATATATATATATACATATATATATATATATATATAATATGTTTATTAAGAAGGTTAAACGAAGAAAGTGGGTCCCATATTTAATTTCAACGTCCTTGCTTATTGCAAAACCTAACTTTAAGGGTTATAAACAAATATGAAATCAGTACATGTAATAATCTAAAATATCAAAAGACTATACTAGAGCACAAGTTCAATAGTGCAATACTATAAATTGCTAAATCTATATTCACTCTCGGTATTAAAGAATCTCTGTACTTAATTCAAAAAACAAAGTTTAAATCATTACACTTAATCCTTTCCATTGTTCTAACCTAACCTAGCTATATCTTAACATTCTTTCTTGTTTTAAATTGTTTTAATGACCGGACCATAACATAACCAAATTTCATGGGTGATAAAGCCACAAGGGCATATCGAAGGTGATCCGCATCTGTCAAATACCACCCACAAAATGCATCCATAGGATTGTGTCACATCATGTATCCACAATATACAATTTAAACAATCAATAGGATTGTGTCAGATTATGCATCTACAATATATAATTAGAACCATCTGCAGGAATGGGCCAAAAAGAAATAGTATCATAATCAAGGCTCATAAAACTCCAAATCACGCATAAAATACAATAATAAAAAACTGCATCCACAGGAATGAGTCGAGAGTAACTCCCTTGCTCGAAAGAATTTAGCCCTCCCTCCCCCTATAATCATTTAAACTGCGTTTGAAAACATTCAAGTTTGGACTGTCTACTGTCTCAGGTGGCAAACTATTCTAGTAATCTACCACTCTATTGGTGAAGAAATATTTTCTACCATCCAACCTGCACCTCTGCTTTGAAAGTGATGACCCCTGGTCCTATTACTACCTTCCAACTCAAATAACTTGCTAAAATCCAACTTATCTATCTAAAAGAGATTTTAAAAAGCTCAATCATATCTCTCCTCATACTTGAGAGGAAAGGTAGAGAAGTTACAATGACCATATATCGAAGAAAAAGATCAGATAATAGGTGAAGAATACCTATTCAATAATGAGAACATAGAAAGGACAGAGAAACATACATGTTCTGGAAAAAAAGAGAAAGGGTACTTAAGTTAGGCGAAAGTAGGAATTAAAAAATAAGATTGAAAATAAAGCTCAAACTATGGAAAACATCAGGGAGTGCCGTTGCATAGGCTGAACTCCCGACAATCCTCATCATCATCATCATCATCATCCTAACCTTCTTTTAAATGAGAACATATTTAGTACCCTCACTCTCTTTATACTCAAGCCGCTTCAGGGAAGGTTCATTTTCGTGACCCTCCTTTGTACTGACTTAAGCAGTTTGATATCATGTCTAAAATATGGTGACATGCTTGTATACAGTACTCTAAATGTGGCCTGACATAGGAGTGGTAGAGTTTAAGGATAACCTCTTTACTCTTGTAGCTAACATTCCTTTTAATGTATCCTAGCACCCTATTTGCTCTATTTTTTGCTTCAAAACAGTGATTTGAAAATTTCCGTGCCCTATCTACTAGTACGCCTAAGTCCTTCTAATCCTCAATTGAATTCAGCCAATGCCCATCCATTTCATAGCTAAGTTCCCTATTGCCCCTTCCCATGTTAAGAATTTTACATTTTTTAAGGTTAAACGTGATCTACCAGTTATGAGCCCAAGCTAATAACTTATTTAAATGAATCTTCATTTTAAAGCTACACTCAACTACTTTAACTAAAGCGGCCAATTTAGTGTCATCAGCTAAAATTAACACTGCTATTTACAGCTTCCCCAAAATCATTTATATAAGGTATGAATAATAAAGGGCATAGAACGGATCCCTGAGATACGCTACTGATAACGTCCCTCCACTGTGACCTCACCCGATTCAGCACAACAACTGTTTCCTGTCTTTCAGCCAGTCAGTTATCTAATTCAAAACTTTACCACATATCCCATGCATTTTTAATTTGTGAACTAGTCTCCTATGTGGAGCCGCCTATCAAAAGCTTTGCTAAAATCTAAGTAAATTACATCAACATTCTCTCCCTTATCTAAAGGTTTAGTAACATAATCCTTAAAGTCAAGTATGTTTGTTAAACAGGATCTACCTCTTCCAAACCCATGCTGAGCATCATTTCTTCACATACCACTGTCTAGATCAGGGGTCGGGTAACCTTTTTGAGTGTTACCCCCAAAGAATTTGTAGTAAAATGAATTTACCCCTGACTTTGAAGTACTCTAGGGGACAAACCAATTTACTTATAAAAATCATGGATAATAAAGACCCAAAAAAATTTATATTGGGATAATGTTAAGTTTTTTATTTCATCTATCATTAGTAAATAAAAGTCCGTCTTTTGGACATGGAAATAGCACGCAAGAAAAAATGGAGCAAATTATATATTTATAAACAGAAATAAAACAGTCACTTTTTAGCATTACATGGCACACAAGCAAAATTATTGACTATGTCACTATCATGTATTTAAAATTCGTACAAAAAGAAAACAGGAAAATGTTTTTGAATCCTCTATTATGGGGAAAAAATGTTTACACTTTCTGGCATGAGTATGGTACACAAATAAAACTAGTGAAAAAATTATTGAAAACTTGAATATATCAGCTCCCTCAGGTTTTGGAAAAATGATACTGTTTCATCTTTGATACAACAATTTTAATATCAGGGATTTTTGATGTAACTGCTACTTTGATACTGTCTTCAGGATCCAACCGGTTTCTGTATTTTTTTTTTAGACTTACAATGGTAGAAAAACCTTGTGAACAAAGGTAAGTTGTTGCAAAAGGTAGCAGCATTTTAGTTGCTTCCAAATGTGCAGTTTTATAAGCATTTGCAGGTTTGACATTCAAAAACTTGAGAGGTTATCCTTGTTCTCAAATTCCATGCTTGTTTCACTGTTGGAACGCAGTTCAATAAGCTCTTCTGCCAATCTTTCAGGCTCTTCAGGCAAATCAGCCAGTTCACATTTGAAGGGATTTACAACCCAGCTGACAGTATGTGAATCAAGCTCTGGAAAGTAGTCACATAACCTATTCCTAAGTTTGGTCAGGTGCCTTTTGACTGATTCCTTCATGTCACTAAGACTGCAGTCTTGATATTCTTCCAAAAACTCTGCCAGGTTTGCAAAGACAGCAATCTTACTGGCATTTATTTTTTGGTTCCAATACTGAAGCTTTAAAACAAATGCTGAAATATTTTCCCTTGCTAAGATGAGATTGATTTTCTTTGCTTTCGATTCCTTGTTCAACGCATTTACATGCCACAAAATGTCAGCTAAGTATGCAAGAAGAGCTAGCCATGTTGATTTTCTGAACTTCAAAACTAGCTATTGCTGCTGAACGTTGGTCAAACGTTGCACTCTTGTTATTTTCCAATCTCTGTCTTTTGACTTTTTGCTAGATTCTTAACGTATTCCCGTGGTTTGCAAGACAGACGTGAATGGACCTTTTCCACGTGTTTCTTCAGTTAATTCTTTTTGATAAACTCGGCAGTTCGGACTTTCATACAGTCGACACATTGAGGTTTCATTTGTCCTTTGTAATCTATGTCTGTGAAGCCATAATTAAGGAACTCTGCCTGATATGTCCTTTTCCTTGATAATGCCATCTGAAAATGAACGACAAATCTATCACCTTTTTAAGATCTTTTGACTCTTATTTTTGAAAAATAAAAAAATATTTAGTGACCAATTTAAGAGTTTAAATTAAAAGTTTAAAATAACAACATAAAATAAAACTACATGAAATCTTCTTAATTAGAGTTAAACTCGTTAAAAAACTTACTTTTAATAAAAAATAATTCATTAAAATAAAAATAAATAAATAAATGAAAAATATAATAATTACCCCTAAAAAAGTGAGAAACTGTTAACTAAATAGTTGATGAGACAATTAGTCCCCTTACAAATAAACTAAAATATTCCAAAGTCTAAACTAATCTTATATTTATATATTGAACTTTTGTTGAATTTTAATCATAAAAGTCTATACAGTAACGTAAATATTATAGATTAAATCATAACTCACCTTATGTAAATAATTATTATATCATTTGATCAGCTCTACTATTCATCCACTACTCTGAAAGAGGCATGTTCAAAACATGGCAAAATGCCACCTAATTAGGAGAAATGTTTCCAGATTTTACCGAAAAATAGAAGAAAGGCTCTTCGATGCATTCTTTTTCCCCAACTTTTATATTCGTTTCCCTCAATTAGCACATTCATATCCATAACACATTATTACCCCGCAATTTTTCTAAATTACCCTATTTGGGGTAATTGACCCCTGTTCCCCGACCACTAGTCTAGATGGTCAGAAATTTCCTTTTTAACTCTCTTTTCAAGAATTTTACAAACTATAGAAGTTAAGCTTACCCACCCAAAGTTATTCGGGTCCTCTTTACTTCCCTTTTTATATATTGGCACTACATTCGCTAATTTCCATTCAGCAGGAATTTCTCCAAACTGTAGTGATCTAGTATATATGTTCTCAAGGGATCCTGCAATACTATCTACACCTTCTTTGAGTAACCTAGAATGAATGTTATCTGAGGCAGATGCCTTACTAGTATTTAACTCGAATATAAGACCTATAATTATTTCCGTATTTCCCTTAATGGTATTGAACACTACTTGACTTGACCTAGAAATATCATCAATTAATGTATCTGGATTCTCTTGTCTAAATACTGAAGAAAAATGGTCATTAAGAACCTCTACTATTTCCTCATCAGATTCTTTCGAAACCCCTTCATATCTGATAGGCTCCATTTTATCAGTATTGGATTTGTTACTGATTCTATAATAGCTAAAGAATATTATAACTTTATTATTATTTTGAGCTAACTTACTTTTTCCGCTCTTCAATAATCTTATTTAGCTGATTTCTGGTCGACCTATAATGATTTAAAATGTTAAAAGTACATTCTCTCTGTAATCCCTGGTATGCCATTTTTTCTCCGAAACTTTCGTAGCAATCGCCCATTTCAACCATATTGGCCTCCTACGTTTCTACCTAATAGCCTTCATTAGAATACACTGCTCCTGGACTATATTTAATATGGTCTTAATAGTGACCCACTTCTCATAATTTTTCTTTCCACTGAATTCTATATCTCACCGAATCTTATTTAGCAAGTTGCGTAATTTATTGTAATCGCTTCTATAAAAATTTGGAATTTTCGTGGAGTTTTTTGATGTTCCACTTTTCACTATTCCCAAGTTAAAACGAACCATCTCATTATCAAAGTTTAATATTTATATATATATATATATATATATATATATATATATATATATATATATATATATATATATATATATATATATATATATATATATATATCAATTTCTAAACCAAGAGATCATCATTTGAATGAACTAGATGTAATATAAGTATTGGCACCTCTTGTTGGCTTATTAACAGAGTAAAATAATTTTCCTCCAAGCATCTCTAAACTTACAACTTGTTCTATCCCTTACTATCACATTTTCCACTCCACAAAATTGAAATTAAAGTCACCAAGAATATCTGCATCTATTTCGCATCCTTTACTTATTTCCCTGATCATTAACTCATCCATAAAATCAGACCTTTCTGGTAGACTGTAAATGGTTCCCAAGTGTATTATCCTATTTATACTGACCATAATATCTATCCACTGGGAATTAAACTTCTCCTTGCTTTATATAATTATTTTGATTTGAAGCAATGCTATTCCTGATATGAATGATCAAACCACCACCAGTCCTATCTCTCCTTTGACTAAAGTATATACCATATCTCGATAGTTCAATTTCGCTCACATTGTCATTAATTTGATTTTCATTTCCCTATGATTCTATTACATATAAATATTATATATATATATATATATATATATATATATATATATATATATATATATATATATATATATATATATATATATATATGCAACAAAGCCCACAGGAAAAATTAATACGAGGATACCAAGTACTTTCGAACTTTATTTCGAGTTCTTTATCAAGGAATAAAAGAAGTATTGAAAATTGTAATATTTATAATTATGATACAGAGGAGAGAGAACGCCCACAAAAAAGCAAAAAACCAATCACAAAATAAATTCATGTGAAATAGAAACCTTAGGAGGAGCAAAGATAAATACAAAATGAGATCATTAAATCATGTAAATTTCAAAGACTAAAGGTTGACAAGAGGATTAAAATACCGCCTAAGCAATTAGGGAGGGAGAAAATCTTGACGAGAGATTAAACTTAGGGGTAAGAATCTAAAATCCAAGGTAGAATAAGTACCTTGGTTTTAGCACAATGAGGTCAAAGGGCGTACACGTGCCCTTCGCTACCCACGTGGGCCTGAGATCACCGCATGGAGCTGTGAAAGAAGCATGGCTGAACCTGGGTAAGGATGCAACCTACGCCGTTATCACAAGCTGTCTTTGCATAGGTACTGATTTCCTCGTCTCTCACGGCCACCTTTGGGCAAACATTCTTGCCTTCCGTCCTAAGATCGAATTCTGTTGGACATTTCAAGCCAATGCTATTACACTTCCTCCTTCTTCTGAAGGATTCGCTGACCTTTCCCCAAAATTGCACACGCATCTGGAGCTCCGTCAAAGCCACCTCTCCAGACGTCTATATAATCCTTAAACTCAGTTTAATAAGCAGCACTGTTAAATTACCCACCTACTCCGGCGAACTAGCTGAAAGACGTTCGCCCCCCCTTCCTTCAGCGGCGATTTCGATTCGAGTTGAAGGCTAAGTAGATCTGTGAACTCTGCCATAGTCAATCCGCAAATATCCGACGAGCATTCCCAACTCCAAAGGATCTACAAGTGCTCCCTCATCTGAAGCAATTGGGAACCCAACTTCTTTCGTCGCATTCATCGTATCTCAACCGGCTCCTTTTCTTCCACGAATACGTAAGCTAGTGTAACCGTTGCCGCCTGCAGATTTATTTAAAAACTAGCTAACCCAATTGATCCATTATTTGTGTGAACGCTCCGGTTTTGAATCCCCCTTTAAATCACCAACCTAAATCTGACCTATTTAATCCCCTAGTTAACCCAACTGTATCTCGCCTAGACGTTTAACTCCGTCTGTGCGACCATTCCCTTTCAACCCAATATTTGATTAAATATATATATCATTTTGTTGTTAATCAAGATATATTTTCGTCATTGTCTTTCTTTTGCAACCCCAACGTGTACCAGATCCTGTTAATGTTTGGCCAACTTGCACTTTGAAATATTTGTTTTAAAAAGGACCCCGCAAATTAAATAATAAAGCGTCTCCCTGGACTCATAATAATTTCCCCATTTACTAACGGTCTTCAACCAACTTTGGCCCAAAGCATAAAGTACCTATATATATATATATATAAATATATATATATATATATATATATATATATATATATATAAATATATATATATATATATATATATATATATATATATATATATATATATATATATATATATATATAGTCTGGCCATTCCCCGACATATACTAATATATCATTACTCTTTTATAATATATGGTGATGAGGTGTGTGAGGGTCTTTAAAAGATCTTAAGAGAGATTTTTATCAGCAACCCTTTAACTTTATTGTAATTTTCACACCTGATTACCGTTTGAGTGGCAAAGACAAAACAAAAGAGGAAACAACCCTGCCATATATATTCATCGCTTAGTGTTTGTATGTGTGTTTTGTCCAACAACCTCTCACGGTCACTTTAATCCTCATTGGGACATCGAGACGTGCGGTGTCGCTAAGCTTCTTCCTCTTCTAAGCTCGCTACTCCGAGACCTATGAGTATCGCTTCCCTCGGAGGCTAAGCGACAGTGGATTACTACACCCTCAAATCCGAGCTTCTAGTGGCGTATAATATGACGCCTGACTTCTGCCGCGCCAAATTTCGCCACGTCCGCATCCAAGAAAATATGACCTGTCATTTTGAATATACTCTTTCCCGTAGATTCAATTTTTGGTTAGACGCATCGAAATTCCCCCACCATTATTAGTCCCTGGTAGATTTTGTTCTAGGGGATCAGTTGCTGGCGTCGCTAACACCAGAGATCCGCTCCTTTGTGAAGGCTCGTCGGTGCGACTCCTTCAAAGAGTGCAAAAAAGAAGCAGATATCTATGCAGCGAGTCACAACTTATACTGAAGGAAAATAAAAAGCCTCCCCCTTCATCCCCCACAAATAATTTAATAACTATCGGTTTCCTTCTAAGAACTCCCCAAAATTCGGCAAGGTTACGGGTCCCTTTAAGCCCAGACGTTTCCCTGCATCGCAACTCTGTGATGTCAAGCCCCTTCATCTCTAATCCTCCAGCGTCAGCCTCTCCCCGTAGGCCAACTGTATGTTTTGCGTTCAGTGTCGAAGGCCACACACACCAAATTGCCCCCCAAATTGCCCCCCAAATTCCTAACTTCTGGTAATCTAATTCACGAAGTCTACCAGGAAAATGTTGCTCTCGCTCCTCTTCCATCGCGACCAGAAATCCCAGCTACAATCTCGTCTCCCCATGCCCCAGGACACCATGTAAATTTCCTTTTCGACAAGAATTCTCCAGGAAGTGTTAAATTTGAAAACGAAAGCGTTAGTGGGTGCCGAGTCTCCACCCTCGTCCGCGATACCGGGTGTACTTGTATCGAGGTATCGAATGTACTTCTTCCTCTCGGTGTCTCCTGACCATAAATCTTTGCGGTAGTCCATGACTACTTGGGACGCGCCAACCACTTCCCCATTATAATCTGTTACCTGTAGTGTTATTACTTTTCCGAATGGGCTGAAGTCCTGTCGAACCCTACCAAGTCTGTTCTGTTTTGATAAGACAGTGCCCCCAAGTTTCATCTAACCCTATGGCTCAGCCAGTTATCACGAGAGCCCAGCCAGAGAAGGAATCCCAGACGCTCAATGCATTTGAAACTCCCTTAGATTCAGATTTCAGCAGCGTTATGAGCGAAGAATTCGCTTAAAGACAAAATGAGTGCCCAAATCTCCTTTCCTTGTGGGAAAACTCTCGGAGCCTCGAGCAGAATTCGGTCCTGTAACAAGGTAACCTCCTATATCGTGCAAAAAAGCTTGCTATATCGCGTTTGCTCGGATGACGTCAACCCTGAGACTCACGCCCTCTGTGTTCCCCGTTCGCATGTCTCTCTGCTTTTAAAAATTGACCACGATAGTGTGTTTTCTGGCCCCTTCAGTCACAAAAAACGGGTCAGAGAATTTTCCATTATTTCTACTGGCTTGATGCTACAGTTGAAATTTCAGGATACTGATAATTCTGTAAAATCTGCGAGAAAACTACGGCTAAAGGGCAGGTTAAACTGGCCCCCCTTCAGAAGGGACTAATCATATCGGAGCCATTTTCCCGAGGTGCCATATACCCTGTCGGCTCCATTTGTCCCCCTTCCATGGAAGGGAATAGTTATTTTCTTACGTTTCCCCGATGAGGTTTCCCCGAAGTTCTACCTTTAAAGAGAATAGACAACCTTACGTGTGCCAAAGCTTTAATTTCCATGTTCTCTAGGGTAGGCATACTAAAGGCAGTATTGTCTTACCGAGGTCGGAAATTTACTTCTGAGGAAATGCAATATATCGCGAAACTGTTGATGGTAAACCGCTTTTTATCACCCTTTATCACTCCTGCGCAAATGGAGTTTGCGAGAAATTAAACGCGACCTCAAAGTTGATATTAAATAAGCTGTGTGCTGAACAGCCCCGTGAGTGGCATCGCTTCTTGCCCCTGGTACTATTAGCATTTTGGGAAATTTCCTAAAATACGCTTGGATTTTCTCCCTTCGAATTAATCTACGGACGCGCGTGTGTTAATAATGTAGAGGAACCCACTAAAATATGAATATTTTCCTCCCCCCCTAAGATATTACTTTGGGAGAGAAAGCGAATCGTTACTCCCCCCTCTCTCCGACTTCACCCGTTTTGGACTTTCTGCTCAGTCACTGAGAAATTCACACTGAGGCATTGCGCTGTGATTGAAGGACATCTGTCCGCCGTCTTAATCTTCCCTCCCTCCGAGTAGGAAGATTATTCGTCTATTTGTAGGTTTGCCTCGAGGCAACTTTTATGGCTTCAGCCGCTGGTCATTCCTTCAGACCCGCTGATCCTGAACTTTTACACCTTCCCGTAAGGACACGGTCTGTTACCCTGGCCAGGAATGAAGGTTCGAGGAGGTCCTTCTCCCTCTCCCTGTTTTTAAAGAAATCCAGGTATATATGCGCCCTGCCAAGGCTTACCCGTAGATTTGGTTAGACAACACTTCCCCGAAGGGAGGTTCGCTTGAACGACGCTCTCGCCCAAGAAATGTTTAGTGACGGTCGTTGGCCACGGAAAAGCTAGACATCATAGTCGTAACTCCGTGCCAGGGAGAAAAGTATCTTGAGGCAACGTCTTCCTTTCCCAACCGCCTTCGGATCAAGGGTTAGAGAAGCCGTGCTCCGAAGGTCTTCTGGTGAGCTCTTGAGGACAAGAGGCCCAATAGCTCGCCGCCAACGTTCAATTCGATGAGGTGCAGAAGTATTGCCCCACATTACAACCCCTGTGGGAAAAAGCAAGGAAAAAGGAGACAGAATCGGTGCGAGGCAAACGGAAGATCGAATACACCGTGAAGGACGCGTTATTTTACCGTTCTTCTGTTGAACCGGAGAGTCCCTCGGCCAACGCGTTGTGTGTGCCGAGAACATATATGAAACCCATTCTAAAGATGGCTCACGATCGCTTAATGGCCAGACATTTCGGCAAGTAACATAACGCCCCAGCTGGTATTCAAGTATTTCTTAGGCCAGGCGCGGCCAAAGAAATTATCGACTTTTGCAAGTCCTGTGGCCTTTGCCAGAAGGCCATCTCCAAAAGGCGTGTAGCCCCCGAGAGTGGCCGAATCCTTCGCCCGGTATCAATCGACCTAATACATCCCATTCGTGCCCCGTCAAACGAGGGACATTCCTATTTTTTAACCATCGTCAACTGCGCCACCCTTTTAGCCAGAGGTTATCTCCATGAAGAAGATTGATTGCATTTCAACTGCTGAGGCTTTAATCTGAATCTTTTCACGAGTAGGGATCCCGAAGGAGATCTTGTCCGACAGAGGAAATCAATTCACCTCTGAATTGATGGAGTATGTCGGTAAACTCCTTCCAAACAAGCCCCTCTTCACGACGCCCTGGCACCCTTCCGCTAACGGGATGTGCTAAAAATTAAACCGCACTCTCAAAATAGGCCTCAAAAAGGTGTGCCCAGACCAGCCCCAAGAGTGGCACCGATACCTCGCCGTAGCGTTATTTGCTTGTCAGGAAGTTTCCTATAGGACTTTGGGGTTCGCTCCATTTGAGCTGTTATATGGACATAACGTCCGAGGACTGATGAGCATTTTGAAAGAATTACGCGTATGTTTTAGACCTGCGTACGCAGTTAAATAATTGTGCTGACATCGCTCTCCGGAACGCCGATGTAAAGTTGGAAAAATACCCCACCTACTTCGACCTAAAATCAAAGGCGCGTTCGTTTAAACTAGGTGACGAAGTATTGCTCTTGCTTCCCTCTGAAGCAAATAAGCTTCTCTCCCTTTGGAGAGGAACTTTCCCCGTTTTAGAACCCCGCGGCCCTGTGATTACCTAATTGAAGCCCCCTCCTTCGATAATAAGATTTACCACATCAACCTCCTAATAAAATACCACCATCGAGCTTGCCTAAATAATGTAGTCGCCCTGGAGAAAGAACCTATCCTCGAAGCCGCCTATCCCGTTGAACCATTGTGTCTGGTCCAAACGGCGAGCGTAGAAGAACACGATGATTATTCCCTGCCGTCCCCTCCTTCTCACTAAGCGGAGCCTAACTCCGCCTTGGACGTTAACCCCAATCTCGCCCATAATGAGAGGGCTCAATTGTTTTCCTTATTATAAGACATTCCCGACTTTATTTCGGAATTCCCAAGTTGATCAACCCAATTTACATATGAAATTGTCCTCACTACTCAAGATGCGATAAAAACCAAGCCTTATCCCATACCTGTAGATTTACGGCCTACTTTCAATGCAGAGATCGAGAACTTATTAAAATTAGGAATAATAGAACCTTAGTCCTCAGATTTTGCTCCCCCATTGTCATAGTTAGGAAGACAGATAAGTCATTAAAGATGTGATGTGATTTTCGCAAATTAACGGCGGTTACATAGTTACACGCGGAACCGATACCACAAATCGACCAAGGTCTTCGTGCCTTCGAAGACGCGAAATTCATCCCCGAGATCGATCTCTGCAAAGCCTACCACCAAGTGTTACTTTCAGAGCGATCTAAACGCTTTACCACTTTCGCTACTAAAAGAGGGTTACTTCAGTTTACTCGGCTTCCTTTCAGGTTGGTAACTGCTTGCGGAAGCTATAACCGGATCATAAGCCGGTTGTTAGATAGCCCATCGAATGTGATTTATTATGTCGATAATGTGTGCATCGCTACTCGTACCTGGGACCAACATGTACAGTCTTTGTGCGCGCTACTATCCCGGTTATGAGTACACGGGTTCATGGTAGGCCCGACAAAGTGGCATTTCACTTATGACACTATTAACTACCTTAGCTTCCCGGTCGGTAGGGATCAAATAATTCCACAGGACGACAAGGTAAAAGCTATCTCAGAAATGCCGCTCCCCCGAACGAAAAAACATCTTCGTTCTTTTGGAGGATCAAGTCCTTCTACCCTCGTTTTGGGCCAAATTTCGCTGCCATAGCCTCGCCCCTTAACGATGTGCTTAAGAGAACGGCCCGCGATCCAGTCAATTAGACGACCCCTTTCGTAGAAGATCGCTTCCACTTGTTAAAGAACAAACTAATCTCTGCCTTTTTTTTTGAGATTACCAACTCATAATAAAACTTTCAGGGTTCGTACCGATGCCTCCCAGGATGGTGAAGGTTGTTCCCTCGTCCTATATGACGACGATGTAGTGGGATATCCTGTAGGATATGCTAAGAGGAAGCTTTTCACTTGCCAAAAGATGTATGCCACCATAGAGCTCGAAGCTTTGACCATATTGTGGTCTATTCGTAAGTTTAGGATTTTTCTCATAGGTAAAGAATTTATTGTGGAAAGCGATCACAAACCCCTGGCGTACCTAAAAAGCTATAAGATCCAAAATTGCCGTTTAATGCGTTGGAGCTTACTGCTCATAGAGTACCAATTTCAAGTCATGTATGTTAAGCCCACAGACAACTGCCTAGCCGAAAGCTTGAGTAGGAATACAATAGAAGATCCCTTTCCAAAAACCTGAATGTATAGCAAAATTCGTGTTTGCCTTATTTTGTAAATACTAGTTTCTCTTTTGTTTTGTTTATGTGTGTGCGTATGTATAGATTAAGTTCTCTGTAGTTACAACTATTTGAATCCCGTCTAGTGTTATTTATTTTTCCTGTTTGCTAAACGTTAAAATTGTAATTGTATTAGTTCCCCTTTTGATGAAATTAGTTGTGGACATTTTTTTCGCCCCAAAGTTTTCTTTGCTGTAAAAATGTCTTGGGATAGGGAGAAGTGTAGATGGACCCACTAAAATAGTAATATCCCCCCCCCCCCTCCAACGACACCTTTTTTGGACTTTCCTCCCGGTCACTGAGAAATTCACACAGAAGCTATCTCTTTACCGTCTTAATATTCCCTTCCCCCGAGTTGGGAGATTATTTGCCTATTTTGTAGGTTTGCCTCGAGACAACGTTTATGGTTCTAGCGGCTAGGCGTTCCTTCAGACCCGCTGATCCCGACCTCTTACCCCTTCCCATAAGTTGACGCTCTGTTGCATCGGCCGATAATGAAGGTTCGAGAAGGTCCTTCTCCCTCTTCCTGTTTTGGAGGAATCCGGGTATATATGCGCCCCCTCAAGGATTACACGGAGATTTGGTTAGCCATCACTTCCCTGAAGAGAGGTTCGCATAAACGACGCTCTCGCCCGAGAGTGTGTAGTGACGGTCGCAGGCCACAGAAGAGCTGGACATCACACTCGTAACTTCGTGTCAAGGAGTAAAGTATCTTGAGGCAACGTCAGCCTTTCTCAACCGCCTTCGGACCAAGCGTTAGAGAAGCCGTCCTTCGAAGTTCTTCTGGTGAGCTTTTGAGGACAAGAGGCCCAATAGTTCATTCAATCCGAGTTTGGAAAAGTCACCACCCCCTTCATAAGTTCGTTCGGTGAACTTTTGGTTTCCGCCTACAACCATGAGTATTCAAGGTCACCAAGGCACCACCCCTTCCAAGTTCACCCCACTTTACTCTCGAGGTTTAAAGGAACTGAATCTCTCACCACCCCAAATCTCCCATTATCATTATTTGATAACCCTAGTTATCCAATCAGTATTCGGAACCTAATTCCGTCTTATTCGTATATATACATATATATATATATATATATATATATATATATATATATATATATATGTTGTATTTTTTATCTAGTGTATATTTTTGTCGTTATTTTTGAAAATATTCCTTGTTCACGCAGTTGCGGCTAACTATTCAAATCGCACTCTTAAATCAATAACCTTTGTTGCCTTGCTTAGCCAACTTAGAGCCTATGTAGCTATATTCTCGTACACTTGGCCATACTTCGACAAATAACATTGTTACCAGCGACCAAGAGATAGCTTTGGAGGCCGACTACACGAAGGATTCCCTAAACCTTGTACAGGCTGTAAGCATCGAACAGGATAAGAATTACTTGCTACCCGCCTTACCCGGCTCCATCCATTCACCACCCGCTAGTTTGGATTACAATAAGAGGCTAACTCCCAAACAAACTAGCCAGTTCCATTTTATTTTAAGCAAGTTTGAGGACGTCATTTCTGAGACCTCTGGGTGTGCTACTAACTATGAGCATGATATAATCCTCGCTACACAAGAACCCGTTCGTTCAAGACGTTACCCCCTTCTAATTCATCTAAGAAATGCCTTTAACCCTGAGGTTAACAATCTAGTCAACCTCCATATTATTGAACCCTCCACGTCAAATTATTCTTTTTCAACAGTTATTTTACGGAGACCAAATAACTCTTACCGCATGTGTGTCGATTTTTGAAAAATAATTTCCGTGACAGTTTTCGCTGCTGAACTGCTCCCTGTAATTGACCAAAAGCTTAACTTGTTCGAAAAAGCACAATTTCTTAGCGAGTTCGACCTATGTAAAGCGTATTACCAGTTTTCACTGAAAAAAGGCGTAAGGTAATACACCGCCTTCCACACCAACAAAGGACATGCAATTCCTCCGCCTTCCTTTCGGGTTCATGACGGCCTGCAGCAATTATAATCAGATAATGCACAAAGATTTGGACGGATTGAATAATGTCAGCGTTTATTTTGACAACATTTATGTTGCCACTTGTGACTGGGACCAACACTTGGCTTGCCTTCAGGCGATCTTAAATCGTTTTCGAGAGCCCGGCCTTACGGTAGGCTCCGGTAAGTGCTAACGCGCATATGATTCGATCCAATATCTAGATTTCCACATTGGAAACGACCGAGTTAAGCCCTAAAATTACAAGGTCCAGGCGATAGTTATATGCCTCTCCCGGGTACGAAGAAACAGCTCTGTTCTTTCATGGGGTCTGCCTAATTTTATAGGAGGTTTGTCCCTGAGTCGCCTCTTTGCCGCTCCGTTGTGTGAACTACTCAAAAGAGGTTCCCAGACCGCATCATATGGAATTTTTAGGGCTACTGCCCATTTCCATCAAGTAAAGGGTTAATTATCATCTGCCCCAGTCCCCAGGTTGCCTGACCACAGTAATCTCTTTGGGATCCGAACGGATGCGAGCTACGAGGGCATCGGTTGTGACCTTCTTCACTACGGAGACGACAATGAGAGTCACCCTGTGGCCTTAGCGAGTTGCAAATTAGTCCCACGTGAGAGGAATTATGCAGTAATAGAAAAGGAGGCTTTGGCTATTATTTGGAGCGTGCAGAAGTTCAAAATGTTCTTGGTAGTTCTAAAATTCCTTATAGAAACCGATCACCACTCGCTGGCATACCTTCCTAATATTAAACATCATAATGGCCAAGTAATGAGATGGAGCTTATAATTGCAGGAATTCCAAAACAAGATAATGTATATAAAAGGGTCGGAAAATTGTATCGCAAATACCTTTAGCGGTAATCCATTAGTTGCGATCCCAGCTAAATTTTAATTGTAATTGCTCCATAGCTATTTGTCCATCTGGTAATTATTATAACTGCCAGCTAGAGATTAGCCTATATTCAATTAATATTGTTTATTTCTTTATATTTCTCGATGTGTACGTCTATGACGCACATCGCTCTTGTTTATGTAAAATTACTATTTGAAAGCCTGGTCAAGCACCCCTATATGTGTATATGTACCACCGTAATCTTTCTATCATTTATGTAAAATGTATGATTGAATATCCATTTCATTTTTCTTCTTTTTATTGCTTTGTATAGCTTAGTGTATAAATATTATTTTCATTTTTTTAATTATGTCCCCCTTAATGCTTTTATGGTGGGCAATATTTAATTTCATCTTCTGTTCATATATACACGCAGTCGGGTAGAATTAGATTGTACACTTGCTTGACCACAGGTCAGGAATTCCACTTTGGCTTTTCCGCTTATCCCGTCGACCACTCACATGAAAGACTCCACTTCCCCAAGTCATTTGTCGTTGGGAATGTCAACTTTCTCCCCTAAGTCCGAAAGTGCCATCATTTTGGATGGGAGGGATGTAGCAGAATGAGGTAAAAGGGCGACGACGTGCTCTTCTGTACCCACGTTGTCCTGAGATCAACACATTAGGCTGTGAAAGCATGGCTGAACCAGGGTAAGGATGCAGCCTACACCGTTTTCACACGCCCCAGCTGCATTTGCCTAGGATTAAATTCAACGTCTCCCACGGCCATCTTTCAGCAAACATTGTTGCCTTTCGTCCGAAGATCGAAGTCCGTTGGACATTCTAAGCCAACGTTATCACAATTTTCCCTTCCCCCAAGGAGATGCCAACTTTTCCCCAAAGTAGCACGCGCTTCTGAAAGGCTCTTACAGCAACCTCACTAGGCGTCTATATGATCCTTTGAATTAGTTTAGCAAGCCGCACTG
Source organism: Ceratothoa steindachneri (assembly GCA_963969495.1). Classification (NCBI taxonomy): domain Eukaryota; kingdom Metazoa; phylum Arthropoda; class Malacostraca; order Isopoda; family Cymothoidae; genus Ceratothoa; species Ceratothoa steindachneri. The sequence goes on from OZ018322.1 coordinate 10,281,473, forward strand.
TTAGACTTCCCACCTACTCCGGCGAACGAGCTGAAGGACGCTCGTTATTCCATTCCAGCGGTGATTTCGATTCGAGTCGAAGGCTAAACCGATCCCTGAACTCTGCCATAGTCAATCGGTAAATATTCGACGAGGATTTCCAACTACAAAGGGTCTCTGCGTGCTCTCAACGATATACCATATATAACTATTCGTTGAGGGAATTATTCTACTATTTCGAGTGCGTGGTAATCTGATTGAACGAGGTAATTTATCTTTAATATGCTTAAGGAGTGGAACGGAGCTCAAGGATAATAATGTGGCTATCATTAATAAAATAGAGTTTTATTAATTAAACTATCAACAACACCCAAAAAGAAACTGTTTACATAAACGGAGAATGAAAAGGGACGTGGGAAAATCTGACTAGTCCGAGGATTAAGATTTGGAGAGATTTAAAAAGATAAACAAATAAAAATTAAAGGGGGAGAGTAGTTCGCTATACTATTTAAAACACACAGTAGCGTTGACAAAAGCTTAGATAATTAAAGGTAATGCTCAGCTTACTTAATTACAGAGTTGTTGTGCAGAGGAAGACGATGCGAAGGAATCTTCGGTCCACTGGCGATTTCCAGCAGAAGGGTTTTTCGGGGGGTTTTCCTTAGCGAAGGGAAAGGACTGTCTTCAAAGAGTGAGAGTGAAGTGGGGCTCGGATACACAAGCCATCTCTGTGACAGCAAATCGGGGATGTTCTAGATGAACAATGGAGGTTTTTGTTGAAACCAAGCGTTCTCTTGAAGAACGTTAAAAAGGGGGGAATTAAATTATCCTGACGTGATGTCTTGGAAATAAGAACCATTTCTTGACGAACAGGCTTGAAGAACAATGGCTGTTCTAACGTTGTTCTCTTTCTGAACAACAGAGGGGGTGAGAACCGTCTCTTGTCAACGGGCTCAAAGAACAATGGCTGTTCTACCGTTGTTCTCTTTCTGAACAACAGGGGGGCCTTGTGGACTTGGCGTCTTGAAGGCACGAACCTTGTCACTCAAGGGATATTGTCTTCTTCTGGACAATACGACATTTCTCGAGGTAGAGAGTTCCTATGGTGCTCAAGGGAGACCAGATTGGCGCGATGCCTCGCGAAGATAATCTGGATCTGATCTGATCTGCTTCAATCGATAAAGCTATGATATAAATAGCCCAAGCCATCTCCTTGTCGTTGGGGACAATTGAGTGGGAGGCTTCGGGGAAATTGCCCGGTCGCGCCTTATCTGCCCATAAGCCTAACTCAATCTGGTGAGATCGACGTATGGAGGCGAAATGGGGGAATGAATCTCCTTGATTAAATATTGGCTAAGGTGGCGATAACGTGCTCTGCTTCCTCTCGCAGATGCACGTGGGTAGCAATGTGTTTCTAAACATGTGATAGCGGCTAAATTTAAGTGGCCTCAGACCGTTCTATCACAATGCAGCCTACGCCGTTTTCACACGCCCCAGCTGCATTTGCATAGAGATCAAATTCAATGTCTCCCACGGCCATCTTTCAGCAAACATTGTTGCCTTTCGTCTGAAGCTCGAAGTCCGTTGGACATTCTAAGCCAACGTTATCACAATTCCTCCTTTCCCCAAGGAGATGCAGACTTTTTCCAAGGATAGCACCTGCTTCTGGAAGGCTCTTATAGCAACCTCACTGAGCGTCTATTTGATCATTTGACTTAGTTTAGCAAGCCCCACTGTTACACTTCCCACCTAATTCGGCGAACGAGATGAAGGACGCTCGTCCTCCCATTTCAGCGGTGATTTCGATTCGAGTCGAAGGCTAAACCGATCCGTGAACTCTGCCATAGTCAATCGGTAAATATCCGACGAGGATTCCCAACTACGGAGAGTCTCTGCGTGCTCCCTCATCTGAATCAAGAGGTAACCAGAATTTTTTCGTCGGAATCACCGTATTTCAACCGGCCCTGTTTCTGCAACGAATACGTAAGCCAGTGTAACCGTTGCTGCCTGCAGATTTATCTAGAAACTGGCTTACCCAATTCATCCATTATTTGTGTGAACGCCCCAGTTTTAAATCCCCCTTTAAATTATCAACCTGAATCTGTCCTACTTAATCCCCTAATTAGCCCACCTGTATCTTGCGTAGACTTTTAACTCTGTCTGTGTGACCATTTCCTTAAAACCCAATATTTGTGTATATATATATATATATATATATATATATATATATATATATATATATATATATTTATATCATATTGTTGTTAGTAAATATATATTTTCTTTATTGTATTTCTTTTGCAACCACACCTCCTACCAACTACCTGTTAATGTTTGACCAACTTGCACTCTGAAATATTTGTTTTAAAATGACCCCGCAAAGTTAATAATCAACCTTTCCCATTGGACTCATAACTATTTTCCCTTTCACTAACGGTATTCAACCAACTCGTGCCCAAAGCCCTAAACTACCAAGTCTGGGTAGGTACCAGTAGGGTGTTTTTTGACCTTGTAGCAGGAGAAGTAGGTTAGCAGCTCGAAGAATCTCTCCCTTCTGAACTGCTCTAAGGAGATTATCATGGAAAATAGCTCCACTCCTACATCCTTAGCCTTGGCCCCATCTCCATTTCTATGAACAAAATTTTAAAAACGTGTGTGAGGTCCTAAAATTTAACCACTTCGGTCACCTCTGCCCATTCTTGATTTTTTTTATTTCTTGTTTGATGTCTTCTGTTGATATTTTGCCTACCCATGGGTCAACTTACCTGCATACGCTAGCCTTCCGTTCCGCTAGAGCGGTGGAAGGTTTGGGCTCTAGTCTTATGGCGCCTATTTCTTTTATGCTGGTTGTTCAGGTCAGCTTCACCAGGTCCGTCCGTGTGTGGTAAATTGCAGTGTACCCTCTGGTGACCTAGATTAGTCTTTTGAGTCCGATCCCTAGTTTCCCAAAGATTGTGTTAAAGACCTTAGCTTTGTCGGGTTTCTCATTCCAGACTAGTCGTAGTGGGACCCGAAAGTCCAGAGACTCCCCTGCTTCGTTCAGTGCAGGAATGTTTTTTTATTCGTAGGGGTGGGGGTGAGGGTGGGGAGCACTCCACTCCGTTTCCCTAAAGTATCACCCTCTTTTCCTACAGGCGATACAGAAACAGGAGGTATTTCAAATCAGTCTATCTCAATCTGTTTGGTTTCTGGTCAGGGGCGCCAGAAAAAGGGATGTATCTCCAATCAGTTCGCCGACTGCCTGTCAACGCCCACGCGAGAAGGTTAGCAAGAACACGGTTCCCGGTCACTTTCTCTCCCCAATCCAGGTAGAAACAGGAGATGTTTCCAATCAGTCCGCCGCTCGGTAGCAGGGGTTGGTGAGAGAAGCAGTCCCAAAAGCCTTCTTGATCTCAGTTCAGTAGCTCATGAGAAAGAGTAGAGCTGGATTTTTTGTTCAAGGTTAAATAGGCCCCGTTGAGACAGAGGAGGTGCTATAAATCCAGGTGGGGGGGGGGGGAGACTCCAGTTGAACTGACTTCGTTGAAGGTATAGCTGGTGAAACTGTAGCTGCTTTACTGGGGCTTTTGGGAAGCCGTAGAAAAGGTGAGTTTTTTCGGGGCTCCAGTGACCCCTTGTGGGCTTCAGAAGTTTGGGAGTCTACTCAGGTAGGGTCTGACGTTGTCACTATACAATTGTATAGTTTAGGCCACGTTAAACGTTAGGGTTGGAAAGGTGTATCACGATTCTGGAGACTCTTGCCCTTGACTTAGCATCCTTCACGGGGTTGATGCTCCTTCCCCTCCTATTTCAAATCATCCGAATTATTCACAAATTGCTACACTATATATAGTCCTTCGACGTAAATATTGGAGATATTTAATACCTGCCTTAATGTCGGTTATTTCCCATCCCAGATAAAATAGGCCCCAAAAATATTTTTGCTTAAACCAGGAAAACCTAAAATGGATATAGGTAGCTATAGGTCTATTTCACTCTTGGAGTTCTTGGGAAAACTCCTGAAAAAACTCCTAAATGACAGACTGAGAAACTACCTGGATGCAACGATCTATATAATAATCAACAACAAGGGTTCATTAGAAAACTTGGCCCCGAAACAGCACTCGCATTGATTACTGAACGAATCGCTATCGCCAAGGCCAAAGATCACAACGTAGACCTGGTGCCTCGCGACGTGTCAGCGTTTGGCAAGGTATGGTTTGATGGGGAAACTTCACCAAGGGAATTTTAGAAACATATCAACAGATTAAAGACACGGACAGCAAAGGATAAAATAAAACTTAAGGATACAGGGAACAACATTTTAGAAGATGAAGAAATATAGGCATTATTCAGAGAGCACTGGAGAAATGTATTCATAATTAGCGAAGAAGAGAACAAGGACTACATTGAATTCGAACATCAGATCGTAGACCAACTCAATGGAGAGATCGAAAGGACATACCCCTTTCACTTTGTCGAGGAAAGGAGAAAAAACAACGACGAAATAGACCCAATCATTATATTTGAGGAATTAAAAAAAAATGATAAAGAACTCCCGACAGCGAGCCCCAGGCAGATCGGGACTCACCAGATTAATTTACCTTGTAGCATTCTGAACATAAAGGATGGAGTGAGAAACGTCTTCAATGCGTGCTTGAACACGACATACTTTCCTGATGAACTGAAAGTGGCGAGGATGATATTTATACCCAAGGCGGGAAAACCCGCAGATCAAGTGGGTAACTACCGTCCCATCTTGCTACTAGATTTCATCAATAAGGTATTGGAAAAAATAATTAATAACAGACTGTCCAAATTCCTCGCTGATAATGGCCGAAAAAACAGCTGCAAATAAGGGTTCAGGAAAAACAGAAGCACGGAGATAGCCCTTGGAATCATCCTTGAAAGGTAGCCAAAGCAAAGAGAGAAAAAAAAGAGCGTAGACTTCGTATGCCGGGACGTGTCCAAGGCATTCGACAAAGTATGGCAAAGGGCTATACAACTCAAGATAATCAGATTAGGATTGAACAACAAGATCGAAAGGATTTTATGTGATTATGTAATAAAGAGACGTGCTTATATGGAAATAGGACGACATCATGGAAAAATATTCGAGGTCACTGCGGATGTCTGAGTCTGTCTCTATTTTCAATCTACACAGCAGATATACCAATACCAAGTACTAAGGGCTGCTTAAATATTTAATTTGCCGCGACGTCACCCAGATCATAGTTTGCCCCTACAGGAACGGACTAATGCAAGCTAGGATGACTGCAGAAGAGATAACAAGCATTAATAGATACAAAGAAAATTGGAAAATTAAAAATAACAGGGATAAATTTAAAATGGTACCCGTATGCAGGAGATATATGGCAGATGTATATGTAGAAAGACTGCTACCGATACGCCAAAATTTAAGGTGCTTGGATTAACCATTACGAAATCAGGTTATAAAAAGCACGTAACTGAGAGGGTAAATCAAGGAAAGAGCGGCCTGGCATTACTGTACAATTTAGTTAACTTAAGCATGAAAAACAAGAGGAAAATTTATCAAGCCATAGTACAGTTCGCGATTATTTATCCAACCATAGTGATGTATACGATCACAAGAAGTAACCTATTAAGACTCTAAAAAGTCCAAAACAAAGTCGTATACTAAATAACAAACACTGGAAGAGGAGAAAGAAGAAGACTACGAGACCTGCACAGGAAGGTAAAGATAAAGCAACTTAACAGAATAATTGCCAAAAGAGCAAGGAGAGTCATAGAAAAGAGACAAAATGAATTAGGAGTTGAATTAAGCAACCAAATTGCCCAAAGAGAATGATGGAGATCACACAGATTATTCACAAGTTTCCCAAGGATAGTAGAAGGAAGAGAAGAAGACGAAGAAGAAATCTACACCTAGAGAAAGACAATTATACTTGACGACGACTAAGAGTAATTAAATAACCGAGGCATTACTAGAGAATAGCATATAGTCAATTAGCACTTTGATAGGAATATGAAAGAATAGATAGAGAGATAGAAGTCTACACCAGTTTTTAGTAAGAATAATTACTAATAACGGTTTGAACGCCTCATAAATATAAACGGTACTTAGACATTAAAAAAATAGATACATATAGAAAAAAAACAAGCACCAAAGAACAGCATTGAAGGTCACGCACGCAAATATAAATTTTCTAACTTTATCACGCTATCTCTAACTACCTGTAATGGACAGATATAAGCCTGACTTCCAGGCCACTAGCATCTCTTTGTAAACCTCTTACTTCGCTCAGCCTTCAACATCTATTTTTTTCTTATTATCACCTTCACACACGGGACTCACAGTAGATATGTGGGACACGGGTCACGATAAACTGCAAACTTACAGGTAGAGAGAAGTGGCACATCGTGGTTCGGATTCCACGTTAAGCTGTAGGTCTTATGACTAACTAAGTCCACTTTTGTCTCCAACTATTTTCCTCGCTGTCTTATCCTAAAACTTTATTCTTCCTCTCCCTCTCACTCCTATTCGCTTTACTCACCGTGCTTGGAACCTACCTTGGCTCTAGACAGTGTGACTATAGGGGTCTAGAAATGAGTACCCCGCCTCCCCTCTCCCTCTCGGACTGCTTCATAAGGGCTAAGAGGGGCGAGGGAGGTCGGAAGAGCTGTTATTTGTCTCCCACTTCTCTTTTCATTTCATTTCATTTCACTACAATAGTATATATATATATATATATATATATATATATATATATATATATATATATATATATATATATATATATAGTACAAGAAAAAGAAAAATTCGAGGCGAATGAGCAATAATCAACAAAGTCCCAATAGAAGCTGCGAACATTATAACAATCTTCAACGGTTAGTGGTGTGCAACTTCATTCAAACTCGACCGGAACACGTAAATACCTTGTCAACCTACCGGAATGACATTGTGCCACAACCCCATAGCCTTTAACACCTTCCTCTTGCAACAATTCACAGAAATTCCTTAACAATCGGCTAAACAACCAAAAACCATAACATAACAATAACCTACCGAAGTACCTGTAAATCAATTTTCCTAACCGAATCTCAAACAAATTCTCAAGCTTCTTTGTAATATTCAAGCTGTACTTTTAGCTCAGGAATGCCCCCATTGCCGCATCCTTGAACGTCACCCCCTAGTGTTGCTTAGAAATTGTAGATGATTCTGAAACCGCACAACTCTCCCACATACATTCCTTGTCCCTCAGGAAGATACTCCGAGATACCTTTGGTAATACGAGGGTGTCGCAAGACACCCTCCTCCACCAAATACTAACAAAAACAGCCAGCGTCATCGAACGAGCAACCACAGGCTTTACGCTCTCGTTGATCTGAGCGCATTATTCAAAACCTGTCCTAAATTAAAAGTTGCTTTGGCATCCTCGATGACAGAATTCGCTGCCCTCACGAAAAGGAAGAGGAAACTTTAGTTGTCCACAACCTCCCTAAAGTGACAACCATCTTTATGATGGAGTTTGTTGGTTCTATAAAGAGTTGGAAGATCAATCTCATCCGTGCTGGTCTTGTTGTAAACAAGCCAACTCGCTTTAGGGAAGCGCCAGAATGGAGCATAAATAGGTAATATGTCCTCCAATATCCCCCCGAACACCTACTTATTCATTTTCGACCCCATCAGAAGCAGTAAGTAACTTATCGACAAAGAGTCAGTTATTTCTATTATACACGCGATGGCCGCCGACCGAGATTTAGAAAAAATGTATGTGTACTGCAAAATTGCGACCTGTGCCCCTATAACAACTTATGGCGAAAGAACATTGACTATTTATAGGAGAATTTATTTGGAAGTTCTTTCTTCGTGATGAAAAAGCTATTATTATCAGTGCTGATTACGTTTGAATTTATATTGTAATAGTTAATTTAAAAATTGCTAAATTAAGTGAAGGGGGGATTCAAATTGCTAGTAGTGCAGCGTTGATATATCATATTTGTCAATTTCTATATATGCTGCTTAATAATATAAATGTAGTGAAGTTAGGGAAATGAAAAATCTACCAGCTCTCCATCGTTCTTACATAATATTACGGCAGGAACTCATGTTACCTAGAGGTAAAGAAAGCTTTTATACAATTATTGTAACCTTTAAAGGTAACTAGAAAAAGAAACATTGCTATAAAGCATCTGCAGATAATAGACCTTTAAATTCAATGGCAGCTATAAATAGGGTTTCCTTTTCTTACCAAAACGATTTCATACGATGTTCGGTCAATAAGTTTTGCAATTCGGATATAAGGAAACGAGATATGAGGAAAAGTGTTTTATTATTTTTCAATATAACTACCCTCGACTTCAATTCACTTGCGCCACTTTTCCCTGAGGCTTATAAATTCCTGACATCAAGAAATCTACCGACTGCTGTTCAATCCACTCCTGGACTGCGAGCTGGACATCTTCATCGTCCCCAAACCGGCGTCCATGCAGAGCAGCCTTGTGCTGGTGGAATAAAATGTAGTCGCTGGGGGCCAGATCTGGACTGTAGGGGGATGGTTGAGCTCCTCGAATCCGCACTCGCACAGGGCAGCTTGTGCAACTCTGGCTTTGTGGATTTTGACGACGTTGAAGTCGATCATGGGGCGTGAGGTTTCTAGGGACCGAACTGGCAGAGACCTTGATCATAGCCAAATTGTCATGGATGATGTTGATAACACTTACATGTGATATTTCAAGTTCTCGCTCGATTTATTCGACCTTTACCCGTCGATTTTCGAGGATCATCCTCTCCACACGGGCCACATTGTCCTTGTTGGTCACCTCTGACGGGCGTCCTGGACGGGGGTCATCTTTAAGGGACTCATGACCATGGAGGAACACCCAATTCCAGCGAGCAATAGTTGCATAGGAAGGAGCGGTGTCAGTGTATAATGCAACCATGCGTTCATGGATCTCTTTTGGAGTTTTGCCTTTCTTGGTCAAAAATTTATCACTGCGTGGTGCTCAACCTTCTCCAATGTTAAAAATTTTTGCCTGACGATCTTCAATCAGCTACTTCTTCTTAAATAGACGAGGCAGGAGCGTGCGGCTGCGGGTCCTGACTTTTCATAACTTGTCCTAACACCCCAACAAACAGCCATCTCCCTTCCTCTGTTTTGCCCTACAGATTCGTAAAACTTATTGACCGCTCCTCGTAGCAACGTTGCAAAGTTGCAAGATTTTTTTAAATATATATTTGAAGGACGCATTTTCTTTAAATTCCTATGAAACTACGTTCCATACAGAATACTACAGCTTCTAAGTCAGTTAAGGTTTACTTATAGGTCTAAATACCACGAGGGTTATATAATAAAGGATAATCATTCTAGAAGTTCATCGCCCATGCCTTACTAGAGTAGGGTATGAATTTACATTTGCTTATGTAGATGTCCATGATGACCAGTAAGGATGCGAAAAACTTTTCGCCTGTCTTTAGATTTTAGGGAATTCAGTGTCTATTCTAAAGGTACATCTCCAGATATCAGTAAATCCACACTGATCAGGAAATTGCTGCGCTTTCAGATTCTACAGTAAAACAATTGGAAAAATCTTTAGGACTTATTAACTTTCTACGATGTTTTGCGAAAAACTCTGGGAATACCCTTTTCTCTCTGATTAGCTTTTTAAAACCTATGGAGAAAATACTATTTTACCACCCTTTAGCGTGAGGTAACACTACAGCAAATGCCTTCAGCAAATTAAAAGAGACCTTGCAGAAGCAACTGTTTTGGGAAAACACTAATAAGACCCTCCCCTTCGACCCATGCCCGACACCCCAAACATTGAATCAGGAGCAATCTTAAAGCAAGAAGTGACGGGGAATAAATAATTCCTTGTTACTTCAGTTATGCATTCAAAAGCGCCGAACTAAATTATTCAACCTTCAATAAAGAGCTATTGAGCATATTTTAGCAATAAGTCATTTGAAGCATGTTAAAAGGAAAGGAATTCCATCTATGCACCGATGGTCTTGCAATATTGAGTGTATTCCGCTCCCACGAAACAAAACATTCGCCGGGAGAGGTACGAGCCTTTGATTACATATTCTTTCTTTTTTCCTCTTTTTTTTTCCTTTTTTGCAGTATGTTTTCCTATGGGACCACTCTTGGTCTTGTAGGCTTGTCCTATCCAATGGAAACTTCTGTATTTGTATAATTTCAAGAATAATTCGGGTGAACAAAATCTGAGTGATGCTCTCTCTAGAACTTTAATTGACGGAGAAGTCGCAACTCTCCCCTCACCAATATAATTCGTCCTGCATTATACAAAGTGATGATTTTACCTCTTTAGTCCGCCCATTTTACTAGCCATTTCGTAATTTGCAACGATGGATTATGAAATCCTTGCCAATGTCTAATACTCAGACGAAGATTTATTTAGTTTGCGATCGGATTACTTAACTTCGTTTATTATACACAAAATTACTCTTCTCAGCTCTCACACGAGTATTATCTACGACCTTACCCAGTCTAAGTTAGACGAGGCTTCACCTTTAATTTTTTTCTGCTCGTTTTTAGGAAGTTGCACAATTTGGATCATTCAAGAACCAGCTCCATTCTAAGGTCAATCTCAGACCGTTTGGTCTGAAAATTTATGCAGCGGATAGTTCAAAATTGGGTTAAATTGTTCCATATAACAAAATGCCAAAGTCTACCACCTTACTAAACCATCATTTACACAAGTTCTAGCTGCCGACGGTAGGTTTTGCTGTCCGTTGATATAGCAGATAATCGTGACTATCAAATTTTTCGTTTTGGTACCGAGCAAGATGATGAATCCGAAGTTCGACTTGTAGGGGATTCTATTATAAGCGGCAAACTGGAAGAATCGTGCCGAAGAAACCCAACCGAACAGAGAGGTACTGTTATCCTGGAGGAAGAGTTGAGGATCAGGTCAATTTAATGGAAGATTTTACATGCGGAGATACCAAAGACATAGTTTATATAATACATATCGGTACTAATATTGTTTTATCTACAAGGTCCGAGGAACTTCTAGCAAAGTACCGCCAGCTGATAAGGAAGCTGAAGGAAAGGAGTGGGAAGGTGGCATTTACAGGTATCCTTCCCAGAATAGGTGCGGCGAATGTATTCTATGGGAGAGCCTCCTATATTAACAACTGTCTTAAAAGTTCTTTGTCGGGAAGAGAATAAGTACTTCATCGATTTGTAGGATGATTTTTCGAACAAATGGAGTTATTCTGGCAAGACGGCCTTCATCTAAGCATGGTGGGTGCGGCAAGGCTGGGAAGAATACAACTTTACAACAATGAAAAAACAAACAAACCGGAAGTGAGAATAACCACTAGCTGGACGTGTTTGCTTCAATCACGAATATAACATTCATCTTTATCTGCGACCCCCCAGATTATCGTAAATTACCATCTTACTTACGTTAAATACACTGAGGGTTCCGTAGGGACTGAATGAAAACAGGATTGCACCGAAAGTGACAACTCAAAAAGTTCTAAACGGATTTTGATATAATTTTAATGGGATCTTCCTAAAGTATTTGTCAACCTAACTAATGAAATTTATGAAAGTATATTCAATATTCTTTTAGTCCAATCTCTGGTAACTATTACGTAACACTTGATAATTTTGTAACTTACAATAAATTATTCCTATTGTTACTTTTTTATTTAATATTTGTTGCTGTTACTATTAATATTATTTTTCACATACTACAGTATTTTTTCCATTACAGGAGACAGCTTAAATGCCTAGAGAATCTAATAATTTCCCTGACAGTTTCTGTTATATATGAGGATCATTTACATTAAGAAAATACAAGAAGCAGTTGAATAAACATGTGAAGAAACCTAATGAGATTCTTTTGGATGTAAAGTGGGTGACCAGGACAAAAACTGGGCGGATTACATATGTTGCATCAGGTGTACAAGTGGCCTTTCTGCCTGGGTGAAAGGCAAAGGGTCTCTCCTCATGTTTGGCGTACCAATGGTCTGGAGGGAGCAAGAGTAACATTCAACAGATTACTACATCTGCTTAACAGATATTGAAGGTGGGTGGGCATTCAATGTGTTTTATTTCCTAGTCTTTAATATATTTTCAAGAGATCTATCAATTAAAAATATCAAATTCCAAACTATGTTGTACTTTCGCTATTTTTTTAAGTGATCACAGCCAGTAATATTCATCTTTAGTCCGATTTTATTTTATTTCACTGCAGCTCGCAACATAAAAGGCAAGAAATCTATCATGTATCCAGAGCTTTAGACTACTATTCGCTCAGTTCGACATTTTAGTGCTATTCCTGTACCACAGCCGTCCTATGAGGTACTAAGAGATGACAAGAGCAACTCAGATGATTCAGAATCTCAGGATACATCCTATGTGGCACAGCTTTAATTTGGCAAGAAACCACACCCCATCAACCAACTGGAACTCAATGATCTAGTTCGTGATCTACAACTTACTAATAAACAGAGTGAACTCCTGGCGTCATGTCTGCAACAATGGAACCTGTTTGATAAACATGTGTAGCTCTACAGCAATTCTTCACTTTTGAAAACAACGTCACTTATTGTAATTATATCAGAAGCCTATTCAATGCTCTTGAGCTGACCTATGAAACAATTAAGGTTGAGTTATTAATAGATGCATCCCTTTACAGCATAAAAGTGGTTCTGGTTCACATTAAGAACACCAGGCCTTCAGTTCCAGTTGCTCACGCAGTAATTTTAAGATCTACATATAAGAACCTTGCTTTTATTTTCGACTGCATAAGTTACAAGGATCATGAGCGGGTAATTTATGCAGACTTGAAATCAATAGATTTCGTTATCGATATAAATCTTAACATGGAACATATTAATATTAAAGTGGCAACTTTTAATCCTGCGGACCTTAATGGCTTCAACCGAAAATTAGAGGGATCAAATGGGATCCAACGCTAGGAAATGTTAAACAGTGGTCGGCCTTTTAGAGAATTAGATACGTAATTCTTTCCACGAAAAATGAAAAGAAACACCTCAAAAAACCAATAATAGTAGAATCATGATATCAAATTAAAATTAATGGAGTCACCCATATGACGAAAATAATTAAATTTACGTAGCTTGACGAAGGGAATGTCAGAAGGAAATACGAATCACTAGAAATAAAATATGAATTTCAACTTGCCAAAGCAAGTAAACATAACCTTAAGAAGTTTATGTTGTTATTTATTTTTGTAAATGATATTGGCACTAGTCTACTTGGTAGATTATCCAAATTAGTGGATGACACAAAAATCGGTGGGAGAAATTTAAAAATGAGAACGAAGCATATTAATTCAGCAGGAACTAGATAAAATCTTAGAAGTGTCTAATATGTATATATTTTTGCACATTGGTTGAAATAACCTAAGTTTTAACTTATCTCCGTGGAATAAGCAAAAATTTAGGGTTGCGGGTTTCAAAGGACCATAACTGTGATATACAAGGTGACGACGCGTGCCAGAAGGCGAACCGAATGTTTGGATTTATTGCAAGAAGTTTTCACTACAAATACTAAGATATACTCATACCTCTATGTAGGGGAATCGTCACTCCGCCCTCCCCCGTTCTCTCGTGGTGGAGTCACGAGGCCATTACCGCAAAATAATCTGGCCCCAGGCACCAGCAGGTCAAGTGCGTAACCACAGCGCCGCACCACTCGGTGCTATGAAAGACCTAAAGGTTAAAATGCAAGATCTCCCCCAGGACAGTGAGATTCAATTTCACGTCAAATAAGAAGTTGGAGACGAGTTTCTCCCAAGCTCGAAGGCTAACGAGGCTGCGATGTAAGACTTGGTGGCAAAAACCGTTTGGCATAAGAACCCTCCTGGGCTCGCCATCAAGCCTATCCTCCTCTTAGCACTCCGCCAGTGGGGTGATAACTTATAAATGAGGAACAGTGAGGATCATCGAGATAGTATACGTCAGTCTCTAGGTGACGAAGCCCCCGAATTAAGATTTGGCTACTGAGACTGGAAAGGTAGATTACTTGGCTCGCCAGACCAAGAAGTACCCTGCAAGAGAGGCAGGGCTACCTACCTAAAGGGGCTAAGAAGCAGCTAATCCTCAAGCTAGTCCCTGGTTATCAAACCGAACGCTCAGTTAACTTTGTTAATTTCAACTTACTCTCACCAGAGAGACTCCTCATATCCTGGTGCATCTTAAACACCAGGGGTATTCCTCGACCTTAAGGAATTAACGAAAGAAAGAAAGGGCTCTCCCTCGAGCCCGTTTCTCGGCGGCCACACCGAACTCATAAGTTAGCTTGGTTGAGAAACCAAGTTCGTTATACTCGCCCTTAAAGAAGACTAGAACTAAGAAGAAGCTCACCCTCGAGCTAGTTCCTGGTTACCAACCTGACCTTCAAGATCGAACTTATTCTCGCCAGAGAAACCCCCCTCCGTTATCCTCGCCCTTGAGGAAGACTGGAACTAAGAAGAAGCTCATCCTCGAGCTAGTTCCTGGTTACCAAACCGACCTTCAAGTTGAATTTATTCTCGCCAGAGAAAGCCCCCTCCGTTATCCTCGCCCTTGAAGTAGACCCTCTCCGAGTTCAGTTCTTGCCCATGAGGAATTAAGTAACAAAGGAGAAAAGCGCCCCCTCGAGGTCGGTACTTGGTGGACACACCGCACTCCAAGTTAACTTGGTTTAAGGACCAAGTTCGAATCACTCTCGCCAGAGAGACCTCGACTACCTTGGTGTGGTATAAAGCACTGTAATTGTTCTTGTCCTTGAAAATCCCCCTCCCTCCCCTGAATACCGTGTGGACCCCCCAGCCGCAAACCTCGCCAAATGGACCTCGTGATCCTACCCACCGACATCTGGCCAGGTGGCACGCGTCGTGAGACAATAACATTCCTGAGGAATTTATCAAACTCCAGTTGAGTCCGTAAGCCTAAATCTTATATAGTGCTGTGTCTAGCGAAATTAACCAATTTTAGAGGGTCAAACTAATTGAATTAATTCTTGTTTATGATAATATTCAGAGTATTGCTGTGGTTTATGTTTAAATTTTGAGTATTCATTTGTTAAAGTTAAAATATAAGCTTATTTTGGGAATTATTGAGCGTTTCTCTATATCCTTACGTGTTTCCAACGGCTCTATTTTTTAAGATATCAATATATTAGCACTCTTACAATAGAACAAAAAGGGGGGCATTCTACGACATATTATAAAAGTGGTGTCAGGTTTGTAGGTTTTATATTAGAAAGAACCCAGCAGTTTCTAATTAAGGAAGAGCTAACACGTAAAGGAATATCAGGAATAAGAGAATAATTGACGAGAGGAAAATTGGTAGAGTTAGGGGTGGTAACAATCTGAAGGTAATTGGTAGGCGAGGTGGTAAATTTGTTGTCGGAGTGGTATTTCGATCAAAATAGCAGTAGGATTAAGGGTAAGTTAGGCTGAGTGCTACCTGGTGAGTGAAGGCATACGTATCTCAGAATACAGAAAGGAAAATTCGACGGACCAAAACAAAATGGATCTGGTCGAAAGATTTTACCAACAAGCCTAAAGTCTTGGACTTGAAGGCAAAGAGATGCATGACCACGTCATGGCAGAATTGAGAATAGATTGCGAAGAAGAAAAAAGAGTTTTGGATAGAGAAGAAGAACAAGAATTAATAAAGTTTGATAGAGAAACAGAGGATAAAAGAGAATGTGAATCAATGGAAATACGGATGAACCAAAAAAGGGAAGAAGCCCGAATACAGCGGAAAATAGAAATAGAGGAAAGAAGATTCCCGAGCGGAAGTAAAACAAACGAAAGAATAAGACAGTTGAAAAGAGAAGCAAAAAATTCAGAATAAGGACCAAAAGGGAAGAAAAAGAAAGAAGAATAAAGATAAAGCTGGAAGATGAAGCAAGAAGAACCCGACGCAACAACGAAATAGCGCGAAAGCAGAAAAAGAAGCCGAGGAAAGGAGAATGAAGAGGAAAAAGAGTCGAAAGAGAGGAGAATCGAGATTAAATAAGAAATAGATGAAAGAAGAATACAGAGGAAAAAAGAACTTGCTCAAGCTGAAAGAGAAGAAAGAGAAGAAAAGGAAAGATTGCTCGCAGTCGAAAGAGCACCTATCGAGAATCTGATAGAGGCCGAGGAAGTTGTAGCTCGGTCTGGACCTAAGGAAGGACGATCGAGGGAAACCCAGCCAAATGGGGTAACGATGGAAGAAGTAACAAGTAGGGATGAGGTACCAGCAGGAGTACCTACGAGGAGAACCCAGCCAAATGGGGTTATCAGGGAAGAAGTATAAGGTAGGGTAGAGATACGAGCAGGCGTACCTGAGAAACTACCTGCGAAGAGAACCAAGTCAAAGGAGTTCACAAGGAAGGAGGAAACAGGTGTTAGTGCGATACACCCAGATAAAACTAGTCAAATGGTAGACTCGGATGAGTATCCCCTACCCCTAGTAGTCTCCTTCCCGAACGGAACGTCCACGGAGTTACCGCAAATACTCCAATTTGTAGTGAGCGCCACGCCTATTTTCGACCTCACAAGGAAAAGTTTTTCGATCCCCAAAGATCGAACCCAGACACGATCTTCCAGTGTACCTGGTTAAAGGAGAGCTATGGGACCCACGCTCCCATCAATTATGTCCCGCTGCAACAGGCCACTCTAGCCATAAGGGTCAGGTTAAGGTTAGTCAAGTACCATAAGAAGGGTAATTCGAGTAGGTTGAAACACCACTACCATTTAGTGACATGCTTGGGTAGACTCCATAACCCGAACGGCCGACTCAGGCGCGGTAGGATAATGTTCACAGAGCACCATTTTAGTATTTGCTACATCAAAAGAGCCGATAAAGTACAGCTGCTTTATAGGTGGACCCAAAATACCATTGAGGGTTATTTCAGTACCTAATGGGCGTGAAACCATGTTCTCATTTGTTGATCGTGTCAATATTTATCGGTAGGATTTAAGTTCTTAAAAGCTTAGAAATGTAAGGAAGTAGCTTGTGTTGTTGGTTTTTTTATGCGGGTAATCGACGAATTAAGGTTTTGTTATTTTCATTTGAAATTGTATTACGAGTAGGTCTAGTTCGACACATTGCCTGTGTAAACGCGCGCGAGGGCGCTCATGTGTAAGGAAACTTAATATAAGAGAGGGCTCAAAGAAATACAACTTTGCTAATCTCGACTATGTTGAGTTAGTTGTTTTGAGTTCGCGGGAGTCCCCTCCCCATTAATTTCTTTGATGGGAGGTGTGTAGGGGAATCATCACTCCCCCCTACCCCGTTCTCTCGTGGTGGAGTCACGAGGCGATTACCACAAAGACATTCGGCCCTAGGCACCGGCGGGTCAAGCGCGTAACCGCAGCGCCGCACCACTCGGCGCTATGAAAGACCTAGAGGTTAAAATGCAAGATCTCCCCCAGGACAGTGAGATTCAATTTCACGTCAAATAAGAAATTGGAGACGTGTTTCTCTCAAGCTTGAAAGCTAAGGAGGAGCCGATGTAAGACTTGGTGAGAAAAAACATTTGCATAAGAACCCTCCTGGGCTCGCCATCAAGCCTATCCCCCTCTTAGCACTCCCCCAGTGGGTTGACAATGTATAAATAAGGAACACTAAGGAAAATCGGGGTAGAATATGTCAGTCTCCAGGTGACGAAGTCCTCGGATTAAAACCGAGCTATCTAGACTGGATAGGTAGATTACTTGGCTCGCCAGACCAAGAAATACCCTGCAAGAGAGGCAGGGCTACCTACCTAAAGGGGCTAAGAAGCAGCTCATCCTCGAGCTAGTCCCTGGTTATCAAACCAAACGTTAAGTTAACTTTGTTAAGTTCAACTTACTCTCGTGAGAGAGACTCCTCATATCCTGGTGCATCTTAAACACCTCGACCTTGAAGAATTAAAGAAAGAAAGAAAAGGCTCTCCCTCGAGCCCGTTCCTCGGTGGCCACACCGAACTCATAAGTTAGCTTGGTTGAGAAACCAAGTTCAACTTATTGTCGTCAGAGAAACCGCCCTCCGTTATACTCGCCCTTAAAGAAGACTTGAACTAAGAAGAAGCTCACCCTCGAGCTCGTTCCTAGTTACCGAACCGACCTTCAAGATCAAACTTATTCTCGCCAGAGAAACCCCCCTCCGTTATCCTCGCCCTTGAGGAAGACTGGAACTAAGAAGAAGCTCATCCTCGAGCTAGTTCCTGGTTACCAAACCGACCGTAAAGTTGAATTTATTCTCGCCAGAGAAAGCCCCCTCCGTTATCCTCGCTCTTGTAGAAGACCCTCCCCGAGTTCAGTCCTCGCCCATGAGGAATTAAGTTACAAAGGAAAAAAAGCTCCCCTTCGAGCTCGTTACTTGGTGGTCACACCGCACTCCAAGTTAACTTAGTTTAAGGACCAAGTTCGAATCACTCTCGCCAGAGAGACCACGACTTCCTTAGTGCCGCATAAAGCACCATAATTGTTCTTGTCCTTGAAGAAACCCCCCCCCACCTGAATACCGTGTGGACCCCCGAGCTGCTCTTCTGGCCAAAAGGACATTGTGATCCTGCCCACCTACATCTGGCCAGGCGGCACGCGGCGTGAGATAATAATAACATTCTTTAGGGATTTATTAAAATCCAGTTGAGTCCATAAGCCTAAATCTTATATAGTGCTGTGTCTAGCGAAATTAACCAATTTTAGAGGGTCAAACTAATTGAATTAATTCTTGTTTATGATAATATTCAGAGTATTGCTGTGGTTTATGTTTAAATTTTGAGTAATTATTTGTTAAAGTTAAAATATAAGCTTATTTTGGGAATTATTGAGCGTTTCTCTATATCCTTACGTGTTTCCAACGGCTCTATTTTTTAAGATATCAATATATTAGCACTCTTACAATAGAACAAAAAGCGGGGCATTCTACGACACTCTATATAAAAGTTTAGTAAGGCCACACCTGGAATACGCGATACCATTGGAGTCACTTTATACACATGTAAACATCAATAAACGGGAAAGAACTCAACGACGGGCAACCTACTAATTCCCTCAATTAGAAATAAGTGGTTATATCAAAAGATTACATTTATTAAAACTACTGACTCTCGAATCTAGGTGTTTTGTATATAATTTTTAAAACGTAAATTATGAATTTTTTAAGCACGATTATCGTGGTATTGTTGTTGTAATTTACGAAACACAACAATACCTCAATATTGGCTAGGTGGACTTTTGAATTACTTTATTGTTGAGAGAGTTCCACAGCGTTTAATCCGTTCTAAGGCGAGAGCCCATTAAACACTTAGAGGATCCATTGAAACACCAGAATGATCCAAAAATAAATATATATTTTAAATTTATCAATTAACTACAAAAAAACAGTAAAAATATTTATATTCACCTAATAATTTAACGAGGATAAACATACTTGAAACCGGACCTATTACAGAATCTATTCCTGTTCAAATCAAAACTAGGCTCCAAGTAAACAAACCAATTACCAATTAGTTATTTTATAGTGACCCTTTTATATTAGCATTAAACAACAATTTAACCTTCACTCGTCTAACAGTAAAGATGACAGGGTTCACTAAAAATTGTTTGTACTTTAGTTAATTTGAGTACCGTTATAAACTCATACTAAAACAATACGAATATAAATGGTCATTCGAAATTCACATGAAAAAAAGGATCATGAGTTACCAGTTGTCACTAAATGGCTTTTCTCGCTTTTCAGGCTGTTGGAGCGGCCGATGGTAGATTTTCCTCGAGATGGGAGGGAGGTAGGGCAATCCGATGTTTAATTCTGCACTTCTACGTAAAAACGCGGAGGGAGAAGTTTTACTCTCAGGCTCGAGGAGTGCTCTTCTGGATGCTTTAGGGGGCCTCTTTGTATCCTAGTCTTCTTCACTCTTTGCTATTAAGTTCGCAATTTGAGAGTCACTCGAGGGTGACTGTTTCTTCTATTATCTTACTTGCGAAATTCCTGTTTTCCCCTTGGAATGTTGGTTCTGCCAAGCTTCTTACTAACCCTCTGCAGGATGCTTCCGGCTGGTAATGACACAAATCTTAACGTTCTAAGTTATTTCGAAATTTGGGCGAGGGATCAATCTTATCGAACTGATCCTTTATCGTCTCTCTTCGAATAATCCTTCTTCTCTTGTTGCCGAAATTCCTGGTTTAGCATTAGGATTGGTAATCCAGTCAGACTTATTCTAAGTCTGTAAAGGATAGTTCGGTCTGGTACAAATACATAACGTGACGTTTTTCTATGTTAATTCGACACTGAGTGAACGATCGATCTTCTCGAACTGATCCTTTATCGTCTCTCCTCGAATAATAATATTTTCTCTTTCTTTCAAGTGCTTATTTATAGGCTGGCGACCGCCCCATCTAAGGGGGAAGGGGCGAGGCCGCAGAGGTGAGAGCGAAGGGTGAGGCCACAGCGGGAAGAGCGAGGGGTGAGGAGGGAGGTCCCGGGGTGCCAAAGTCGGCTTGTTAATTAGACACACCACCAACCGACACCATCCTTGGTGTTCCCTTTGACTGGCACCGCTTTTGGCAATTTAACCACGGGCCACTGGATCTCGTAGGTAATTGTATCCTTTGAGCGCCGCCTAATGGACTTTGGTGGTCACCTAGGCACAGCGGCTCGCTCCCGACTACTTATACGACGGGGAGATCAAAAAGCGTTAGCAGTTAGACTGTTATTACGCCGGCTAACTTTGCCACGACTCTCCCTTATGTGGCTCGATTCTCTTGCTTTCTCCGCAGGCGGGAGAAACTTTAACGTATATGTCCGCCTGGCCCTCCGGGAGCCTTTATGTTGTAATTCCTTTACATTTACCATGGTATCACATGTAACAACGGCTTTAACCTGAAAGGACGGAGGTTTCAAAGAACATAGCTAAAGGAAATTTGATTTTTAAACTCATCGATAAATGGAATGTACTCCACGGGATGTAGTCAATGCTAGTACTGTGACAAATATTTTATGAATAATCATATTGTTTAAATAGGGAGACCTGTTGTAGATTGAATGTCGCGTGAGTAAGCATCGTGGCAAAAATGTCCAAAGGAGGTCTACTACCATATTAGTCTATAATGGAACTGGCCTTTAAGGGGACTAAGTAGTCCTTGCTGGCTCCCTGTAACTTTGTGACCAATGGGCACTTCATTGTAATTAAATAGTCAGCCCCCCCTACTAAGTACGTCAATACATTTTATGTTTCCAAAGTAAAACAATTATCACAAACTCCACTTTTTTCTCATATATATAGAACCATGTTTAAAGCAATTGCCATGATTAGAATTTTCCATTGACTCCCTTAGCATTAATTCATTATTCGATAGTAACACTTAACCCAACTTCTTAATTCATTTCCGAGAACCATAAGCGTCGATTCTTCATGGATATTGATGTGATACTTAGTCACTTTAGATACGCTAACAAATTTGAGATTCTAATTTTAGACTTGACATTGAAACCCAGAGAGCCTAAATTATTCATTCCCTCAGTTTCAGCGAAGCGACTATAGGTTGGTAGGCTGTGTAAGCTGTTAAGGATTAGCGTGGTTACCAAGAATGATTTATCGCCGAGATTTGATACCACTCTTGAGGTAGCAAAATATATTTTTAGCCTCGGCTTGGCGGCTACCGGTTTGCATCTACTGTGAATAATTGGTATTCACGAGGCACGACTTCAAAGGAGTAGAAAGCTTTTTTCTTGCATGATTGTATGCTAAGTAAGGGTGATCAGAGTTTTCCTCAAAGGTTAAAGGAATCTTTGAGCTAAATTCAATATTCTTTATTCGGTGGGAACTAAAAAGGTCTTTAGATGCCTTTTCATGATTAGATAATTCATTCTTTAGCGCCTCCTCTCCCTTTTTACATACACGGCCCGCATACAAGCGGCATTTTTACATTTCGGTTCGAATTAATGTTTTACATTCAATTAGTTACCATAATATTAAATTTATTCTCTCTACTTACCTTAAATTATTTTAAAAATTCTCACACTATTTTAAAATCTTATAATTACTATTCAAAAGTATACAAAGAATAAATACGACATTTTCCTTAAATAATCCGACGAAAAATGAATTACTTTTTAGGGCAATCAAATAAACAAACTGAGTTCATATTAGACGGTTTAATACAATTAATATGAACTTAATTTAATAATGTATTTCCTCACTTTACCTAATTTAATTCATTTACAATGTTTTCAATAGTTATCGAATCTTACCACTGTTGTATTATTGCACTGAAGCAATTAAATAAGGTTTTATTATTCGTTTAACAAATTTCTTTGACAGAAGTGGGCTAAATAAAATATGTTTCAAGATATTAAATTTAAGGTTTTGAAAATTAATTAATAGTATATAATATTTTCATTTAATCAAGGATATCTTAATCTTAATTAAGCAAAACAAACCCATTATATTAATGTCACCATTTCTCTTACATTCTTCAACGGTAAGTCATCTGTTGAAAGCTAAATTCAACTCGATTGGACCACGATATAGATATATATATATATATATATATATATATATATATATATATATATATATATATATATATATGACACAATTATTTATACACTTAAATTTTCAATATATATGAATAATTTCCAATATGAAACATATATTTATCAGAATAAATACAATTGTTAATAACAAAATTTAGCAGGCGATAAAAGTATTCAACTCCTCTAATGACATACGAGATCATTGTTATTAAATAAAAGAAATCTTATTAATTCGTTGAAATGGGTAAGATTGAATATTCAAAAAAATTTGTAGAGACGAAACTAATATAAATTGCTCAATATTAGCATCGTCATTCATTGATAATAATCCAAAGAAGAAGGAGATTTGCCTTGAGAAATGCCGAGGGTTAAAGAAATTCATCATGGCACTCGACAGTAAATAATTAAAATTTATTCAGAGGCATTATCTTAGAGGACTATTTCTGAGTAATTTGAAGTGTTTTAGGAACTTATGATCATCACCATCATCATCACTAACTTTATAATTTAAAAGGGGATTTTTTTGAGTACTTGAATAATAATTTCATCTTAGTTTCGTTATGACTCTTTAGCAAAGTTATTTTTAATAATTATTTTATAATATAAAAACAAAATGGTGAAGTTCAGAAAATTTATTTTTATATATCTTCTATAACTATATTTTCGCAACGTGATATTTTGAAAAGGGGAAAATTTAGTTTAAAGCTCCTTTTTAAAATTATTATAATTGGCAAAGTTCAGAAAATTTATAAAAATTTAACCCGCTGCTTATTTTTAGAATTTAAATTTTAATCTTAGTAGCGAAGCCATTTTCTGGTCCTTTGTATAATTCGAAAGCATCGAAAATATTGAATCACCCCTAACTTGCCAAGAACCGGTCCTCCTTGGTCTGGACGTTACATGCTTTGAAAGCTAAAGAAAAATCGAATTATTTGTACGAAAGATCTACAACCCAATCTGGAATTGTCAGGAACTAAAGTAAGTAAAACAACTATTAGTAGAGATCTCCATCGTAAAGATTTGCTTTGTTTCGCTCCCCACAAATCTCTAGCTAATAAAAAGCATGCGGAATGAACTGCTTATGATCGTAAGCACAACATCACAACCCTGAAATGCAGAGGAGTTACTCTTATGGTTTAGGGTTGTTTTACTGCAAAGGGCATAGGAGCACTCTACATAATTGATGGGCAAATGGATGGGGCACCGTATCGAAAGATATTGTAGAGAATGCTGGTTCCAACTGCGAAAATATTATACGGTTACCATTAATGTATATTTCAGCAGGACAACGATCCTAAGCAGATAGCCAAATTGACTTAAGGATGGCTTAATAAGAGAAAATTATCTTCCTTCCATAGCCAAGTCAATCGCCAGACATCAATCCTATTGAGCATTTGTGTCGAAGAGCAAAAAAGGCTGCAATCCTAAAGAGAAACCGAAAGGAATCTTCCCTCTTTGATGGAGATTTGGCTCGAAGAGTGGAAAAAAATATCAAGAAATGATTGAGATAAACTAATATTAACCTATGGGAGTCGTCATCGTGACGTTATTGCCAACAAAGGTATTGTCATGAAATACTAAATCACTCAAACTATTAGAAGTTGAATACTTTTGTTTATTATTAATTGTTGTTATATACAAGAAAAATCTTTCTTATCTGTATTTTTTAGGTTAAATATGTGTTCACTGAGGTCTTGGTAGTTTTATAACCAGACGAAGCACGACATATTTAAGACATATTGAAATTTCATATCTGGAAGAAAGTAGAGGGAGAGGTGACGCCCCGTTGTCGCGGGAAGAGAGCTTGTGTGTATCCTTGACTTTTCAAACTATGTCGGCGGGGTTACCTCTCTTCTGGGTACCCAGGGTAGGGCTTCCCGTGTCGATTTAGTCCGAAACGAGGTTCTAGACTAAGTGCGTCCGTCCTTCCTTTGACTACTCTATCCTTCTTTTTTTTCACCTTTATCGTATCTCTTCCACTTATTATACAAAAAGAAAAACCAATAAAAACCCTACTCTTATTATGTCACTCATATCTTTTTTTCCCTCTATCTGCATATAAGGTCCTAACAGCTAACTCATGCGTCAGAAGAGAAGCTTTGGAACCTCTATAAACAACGCCAATCGACGCTCACTGGTTGCGAGAGACTAGGACTATAGGTGTCTTAGGCCTTGGCCACGATGAATGGATTGAGGGTAGAGCCTCGTTAACCCGTTCCCTGGCGGGTAATTATTGCCCATTCCCAATGACCGTTGACCGGTACCTCTGGTAGCATCGGTCCGAGGGGACGGCCCTTTGTTCTCAAGTTGGTGTGGCGGGATATCCATTAAACGCTACTCCGAGATCCTGGCCGTAGTGAAGGGAACTAGTAGGACTTTAGTACGGGTCGTGCTCCGTTGTTCACCTGGTGAGAAAACGATGGCCCCTTCGGGGACCATCAGTGCTGCTTGGTTAGGAGCCACGGCACGCCGAGGTTTGACGATTCGGTCGGACGAACAGCAGCACATAGAGCGTGCCTTCTGAAAGATCCGAAACGTCTCCAATGGATAGGCGGGAGCGACTCACGCGAGGCGACCTCACCACCCCCTTCTTTTTCATTGAGTGGTCACAAAGTATTCCGAGAGAGAAAGTGTTCAACATTACTGGAAAGAAAGGACCAGGTACGCTAAAATATACGTGCTCTACATGCCAAAAGGATAAGTGGTGCGTAGATTTCCCGAAGGGGGGTTTCTCAAAATGCAACCCTGGAAGTATCTGCACGGACTGTGTCCTAAGGACAGAACTGCAGGT
The DNA here is from genome assembly GCA_963969495.1 of Ceratothoa steindachneri. Taxonomy (NCBI): domain Eukaryota; kingdom Metazoa; phylum Arthropoda; class Malacostraca; order Isopoda; family Cymothoidae; genus Ceratothoa; species Ceratothoa steindachneri. Next base: position 10,306,708 of record OZ018322.1, read on the forward strand.
GATTAAAGATCTGTTCAAATCTTTTGAGGAAAAATCTAAAGAATTGGAAAGGAAGCTACAGAACCTAGAGTCTAAACACGCGCGTCAGCTTTGCTGTCTCGAGGACAGGATCGTGCACCCTTCCATTAAAGGAAAGGCTGTACTCTGTAACATGATACAAGATGTCGTTGAACGGACTCAAAGGACGGTCCGGCACAGAGTGAGGGCAGACGTGCGCCTGTACGCCAAATTCACCCCTTAAACGACCTTCGCGGAGGTCGCTTGAAAGGGTGCCACCACACCTTCAAAATAGAACAGAGAGACAAGTAAAACGGGAAACGAAAGCGCTTAGGGAGTCCTACAGTCTGGGACTCCCTCAACGTTCTCTTGATTAATGCGAGGTCGATCAGAAACAAGTTTCTTGAACTTCGAGGCCTCGTAGTGACGGAAGAACCAGAGAAGCTGGCCATTACAGAGTCGTGGATAAAAACATTAAACCGATATTTTGAAGGTGAAATCACAAAACGAAGGTTACCGACTCTTTCTAAAAGATAGGCCTAACAGAGAGGTTGGCGGTGTGATGTTATATGTCAAGGATACATTTAACTCGGTGTAGACCTAGAAATAGGTCCTGCCAAATACAGGACCCTGGTGCTTTATAGACCTCCTGCTGAACTCGTTGGAAAGGATAGAGATATGTACCAGCAACTAGGAGAACTTGTCGAAGAAAGAGTGTGTATCGTCATGGGGGATTTCAACACACAAGTTGACTGAGAAACCAGAGAAGCCTGTGGCGAGAACGCGCTACTCCTGGAATTCTCGGAAAACGCGTTTCTGACTCTATGGGTGAGAGAGCCGACGAGAGGCAACAATACCCTCGACTTGCTTTTCACCTCTGAGGATGACATCAGTAAGGATCTCTCGGTAGGCTAAGAGCTCGTTGGCAGTGATCACTGACTAGTCAGATCTATAGTCAAGGTCCCCAAGGCAGAGTCTGCGACTAGAAAATCGAGGAAAATTAATTTAAGAAGAGCAGACTTTGCAGGTCTTCGTGCTGGGTTGACTGATTTGAGGCCAGAAGTGTGCTAGGATGTTAAAGATTCGTGGAATAGATTAAAAAATACGTTAATGCGTCTTTAATTACGTTTCATTCCTTTAAAAAGCCTTACTCGGTCTTACGTTTAACCAAAGTGGTTTAATCGAAAAATCGGTCAACTGCTAAGGGAAAAGAGAACGGTGTACTGGCAGTCAAAGATTTCTGGAGACTTTGACGAGTACCGTAGACTAGCTAGGAGGGTAAAGTCCAGCATAAGGGCAGCCAAGTGGGATGAGGAACTCCGAGTGGCGATACTTTGTAAAGAGAATACCAAGGAGTTCTTTGGATAAGTAAACAACCGTAAACCAATCCTTCGAACGATTTCCCCTTTGAGGAATAAGGAGGGGACATTAAATCACTCAGATGCAGAAAATGCTCACCTCCTCAACGACTAATTTTTTGCAATGTTTACTGAAGAGTGTGGTCCCATCCCCCCTAAAGGATTCCTACTCGGGGGAAAAGCTGGCGGATATGGACTTTACCGAAGGAGAAACAGAAAAGAAGATCACTGACCTAATGACGAATAAGTCACCTGGCCCGGATGGGTCGCTACCTAAAGTGTTGAAGGAAGTGCGCGATCAAGTGTCACGACACCTGAGCGCAATCTTTAACATGTCAATCCAAACCGAATGCGTTCCTAGAGACTAGCACGAAGCGGAGGTGACTCCTATTTTCAAGAAAGGAGACCGTAGCCAACCGTCGAACTACCGACCTATCAGTCTGACTTCGATAGTCGGTAAACTCATAGAAAGCATCATGATGGACAAAATGACGTCGCATTTAGAGTCAAACCTGCTAGTGAGGAGTTCCTAGAACGGATTGCACAGGCAAAGGTCAAGCCTGACGAATCTTGTGGAATTCTTCCACTTCGTCTTGAGTGAGCACGATCGGGACAAGGCGGTGGATTTAGTCTAATTATACTGTCAGAAAGCCTTTGATAAGGTACCACACCGCCGCTTTCTCCGGAAACTGCGAGTGCTAGGCATAAACGGAAAAGTAGCTGACTGGATAGAGAACTGGCTAAGTGGCAGACGACAATGGGTGGTAATGAATAGAAAGGCTTCTGAGTGGGTGCCCATTACTAGCGGGGTGCCTCAAGGTTCTGTCCTTGGACCAATACTATTCATCTGCTACGTCAACGCCATGGACGGTGACATAGTTGCCAAGATTTCTAAATTTGCCGATGATACCAAGTTTGGTATGAACCTTGCAAAGGATGAAAATACTGCCTGCCTGAAGGAAGATCTTGGAAAGATTGGGGAGTGGTCGAACAGGTGGCAAATGCCTTTTAATGTGAACAAATAAAAAGTAATGCATATTGGCCACCGAAACCCCCAATCTCATTACTTACTTAAGGGCACTGCTCTTAAATCTACCGACGCTGAGGAGGACTTGGGTGTAACTATAACTAGTGATCTCAAGTTCTCGAGGCAATTTATTGAGGTGGAGAAGAAAGCCCAAATGATTCTAGGTTATATAAAGCGACAGTTTGGATATCGGAACAAATAAATAGTACTCTGTTTGTACAATTTACTTGTCCGACCCCACTTAGAGTATGCCGTACAATTTCGGAGTTCTTCATTTCGAAAGGATATCGAGAGATTGGACCGCGTCCAACCAAGGGCAACCAAACTGATTCCCTCTATCAAAGTAAAAGTTATGAAGATAGATTAAGGAAATTAGATCTGTTCTCGTTGAAAACCCATAGACTGCGTGGTCAGCTCATCGAAGTTTTCAAAATAAATCGAGGGTTCGACAATGTTGACTACAGGTATATTTTCACCCTTAATGAGAGTAGAACAAGAAATCACGGCTTCAAACTTGAGCTGAAGCGTTACAACCGCGATCTGTGTAGAAAATTTTTCACGTACAGTATCTGCGGTAGTTGGAACGCACTTCCGAATAAAGGGGTCAACAGCAATTCTGTTGAACAATTCACGACGATACTAGACAAAATCTTGAAAAGTCGCCGTTTAGGGAGGATGTAAGGCAATTAAGCGGGTCTGTGCCCGCTTGACAGCTAGTCTAAAGGTACTCTCATTGAATGGAGTGTAAGGTCTTCTAGGATACAAATTTTTATTGTTACTCTCTCTCTCTCTCTCTCTCTCTCTCTCTATATATATATATATATATATATATATATATATATATATATATATATATATATATATATATATATATATATATATATATATATATATATATATATATATATATATATATATATATATATATATATATATATATATGGATATGAGATACTCACAAAGTAGCGCGTGAGTAGTGCAATAAAGAACATCGTAAAATCCTTCTTGAAATGGTACTGAGGCAAACCAATGAATATGTATTACTGAGACCATACGCGCTCTCTAATTCACTTGGCAATACTGGACAAAATAAAAAGATTGATTAATCAAAGCTTTTAAGCCACTGGCTTCATACATGCCACTTTAAAGATTATTGAAATAATGGAACACAGCGGCGTGTTTAATTTGTTAATATCGCCATTATTGTGTTTCTTGGGGGCTGTTCTTGTATAAAACTGCCAATTGTTTCCAGATGTCCCTTTGCTATTTGTGTTTATTAAACAAATGTTTCTGAATCTTGATTGACCTAACTAAATCCCTCTTGAAAATATTAAAGATGTTCGTATTATAGAAACCCAGTCAATGTTTCCTTGTAATTTAAATTTTTTATGGGTGAGAAAATGCAGTCCAGTACAAAGAGAGGGAGAAAGCCGGGAGATTAGCTCTGGTGAGGTCTAAAATCCTTTAAAACTCTCTTATTTCCTTTTTAACGCGTGAAGCATTTTCCAAATGCCCATCAACTCTTTAGAAAACAAATAGGATTGAATCGTTAATTTTTTTTGGCTCAAGAATAACTCCAACCATTTAGACATGGCATGTTTGAACTACATTTTATAGATAGCCTTTAAATAGAACTAAATGCAATTATTCGACAATTTTATGCAATTCAATGTGGGTTTCTAGTTGTAAAAGGCATAAAACTTCACTTTATAGGAACCTTCATTCCATCGCTTTAGATCATTTAAAATACAGGGGAACCACGCCAAAACGGGCCCCAAATTTCGATAGGACTGATTTCTTAATCTTATGCAAGGAATAAATGAAACTTTGTTAATAACTAATTTTTTGTGTTTAAAAACGTTATATCAAAACATGAGAATATTTAGACTTTTCTTCTTTATTCTAGAGCACGTGTTCTAGATGACCTGCATTTAACTCTGTACATTTCTTGAGGCGCAGCAGTAAGTTGTCCATGACGTCCTTACAAACCGACCGACTAATGGCTCTGATCTCTTCTCTGATGGCTGCTTTGAGTTTTGTTATAGTCCTGGGTCTCCTTGCGTACACTTTGTCCTTAAGGTAGCCACAGAGAAAGAAATCTGAGGGCTAAGATCTGGGCTGTGAGGTGCTAACTCAAAATCAGTCTTGAGACTGATTACACTGTCACCAAACCTCGCTTTCAGCCAATTTCGGGACAGGTTTGAGGTGTGAGAACTTGCTCCATCTTGCTGGAACCAGAACCTCCTCATAAGCAACGGGAAGAGGGTCTGTAGCTCCATCTTGAATGTTTTGAGGACCTCAACATACCGCTCCTTGGTGACTGTCACCGTTGCGCCAGATTCCTCGAAAAAGAATGGTCCGATGATGCTTCTGGCTGAGATTGGAGTCCATACGTACACTTAGGGGATTGTAGAGGCTTAGTAGCTATATTATTTGGTCTCGAGGTACCCCGAAGACATTTTTCTTCAAGTTTACCTTTCCTTCAATATGGAAGTGAGCTTCATCTGAGGTCCAAATGAGGTTAAAGAAAGTTGGTGTCTCATGAATATTTTCCAGTATCTTGATTACCAAAGCCTTTCTCTGTTCCTTGTCTGAGGCTATAAGGGTCTGCTTCGTCTCTATTCTGTGTGAGTAGGCTTTTTCTCCATTACTAGCACTATCATGCAAGTCTCACGGGATATACCAAATGCGTACAAAGCATTTAGGACTGTGCTGAACTATCTCTTTCACGCTTTCGACCATATCAGCTGTACGCTTCCAGGGGCGTTCTGATTGGCTGGGACGGTTCTCACTGGCTGCATCGGGGTTCTCCACTGTCCCATATTTCTCGTAGTGGTCCATCCTGAATTTAATTCCTAGAGGAGGCTTTTTCACATTCGAAATGATGCACGAAAGTGTCCTGCACTTTCTAGAACGACCCTGTCTTGTAGTAATGTTTGACGCAGTAATTCTTTGCTGGAACTCCCATTGAGATCAAGTTATGTTCACAGTTGTAACTTCTGTCATATCCTGCAAAGTAATGTTGATTAGTGAATAAATGAATTATCTATATAGGGTTCTACATAATCTATCTTAATTACAATAAATACTCCAGTCATAGAATTTAGGCAAATGCTTTAAAATAATTCCAAATCTTTATCTCATAGGGTTAGTGATTCATTAAGGATTGGTATTTATAGAATAGTTGAGAATGATCTATTTACCTATTATTTCCTTTGCCGTAGAATCATTTGGATATTTCCTAAATTATCTATATTTGACAACTCTGCAATTTGTCTCAGATGCCTTATACTCGAATACAGCAAAATGCTTCAAATTCCTGTAAACCTGAACTTTATCTGAGATTTTATCCATTATTGTAAATTCCTATAAAAATTCTATATTTTCGAGTTATATAGTTGCATTCGTGCTAACTTATTAAATTATCAAGAACACTCGCATAAAAGTATAGAGCTTTGCAACTTCAAAAAGGCCTAAGCCACCGATTTCTTTTGGTATAAAACAAAATTGACCCAATACGATTATCTATATTAGTAAGAAAGAAGCTTTTAAACACATTCTGATCACTAACATCTTTCTTTACTTTACAAAATTCTAACCACATTCTAACCGAAAAAGAAAAGCTCTTAATTTCCAAAAGAAGATTTGGTCTGAGTGTCTTCAAACATATCTCGAGATTCCTTGTCTTCTTAAATCGATTAGCGGCGGTGTTCTGAGGGCTTGGAAGAACCCTAAGAAAAAGAGAAATGAAGAAATTTGCAAATACAGAAAAAAATGTAGGAATCTTAGCTTTTTCAAGACGGTAAAAGTATTGTCAATTTAAATTGTTTAGAAAGTAGTGGTTTATACATCCATAGAGAGTTAAAGGGGTTAGAACGAAGTTAACGAATGTTTTAAGGCTGCTTTTAAACAATATTTATAGGTTACATTATTTGTGTGTTAGGGCTTAATTAAGGGGTTAATTAAGAATTGAGGGCAAAGATTATTTCTTTGGATTCATTTAATTTGTGATTAATTGAAGGGAAATGAGAAAATTAATCAACAGAGTTTATTGGTCCAAAACTTGAGCTCTTCTTAGCATAGTGGATAAGGCGTTGGAGTTCCATGCCTAAGTACCGGTTCGATCCCAGAAAAAAAGCAGTCAAAGAAAATTAGTGTACGCAAGGAGCTTGCCTCATTGGTGGATGCGCTAAACCTGTCACGTGTGTGCAGGCAGCTCCAACCACAGAGCCAATCACATACACCCCATATCACTCTTCCACCCTTTAATCTGTCAACCAGTGTTCAATATTCACACACCCTTGAAGCGGAATGATGGGGCACACTGGTTAAGGGCAAATTATTATTGCCATTCTTAGTGTGTCCACTCTCCCAAAGTGGATTGGCCCGTTAATGCCCTAGAGCGAACCGGTAATATTCATTCTGATCTTTATGTGACTTTTGTTGCAAGATCCTCGTCACGATACAAAATGAACGAGTGACGTAAGTACTTTTCTTTCCCATTCGAAATGAAGCCATAGGAAAATAAAGATAATAGGACTTTTTAAAGAAAGTTCAACGCCCTCTTTGAGCCTCTGTTGGGTCTAACCTGAATGGAAAAGATAGATTTAAAAGAAGTACGAAAGACGACTCACGAGAGAGCACCAGCTTCTCTTAGGCGCTGGGGCCGGGAGGGCGCACTTATTCTCCGAGTTTCATTTGTATCAAGGCCAATAGCCCTTGTCACACTTTTCACCCTATTGCGGGTATAATGAAAAATAGGAAAGGTTCGAAATGAAAATAAAAGAAAAAGACGACTGATAAGTAGTTGGAATTAGGCAAAAAACTCTACTTGACGTCCCCAAAATATTCAAGACAATCAAACTTTTAACCTTCCAAAGCATCAGTTGGGATACATATCGAGGAAATAATCCTTAACTCTTCCTTTATTTTTAATTAAAAAGAGTTTAAGATAAAATTTAAGTTGTGATTAAGTCTTGGATAGTTAATTTAAAAGTCCCGATGGGTACGAAGAAGCCCTAGTTAAAACATCTCGAAACGAATTCCTTTTAAAAACAAAATTTCTCCGTTAAATCACTGGAATACCCTCGAAATACATTTAATAAAACTCTTTCGCAGCATATCCAGTTTTATCTCTTCTAAGACGACAGAAAAAGTCGGTTCAAAGCTATAAAGAGTAAATGACTATTGTTTAAATGCAAAACATAGGCCTAATGGAATGGAAAAGATAAGTTAGGCATAAAAACTAGTCGTATTATGCGATGGGAGTCTCTTAATTTTTATTATGTTGCTAAACAACCGAAGGAATTTTCGAAATAGATAACATTGTATCCCGACATTTTGTTTATTTAAATTGATGCACGAAATGAAAAAGACATTTTATTGGGATGAATATATATACTATAATGTTAATCGTGACGCAATCAAGGGAAGATTTGTACTTTACGAGGGTTTGAATTGAGCTGAGCAGGAATTGTATCGTTAAGAGAGGATTTTTTTATTTATCTTTGAGATTTTTATTTTTTGCTTATCCATAAATACTGAATTGCATTAAATATATGCTCAATGTCTTCGTTTTAACATTATTTTTGAGAGATATATATTTTTAAATGTGGCTTTTATGTTTATTCTTATATTTTCTTTTACCGGAACAAATTGTTTTATTTTAATTTCAATTTTTAATGATTTGTATATATTTAATTTTAGTTTAAATTTGTTTGATATATTTTTCCAACTTTATTTCCAATTATTTTTTCATTTTGCCTTTTTAAAATGAACAAAAGGAGAATCTTTGTCACTCATCCTTACATAAAGTGCTTGTTTTTCAAAGGCTGACCTTCGGTCTGTAGCCGAAGGTTTGGCAACGGAGTTTTTGTCTAAAAAAAGAAAAGTTTTCCATAACACAAAATTTTAGGATTGCAATTTTTTGGAACAATTTGAATTTGAATTTGGATTTTTTATTTAAATTCTGTCTAAAATGTTATTTACAGTTCGAAAAAGAATGGGTAGAGCTGGTTTTTGGTACATTCCAAGCTTTTATCCAAGTTTTTATAATAGCTCGGAAAAAAAATGATTATTGAGAAGTTTGTCTTTTTTTTTATAAATAACCAGTCAATGGCTTCGCCACTCACCCCTACGAGGAGGGGGAAGCTGGCGCTTCACTACTAAGATTAAAATTTAAAAACTAAAAAAAAGCAGCCATCTTTAATTTTTTTATAATTTTTCTGCATTTTAAAAAAGAACTCTAAACTAAATTCCCTCCCTTTCAAAATATCACTTTAATAAAATATAGAGTTATAGAAGAAGAAGAAGATATATAAATATAAATTTCTGAACTTCACCATTTGTATTTCTTTGAGTTTGGAAAATTCACAAAATTTCGATCCTTATATTTATTTCCAAACTTCACCATTTTGTTTTTTGATATTATAAAAGAATTATTATAAATAACTTTGATTCAAAAATATTCATAACCAATCTAAGATCAAATTATTATTCAAATACTCAAAAAAATCCCCTTGCTAGAGGGACATAGCTCGTAGGTCACAGATCAAACTTCTGTATGCGAAGCGCAAGCTCCTCCTGTAAGGATTGGCAAAGCCGACCCTCTTTTATAAAACTCTTAATAATTTACTCCTAGTTTCATTTCTTTTCGCATCAATGATTATTTTATGGACCCTAATGCAAGGAAAACTTTTACCGGAATTCTTTGGCAATACGGGAAAAACAATCCCAAAGCCTTTTTTTTCTATTTAATTTTTTCTAGTAATTTAATTTAATTTAATTTAATTTTCTCCTGCTATAGATTACAAGTGAACAATTATTTTAGTAATAACTAGATAAAACCTTCGAATATACGAAAACGTACATTTTTAATTCACCATTTGTAATTATTTTTCGGTGCCGTTTTAGTCTGTATCCTACCCACCAGTTTTCTCTTTTACGTGTATCTTACCAGGATATTTTAAGGTGGGGGTTTGGTTAGGTTTAGTTGGGTTTAGGTACTCACCGAGATAGCATATTCTAACCTAACCTAACCAAAATTTTATATAATATTTTAGTGTTCGATCAATCATTTACAAATTTTAGGTCAAAATGACTAAATATTTAAAACTAATTAATTTGCAAATTTTAATACTTTATACTTTTAGGATTTTAGTGAAGCAACAGCCTTTTGGTTAAAAGATCATTTTTAAAGCAGATTTTATAATAATTTTTTATAAAGTAAATGACTAATATCATTTTTATTTTTACCCTCATACATATATATGCAGGGGTATAAGATAAAGTAAGATTTATTAAGTAATGAATATACAAAAACGCCACTTTACATTAATCGCGAAATTAATTGCCAAATACAAAATCATTTGCAAAATACACGGATAGTTAATAGTGAGGAAAAGGGAAATTGTGTATAGTAGAGAAAGCTACGAGTCGAAGTAGGTGTATTAAAGCTTCCAGGAGTCAATGTAAATCAGCAATTTAGACATATGATAGTAATTCTAATATATATTTACATATATAAATTTGAAAATGTACATATTTACTTTTTAGAATCAATACTTTTGTAAAATGATTGTTATAAAATGAAATATTCGCTTAAGTTTTGGTATCTATACATTTTTGCTGTTATTATTTAAATTTTCTGTTTAATTTGAATAACTTTTTACTTTAAAATTTTAAACACTGATTGTTTTAACTAATTATAATTTTAATTTTATATATTCATTTTATAATTAGTCACCTTTACATTGCATTAGGCATTCCTGCAGGATTCTCCTGGATAGAGATATTTGACTGACGTGAATAATGAGCGATCCTCTGTCACGCTTGATAAAATATCAGGCTGTTTACCCTTTTTTAACCTTTTAATTAAATTTTTATTTTGAAGAAATTATATTTCAAACAATAAAAGGGAGTGAAAAACTAGAGCTAAAGATTTTTATAGCCATCAACGTAAAACGCTGAAGATAGAAATATTCGCATTTTCTGGAACAAATATAATAACATCTGATGTGCCCGTTGGAGCGCCATTATCTTGAACCAGTAAGGCTCTGGTTGCATAAAATTTTCCAGGATTGAGCAATTACACTCTTATTACTCACTTCACACTGACGGCTTATATCTTCTATGTCCTCTTCAAGTATTTTATCGCTGACTGGTATCTGTATAATGGGAATGAAGTTTGACTGGGAATGAAGGAGTCAGAATCAAAATTGAGGTTAACGCTAGAGAAGTGACATTAACAGAAATATATAAAGCGAGAAAAGCAAGGGAAAACGCAGTCAAGGCAATCCATACATGATAAAGACAGAAATAGCTTAATGAAAGAAATTGGAACAGGTTTCTTCGGTGGACGAATCTTGCCTCACAATTTCCTATCGGGTGTTTTTAATCACTTATATATTACTGTATTTCAAAGTAATTTCGTATTTCACCTGATAAATTTTGGTATATTCTAGTGTAGGAATAATTTTCAAAGACTTTTCTATCCATTGTCATACATGAACACAAATTTAAATCTTCATTGCGTCCCTAACACAAGAAGAAGCAAAAGCATAATGCCGATAGTAGGCAAATACCATGTGGATTTAGCCATTTTATATGGTTTTAGCCATATCAAAGTAAATATCAAAGAGGGCTACGATTAGCTGCGAATGAGAAGTGAGAATGAAATAAGATGGGACGAGAGAAAATAGGAAGTTTGCTCTCTTAATCATAAGTCTGTTCAGAAAAGAATTAAGTACATTAGCACTATTTTTTCCCTTTCTCCGGAAGCTTTCCACATAAAGTGCATCCCCCAAAATCGCGGTCTCTCTTTGCCCAACCTCGTAACCCACACTGGTCTGCTGGGGTGTTATAGGATCTCAAGTTTTGTGTGCCTCTTCCTCCTCCTGACCAGACAGCTGAGATGGTTGGGAGAACAAGGCTTCGAATGCCTGCTAATCGTTAGCCAAAACGCTCCCTTTACGGACAACTGAACGGGGAGAGGCAGACCTGCGGTGGCCTGAAAAAGAGTTTTAAAGATAATGCGGAGAAGAGGACCCTAAAGAACTTTCATATCCACGTAGACCATCTCTAAACCACAGCTGCCGAGAGAGACACATATGGCTTTCGGCCCCTCTTCGAGAACAACCCCAATCGAAATGGAACGAGCTCCACAGCGGAATGAGCGTCGTCATATGCGTAACGAGAGGGCACCTCAGTCCTCTCCACCCCCTTGTTTCAGAATTCCAGTGCCCTTAGTGTGGACGCCGCTGCGGATCACACATCGGCCTCCGCATTCACGGGTGCACCAGCCAACCGAGACTACTATGATGGCATCGGTTATCATCCACCTCGATCGACTTCTCTAAAAAAGCGTCCTCGCGACCCTGAAGTTACGATATATAGGGTGTGATGCCTACTTTATCGCTTATCTTCAACAAAAAAAAGAAAACAACGTTTATTTATACACATATGTTGACCAAATCTACATCGTAAAGACTTAAAGGATTTTCTATTCATTTTATTCAACGAAATTGCCGTTTATCTCAACCATGGCCTTCCGGCGAGTTGTGAAAGTGATTTAGCGCTTCTCGTAGGTCTCCCCTGTTTAACTAGGTGAAAACGGTTGTTAACCTAGACCTAAGCTACACCTTCGTAGGGCATTGTGTTTGGTTGGTCTCTCTCTTTCCCTTAACTATTACCTATACACAATAGTCCAAGGGCCTACAATGTATGGAGTTGGGAAACCAGAGTTCGGAGTTATTTAGTGCTCAAAATTGTGGGAAAGCCGAAACCTGGTCCTCCTGCCTATGTGGCATGGTGCAGAGTTCTGATGCCAGACGTCCTTCAAACCTCCACCAGCCACATCCTGGAGAAAGAGCAACACCAACTCCTCCAGGTACTCGATGTAGCCCTCCTCATTGAGTCTTAGTCTATCCAGAAAGATAAACGCGGGCATAACGAGGCAATCTCTAATGACCACCATAAACACCATAATGGGAATTTGGTTTTCATGACTTTCGATACCTTTGTGGAAGACCAAAAAGAATTGGTTTTGAGAGCTGACCACTCACTGGTCTGAGAAGAGCCAAAGCATGCCAGCCAGGCATGAGGAAATGCCTCAATTTGTTTACAAAATTGGTAGCTTCTTCCTCCCTTTGTTATTTCTTTTCTGAGACAGAAGCTGAGATCTTCCTTGTCACTGGCTATCGACCATCATTGACTTGATGGAATTATTATTGTCAATCATGGCCTGTAACTCTGCCACAAATTCGGGTTTTCTTCTTTCTTAAGACAATGTATAAACTTTCATATATTTGGATAATGTGCGGCAGGTTGCGTTTCAAATGCAATGTTATATCCTCCGACCGAATTCACTGTTTTGGGCAAACCATACAAAACTGTTTGATAGACGTTCCACTTTGCGTGCGCAAACTTCGAAGGTTGCAACGATTTCTTCTGTTAGGACGTCCTATCCAGGTATCTTCGAAGTAATCGATTAAAACCAATAATTACGGGGGAGGGAAAAAAATATTATTATCGCACAAAAATTTAAATGCCGTTTCAATTGTGCAAATAGGTACAAATGCTAAATCAGGTAAATAACGGAGAAGGAAATCGAAATTTGCATCCGATTCATACTTTCTTTTGAGTCCATTAATTTGTATCGCACGAAAAATACACTGAGAGAAAGGGAAGAAGCGCCCTCTTAATATTGCTCTAGAGAATTCTTTCTTGCAAGCTTTAATCATTGCCGGTTCGAAATCAATAGTTATTGATAAGGGGATAAACGAGTGTGCACTCATTTTCATCTGCTCTAAGATTGTACTAAAGGTTGCTTCTGATTTATGTAATAATACAGTAAAACGTAAAGGAGCGGAATTGAAATGTTTCACTTTAATCCATGTAATGTATATATCTGGTGGAACAGTAGTGGAACTGTTTTACACGTTCCGTCAGAATACCAATGGTCACTATTTGCCAATACCTGAGCATTCCGTTCGGTAGCAAGAATAAATATGCGCTTCTCACTAGGCCCGGAATCATATAGTAAAAATTTATCACCTCTGTAAGCTTTAATATATTCGTTAGTGAAAGGTAATTCACTACGACACAGTGGGAGAGAAGGAAGATAATAATTTTGCAACCGGATATTTCTTGTTCTTTTAATACTTTGCGTTTTCGGAAGTTTACTTGCTGCCGCTTCACTACACTCTGCCAGCTCGTTCGATATTAATGCATGAGGTGCGTCGGTGGTAGAATTAAGAAGTTGGGGATCTTATCAATGATGATATGTGCTTCATTTTTAGCGGCTTCACCCACATAATAATGTTCGTTCAGAGTTTTAACAATTTCATCGTCAAATGTGGTTATCCGCGCTTTGCACTTTGTTTGATGATATTTATCGCACTTCCGAAATATTTTATTATCACTTTGCGTGTCTTTATAAAAGAAATATCTATTGCTAATCAATCCTTTTTTCTGTTTTCTGATTCTATCAAAAGACAACCGAAGAAGGAACAGTCACACGCGCGGAATTCCCAGTTGTTAACGGAGTCGAATATCTCATCGCGCCCTGTTATTTATTCGACGGCCCCGCATATTTATTCCACGCTCGAATACTTCCAGCTTTCACTCATATAAACACTTATTTTTCTATTGAAATATTCTCTTTAGCATTCGTATACATGAGTCCACGAACGAACTGATGTATGCGAGGGGCGGTCAATAAGTTTTGCAATTCGGATATAAGGAAACGAGATATGAGGAAAAGTGTTTTATTATTTTTCAATATAACTACCCTCGAATTCAATGCACTTGCGCCACTTGTCTGTGAAGCTTCAAACTCGCGACAACCAGAAATCTCCCGACTGCTGTTCAATCCACTCCTGGAAGGCGAGCTGGGCATCTTCTTCGTCCCCAAACCGGCGTCCACGCAGTGCAGCCTTGAGCTGGTGGAATAAAAGGTAGTCGCTAGGGGCCAGATCTGCACTGTAGGGGGGATGGTTGAGCTTTTCGAATCCGCACTCACGCAGGGAAGCTTGTGTAACTCTGGCCTTGATGACTTTGACGACGTTGAAGTCGATCATGGGGCGTGAGGTTTCTAGGGACCCAACAGGCAGAGACCTTGGTCATGGCCAAATTATCGTGGATGATGTTGATAACACTTCCATGTGATATTCCAAGTTCTCCCTCGATTTCTTCGACCTTCATCTGTCGATTTTCGAGGATCATCCTTTCTACACGGGCCACATTGTCCTTGACGGGGGTTATCTACAAGGGACTCATGACCATGGCGGAACTCCCTATTCTAGCTAGCAATGGTTGCATAGGAAGGGGCGGTGTCAGTGTACACTGCAACCATGCGTTCATGGATCTCTTTTGCATTCTTGCCTTCCTTGGTCAAAAATTTGATCACTGCGCGGTGTTCAACCTTTTCCATTGTTGAAAAATTTGTGACTGACGATCTGCGATCAGCTACTGCTTCTTAAATAGACGAGGTAGGAGTGTGCGGTTGCTGGTCCTGACTTGTCATAACTTGTCATAACACCACCACAAACCATGCCCCTTCCTTTTTTGCCCCACCAAATCGTAAAACTTATTGACCTTCCCTCTTAATTACCATTATACTTATCTTTACCTATTATAATAATCCTTCTAAACTGACTCCCTCGTGTTATTTTATGCCTGCGATAATATTTTCCCCAGAGTAAAAATTTTCATTGCAAACTATAAATCTTGATGAAATTAGTTAATTTTTTGAAGTTCTACCCAGTTTCCTATTTCTCAATTTATCTCAATCCTTCATTATCCTTAGCGTTTTGCGCACTAAATAAACTCGTCTTTTTTTTGTTTCCTAAAGTTTCATATTGTCAAATATTTTGTGACATTTTTGTTTAGGTTTTTATCGAAAGATTCTGTTACTTAATGAGTAATTTTGTAAACTTAATTGGTAATGTAATTTTGAAAGCATTTAATTTTTCGTGTGTGTGTCAGGTTTTTGAGTACATGTCATGTTTGTCCGTATCTTGTGATGGGTCTATATTATTCTTACTCCTGATTCTTTGTGATTCCTCTATGATTCGTAAGACTTGATAACTGATTCTTCCTTAATATATGATAGTTTATTCTGCTCTGGGTAGGTAATTGATTTCCTATTTTTTCGATTTGATCTCATACATGTCCACTTCTTCTTTGTTTTATTTTGGAGGGAGGGATTTATAATGTAAAACATTGCTCCATTAAAAATTGCGATACACACTCTTCAAGTTTTATAGTTCTAGTTTACAACAGTACTCATGGCTTGGAGTGAATATTACATTTCCACCTGCTATTCGGTCGTCTCTTGAGTCTCAGAGATAAAGGTATCCAATGTAAGATTTCTTTCGCCTCTTTTCAAACCTTTCGTTTGGCAGAATATCAATAATTTCCACCTCCGAACCTTTATTCTTGATGAGCTCCCTTTCACTCTCCAACGCTGTACTAATTTTTATTCGTCCATTTAATGGCATTAACGCCTATGCTATTACTATAAAGCGGTGTTTTAGTTGGTTTTATTTTTTTCCTTGCTCCAAAGGTGAACCTTCAAAAGCAAAATTTTAGAAAATATTTTGATTGAGTCAACATCTGTAAATAGGCTCGAGTTTCCGTTTTTGAATGACTTTACCGTTGTTTGATCTTGCTCTTCTGTGTTTATATTACTCCTACTGGCTTCTGTAAGTAGGAAGGAGTTTTGCGATCGTATACATTTTAAATGTTGAATATTGTGACTTGAAAGGGTGTGTCCAATTATATGGGAAAGCCTTTGATGCAAAGGAGCGAACCGAATGTATTGAATACTTTAACGTCTTCAAAACAATTTTGTATGCGCATATTTTATTTAAAGCTTTGTTGTAAAACTTTCATTAGATTCATTTTTAATGAATTGATTGAATAAATTTATGTTATTTTTATAGTGGGACATTTCCCGAAGTTCCCCAATTCTAAGGAAAAATTTACTGGGACAAATATAACTCAACAGCACGGAATGGGTTAATAAGGTGGGGAGTGGGGGGCGTGAGTGGACGAGATAAAACTCAACTATACAAGGATAACACTTTTGAATCACCCTAGAAAGATTTAATATTTTTATTATTATACTTATTATCATGGAGAAATTAGAAACAAAAACGATGAAGGCGTTAACAAAGAAAGTTTAAGACTTTTTCGTACCTAAGTATTTAAATTAGGTCAAATAAAAAGGCGTGGAAGGTAGATATACACAGTAATGTAAAAATGTGATTATTTAAGGTGATTGTGATTGTGAAAGCGCGCAACTCTGCCAAATCTACCTTAATTCTATAATGAAGGTAGATTCTCCTGCCAGATACCAGAGGAGAAATAATGATTGAGGAATAGAAAAGAATTATAGATATATGAAAAAAGGAATTGTAAACAGTGATAAATACACGTGATCCAAACGGTATTCATGCCACTACCTAATAACATAGTATTCTCTCATAGTTCATAAATCGTTTATTGCAGTGTAATGATATTGGTGGCTTGATACGAATGTATATACAAACCACAAAATTTCCACACGTTTGTTAGACAAAGGAATAATAACACTTTATAGGAAAGGTAGCAATCAAAAAGTATACACAACCTGTACAATTAATTAATGATAGCCAATAACATAACCTCTTTGCTTAACGACACTTAATCGATTATTGTAGTTTTTGACCAAATTTAAATAATCCGGATAGAATTTTGTTGCAGTCATATTTGTAAAACCTTTCCAATTGCATCGAGGCAGAGCTTTTATTGATGCCATATATTTTTTATCTCTTTGATGTCTGACGACTGTGATGATTATTCCAAACATATATTTTAGCCCCCTTCAAACCGAAATAAAACCATTTTTAATGGAGTTTGAGGTCATCGTCGTATTAAGAACTCTATTTTTCTTAGGCCAAACTTGAGAACATCACTCCTCAGATAATTTTCAAGAATATCTCTACAGTATCCGTTATTCACACTTCCCTTGATTGAATTATGTGTAGAAATCCCTTTTTCACACAAACTGCTCTATATTTTAAAACTGGAGCAGTTATTTCGTGGGAAAACCAGCATCACTACTTATACGATAAACATACCTGGCATCATTTTACCGAGCAACTCAAACTTTGTTTCATATGAGAATAGCATATGGCTTCAAAGGTTTAATTTTTAATTTAAATAATTGTTGACGTCCATCAGATAGGCATTAAATAAATCTATTTTAATAAAGGTGTCTTCCTTAGATATCGTCCATGCATATCCGCTTCATGCAACTTATTGGATACTGTATGTAACTTTACCTCGAAGCTAACCTCTCTTAACTGATCGATCATTTCTCTTCTACACGTTCCATTAGTCAATTTTGACAGATATACAGGGTAACCCCTCAAAACGGGCCCTAAATTCCGATATGACTCATTTCTTAATTTTCTGCAAGGATTCAATAAAACATTGGTAATAACTAGTTTATTGCGTTTAAAAAAATCATATCAAAACCTGAGAGTATTTGGACATTTCTTCTTTATTCTCGAGCCTGTGTTCGAGATGACCTACCTTTAACTCTGTGCATTTCTTGAGGCGGAGCACAAAGTTGTCCATGACGTCCTTACAAACCGACTGACTATTGGCCCTGATCTCCTCCCCAATGGCTTTCTTGAGTTCCGTGATGGTCCTGGCTCTCCCTGCCTACACGCTGTCTTTAAGGTAGCCACCGAAAAAATGATCGGATGGGGTCTAAGGTCTGGGCTGTGAGATGCCCACTCAAAATCAGTCTTGAGACTGATTACAAGGCCACCAAAGTTCTCTTTCAGCCAATCTCGAGAGAGGTTTGAGGTATGAGAGCTTGCTCCATCTTGCTGGATCCAGAACTTCCCCAAAAGCGACGGGAACAGGGTTTTGAGGTTTTGAAGGTTTTGAGGACCTCAACATACCTCTCCTTGGTGATTTTCACTGTCTCGTCAGATTCATCGAAGAAGAATGGTGCGATGATGCCTCTTGCTGATATTGGAGTTTGTACGTGCACTTAGGGAAGTGTAATGGCTTGGTGGCTACCTCATTTGGTATGGAGGTCTCCCAGAAGACATTTGTCTTCGAGTTTACGTTTCCTTCAAGTTGAAAGGAGCTTTATCTGAGGTCTAAGGAAGGTTAAGGAAAGTTTGGGTTTCCTAAATCTTTTCCAGTATCTTGACTGCCATAGGCTTTCTCTGTTCATTGTCTGAGGCTATAAAGGTCTGCGACGTTTGTATTCTCTGTGTATATGCCTTTAACTCCATTACTAGCACTCTCCTGCATGTCTCACAGGATATACAGATGGACTGACTCTGCATGCCCACAGAGCGTTTTGTTCTCTTCTCAACTGACTCTTTCACGCTATCGACCAGCTCAGCTGTACGCTTCTTGGGATGTCCTGAATGGCTTAAACGGATTTCACTAGCTGCATTGAGTTTCTCCACTCTTCCATAGTTCTCGAAATGGTTCATCCAGTCCTGCAGTCCTAAATTGATCTCTTAGAGGGGGCTTTTTCATATTCGAACTGATGCAGAAAACTGTCCTTCACTTTCTTAAACGAGCCTGTCTTGTGTTAATGTTTGACGCAGTATATTCTTTGCTGGAGCTCCCATTGAAATCTAGTTGTGTTTACTGGCGGTGCATCTGTTATCCCCTACAAAGTAAGGGTGATTAGTGCCTGAATGAAGGATATATCACAAACAGTGTGTGCAGGCCCGTTTTTATGTGAGTGAGCCATACTGATCCTGCTAACCCTATAGAGTTGAGTTTTCCGAGGTCGAACTGAAAAGGGAAGAATTTCCAGTTGACTCGAATTCCTGAAACTTTCTTATTACCAACTTTCCCATAAATTTACATACATTTATTTCTTCATAAATATGTTTTGTAGCTCATCTTATGCTTAAATTTTACAACTATTATTGAATTGATTGCGCAAGACATTTCACTGCTTTTCGCTATGATAATCGCTTCTAGAATAAGTATGTTTGGGATAGAGAAGAAAGGGTTGTTAGATCGTTCTAGAGAGATTATTTCTATAGATAGAATGCCAGAGAAACTAAAATCGTGACTTTGAGATTTTCTCACAACTTAAGCCATTCAAATTAAATTTATGCATCTTAAAACGATATCGCATATATGCTTTTTGTTTAAAATTTGTTTAAAAAGTATTATTACTCCCTTATTTGTATATCAAACTTGTTAAGATTTTATAGCTGTATTTAATAAGGCATTCTTCTTAATATTCTTAAATTTCGCTACCCTAGGATAAGTGCTTCATGAAATATGGCAAAAAATGTTGTATTTTATTATGTAGGGGTATGATTAATTTCCATAGCAAGTGAATGATACCATCGGTAAAAATTCGAGAAAAAAGGGAAAGATAATTTTAATCATTTTGGCCTTTCTTTCCAACCAAATTACTTGAAATCCCTTTTCATTTAACAAGAATATCGTTTAGCAGTAATAAAATTTTACATCTACTGTAAAAACAAAGGTTCCAATATCATGCGTATTAAATCAACCCAACCACAAATTACTTTTGCAAGCAAAAGATAAAATATGCCTCCTTTTTCTGGAAGTATTAAGCCTCTGGCCCCAATAAAGCAGCCTAATCATGGCAACGATTCTGATTCAATTCTTAGGATCTCTTGGTGCTATAACATATTCTTATGTTAGGACAATAATGCATATATAAAACCCATTTTTGTGAATATTTTCATGGTTTGTCCTTTGCAAAGGTTGAAAGAAGTTTCGGCTAATATAAATATGTCGCTTCTCAGCATTTTTATCTCCTTTCGCTTCCCGAAAAGAAAGTCTTTGAAAAGATTAAATAGCTGCAGCGAAAGCTTAACCAGGTGTCCATTTTAATAAATATGATTGATATATATATATATATATATATATATATATATATATATATATATATATATATATATATATATATATATATATCCCGAGGAATTAATGCATATAAGTAATTGGGCATTTGGAATAAATGGATTCAGTATATCTATATATATATCTACATATATATATATATATATATATATATATATATATATATATAATTTTTATTTTTACTTATTTTAATAAATAATCGTACGATATTTTGCTTCACTTACTGACATTCATTAGCGGATTGATTTCACCAAATTGCCCAAATTTCTGATGTTATCTTTACCCAGTCAGCGTATATTTCTTTTATACAGTTCTGTTTATTTGTGTTTGTGGTAGATCTTTTATTGCTTTTCAAGCACGCCTCACAAGTATTTATTCAGAAATTCTATTGTAATAAATTAAATATGGGCCAGGGGGTGGCCATTCCATAGGCTTGATCCCCATTTCTCTAAGCTAATTGTTGGTATAGCTCGATGTATAGCAATGAAGCATCTTCAATGTGACAAATAGATAACTTTATTTCTTAGTGTCGTGGCATGAAATTTTGGATAAATGGTTCTAAGTCCTGTGACATGCTAGTGGTATTAGTTGTGGAATTCATTTTTTCCTTCCATTAAAACATCCCTCCTGGCCCTGATGAAGACATTCAGCCCTAAGGCATGATAGAACCACCTCCTTCTTTCACAGTAGGTATCGTATAACAAGGATGAAGTGCTTTTGAGCCCTCGTAGTGTAGCAAAAGTAGCCTTAGAAGTGCTGACATTATGCAAATTGTTACCAAAATGTTAATTCTTTAAATGATCCTCTTCTAAGATATATTTATATAGAATAACATAAATTACATTTATAACAACAATACAATAGTTTTGCATACATACCTGATAATTACTTTCATCTAAGTAAATATTTTTTGATCATTGTTTATATGTCCTATTCATGTGATATTTGGCACAATTGATATGGTTTTATTGGTGACCTCAGATCGAATCCGGAAGATTTACCCTCAACAATTTACCGAGTGTAGTGGTATGAGATTACATTATATCGATGCCATATTATATCTATAAGGGAGGGATAAATAACTTTAAACGAACCGACAAAAGGGACGGAAAACCACGAGTTCAGACGGGATGAGTAGCGAGAGAGTGCAACGAGGTCAGGTAAATTATGGACAATGGCAAAGCTCAAGGTTATTAAAGAGGCATGCAACAAAAATATAATTTTATTTACGCAAAAATAATGTGCTGAATTGATGGATAAAATTACCTCTGTGAATTAACGGGCAAAATCACATCAGTAAATGAAAGGGGGAATTTTAGTTATAAATCAGGCTATGAAGTTAGAACTTAAAGTATTCCCGGAGGAGACTATTCAAAAGGGGTGGGGATTAAATCAATTTGGTTCCTAAAAGGGGAAGACGGGTTGGCTTACGAATGTCTTCTGCACTTGAGGTTAGGCCGCTTGGACTTCAAAGCGGGAGGTTGGAGTGATGACGGTTCTCCAAAAGTAAGAGAGGGGAACTTCCGGTTCAGGGCTAAGTATTTCCGCTACCCGAAATGAGGAGGTCTTCGACAGGAGTTGATGAAAGAATTTGTGAAAATTACTCGGGGCGATCGTTCAGTGGAATTATCTCCAGGCTGGGGCTAATTCCAAATACACAAAATAGTCCAGCTGTCACTTTCCTTTGTTGCTAGCACTCGACTTGGAACCATAGGAAATCTTCTGGGTTCTGGGCGAGACTTCTTAACTCTGTGTCTCTTCCGGGTAGTCGAGCGTTATTTATGTCCGAGGCTTTCCCCGGAGTTGGGGGTTAGCGGGAGACAGCTCTCCTCTCGAAGGGCCTCGAATCTTCTTGCAGAGCTATTTTAGCCCGCAAAAAGGTGAATCGTGGGGGACTCGATTCGAGCCTACCGCTTGTGGAAGGGAGGGGGGGGGGCTAGGCTTACCACTTTAGGCCTAGCTGGGCCTTTCTGCTGCACATTAAACTTCCTTTCTGCTAAAGATCTTCCCCGTGGGGATTCCCTCACACATCTACCAACCGAAAGATGATGCTTTACAGAGCAGATGCGTAGGGAAGGATCATCCCAACACGTCAAACTAGAATTATCAAAGGTCTAGGGAAATTGTGACCTGCTACGACAGGTGTACACACACAAAAAACTTAAATCTGAGCTCAGCGGGAAATTTACGGACAAAAGCCTTAAACAGGTCGATTATAGAGAATTTAACTAATACAATTTTAAACAAACATAAATCACAAGAGAACATTGGCGACAATTCAGTGGAACCACAAAAAAAGGATATAATTAAATAAAGGCATAAATATGGGACAAAAATAACTTAACAATTTAGTGGACCCCCAAAAAAATCATAATTAGGAACATTGATGATATAATATATATTTACAATTCACGTGGAAAACCTTCGTTCCCGCCGGAGTATGGATGAGGTAGTCCACGGGTCCTCTAGCCTCGAGGATAGGGGAGGGTCCCTTTCACTAACTAAGGATTTTGTTGCTTACCGTGGCAAGTAGCATCAGCACCTTCGTCCAGGCTTGAATTTCCGTTCTCGTGACTTAAGGTCCAATTAGGTCTCAAACTGCTCAATATGTCCTTCTTCACGGGATACAAGACTCGTTTGTCACCTCGGGTGGACTCACGCTCGAGGGCTTTAGTATTCTTCCAAATCGGGTGGGGAGAGTTGCACACTCCTTCCGGGTTCGGGAAAACTTATCGCTCTAGAGGGTTTGGAATTCCGGGTCGATAGGGATTTTCAGGGGAACAGGTGCACGGGATCCCAGGGCTGCCTGTGTACGGGTAATCACGGGCTGGACCACGGGATGGTCATTAATTTTGGGGTTCTGACCGAATAAAATGGAGCAGAACTGGATTAGGGCCGCTACCACTTCGGCCCAACCGGACATATAGTCACACTCGATGTGACAACGAATTACTGGGAAACGACTGGCCCCGCTAAGGTAGTCGTGGACCATCGCAAATTTCTTGTGGTCGAGCCCAACAGGAGGGAGTAGGTCCTCATACACTATAATGCAGGTCCACCCGTTGTCACGGACGAGGGTGGATACTCGGCGACCGTTCACAGTTCCGTTCTCGAACTTCAATCCACCAGGGTTGTTCTCATTAAAGAGAAAATTTACGTGATGGACCGGGTTTTTGGCGGGCGAGGGAGGTTCGGGAGTCTTCTAAGGCGACGGAGGATGATCAAGGGTGGCCTAGATTTGGTGTACTTGGTGGGACTGAGAGTTTGCAAATCGGAGGTTTTGAGGACAGTTCGTGCGGTAATGGCCGGAAACTCCGCAGGTGTAGCAGACGATCGGGTTCTTTTGGTACCGCACAACCGGGGGAGAAGAAACTAGGGGCTTAACGTCTCGGTGTTCCGATGGATGAAAGTTTTTTGGCTTCGAGGGACTAGGAGCTTTGGTAAATGTTGGAACCAATTTAGGGGGGATCTTAGGGCCATAAAATTTAGTTTTATGGGGCGATTGGGGAGCTTTTTTAACATCCTTAGGGTATAAATTGTGACTACCCGCGTAGATATCGGCCTCTTCCAAGCACTCCTTGAAAGTGGCACAACGTTTATCCTTAATGTAGGCGCGAATTTCGGGAGCCACGACAGCTAAAAGCTGACCCATAAGGAAGAAGTCCAGAAGGGACTCGTAAACCTGGGAAATTTTGCCCGCATCCAGCCACCAGCCAACACTGAAGGTTTCTTTGGAGGATGTACCCGTGTTGTCGAAATGTTCGGCCTGGGCGGATCCTTTCCTGGCGGAATCGGGAGCGGTAGAATTCGCTATTCATATGAACAGTAGCTAACAATTCGGACTTTAACGTGGAATAGTCCAAAGTTGCTTCCGGGGGAAGGGATACAAAGATATCCCTTAACTTGGCATTTAGGAGGGAAAGTAAGCGAGCGACGCCATCATTTTCGAGCCCATCTATTGATCTGAAGGATACTCTCAAAATGGACCAAAAATGACCCAAAGTCCTCTCCATCATTAAAAGCGGGAAGGTGGACTAAAGGAGTTTGGAAAATTCCATGCCGGGAACCGATGGACTGAGAATCCATTTGATTTCGGCTCATTTCCAGCTCATTCTGCCTAATTTTTTCACGGTCTTTCATTTCCATTTTGTTTTTCTCCATCTCCATTTGCATCTTCAGTTTGTTCTTCTCCATCTCCAATTCCCTTCGCTCGGCCCGTTCGTTCCTCTCTTCTTCCTGTACGTAATTTAGCAGGTCTTTGCCCGAAACACCTAACATTTCTCCCTGACTCTTGAATTTTTCGAAGGATGACATTTTTACGCAGCTAACTGAGGGAACACTGATACTCGAACGAGCTAGGATACTACCCACGCGAAACGAACACTTCAATATTCGTGAAGGCCTTGATCACGAAAAAAATAAGATACAGCTACCTACCTCTGCTGTTTCTAAGCGGGGAAAAAAATTAAAATGGTGCTACCGGAATTAGGACACCATAGACCTTAACTCTTTTGGATTAATAACTAGGAGAGTCTCCAAAATTCAAACACAATAAAAAAAAATTAATTACCCGGGGTCCAACACAAAATCTAAATAGATTACGTTTCACTGCTCTTCAAATAACTTGAACTTCTAATGTCAAAATTAAAATGACACAGGTTCGTAAAAACCCCAAACCTGACACCAGATTTATATAATACGTATATTAATATATATATATATATATATATATATATATATATATATATATATATATATATATATATATATGTCGTGGTATGACAAAAGGGACGGAAAAACACGAGCTTAGACGGGCTGAGTAGCGAGAGAGTGCAACGAGGTCAGGTAAATTATGAACAATGGCAAAGCTCAAGGTTATTTAAAGAGGCATGTACAAAAATATAATTTTATTTACAGAAAAATATTGAGAGAATTGATGGGTAAAATTACCTCAGAGAATTAACGGGCAAAATCACATCAGTAAATGAAAGGGGGAATTGTAGTTATAAATCAGGCTATGAAGTTAGAACTTAAGGTATTCCCGGAGGAGACTATTCAAATGGTGTGAGGATTAAATCAATTTAGGTTCCTAAAAGGGGGAGAGGGGTTGGCTTACGGATGTCTTCTGCACTTGAGGTGAGGCCGCTCGGACTTCAAAGCGGGAGGTTGGAGTGATGACGGTTCTCCAAAAGTAAGGAAGGAGAGTAACTTCCGGTTCAGGGGTAAGTATTTCCGCTACCCGAAATGAGGAGGTCTTCTACACGAGTTGATGAAAGAATTTGGAAAAATCACTCGGGGCGATCGTTCAGTGGAATTACCTCCTGGCTGGGGCTAATTCCAAATACACAAAATAGTCCAGCTGTCACTTTCCTTTGTTGCTAGCACTTGACTGGGAACCATTGGGAAATCTTCTGGGTTCTAGGCGAGACTTCTAAACTCTTTGTCTCTTCCGGGGAGTCGAGTGTTATTTATGTCCGAGGCTCTTCCCGGAGTTGAGGGTTAGCGGGAAACAGCTCTCCTCTCGAAGGGCCTCGAATCTTCTTGCAGATCTATTTTTGCCCGCCAAAAGGTGAATCGTAGGAGACTCGATTCGAGGCTACCGCTTGTGGAAGGGGGGGAGTGAGTATGCTTAACACTTTAGGCCTAGCCGGGCCTTCTGCTGCACATCGGAGTTCCTTTCTGCTAAAGATCTTTCACGTGGGGATTCCCTCACACCGAAATATACAATTTACCGAGAAGATTTAAAAAAGGTTTTAAAAGGTTGAGGTACTTAAAATTTAAGTTTCGAGTGTAACTAAATTTCATGTTAAAAAACAAGGTTATGAGCAATCGCGCGGAAATACTCTATCATATTTTCATAAGAATGGATGCGCTCTACAATTCTTTTGATGCGTTTAGCAAAGTCGCGGTATATTTTTTTTGTGGGGATGCGATGTCCTTCAAGCTAAATATTGCTCGCTGTAAACTTACGAGTAATTAAAGTTTTGTTCTTTCTTAAGATATTGTATAAACTTCCATATATTTGGATGATGTGCAGCAGGTTGCGTTTCAAACGCTCTGTGTCATCATTCGACCGAATTCTTTGTTTTGGGTAAACCATAAAAAACTGTTTGATAGACATTCCAGATCGCCTGCGCAAACCTCGAAGGTTGCGACGATTTTTTCTATCCAGGTATCTTCGAAGTAATCGATTACAACCTATAATCAGTGGGGGAAGCTATTATTATCGCACAAAAATCAAAATGCAGTATCAACCTTGTCAACAGGTGGAAATTCTAAAGCAGGTAAATAAAGGAGAAGTAAAGCGAAATTTTCCTCCGTTTCATACTTTCATTTTAGTCCATTAATTTGTATCGCACGAAAAATACACTGCGAGAAAGGGAAGAAGCGCCCTCTTAATATTGCACTAGAGAATTCTTTCTTGCAAGCTTTAATCATTGCCGGTTCGAAATCAATAGTTATTGATACGGGGATAAACAAGGGTGCACTCATTTTCATCTGCTCTAAGATTGTACTAAAGGTTGCTTCCGATTTAAGTGGTAATACAGTAAAACGTAAAGGAGAAGAATTGAAATGTTTTCCTTTAATCCATGTAATGTATATAGCTGGTGGAACAGTGGAGTGTAACTGTTTTAAACGTTCCGTCAGAATACCAATGGTCACTATTTGCCAATACCTGAGCATTCCGTTGGGTAGCAAGAATAAATATGCGCTTCTCACTAGGTCCGGAATCATATAGTAAAAATTTATCACCTCTGTAAGCTTTAATATATTCGTTAGTGAAAGTTAATTCACTACGACACAGTGGGAGGGAAGGAAGAGGAATATTTTTCCTATTGTTTTTTTAATACTTAGCGTTTTCGGAAGTTTACTAGCTGCCGCTTCACTACACTCTGCCAGCTCGTTCGATATTAATGCATGAGGTGCGTAGGTGGTAGATTTAGCAAGTTGGGGATCGTTTTAATGATCGTATGTGCTTCATTATTAACGGCGTCACACACATGGTTATTTTAACAATTTCAACTTCCAAAATATTTTATTATTACTATGCTTGGTATCTAAAAGAAAGAGCCATTGCTCAGAGCTCCTTTTTTCTCTTTTCCGACTCTATAAATTAGAGTGGCCTGATGATTTAAAAGTTCCAAGTACAGTTGAAGACTAGTGTCTAGACATTAAACTTCAAACTACCAAAGCACTACCACGATCCTGGCGTGAATTACCAATTCGTATTTTCGAGTTTTTTCTGAGAAATTGTAATTCTCGATATATTGTTTATTTTGATAAATTGTTGTCAGTAAATCTTTTGCAACCCAGAGATATCTATGGCTACTTTCTCTCCTCGCATCCTCGAGGCCCTTGAACTGTCACTCTTCTTTTAATTGTTTTGGCAGATATATTTTAATTTGAAGCTTCACAAACACATATTTCAGCCTGATCAAACCTTTCTTAATCCAAGATTATTAGAACTATTATTAATTTTACACATCAAAATTGAAAAAAACTTTGTTGCTATCTTAGTCTCGACCTAATTACATAATTCCCTATTTTACCTCTCTGTGAACTTAATCTTAGCCGCGCATTTGAATTATCCATTAAAACTTTTGTGTTTCCATTTAGCCTTTGAGAGCAATCGTAAATTAACTCCATTCCTTTGAGTTATCAGCAGAATCTTCGAGCCAAAGGAGATCAGAACTTGAACGAACGTAGAGCAGGACTAGGGTAGAGGAAGATCAGGTGTGTGCTAAGTGAAAATCAAGTGTTGAGCTTAGAGATAACAAGTCAAGGGGAGAAAGATTTTAAGTCTTGGGTGAAGAAAGATATAAGTTGGTGTGAGGAAGGTTCTGTCTTCGCGAGCAGAGAGAATTCAAGTCTTGATTCAATGTACTTCCCGTTCTTTTTCTCTTATTTTTCTTACTTCATCCTTTTTGTTTCCTTTCACCATTTTTCGCTCACCTAGGTTTTAACATTTCTCAATTGCTCTCTTTTTCTTTTCCATTTTTTCTTTATTTGATTCTACTTCTTTCTTCCCCTTTTTAATCCAACATCATTTCTTTATTCTTACAAGGTTTTGCCTTTCAATTTTGTCTCTTTATTCCATTTTTCCTCATTTCATTTTCTTTCTATCTCCCCCTTTACCTTTCCCTATGTTTCTGTTCTACTTCTTCTCTCTTATCCTCATTTTATAGAATTATAGAATGAAACTTGCAAAGCCCATTAGATCCGCAATGCTAATGGTAATAAACTTTGCAGTAGTAAGTTACCGAAGCCTTTGAAATCCTTTTAGATTAAAATTCAAAATATTTCTTAAACATGAGTGCCCTCTTCTGAATCTATATTGGATCTCTTTAATTAAATTATGTTCATCTTTAATTAAATTATGTTCATCTAAGAGATCCACGATTTTGTATTTTAAAATTGCCTCCAAAATTTACCCACAACCCGAAACCTAAAAGATCTATAATTTGTGCGATTCACAGGAGCTGCCAAGTGTAGGCCATGAATGGTCTTTTGCAGTCTCCTTCTTTTCTTATGTTCTTATATATTTCTCCCTGTTTAAAAAATCACGTAACATGGGTTAACTTAAATTTCTGCCTCGGTTGCTTCTTCTTAGTTTGAATTTTCATCTTTTCTGTATTCCTTTATTTCCTTCTATTCCTTGCTCTCTTTTCTATTCATTTCTCTCACCTCTATTTTTTCTCCCTTTTATTTCTTTTTTTGACTTCAGTTCTTTTGTATCTTTGTCTTTCGTTTCATTTACTTTCTCTTCCCAATCCGTTATTTCCCTTTCATCTCCATTCTCTTTGTTTTGTTCACTTCATTCTCCTATTTATAGAATCTATTCATTTATACTCTATATTATCCATTTCTTCCTCTCTCTCTTCCTTTTGTCTTCCTTCCCCTCTTTGTTGCTTTCTTGTTTCTGTTTTCTTTCTTGACCCTATTTTTCTTTTCTTCCTTTTTTAACTTCCAATTACTTACCCCCTATTTTGTCTATCTCTATATAACTTTCTGTCTCTTTTCATTTGATCTCTCTTGTTTTATCCTCTTTTTATGTATTTTACTTTATCGTTATCTTTTCTTTCCTTTTCAATTTTTTCATTCGTTTCTTTCCTTTTTCATTTTTACCTTCTTTCATTTTCTTGTCCAGTCCTCAATTGGTTGGTATGGACCATCTCGTCGGTAATTCTGTATGCATTTTCTTTTCCTTCCAACTACTTTTCCATATTCCTGCTAACATTAGGGAGCGGGGGGGGTTCTGGGATCCCGAGCTCCCTTACTTGCCAGAGGACAATCCACTACTCGATTTAATCAGAATTTAGACATCTTTTGAGATCCTAAGATGGAAACCTTAACAATTAAATGAGATCATTAATTATAATCAATGGAAAGGGGTTTGAAAAGAACAACAAAATATTTTACTTTTATTTGATGTTTATTTAATTTTCGATCCACATGGATTATCAAGCTTAGAAGGACACAGTGTGTACTACTTAAGTCAGAAATAAAAACAGCGCCATTTCTACAGCAATACTATTGAAGATTTTCATGTAGCAGTAAATCGGAACTGTTATGTATATTTTGATTTTAAGGTGTGTAGGTGAAGAAAAAATTTTAGGATGTATTGTTCTGGATTTAGGCTGTTAATTTTATCTTTCACCCATAGTTGGTTCTTTTGACTCCGCTGAAAACTAAATGATTTAAACTGAAGAGGAGGTTATGGTAGCAGTCTGGTATTCACTTTAACCGCCTGAGGAAGGGAGCCGTTTCAAAACAGTTTTATGCACATTACTTATATTGACTGATTTAAGTGTTTTTTCTTTTACTATATTAGGTACTATCTTCTTCACATTTTAACTCACCCCAATTTATAAATATTTCTATGCTAATATTCGTTGTTTTTTTTAATTTTTTGCTAAATAAGAAAATAATTTTCTTGGGGCTCTCCTTTTCAATACAATTATGCTGACTATTATGATTCAATTTTCATTTTCTCTTTATGTCCATACCTCAAAAAACTCTCAATCATTAGTTTCTCATTACTTTACAATACGCCATTAACCCATTCATTGTACATTATTTAATTAAATAGATTTTTTTAAAGGGAGAAAGATCTGCGCCTAAAACCATGTTCTGATCCTATTATGCAATCCTTGGCTTACAACCCTTTTACCCTCTTCCTTAAAAGGCGCCAATCTTAAACATTAACCCTCTCTCTTCCTTCAAAGTTGCAAGAAGACTTTCACTTCTAGAGTTGGACTTACTCTTTTACCTTTAAGGTGAGTTGAGGGCACTTTAACACAAACACAGAGCCAATCAATCCCACCGTTTCACGTTGAAAGCAACTGCTTATTTCTTGAAGGCAAATTAGTCTTACAGGGCGCTGGTGGTATCTGTTGTGTGTGGCACCTTATCCAATTAAGGCTCCTCTGCAAAAGGCGCAAAGTAAGCGCGCCCACTTATCCACTCACAATTATCCACAATCATATCATTGCTTGCCCCTTGGTCAGCCATATTTTCTTTCCAATACATATACTGTAATCGACCTTTGGTGAAGTCTGCATTTAAACACAATAACATTTTCATATCACCCATTCATAAGTCAATTTCTATCCATTATTCTTTCATACTCACACCAAAAGAGAATAGCCAGCAAAGCAAATTCAGGTCTAGTATGGAAAACTATTCTCAAGCTAAAATATGGGGAATCGCTATGCTATTCTCCTCCCCTCCCCCGCGCAATCTTGCATTTGCAATGTCTTCCACATATTTTCATTTGCTTTTTCTACAACTCATTATTTACAGATCGCTACTTGCAAAACTTCTGAAAGAGAGGCCACTTTAACTCTTAAATGAAAATTGACCACAACACTCCAAACTTTATCATTGACAACTTCGTTCACGACTTTCCTCACATCACACCCCAAAAATCTTTATTTAACTAATTTGTGAATTAAAAAGTGTAATTTGTTTGTTGCGAGTGTTTTGTGATTGAAATTTTGTGTCTCGGTGTGATTGAAGTATTTTCCGTAAGTTAAGTTTAGTTTCTTGCGGGGCTGTTTACGTTAATTCTGTACTTCTATTCATGTTTTATTATCGTGAATTAAAATGAATTTTAGATAATAGCTAATTACATTTTATTCTCCTGTAAATAAGCGGTCAGCTTAGCTTAGTGACGTCAGAGGGCGTAAGCCAATCAGAACAAAAATTACAGGACCTCTCAGTCATCAGGGCATAGCTTGAGCGTAGCCCTTACAAATAGTCATTTTAAATGGCTATAGTAGTATAAAAGGGATAAATTATTAAAACATACGAGGATTAGAAGAATCCTATTTATCAATATAAGTCTAGATGGACTTGGGGAAGATGGTTATCTCAATAGGATACTAACCCCAGAGGGACAATTATTTAAATATTCAGACATGCCTGACCATATTTAACACGACCCTACCAACCATACTTATAGGCGACCTAAAGGCGAGATGTTGATAATCCAGTCAATGAACTTCCAATGAGATAGGTAAATGTCTCAATAACCTGATGGATAAGAACATCGTTCAGCGCCATAACCACGACTTTTGCACTTTCATTCGAGATAGAAACAACCACTAAGCATGATATAAGCTTGGCAAATTTACTCGTCAATTACAACTATTATATCGAACCAGTACACAATACAAATACCATCTCCCCTGAGGAACAAAAACAATAGGAAAGTCTGGAACAAAATTGAGCCTTTATTACAGGAGTACGCACCAGGTGATTTAGTTCAAGCATCACTAGAAAAGATTGAAGAGAAAATACAGTGGCCGAATAAAGAAATTATTTCGAAAGCTGACGAAGAATCAATCCTCAAAACCGCCGATAGAACAATTTTCACCCGAAATCGATCGATTGAATGAGAGATTTACACTGAAACGGAAATAATATATTAGAGATGCGTCGGAATGGGAGTGACGGGAATAGGACTCAACGAATAAGAGAGACCAGGGAGGAATTGAGCCAACTTATACTCGAGCAACATTGGCAGAGGTGGGTAGAGGTAATAAAAGAACTTGATAATGATGCCTCAAAAAAAGTAAATCTGGGAGAATGTAAAAAGATTAAGTGTATCACTTTCCCCCCAAAATATGGAACTAAAAGATCCGGACGGAGAAATAAAAACGAACAAATTCGAGGTACTGTAGAAACAATATTTAGTGCAGCGCTGAAAGATTTTCAAAATAGAATGGCATAGAATGCAGATTTCGATATGAAGTTTGAACACCGGCTCATAGACGAACTAAATGACACCATATAAAGAATGCACACGAACCACCGATTAAAACAGGTAGAAGAAGGTGCAATGAAGATTAAAGTATAATAAAGGAATTAAAAGGCACCCTCCATTCATTCAAGCATATGGTATTAGGCTATTCAGGCCTCACTCAACTAAACATCACAAATGCGCCAAAATGGCATCCTAATGGGATGGTAAACATCTTTAATGCCTATATGAAGAGAGTTAATTTCCCTAATGAATAGAAAACAATAAAAGTGATATTCATAGTTAAATAGGAAAAGCCGCTGGCGAGAAAACAGCTACTGCCCAATTTTCCTCCTGGAATTTGGAGGGAAGGTCTTTGAAAAAATTCTAAACAGGTGCCTCGTCGTCACTTGTAGGAGAACTTGCTATTTGACCATCATTCATTAGGCTTGATGAAAAAAATAAATCACAGAAAGATCAATCCTTATAATCACAGAGGAGTTTGGACAAGCGAAAAGAGACGCGAAATATATATGGATATTGTGTGCAGGAATGTATCGAAAGCATTCGATAAAGTGTGAAAGCGGGCTATGACATTTTAATCTTACTACTGGGATTAAATAACAACTAAGAAAAGTCCTATGTGATTATATATTGGAATGAAAAAAGTACATATGTAAGAATAGGGCGATTAACGGGTCTAAATTAGATTTTAGACCAGCTTACCGCAAAGAGGCTGTCTTAATCTCACTCTGTATTCGATATACACAACAGATTTCGCAGAGCCAAGTAGCCAAACTAGCCTTAACATATCGTCTGCCGACAATGTGAGCTATCTAATTTAATATCATTACAAAAATACGGCCATGCAACCTCGAATAACTGCCCAATAAATCAGAAATATAAGCGAGTATGAAAAAAAATAGAAAATCCGATCCAATGTTGCAAAATTTAAAGTACTACCAATAGGTAGAGAGACATTTTCATGTGTTATTTTGGATGATGCAAAGATCATTACTCCCTTAAGCGCAATTTATCGAATAAGAATGTAACAAATACCGGGTACAGGAAGCAGATCACAGATTTGATCCAGAAAGCGAATATGGGAGTCAGAAGTGTATACATAATCAGAATTCTCAGGAAAACAAAGGAGAAAAATATTTATATGGCCTTACTAAGTGCAACATTGGTCTGACCAGCTTTCATACTCCACTGCGCGTTCAAAGCACAAAAATGGCGCTACAAAGAATACGAAACAAGAGCATGTACCTAACTACCAGGACACGCAGGTGAGGAAAAGAGGCAAGAAGATCTCCATATATCGGCGAATATTCCACCCATTAACCATTACAGGTTTATAAGCTGTGTAAACCTACTGGAAAGAACAGAAGAACAACCTAAATCTGTTTAAGGATATAAACAAATTACAACGATAAAGACAACCAACAACTGAATTGGAAAACAAACCGAATAGGACATACGCCTTGCCAGAAGTCAGAACTAAATAAGAGCTACGACGCAACAATCCAAAAAGAAATCACAACCGAGAGAAAGGATACAAATAAGGAAAACAACCTGGTAACTAGATACAATTCAGACAAATAGTAACATAAAAAAACTAAAAACACATAATAAATACACATACAAACTACAAACACAAGTAAATAAACATATAAACAACGATATACGAACACACAAGTAAACAAAAAAAATCATACAACAAAACCATATAAACAACAATCTAAAAGCACATAAATAAATAAATCAATCCTGTTAAAAAGACGACAAAGGCCACAAAAACTATCACACTTCTAAAAAACAAACAAATATACACCTGTAAACTAAATGTCGTTCGTGGGTAAGAGACAAATCCGTGGATCACTTAGATAAACATTATCTAATTGAAGATAACCAAAACGGATTCAGAAGTTGAAGCTCATGTTTAACTAATTGTTTTATTGCTTTCACGACACGACGGCTAATTATGGCCATTATAAAGCCGTAGAGGTTTACTTTAATTTTTAAAAAACCTTTGATTGCGCTCCCCAGAATTTTGAAAAACGAAGATATCACGGGTTAAAGTCATTAGCAGGATGCCTTAGTGTTTATTAATGGGTGCTATATTATTTGCTATCTTCTAAAACGAGTAGCTTCATGACTATCAAATCCTGGACCATTCCTAGGTACGTCATATAGCAAAACACGATTCAGGTATACCGGAAATAAAGCACAACCTGAATGTGTATTTAATTGATTGGTTATATGGTAGGTAATTTTAAATTGAATACGTATAAATTAATGTATATCAGCTCTCGAAATGAACATTTTGATTATACGTTCGGCCAATATCGATAAGAAAGCGTGTGACAAATGAATGATAACGTTGGAGAAATTTAGACTATCTTCAAATTTTCAAAACTGTCACCAACAAGCTTAAAAGAAGCAAATAGAAAAGTTTTTACGAGACATTTCAAATATAGACATAGAGAAATAGTAGCTATATGGCTCAAATCAATCGTGCGTCACCAGCTAGAATATTCAGCTCAATTTTAGTCCCCTTAAAATGCCGAAGGATATCTCACATCAGAGAGAGTAAAGCAAGGGACGACAAAGCTCATTTTGTACCTGCGAAACAAACTATGATAGAATATAAAATTTCATTCACATTTTAAACTCGCTGAAAACATCACGCGAACATATGGCCATAAATTATAATTAAAACATTAACTATCAGAAGAATATCGTCCGGAACCTTTTTACTCATAAAATCGCCTCAAATTTGAAATCTTTTCTAACTGATGTGGTTCAAAGCACGCCATTAACATTTCTAAAATACACTGAATAAAACTATAATATTAACGTGCTAGTTGATTTTTTAACTCTAAGGGGACTCCTAACCAACCTTCTCTGTTTTTCTACAACGAGCTATATTGCAGATCTAAGGGCTTGAGCTGGTCTTGAATCTTTTATTCTATAATCAATCAAATTTTACTTTTTTCATCTGTTCTATTTTCATCCATTCGCATATACTTCAAACGTCTACATTTATTACCTAGTTCACATTTTTTTCTCACACCATTCCAAGAAATGGTCATTTTTCGAATTTATATTCAAGATCATTTTCAAGATATTTTCTCGACTCCCTTTCGTGTTGTTCAGGGTCACGTTCACCTGTTTATCTTCGTCTATTTTCGATTCCTTGTTCTCTCTTCGGGCGAAAAACACTGGCAAATAATTAAATCCTGAGTCGCGTTCTTCCTCGATAAAAATTGAATGATAAACCTTTTGACAATTTTTTTTTAAAACTTAAACGCCTGGAAATTTAGTTTAGGATGGAAATAGAAAAATATTTTAAAATAGTGAAAAGGGAAATTATTAAGCGGATTTTTTTGTTAGATGGGGCCTCGAAGCTGGGAGAGAGGAATTTAGTACTTGTTTTGTTAATATGACGTGGTAAGTATTTATTTAAAGGGGTGCCTGCCGTAAAAAAGGGCTTAAAGTTATAAAAATTCTAAGATCTAAAATATATTGCAGAATGGGGACACACTACCTGGAAGGTGTACGGAGAGGGTAAAGTGTTTCAAGCTTTTATGACTACTCTTGCTTCTTATATTTCATACAATTTTTACTTTTATCCCACACCATTTTCACCAGAATCGTCTTTCAAAATGTTTTTGTGCGGATGCCATTGTTGGGTTTGATGTTAAGTTTTTGTAAATCATAAAAGCAACAATAAGTATTTTGCTTGGGGCCCAGTGCCTTACTCTAGCATAATTGAGTTAAGCTATCAAGATAGCTTCCGTATTATCCAATACAAAATGTCTCTTTGGGTCATTTTTCACTTAAAGACTTGTACCATTCTGCATCCAAAATACCCTGTTCATTAAATATAAGACCCCAATTAAAATTCCTCAATTTAAATTTTGTTAATAAAGCCGAAAAATAAATATACCATTATATAACCCGGCTATCATAATTTCATTTCATTTCTTAATATGTGGCACTCGAATTGCCTGTGGCACCCAAATTGCAGAAATGGGCGCTCGGTTGATCTATGAGATCCTGAAAATGGGTACTTGCATGAATTAATGAAGTAATATGCCTTGTATAATAGATAGTGATCCGTAGTAATATATATCACATTGTATACTAATTAAGGTAATAAATAAAGCAAACGGATCGCCAGAGTCTTACGCGGACGCACACTATCATACGCACTCAAGAAAACAGCTACCAGACGGAAAGGTCTCAATGATAGATAACGTAGACAGGCTGAACAAATAGAGAGTAATCTATTCTTTGACCGGTTAAAATTTTCAAGGAACTATGAAAAGCAATAGACCCAAACGTGGAAACTATGCAAGTTCAATAGTTGAACATAACTCTTGTAGCTCCGCCCAACAAAGTCGTCCCTCAGTAGCCTATTGCTATTCGTAGCGTGACAAATCCGTTCCCTCATCTTTGAATCCTACTGCCTTTCGACTCAGCTATATAGCCTTAACGAAAGACTCACACATAACCGCGTAGGACTAGAAAGTTTCCACTCGCTCCCATTTCGTTAGGCCCGTTCTAAGAATAAAAACTCTTTATCGCCGCCTTCTTTTTCGAAATCCTTGTCTTTACCCGTGATTACCGAGACGCCTTTGGCAATCCAGCCTAAGAACGTATTCTCCGAAAAACTTAGGGAGTCAGAACCACTTTGATTGAAGAAAAGATTTAGGCCTTCTACCTAGCAGCTCTCAATACCCGTCGCGGCACCCTCGGCTAGGCGCCATCACACACATATCCCTACTCTAAACGGGTTATCTCGAAAGTGCAATAACATCGATGACCTTTTCCCTCATAAATATTCTCATATCTTTTCCTTCAAAGGCAACTTTAAAGCCAATATTCGCGACTAATTTTTGAATAAAGGTAATAATTTCTGTTCTCTGTCTTTTGCCTGCACTTGTAATAACAAGACAACAAAAATTATAAATTATCAACCTTTATTTTTTTTATTTATATATATATATATATATATATATTTTTTCGGCTCGATTGGATTTTTAACAATTAATGCATTTTTTTGTAAGTGCAGCAATATTTAGCCGAAACGCTTTACTTTTCCTTCCAAATTAAAGCTTACTTCTCGGGTTTTCTACACATGAAACGCGGACACAATTTAATTAATAGTAATGACAAAAAATGCGTTACTTAATGAATAGGAAAAATTGAAGGCCTGAAGTGATCGCATTGTAAGATAAATTAGACAATCAAAGATACCTCAAAAATGAACATTTTAGAGTTTCATAAGATCTTATATTGGGGTAGCTGTAAACCAAAATAACAGTCCATGAAAAGGGAATTCGAATAAGTCCTCTAGAAAGAGCATTGCTCCCAAATTGTAAATATGTTTTTTTTATTATAATATAGATTAAATAGCTTAGTCATATTTCTTAAAATTATTGTCATTCTCTCAATCGCTTCCTTATTTTTACCACTAACTATATAATTTTTATTAGGGAAGCGAAAGACCGGAATATAGTACTTTTGGTTTATTAAATATGAAATTGATGTAAAGTTTTATAGTTAATGATTTCAAGCTTGTTTCCTCACTGTATTTAATGTAAGTCTGGTTTAATTGACGAGATAAGGCTGTTTTAGGGGGTTGAAATAAGAGAAACGGTGCCTAAAGATCTCGCCCTAATATCGACGAAATATTAAAGGAAATTTATTAAATCTTTAAATTGATATATGAGCGATGATCCAACCATTAAAAGCTTGAGTAAATAATAAAATTAAATAGAGTGAAGAGAATATTGTTATGTTAAATTTATAAAGATTGTATTAAGCCGTCCAATATGAACTCGGTTTGTTTATTCGAGGGGACTAAGGAGTCAGTCATTCTTTCTTCCTGATATTAATGAAAGTGTCGTATTATATGATTATATAGCATTTATAAGACTTAATAGTTGTGTAAAATTGGTAAAATATGTTAATATAAGTTGAGAAAATAAATTTATTATTATGAGAACTATTAAAATATATAAATTAAGATTGAAATGATGTTAAAATATCGCATTCGTGTATGCGGGCCGTTGATGTAAAGTAGGAGATAGACTGTGTGTAAAGGTGAATTCTTATATCAAGAAACCCATTTGACGACCCTCCAAAGTTCCCCCCGAATCAAGAATATTGAATCTAGCTCCAGGATTTCTTTTACCTTTAATGAAATCTCTAATTACCTTTTACCCAGCCTTCAATGAAGCAAGAAGAGAGCTTTCTACTCCTTTGGAGCCAGTACCTTGCGAATAACAGGCATCACCGTAAAAGCAAACTGGCAGTCGCTAAGCCGAATCAAAAAACCCATTGAACTGCCCTAAGTGTGGCACCAAAACTCGGTGACAAATCACCTTTAGTAATCACACCACTCTCGAAGAGGCTTACCTCAGCCATTAAACTATAGGTCCATAAATCAATATTCACAAATCAAAAGAGATGAATTTGTTGTGTGATTGTCTTGCTAGGCTAATAGGCGTTGAGTTGCCAATTGTTAGAGATTGTATCATAATTAATTTTCCACATATAAATTTATGTGTGAAAATTGGTGGCGTTTATTCTTATCAGTTTCCAAAGCTAAAATAAATAAGAAAGGACGGAGATATGTCTAGTGTTCGACTTTGCTGTGTCGCTCCGATTGAAGTCTACAGGTTTAGATAAATTGAAGAATGGAGGATGTTTACTATCATGACATGTCCTTTCTTTAAGGCTTATCGCCCAGCAATTATATTGAAATGTGAATATACTTCGTAGAATTAATGGATATTTTGTCTTATTTTAGCAAGGTGAATAGCACTTTGTGGCACTTGTACGCTATGAGGGGAAATAAATGGAAAAACAACTATATTGTGTATATATGAAGACATTGTGGTATTGGATCGTTGCATGTTAGTATATGCTGGTTTAAGTTTTTAGATACTTGCACGTATTTTGCTTTTGATTCCATGTAATGTGTGGGCGTGTTTTTTTCTACGAAGTATCATTTCGTGGCCTGTGTATGAATAGGAGAGGCTGGCCTTTCACGAAGACATGCATGCAACTCTCTTGGTTCTTGAAGATAAAAGATCCCTCGGGGTTCAATTTCCGTTAGTCTAGGGTAGTGAACGACTGGATATCTGTTGGAATTCGATAGGTAAATTGTGCTGTAATGGGGGTTGTATTCTCTAGAGACGAATAGGACTGTCTGGATGGGAAATGAACGGCCATATGTCATTTGAGCTGGTGAGAATTTGATGTTCCCTTTTGGCCCCCTTCTAAACGCCAAAAGAATGACAGACAACATTTCCAGCCATATATTTGAGGTTTCTTTGCAAAGAAAGAACACTTCAAAAGGCGACGACTTCGTTGCAAAATAGAATTGACTCTTACGTTCGAAGAAAGGGTGTAAATTTGTTCACGGGCCGTGAGCTTGATTAAGTTTAAAAAGGCTCAATTGAAATTGAAACTTATCGTGTGATATTATCTGAACACCCTTCAAAATGGGCTGTGAATTTGTTTAAAAAGGATCCGACTAAAGTCTATGTAAATATGTCTTTCAGTGGGAAATCATTTTTCCACAGAGTAAGTACAAAGAACACTGACCAACAAATTTGAAACTTTTTTTAATCATCAGAGAGACCTGAGCAAACTTCTCTCATGACATTTTCCTCGATTATTTTAAATCTGACCTTAGTTTTTATTTAGCACATCAGGTTTTGGAGATATCTGAAAATGCAATATGACCGCCGTCGCTGATAGAATGTAGTGTTTTACTGTGATTTGTTTTGCAAACTGGTGATATTTAGATGCATAGGGCCATTGCTAGAAAAAAATGCCTTCTGTATATCTTTATGTGCATTGTGAAGTTGAACTGACATAAAATAATGCATTTAACATAGAGAAACTCTAA
This sequence comes from Ceratothoa steindachneri, assembly GCA_963969495.1. NCBI lineage: Eukaryota > Metazoa > Arthropoda > Malacostraca > Isopoda > Cymothoidae > Ceratothoa > Ceratothoa steindachneri. The sequence continues at coordinate 10,347,195 of OZ018322.1, forward strand.
AATTTATTATTCTCTTTAGGCGTAAACATATGATGAAGATAAATAGCCATCGTTTGTTTATTCAACAAACATCATAAAGTTAATGGTACTTATATTGCATGTATAAGAATAGTAAACAGTTATTGAAGGGCTAGTAAGTCAAACCTAGAATTCATAAAGGTTGTTCATGGGATTTGTGTTTAAATATTTTCTCAGGATTATCACGATACAATATCCAACAATCATCTTTCATCATGCTCTCATTCCAAAATCCTCGATAGCGAGTTTCCATGTTCTTGATATCCTGGTGGAAACGTTCATCTTGCTCATCACTTACGGCTCCAAGATTTCCTGAAAAAAAGTGTAGGTGCGAATGCAGGAAATAAATTTTAAGTGACATACGGCATCCCATTTCTTCATAAGATTGAAAAAGGTTTTCCACGCCATCTCTGTATGCAGGTGACTTGTTGATGCACAAAAAGTTTGCACATAACCACTTGAAGGCGAGCCATGCATTTAGTTCTACAGGAGTGAGGGTCTTCTGAAAGTCAGGGTCTGCTAAATCGTCCCTGATTTGTTGTCCCACGAAAATACCTTCTTTTAGTTTTGCCTGGCTTAGTTGTGAAATTTTTTGGCACATATATTGGAATCCCTGAGAATTGTCCTTTGCCATTGCTTTCACGAAGTTTTTCATTAGACCTAGTTTCAAATGAAGAGGTGGCAGATATATTTTCTGAGGCTCTACCAGTGGGACAGACTAAACACTGCTTATTCTAGCCTCATATGTAGATCGAAGTGGCCAGTCACGCTTGCCATAATGTTTTGAAGTGCCACGGCTATCCCACAGGCAGAGGAAGCAACATTACTTCGTGAATCTTCCTTGATGTACCAGAGATGTACCAGAGATGTACCACAGATGGGCTTGTTAGTTTATGGGTTTAAGACGAATATCCATATTGCTATGTATCCTTAAGGTGGAAAGAATTGCCAAGAGGAATGTAAGGCTTTACATTGCCATTGTGGAAGAGTACAGCTTTCAGAATTGTCTTAGAAGCATCAATGTGATACGCCAGTCAGACGCATCATATGTCTGTGACAAGGCTGCGAACAATCAAGTTACATCATGGCAGTAGAATAGAGGTCCATTAACTGTGAAGAATGAAGTTAAATCATGATTACGCTTTCTAAAGTAACTCACATGCACATTTTTGTCGAATAAGAATTTTTCCTATAGTCGAGATACTAGAAGTCCTGCTTTCTCCTTTGACAGTGACAGCTCTCTCACGAGATCATTCAAATATTCCTGAGTAAATGACTTGGGTTCAGAGTTAAAATCTCATATTCAACATCCGCATCTAATCTGCATGCGCCTTCAGTACTGCTATCCTAACTAATCTCATCAGATACGAGGCCCCTATCAGATAGAACTGGAATTGGAAAAGATACATCATGTGGAACTGGTCTGCACGCCGAATCCATTGTTGGATGAACAATTTGGTACTTTTTATTTGCAGAAAACCCTTTTGTGGTCACACTGCAGAAATAGCAATCTTCAAGATGATCTCTGAGCTCTCTCCATATCATAGGAACAGCAAAGGGCATTGAAGCTTTCTTTTTGTTAATCCAGTCACGTACTCTATTAGAGTAGGAAGTACAAATTTAGGGGGGTGTCCATGCCTTATCTTGGTCACCCAGAGGGTAACCGAAGGAAAGTTTGTACGTTTTCTTTATATCATTTGTGATAGGAGGCTGCTGAGATTTTGTTGTAAAATGCCCACATACATAGCAGAATTTATATGGATGATATTTGCACTCTCGTGGCATTGTTACTGCTTTGTGAAAATATTTGGAAGCCTCTTATGTTCAACGCAGCAGGAGAAGCTTAGAAGATGTTCATTACATCAGGTACCTGAAAGCATAAAACAGAATTATAAATAATTGTGCAAAATATGCATGCGGGTTAAAAATGTAAATGAATTCTGCTCTATACCCCTTTACCTAGCAAGAACACAGGAAGCATCTAGTTTGGACATCTTAGCAGTACAATATCGATGCATGCAAAACGTAATATACTGCAATTTATAATCACAGGCGGCCATTTTGAATTTTTGGCATATCTTAAAAACAGTATGTGCTAGAGCACAACCAAAGACAGATTCGGATTCAACATGGAAAATACATTTAGAAAAGTTTAGTAAGGTCTCTAATGTATGTTGACCAGTCTAATCATCAGGAAAAATCTATACCCTTCATTACTGGTAGAGAAAAATTGAAAAATAGCAATGTTGACGGTGTGGAAACGTGAACCGCGTACATATAACTGTCTCTCTCTTGATTTTGTATATTTTTTCTTCCTACCATAGAATTTTAGCAACGGGGAGATGCTCTCATCTAATAACTATCTCCTTTTACTTATATTTCAATACATACATATGCGATATCAGGCTTACTGTGTGATGTGTTCGGTATTTCGTAGGAAACCTTTTGAGAGTTTGCAAACGATTTTTAATGTTGAAGGGGGGTGAGACAATCTTATTATATTAGCTTGCAATGAGACGTATTGGTAAAGATCTATATTTTCTGAATTATTAATGCCGCATAGTAATTCATCAAATAAGATTGTACTGTGGAGGTGATCGATTCGCACATAAGACGTTAGAATGCTATCCTGAATTGTGCATGATGTGGTCTTAACCGCGTTTAAATTTTCTTTTCTCTATTCCTTGCACTTCTATCCTTTGTGTTTTCCAGCTGGTCACCTGCATTTATTATTTAATAATAATAATAATAAAAAACATCTATTATCTCCTTTGTCGAAAATGTGTCTGATATCATTTAAATATTGGTTGATAACCTAGAAGGCGGGCTTTTGCGTGATATAAGGCCTGTTGGTGCAAGAATGAAAGTCTCAATGGTTAAAGAAATTTGAAATGCAGAGAAGTTTCTTGCTGAATGTTGCGTAGGTCATTTCTGGGGCTTTATGGGCTTGAAAAAAAGACCTCAATGCCTCTTATTCCTTGAAAAAAAATTGCTGTAGAACTGCACCTGTCCAGATGTATGATGTAGCCGTGATCAAAAGAAGTGAGTCTCTTCTTAGATGTAGCACAAGTCGAGCTTCTACTCGATCCTTTTTAGAATTAATTAAAGTCAAATTCTGTAAATTCGCCGAAATGTAAGTGTGATTTTGGGTGGCGTTTGTTTGCGCTTTTTAGAAGTTTCGTCTTTGGAATGAAATAACTCGAGGTCTTTTTGGGCGCGTGCGACTCTATATCTCACTATTGTGAAGGGTCGGTCAGTCCCCGGTTTGCTTGGGGGGAGGGGTAATAACATTGTAACTCTTCTGCCGATTCTAAAGAAATTTTAAACCCTTATTTGTTTTACATTTTCTTTCGAAAAATATAATTGCCAAGGTCCTCCCAAGTTTAGCCCTGGAATTATTTTTTTTGGTAATAACATCATAAGTATTCGGCCGATTCTAACGAAATATGAAACCCTGATGTTGTTTTACATTATCTCTCGAATTATAGAATTGCCAATGTCCTCCCAATGTTAGTCTGGGAATTATTGAATCATTTGAAGGTCTTAAAATCATAAATTAGAATAAGTGAGAGCAGGTGACTTTGGTCAGCAGACCTTGTTAATGATTTTATCATACATTTCACTAAACTCAGCAACTTTTACCATCTTTGTAGTATATTGGGCAGTGGATATTCCTTTTTTACGGCAATTTTATCATCATCTAGTTATCTAGTATATACTGCGTGAACTAAGTTTTTACCTTCCACAATCGATTGAACTTTTAACGAACTGGCAGTTTTCTTGATTGATTCGAAACCTGCGCATCTCAATCCTACAAAGATTTGGTATGTGTTTTATATGCTCTTCTTCATTTTTGCATGCTATTACTAGGTCATCTGTAGTGCTTAATTACAAGCTACAATAGAGTCAACAATCAGGCTCAGAAATTGAGCATTCATTTGTTCCTATAAAATCTTGAATTAGGCAAACAAATCAGATATTTAAATAATATACTATCTGTAAATTAGGCAACTGAAATCGCTGTGCTTCCATGCTAAACATACAAACGATCACACACATTATAAAATAGGTGCGAACGGATGGTTTGGCCTCAGAGATAACAAAGACAATTGAAACAGCTCTGCACAAAAAGTAATAAATCTGTTATAAAGTTGAAGTCTGATTCACCAGCCATTGACATGTACCAATGACAGACGAAATCTTATTTTACTACGGATATTGGCCTGATAGAGATCGGTCAGATTTCCTAATTCAAACACTCCCTTGGTGTACATGCGGCTACACTAATACATGCAGATACCTTCCGATAAGATAAGCTTCGACAGCTGTCAGATTGGAGAAGCGGAGCCATGCCCCTAATTTTAGTTAAAAAAAAATGGCTTGCAAAATCATTCAAGGACAGTCTGAAAGAGAGGAAAATCAAGAAACACCGATACCCAGTTACAAGGACGTGAACACACTACCAACTCGGAACTCAGCGATTTCACTTGCAAGAGCTAAGCAGATTAGAAGACCAAAATTAAAACCTACAAAACCACCATTTTCTTCTGATTCCTTACCTCTGGCCTGCAATAAGCCAGTTATCGTTTACCTCAAAAACGAAAAAGTAATTTTTTCTCCAAAGGTGGGAGTACAGCCATTTCTAGAAAAATGAATTTTTTTATGCTGATATGATGTAAGTCAGTTGAAGTTATTGGAATGATGGTGATCACTGATCCTGGGTTAATGGTAAACCTCTTCCTGATGAAAGGATCCTGAACGTGCAGATAGGGATTTCTGGGAAGGGTAAGGACAGGTTGCTGTTCACTGTCGTCCCGTTTGGGAGTTTCCTGACTTTATTGACAACAGATAGACCATCGATGCTCATGAATGTGCATGTGGTATAAAGAAATAACATCGGAAAAGTATTTAGAAAGGTTTTTTCTCATTGAAGATATAATTCAAAGTGATATCCGAGTACTGGTCATTACACCATACATATGCCTGCCAATTAAGATCGTTTTTCGTTGTCCATATGCTTAGATATACATCACAAAATTCAAAATAATTTTCATAGAAGCCGCAGGGTGAATTTCAGCACATCGCAGGAAGATTTAAAAATTCTGATCATCTTATGTTATAATTAGATAAAGCATTTCTATTATACGCATCACTTTCTGCCTATGCACAGCTGTACTGTTAGCGCCCATAGACAGTCGGTCTAACATTTAGTACGTTATATTTATCCTCGCTAGCACTACCACAAGAGGGTAAGTGTGAACATTATCTCATTGGCATAATAATAAGTACATTTGCATGATGCTTTTCAAAACAGAGGGTTATTGTGGATCGCTCGACTATCACTGAGAGAAGGCTTTATGGTGAAGGGGTCTTAAATGCTCTCCTAGTTCTGTAACGGTTCAGCTACGAACACTGGCAAAAAGTGACAGCGGAATTTAAGATCGGGTAAATATGAAATAGAAGTTTAGGGACTATGCTAAACAGGAGTAGGAACCAGTGCTACGCACAATTACCTCTGCAGGAAAAAAATCCATGGGCCCTTATTATGAAAGTAATATAACTCTTACTCCCCCGTTCGGACATACGCAGGCTCTTTTCTGCTTATATGATGGATTTTGAATTTGTTCGGCTTTGTATTTTCCATTTGAGCTCGTATTTATTTATGTTCTATATTACTGGTACATTTATTCGACCGTGGCAGTAGGGTGATAAACTAACTGATTGATATCTTCGAGGAAATGTATTGGGTTGTAAAAATTACTGTTTTTTTAGCGAGCTTATAAAATGTTCCTTAGATTTCCTGAAATTGCTCCCAATTTGCTCAAAGTCGTTGAGAGTTACTTAGTTTTCTAACCATTCGTAATGCCTGGGAATTTTATGTTATAAAAATTGTTTTGGTTCTACACACAATGCACGAATGACAACAATTACAACAAGTGATAATTGCATCTATAATATTGGCTCGAAATTCTTGTGATTCTTTTTCGGGACATAATTGATGCGGAAAATGAAAAGTGAGTTCTTTATTGAAATAATGAACTCCACAAAATGACTCGCTCACAAACCAAAACTATTCTTATCTTAAATACGGTACTCAACAAGAAAAGTAGTTATTCGTTATGGGCTTCTCAATAATATGCAAATATTTACTGTAAACCTATAGGTTCAAGAATTAAGGCGATTAAATGAAATCTTGAACAAAATGTTCCTTCACTGGTGGATCGTTCGTAAACGGTATTGTCCTCCTACAAGACAATAACTACCCTCGCTGGCTCTTCTGACATCAGAAGAATGTATTGCGTTAGGTTCGGAAATTCTTTCTCATCCTTCATATTCACCAACTGATTGCAATTTATATGAGTCTACCAAACTTCGCCTAAGTGACGAATTTTATTCATAGGAAGGAGGTGGAAAAGGATTTCAAAAACTACATTTCATTAATCCAAATAAATTCTTTATGAAAACTATCCACTGCTGTAGTAAACGATGTGAGAGAAATATTAATAATGATGGAAAATACTTTACTGAATAAATGTATTTTTTGCATATTACAACAATGATTTTAGTTTCTTTTTTTTGTAATGAGATTCATTTCTTGACAACCAAATAGGTTATTTGTGTGTCGTAGCCGAAGCCTGTATGAAACCTGTATATATACTATATAAGGTTTGGGCTCAAGCAGATGAAAGATGAGTCCATTGAACCCTTTCACGTCGATATGTGCCGTTCCATTTGTCATATATTTCGACAGCTTTCTACTCAATCCAATATAATTTACATTTCAGACCTATTTGTCAACATCTTTTGAAAATCGCACCACAAGGCGACGTAGTGGCTAAAGTTTAGGCGAGTAGTTCCAAAGTTAGGTTAGTACCTCGTTTTTTATGGATAAGTCAAAGATTTCTGAAGAAAATGATAGAAAACTGAGAAAATAATCTAAAATGAGTTTTGACCTTATATTATTAAAAGTGACACTTAGGATTTAAGTTTTATAAATGAGAACCTCGGAAAAACATAACGCTTAGCAAAGAACCAATAACTTTATGTTGAGCAAGACCAAACGGGGTACTGACGAATAACGCGTTAGATCTATCGTACTTGAGTTTCAAACAGTTTTCAAAAGGCATTAAGGTTATCATCACATATCCTAATAGTATTTCATTTGATGCTTAACTAGTCTGTGGCCAATTCTTTATGTGTCTGTGTTAAACAAAAGTTTTGCTTTATATTCTATAGTGTGCATTAGTGATGATTGTGGTGACTAGTGTGGTTGTAAAAATAAAAAAAACAAAAACAATATGGCATGACCAGTCTCGTTGCAAAAAGTGATTTAAGAGTAACCCAAGCAATCAGGAAAAGGAATCTAGTTGACAACACTACATGAGCGAATCCTTTCATAGTAATTAATATCCTCAATTAATACATCTATCCTGCTTATATTCCTTTTCCATACAAACTTATATTGCATTTAGCAATCAATTCTGTGACTACATAGTTTAATTAAGCTGCTTGTTTCAAGACATTGAGCCATTCTACTCCATCACTCGTCGTCCAATTCTACTAGTATATAGTTTAAAAAAAGCTGATTAATATATATTATATTTTATTGTTTACATTGTGCTTCAACCTATGTTAGTAAACAAGCGTTAGAATTACAGCAGCTGGGCTCTTAAAATTTAAAGCCATAATTAAGTCTGCAAATGGATCTCTTTCCCCTTACCCGCTGCTTCATATGATTTTAAATCCTATTTAATAGGTTAGTCATTAATAGTATGAATTAAATATTTTAGTATATTCTACAGTCTAGCAAAAATAAATTAAAACAGTTAATGTTTATGTTGAAATGTTATAGTGCAGTTCTGATATAATTACAAATAAATCAATCAACTACGACAATAAATGCGTTTTCATCAAAGGCAATAAATAATTCCTAATATGATGGGCTAGTGCACCGTTTTTCCGCCTGTCTACGGAAATTGGGAGATAACTCGTAAGAGAATAAATAAATAAATAAATAAATAAATAAATATATATATATATATATATATATATATATATATATATATATATATATATATATATATATATATACAGAAGATAATATGGTAAATGGATCAGAATTAAAAGGATGATGGTGATACTTAGTGTTGCCTGATGGAAGAGGCTTCAGGTTTAGAACTGGGAATAACAGTCCTATGAGACCAACCTAAGTGTTTGCGATTCTGTATTTGAGTTGTCAGCCAGTTGGGTTTACATAACTATTGTGACAGGCCGTACATGTATAATTGTAAACTATACAGGATCACAAGCCCAAAGGAACTCGCTCTCTATGGAGAAAAAAGGAATTCACTAATACAGAGATGGAATATATACAAATGAATTGCCATTGAGGGAAATGATTGTTAAGGGTAGAGAGAAGGAGTTTGTTAAACTCGGATGTCAACTGCTTGACGTAGGGTAGTGTCTCATTAAAACCTTTTGCCTAGAATCAGTAGTAAGAGAGGCTCGAGGATAATATACTTTGGAGAGAAATTTAGATACTACCTGGTCGAAGATGAAACCGGGGTAATAATTACTCGTAAATTTGAAGAAATTCCTTAAAGAAGTGAGTTCCTCATGAAAAGATAACCAGTTAGATCATATACGGTAGGCTCTAAATATTGTGCTTTTAATGCTGGATAATTTAAACTGACTAAGAGAGCTACTAAAAAAATGTGTACCTAATCTAGTGGTGGTAGGTTTGTAGGGGTGCGAAAATGTATGAGAGAAAATTCCTTCCCACTCGATAATATAAATGGCCGAAAAAATTGACAACCCAAATGGACTAAATCCAGTCGTAAGGCTAGAGTATTGACGTTTAAATCCAACGGTACCGCGTTCGAAACTCAAGTCCAAAAACTTTTAAGAAGATCTTCTACGAACGAAAACGCAAGAAAACGCTTGAAGGACTAACTCAACAAGAAGCACCAAGAAATCGGGGTGTAAAAATCTATGAGAGAAAATTCCTTCCGACTCGATAATATAAATGCCTGATAAAATTACCAACCAAAACGGACTAAATCCGGTCGTGAGGCTAGAGTATTGGCGTTTAAATCCAAGAGTACCACGTTCGAAATTCAACAGTCAAAAAACTTTGAGAAAATCTCCCAAGAAAGAAAACGTTCGAAGGACCAACTCAACAAAAATCAATAAGTAATCAGAAGACTCAAGATAAATCGAAGTAAAGAAGATGCATCAAGAAAGGAAACAAAGATTAAGGACCAACGCAGCCAAGAAGCATACGGAAGTTAAGAGGAAATAAGGACAAGTTTTTGAAGGGCCAACTTAAGAAAAAGAAAATTAGAGGAAGAAGAAAATCGATTCGAGGAAGACAATCTGCATCTAGGAAACCAAGAGAGCAAGATGAAGAAGAATAAATAAATTAAGGGGATAAGAAGAATATGCCCTCCCCCATAGGTTTTCTGTAAATGGATGTATTATAAGACAAACCTACTCGGACAACACTGCCATAGAGGAACGAGATTTTATTGTACTTTTCTGGTGCCATAGAAAACTTTATGTTAGGATGTTGTCAGTTAATATAATTTAAAAATAAAGCTGCATGATCACCGTGCTTAAAAAAAAGAAAACAGTCATCTATAAATCTTTTGAAGACAATAGGCTTGAATTGTAGAGAACAATTGTCCACCCCCTGAGTTTCGTGGTGCCCCATATAGCTTTTAGCAAAGGAACGACCCAGTGGAGAACCTATAGACATGCATTCGTGTTGTAAATACCCTCAACAATCATTTCCCTCAATACCAATTCATTTGTATAAATTCCATCCCTGTATCGTTGAATTCCTTTTTTCTCCCATGGGAGCCAATCCCTTTGGGCTTGCGATCCTGTATAGTTTACAATTATACATTTACGGCCTATCACAGTCGTTATGTAGGCTAAACTGACTTACAACTCAAATGCAGGATCGTAAAACACTTAGGTTTCTCTCATAGGACTGGTATTCACAATTCTAAACCTGAAGCCTCTTCCATCAGGCAACAATCTGAGTATCACCATCATCCTCTCAATTCTGATTCATTTACCATATTATCTTCAGCCTTAATTTCTCTCGATTTGAAAATCTTAGAGTCACTGTACATCAATAAATAGAATAATCATCCTAAACGCATAGTGATATGTACGAAAGGAATAAGATTCAATTAATTTGCTGCAAAGGAGACAAAACAGGCATCCGCCTACTGAGGTGGGAAATGGAACAGATTCCTTAATCTACGACCAAAAATATACGAAAGTGTGGAAGATCTATAATGAATTCCTACCAGGGAAGAATGACCGAAAAACTGGATATAGCCTCCTCTGCACAAATAGGTGAGAAGAGACTTACACAGAAGTGGAACATAAACAGTTAAATGGAAATGTCTAGAAATAATAAGACAATGCATGAAAATGAGAACTTTCAAAATCTATAAGTTTGAAAACAAAAATTTAGAAGTTTTAAACCAAAATTTAGAATTCTTACAACCAAAATAAAGTCTCCCAGTTTACACTACCATATTCATTAGTAAAGGGAATTTATCGATCATGTGAATGGAGAATTCACATTATAAACTTGCCAAAAAATATAAAAGAGAATATGTTAATGTTTAAAAGTACCGTAAACAATTTAATAGCAATAAGGTTACTCGGTGCTTTAAAAAATAAATAAACTAAAACCTAATTTACGGAAGAAAATGAGACCGGATAAACAATTAGATAATGAATCGAATATACATATTAAAGATCGAGGAAAATTAAAAGCAAAATATGCACAAAAACCCTCTTAAAATGCTAGAACATTTAACTAATGCTATTGGGAAATAGTTAGTTAACGACCTAAATAGTCACAAGGAAAAAGGCAGTTTTAAAATGCAAAGGTATCACAATGCATTATACTATGTAACATACTTTTGTTCCTGTCTATTAACCGTTATTTTTTCAACTCTTTTTATTTCAAATCAATAGAAAATAACCATTAATTGTTTTAAACCTGCTTTTGTGGCTTGTATGATTAAATCTAGACGAAAAATAGATTTTTTTTCATCCAGTGTAGAGCTAAAAACACAAAGAGAGTTTAATTCATTGCAATCTCATTGAAACTTATACAAGAAATATATAAAAACCAGTAAAAAAATGGCAGTGAACAGTTTTCTTCGATTTCCGTATGGAATGTGAATAACATTCTCGTACAATCCCCCCAAGTGTAGTCTCTCATCATGTTTTCATAGTATTTATTGTCCTTGGTATCTATGTTCAAAGTTGAGTATATCTTCATGGAAGGGCTCCCCTTGCTCCTCTCAGTCTGCTCTTATATTCTCCTTAACTTGTCAAGGTGGACATTAAACATGTACACCTTCAGAAATATCCTGCAACCCGTTTGGTCATAGCTTTTTACTAAGTTCTCAATCAGTTCCACATAATTATCAGCTTTGGTGTTGCCCATAAAACCCCGACACTCCAAGACAAAACTCTTTAAGGGTTATTTGTCCTTTATGGTAGGTTTTTAAAGGAATTCTGTAATGAAAGATTTTGCTGATTTGTGGTCCTTTGCATTAGAGAGTTTGTGAAAGAAATATTGAAGATACTTAAAGGGTGCAGATTTTTTGTTAAGACCTCTAACAATATACTTAATGAGACCTTGTTTTAAATGCAATGGAAGGAACAACATCATTTGAGAGTATATCAGTTTCTCATGCTTGATATTTTCCCCTCCAAAATAAACGCAGTTCTTTGTGGGTAGGAGTTCTTTTGGTAATGTAATCTGGTATCCATATTGTCCCAAAGACAGTTCGTAGAGAACTTAATGCAGCTGGATTCTATGGAAGAGCTATACCATTGCTAAATCTTTTATTTCTCCCATTAATAATCAAAAACTCATAAAATACTGCGAAGAACGAAATACGTGGAAAATGAACATGAGATGAATGTCATTTTCATTGACGAATCATCCTTCTTGCTTTTACCTCGTTCAGGAGGAATTTATGCAAGGAGAAAACCTAAAGACGCCTTTGACTCCGATTGCATTTTGCAAACCGCTGTGAGGCAGTAAGGCAGTTCTGTGAATGTTTGAGTGAATATATCGTCTGTGTAAGGTTTGTAATCCTGTGATAGTATTCAATGGTAGAGATGCTTTTAAAGAGCATTTACCAATTTTGTGTGAGAAAATTCTCCTTTTGTCAGTAACAAAGTCTTACAATGATGGTGCTATTTTTCAGCGCGTTAATGAGCCAATACATCACGTAAAGAGCTGGAACAGGTTTTGTTTCAGGAACGAATTAAAATTCCTGTAGCTACTTTAAAAAACGTGTATAACTTTATTCCTTTAGAAATAGTGGTCAAACTCTGGCTGGAGAGTGTTGCTGATCGAAGGGTATACCGCCTGAGAGTCAGAAGTAGTTGTCGAAGATTGTCTACGATTTCACTCACTAGCTCTAATTTATGGCATCTTAGATAACTCCAATTGTAAGCCCATGGATTACTGTGTATGGGACGTGGGTTAAAATGACACCTACGACTCTGCCTGCTACCCAAAGGCCGGGATAGGAGTCAAGACCACGGAGGTGTTCGAGGATCTTTCCAGGAAGACAGTCCGGAACGCAAGCCCTAGGTTCCGCAGCAGGTTTGAGGCAGTGGTGGAAACTGGGGGGGCGGCTAATTTGAGGTAAAGTGAAATCTCCCAGCAAATATCTAGTTAATATTTTTGTAACTTTTAAATTACATTTATCTTAGGCTAAGATATTGCATTTATCTCCTTTTATGCATAGCGTCAAATTTAACCTGAACAACCTGGATATATATATATATATATATATATATATATATATATATATATATATATATATATATATATATATGCATTATTGAAAAATATCCTTTAATAGCTGAATCATGTCATCAGTAAATAAGCCGCAATAAAAATATATTATGGGCTAAATATTTTTTGAAAAAATATCCACCAACTTTTACCTCCCACGGAGAATACAAAAATTTTCAAAATGAATAAAGAATTTCCGAGGCAAAATATTTCCGCCAAAATAACAGATCCTAAAAGCATATTTAATCGTTCACTACCCATAAAGTAAGGAACTTGGAAGAAAATTTAGCCTGGCCCAGCTGTTGTGTGCAGCATGGATGCTGAGTTTCCAAATATTAGTCACCTTTGTAAGTCTCAAATTTAGAATTGTATCATTTAAAGATTACCATAAACTTTCTCTCTGAGATTAAAATTTCTGAAGTCTAGAGTCCTCCAAATTTTGAGAATCAGGAGGTTATTCTAACTTAGAACTTGGGTCATTATTTTGATTTACATACGGTGTTCGTGGAGTTCTGGAAATCTGGGGTTGATTGTAAGTTAAAATTTGGGGGATTATTTTGATCAATATTTATTCTACTTTTATGCATTGCTGGAACCATTACGATGAACTAAAATCATAACTTTGAGGCTTATTTTGATCTACACAAATCTATTCGGGGCATTCTGGAAATAGGAGGATTGGAAACTAAAAATTTATCATTTGTTTTTTTGAGACATGCGTTACTTTTTTAACACAATCAAGAACAAATATTTGGTTGTTACCATTTGGGTGTCCTCGCATACAGCTGTATAGCCAAATCTCTAGATCCTTCTATCAAAGTTAGATCATTATAGTATTTTTGACATATGATCATTCTAAAAGGTGTGCAAAACGGAAATGGTATAATTATATACCGGCTTTTTAGCAGAATTAACTGAGAAAAAAATGAAAAATGGATTAAAATTTTGAGATAAACTTGAACCAGATTGTTATGCAGGGTTCATTTTATTTGTTTAAACTTTAGGTTCATTATTTTATTCACAGAATTTTGCTAGACGTTGGATTAAATAGAAAAATAGTACTTGTAATGGAAGTATACCTTGTTACAAGTGCTTTTGCCTCTGTGTTTTACGTCTTTCCTCGAAAGAGCTATGCATATAACTTATTGAGGCAAATATTTAAGTTTTCTAGCTTTATATGAGTGTCTCTATAGGTTTTATCTACATAAAGATATTGGAAAATCTGAGACAAATATTTGTGCAGTTTATGTAGAAAGTATCAAGTTATGTTTGATGAATATGGATGGTATACTCATATATCCTAACTATAATCCATGAGGTAATGGAAACCCAAAGTACACACATTTCTTCTACTGTCCATTTCATAATCATAGGCATAAAAAGCCTAAAAATAACCTATAAACCTGATTATAAACTCGCGATAATGAAAATGGATAAAGAATATAGTGTTTTTGTATTTTCTCTCTCTTTTTATTGGATTCAGGGCTCATTTTGGAATCCTATAATCACTCTAGGCTTGATTTAAGATGGTTAAACAACCATTTTTATTAAGGGCACTAAATTTCTCTAGTGGATGTCATTTAAACAGCGTGGTAAAGCAGCTGTAGTATGTGGTTCCCAGAGCAAGAAAAAGTATTACCATTACTATAACAACCACATACTTTGGTCGCATACGTTTCAGTTGTATGAAAATTGCAACACACAGCGGGGTGCCCCGAATGGGTGGAAACTCCGGTGTTGTGAGACGACAGAAGTGTAGTTCAAAATAGCCAAGTGTTAAATTGGTCTATTAGATACAATCAATTGCCTGGCGTGAATGTAGAATGTTCTTCTGATGCAGTGTGATGGTGGCTAACCAGTGGTGTAGTAGCCAAATTCCACGGAGGCGTACATTGAAGTTTAACTGATAATTGCAACATATTAGCCTACACCTCTCCGAGTAGCTTAACCCTACCATGCCTACTGCAAAGACAAGGTGGGTATGAGGTGTGTCCCAACATGCCATAGCGTGAATACGGCTAATCATTGCTATGGCAAACCTTATCCATCAGAGAATAGCATGTTTTTCCCTCCTTTAACAAAGACGTGGAAGACAATGCCTAGTTTCAACAAACTCAGCCGAGGTCTCAGGTTTCCACAGTTTCGCCTCCTCCTTTCCTCGTGCCGGGCTTCTCCATCAAAGAAGATTTAGGTAAAGAGCTCAAAAGGAAAGTAGATAACTACTCATAACAAAGTGTAGAAGTTGAGAAATTAAAGTAGCTATAAAAATCCTCCTCAATCATAAAAGGACGTGTCCCGAAATATCCATTTTGACGCGCCCCAAGTAGTTCCCTCTCTTGACTACTCGTGTTAAGTAGGATCCAAACAATATCACATCCCTCAACTTTACCGCTTTCTTTACGAAGCTCTTTTGGAAATTAATGGCACCAAATACCATTATTGGTTATCACTTTAATATTAATATAAATAAATACTTATATTGATTTTTAGGCGACTATAAATCAAAAGAAAGTAGTTCTATTGATTTGAACCATACTAAATATTTACTCTTTTCAAACTATCTTAGAAACTGGTGTTAAATTCACTATTAGAGCTCTAAACAACACCCTCTGCTTGCAGACCATCCTAGGCAAATAATTTATAATGAGAAACTTTCTACGACGGGGTTTAGTCCATATTCTTTCCTCTCTTCTTCGTTTTATTAATTTTCTAGTATTTTGTATCTAAACTTCATCACACAATTTCATTTCCCCTTAGATTCATGTATTTCTTAACGGATCTCTTTCAATTTTTACTTGTCATTTTTTAAAGAAATAAATTACAAATTTTCTACAAATGCCTAAATACATTTTTGTCCCCACCAGTCTTCATTCCCTTTTTCTTTGTTTTCCACATTACTAACAGTATATTTTTTATTTTCCTTCAAGGCAAAATTCTAAGACCCGAGGGAAATTTAAATATAAATCATTTCCCACATTTGTATTAAAAATATATTCGTGTAAACATTTCCTCGCCTTTCACGCCTGGCAACATGCAATTCACTTAACTTCTTCAGTGTGTCGGTTTTAATTCAACAATATAACAATTTTCACTGGTAGAAATGACTTGTTGGTAACCACGTCACTCAGAGCAATGCTTCATCCCTCCTCACGAAAGCTTAGGACTCCATTCTCCACTAAACATCAGAACGCTAATCTTTTTTTCTCTCTCTCTCTCTCTCTCTCTTCGCACAATAACAAACTAGGAATTGATTTCTGTATTTATTACTAAATATTTGTCTTCATCTGCCCCAGAAATGGGGTGTCATATGTAACAAGAGCCAGAATGCTGTAGATAACATCTGCAGGAGCGCGTACACTGATGCATCCTGATCTGAAACTCTATATCTACCACGCAATTTTACTAACCCAATTTTTCAGAGCTATTCTGTGCACATGTAACAAAAATGCAGAGTCTAATGGCAAGAGCAAATGAAATTTAAATTCAGGCATTCTATACTGAGGTGATACGATAAGGATCTGGGAAAAAAATGGAAATATCCTGGCCGGGAGTCGAACCCAGGTCAACCTAATTGCCCAATGGGTGCTCTGACCCATGGACTATCCAGCACAGCACTCGAAAGCTATCCAAAGCATCGTTCTATGAAAACCAAAATATCTCTCCAGTCTAGAAGCTACTACTTTCAAGGGATTTTTATACCAAAGCTCTAACCAACTCATAATTGCAAAACCTCGCTATCCATCTGACACATAAGAAAGAGAAACTATAGATCAACGGATAGTAACCAACTACCACATGCTTTCGCTATATTTTCTCCCTGTCTTTCAAAAATCTTTTACAGGTAGAAAGAAAGATGCAGAAACCACCCGATCCGCATAGGTCTAATCTACATTAAGATCATTGTCCATTAGTCGAAATATAATACTCCTTCAGAAGATCATTACCCATTCGTCGATCCCTAATAATCCTTCAGAACCCTGAAGGGGGGCATTCTATGGACTCTGTTAGACCTTTTTTCTGAATGCGCTGCCCACCCTATCAGGCTGAGTGCACATTAGAAAAGCTCTGTGACTGAGTTGCAATGAACTCTGATGGGGCCTTTGAAGGTTGTTCGTTCTCTCCCTACCTCTTCTTTCTCACTAGTAGTTATTTTACTCTATGGCTCTTCCCTCAACCCTTTGTCTATCGGCACTTGGTACAAAGAGAAACTGTTCGAATGCGAACAGACTGTATATTAGGGACGATCTGTTACCAAGTTGAATTGAACTCTTTGCAGGGTATGGAGAAGTTATTAGTCTTCTTCTTTCTTGCACATTATCACTTTTCTCTTTCCTCTGAGACTATCCCGTCAACCCTCTGCTTAGGCTTACGGACCTGACCAGCTACTTCATGCCGTGTTGGAAGAGAGGCTTTGAAACCTTTGTGATTATAGCCATTTAACGCTTGCAGGGTGTAAGAGATCAGGATTTGAGAGGACCTGGGCGTTGGAGCGTGAATATTGGGAATATAAGTTTGACCCCAATAACCACTTCTTTGCATGTACTAGGTTAATCACCTGAGTCTGGCCGTTTTCTGCAGCACATAGCTGTACTGATCTGCCACAACTGATAATCAGATACTGGATACCTTTTCGAGTATTAGTACGTCACATTAAAGTTATCCGCCCTGTCGATCTGCTTCTCTTGCTGCCCAATTAGGAGCTACGATCAGTTGGGAAGGACCAGTCACTGGGTCGCTTCTGATCGGTGTGAGTCATTCTCCTAGGTTGGAAATACCATTCTTTAACGCACCATAGATGAACCCTGAATGTCAGAAAACCTGAGTCTGGATAGGCGTGAGAGGTTATAGCCCCTTTTTTGCTTTTCAGTGGTCACAAGCTTAAGAAATTACTGTTTGTAGGCAGGATTTCAAACATTACACCATGGTTTTGTGGAGTACAATGTGCTAGAAGGTTTCTCCTTTGCCATCTTCGTAGCTATTTTCGGATAGCTCAACTTCTGGAAAGGAGGTACCCCTCTCTGGTGCTTTCTCAGAGGCCCCTCGAAGAATCTTCTATAGCAAAGAGGGCGCTACTCACTCTCCATTTTTAAAGGGTTCGGGGGTTTTGTCTGCGTTGGTGCCTGCCAATCCCCTTGGGTTCTCATGACCGACCACAACCACCAAAGAGAGAAAAAAGGTGGCATTGTTCCGTGGGCTTTGCCCACGCACCTCAACGATTAAAATATTGTCATGTTGATGGGAGCCGGCATGAAAGCTCCATCTTTGTTACAAATGCAGGTCGGCATCTCTGACCAAGGGACGAGATATAGGCCCTATGAGCTTTCACTCGAGATACCTGACACCTTGGGGGTGTGGCAAGTTAGAGGCCCTTCTTGAGGTGAGGATCTTCCAGAGGTGACTCCACTTTAGATGAGAGGGTCGTTTATTGGGCGAAAATTTGCTGAGCCGCCCCTGTACAACGCTCTATTCAAGCGGCACTGGCTCTTGATGACTCGCGATAAGAGGAGGGAACCCCTCCCTTACCTGGTGCTTATTTTATGGCTATGATCTTCACATCTCAGATAAATGCATTCGTGCCACTGCCACGGAAAGCTACTAATGCCACCTTTTGGCCATACGAGTGGCTCATGTAGACGTGCAAAGTCGTGTTTACCTGAAGTATGTGTAAATTGGTCCAAATTCTTCGCCGTCGTCTTAACTAATATACCTAGAACGTCTGGTCGTTTCTCATGCCTGCTGCTTTGGTGGTCGGCCCGGTATGATACAACCCTTAGGGAAAAGTGATATACCTGCATGCGTTATAAGTGCCGCCGGAACGATTCCAATGTCGGTGAATTTCATCAAGGTAAGCCTATATATATATATATATTTTATTTATTTTTGGCACTCCTGCCGCTATTCCTGTTGGATATAAGTATGTTTACTTAAAGGAAAGACTCCACTGGCAGAGATGCATAAGCTAGTGCAAAGAATTCGGGAAAAGTTCCCGAAGGACCCACTCTTGTTCTCTAGGAGAACGGAACCAAAATCTCGAAACAAGCGTCCATGGGGAAGTCTTTTGCGAACGCTTCCTCCATCTTCTGGAGGCGAAAGGCTACTACGCCAGCAAGTTTACATTGAGTGTATTGCGCTTCACTCTCACTTCGTGCTCAGACACAGTACTTGGTCGTGCCGATATGAGGTAGGCCATCCTTTAACCCTTCAGTGAGCGAGACATGGATTTCTGCTAGATCTTTTTAACAGCATTTTGACAGAGGGTACTATCGCAGACTCTTGGTGAATAGATACTGTGCTCGCTTTTCGCAAACCGGGGAGATTTTATTCTACCTTGGCTGGTTTTAACCCGATTTCTCTAAGCTCCTGCCTATGCAACTTGATTGAAAAATTGTTAAATGGTAGATTGGCCTTTTTACTGGACAGCGTAGGCCACCTGGTTTTGGCACAGTGCAGCTCATCGCTCGTCAGTGCGAACCATTCCATTACTAGCCAGAAGATTGGAAGAAGCATATTTTTCCGGTCCCGTTGTTTAAATCTCCTGGCTAAGACAACGTGCTTAAATCCATCGGTCGCCCGCACCGAAATCACCTGTGGCTTCAAGCCGATCCCCGATCTAGCCAAACACCTGGAGTGTCTGTGAATATGGCCACGCGGCTGGCCGCAAAAAACATTCTGGCGTCTACATAAAAATTGAGGACAAGGTCAATCTCCAACTAGATTCACGTGTGATGGTTTTAAAGGTAAATAAATTCCATTATTATTTTAAAGGGCAATAAGCGTCCACTTTTAAAGTGAGCTTTGGGTCAACCATTACCTCATATTCATTTCTTAAATTCATTGAGTATCACTTAAACTCGTTTAATTCTTAGATGTGTAGTTTGTTTTGTTAGATTACCCTTTTGTTTTGTTTGGGTGGTAATTAAAGATTTATTTTCTTAGAAGTATTTAATTCAATCCTCAAAACGCTGTACATGGCACTCGAAATCCTTAAAGATTAAAATAACGTAATAATAATAATAACTATATAGCCCTCTTAGAGAAAACGCATTCAAGGAGTTTTTGAAGTACCTAACAAACCTATACGTACATACACTACCACTCGGTCCTTGCAAGGTCACAACAATCAGGTACGAGGCCATCATCAGGTGGAACTGAAATTGGAACTGGTCTGCACTCCGAATCCATGGTTGGATAAACAATTTGGTCCTTATTCTTTGCCGAAAACCCTTTTGTGGTCACACTGCAGAAATAAGAATCTTCGAGATGATCTCTGGGCTCTCTCCATATCATACGAACAGCGACGTGCATTGAAGCTTTCTTTTTGTTAATCCAGTTACCTAATCCATTAGAGCAGGAAGTACAAATTTGGTGTGGTGCCCATGGTTTATCTTGGTCAACCAGAGGGTAACTGAAGTAAGGTTTGCACATTTTCTTTATATCATTTGTGATAGAACGCTGCTGAGATTTTGTCGTAAAATGCCTACATACGTGTACATAACATAATTTATTTCGATGATTTTTACACTCTCGAGGCATTGTTACTGTTTTGTGGAAATCTTTCGAAGCCTCTTATGATCAACGCAAAAGCAGCAGCTTAGAAGATGCACATCGCATGAGGAACCTGAAAGCATAAAACAGAATTATAAATAATTGCGCAAAATACACATGTGGGTTACAAATGTAAATGAATTCTTCTCTAACCTCTTTACCCCGCAAGAACTCACGAAGCATTTAGTTTGCTCATCTTAGCAGTAAAATAATAATGCAGGCAATAGAGCAATACAGGTAATATACTGCATTTTATAATCGCAGTCGGCCATTTTGATTTTTTGACATATCTTAAAAAGGGTAGGTGCTAGAGCAAATGCAAAGACAGATTCGGGTTCAACATAGAAAATGCATTTAGAAAAGCATAGTAAGGTCTCTGATGAAATATGTGTGTTGACCACTGTAATTTTCAAACATTTTCCATTTCATTTATATAATTTCTCTCTTGACTAAGAATTTTACAATCATTTCAGTTACTTAGAATTTCTTTTAGGTATCTGTTTTGCTTTTGTTAAATAATAAAAAAAAAATTTGTTGTGTGAATTAAATAAATATTTTCCATAAAATTCACTTGATATTTTTTTTAAGTGTATAGTTGTATTAAATAATTTTGAAAAGATTATACTTTTGCGTTCCTTTTAATCATAATCCATTAAAATCGGTGTTTTATAGTTTTAACTTATTTTTATAAATTTCTATCATATATTGGTCTGGGTGTGTAGGAATGTATAAATTTATATAAATATGCATCATGGAGATATTTTATCCATTATGTTGCTGTCGTCAAATAACGATTTCAACATTTCGATGCCTTTCCAAAAATACCAGAAAAATTTGCTTTTCTGTATAGAAAAAAATAAATGGAAAGTGCTGCAGTTTTTAATAATACGAGTATTAATTAAATATATTTTTTTATGATCTTTCCAAGTCCTGAAATTTTATGTGTGGTATTTTGGTCTGAAATGAGTACGAAAAGCGTAGTACAGGCCCCCCAAAAAGTTCGTCAGTAATTTTAGTTTTCATTATTTGACCTATTTTGCCAACAATATTTAACTAACGAATCAATCAAAAAAGAGATCGTTTGGAAGGGTATTTCACAGCTGAACATGAAATTCTCATTAATTCATCAATATATTATATAAAATCCCTAAAAGTCAAGTTTTAAATTATATCTCCATTATATTAATATATTGTGCACGAACCACAGTTATGAAATTTTCTATCCATATCCCCAAATCAGCAAAGAATCCCACTATTGGCGAGGATTTAATTTAACTAGCAATGACAATCTTTATTAAAACAATTCTGCAACAAGCTAATAAAGATGTGTAAAATATGCCTCTCAGCAATAATACAGTTCGGAACAGAATAGATTAAATGAGTGTAGATGTTGAAGTACATATGATCAGCTGGTCGAAAAACTAAAATCTAGGGGATTCTAAATACAGAGGGATAAATCAACTGTTAGAAACATTGAAGCTCTGATATTTGCCTACGTACGATATATCGATAATGAAGAATTTTTTGATGAGTTTCTGTTTTATGAATCAATGGAAAGTACCTCTATCGCAAATGATATTTAGAATAAGCCTTAAAATTATTTAGATAAACACTAGGTATCAATGGACAACAGTACATCTTGTGTAGCAGATGCTTCTCAATTTATGATGGTCAAAAAAAGTGGCTGCTTAAAATTAATGGAGGAAGACAATCGAGAAATGCGCTTGTGCATTGTTTTATTTACCGACAAAATTTAGAGGTAAAACAATGTCAACTGTTCTACAGGACATCTTAAAATCAGTAGTAAGGGTGTTACATACTGTAGAGGTGTAATAAGAGTTTAGTATATATATATCTATATATATATATATATATATATATATATATATATATATATATATATATATATATATATATATTTGTGTGTGTATATCGAGGACAAGAAAATAATAACAAAAGACATCTGGGTTTAGCTTGGCCCGTCCGATGTTCTCCGGTAACATAGGACAACCGGCCAAAGGGTAAATGTTACGAGACAGATTCCTGACCTCAGCTCAAAAGGCAGGCCTTCGAGGGTGTACTTATAAACAATCCATTCAAAAGTGCAAACGGCTGATCTCGTATTACCCTCTCTCAGAGCTAAAAGACGCCAAGCGCCGGAGACCAATCTGAGATCTCACCTTGCGAGTCCTCCCTCCACCTCCCCATTACCGCGCGGGAGTAATTTGTGTATATAACAGGTTGACCGGAGGAAAAGTAGCTTTTTGTTCGTTCTAACGATGGAGACAAGTAAGTCACCGGGTGAAGAGATTTTTCGAGTTTGAGAAGGAAACAGAAAAAGCACCGGTAGAAAGTTTTCTGCAAGTTAAGGAGAACTTGCATTTCTTGTACAAAACCAGATTGTACCAAGGAAGCTCGGCGCCGTTCGAGCCCCTAAGATATTGAGTTTTAAGCTAGCCAGTTTGAGGACTCCAAATCTTACTCTATCTTAGTTGGACAAACCCCCAACTAGATAAAAAAAGAAGACGACGATTTCATCTCGTCCGGAAGAAAAGGTAGAGGGACTAAGCTTCCGCTTGAGCTTCCACCCACCCCAGATCCCTCGTGACGTCACCCGTCAAACGACAGGCAGTTAGACAAACGCCATCTATTGAGCAAATAACCAATTACTTCAGCTACGCCTCTCCGGAACAAAATCTCTGAGGATAGTCTAACTGGTTGCAGGTATTTAATCTCCATTACCTTATGTGAGTAAAGAATAATCTTGTTGTTTATTTACCCGTGCATAATAATTAGTTTATTAGATGTCTGGCCAAGGACAAAGATATTAACTTAAAATTGTTCCCCCCGTAAAATTCTATCTCGAATCGAGCTTCGAGAGCTTGCCCAGCAAGCCCATATTAGATCTGTATTTGTTTTATGTTATTTAGTGACATGGTTTATGTTCATTAAAGTCTATATTTTTAGTAAAAGCACGGTTTTAATTATCCTCGAACGAGTTAAAGTGGCAATGTTTGATAAAGTCACGAAAAAAACCCTTTTTATTCATTTACCAGAATAAAAATAAAGATGGGCACTCTTAGAGAACGCTCCTCAAGCGATCACCGAGGCACGAAACAACGCCTCAAGTTAAACTTTTTTGGTTTATTAAAAATTAATAAAACAAATATATATATATATATATATATATATATATATATATATATATATATATATATATATATATATATATATATATATATAATCTTGGCTAACCTAAGACATATACATAAAAACCAATGCTAAATGTGAAATATGAACATCTCTTTAACCAATTTTGTTAGCATATGAATGTATATCATGTAAGATTGTTGCTTCACACGGAGGTAAGGTGGTTATCTAAGGGCAATTGCTGGCAAAGATTCAGGGATCTGTTCGATATTCTTAGCGATTATTTACATCCTAACTAGAAATGAATCGCATTTTAAATATTAAAAATAAAGCATATCTCAGCTATTTAGCAAATATTTTTGACAAAATGAATTTATTAAATAAAGAGTTACAACGAAAAATTATTACACTGGTAGATTCAAAGTCCAAGATCATTTAGTTTCATCACGTTTTTGGAATTATCACAGAAAAATGCTTCTCACCAAATATTTGACCGATTTTATCAGCCAAATTAGTGCGAAGTAAATGATGCTTCTTGTTTTATTATTGTTAATCCTTCAAAAATCAAGAATGCAATTTCGAGTAAAAATTTTCCGACCCTAAAATAATGAATTTTCCATCTTGGATAACTCAAACATAATTAATGGATCTCTCTGATATAGCTATGCAGTATTAAGAATATCTGTCAGAAAATTAAAAAATTATGATTCTGTTAAAACTCTCTTCAAAATAAAAGGGAGTTAGATGTGGCTCTATAATGAGATGGCGACAAAATACCCAAATGTTAAAAGCTTAGCAAGAAATTTACTATTGCCATTTCCGTCCTCATATTTGGTATAATGTAGTTTCCGTGCTGTAATTGACATGTTACAGAAACAAAAGGTTTGATTTCACCAAACGAAGCGATTTAAGGTTGAAACCAGCGAATTTCGAACCTCAGATAAATGCATTTTGCGATAAATATCAAGCACAAGCATCTCATTAGAAATGATTATTTTTCAAGCGTGATGTATTATTCTTTATATTTTTTTTTACTAAGACTAGATTTTATTTGGTTTCAATGATCTGATTTTGTTAATTCTATTATTTTGTTTGAAGGATTGTATATATTTATCGAAGGATTTATTAGTGTAATAGAATTTACATTTAAAGAATATAGTTGAATTGGTTACATCAGGGGGTGACATAGCAAATTTTAATAAGCTGAGGTGGTGCATGGAACAAAAAAGGGTAAGAAACACTGGTCTACGTGGTTGACCTTCTATCCCATTTGGTTCGACCAAGGTGCCATCTCTGGAGCGTCCACTCCAACAGGCATTGTACCGCATCTCTCGTTAAGCTGGAGCTCGCAAGTTTCGGTTTTACTTGGGCAAAAGTAAGGTGGTACACTTATGCTGCAATCTAAGCCTGCACATGACACAGAATTGTTCCTAAACTGAGTGTTTCCAGAAGTGGTGAGTTCACACCGTTTCTTTGGTGTTTCGTTTCATTTGACCAATTCCTCACCTGAAATGCTCATCATATTCGCATCCTTATAGACTTGTACCCGTGCGTTGAACATTCTTCGTTTCTTAACGTTTATCACTTGATGTACTGATTGGGCTACTGCCTTACATACTTACAGATCCTTTGTTCGTTCGAAGCTTGACTAGGGATGCTAGTTTTAGACATCTGCAACCAAGAGTGCTTTGTGTAATGTAGACTCGACCCACGAATCGATTTCCTTCTGCCGACCTGTATCGTCACCCATTGAGAGCATACTTGTCAATGCCAGGTATACGCAACTCGCTCTGTGCCATAAATAGTTCATTATGTGCTTGTTCGCGCGAACCTGGTGCTTGTCTCATTTGTCAACGGCTCTCATTGTATTCACGGACGATTTATAGGTTAGACAGTTCGCCTAGAGATGCCAGTCATAGTCTAAGTCTCTGAGCTTAGGTCCAAAAATCACTTCTAAGAGTACGGTATAGATCCAGTGGTGCCTCTGGTTCTGCTCAGGATGAAATCATGGAGGGTACCACCTATGACTATTTGTCACCACGATTCTGCTTCGGAAGCCCCGAGATTATTGCATTTGACCATTTTGGAGCACACTTCAACTCATGCTAGATCTGTGATTATGCACACAGTTGGCTCCATTCAAGTTCAAAGATGGAGCAGCTTCTACGCCTTATCAACTTCTTTGAATTCAGCGAAGCTTTATCAGGCGCTGCTTCTGTCTTAACGACCGAGCTCTTTGCAATGCACAGCTCTATACGGGATATAACGTGTTGTGCCCGTTTTGGAGAGGAGATTGTAATCTTTAGGTATTCACAAACCCTCAGGAGTGCTCTTGCTGCATTTTAATCTACACACACCCTGTTTCGCGATAGCTGTGATGCCACGGTTGCCGCAAGCCGGGCAGATGTCGAGATTAATCTTCTGCTAGGTTTTTGGACATGTAGGATTTGCTGAGAATGGTTGCGCCAATATGGATGCCGAAGAGCCCTCGACGACGTGCAGACAAGACAACCAGCGTTTAGTTATTCTTCACACCGACTACATCGGAGAAAAGAGGGCAATTCTGCCTGACAAAGAAGATGTGAGACGGCAGAGGGGAACTTAAAGTTGCGTGTAATTGCGAGGTGACTGTTTTCATGGACCTACCCTCCACTGCAACCACGGCTTCACGTCGCTTTCTTTTGTCTTATGATTTGACACACTCGCTGGATTTACTTCTATTTGATGGCGCCCTCCCGTGCAACTTACAACGAAGACTGCGTTCTCCCCCAGTCTGTTTGGCACATTCTTGTTGAATGTCTAATTCTGGGTTATCTTCACGCACATTACCTGTCCCGATACAGGGGATGGTAAGATCGCTATATCTATTCCGTTGTGCCTGGTTTGTGCTCACATTTGTGGACTATCTGGCCTTTAAGATGAACCTCTCCTCCACCGGGGAGATCTGGTCCTACCTGGAGATGCCAAAGCGTGCTTCATTCTACTTTTTGCTTTCATTCTGTTGTTACTTTTTGTCTTCTCTTTTTTGTGTTGGTGTTTTGGATATTTTAATGTAGACTGTAGCGACACATGATTTGCCAGGGAAAGGAGGATCAACGAGGAACCTCACAAATGAGCAGCCTGTTTGACCTATGATATCCTGAAATTGGGCACACGTATTAATTTCAGAAATAATATACGAAGTAAAAGTAATAAACCAATGTAGAATAGAGCAAAGTATACTTATATATATATATATATATATATATATATATATATATATAATATGTAAAATTCCAATTGTACATAGGTAGCGACGCCCGAATTACAATTGCAATGTGAAGTAGGCTGAAAGAGGAACCACACAAATGAGCACCCTGTTAGACCTATGAAATCTTGAAATTAAGCACACATATTAACAAAGAAATAACACGCCATTATAGTAGCATTGGACCAATTTACTATAAAGAGAGCTACTTATATTACAACTGTACATGCATTAAAAAAACATGAGTGTAAGAAAGGAAAGCGAATAGTTTGGAGGTCCTCACGCAAAACACAAACATACTCGCTCCGAAACAGCTGCGAGGCGAAAAGGTCTCGATGCACGATAAGGAAAACAGCTTGCTAAACCTAGGGTGGCAAGTAATCTGACCAGTTAAAGGTGACTTTGACCAGCATAACGACAAAATCACTGGATATGAATACCGGTTTTATAAAGCCACGATCAGGCGATCAAATGCAATGCACATGTGACCACACTGAATACGTACTCTCACTTTTAACTCCGTCCAGCAGTCTTAACAAAGTACACACGAACATATTTTTCACACAGTAAGCTCCGCCCCGCGTCCAGATTAGGAAAAATGAAGTCATGCCCCCTTAATTAGAGGGAGTATAAATGAACCGGTTGAAACATTCTTCACATACATACAGAGACTCAGAAGTATTCATTCGTCATCATTCTCACTCTGATTTTTTTAGGGTCAGGAGTCCATTCCTCGTGCTTAAGTCCTGCCGCCCCAGTCACAAATATCTAACGTTAGAACAAAATTTACAACAAAGCCGCGTAATACTCGACTATCTTGCTTGCCCTAATTAAGATAGAACTAAAACAAGAGTAAAGCTTTCAAAACTCCATTTTCTTTCCAGTCCTTCTTTTACCTCAGTGATAAACAAGCTACTCGTACCTGCGACTGAGCCTATAAAGGTATTCCCCGCAAGAATTTTGGGAGTCATACCAAACTCGGCAGGGAGACCTCGAACACTTTCGCCCCACATTTCCTCAATAAACTGGTAACTCCCTCTATAAACTGGTGAACACCTCTAAAATCCAAAGCCTATAACACCAATACTAGGCTGAAGTTTTGATTGCAGTGACTATTGTCATTGGTATCAACTGACATTTGGCATGTTATAAAAAGAAAAACAAAAAAACACATCTTTCAGAAGAACCGAGCCTCTTCATCCTTCGTTGAAACGTCTTCCTTTTTCAGAACAAAATTAACAAGCCCCTGGTTGCGTTTAAATGATTTAGCGACTTAGGGCTTTTAACAATCTAGTGACTTGACTAGGATACGAATGTGATTTCGAGTGACCCCGTAGGTGAGCGTCTAACCAAGTGAAGGTTGCAGAGCGGTTAAAGAGTACAGCTTTGAATAATTTGGGGATTATGAAATACTTATTGGTAAGGTCCAAAACTTGAAGATAAAAGTTTAAAACCTAGTCCGATTGTTAAATGTGGATTGTGAGTTTGTTATCCTAAGCACATGACCCGTAATAATAATAAGTATAAATTTCACAGGGGCAATTTTAAATGAAATTCTAAATCTCTTCTGGATAAATCTTGCCACAAAAGTCAGCAAGAAGCAATATTGTTTATTTTTATTTTAGATGCCCTCTGGCGGACGCAAACTCAGGCACACCTGTAAAATTACAAGGATAATCCCTTTTTTTGCTTTACTAAAATTAAACTAATAAAAATAAAAGTTACAATATCAATAGATCCTAATAATCAATTAAAAGGACAGGAACAAAGGAATGCCCTGGGCCCTGAGGACGGCCTCCCTTAGTCATGGACGTAGGATAGCCACTAAAAATGAAGAAAATTGAAATAATGCATAGTTTTTCAAAAGTTCTGTTACACTCATTTTTTTTATCTTTCGAGAGGTTTACATGTGTGATATAAAAGGTTGCGTCAAACAAACTTAAAGTTACACTTTTCCAGCATGTGTCATTAAAACGTCTTTTCGATTGTTTGTCAATCACTGCCCTCTTGCGTGAGCGACAACAAGTCCGAGAACGCCAAGTGACTCAACCTCAGCCGGATGACCGTCCACAGAGTTGCAGAGAGGCTCAAGAACGGGGAAAACCTCATATATCGATCTCGTTCACACAGAGCTCAAATTGTTAAAGGTTTGGCTGTGATTAAGGCTTTCGAAATTGTTTCGAATCGCAAAATCAATGCACTCACGAAGAAGTTGAAAATATCGGTAGCCCAGTATCCAGGTTTGTCAATAAGAGGGCAACGAGAGCTTGGTGTTCGTAGAAAGGCTTCTGCTCACCGACCATATGCAGAACAACGTCGGAAGCGTGGTCGTCGCGTTCTTGACTTGAAGAGTAAACGGGGATCGAATTTTCAATTTTCTGATTGATAAACCTTCACGTTCATTTCTTTCATCAAAAAGCGGACAAATGCCTGCTAAGCTTTGGCCAGGATGTCTTCGAGGTGCGCTTAGAGTCTAATTAATCATCCGTCCATCGTGATTATGCTTAGCATAGTGGCTTTGATGAGCAAGAAACTGTCGCTGGCGTAGTTCGTAGCCGGTTACAGGCTCACTACGGCCGATTACGCGGAAATCTTGACCACTAAAGTCCTGCACTGGGTGAGATGGATGACGAAAAAGGCGGCTCATGCCTCTCCTTAGCACAGTGCCCTGGCCCGCATAGCCAAGTCAATACTAGAGTAGTTAGGGATGAACATAAACATCTGGTTGAAGGAATTTTGGCCAGCGCAGTCGACGAACTTAATCCCTTCGACTACAACGGGTGGGCGCATTGCGAGGACAAGGCCTGAAAGGTCCGCCAAAGCAACGTCGACCTTGACCGTGGGTGGGAAAATATTAAGAAGGACTTCGTCCGCAACGTGTGTGCTGGTTTTAGTTCTTGCCTAGAGTCCTCACCACTGATGTCGACCATATTGATTTAACAATAAAAACGTGTCTAACTGCCTAAAAATATAATTATCCCCTTTGTTGAGAGCGTCGTAACGAATGTAACAGGAAGTTTGCAGTACCCGTTATAGAATAAGCCTACCTCCAAAAATCCATTACGCCTCAGTCCAAGGTGAAGGAGTCTTTTCCTGATAGAGCGAAGAAGTAGTAGTAAACGTACTCTTCTCGATAATATGCTAGGTACCGCAAACGCAGTTCCTTAAAGTATGACACTATGAAAAAGCAGCTTACAGTCTGTGGGACTATGCAGTCTCCGAATAAGGGTTCGTATATACGCACTCTCAGATGTTGCTTTGTTCCACTCGTATTTCAGATTCGGAGACGACAGAAACTCGGGTGGATGGGGGCTGTCCCGTAACTAAAATTGTTTCGTGCTATCTCACATCTCCTGTATTATACTGCTCTAAGGAATAACCTGATCCCTGCCATGTAGTCAATCCGACGTTGTCCAGTCTTGAAACAAGAGTGAGCTAGAATCGAAGCCAACCCACTACGTACATCGGAACGTCTAAGGTGTAAAAAATTATATGGCCTAAGAAATACCAATGTAATACTCCGATGGTATTGTCAACAGAATTATCTCTATTGCAAATGTGCGGAAGGCATCAGTTGCTGACAAGAGACCGGCATTCTGGATCGAGTCGACCTTTCGCAAAAGATTCGTGAATACAGAGGAATAAAACTCAGCCATTATAGTCTTTTGAGGAGAGAGAGTAACATTAATATAAGGGATAAGTAGCCCTATCATCTCATTCCTTGTTAAATGCCACAAACTAAAATAACTATTCGAATATCTGCTTGCCAGGTGTGGGGTCGGTGATATGAAATAGCAAAGAATCAGTGCGAGTCTTCTACGTGAAGCCTAATCCCATTTGGGCAACAGACTTATGTTAATATTAAAGAAAGCCAAGATCCATGGGTTTAGGCATAACGAGCTAGGCAGTTTAGCCTGTTGGAACTAAAGCTCTAGGATAAGCATATAAGTATTACCTAACGAGATAAAAAGTAATCATCGCAAACTTTGGTGAGACAAACTACCTGCCGTATGTTAGTGATATCTTTGATGCTGAGTGTAGAAAGACTGACCCTGAGGACACAACTCTGCAGTAATAATTTCATATTTGCTCCTACAGAAAAACAGGGTGGCGCTCTATCGCTTGTATAGAATGGAGGTTCTCCATGATGCCGTATCCCACACAATATTAGTACCTGCTCAGGAAAGCATTGCAGATAACTCTGCAGCAAGAGAAAAGCATAAGGTATAAACAGAAACTTAAGGAAGCTGCACTCTGAAGATAAGAAAATATAAGATAATAACATTTACCAACTTCTCCATCATTTTCACCCAGAAGAGGTTTGAAATTTTGAATAAAAATAAGCCGGGTGGGAATTCTCTCTCTTTGCCTGAAGAAAAGCAGGCACGGTAGACATTCTCAAACCTCTGGAAAGATACACTCAAACCAGATTCTTTTGAACCAAATTCACAGAAAAGCCAATCGATACTCACCTGACTGTCTAGACAGCATACCCGATTCAGGCTGGAACAGGGTTGGTATTCCCGCATGAAACGAGAGCGGAACGCATCACGCTCAACGAAAACCCATTAAAGTTTTTCTCGACTATGAATCAAGAAGAAGAATGGAAACACCTCATTAGGCCTCAACTGCTCACCCAGCTGCACGGCCCCCAGCCAGAGCGCGGAGGAGGTGTCGTGAATCCCTTGTAGCCCGGGAGGGTGACACGGGGAAGTTAAGGGATTCGATGATCTCTTTTTTTTGGAGGGCGTCCACTCGTTCCCTCCAGTTTAATTTGGATCGGTAGTAAATTTGATAGTGGAGTGATAATATCCCTTTCTTCCGTTAACAGGATATATCTAGTTAACTTTAGAGAAAAACTTTAAATATCAACGGGATTATCGAACTGATCCTCCTAAAGATTCTGGAAGATGTTTTCGTGTTGTTCGAAGATCCATTGATAACAACTCTGAGTAAAAAGCTTTTAATCTGGCAGATAGACTACAAATCAGACCAAGAACATCAGTAAATTACCTCCACTCTCTAAGATATTATAGACAAGCAGCAATAAGAGGATTCTTTAAACTATGAAGGAGAAGCAGGAAGCTGAATAAATGAGATCCATCCTTTGAACCTGTGGCACAGCAAAACATTTGGGACGAATAAAGGATTACTCATATATCAAAGAGTAAATTGAATATATATTTGAAGATTACCCTCTAAAGAGTTATAAATATATATATATATATATATATATATATATATATATATATATATATATATATATATATATATATATATATATATATATATGTCGTGGTATGACATTATATTATATCAATACCATATCATATCTATGGGGGAGGAACAATAACTTGAAAGCGAACCGACAAAAGCAAAAGGGACGGAAAACCACGCGTTCAGACAGGCTGAGTAACGAAAGAGTGCAACGAGGTCAGGAAAATTATGGACAATGGAAAAGTTCAAGGTTATTTAAAGAGAAATGTACAAAAATAGAATTTTATTTACACCAAAAAGATTAATAAGAGAATTGAAGGGTAAAATTACCTCAGAGAATTAACGGGCAAAAATCACATCAATAAACGAAGAGGGGGGGGGGGAGATTAACTCAATTGGGTTGCTGAAGGGGGTAGGGGGATTGGCTTTCGGATGTCTTCTGCTCTTGAGGTGAGGCTGCTCGAACTTAAAAGCGGGAGGTTGGAGTGATGACGGTTCTCCAAAAGCAAGGGGGGGAGGGTAACTTCCAGTCCAGGGGAGAGTATTTCGGCTACCCGAAATGAGTCGGGCTTCGGCAGGAGTTGATGAAAGAAGTCGGGAAAATCACTCGGGACGATCGTTTAGTGGAATTACCTCCTGGCTGGGGCTAATTCCAAATACACAAAATAGTCCAGCTGTCACTTTGCTTTGTTGCTAGCACTTGACTTGGAACCATGGGAAAATCTTCTTGGTTCTGGCGAGACTTTTAAACTCTGTGTGTCTTCCGGGGAGTCGAGCGTTATTTATATCCGAGGCTCTTCCTGGAGTTGGGGGTTAGCGGGAAACAGCTCTACTCTCGAAGAGCCTCGAATCTTCTGGCAGAGCTATTTTAGCCCGTATAAAGGTGAATCGTGGGGGACTCGATTCGAGGCTACCGCTTGTGGAAGGGGGTGGGGTAGTCTTACCACTTTAGTCCTAGCCGGGCCTTTTGCTGCACATAGGAGTTCCTTTCTGCTAAAGATCTTCCACGTGGGGATTCCCTCACAATATATATATATATATATATATATATATATATATATACAGGGTGTTCACAAAGTCAGGGTACATAGGGGATAAATACATACCTTTAGAATAAAACAATTTTATTTAATTATAATGTTAAGAAATTATATTTTCAATATGATTTTCATTATTTGCAATGCATAATTCGATGCGCCTTGCTAAATTCTGGAGAACTCGATTAAATAGGTGTACATTGCCGTCGATTTCAGCACACTGACTGATAATGCGTTCTCTCAAGTGGTTTAGATTTGCAATCTTCATTGAGTAAACTTTCTCTTTTAACATACCCCAGAAAAATAAATCAAGGGAAGAAAGGTCTGGTGAACGAGGGGACCCCTTCACATGACCTCCTCTTCCAAGCCAGTGAGGAAAAGTGCCATTCAGCCAATCTCTAACATTTGTAGCAAAATGGGCAGGGGCTCCAGCCTGCTGAAACCAGTCCGGAAGTCCCTCGCCTAGGCGCTCAATTTGAGACATTAATTTGTCTCTCAACATGTGGAGATAAGTCTCACCGGTTCCATGTTCATCAAAGAGGAAAGGTCCTAGCACATGAGCTTTCCCCAAACCACACCATACCATCACCTTTTGGCAGCTTTGCTGTTTGGATGGATCGATCCAATGTGGATTGTCTTGAGACCAGTATCGAAGATTCTGTCTGTTGACTCCACCATTAACATAAAACAAAGCTTCATCACTGAACAACAAAAGGTCTTTAGTAAAATTGATATTTTCATCCAATTTATCTAAAAACCATTCGCACATCTGCATTCGTCTATCGGGGTCGTCTTCATTTAAGTGATGCAATATCTGTAATTTGTATGGATGGAACTTCTGCTCTCCCAGGATTTTGTGGATAGTTGATCTTAGAACACCCAACTCCATGGATGTCCGACGAAGTGATTTCTTTGGGCTAGCAGCAATCTTGGCCATGACAACCTTTTTCGTTTCGTCTTAAGTCTTTGGTCGCTTGGAACGGGGTTCGTCCAAGACACTGCCTGTTTCTGTAAACTTCGTGACCAATTTCCCGATGGCAGTAAAATCAATAGGTTGCCGATCAGGGAGTCGAAGGTTGAATTCATCGGCGATTTTGCGATAAAACCATCCTTCTCGTCTACTTAAGAGTACCAACTCGATTCTTTCTTCTTTAGACAGAGCCGTCATTCGATCTGGGGAGGAAAAATAACATAAATAAATAAAATATTAAAATTCCTATGTTGCCAGACTTTGTGGACAACCTATATATATATATATATATATATATATATATATATATATATATATATATGTGTGTGTGTGTATGTGTGTGTGGGTAAAAAACTCACAAAGTATCGCTTGAGTAAGCAATAAATGCAACAAAGCCCACAAGGAATATTAATACGAGGATTCCAAGTACTTTCGAACTTTATTTTGAGTTTTTTATCGAGGAACTCGAAATAAAGTTCGAAAGTACTTGGAACCCTCGTATTAATTTTCACTGTGGGCTTTTTTGCATTTTTATATATATAAATATTTATATATGTGTTTGTGTCTGTGTGTGTGTGTGAGAGAGAAAATAATAGTAAACCATAAATTTGAATCAAAATTTATTTAGAACAACAGAACTAGTTTCGGCAAAGATGCCATTTTCAACTAAGTAATGAAAAAGCAAAGGAAAACGCAAGAAACTAACTGGAACAAAACAACTATTTAGGTGAATTCAGGGAGAAGTTCTTAATCCCTGAGAACAATTGCTTCCAAGGGTCTATAAATACGATTGGCCACTTTATTCGAGATATCTAGTCCATGTTTGTTAGATCGTGTCTGCACAAAAAGGCTAAAACTTAAGGCTATAAATCACGGCTACAAGTTAAGGCTGAAAGATCCACCTTGTTTGATGTCAACGTATAAACATTAGACCGTGAAAATCGATTTCTGCACAAAGCTGTCGCTAACCTCAATCATCTTGGTAAACTTCTAAATATATACTATCAAAATGGACGCCACTGTTGAATTATGAATTTAATTACTACTCAAATAACGCCGCAAATCGGGTGTGGGTCTCTAAAGAGCGTTCTTGATATTTAGTGTTTTAACACAGCATCACCTAAACCTTTACCTACGATATTTTATTCCAATTAATACTAAATACCCGTCTTATTATGAAGTTGCCTTTTTTCTGCTCTTCTCACAATTGACAGAGGTAAAGATTCGTGTATAAATAGCTTAGGTTGTCAAGAAATTAGAATAGTTTTTTTAAGCTTTATACAAATAATAATTGTTAGGTTTGTTTAAATTGTTCCAAAATTGTTGCAAGTTGTTTGAAGTTAACAATTGTAACAACCACTCTGCTTATTTTAATGTGTATCATTGGGCTGTCTTTATTAAACTAGATATACTAAGTGTCTTTATTTTGTAGTGACGCCGTTACTTATTTTAAGCTCCATTATTTTCGAACCCTTCATGAATGATGGCGGCCAGTGAGCCAAATGTAAGGCATAACGTGCTTTATGATTATTAAAAGGAAATAGAGGTTGTATTAGAGGTTGCAATGCAGGTTGTAATATAGTGTGTATTAGACAGTGTATTACAGGTTATATTAGATGTTGCATTACAAGTCATAAGAAACATTACAGAAATGTATAAAGATTTGACACATTCTCGTAACTGTCATGGTTGTTTGAAATATTATGTTCATTCATTCATTAGAACATCGTTAAACGGGAAATTTTACTCTGATATTTTGAGGTGGAC
The DNA here is from genome assembly GCA_963969495.1 of Ceratothoa steindachneri. Classification (NCBI taxonomy): domain Eukaryota; kingdom Metazoa; phylum Arthropoda; class Malacostraca; order Isopoda; family Cymothoidae; genus Ceratothoa; species Ceratothoa steindachneri. The sequence goes on from OZ018322.1 coordinate 10,382,996, forward strand.
AAGAATATAAAATATATTTAGCAAAACCGAACGAATTTTTTAAGCAATTTATCCAGTTTAGTTAACTGGTGAAAATAACTTTATTGAATGTTTTTTTTAAATCTAAAATGATTTTACTTTCCCTAGAAAAGGACAGTGCGGTAGAATTGAACCTGGGGGATATCGACATCTTACGAAGGGAAAAAACCAGGTAATTTAGAGAAAAATGAGGGACTTAAGATGGCACTGGAACTTTGCTTCCCCCGTTGAACCGGAACATATGCTAGAGAAATTATTTGTGATTGTGACTATTAATTTGTGAGTAAAAACCTCGTCATGATGTACTATAAACTGGCTACAGAGGCGAGTTTATGACAGGTCCGTAGACAAGGTGACATTCCTCTTTGAGAGTTGCACCTGAAGTCGCTCGAAACGGAAGGTGTAAGACTCTCACTGGATCAAGTAAATATAGTCCCTCTCAATTTACTAAGTAAAGATCATCCCTTCCAAAGTTTCATTAGTAAAGATAATCCCTCCCAAGGATTAAATTAAAAAGAAATAACCGTTACAAAAATTATTGAGGAAAATATTTGTTAGAAAGTTTATTTTAAAACAATTAAAAATTGTAAATTTCGTAGAACTCTAGAAAATAAATTTCAATAACTTAATTAAAATGGTATTGGCTGGCAATTGTATCGCAAAAATCCTTGAAAACTCTGTATTTATGTCTTTCAAGCCAAATAAATTCCTGTAGATAAGAGTGTAGCATTTCTCTCTTACATCGTCGCATGCGTTTAATTCTTATTTTATTCTTCTTTCAGGAGCTTTAAAATGACAATGTCATAACCTCGTATACCTCCAATTTTACCAAGTAAAGCTCTCCCTCCCACAATTAACCAAGTAAACTTAATTCCTCTTTTTTGTCTTAGGAGGGACTCTCTTTACTTGATCCCTATCACGTTTCTACCAAGTTCCCACATCTTTTTTAATTACCTTCTATATCTTTTATCGATCTTCTTTAGTTAATTCTTGCCAACCTTTCTTCTGACTTAATTTAAAAAAAATTCTCAGATTAATTAACGCAAATATATAAAAAAGATGACTTTCATTGATAAAAGATTCTCTACATCAAAACACAACTCAATCGATTATTTACATACTATTGTATGTATCTAGATCCTATCCATTGCACCATACACGCAAACCTGTATACAGAGAATAAAAAATACTACTGGGCGTCCATATCTTAAAAGGTATAACTATTAATTTTCTAAAGTCCTTTCTTTCTTATTTTCGTCAATGAATATATAAACGCCAATTTTGCCTAGAGCTCAACAAGTATGTTAAAAAACCCACCTTTTGCATTCGCAATGACAGCTAAACACGCCATCCATTCGCTTTTCATGTGCATATTAAAAGAACTTCTCCAAAGGAACGAAATCACCCCTGCCCCTAAATAAGTTGTGAAGTCTACTGTAACAAAGACCAAATTTTTTTCGGGCCTTAGCTTCACCGATGGATGAAATATCTTCCGCGTCGCTCAATCCAAACTAAATGGAAAGATAAAAGTAAAAAACTCCTCAGTATTAGTGTTTTTCTAGGGTAAGAGGGTTTGCACGGTACCTTTGTCCATACAAAGTAAAGAGAAAACATGAAGGGCTTTAGAACCGAAGGAGATGGAACATTATCAGATATGAATAGGGATGGAACTTTATCGAAGAATTCGCGTTTGATGCTAGAAAGTAGTTTCAAGGGTGAGTTTGCCGCAAAATGATGCTCTTCTATCAATTCCTTTCTATCATTATATTTATTTCCATGACTTTTTTTCTTACCCTTTTCAAATGAAGTCTTGAAATATACGTTGGATAAAGTATTCTTATTACTCTTTCTGGAAATAATCAAGAGTTAAGGAAAGTCCATTTTCATTAATAGACAACCGAATTTGACGACATGCTACGAGTATATAATAGACTCAATACAATAGGTTTGATAGCTGATTCGCGTGGAGTGCCTGCTTTCCTTATCTGCCACTCTCTGTAGGGACTGGCTTGACAATATGCGCACACATTTGGTCTATGTAGCTATCACATATTTTCTAGTCCCTTAAACTCAATTCTACAAAACTATTTTACAAAATATGTTTGATAAAGATCCCTAGATCCCTTTACTTATGTAAAAGCAAATACATTTAGTGATTAAAGCAGGCAATTTAGGCCTTGCTCTCTATTAACAAAGCTATCAGTGGTCTGCTAAAACACGATGGTTTAATCTTTTCTCTCTATAAATAGTTAATTTCTCAATTTGAGAAACTAAAATTAAAATATTGTTCAATACAACAATATGATAGAAGAACACGCATGATATTTTCATTTAACCTAAAAAGTGGAACATTTATAGGACTTTGATAAATTTTCGATTGGTTTTAATTTATATATGTAAAAACGTGGCTGAGCTACTAGGGTTTAATAAGGTGAGTGGTTACTTCTATCATTTAAAGGTAGAACGACTCAGCTGCACTTTTCTAAAACTGGTATTATTGTTTATGTGATATATGGTATCCATTTTTTCTGCTATTTAGGTTGCATCTGTCGATGGCAATGGCTGTAGTCCAAGCTTGAGATGTGTGAGTGATGTGGTGGCCGGTTTCTTTATCAGAAAGCTTATTTCATGCAGATGGGCATAAACCATTTCAATATGTACAATAATCAAAGTCAATGAAGTGCAGATGTGTTGATGATTCATTTTCTGTCCGATAAAAATAATCTTATTAATTATTAGAGAAAAATTTGAGCACAAACTTGAACGTCTCTGGCTAAAGGATTTTTAAGAAAAGCTCTTAAACAGTGTGGGGAAAGTTGAAGTAAGAGAAAATGAGTAATAATAATCTTAGAAGAAAAAGAAAAATACTTGGAATTGTTAAAAATAAATATTCTCACTCTCCTTGAAATGCATTACCTAAAACTTTGAATAGAAATATGAATAATATTTGTATCAATCTATTTTTTTCTCCTCTTTCTGCTTTTTGCCTTTCCCACTATCTCTTATAAACAGTTGCTCTACTTTTTCCCTTTTTTCCACTTCCTCTGCACTTTATTCCGACAAATGAGTTTTGCGTTAATAGTTTTGATAGTTTATGGAGATTAATATTATAAAATCATACTATCATGAAAATATCCCCTTATGTCAAGCCCTTTACTTAATTATCTATTAGAAATACTCATCTAGACAGTTTTAACTACAATTAATTTAGTCCTATTTAAAAATATTTACGATATAACTTCCATCCATTGCCATCTTCGTGATCTATAGTTAATTTTAGTATTATTCTATCTATTGATCCTTGTTTTTATTTGTCTTCTTCGTGCTTTGCTATTCCTATAGTAATCGATACTTTCTTTTCTTTTTATAGTTTTCTAAGTGTACCTAATTTGCTCTATTTTATCTTCGCAAATTTTGAAGTCGTATGAGACTCCTCCCCTAATCAACGCTCGTACTTCCTACTTCGCACATTTTCCGTTTTTTTGTTAACCACGACACTAATTTTTAACTAGTTCCGTCCACTATCTCCCCGCTACCACAATTGTTCGTCTTCCCTTGGAAAATCCACTTTCTGCCATCATTCAACATGAAAAACTTGGTATTGCATCACCGACGCTGCCAACTTCTAATTTGTTGTTATGCTCTTGATCCTCAAACGAGTGTTTCTGTATTTTTCCATCAAAAGAAAGTAGCAATGGTTACTATTACTAATAAATATTTACTCCCAATACTAATACTGAGGTTTGGAACTATAAGTTAGCCACCTATGGATCCATACATAAGATTCCAAAACTAATAATTCCCTCCTCAATCTCAAGAGATAGTGACTACAATATATATCAGTATTATTATTAACAGCTAAAAAATAATTTGGATACCCGATATTTGAGGCTGTTAAGCCAAATATTTAATTTAATCACCTTTTCCAAAGTTTTCTACGATTTTCGTGAAAATTACTTGGATATAAGTTGGAACAAATTGAAAATAGACGTTTATTTGTTCCCATAAAGTTTGGTGCAGCTTTTCCGGCAAAAGTTACAAATGTATCGGCTAAAAACGTTTCCCTGAAAGGAACCAAGGAAAAGGTTATATAGTAATGACATTAAAGTGCCATTCGCACAATATTAAATTATTCTTTTATTCTCTCGTGAGCCAAACGCTTCTCGAAAGCAGATATCGACATTTCACGACTGAATATTGAGAAAAAAAGGTTAATAACTACGAGAGGTGGAGTTAATTGAAATGAAAGCTAAATTTCTGAGAAAGACAAAAGTGAAAGATATTTTTCAATAAGAACATTGAATGAAATAAATATAAGAGAAGAATAGAAAAGGCGAAGTGAATATTGGAAAGAGTCGATGTAATTGCGTTACGAAGATTGAAAAAAGAATTGGTGTATTGCATGGAAAAAATTTAACAAAAATGTGAATACAGGGATTCGGGGAAACACAGGGGAATGGGAAGCAAAAAAGGGGCTTATATAAATATGGTGAATATTATTGAATTTCAATAAAATTTATATTTAATTGCGGGTATGTTTCCTACAAGGTTGATGAGGGTTAGATGTTACGTTTAGGCTAAGGTAGGGGGGTAGCAGAAGTACAGCAAGGTCCAACCAAGGTGAGGTTAGTTTAGAAGAGATGGAAAATCCTGTTTAAGGGCACCTAATATTAGGTCAGGTTTGATTAAGTTATTATGAATTGACAAAGTTTAACGAATTGTTTGAAAAATGAGCAAATTTAGCAACGCAGTCAAAGTTATATAAAGCAATTTCCTCTCGTGGTTAGGATACAATAGATAAGGTTATTAGAATTAATAACGACAACAAAGATCAACCAAAGTTTTGGTTATATAAGGTTATTAAGAATTACCGAATTTCACCAAGGTCCCACCAAGTTTAGTATAATAAGAATTTCCAAACTAAACGAGAGTCAATTATACGTTAGTATTTCGGAGAGAAATTAGGATCCAAGTAAGTACATTTTACCTCATTTTTCATCCCCACCCCTGTTTATTAACACGTATATGACATGTTATTGAACTTAAAACATAGGTTAAGGTAAAGGAATAATTATTGGAAATGAACCATAAAAACATCCGTGAAAAAACAAAATTCCAAAAGTATTTATCAGAAGGAAACTTTTTTAACAGCGCCCATGTTGCGACTATCTTCAAGGGCGCAAGTAGTCGTAATTCAAATTCCTGCCTAGTACTAGGCTACGTTAAATTTACAAAAGCCAAACCAAAACAGAGAAAAAGTAACCAACAAAATAAAAAAACAAAAACAAAGAAAAACGCTAAAAATTAGAAACAGAACAAAGGTAAGAAGAAGGAAACTCACTGCGGTGTCGGGGGGAGGTCTGATCAAAAACCTAAAAAGCGGGCTTTTCTACTTCTCCCCCCCCCCCAACAAATTGTAGGTCATCATCCAGGGTATTTAAGGAAGAAAGAAGATGAGAAGAGACTAAACGAGTAATCAAAAAACACAACAAACAAAAATTTAAAAAATTAGAAACAGAACAAAGATACGAAGAACGAAACCCATTGCGGTGTGAGGGAGAGGTGTGATCAAAAGCCAAATAAAAGGGGGGTTTTTTGAAGGTCCTACTTCAACGAAATGTATGTCACCATCGATGGTATTTTGATGAAAGAAGATGAGAAGAGACTAAATTAAGAATCACAAACCAAAAAAAAAAAAAATACGAAAAAACTAGAAGCAGAACAAAGGTAAGACAAAAGAAACTCACTGCGGTGTCGGGGGAGGTCTGATCAAAAGCCCCAAAAGAAGGGGGTTTACTTCTCTTCCTCAATGAAATGGAGCTAACCATCGAGGGTATTTTGATGATGAAAGATGATGAGAAGTGATTAAATGAGTAATCAAAACCCGAAACAATGCAAAACGCAAAAAATTAAAAACAGAACAAAGGTAATAAGAAGCAAACCCAATGTGGTGCCGGGGGGAGGTCTGATCATATGTATATGATTAACAACATAAAAATAGTATCAGGTATTTTCAAGGCCAAGAAGCACATAAAATTTATATTAGTTTTACATAACATATAACCACATGTGAATTATTCTAGATCAGCCACGCTAGGACCAAATATAAATCCATCAGATGTACTCCACATCGAACCATATGCAATTTGCAGTAGATATACTACGCATAGAACAAAATATAATTACTATTAGTTGTCGCTCTCAAAGAACCACATGTAATTACTAGTAGATCTACCAAGCATATGACAAAATAGCAATAGCATATGATATATTTACCATAGCACTGCAGGTAATTCATAATAGATCTCCCACGCATAGGAATAAATTCCAATGTATATGATGTACTTTACATAGAACCACATGTAATTTATAGTAGATATAAAATACATAAGTCCAAATACAAATAGATGTACTTCAGATAGCACCACATGTATTTTTTAGTACGTAAAAAATCACAAGAAACGTGGAAAATGATATTGAGGAGGTCCGAAACCATTTATTCTTCACTTTGTTAATTTTCCTCAAGTACCTTAAGCATTTATTCTCCATTTTCCCCTTTATCTACTCCTCTTTCTTCCAGAATTATTCGGCATACAGTGCTTGCCTTTGCTTTTATAAATCAATAACAAATACAATGAGATGGCGAGGGTCGTTGATTTAATTAACTAAAATCTAAGTATTTATTTATTTCTAACTCAGTCTATCGATGGAAATTTTGAGTTTAAATCTATTTGAAATTTTGTATTTTACCGAATCCATTTTGATTAGATTATATATTTATCTATTACATTTCTTCCAGCATAAATATAGCATAGTCATTAAAAAAATAGAAATATGAAAAATGAAACATGGAGATCCCATTGGCCAGTAACTTTGTACAGAGTGGCTTGAGCAGATTTTCAGGTGCTTAGGCGGGGAACATAAACAAAATGAATGTTACTGAGATGATTTTAAACCCCTTTCACTTAAATAGATGTCATAGCGTATTTTGGTAATATTTGGGAAGAATGATAGTCAATGATAGCGGAACTATCGCCAGTTAGTACAACAGTGCGAGTGAAAATGGATGAAAATACATCAGCAGAAGATAGAAAAAATAGAATTGACTATCAAATTTTAAAGCAGGTACATTACTTCACTTAAAGAAGCTTCTGGTTCTTTATGGTGCCATAGAAAGATAAATCGGCAGAGGAACAAGATTAATTTCACGTGCGGAAATAGTTCTTTAATACATCTTATTTAAAAAATAGTGTATTTTGAGCTTAAAATACGGAACTGATAGTTGGAACCTGGCTACAAAGATTATTTAAAAAATGAGCACAACTCAAAGAAACCTATATAGAAAGATACATCGCTTGAATAACTCGCAGAGACCATTACATTATTTGAATAAGAGCCCAACGCAATGTTAGTAAATAAAGTCCGAAAATCAAAGTTTTGAATTGGAAATAAACAGAACATAACCAAGAGCAACGACATATCAGCGAAACAGCTTAAATTAGACCCAATTATACATAAATATAGCTAGAAAATGACCTCGTCAATAGACAGCGGGAAGGTAAAACTCGCTGAGGTACAGGTAATTTGGTTTCTCTAGTCTCGACCATAATCTGTGCAAGCAAGCGCATACCTGCATATTCAGTGCCCCATTCTCCACATTCCCTTTAACCAACCAGAAGGACATCATATCAATACATTTATCAACATTTTTATTTTCTATAAAACAGTCTGTACTTAACCTATACTCAACCAATATTGAGCATAAAGCAAGAGTTAATTTTGCCCCCAAGAATGTGTTCGCCTAATTGAAACTAAACGTATGAATCCTTTTCACACCAATTGTTCCCTTTCTCGTCACACTGTAAAAACAGGACAAGAATTGATTCGTATGGGAAAATAATCACTTGATGAAAGTCTATGAAGTCCAAAGATTGTTAAACATCTGATAAAAATGTCCTTGTAAGAGTAGTAAATGATAGGTGACCGTGTCCTTAAGGCAAAACAAAAATGACATTGAGGGTTTATATTTGTATAACAACTTTCGTTACCATCTTGCGTGATCTTTATCATATAAGATGAACGAAGATGGATTACTACCTTCTTGCTAATGTCTCGAGTCAGAGCAGAAGGAAAGGTTATAGGTAGGTTTCGATCCCTTTCAAGGAAAGGAAATATATGATATTCCTTCCATTGTAACTATATTAATGCTTTACCTTGATCCATAAGAGACTCGAAGAGATACAAGAGGCTAAGAAAAGGCATTCCAAGGATAACGAGGGTCACAGCTTTGACCAACAAAGTGATTGGAGCGATTGAAAGGGGACGTTATGAGGGTATTTTAAAGAAAGATTTAGAGAAGGAAACGGGGTTGTAATTGGGGAATCTTGTGTTTTATTAATGCGTATATTCGAGCGCACCATCAGCGAAAAATGGCGAGGCAAATGCAGTTGATATTTTATTTCTCCACAAAAATTTCCCAGTTCACATTAAAGGAATAACAAAGAGAGCCTTAGTTTTTTAAAATGTTATTTCTAGATATAGGAAGTGTATCGATGTGCTAAAAGATGACAGAAAGACGAGAGAAGAGATTCCACTGGAGGTGACTCCGAAAAAAGCAAAGAGAAAGAAACACATCGCTTGGCAAGGAATCGAACCTCCAGTTTTCTAGACCAGTGCACTGCCGACTGAGCTAACAGAACCAATAAGACTGACAACAAATTTCCTCAATTAACTTTTTTGTTTGCTCATCCGAAGACCACCGCCCAAATGAATACTGTGCATGTAAGGATAGAGAGGATGAAAACGTAAAAAGCACGCATCCCTTCTTTGAGCGACCGAAAGCTATCGTCCTGTGTGGTTAGCGTGCAAACTAACACGCATCGACCCCAGGCTGAAGAGCTTGATATCAGAATGTGGTCTGAGGTTCGAATCCTTGTCGGACGATGGGATTTTTCTCTTTGCTTGAATCAGGGTCACCTCCAGTAGAATCTCTTCTATCCTGGGTTGTGTATCATTTCTCCTCATACATTCCGTTGTCAATCTTTTAAGCGTGGAGGTAGGTAAATGCGTGCTAGTTTACACGCTAACGACACAGTCCGATAGCTTTCGATTCCTCAAAAGGCGTGCTTTTTTCCTTTTGATATATATATATATATATATATATATATATATATATATATATATATATATATATATATATATATATATAAACAGGATAACCAGGACAGAGTTGTAGATGCCTCGTAACATTTATTTCAAACGTTTCAGGATTATAACTAATCTCATCATCAGTGCTAGAGAAAGAATACAAAATACAGAGTTAAATGTATACATAAAAAATCAACACATGTGATAAAATTGTGAAACATGAATATTAAATTTGAGATTAATTATTTACATTAGAAATATGGAGGAAAAAACAAACTAAACCAACGAGGGAATTTCTAAAAAATAGGACGGAAACTAATTGACAATGGATTTATTCCTGCACCCTGTAAAAAAAACAAAAAAAAAACAATGTGAAATTTAAAAAATTACCATGTATTTTTAACGAGACACTATAGTTAATGGGACACGTTTTTCATTGTCCAGTTATTATTTAGACTGGGTTGAAGTTTTTTAATTTAAATTGACTCTAGCAGGTAAAGGTCCGAGATGTTTCTTACCGCATTAAGTATCGTGAAGTTCTCGAGTGTAGCCCAAGAGCCACATTGTGACAGATGGTTTCGAATTGTAGATGGATCAGGTTTTGAAAGGTCTAGTCCAGTTCTTTCAGATCTACCCATATGCTGCATGAAGCGGGAGTAAAGCGTACGCCTTGTTGTCCCCACATCTGATACAGTGCTACTGCACGTACAACGAAAAACGTATATAATTTTAGGTTGCATATTGGTGGGTAGTTGATCTTTGAACTTAAATAATGATCCCAGTCTGAAGTCATTAATGAGAACGATAGACGGTAATAATTGAGGATAGGCTGAATTTAACAGTTTAGCAAATCTTTTTTTTAGGTTTTTCTTATTGGTTGCCAAAGTATGGTAAGGAAAGGAAGATCTTTAGTTTATTGACAGTTTGTAGTGGAGACAGAGTCGAGTATTTTTTACTGAGAGACAGACTAATTTGTCTCAGAAATAGTGATTTGGGATAGCCATTGGAGGTAAAGAATTTTGTTAAAAATTCGAATTCTAAATGTAGGTCTGGAAAAGTTGAAAACAAGTTATATGCTCTATGGAAGAGAGTAAGAATGGCATTAATTTGGAATTTAATATCACAGAAGCTAAAAAAACTTAAACCAAGGTTCGAAAAAGTGTGTTTCCTGTTAACATTTGACGTGAATTGATTGTCCATTCGGGAAATCTTCACGTCAAGAAACGATATCCTATTATTTTTTTCAAGCTCACAAGAAAATTTAATATTTGAAAGTTAAGAAATTAAATAATTGAGGAAAAGTGTACAATGTGACTTATGCTTAAATAATAAAAAAGTGTCGTCTACATAGCGCCTATATAAAACCGGACGAAAATTAATGGGGCAATCATCAAGCCAAAGTGTTTCATAATAACATAAAAACATTTAACAACGAGGGGCCTAGAGGAAGTCCCATTCCAACCCCATTGAGTTGTTCATACAAAATCCCATTTGACAAAAGAATGAATTACAAACAGCAAGTTCAAGGAGAGTTTTGAATAAGGTCTTAGTTAAACGTATTTTCAGGTGGAGTTACGGATTATAATCCGTAAATTGCGTTTTGCTTCACCTTTAAATTATATCAATTTTATATTTTTTTCCTAAACTATTTTAGCATGATATGCTAGCATGCTAGGAAGCTTTTTGATGTTCAAATTAATATGGTGCATAACGTGGAGTTGACGTGAAGGAATGTTTATACTAATATCCCATAATACACTTTTCTCCTTACTATGCTAAATGTGAATTTGTTGAAAGGACATGAAAACGATGGAATTATTTTATATTAAAGTTTTTTCACTTTTGCACGTATATTTAGCTCATATAAGTAATAAATATTATTTGATAATTAAAAGGGCATTACGTTAACTTGTGATGAGAGAAATGTAACAATTTCAAAATATTTGGAATAACATTAACTATGACACTCTCAATTGCAGATATCAAATCATTTTGCAGATGAAACGCCACAGAATGCTCCGATCCTTCTCTATTTGTCTTGGTCTAAGTATACTTTATTTCATAAGAGGTAAACAAAACTAACGATAATTACTTTTATTTTGGTTATTGTGTTTTCTCTTTATATCTATGTAATAGAATTTCTCATTTTCCAAATTACAACGCAGCATTTACATTTTTTAAAATTGTCTATTTTCTTCACTCTTTTGATTTCTTTCTTTAAAATTTCACAGGTTATTTTCTTTAGATCACTAATGACTGTTGAAAGATCACATTTTACAAAGTTTCTTTAAACATTCTTGATTACATTGCTTTAATTTGGGTTAAAACTACAAACAAGGACAGTAATAAACCTTATTATTAGATGAACTCTCACATTAGTGCCTTTGGTTAATAAGAAAAACAGACATAATAAAGAGTGGGAGAGACAGACGAAGTAATTTGCTGTTCTACATCAAGGGTAGCTCCAAGTAATAACACTGTAGAAGAGTGACTCGGCATTGTACGGCAAACTCGAATTGTACCTTTATAGCTATTTCGTTTTTAAATGATGATTACAATTAGATAATGAATTTGGTACCGATTGCAATCCACTGGAAGTTGGCAACACAATCTCGCACCACCAATCAATTTAACCTTTCCCCTTACCTCAAAAGGACGAGTTACAATTTTAGTTTGGGATGCTGAAGTTGGTCAGTATAATTATATAATCTTTCACTTTTTAGGAGTAGTTCCCTATCCATCTTTTAGTAAACTCGATTGGAATATCAATTAGAGTAGAATATAGCGTATCTATAATGATTGTGTTCGTTTCTTTTTGGCTTATCCTAGTTGTAATGTGCGGTTTTGTAAAGTTTTTTACTGGCTGTGGGTCTCTTGTTTGCTTTTAAATACTCTGCCTACTTGTGTGCCCCAAAAGAGAAGATAATGCTTTATAAGTGTGTAATTTCGGCGGCTATGCCATTGAAAGCAGTCTCTTTTATAGCCACCCTTAAAAATCCCTATAGACAGTCTGCAGGGTGAATAACAACGCACCGTGAGATACCAAATTTAACCTCCTTGCGGGACGCCAATGTAAAAGAGAATAATAATTAATTGAGTTATTTGGAGATAGAGATATTAATTGATTGATTGAGCTTTTTTTGCATGCACTCAATGAAGGATTGGAAATCGATTCCCTGTTACCCTGACTAGTTTATTGTGGTTTGTGAATGCACATATAGATAATTATTGTATTCACTGATTGATTGTGTTATATCTAGATGAGTTGATTGACGGAATAATTCATTAGGCGAATTTATTCCTGGTTCCCTTATTGAGTTGATTATTAAATAATGCACTAAGTTATCTTAGTCCTTTATTATTATAACAGCAAAATATAAAGAATATAAGAAAGGTATGTGAAAATAAAAATGGACAAATTAAGGAGAAAAACTTTATAAAAATTATATGAGGATAAGGAGAGAGGTACTGGTGGGCGGCTAAGGAAATAAAAAATAACGCCAAAGTACTGTCGATGGTCCAATGGCACAAAGGACAATGTTGGTACTGGGTCCCTGTGGCCTTATATACCCTCAGGGTATGGCCACCAGAACTAGGCCAGATGAAGTTTCGATCGCGAAAGTGTTCTTTTGGGACCGCACATCAGCGGCGTTGTTAGCGGCGCTTTGGACATAAGGAATAGTAAGCGAGGAGCAGCGGGACTTCTGTAAGATGTCAGGTAAAGTAGGTCCGCTGAGGTATTCTAGAATTACTTGTGTTATTTTCCATTGGCCGGTGTTTTGGATGCTGGGAGTCCAGCCCGAAAAGATTCTAGCATTTGGGATAATTAGAAAAGTTAGCTAATAAATCAGTGACCCGTAGTAAAAGGAGTATTGTGGTAACTTAACCTAGGTCGTGGCAATGACTAAGGAGACAAGACCAAAGTTGATGGCCATGCCCGTGGTCGAACCGTCATAATAAGTGGAAAGTGGTGAGGACTTATGTCTTCAAGTGCACCTCCATCGCATGTCAATGATAGGGAGGAAATGGAATCGTTCGTTCTGGAAGTGATGGCAATTGTGATTGTTATGATTACAAAGTTTGGTTCAGAAAAGTTTAAGTTGGAAGATAGGTGTGACAAAGTTAATTGGGCCACCTAGCCAAATTTTCGTTGGATCGTGGGAGCCTTGCAGTAAGAGATGGCTCTGCGGACTTTAGCACGCGTGGTTCGAGTTTGGGCGGCTAAGTCACAGGCAAGATTAAGGCGGACCCCGAGTTATTCGATATTGGAGGTAGATGTGAAGATAGATTTAGCGCTGTTCAGCTGTAAAGAGCTGCGGAAGAAACAGTCTAATGTGTCGAGCAGGCCATTCAATTCACCCACTAGTAGCATAACGTTTAGATTAGTAAATGCCTGGATATTGTTAGAGCGGGCCTAGTGGGTTACGATACTTTCCAAGAGGGTTTGCATCAAGAAGGGGGGCCCTCAAAACCAATAGGCAGTCTTTTGAATTGCCAGCACTAGTCTCCAACTTTCAATTCAAACTGGTGTCTTGCCTACGCATGCAAGGGCAAATGATAGAATCTATTCTTCAAGTCTATCTGTATTGCCATGTCTCCCGGTTTTTCATTCTAGAGGACCTTAACGTTTTTCGGTTTCTTGAAGTTAGCCGGAGTGGAGTCGTGAGCAAGCGCGGACATATCATAGACCACTTGTATGGACCCATCTGGCTTGGGGACTCCGAAAAAATGGTGTGCACGGGTGACTCGACTCATTTCTTCTAATATATTTTTATTGGTGAGTAGTTCTAACGTCTGCAACATTTGCGGAGCCTTCAATTGTGTAGAAGAACAAGGTTAAATGGTGGCTATGTGCCCTTCTGTATCCACATGGATCCGGAGAGATCACTGCATGGAGATGGGAAAGCATGGCTGAACCTGGGCAAGGAGGCGGCCGATGCCGTTATCACACGCCCCAGTTGTATTTGCTTAGGGACCGATTTCGTCGCCTCCCACCCCCTTTGGCCACCTCTTCGCTAGCATTCTGGCTTTCTGCTCGAAGATTGAAATCCCTTGGACATTACAACGAACGTAATCACGATTTCCCCTTCCCCCAAATGAGTACCCGGCTTTTCCCCAATTTTACGCACGTGTTTGGAGCCACCTCACCAGGCACCTATATAACGCTTCGACTGAGTTTAGAGAGCAGCACTGTTAGACTTCCGCCTTCTCCAATGAATAAGCTAAAGGACGCTCTCGCCCTCACCCCCCAGCGGCGATTTCGATTCAAGTTAAAGGCTAAATCGCTCCGTGAACTCTGCCTTAGTCAATCGGCAAGCTTCACCATCAGTGAACTCTGCCTTCCCTAATCGGCAAGGAATGACAAGGATTCCCAACTCCAAAGAGGCAAGTGCTTCCTCGTCTAAAGTTAGAGGTAAACCGACTTCTTCCATCGCCTTCATCGTACCACACCTGGCCCTTTTTGGCAACAAACCCATATGGTAATCGTAATCGTTGCAACCTTTCCATTGATCTTAAATCTAGCTTACCCAATTGCTCCATTATTTATAAGAACGCGCCAGTTCAAAATCCCCCTTTAAATCATCAAACTGAATCTGACCTCTTTAATCCCTTAAGTAACCTACCTGATCGCGTGTGGACCATTAACCCCGTCTTGGCGACCATTCCCTTTAAACTCAATTTTTATGTAAATATATATATCATTTTGTTGTTAGTAAAGTTATAATTTTGTCATTGTCTTTCTTTTGCAACCCCAGAGGGTACCAGCTACCTGTTAATCTTTGGCCAACTTGCCCTCTGAAATATTTGTTTAAAAAGACCCCACAAAGTTAATAATAAACCTTCCTCACTGCACTCATAACTCTTCCCTTTTCACTAACGGTCTTCAAACAACTTCGGCCCCAAAGTACCTACGTATATATAAATATAGAGTCCGGCCATTCCACGACAGATTGGAAGTAACGATAGCTCCTGGGTAGAAAACTCCGTTCCTCTGGGAGAGTTTTATGATATTATTAACTGCTGGTTATTGGATAAGTTGCCAGGTTTGTTGATTTTCAATTTACGTAACTATTTGGTGATTTTTTTTGCTGAAGAGGATTGACCACCGGGCTCACTTGATCCTGCATGGTGCCTTTGTTGCTGTTATTGTCGTTATTTCCACGAATGTTGTCATTGTAGCCATTGCCATTGTCATCCACAATGTTCTGCTTGTCATCGTTGATCTTGGTGTGTTTACTTCCTAAACCCACGATATCAGGATGCCTACTATGGAAGTCCCTTTTTTGACTCAACCTAATGGAAGCGCGATCGTCCCTAGAGTCCTCTGGTTCTTTAATATTAATGACCGTGGGAACGTCAAGGCCTGGTTTTAGAATCACTGTGATGAGTTCTTATTGTGCTAATTGGTGTATTGAGGACAGAACGTATTCATAATATGTAGGCCTCCCAAGATGGCGGCCATAGACTCAAAGTAGGCCTGAAGAGGGATGAAATTGGAGTTTCCAGCGACTTCGTAGAGCGTCCATGGTGACATCGATCACTTCCCTTATACTACACCTTGGAGGTTGCCACGTAGCTACATCCCATTCCACCTCGAATAAATACTTTCTAAAATGAAAGACCCAATAGTCGGTGTGGTCTCAAATACAGGAGATTTGGGCTCATAATTAAAATAAGGAATACTAATAATACTAAACACTTCACTGTTCCTTGATCTCGCTCTTTCAAACGAACTGTCAATACTGGCCCAATTAATTCACTCACTAACCCTACTAAGAACATTAGACTGGCACAATGCGGGGTTAGAACCACTCATGTATTCAATAATTAAGATTACAATATTAAACCTAATTATAATTTTTAAACAAACATTACAACCAACAATGGGATATGCGTTTATCTTAAAATTTATAGTGGATAGAGTGATGGACAGTATGATGGAGGTCATCAGGGTAGTGTATTCGACTAATTGGCCTCCGCTTGGTATGATATATACAAGCCACATGTGGTTAAGATTGTTGAATCAACTTGTTGCGTAGGCTGAGAATACTACATTGGTTGCCCGTTACTATCTTAAAAAATGAGGTCGTCCCTTGCTGATTCTCTAAATAGAGATCCTTCTCATATTAATATGAGGTGTAATTTGTGGTGTATGAGGAGAAATCCTCCTAAACCTGAAAGTATGTTCATTAGTAGGTCCACGACACCTTATCTACACCATGCAGATTTACTCATTAGTAATAAGGATTTAAGTACTTGCATTTCGTTCAAAATTCCGAAAAATACTATTGTTAATAAACTTAATTTGAACAAAAATTATTAGTATTTTACCTTGAGAATATCGTCAAATGTATTTTAAAGTGTTTGTTGTCAACCTTTTATATTAAATTGCTTCAATTCTTTAATTTATTCTTTATATAGAGACTTGTGTACCAGTCTTGTCTTCTGCGGCCGACTCAAATCTGAAACTCTTGGATACAAACTTGTCTACTATAAAGTTAGTTAATCAAAATCTAAAGATAAATAGATAGTATAGTTGTCAAACAAATTCTCAATCATGTTGTATAAGGTATATAATTCTCTTGCCGACCCAGTGCATACTTCATGGCAGCACTTGTCACAACCTAATCATAAGCCTAAGAAAACTGCAAATGCTAATAGCGTCTGTTTCTCAACCATAACACTACTCATTACTCTTGGAACTTTATCTCTGCCACAACAAAGCTTTGCAATACGTTTCCATGTGCTTTTATTTAATCAGGTGATGTTTACAGGTTTAAACTCGGTGTTAAATTCGTTTTAATAAAAGGATGTTTATATCATTGTTTTATGTACCGTAATTTATCTTGTTTTATACATTTCTAACTAATTTCTTATCTGTTTCATTCTCCGTAGTACTCGAATGTTGCATTTCCTGCATCCTGCCCTCCTGGCCCTAATGCCTGGAGGAGGATCTGCATCTATATGTATACCATTCGTATTTCTTCGCTTTCTTTTATCTTTCCACTTTCTTTACAGATTTCCTTACGAATATTAGGCGTGAAAGAGCCTTTTTTGGATGTGCCTTAAATTCGGGAAAAGCCGGCGGGAGCCACGTTGCGAATAGCCTTCTGACATTTCCAAGTGGGTTTTAATTTCTTTTATTAATATTACACTTGAGGCCGTTATTTCTCGTAGTCGCTCGGTTATCTAACCTGTAATGAAGGCAAATAAAGTAACCATCGTTTAAGGGTCTGGAGTACAAATACTAAGGACCAGTAGTGCACGAGGAGGGAGTAAAAGTAGTGAAGATCATCAATGCACGAAGGGAGAGTATAAAGAGTAAAGACCAGCGATGCACGGGGCAGGAGAACAAATAGGGAGCACCAGTAATGCACGAGGAAGCAGAACAAATAGGGAGCACTAGTAATGCACGAGGCAGAGTACTAATATTGAGAACCAGTAATGCCCGAGGCAAGCGTGCAAATAGTGAGGAGGTGCAATGCTCGAGGCAAGAGTAGAAATATTGCGAACCAGTAATGCACACAGTAATAATACAAAGATCGACGACCCGCAATTCTCGAGACAAGAGTACAAATAGTGAGGAGTAGTAATACACGACGTAGGAGTACAAAATTGATAAACAGTAATGCATGAGTAAGGAGTACAAATATTGAAGAACAGTAATGCTCGAGACAGGAGTACAGATATAGAGACGATGAAGGAGTAAAAAAATAATGAGGATCAGTAATGCACGAAGCAGGTGTACAAATATTAAGATTAGTAATGTATGAAACATAAATAAAATGGTAAAGACCAATAATTCACGAGGTAAGAGTACAAATAATGAGAAAATCAAGTAACGACGGTGCAGGAGTACAAATATAAGGATGGGTAATGCAGGATGGACTAGTACAAATAGTGAGGACCAGTAATGCACGTGACAGGAGTCAAAAATATTGAGGTCCAGTAATGCAAGACCAAGCGTACAAATATTAAGGATCTGTAATCCAAGAGCAAGCGTACAAATAGTAACCACCATTAATGCACGATAGAAGTGTACAAATATTTAGACTCAGTAATTGGGTACCATGAAATGAAAATATCTGCGACGTAATCCGTGAAGCAGTAATTTGAATCTACGGGGAGTGGTCAATAAGTTTTGCAATTTAGATATAAGTAAAACAGATATGAGGAAAAGTGTCCTATTATTTTTCAATATAACTATCCTCGACCGCAATGTAATTGCGCCACTTGTCCCTGAGGCTTCGAATTCCCGACAACCAGAAATCTCTCGACTGCTATTCAATCCACTCCTGGACGGCGAGCTTGACATCTTAATCGTCCCCAAACCGGCATCCACGCAGTGCAGCCTTAAGCTGGCGGAATAAAAAGTAGTCGCTAGGGGCCGGATCTGGACTGTAGGGGGGGGGGTGAGCTACTCGAATCCGCACTCGCGCAATTCTGGCCTTGTGGAGAGGAGCATTGTCGTGAAGGAGCAGGACACCGCGTGTCAACTTGCCGCGCCGCTTCTGACTGATGCACTTCTTCAACCCAGCCAGTTCCTCAGCGTAATATTGGCCTGTGATGGTCCTTCTACGAGGCGCATAGTCCACCATCAACACTCCTTCAGAATCCCAGAAAATGGTAGCCATGATATTTACGGCTGGGTCCGGAACTTGATAGGGGTCGGAGAGCCCCTGTGCTTCCAGGCCATGCTTTGGAGCTTGGTCTAAGGATCCCAGTGATGGACTCACGTTTCATCACCTATCACTATGCGTGAGTTGAATCCTCCCGGATCTTGGTTGTACAGGAGAAGTAGCTCCTCCTAACTATGACGACGTTGAAGTCGATCATGGGGCGTCAGGTTTCTAGGGACCCAAAGGGCAAAGACCTTGATCATGGCCAAATTGTCGTAGATGATGTTGCTAACACTACCTTGTGATATTCCAAGTTCTCACTCGATCTATTCAACCTTCAACCATCGATTTTCGAGGATCATTCTCTCCACACGGGACACATTGTGCTCGTTGGTCACGTCTGACGGGTGTCCTGGATGGGGGTCATCTTCAAGGGACTCACGACCATGGCGGAACTCCCTATTTCAGCGAGCAATGGTTGCATAGGAAGGGCGGTGTCGGTGTACACTGCAACCATGCGTTCATGGATCTCTTTTGCATTCTTGCCTTCCTTGGTAAAAAATTTGATCACTTCGCGGTGCTCCTCAACCTTCTCCATTGTTGAAAAATTTGTGACTGACGATCTGCGATCGGCTACTGCTTCTTGAATAGACGAGGCAGGAGCGTGCGGCTGCAGGTCCTGACTTGTCATAACCTGTCCTAACACCCCGTAAACAGCCATCCCCCTTTCTCTGTTTTGCCCTGCCGATTCACAAAACTTATTGACTGCCCCTCGTAAGTATAGTAACTGGTAAAGTTAGTGCAAGTTTAAATTTGTGGAAAGGTTCCAAATAGCTAAAAGAGGTAACTATTATTGTAGCACAAATAAAGAATGCAAGTTTTATTGTATTAGTTATCAATTAGTATAAAATTACTAATACGAACTAAATTAGGTTAATCATTATAAACCTCACACATTTGAAAGAAAATAATTATTACAAAACACCAACAATAAAGTGCTTTAAAATGCCCTCTCTTGGTTTTTGATTATTAAAAGCCAATCTAAATTTATGGGCGTCATTATATAAGCCCTACAGTAAAATCATAGCTTTATTTATAAGGGTTTCCTTTAATCCCCCCGCAATGATGGGTAAGCTATGCCTCAGACCTTCTGTGCATCCTATATAGATGATTTATCACGTATCTGTGTTTCCTTAATAAACCCGAGTGAACTATTGTGAACACATCAGTATTTAAACAAAATTCTATGGTAGGACACCCAACTTGGCCTTCCGGTAAAAAAATGAGTAATTTTGTGCACCGTAAGCTATCTAATGCAGACCACAGGGTCATTTTTCTCTCTCCCTCGATTGAATGGCGCGAAATCTGCTGCGGTAGCAAAGATTGCGCACCCAACCGGAAATCAAGACCCCCACTTTGAGGTTGTGGAAATGAATGGAGAAGAATAAGGGAGGGTGGAGTGGAGGGAGGTATCTACAGAGGAGTCGAAGGGGTTTAGGGGCCGGGGAGTTTTGAGAGATAAATGAAGATAAGGATAGGCGGTGGTAAAAGAGGAGGACAGGTAAGTGAAGTTGAAAGATGAGGAAAGGATTGTGCCAAAGGAACAAGAGAAAGCGGATAAGGAGAGTGAATGGAAGGATGTAAGAGAGAGCAAACGGGATAAATAGGGGGAAAAGAGGGAGATAGGTGGAAGGGGAAAATCTCGGGAATATAGCAAAATGAAAGAAATCATGACTTGCAAGCAAAAAGGTTATACTAGTGGTAAATTATGATGGAAATAAAGGAAGCAAAAGGAACACATCTATAAAAATGAAGAGAGGAGAGAGAGAAAGATAGAGAGAGAGAGAACAGGGCTAGCGCGGGCAAAGGAGGGAGGTGGGGTGAGGGGTGAATGGTGTGATAAGGAAAATTATAAGCACATTACTAGTTTTACTAGAGAGTGATGTCTTGAATGGTATAATACACTATCGTGTGAAATAAATCCCTCTCCTTTTAACTTGTCTTTTTCCCTCATCTCCCTCTCTGCGAATTCAGACGTTGATAGGACTCTTCTTTTAATACTTACAATGTCTGATAAAAACTAGTTTAATTGCATTCTGTTCAATTTTCCCCCACTAAATCTTCATCTACCTACACGTTCTTCCCACAGCCCAAACATCTATAATCTCACTCTTCTGGCAAAAAACACAGCATACCAGTGAATAAAATTTCCGCCATACGTACACGCTTATCAACAAGAATAAGATTGCAACTGCAACTATACTCCTAAAATGAACTCGCAAAATAAGTCAAATTCCCATCCAACATCGGTTAATAGCCACTGCATGAAAGATGTGTTACTCATATACAACCGTTCTATCTATCGCGTACAGTTGTATTCATGTATAGCTTTTCAAGAGGGCTGTATATATTTTACCAGGTCCACTCAACCGAACTATTCTTCACTTTTGGCGAATCGATCTATAATAAAACTTCAACACATTATAGCTTTGTATTATTCATTCCCTTGCAAACCTTTTTTCGGAATCATAAGGCTCAAGAATGTTCAACGTTGCTCCAGCTAAAACATTAGCATCACTGTGTAATCTCATGGACGCTAAGAATCTAAATAACAGTGTACCTCAGAGGACATTATTCGCCTCCTTGAGGATTAAGTAGGAAGGACATAAAATAATATTTCAATAGACGAAAACGGTTTGGCTCCGATGAAATAGAGAAATATAGAAGTGAATTGTAAAGGGGAATGTGAGAGTGAATGACTCGAGAGCAAACTAAACATCTTAAAAGTACCAAAAAAAAATAAAATTTGGCGATTTTAGAGAGACTATAGATGGATTAAATTATAGCGAGTGATTGTGTGAGAGACAGAGTGAATAAATAGGCGTGTGAGGGATTTAGTAATTAAGGGGATTTAGTGATCTGTAAATAGATAAAAAACTGATCACTTCAATTACTTATCTAGGATATGCCTGTTAATTCATCTGAACAAATTCTATTGCATTTCTCTATGTTCACAAGGTCTTGCAGTATTCTTTGTATCTCATGGTTGTGAGATGGATTGTGAGTATCTAAATACTGATATATACAACTAGCCCATCTGTGTGAACACCGGTAGTTCTGAGGGAACTAATATTACGAAGTTTTCCCCCTGGGTTTCATAGTTCTTTCTTCTTGGCTTTTAAGATTATTAGTGTGCTTGAAATTCTCCTTAACCTTTATATTAAGAAAAAATCATTGTTTGTCATTTTTTTCACTCCTCATTCATATTTATTCCTCCATAGGAATAAACGGTTCATTTTTTTAAAAAATGTAGTGAAATTGCCTACGTATAATGGTGAATCGAATCGACGACTCTAAAAGGATTACCAGAGTATATACGGATATATCAAGAGTTAAAGGTATTTTAGAAATTATCCAGAGATATTTCGTTTGTTCAATCAGTCTCTCAACATCGACCCAAGTAGCTATGATGAACGAAAGAAAAAAAGGGCCTTTCTTGTTAAGGTAGTTGACAATTAATAGTTTATTAATTTTTAATCTGGAATCATTCTGGTGACTTATGTATTCACATTAAAGTATTTTCATGTTCCTTGTTAGTCACTTCATTCACTTCTAGACTAGGGTCAGCTTTTCATTAATGGGATTCAACTAAACTTTAAATTGCCATTTCCAGTCCTTTTGTTCTGATTATTTTTACTTCAGACCCTTTGCGAAGCTCAAGCACTAATAATAAAGACGGGTATCTTAGCTGAATTTTTTTATTGAGAGTGGCGTTATTCCGCCACTCTCAATAAAAAGTGATCTTCAACAATGAGTGGAAACAAACCTTAAATATTCGATAATTACTCCAGGCTATTTGGTTAGCGCAAATAAACTGGCAACTTATACTTCCATTATCTGGATTGATCTCATCGAAGGTTCAAGTGATCACTCGTCCTTCACAGCGAGACGTTTCTATCTTCCAATCACCAAACTCAACTTTGAGTGCATATAATAACTTATTTTGCAGCAGTCAATATAGATCCGTTCGTCGAATGCAGCACGCAAGTGTCCATGCCTCGAAAGAGACTCGCAGACAGGCAGAGAGAGTGAGCATGCCAGCACTTATCGCTTCTCACGCATAGACAAGTGTGGGTAGTTGAACCGAAGCAAAATCTCAGCCACACATCATGCAAATTTAATGTACACAGAGATCTTTTATGAATAAAGGATGTGTGCAACAACACCATGCACACAGACCTACATAAACTCAAAGAATTTGTCTCCACGAGATTTTAATTTTTATTAATAGTTGAGTAGAAGTAGAAAATAATAATAATACTGTAATAATAAAAGTAATGATAAAAATAATGATATAATAAAAATAATGTAATAATAATAATAGTAATAATTATAATATAATAATAATAATTACTAATATAATAATAGTAATAATTATAATAATAATAATAATTATTAATATAATAATAGTAATAATATTAATAGTAATAATAATATAATAATAATAATTATTATTATTATGTTGTTGACTACTCATTGACTATCTATTAAACATTCACTATTTATACTCTACTACTCGTTCACTATTCATTTAGTATCTAACATTGACTGTTTAATACTCGTTGTCAATATGAGTATAGTAATGATTTGTCATCTCTTTGTCATGGACTATTTACTACTCATTTTTGATCTTCTACTTATTAAATATTTACTACTAATTGACTATCAGAAATTTTTGAGAAAGAAATTAATTTAATTCTAAAATTTCTTTAATCCTCATTAAGTTTCTACTATTGAGTATCTGTCGTGGTATAGGAAGCACCCCACACGTTGAAACCAAACATTTAATGTCGTTCGTATATAGAAGGACCGAGTGATGAAAGGGTGTTCGTACGTATGGGTTGTTTACGTACTACTCCTTGATTAACGTGATATCTCTCTAAGAGTGCTCTATATAATTTTGATTATTATTATCTAGGGTCTTGGCTTCCTTAAACTTTAAAGGTTCCCTGTGCAAGTCGAGGAAGAATAAACAAAATTGTTAAAACAAACTAAAACCTTAAATAAACACAAAAATAAAATAAACATGAAACACATAAATGCTACGAATTTAATACACAATAAGGACTTCTATAATTTCTATGTAAGGCTTTCTAACTTGACCTACTTAAAATTATAGGGATGGTTGACCCACCACTCACTTCAATTTAAAAAAACAAAATGCTAACGG
This sequence comes from Ceratothoa steindachneri, assembly GCA_963969495.1. NCBI lineage: Eukaryota > Metazoa > Arthropoda > Malacostraca > Isopoda > Cymothoidae > Ceratothoa > Ceratothoa steindachneri. The sequence continues at coordinate 10,407,011 of OZ018322.1, forward strand.
CCTTTACCGGCCGCAACTACCTTTGTGGATACCCCTTGGAACGGGTTTGAGTCTGACCTTGTTATTGTCTTTAAGACGCGTGCCGACCGGCCAGATGGAGGTTGCGGACGAATAACTTGAAAGCCACCACTGACTTTGGCGAGTGTGGCAGCTGGGGTCCACACGCTTTGGGAAGGAAGGAATATCACCACGGGATAGTAAAAGAAGGTTCCTTCCTCCTCTTCCGATTACTCTGAGGAGTAATTCGCACCGTCTAGCGATGGGCTAATGCTTGAATACCTTGACTCAGGGGAGTGTTGGAGGGAGTGTACTCTGGGATACGGGGGTCTTCTTCAAGGGCAAGAAGTGTACTCGAGGGGGGTTCTTCTTCAAGGGCGAAGCCTATCCCAGTGCTTTAGGATGCACCAGGATAGGAGGGTTCTCTCTGACGAGAGTAAGTTGAACTTGGTTCTTAAACCAAGTTAACTTAGAGTTCGCTGTGACCACCAGGCAACGGGCTCGAGAAGGAGCTTCTTCTTCTCCGTTTCGGAATTCCTCAAGGGCAAGGAGTGTACTCGGCGGAGGTCTTCTTCAAGGGCGAGGACTGTACTCGGGGGTCTTTTCCAAGGGCGAGGACTGTACTCAGGGGAATCTTCTTCAGGGGCTATGACTGTACTCGAAGGGGTCTTCTTTAAGGGCGAGGATAGATAGGGGGGTTTCTCTGACGAGAATAAGTTGATCTTGAACAAGTTAACTTAAAGTTTGGTTTGATAACCAGGGACTAGCTCGAGGATGAGCTGATTCTTAGTCACCTTTGTAGCCCGGCCTCTCTTGCAAGGGGTTTCATAGCCTGGTTCACTCACGGATTCTACCTTATTTTTTTCCAAGTATTTTGTATTTATACCTCATCACCCCACTGGGGTAGGGGTAGGAGGGGTTGCTTGTGGACGGGTCGCAGGAGGGTTCTTACTCCAATGGTTTTTCTCAGCAAGTTTTACCTCTGCTCCAGATGGCCTTCGAGCTTGAGAGAAACGCGTCTCCAATTCCGTACTTGAGGTGAAATTGAATATACTCTCGTAGGGGATATCTTGCAGTTTAAACCGTTCGGATTTTCATAGGGATGAGTGGTGAAGGGCTATGGTTACGATATTGACCCAAGTGCTTGGCCCGGGTGTTTTTGCGGTCAACGTCCCGTGTCTCAACTGGGAGAGAAGGGAGAAGGTCAATTCCCCTACAGTATCGAATTCTTGTTATTCTTTGTCGATCTACTATTCATTGACTCTCTTATAAATTGATTCCAATTCTGAATCTTTTTTAGTACAAAATAAAATTATTACCAAATTTTGTCCTAAAGATTTATCAACAACTGCAGCGACCGCAACATCGGTTATATTTTGACGGCGAATTGAGCAACATAGAGTAAAACGGTGATTTTCTAATATAATTTACTTTCATTTTATAGTCAAATGTAACACAAATTATTTTTATAAAGAAGGATAATGAGCGATTGATTGGGGGCGCTATCCTTTTTAATAAAACTTTATCAAGGAATGAGGAAAGTTGGAATAGATACCTTAAATACTCATTATAAATCAATAGGAGCATATATTTCCTTCTATTTCTATGGTACGAGCTCCTTTACCCTTATTCCCCTCACTTCACTTTTTCTAAATCCCCATTATGGATTTTCATGTATTTAAAGAACTCTCGAAGTATTCTTCTTCAACGCTAAGATCTTATTAAAGAGATATAGCGCTCGGAGTCAGTTGTGTTTTATCTTTCAGTTTGTTGACTACAATTTGTTGTCATGTGTGTTTTACGATATTTGTCAAGTATTCAAATATAAGAATGATGTTGTAACTAGTTTTAGTCCTATTAGATTAATTTCTAAACCAACAAGTGTGGTTATGTTTAAAGAATTTCTCGGGTTAAATTAATTCTTACTCAAGAATTTTAGTCGTGTTAAATTAATTTCTCTCACGAATTTTAGACGCGTTAAATTAATTTCTCCATCAAGAATTGTATTCTTGTTAAATTACTTTGTCACTCAAGAATTGTTGTCTTGTTAAATTAATTTCTCGGTCAAGAATTTTAAAAGCTTTAAATTAATTTATCACTCAAGAATTGTTGTCCTGTAAATTTTATTTATTACTTAATATTTGTATTCTTTTTCAATTAATATTTTGCCCATGAAATGTAGTCATGTTAAATTAATTTCTCACAAAAGAATTGTACTGATGTTAAATTAATGTTTCCTTAAATAATTTTAGTTGTTTGAAATTAACTACTCATTCAAGAATTATAGTCTTATTAAATTAATTTCTTACTTAAGAAATGTAGGTTTTTGAATTAATAAATCACACAAGAATTGTAGCTTTGTTGTATTAATTCCTAACTAAAACAAAATTGTTCTCACAACCCTTCAAAGATTTCTTCCCCTTGAAATTCTTGAACTATTTCAACTTTAAAATTTTAAGTATTTGAATTTGTTTGAACTCTGCAAAAACTTGCTCTTATTGGTATACATTAATCATTTGTGGCACTATTTGTTAATATGATTAGCTCTGATTTGTGCTACTCTTCATTTATTAGATGATCAACGATCCAAGATCGTATAAGGTAGAATGTGTGTGGATAGTATGTAGAAAATAGGTAGAAAAAGTGGTATTTTAGTCAGAAAATATGTGTGTCAGGTTATTTGGCTACCTCAGTAGTTCTTCATTTATCTGAGTTTTGATATCCATTTGTTCTCATTTGCTGAGTTATCATTCGAGCCTTTGTCTTCCATGTGATTTTTACTTGTAATTGACGATAGACCTTTAGTTTAACTTTTATTATTCAGTATGTATTTTACATTTTTATCATTTTATTTATATTCTTATTTAATAATTTTTCTTTCCTTACATCAAGTTGTCAAATTCAAATATTTTTTATTTAGAAGTTTGTGCACTTCGAATATTTTATATATATATATATATATATATATATATATATATATATATATATATATATATACTTGTTTTCATTTAAGTTTATTTTGTTTTTCTTAAAAGAGTTGGCCACTTCGGATCTTTTTTTTTATTTTTTTTTCCCAGTCAATTTGTCCTCAATGGGTCTTCAATTATTCATTTGTTTAATGTTTCCTAGTGAGTGTTTCCAATTCGGATCCTTTATACTTAGCTTGCTTTTACAGGTTTTGTTTTTACATAGTTTAATCTTTAGTTAATTTATCCATAAATCGGGTGGGTCTCTTGTAATGTTACGAGTTGACTGATTTTGGATGTTCGTTTGAATCTTAAGTTGGGTAGTTCCTCAGTTTGTAATCTAATTGGGTTTACCACTTCTTCAGGCAGGACCTGTTATATCGTCTGCCAAATATTTTATGCTCATCTTTTTAGACTAACATTGATTAGTTCAATATCCATTGTTTAATGCAAGACTTCTGAAGGTATGTAGTCCAACAGGGTGAATTTAGCGATGAATCTTATAGCTTTTTTCTGAACAACCTGCTCTTTCTTTATGGCGGATTCGCTCAGAGTATCTAGAGTGATGGCAGGTAAAAGAGGATCGGCCTTACCAGCAACATGTAAAGTTTCTTCTTGTTGCGTGATGAAAGTTGTTTAAAGCGGTACAAAGCACGTAGAGTACTTGTAAGGGCGGTGATCTTTTCCCTGTTGTGGGCATTGTACCCGTCGGAGGTTAATTTCTGTCGAAATACCCAACCTTCTCTGAGGTATTCGTAGAGTGCATCCTGCCCCAGTTCATCCGCTGTCTTCAGACGTCCCACAGGTATCATTTAAAACTTTTGAACATTATTAGAGGAGCTTTGCTTCTCATCAACTCTTGTTCACATCTTGTCTTCTTAACCATTTTCTTCATTTATTTGTCCACCTTTTGGCCTCTTCTGTCTCTTTTATAACTTTTAATTTGAGTATAAAGACCTCTTTTATCATTTTTGTCTATTCAAACAAACCTTTACACTATGTTATTGAGACCAAGGAATAAAAATAAATGTTGCATTTACATCTTTCAAAAAAGGCGCCCGTGTATCTTTCAATTTTTGCATACTGTATTTAAGTTCAAATCCGCTAAAACATCAATCCCGCGAGGCTACACAAAAACGAGAAAGCGCCATGTCTTACTTTGAATTCACTGAAAGCAAATCTTAATTTGAATACTTTTCCCTAAACTTTAACGGAGCTTGCAAACTTCCAACAGTTCTATTCAATTCAGAAAAGTGTATGCAAATCATAATTTTCCTGAACGTACATTTTGGCCAAAGTCTGACCTTTTTAACGTTGCTTCTGCTTCTCAGGTTCAAGTAACATAAAATTTATATCATAGATAAACTTTTACATAAGAATTTTGCATAAATTATTTTTAAGTGTTTAACACTTGTTTCCGCATAATTCATGTAGTTCAGGTTACAATAATTTAAATGAGAGTTCTTCAATAATAAACATAGTATCGATTCAATTTTGGACATAATAGATAGTGTGCTAATCTGTAGAGCTTTAACTCCACTGAAAAATATATATATATATATATATATTATATATATATATATATACATATATATATATATATATATATATATATATATATATATATATATATATATATATATATATATATATATATATATATATATATATATATATATATATATATATATATATATATATATATATATATATATATATATATATATATATATATATATATATATATATATATATATATATATATATATATATATATATATATATATATATTAGTACTGGCGGAATTATTATGGATTTTTCTGGAATTTTACTTTTTTCTACAAGAAAGCCAGTGAAACCAATTTCATTGATTGAAAAAGAATCTATTATATCCATCAAAACTGAGTACCTGGTTAACCTTTATTTTCACGATCCTTAGGTTTTCTGAAACTATAATTGGTAACGCTGAAGGAACAACACTGCATTGGCATCAGCCAGTTGTGTGTGTCAGTTGGTATGTTGGCTTTAGAGTGCAAACAGGATGTTTTCTGTTATTTATTGACTGTCAGTGTTTATCCTTTCATTATTGTATTTATATTAACCTGTGATTAATAAAAATAGTGTTTTCGTGTGTTTCAGATAGTTAAGTAGTTATTTTCATAGTTTGCTTTTTGTGTTTCAGGTAGTTTTGTTGATATAAATGTATTAAGCCAAAATGAGTAAACAAAGTCATTCGAGTCCTAAAGAAATTGGACAAATAAACGTTTTACTGAAAAAAACTAAATTAATAGAGAAATAAATAGCAAAAGAAATTAGGTGTTTCAATTCAAACAGTCAATGTTATTCAAAACAAATGATAACGGTCAAGATTTAAACTTAAAAAGGATTGTAAAATGCAGTCTAAAAAGTTAAAACAACTCCAAAAACAGATAGAAAATTAATACAACAGGCTCTTAAGAACATCTTGCAGAAAAGTTTATATTAAGCTGGCAGTAGACTGTTTTAGCTTTGCTCGAAGACCAGTGAATGACAAGCTTTTGGAATATGAATTGAAATTATATCGCCTGAGAAAGAAGCCTCAACTCACGGAAGCAATGATGAAGGCACGCTATTACTGGGCAAAGAATCACCTTGATTTGAATTCAGAACAATGAGAAAAGGAAAGAACAACACATCTAGCTAACCAGTTACCTCTAATTCAGCATCAATATCTTACAACTTTAACAGTGACACATTTTTGTACTAGCTCCAATCATTTCAAACCATAAAGTTTATTTAATGATTCAATACTTCGAAGGCTTTTCCAATATTTTTATGGCTCTTCAACTACTTATGATGTATTTTATACTATTACAGTTAGTTTTCTCTGACCAATCAACCATTGCAGTCCTAGATAACCGGACGCAGAATGTAAGAAGAAGTCCTATAGAAGAATTTATGGCTGAATGTCTGGGGAAAGCTATAAAATTCCATCGAAAATCATGATAGAGAGCCATTTCGGAGAGTGGAACAAGTCTTTTGTACACTATTGAGAGAAATATGAACCTAAAAAAAGTATACAGAAGTTCTTAAAGGTCGTTTACTGCCTCAACTAAGCGAATAGTATAGTAACAGACATTGAAAATTCCAACAAGACTCGGCTCCATGTCATACAGCAACATCGTTGAAGGCATGGAGTGAATAAAGTGGAGCTCAGCTGCTTCTATGGCAAGAAAATTCCCCTGATATGAATTCTATTGAGGGTTTATGGTGTGTGTTGGAACAGGAAATACACATAGAACTCATTAAAACCAACCAGAAACTCTTATGCCGTCTCATTGAAGTTTGGTTCGAACATTTTGAAACCAGGAAATGTGCAAAACATTGATGAATGCCATGCCAAGACGTGTCAAAGGTCTCATGGACGGTAAGGATGACCAAACTGCTTACTAATGAATGTAGAAGAGCTAGCACTGTACCAATGTGTAAAAGAAATTTAATTGCAATCAATAAAATTAGTTTTAATGCCATTTTTGTAGAAAATTTTGATTTTTTTTGTAAAAATCCATAATAATTCCACCAGTACTGTATACCAGTAGAAATGAAAATAAGTTACGTTTTATAGAATTATTTATTTTTCCCAATTTTTCCGATTTTTTTTCATAAATTCATCACTAATTAGCCAATTCATTTTAGAGTAAGGCATTTTTATGTTGTAGCAGAAAAAAATGTACATAACGAAGATTTGAAAAAATTCTTCTTTCTAATATTAATGAATTAATTTATTTTTTCCAAGTAATTCTTTCACACATTGTGGAGTTTCTTTCTGTCTACATATTAAAGCCCCCAAATTTATTTATTGGAAGGTTTAAACTTGTTTGAAGGATATCCTCCAGTATTTGAAAAGGGAATCATATAGAAGGTATTAAAGTTATGGGGTACAAAATTGTATAGAAGCTAGAAGGCGCTAATGGCAAAAATAGAAGTTTAATGCTCTAGGGAGTTGAAGGGGACACACCTCTTAAGCTTTGAGCCTTTGAGAAAGATATATTTTCTCTTTCAAACTATGCGACCTTATAAGTCGAAAGTCCTAAGTAATTTTCATCTTTATACTGATTTAAGTTCATACATTATAGCACCAAGGTAATACACTCCTCCTTAGTTTATCCCTTTTCTCCCGATATTATCTTTCTTTACTACATAATTTGTTTTTTTTTGTCCTTTCAGCATCTGCCTTTCTCAGAACAAGTCTGAGTTCACCTCTATTCTTTCCTTCCTTCTCCTCCCTTTTAATAAAAAACAAAAAAAATTATATTTTCGTCCAAATTCCTCGTAGGGAAAGACGTAATCAAATCGAGGATTAAAAGAGGAAAAAAATGGATGACAGGATCGAGAAAGGAATCATGTCAACAACTGATCGGAACACTCGCCGATTGTGACAAAGTTATGTGTTAACGTTTCAGATTTTTGCAATTTCATATTGACGCACAAACACAGGAAAAAGATGAACATTAGAAGAGAGAATCATCTATGCCAGTTTTGGGGCATAGAATGGTGTGGGGTTTAAAGACCTTACGTTTTGTTCAGAAAAAAACATCAAAGTTGATCAAACTTGCCTGACTAAAGAACAGACGGGGAAACCTTTTAATATGATTAAAAAAAAGATCAATTTGATAATTTCGTATCAAAAAGGAATAGGGCAAACTTGATCTATCTATCTATTAGGTCATCCGAAAAGTTGAATTCGAAAAAAAAGGTTTTAAGAAATTTTAAGCAATTAGCTCGTTACTATTTTGTTTTATAACCTTTTCCCATCTACTGGTTTAAAAAACCCAAATGTTCGAAAAAAAGTAATTCGTATGCAAACGATTTTGAGTTTAAAACACTTCTCTCCCTAATGAGTGACAAATGATGACTGGCTAGCATTGTTAGTCTATTAACTAGAACTAAGTTACTTTATTATCGGAAATAAATATGCCAGTTTTAACACGAATGAACAGCAAAACTTGGTAAACGGCGTGAGGATGGTCTAACTACAATACCCTATTTCTCATCCGATCCTAGTTAGGGAGAGATTCGTTGTAAGATCAAAATTATTTGAATATCAGTTCTTTTGGGTGAAATAATTTTGGTTCGGGTTTTTTAGCAAAGCATTAAAATTTGAAAAGTTTGTAAACAAAATATAATTGATTAAATTTGTTGAAAACAACTTTTGTATATTCCCAATTGGCACAAACTTTTCGGATCATCTATTATAAATAAAGGGAGTTTGAGTCATTGTGTGACATATATTATGCGTCAAAGAGAATATGAATGAGTTTGATACTAACAATACTAATACTACTAGTAATAATAATAAATAATGAACTGTAACACCTTTTAGATACAAATATACTTCAAATCCACGCGTTGTTTATGAAAATATTCTACAACTTTACTAGTAATATTGATTGAGCTAAAATAAAATACAATAATTGCAATCATGTGGCATTGGAAATATAAAGATGGTACGCAAATTCTATTACTCAATAGCTTGTCAATAAGCACTTATCTGTGAGGTGCATCCCATTCAATAGCTCAACAATAGGCACCCATCCATAATTTATATCTCACTCAATAAAATTTCAATAAGCACTCATCGTAATGTATGAATATATCATTCAATAGCTTGTAAATAGGTAGTCGGCAGGTTGGTTTATAACACTAATAGCTAGTCAATAAGCACTCATCTATGAGGTGTATATCTTTCCTTAGTTAGTCGATGGGCACCTATCTGTAATATATATATATATATATATATATATATATATATATATATATATATATATATATATATATATATATATACAATATATATATATATATATATATATATATATATATATATATACATATATATATATATATATATATATATATATATATATATATATCACTCTATAAACCTTACCAAAAACTCGTCCATAAGGTTTGTATCAGTACTAGCCTGTCAATAAGGACTCATCCGTATAATATATATCATTCAATAGATTATCACTAGTCACTCATACGTGAGGTATATATCACTCAATAATTTGTCACTAGGCACTCATTCGTTTGACGTATTATAGTGGGAGAACTTCTGCGTCAATCACTTGCTGCAATTCTCTCTATGATCGGGGAACAACTAAATAGTATAACACTGCAACAAAAGATATGAGAAACCCCGCTATAATGATTACAGGAAAGAAGTAAAAAGGAAACGAGAAAAATACTAAAAAATATAAAACCTTATTCTCCTGTGAAACTAATCAAAAAACTTTATTGAAGATTTCTCGCTCAAAAAAAGTTAGGATTAAAGAATTCATTGCGGTTATTTCCTTTGGATTTATATATTTCTTGCCAAATCTGGAAGATATAAATTAAACTGTGTTACAAAAATAACTTTGTAAGTCGTCAAAGTTTTTTTAATTAATTTAGGACAATTTTGCACCGCTGAATCTGAAAATGACATCCGATTCCTCCGATCTTCTAAGAATTTTATGCTAAGTCGACTTTTTAAAATCCGATATTAGAACGAATTTGATTACATTTTTATGACGTTTTCGGTTGATTTATTTAATATTTCCATACTAAAAAGATTTTAAAGATAAAAATTGTTTTCTAACACAATTTGTTAATTAAATGTTGCAAAAATTGATTACTGTACATTGGATAGTATGCATTGATATTGGATATTGATTCATCATTATTCAGAATTCAGGGAAGGAAGTTCCATTTCTTAGAACTCCTGAAATGTTTTCCGGTAGTGATGTCAATCTTCAGAGTCCAAGGGTAATCAACCAACATGGCTGCATGCCAATGTGCGTGATATCTGGTCTCTATTTCTTTGATGTCTTGCTGGAATCTATCCCCCTGCTCGTCGCTCATTGATCTCAGATTCTCAGGTAACCGATCCATACGTGAGAATATGTGATCCAATTTGATGTTCTTGCTATAGCTGAGGTTTCGGAAAGCAATCAGCATATTAATGACAAGTTCAATTGTTATTTCTAGCATTTCTCTTGCCAAGATTATTCAGAATTCTTGTTTCCGACAAGAACAAACGTCTTCCACGGTTCCAGTTCCCCTTCCCTCATTGAGTTTTCAAACTCTAGATCTCTGATGAGCTGAAGGAGTCTAGGACCGTTAGAAATGCCAACTTTCAAATCCTACATAGTCAATCGTGAAAAAACTTGGCACAAGTAACACAGGAAACCACTATCCTTGTCCAGAGCTTGGGTGAACTTTTCAATCAAGCTGGGCTCGATGTGCAGCGGCAAGAAGAGTATGCTGACTCTGTCTACAATAAGGTTGGTAATGACGTTCCTTAATCTGCAAGACACTAATTTTCCTTGTACAGGCCTGTCTTTATTCGTGAAATGCTGAGCTTGGTCCCTACTATTCCATATTTACATAAAGCAATGGTACTTGGTGAACTCGTACTTTTGTTCGCCAAAAGGCTTAACTTTAGGTCAAAACAATCATCCAATTATGCTGATCGTAATAAATTTACTCCAGCACGTCGTTTACCGCTTCATATTTCTGCCTCAGTTAGGCGAGTGAGCGAGGGGTACAAAGGCGACCTGTTTGCCGTTAGGCAGCAAAACATTTTAGCGATCGCCTCCTGCCTTCAATGAACAGTCACTAATCTTCGGGTTTGTACCTTGGCACAATAAGCTTGTTCAGAAGCTGTGAAATATCAACATAGTACACCGATTCCTTTTCTTTATAGAAATGAAAAGGGGGACTGTTTATGTCTGGTGGGGTAGAAGGTGATGCGACTACGATCTGAGAGGGAAGGTTTGTCCGTTGAATCTGGATACCAACAGTTCAGCAGAGAACATTAACAAGCTAAGATCGCAAACTAGATCACTTTGCTCCTTTCCGTAAAATGAGGAGGAGCTTGATCGCCAAAACGCGCTTCTTCTTATTCTTCACATTCTTCAGCAGTAGAGGAATCTTCGTGACTAATGTTGGGAAGTTCTCCAAAGATGTAATGGAAATTCAACACAATTTGCAACGATACAACGTACTGATTGAAGATCGGGGAGGAAAATTGTGGCTTCTCCGATCTTTCTGTTGATCTCACACAAATCAATAGCGCAGAAGTAGAATTCAGTGCTATTGTTTGTCGGTTACCTCCAAACCATGGAAACCCTAATCTTTGGACAACTCTTCTTGCCCTTAAGCAACCACGCTGATACTCGATGCACGTCTTGTATACCATGTGTAGCGCTCAAGCTTTCTTTATCCTGGTTACTAGATTTTATGCAAAGATAAGTATGGTAAGCACGCTTTATGAAACTTTTGACTGGATTCCTATTAAGAACAACGGTGTCTTCGCAGCAGATGTAGCAGAATACATCGGGCATATTTTTGCAAGATCTTCAGCCCAAATCTATTTTATTCACTTGCAAAAGAAAAATATCAGTTAGTGAAAATTTGCAGCATCTATATTATTCAAAATTGGTTTATTTAAAAATAAGAGTGATTTTTGAATCATATAAATAGAAAATACCCGTTCATGTAAAAATACTGTAAAAACTCATGTGGCGATAAATAAGAAAATTGACCTAATTAAGCAAAGCCAATGTGCTTTTTAGATTCAGCACATTAAAATGGTACTAAATTAGCTAAAAAAAACTTAGACAATTAAGTAATTGTTGGATAGTGTTATTCTTTTTATTTCCATTTTCTTCGGACTCGAGAAAAAGGGAATGGTATGTAGTATGAACGGATACATCAGGTACAAATTCAAATAATGAATCATATCCCTGTGCGCAATTGCTCGTTGACAATCAATTTTATTAATCACAATTCCCCAACTTTTTTATCAATGAGTAAATGGTGGAGGGCGGGAGTTAACAAGCAATTACAATTTATGTTCTTGCCAATTAATAAAATGTGGGAGAGCCTATGTTAATATCTGTTTCCAGATTGGTAGGCGACATCAAACACTATTATTTAAAACAGCGTTTAGAAGGTTTATTGGGCGGGAAGTGACCTCGCTTTAAATTACAATAAAGTTACGATAAAAACAATTGCACGAAATATGCTTGAACAAACTTTTAAAATTGTGACCAATTACAATCACTTTCAATTATTTTCATGTTACAATGAGATTCACCCACTCAAATTCGTTTGTTTTTCATCGATTTCTACATTTTTGCCTTCGAAAATTTTTAATGTTAGTGGATGAATTTTTTCTAAATTTCTAAATTGATTGGTATTACGAAAGGGGGTATTTTTCCCTTCGATTAAAAGAAATGAATTGATATTTTTCTCCCGGGCGATTCTAATGTGACTTTGAAGGACCACTTGCCTTTCTTTGTGAGGTTTCATGAAGTCTTTGTATCTTTGAAATCCTACTTTGGGAGAAGTTCTACTGAAGGTCAGATTACTCTGCTAGTCTCTAATTCACAGGGAGTGAACCCTAGTAATAGGGAAAGATCCACAGTCCGATTCGTGGCTTTTCCCAATGGAGGACATCTTTTTTTTTCCTTTTTTCACTATTTTTCTTGCTGAGTAAATTCAACCCACCTTAGGAGGGAAAAGAATCGGGCTTGGGATACACACGCAACAGCACATCATACCTTAATAAGCCGGTTCATTATAAAGGGAATGGCAGCAAGCTTTACATGACCAACCTATTGGTGGCAGTTTAAGCTCTAAAAGGTTTTGTATAAGAGAATGGAAACTTCTTTATCTGGAGAAAATTATGGAAGGAAAGATATTTAATTAGAAATAAATTTAATTAGGAATAAAACAGATAAAAGGTTGGACGAAGGGTCACGTTGAGTGGGCTTCGTCTAGATCCTTAATGAATAACAGAGGATGGCTATAAAAGAGAATCATAATGAGCACACTTTTATCCAAGGACAAATTCTGAACGCAGGAAAAGCTTAACGAAAGTTATGAGCTGTATGATACACACAACCACTCACGCCTACTTCTGCAAGGATTTTAAGACGTTTCTAAAGTCACTTCTCTTTTCCTGGATTAGAGGGGTCCCACAAGAGGAAACACGACCGCATAAATATTCTCAGCAGATAACTTACCCAGTGGCTGTAATCGCTAAAACCCGCATCTGCCACATGAGTCATAGGAGAGGCCTCAAGAGAGACATCCATTGCTCAATACTACCAGGACTTTAAAAGATGGCTAAGTTCAGAAGATTTTTTTCTCTGAAACTTTACCGACCGTTATAGTTAGAAAGCTTTGTTTATAGAAGTTGCAAAGCCCTTGTGACACGCAATGAGGTAGTTGGTTAGGTATTAAATACACTAGAAATGAGACAAGAGAGTTGTTGGTGATAAAGAAGTGCAAATAAGAAACAGCGAAAGGGCATTAGGCCATCTAGGACAGCGCGTCTCAACATTTCTTGGTCCATTTATCCCTCCGCCTTTACACAATAAAAGGTATAAGGCACAAAAATAACGATGATATATATACAAACATCTTTAATTTTATGGTATTGAATAAAGTTTGTTTATTGGAAACGCTTCTCCTTTATTCTGTTAACAAGTTTGTTTATTGGGAACGCTTCTCCTTTATTTCGTCAACAAGTTTGTTCATTGGGAACACTTCTCCTTTATTTTGTCAAAAGGTTTGTTTGTTAGGAACGCTTCTCCTTTATTTTGTTAACAAGTTTGTTTATTGGGAACACTTCTCTTTTCTTTTAACAACAAGTTTGTTTATTGGGAACGTTTCTCCTTTATTCTGTCAACAACTTTGTTCATTGAGAGTGCTTTTCCTTTAGGTGTCAAAAGGTTTGTTTATTGGGAACGTTTCTCATTTATTCTGTCAGCAAGTTTGTTCATTGGGAACATTTCACCTTTATTCTGTCAAAAGGTTTGTTATTTGAAACGCTTATCCTTTTCTCTTAAAAAAGTTTGTTTATTGGGAACTTTTCTCCTTTATTCTGTCAACAAGTTTGTTTATTGGGAACGCTTCGCCTTTATTTGTCAAGAGGTTTGTTTATTGGGAACGTTTCTCTTTTATTCTGTTAAGAAGTTTGTTTATTGGGAACGCCTCTCCTTTATTCTGCCAACAAGTTTGTTTATTAGGAACGATTCTCCTTTTTTGTTTAACAAGTTTGTTTATTTGGAAGACTTCTCCTTCATTCTGTCAACATTTTTTTAGTTTAGAGGAGCTCTTAATGACAAAGCAACATGCTAGGTTGAGAACCAGTTATTTAGGTGCTGGCTGAAATAGTAACAATTACTAATAACACATAATCCCTCCTGAGGGGGGTTGAGCGGGTATGATACTAAGGCATTCAGATTGCATTTGCCTATGTCGTATCTGACAAATTTCTTGGAAGAGAAGGAGAGGATTGTAGAAAATTACCTTTTTAATTGGCAAAGAGTTAACCTTAGATGATTATAAAATCGCTTGTAAGGATGAAATGATACCATGAGCTATTAGTGAATTAGAAACACAATTATGGTCATATTAACTAAGACAAAAGGGGCAGTTGAGAGCAAGAAAGGACAGTGTTATTAGTCTAGTAAGTTGCTGTCGGCTAAGTTAGTTCAGTGCCATATAAACACTTCAAACATTTGGTCTTGCAATCATCGTTTTAACTTTGTTGTTTTAATAATTAAAGGGATACGATTATCTACGAGTTGCGTACAGCTTGCAGCTCTATCCATTCATTTCAATTTAATCTTATAACCAAAACAGAATGGTATTAATACCAGAGAGATTATTAAATTAGAGAAATTTATCCATAACCTATTAACTAGTGTATGTCGAATTTTTTATAGTGATACTCTTGATTAACTAAAAAAATATTGAGCTATTTTCTTCTCTGTGAACCTATTTCAGCCTCTGATATCCCTAAGTCTTGGCTATGCTTCTTTATAGTTATCCATCTTAGTTGAGTCTATTCCTGTTAGGCAATCGTGATTTATCGATTTTTGCTCCTAGAAAGTTGAATTATATGCCGACTTCTATGCTCCCACCTGCTCTCTTGGTGCCTTCGAGACTCACTCGCTCAATCGATCCCTTTCCTAATTGGATGGTGAGCGCACTGGGAAGGCCATTGGCCTTAAAGAATTGCGTAAATATGCGTATGCTTCTCCTTCTCTTTTTTCTAGTATTAGTTCATATATTCTTGGTTGAGGAGCGTTATTTCCAACATACTAGCCCGGAGAACTGTGAGAGGGTTCCTCTATTATTTTCATTCTTGGAAGAGACTCCTGTAAGAGATTCCATCCCTAGTAGTTGGCCTTCTTTCTCTCTAACGGGCCGACAAAAACCGAGAGTTTCCAGCACTTGCGTCCCAGACAAGGTCCTAGGAATTCGCTATACTCTATTGAAAGTTAAAAAAATGCCTCATGTGGGTCATCGCGAGTCGTGGTGAGTCTTTTTTAAGGGCCTCGTGCTTTCTCTTGGTTGGCATACTGGTCCATACTGGTCCATTGGTTGGCATACGCGGGGTGATGCTTACCCCATCAGTTATCTCTCTCATCATCTGAGTTCCTATAGGGGGTCCACATGGCGTAGACTATGCAAGGAAAGAGAAGGCATGGGCCCACAGGCCGACTACGATGGGATCAGGCCTTGGGGTGGAGGTGGGAACAAACCAAGGCCCAATCCCATTTCACCTTTGATGAAATGAAGGGTATCGAGGTCCAATAGAATAATTTATTCAATAAAAAAAAAGAAGATGTTCTCCCATCTTGAATGGCGTCTGAATTTTTCTCTAATCCCAATTTCTGACAGCAGAAGAAGGTGGCTCTAGCTTTGGGGTCTCAACAAACGAGTGAAATGACAGTTTATACCAATCAATTTTCTCTTTTCCCTCAGCACCACACAACTTCTCCTTCAATTAACATAAACATATTCCTGAAATTAAAATTCTAGTGGAAATTTATGGACAAGAGAATAAATATGTTTTAGTGAATATTATTAAAAAATGATAAATATGAGCAGGTAATTTTGAGGTATACAAACAAGTAATAGAGAAGTTACTTCTTATGTAAACTTTTCCTGTAGTTTTCAATTTTAAATTTGATACCTATTAGATAAAATAATAATTCCTTCAAAATTATGTTTTTATAGTGAGGCAAATAAGTTGATGAAGTCAGAGATGCCAAGGTTGCTTTGATCTCTTCATTTAATTCCGAAACTCCTTATTCCAGTCCAGTCGGAAAAACTCCTAAAGAACTGATACATCCAGGTTGAGGACATAGGGTCCATCTATCTTAATTATGTATTTTTAAGACATCAGCTCAAATAACAAAGTTGAATTTTGGATGTATTGCCTATAGATAGATTCTCTTTTTTAAATCTATACATGCCTTCATAATATTGATAAGAGGATATGGGACAAAATATAGTACTCACGTATCAATTCCCCCTTATTTACTAATGCTAGAAAAATTGTGCTAAAGGTTAAGTTAATGAAAAAGAATCACTGCTTTTCCACACGCGGTTTATCTTATTAAAGCGAGTGTAAGCTAGTTCACTCACACCATCACAAAATACTTCGAATTCATTGCTACCCGAGTAGCTCCTAGCTAAATCTCCCTTCCCCCAAAGAAACATGACAGAATTTGGCAACCCTTTAATCAAAGCGAATTAAATATCCTTACTCCTTGAACCCCTAAAATGTCTCACATATGAAATGGATTAATACTTTGACTTCGCAAATCCGTAAAAAGTTTTCCTAAATACTGCCTCTTTTCAGACTACCTTCTAAATATTTAAACTACAACGAATCTCACCACTTTTTTTGACACCTTAAAATTGTATGGATGAAATTCTCACGTTGGCTTTCGTCTTATTTTTCATTAAAAAAATAAGCACCCCTCACAAAAGATAATAAAGTTTTAAAACTCATTTAACGAGAATATAATCTTAAAATTATACAATTTTTGAAAATATCAAGAACAAGAACACGCGCGATATCAGAAAACTATGAGAGAATCCCATTATCTCCGGAAGTTAGCTCCAGGGGTTTATGATTCAACAAAGTTCAGCGCTTTCCGGCAGCATCTTGATTGTAAACACGTAGTTTAACTTGCTGTAACACAGCTTCAAATACATGTGTGCGATCATATTTATTAGTTTTAGAAACGTAATATAATTTCAAATTAGAATATACATTTCACAACTAAAACAAATAAAGCATACAAACTAAAAGCTCTTGCCAGTTACGGCTTAAATGTAAGCGTACGTATATTTATTATTTGATGTAAGTAGCAAAGAATTAAAGAAGAAAACGTGTATTGCCTGTGGCGTGTGCAGAGAAAAAATTACCTTGACATTTTATAAAACGTACACGGATATGTTTCCTGAAAAGAAGCTGGGCGAGAAATAAACAGAATTATAAAAATCATAGTGTATATAATATATTTGAGCTATTATAAACAACATCTCTCACCATATTCAATCATTTAGTTAGAAATTTTGTTTCACAATGTGTTTAAAAGAGGTATGGAAACTTTACATTGATTAGTATTAAAAATATAACACAACTGAACAGCTCCAACTCTTCGCAGTGTCTCCAAGTAAAACGCAAAGGATGCTACAACTCAGGGATCAAACAATGTCGTTAATTATTATTGCAAAAAATTAGATGCAATAAAAGCAACAACTAATTCTATGAAGAACAAAACAACCAATTGTCAAAGTAAGTATATCAGAACTTAAATTTCAATAAATCCTGTCAAAAAGTTTCGGATAACTGTATGCATGGCTAGACACGTGAGCAACTCTCAATGCATAAAATAAAAGGGCTAAAAAATTGACAACTTTAAAAATAGGCAAAGAAATGCACGCCTCAAAGGTATGGTAAGTTTAAAATGAGCCGGGTAATAGTTTATGGCGATTAGTAATGTTAATAACAATCTGAGTAGTTTTTCAATATACGTAATATGATTTCCATTTTATAACGAACAATTTGCTTTATAAATTTATTCTACAAGTAATATATGTTCCGAATATCCTATTTAGGGTCCCAGAATGAGAAACGTATCGCCATAGTTGAGGGAAATTATCTTAGTAATGCCAAGGATTAAAAGATCCATCAGATTATGAAAGGAATTAACTAAAAAGTGAGCTTTCGACATCATTGTGTTAAGAAAATTATTGTATTTACATCCTAGTAAGGCATATGACAAAACAAAGTAAAAATTCTTATATCCAACGACTACCAGTAAAAGAGTACGTGATGTAGAAAGGGTCACCAGGAAACAGGGCATGACGTAAAGCACGAGAAAAACCGGGCAAATTAATGATGATGCCTTTATGAGCCAAAATGTCTCTCATACTTATCGTGGATAATCCTCGGGAATGAGACTAAACTGAGCCCTAAAAATGAAGCGCGATAGGGATGAAAAACATTTTCTCTAATAAAGGCGTCACTTGCAAAGCTTTTGTTTCTACCTACATTGAGAAGAGACTTCATTTTGTTCATCTTTTTTCTTAAAGTTCTCAACCCACAACATTAACCAGTGGCATAATTTTGCCGTCAAAAATAAAAAGCTGCAGCTTAGTATCAATAAAGCAGCTGTCGCTCACGACTTCAACCAATCCTTCATTCAGCAGTGTCTCCTGCTGAATCATGTCACTTCGGGAGATATATCCAAGATTCCTACCTCTTTTCCGCTTAATCTTCGCTTTCTACTTGCCTGTTTGCATAATTTAATAGAAATATATTACTTGCATCTAAGCTTTTAAAGAAAAAAGGATACAGCTTTAATTAAAAATTTATTTTTCATCCTCTGTTGCATTTGTTTTAGAAATAACATCTTCAGAATGAAGGTAGTTTAGGTAGTAGGAGAACTCTATTTATGTTCACTCTGAACATGTCCTTCGCAGAGGAACTAAACGTCGCTATTTATAGTAATGTAAAATCATAGCTGCTACTTCATTCCTCTAAAAACACCTGAAAGAAAAATTAACATGATTAGTTTGTATGTGTTGATAATAATAGCCATTCGGCTTTGTTCTTCCTACACTTTAATGCACCTCCAATTTGACCTACTGAGAAGCTTTTGTGACCAAGTAATTTATCTTTGATTTGGTTAACCAACGGATAGGCAGAATATAAATTACCGTTTTCCCCCAAAAGATTGCAACGATCACTGTCCTTAAGAATTTTAAATATTTTCTTTTTCCTGATCTTGGTCCTCAGAATAAAGAGGCATCAAGACGTTACCACAAGAATGTTCAGTTGTTTTCTGTTGGCAAAAGTTCACTCTCAAATGATATTCCTAAACAATTATAAAATCGCTAGTTTATTTGCTAGTAGGGATATAACTTCTTTCTCTTTGCATAATGGTATTGTCTCTAACTTTCTTGCCATGGATGTTTCCATTGATTATACGTTGGCAGTATCACTCGTCCCTTACAGTTGTGGTTATGCGCACACCTTGGTATTAGATGCAGGAGGGGAGGGTAAATCTCTCTCTAGGAAGGAATTCTCGCGCATCAGAGAGAAAATTAGAAAATGCAAGGCTGATGCTATCATCGAAAAAATTGAGATTTTAGTTTCTAATCCTAATAGCAACCACTTCAGATTTTTAGTTTCTTTTCAGCAAAACGCAAACAACAACATTAAATGCCGACTCAACATTCCATTACTTGTCATTAATAACCAAAACCTTCCAACTTCAAAGTTTTAGCAATTTCCAATAACCAGCCTACCCATAATGCTGCTGTCCGTTTTGTTTAAATTCCTATCTTTCTCTCGACTGGCTGACAACAGATATGTTCTTTACCTATTTTCATTGGCTTAAAAATTACGCCTTCTCAGCAGGGATCTTGTTGAATATAAATAAATATATATTTATATATATATATATATATATATCAGCGACTATATTTTTCAACTCCTTGGAAAAGGCTTCTCCGAGAAGTTCCAGTGATCACGGTCCGAGGTAGGAGTTTGCCACGTTACTATTGCCACTGAGCCAGTTTTATCCATCCGTCTTTTGCGATGACTTCTTCTTGGCCCCGTGTCTATAAAAAGAGTTCAGCTTACGATTTTTTTAATTCTTTTTTCTAACAATGTATCCTGCCTATCTCTACCTTCCAGCTTTCATTATCGTTATTACATTTGACACCCAGATATACTTTTATTGTGTGCCTGTGTGTTATTCCTAGCCTTTACTTTCTATTATTCTAGAAGTCGACCTTTTTTAGTGTTCTCCTTCTCTTCAGTGCCGAGGTTTCAATTCCATAAATTACTACTAGTAAAAAGCAGAGGTTAAATACTTTGATTTTTGACCATAGAATCATGTCACTTCGGGAGATATATCCAACTTTCCGACCTCTTTTCCCCTCAATCTTCTCTTTCTATTTGCCTGTTTGCATAATAAATCGCCCCTCCTCCCGGAACAAAGAATAAGATCGATTACATACAGTTCAACTTAAACCTAGAGGAGTGTTACGACCTTCAGACTCGTAATCGGTGTCCTGAGAGAAACGTCCTCTACCTCACGTCCTAGTTTGCTCCTCTTTTTAATCTCCCACCATATTTTCCATGACTGTTTAGATCCAGAAAAGAGTGAAAACATGACCTCACATATAAATAAACACACAAACTCTTATAGGTATTCTTGTACTCACTAAAAATGGTGTTGTCAACCCCAAATCGCCGTGAAAAATTAATTTAAAGTAAAAATGCCCGACAGTCTTATGATAATTCAATTATTGATGGTATTTCTTTATAATTTGTAGCATAAGCAAAGCCAAAGTGACTTTAATATCTAGTATAAATTATGATTCCCTTTGTTTCTATCACAAAACAGCTTTAGGGCGATTGAATCTCATTACTTTACTCATTATTTTATTCATCTTATATTTGAATGGTATTACCTATTGAATGAATTCTAAGTGAATATGTTGCATGGCTTTATTTAAGCAAGTATGTCAATGTTTTGTTGATTTCTACTTGTGAGAGCGCTCTGAGAACTAAAATGGTCCTTACTGAGTCAAATGCTATGATTTTTTTAATGACCGTCATGTGGAGAAATTTCTTATATTTCTTTCTTCTCATCAATAATTGATGAACCCCTACAGATAAACATAAGTACTATAGTTACTATTTAATCCTCTCTGATCCGTTGTAGTTTTGAAGTATAGTATTTATGTGAGGGTTTGAGTTATGTCTTCGGTCATAAATTGTATGTTTGTTGTTAATAAGAAACAGACTTCTTTAGGTATTACGTCATATTTTTATTTAATGAAGCACAAGAGAATAGTAACACAATACACTTTCGATCGTACTTTTTTGTACACAAAATGGAAGCATTCGCTAGGTCATCAAAACCTCCACCCACCATTTCCACTTATTATTAGTCTGAATGTAACCTCATCCTTCCCTCGGCTTTGCTACTTTTCCTGCACTTAATTGCATTTTTACTTGTGTGATTTCCACCTAAATTATTGAGATGTTTTCTGGTTTAAGGTGGCCATTGTAATCATTTAGTTCCTGATATAATTCTTCAAAACCTTCAATGACATATTTTGTTTATGATTTTGTTCATCTGTTTATCTTTTTATGCTTTTATTTGCGGTATGTAAATGGTTAGGTGTTTTTTCACCTGTTATAGTGATTTGCTGTTTTTAATACTTATCTCAATATTTGGACTATACTCGTATGTATGTTCTACCGTGAGTTTTTTTGTAATACTCCAGTTGAGTTCTGTAGCTTAGATTATTTTTCTTAGATGCCCATGTCTCATTATTATGCGATAAATTTGCTCAACATTCTTGTGTTTTGTAATGAAGATAGAGAGTCTCTTGAACCTTTTGACCAGTAAACTTGTTCACTTGGCAATTTGAAAGGGATTTACTTAAATTTAGGTGTCCTATTTGTAGTTTTTGTGTTTTTTCTCAGGAGATTGGATCTCTTTTGTTTTAAGTTTATTCTATATTAGTCTTGCACCTGAGTACTATTGGTCGCTACCAATACTTCAAGAGCTCACTACTGGTATATTAATAATGATTTTTCGTATTAAACTGTATGTAGTCCATCCTAATGTTTTCCGTTTGGACCCCTCTATCTCCATCTTCTGTTAGATTGTTTTTGGAAGGTGTTTGTAATTTATAGGCTTTACTTTACTGTCTTTGTTTTCCTATCTTTTATTGATGCCCTAACAAAACCTTGACTCGATTGTTCCTTGTATATGTGCACTCATGAGTGCGAGATAAATATTCTCTGGTTCTTTATCTGAGGGAGATTTCGCGTGTCCCTTTTCAAAGCAGTATTTAACTCATTAGAATAGGCTATCATAATTAGATTCCTAATTGCCATTGATATGGTTGCTATCAATTGAGTTTTTTGTAAGCCTTGCGATTGGTGATTAATTCAGCAAAATTTTATACTTTATTATTTTTATAAATAGGCTTTTGATCAAATCCTACCACAAGATGCAATACAAATATATATTTAAAATATATACTAAAAGTGTTAGAAATATATACGTTTAATGTCAAAGACTAATTAATTTTTGTAAACAATGGTGGTATAATCTATTTTAAGGTATATAGCTTCAATGATTAGTTTAGTAAAACCTACACTTGTCTATTCTAAAATGATTATATTTTAAATAATTTTCTTGCTGCCAATTTATTTTTGAATTATTTACTTCTGAATTTTTAAATGTCTTTCTATTTATTTCCGAAAATTTTTAAAATGAATATACTATTCAAAAATGACTCCAATATATATGGTTTTAACTGTGGGTAAGTAATATTGCCTGGACATCAATCGAAAATAACGCCATTTGTGTAAACAAGTTACCACGCATATTTTGTAATGAAATTATGTGATCAAGATAAAAAATTGGCTCCTCTTTTCTGTTGCAAGACGTGTGTGGAAAACCTAAGAAGATGAAGAAAAAGCAAAATCAATTTACTACCTTTTGGTATACTAGTGCAGTGGCCAGAAGGTAAAAGTCATGTGAAAGATTGTTATTTTTGCCTCACTGACTTAATAGGTAAGATTTTACTGTATATTTAATTAAAATAATCTTAATTTACCATTCTATTAAATAGATTATATAATTTTCTTTTACTCTGTGATTTTTAGCATTTTGTCATTTTATTTCAGAAGTAAACAGAAAAAACAAGCAAGATGTTTTTTATTCTGATCTTTCTTCTGCCAGACACCTAGTTTCTCACGGCCGAGAAGCCCATATCAGCATCACCAGTTAATCATTTTTTTCCATTTCTCCTTTCAACTTTAGAATTTAACCAACCTAAACCTTTAAATCAAGCGCGAATAAACCACATGTTCAGAGACTTAAGTCTATCAAAAGAGTCAGTCGTGCTACTTGGTTTAACACGGTGAAAATAATTTACCAGCTCTAGAAACAACCAATTTTCTGGTACTATCATCAGAGATGAAGTGTTTTAAAAATTTTATCCGCTCACGAAAATACTATGCTAGGCTATGGCAAAAATATCAATGGATTAATTGATAAGCCAGATAAATGGTGAATATTTATAGGCTCATCAACCAGAAAATTAAAGGCTGTGCTTATAGATATGAGAAATAAAGTAAGATCTGTTCCAGTCGCACACTTTTTTCGATAAATTGAGAATTATGAATCTTTGAAGATTTCAGTCGATGCCCTGAAGTTCAATCCTCATGAATAGAAGATTTGACGAGATCCAAAAGTAAGAAATAAATATAGTTAAATACCATTTATTCAAAAAATGATTTTTCTCTAGAACATTATAGTTACTTTATCTATAAACACTGACTTTGTTTAAATTAATCTCATTTTCATATAAGTGGCATTTAAAAAAACAAAAATGGCATCTCTTATATATAAATATTTTACACTTACATTAAAGTTGTTACATTTCTTCCGATTTTAGAATAGTTTTTAGTTTCAGGTTGTGTCTTCAATACTAGGAATACAAAGTGGCTACACAAAATATACCTGATTTCCCTTTTTCCAGGATAATAGAGCCGATGAGCTGCACTTTGAGCGACAGGAATGGCCATATCGACAGTTTTTTAATCTTGGTTCTCATAATGTGATATTTCAAACCATAGCCAATTCTAATAAAATTTGACTTCTGTCCATTCACATAAAATTGTGATTTATGAGAAGTTTTGTAAAAGAATCAAGGAAAGAAGGCCAAACATTTCTTCTTTTGGCCAAATCTTCTAAATGTTAGTGATGCATAATTAACTGCAGGAAGCTTATATGGTCCTCAAATAAGGATTGTAATGAAAGAACCTGGTTTCAGTTTCACAGAATTCATGATTGAAGCAAAAAAGAGCTGCAATAGAGTCTTTTAAAGCCCTTTTTTAATTTTCTCGGGGCTCATATAATTCCAGAGTAATAAATCATTGTAAACTGTTTAATAAAAATCTTTAAAATCATACGAGATCGTATCTTGACTACTTCACAGAAAATTGTAGAGATTACAGTGAAAAACAGGGAGAAAAGTTTCATCAGGACATTAAAGGCATGGAGGAAAGATATCATGGAAGATGGGACATTAATATGCTAGCAGATTATTGTTGGTGTATAAAATGGATTCAACTGTAGAAAAACACGAAAGATATAGTCTGAAATCATCTTTATTCTAGATAATGCTTCATTTTCATTTTTCTCATTTTTCATTTAAAATTATCACACACTATATCCATTGTATCACTCGCGGTGTTCTAATTCAAACTTTACCTTTAAAATTGCCTCATAATTACATATAAGATATAATAATATTTAAAAAATGGTTGTTGCAAAAAACTTGACATTATAGAAATAAACAAAACAATGGTAGATTTGGATTCAGTTTATTGAAATACTTAGGAATAAGATAAAAAAAGCTTGACACCAAAAATAATTTTATAAACACAGTGCTGCGTAATGGCTAATTTGATTAATTACATGGGTATTCTTATAATTTATGTTATGAATGGTGCATATGTTTCAGCATGAAAGGAATACGGAGCCACTAGATACTGTATATGTCCTGTTGCAAAAATTAATCATGTGCTATTTTTCAAAATGTTTTGGACAAAAGTATGTTTACTATGATACAATTATTTATATTTTTAGAAACCATCGAATTGTTTTAAATAGATAGCACTAAGCTGTACTGTGCTGCGTTGCCAAGTAATACTATTTCCAACTTTGCTAAGTTGGAAAATTAATCATAGAGATAAAAAAACATAATTGTCAAGGAATAGGTCACCTCACTAGTTAATATATATATATATATATATAAATATATATATATATATATAAATATATATATATATATATATATATATATATATATATATATATATATATATATATATATATATATATATATATGTATGTATATCTATTGGTTGGGAGGAAAGAGATAAAGACCAAGGAAATATTATGTATATATATATAGTTATACATACATATATCCTCTAATGTACATACACGTCCTTGCTACGTACAAGTACGTTCACTTGGTAAAATTAATCCGTTAGTTACAAGGTATAAGGGTGCGATTTACTACAGGGGTCGATAGCGTTGAACTGAGTTTACCAAGTTGCAGTTCAAAGATATATTTAAAAAATGAAAACCAAAAATATAATTTTTAATGCGTTACTAATTTACATATATTTTATATATATATAAATATATATATATATATATATATATATATATATATATATACGAAAAATATAGGTAATTTGAATAAAGGACAACTCTGACAGATTACAGATTAATGGGCACTAGGGGAACGTTAATTACCCGTTAATCATCCTTTAAATGGGATATTACAAATCACTTATACAAAAGGAGTATTTAAATGACGGAAAGTGGATCGATTATCGTGAGATTAAAGCAAATGGTCGTTTTACCTTTAATGGGGTGAGCTCGAGGGAGGGAAAAGGCCAGCGCACGCAGCCCTCGAGTGAATATCCTTCAGCGGATCGGCGCGAGGAATGCAGAAATCAAATGGACGTGTCCCCAGGTCGAATATCCTGATAGTGACGAAGGTAAAGGGGGGGAACTAGAAGATGAGTTCATGATCCTTTTTCAAGACGGACGATGGCATCTCTGCTCCAGAGAAGTACAACCTCTAAATCGAGAATCTGCAGTGGCTCGGCACGAAGTCTCACAAGGAAAACTGGAGATCCTTTAGGGGAAGGAGGGGGGGGGGGGCAGATGAGACAAGAGGAATCTCGGCCAATTCGTCGAAGAAGAAAAGTTATTTATAGCTCGCTCTGAACAGAATAGGGCTTCACAGAAACGATGGGTCTCCCTGGTGAGATCCAATCTCGAGATATAACCGAATACCGAGAAACTTGAGGAATTAGACCCAACGATCTGAACCGAAGCAGACTAGTTCTCAATCTAACCAGAGACTCGAAAACCCAGGGTATTTATATGAAAGACATTTTTGATGCTCAATCTTTGGAAGGAACAGACGTCTGGCAGAAGCCTTCTGTCACCTAGAGGGTATTAGCGTTTGTCGCCTGACTAAGGTCTTAATGACTTCCAAATATGTGGGCGGGAGACTCGGCGAGCAGCCTCCAAAATACGTAGATTAGCGTTTTCACGGTGGGATTAAAGCTTTTAGTGCGTTCAACTTAATTAACTGCACCTACGAGGCAGCTGGCGGATATTCCAGTTCTTTCTTTCTTTCTTCGCTTCTTTGGACTCTCACGTTACTAAACGTGAAGTTAGACTTTTAGAACGGAGTGAGGGAAGAAATTTAAGGAGCAAATAAAGGGGAAATTCCTCTTTAACTTCTATTTCCTTACGATAATGTTAATGCGAATATTTTTGTGATATTCG
This sequence comes from Ceratothoa steindachneri, assembly GCA_963969495.1. Lineage (NCBI taxonomy): Eukaryota > Metazoa > Arthropoda > Malacostraca > Isopoda > Cymothoidae > Ceratothoa > Ceratothoa steindachneri. Next base: position 10,433,742 of record OZ018322.1, read on the forward strand.
TATTTCGAACTTAAATAAATATTTTACGTTAATTAAGCTGGAAAATGAAAGATGAGGGAAATTTAGGCAACCGTGTTTTAAAACAAAATGGTTTCAAAATGTTTTGTCATTACTGCTTGAAATACAACACTAACGTAAAAGCTTTACTGAATTTAATTTATTTTGTTGGTAAATGACATATATAATTTATTCATGCCTAAATATATATCCTTAAAACTACAGATATAATCAAATAATTATATAATAATAATAAAGTGTCAGTGATCTAAATATAGGGGTTCCAGAAACGGCTTTATATAAGGTGGACAAATGAAATACCCTCAATGCCAAGAATAGCATGGCAAACTTGAGCACTAGAAACCATTAGTTAACCAGCAATGGGATGCGTTTTTTCCAGTAATAGTACGAACGAGTCCGTTTTTGCTGCTTTGGCTAAATATACTAATATTTAAGGTTTTAATTTGTTTAATATTCCTGCAAAATTTTATTGGCAATTCTTCTGTATTAGCTGGTCTTTTAATATCGATCAAAAGATCTATCATTTAGTATCATATGTCCTCTTTTATTGTCTTTTATAATCCTAAAGGATTCCTTATCACTTGAAGAAGCATTTGAAGGAGACATCGGAATACGCCGGTAAAGCCTCCGCTCACATCGGTCTTTCTCTATCTTTCATTTAAAAGAAAGAACACTGATAAAAACGACAAAGGCATTTTTCCTCAAGTAAGGTTGTAGAAGAGGGACATGGATGAGAATAAAGGGAGGCAAGATAAGTTGGTCCAAACTAGTAGCCCCAATTCATGGAGCCACTCATTGGATTAAGGTTCGTATTGTTGGATACATCTGAATAATCGTACACAATTGCACATTTATGGTTTGATATAGCAAGCTATGTGTCGTAGGTTCGCGGGGGTTGGTGGTGGTCTATATATATATATATATATATATATATATATATATATATATATAATAAAGGGAGCATGGCAAGGTAAGATCCGAGACCTTACCTGGAGGCTAATCACAAGGCGAGAAGGGGGGGAAAGTAGATTCTTAAACGAGTGCGTACAAATTAATTCCACATTGAGAGTGCATTTGGCCGTTAGGTTTGCTTATGGGTCGCCTACTGCTTCTGGGTAGAGAAAGATGAAGAACAAAAGTATCTCTACTATTTACACACAAATACATTATACATATAAATAAAATTTATCGCACTAATGACATGGTTACTCGTGATGACAGTTATGCACTTTAAGGAATTCGGGGGGAACGGGTGACTCACAAGAGCCTACAAACTGCAGCTGGCTAGCCGCCGTACACCCATACACAGATCGGGATGACTGGATACAAATCCACAAGTGTCGTAGGCTTTGCTTTAGGGTTTGAGGCCTTGATATTCGACTGGGGGGGAAACGTAACTTTACCCTCGAGAATGACGTCTGAGGGAGTAATTGCACCGAAACAAGATCGTAGTCAAACCGAAGAGAAGACAATGGACTGGGGCTAACGTCCTTTGAAGGGGGAGCTTCTTGCTTTCATACTCACGAGTAAACGGATCGGAGTCGAGTCAAGAAGTTGAAGTGCCTCGTACTACGCGGCGGACCTATACTAAATTTGGCACGGCTAGAGACTGAGTTTATATGTGGCCCAACCGGAAGCGCTTTGTTTCAGGCACCGGAAGGGTTTCTCCATATCAGAGAGAACCGTGGGAAGGGCAACTACAAGCGAGGATTTTGATATCGCTTGGGGGGATGGTGGCAAATTCTCCTCGCTCTCGGTAGTCTAAGCGTCTGCTTTATCGCCAGAAGTAGATGAATTCTCGCACGATCAGCCTTGGCATTCTTCAACCTAGTGGGGCTCCTCGTTCCTCGTGGCGAAATATTCTCTTATTCCGACACTAGGGTTTAGGAATGACTAGAGTATCTTTAAATTTTCTGTCTATTTCACAACAATGAGGATGTATATCTACTCAATTAAGTCTCTATTCAACCATCTGCCTGTATCTCTCTCTCTACACACACACAACAGTTTGTGTATGTTTCTAACAGTCTATTTAACGACAAGTAAACCTCTCTATCTACCTAAGTCTTTTTCTATGTTTCCTGGAGCTAGTTAATCTTCCACCAGTCTATTTGTCTATATACGAAAATCTCTGTCTAACTCCAAAGAGTCTTTATATTTGCAAACACAAACATATTTATATCTTCCCACCAGTCTGCCAGGCGCGGATCCAGGGAGGTTAGAGGGCTGATGCCCCCACAAATTTCAGACCCGCTTATCTTTATATTTCTTTTATTAGTCATATTTTTATTCTGCTATTCAGAAAGAGTTAGGTAATAATAAATAATATATTAAACAGTTTTTTAAACCGTTGCAATCGATTTTATATTATATGATACACGTCTTAAATACAGGTCAATAACAAAAATAATGATTAAATTCAGTATTAATTATTAGCTGACGTTCAAATGTACAATTCATAATTCTTTGATTTGTGGAAAATATTAGGATCTGATAGAGTTAGTGCTCATTCCTGTGTGATATACTGTTATTCTTTATCAATGTTGTGTCAGATAATTAATCATTATTAATGTTCAGGCCCTTTTCTTAGACTCTTTAGAGGGACGAATTCAGGTTAGCCCCCGAGGATTTTATTCTGAATCTGCCACAGCCGTCTGCATATCCTTAAATCTATCTATGCAAACTTATGTCTATCTTTCACCATACTTCTTATCTGTGTCTTTACACAAGATAGGTCTATGTTCATCTATATACACCAGTGTTCCTACCTTCAACCAGTAGGTCTATTTAGCCACTAGTATTTATCTGCCTAATAGTTTGTCTATTTGTCTATTTCTTCCCTGCTTGGAATTTCTCCATCCCTTTCTTCCATCTCCACCCACAATAGATAACGACTCGGTTCGATTATTCAGAGTCACCTGGACCTTCAGGAGATAAATCCCCCCCCCTCCAACTAGAAACCCCTCTTCTTAATATTTCGAGAAATCCACATTTTTCATTGCATTTATTATTCCCCTTTCAATGTTTGTCATTTCTTCCCTAAATACCATTCATCTCGATCCGCTCTGGTCCCTAGTGATTCCATTTATTTGAATTGATGAGAGGTAGGTCATTGTTGTTGTTTATTTTCTGTCTATACAAAAACTTATTTTGATGAATAAAGAATACTGGTGTCTTTTCCCTCTAACTAACTCCTCGCAGTGGACGAAAGAAAGGATAGGGGAATACAAAAATGAATACAAGAAACGAAGAAGGGAGAATTATTTCAGGAAAAAGACTTCGATGTAATGGTCTTGTCAGAGACATAATACTCTTCGTCAAAACATGGTATAGCGAGAAAGATAGATAGGGAGATTGGTTGAAAGATATATAGACTGGTGTTAAAAAGAGTATTGAGTAAACAGACCTAAATAGACTAGTGTAAAGAAAGACAGACTCTCGTGCAAATAGACAGGACAGGCTATTATGTAGAAGAAAGACTTGTAAAAAGCCAAAAGAAGGCAAGATATACTTATGTTTATGCTTGCCTATAGAGTTATATACTCTTTGGTGACAAAATAAATAGACAGTTTCGATGAAAGACAGAGAGAATCGCGGGGAGATTGATTTCCTAATGAAAAAAAAAGAAAGAGTGGTTTGTGGCTAGACGGACATAGTAGTTTGTAGATACATAAATTGATTTTGTGAAGGTATATAAAGTTATCTCGGTGAGCAGATATAATGGTGGGAAGATATCTTGGAGGAAAGATAGGATAAAACTAATGGATAGACATAAATTGGTTTATAGTGAGGTAGTAATGTTTGTTCGGGTTACTGATTTGAATGAAAGTAGAAAGAAAGCCTATTGAACAGCTAGAAAGGCATGGGGTTAGATAGATATAATGGTGTAACTTTTTTGATTTGTGGGTAATAGGCAGAAAATCTTCCCACAAAATAAAAAAACCTGGCCAATAGACAAAAAGGACCATAAAAAGCGGAAACTAGAACGATAAACAACGGAGCATACAAGCAACCCAAACTTTAAAAGAGAAAATGGAATTTCTTAACACACCACCTCACTCCTACCTCTGTGTACAAATACACACCCTGTATACACAGTCCCCTTCAAGACGATGGAAATAAGTCGAAACGACATCTCCAAGAAATTATGGCTCCATACAATTTACTTATTGGAGTTTCATCTGTGCAAAAGAGAGTTTTCGGGATCACATTTCCCAGACGATCCATGTTTGGATTGAAATTGAAGACGGAGTAAATATAAAATTGAGACACATTCTATAGAATAGAATAAATGTTTCCGTGTTTTTCAGTCGTGTCTTTATGTGGCGCTATGTATATTTTACATCCTATCAAGGGATTTCTCTGGGGGAAGGAAAATATGAGTGGTTGGTTTGCGGGTTGTATGATTCGATTAGACGGCGTTCCATTGAGGATGAAGTTGAGAGAAAGAAGCATTGTGTATCGAGTTAAGTATTACCATTTTGTTGTCTATCAAAAAGTTTAATTTAAAAAATTGGGTGGATTGGGAAGTTTATTACATTTGAACATTTTTTTCACCTTAGCTTTGCGTCTGATAGAAAGTCTAATAATATTTCTATGCACAATATAAATTATATTGAAGGTCAAATTAGATAGATATTATAACATTATTTTTTAAAGGGCTTTATTGAAAATAGTTTAGATTTATGAGAATCAAATCCAAGGTTTATTTTTCCTCTTACAATATTATTCTTGAATATTTCGCTCGTTTCTTTATAACATACGTGGCACACCGGTACACACCAGCAGGTCCTCCAGCTTTTATGTGTGCACTGTCAAAAACTGGTTGAAAATCTTTGCTGTAGGGAAGCTGCAAAACTAAAAGGGCTTTCAATTGCTGTATATAGGTAAGAAACAGAACAGAGAAATAAATATCATACACAGGATTGCTAATGATATCCTCGATAGGATTCAAACCTTTGAGATTAGGCTCATGAGAATGACCAGAAAGCAAGGATATCTATGGAGGCGTTGCCTCCTAGACTTGCTAAGTTCTCGGATTTAAGGTCCAATTCCAAGTTATGTTGAAGATAACATTTTATGAGTAGGGCACATTCCTCAACTAAACCATTAGAACAATTATCAAATAAATAGCACTAGCAAAACCTGTAATTCGCACGTCTTTAAACAAAGCCTAAAAGTGAGTTTCATGAAGGTATCATTGGGTTAAAATGTAAGACAGAAACAAATATAAACAATAACAGAAGCACAAATGATCTAAATTTTCGAGTGATTATATGCAAATATTGAAAAAAAACAAAGCTTTTTTAAAACATCTGCAATTTTAAGTAACGATTTTCATCAAATTAAGATAATAATGAGCAAAAAATATAATACTAATGTATTGATTCTAAATGCCACATGAGAGGAATGTGCGGCAAAATGTTATATTGCAATATTTCAACGTCAAGGGATCATTTGCAGATGTTTATTAGTAAGAATACATAAAGTTTTCAACCTAAATTTATAAAACATTCGCCTAATAACAAAGTATAAAGGGTTTAAACAAATTCTACAAAATAATTGTAGGAAATACAATAAAGGTAAATTAGATGAAATATAATTTTTAATAAGAACTGTTCATGAGCAACTGGATAAAGTAACCTTTCTTTTGAATAACTTTGAACACTTTTTTTCTACTGACGAAGTCAAAGTTTTGGTGAATCCGAATTAAGATGCTTTTCAGCATTTTTGGATAGCTTCCTAAAGATCGTATTTGTTGTTAAATTGCATGAAATCTTTGTAAACATCTCTCTTTGAGACGCTCAAAAAAGGAGAAGGATCTGGCTGGAGATGACCGGGTGGATGACCAGCGACCCATAGACTTGGTTGATTCAGATATTCAGCTAACGAAAGGTGCACAGTGAGATGAACGACAAGCTTCGACCGCAGAAAATCTAGCCCCTCCAGATAGCCTGCTTGACCTGCTTTCTGGAACCAGGTATGATGGGTTCGTTATGGTTCGAGGATGAACCCATTTAAGTGGGCCTCGGCAGAGACTGCCGATAATCGTGACTAACAAATTTTCCATTTTGGGTACTGAGTAAGACAATGAATCCTAATTTTGACTTGTAGGCGATTCTATAATGAGGGACCAATGGAAGAATTCTGCGACAGAAAACCAACGAAACGGAGGAGGTACTATCATCCTGGAGGAAGAGTTGAGGAACCTCTCGATTCAATGGAAGATTTTACAAGCGGAGATACCAAAGAAACAGCTAATAAAAGGTGTTCCAATAACTTGGACCGATTCTAAATGTGAGTTAAGTTTAAGCGTCTAATGATTTTTTTCTTTTTCTTTCCGATTTAACTACTTAAGTCTTTGGCAATTTCAACCATGGAAAGATTAACAATCGAACAAGGTGTTAAAGTTATCGAAGCCTATTACGAAAATGGCCGTTCAAACAGAAACGCATTTCGGTCACTTCGCAATTTTTTGGTCAACAAAATCGACCAACCGAGAGTGCAATTGGGAAAATTGTTTGTAAATTCAAACAAACGGGGTCGGTAGCAGATATGAAAACGCCATTACGTGCTCGTTTACGCCATTCAGCTGAAACCATTGTTGCAGTGCGCGAGAATGTGCCCGAAGATCTAGACACCTCTATTCGTCATCGTGCGCAGGAATTGAACCTCTCCACAACAACGTTACATCGAATTTTTACAAAAGATTCGTCTCTACACGCTTACAAATTTCAATTAACACAAGAACTGAAGACTGCTGACCATTTGACGGCGCCACATGCCACACAGCCAATGCAACAATGGCTTTATTGTATAAGAAGTTCCCAGGTCGCATCATCTCTCGAAACAGCGAGGTCAATTGGCCATCACGATTGTGTGACTTGACGCCTTTAGATTCCTTCCTTTGGGGTCATCTCAAAAGTAAGGTCTATGCCAACAAGCCAACAACATTTCAACAGCTGAAGGATGAGATAATAAGGCATATTGGTGAGATCGAGGAGCAACTATTCAGAGAAGTCATAAAAAATTTGACCATAATTGCCATAACTCAACTAACATGATCGAATAGTGAAATCAATAAATTTTCACCAATAACCCTGTATTATTTACTGCTTACTTCAATCTGTCTTAATGGAACACCCTTTATAATACATATCGGTACTAATAATGTTTTATCTACGAGGTCCAAGAAACTTCTAGCAAGGTACCGCCAGCTGTTGTGGAAACTGAAAGAAAGGAGTGGCAACATAGCGTTTACAGGTATCCTTCCCAGAATAGGTGAGGCGAATGTTTTCCTTAAGAAAAGCACCATATATTAACAACTCTCTTAAGTTCTTTGCCATAAAGAGGGAGTGTACTTCATCGATTTGTGGGATAATTTTACCAATAAATGGAGCTATTCTGGCGAGATGGACTTGTGGTAAACGGGGTGGGAGCAGCAAGGCTGGGAAGAATAATTAATAATTCTCTTGTAAATTTTCAGACAGAACAACATAGGAGAGTAGAAAGCACACAGGGGAGAGTGGCTTACGACGTCGTAATAATAATGTACCCTTTCGAATAACAAATTTACATGTCTACTATTGTAACGCGCGTAGTATTCGAAATAAGCTCGATATTATAGCAATAACAGAATCATAGCCGGAGACATCTAAGGGAGACTATATCGGCCAATTGCAACTACCAGTGTATAAATTAATTAATAATGACCGTACTCATAAACGAGGTGGAGGAGTACTACTGTACACCAAAAATGATAGAGTTTGAACAGAAATTAAAATTGACTCTCACAAAGAAGTTGAGGTAATTTGCGCCGAACGAAAATCGAATGATTATCCAATAAATATCTCTGTAGTGTATAGACCCTCACCACCAATGATTTAGATTGACACTGAATTATATAACATTATTGCAAGTAACATTACAAATAATTGCAATTTATTAATTGGGGATTTAAATTGTAGAAATGTTAGCTTCGAAAAGTCAAATGAATACGAGGAGAAGTAGAGGCTATTGGAGTTTATAGAAGAATACTACTTAACACAAATGATCAATGAACCAACTCGAGGGGAAAATATCCTAGACGTAATTCTAACTAACAACGTTAATCTTATATCGTGTATTAGTATTGAGGAGGTATAAGTTCCAGCGATAACAAATATATAGAGTTTTGATATTAATATAAATCGTAACAAGGAAAATAATGATATTAAAGAGCCAAATTTTTAACTTTCGGTCTTTAATGGGTTCAACCACAAGTTTAGATAGATCAAGTGAGATCAAACGTTAGGAAATGTTAATCAGTGTAGTTCCTTTTTTACCAAAAATTTTAGACAATTAGATAAACAATTCATTCCGCGGAAACGAACAAACGAAATTCAACAACTAGACCAAAATGGTGGAATCATGAGATGGAAGTCAAATTGAAGGATAGGAACTGTGCTTATAAGCGTCGCAAGTGTAACTCATCCGAAGAAAATAATCAAATTTACGTAGCCGACGAGGAACTTGTTAAAAGGAAATACGAAGCGCTAAAAGAAAATATGAATTCAACTTGAAAAAAAGTAAACATAACCCGATGAAGTTTTTAGATTATGTATCCAATAGAAACCCGATAAAGGAAACAATATGAACAATCAAAAATGACAATAACGATTTAGTTTTCGATAGATAAAAGGTGACCAATATATTAAATAACATTTTTGCATCGGTATTTCTAAACAAGGGCGAACATAACGTGCCACAAACGAATGACGAGATAAACTGTAGGGAGTGTCTTATAAAATAGGTAGGCTCCTGGTACCAAAATTGCATGAATAATAGGCTAAACTAGAAACTCCACAAATGGACGCTCGGGGAACAACAGGAATACTGTGTATAATATGAGAATAAGTAGATGAAAACACATATTTTGTTAAAGGTCAGAATATAATTCGCCTTTATTAATTTTCTTTGGAACTTTCCTTTTTTCTTATTATATTTTTTAGTTCATCTTGTAGATGATAAACAACTTCCCCTACGTTCATTTATTTTTTAAATGAAATATGTTTGGAAAAACCAAACTTGACTTTAATTGCTGAGCTTTCGATCTATGCGATCATCTTCAGAGTGTCTTTCCTCCTTTACCGATGAGGAAGGATGGAGTCAGAATGAAAAGAAAACGGATTTTAGGGGATATTAATTTTTACTCGCTAAAACGTTATGTCAAGGGAACGTGCCACTCGTGTGTTTTAAAATTGCGCTTACACAGGAGTTGTCCGCCCCCTTGACATAACGTTTAGGCGAGGAGGAATAAATATCCCCCTACAATCTGTTTTCTCTTCATTCTAACTCCACCATTCTTCACCGATAAAGGAGGAAAGACACTTTGAAGATGATCATATAGATCGTAAGGTCAACAATTAAAGTCAAGTTTGGTTTTATCAAACATATTTCACATAAACAGAGATGAACGTAAAAGTTCTTTACCATCTAAAAGATGAACTAAACGATAATAAAAAAAAGTAGAAAGTTTCCCCCAAAAAGTACTAAAGGCGAAATATACTATGGTCTTTAACAAAATCTGCATACTAGAAGGTCTGCTACCCAGTTACACTAATATATATATATATATATATATATATATATATATATATATATATATATATATATATATATATTAATTTGTATGAATCAAATGTGACAAGAGGTCGTCGGAGTAGCGCGGGTAGGCACAAATGTACGAACAGGAAAGCTATTAAATTGGACAATTGGGTCAACATGAGGAAACGCATAAACAAACAATTCGCGTTCGAGATAGACAATTCGCGTTCGAGATAGAGTTATCAGAAGACGGAAGTCCAGGAAGCAGCTTGGTTAACACAAATTCCTAACAAAGGAAATTTTACAGTCCTGTAATATTGGGTCATAGAAGAGAGTTAAAATTATCTGAGTTATGTAAGTATGGTAAATACACAGCTGTTCAGTAACTCCTTTCAGGGAGTGGAACTAATATGCCCAATGACGTGTCTAGGCCACACCCCCCTGGAAATAAACCCGTACATATAGGCGAGCAAAGAGTCAAATGATTATTAAGAATCAACGATTATTATTGTTATTAAGATTAATTCGTTATCATCTTAGCATTACGGAACTCGCTTTTATTCGCCTAAGTCTTGTCACTTTAGAATTCAATTTTTCACATTGAATAAGATAACCTGCTTGTCTCCAGCAAAGTACTTATTGATGTACTGCTTGTCTCTTTATCAGGCCCTTATTAGAATAAAAGTATATTTTTCTACCTCCTCCCAAATCTTTTGTTTACCTTGATTACCTGTATACCTTCGGTAAGCCCAGCTAACAATAAGAACACCCATGAAGAATCATCTTTTCTAGTCAGATAATTCTCCATTCATATAAACTGGTAACTAACGTGCTATAAGCTGGTGAAATTGACAAGATATGCACCCTTTAACCTGGTGCCGCCATAAAACTTTAACGAGCATAACCTTTTAACCAATATCGAATTCTTCGAAGCCAAAATAGATTTTGATATCACTAAGCTAAAATCCAGTCAACCTGCGTGTCCTTATTTAATCTATCCGGCGCATTTGAAAAATAAATTGAAACATGTTAGTGGGAGTGCTAAGGTAAAGGTTTAACAAGTCTTTAGAATACGGTGGCGTGCCATTAGATTTTAAGCTAGCGAATATTACTCCCATTTCTAAGAAGGAAAAATACAAGTTCCGACCAGTTATTGAACCATAAGTTTAACATCCATCGTAGGTAAATTAATGGAATCTGCCATTGGCGATAGGGTGGTCGATCAATTGGAAGTGCATAATCTCATGAATTATGGTCAACACTACTTTAGACAGAAACGTGCATGTTTAACTAATCTTTTAGTATTTTATGACAGCATGATTAAATGCTATGACGAAAGTAGATCTTTGGACATAGTTTACTTTGACTTCGCTAAGGCATTCGAGACCGTTGCTCATAGGAGATTACTAACTCAACAATTTGCACATGGAATTAGGGAAAACCTCCTTCAATGGATAGAATCATGGCTAAGTATTCATAAGCAGAGTAGTTTTAAACGGTAAATTTTCGGAGTAGAAAAATGTAATTTGTAGCGTGCCCTAGGGCTCTCTGTTGAGACAATTTTTGTTCCTTATTTATGTAAACGAAATGGACACCGGCCTACTTGGTAAATTATCCAAATTTGCGGACGAAACAAAAAATGGGGGGCAAATTTAAAAGGAAAAAGATAGCAAATTAAGGCTGCGATATCCAAATAAAATCTTCGAATGGTCTAATAAATGGAACATGGTATTCAATTTAGACAAGTATAGAGTTTCGTACGTAGATAAAAATAGTCAAAGTTTTAACTCTAAAATGGGTAGTAAAAATCTTCTTCTCCATGGAAAAAGAACAACATTTAAGGGCCGGGTTTCAAAGGATTTTAAGTTTAACAAATAGTGTGACGAAGGGTGTTAGAAGGCGAACCGATTGCTTAGATTTATGGGAGAAATTTTCACTACAAATACCAAGATATAACCTCTATATAAAAGTTTAGTAAGGCCACACCTAGAATAGGCGATACATTTGAGGTCACCTTATAGAGATGTAAACATCAATAAAATGGAAAGAAATCAACGACGAGCAACTAAAATAATTTACTCGATTAGAAATAAGTCGTATATCAAAGAGTAAATATATTAAATCTTCTAACGCTCGAAACTAGGCAATTGCGAGGTAGGCTTTTCGAAGTATTCAAAATTCAAAATAAATTTGAAAACGCATTTTAAACAACATCAGGGTTTAAATAGAATCGGCCAAATAGTTATAATATTATTACTTCCCCTTCCCCAAAGCAAAACGGCAACCAACCGTTATAGTGAGATGTAGAGTCACTCGCGACTAAAAATGAAACAAATACATCCCAGACAGTACATTCGACACCAGCCTTTTTGTAAAGAAATTTGCGCATGCCACGTGATATCTTAGGCAGAAGATGCAAATAAATAGAGAAATCTCTTACGTAAAGAGCGGTTACATTAGGGTGCCAAAAAATTAGAGTAGTTTTTACCCAGTTAATAATTTTTAATATACCAAAAAATACATATGTTTACGCTGGATATATTAATAGCGATCTTTCGTTGTTTAAATTTGCATTGGATACGTTTGTAGACGAATTATTTTTGGTAATCCGGAAAAATATGGTTTGCTATCCATTTCCTCCTCTAACTCGATTTAAACTTAACCATTTAAGTAATTAAATAAATGCGACGTGTGGACATACATCATAAAGGAGGAGGACACCAGGAAGCTAGCTTCTGTTGGTGGGGTAACTGGTAGTCAGAGATAAATGGCTGACAGATACATACTGTCTTCAGTAATTAGTTTTTACTTCTAATGTTCTACTATTCTTTTTCTTTGATCTAAAAAAACATGATATTCCTGAAGTGTGCTTCACTTGTTGCCGACAGTAAAGAAGGATCTCTCAAAATATAGCCTTAAGAAAACCTTGGAGTTACTATAGGTAAAAAATGCCTAGACATTGGCAGCTTGCAAAAGCTCTGGGTGCTGCTAGCTTAAAAATGCCTAAATATTACTAAAGCTACATATACCTAGGCATTGCTAGCTTAAAAAGGCTTTTCATTGGAAGATCAAAAAGGGCATAGGTATTAATATTGCTAAAAAAAAGATTACGCATTGATAGCTTAGAAAAAGCGCTAGGCAAAAAAGCTTTAGTCCTTGCTAGCTTTTAATTGTCTTTATTTGCTAGGTTTAAAAATGAATAGCTATACAAGCCTATGCATTGCTAACTTAGAAATTCCTAAGCATTTCTTTAGCTAAAAGGCCTAGGCATTGCTAGCTTAAAAAATACCTAGTCTTTACCATAGCTCAAAAAGGCCTGGCCATTAATACAGTCATCTTTAAAATGCTTAATGTTAATTAAAAAAAAATGTAAACAATCTAAGAAGCAGTATTGTGTCTTCTAAACACTACACTAATTTCTTGACAACCTAATATTTTGGACTTCAGAGTTTTATCGTCAGATCAACTCCTATCATTTCTATCGTTGACTTTCAGAGCTTTTCTACCGGTAAAGTAATCCCCTTGGCCTTAATGATAATGAAAAGTTGCCTCTCACTTGCTGAACTTTCACGGCAATGTCGTTACTGGTTAATCTTAAACTGTTATCAAATCTTCGTTAATTTTAATTTATGGGGGTGAATGTGTTGTTGACGGCGTCACCTGTTTATAGATGACGGACTAAGGCGGCCTTACAGTAGAGTTTGATCTGACTCCAAAATTTCCTTTAGAGATGTTCCGCTTGTAGGCTGGTTTCGAATGGTAACCTGGTTATTGCTTTTCAGAATGAAGGACTAGGAAGAAAAATGGTGTTTTTGTAGGCTCTAATCTTGGCTTAAGGCTACTTCAGTTCAGGCAAGTGAAATTGTTGAGTTTTCCTGGGTTCGTTTATGTGCTCAGGTCTTTGGCTGACTATCAGTTTTCCACAGTGTTTCTTGGAAGTCTCCTTCTGCGTCAGATTTTTGGAACTATGGACGGACGGATTGAAGACGAGGGACGGACTGTAAATACTACTAATAATAATGCTACTAAGATACTAATGAGAATGAGAATAATGAATAATAATGAGAATGTTCCTGTCTACTTATTAATACTAAAGCCAATTATAGGGGCTGGCGGCTTTTATTCTCTTAATCTGAAGGCGGGCCAGAGCTTGTTGGATCAAAGGTATGTGCTTGTATACTATCCTAAGACACCTGGGAGGAGCATGTTTGTTCAAGGGGTGTATGTGTATCTATAAAGTATCTGACTTTGGGAACCGAGCCTGCTTCATAAACCAACCTTTATAGAAAGATTGATTTGGTCTTTTACGCGTTCATGTAAACTCAAGAGGGTCAGATCAGATTCTGTGTAAAGTGTATAAAGCTGTTTCCACCATTTTTGTTATTTCTGTGGCCAGAACATCCGCGAATGACATTCTTTATTCCTAGACGTCTTTCGACCACGTTAGGTCTTCTTCACGGAATGAAGGTCCCCACTAACTTTGGCATTGAACATAAGTAGGCAATGTTCTTTTGTCTTTTGGTCCATAATGGTTTCAGTAAAGACTACTTTTAAGACGTGAGTGTAGGGGCGATTGTCCCTTCTGTTTTTGAATTTGATCACTTCGGCTACTTTGGCCCAGGTTTGACGAAGCTGGATCTCCTCCTTAATATTTTCCTTCAAGCGCTGCCCCATCCACGGATCGAGTCGCCGGCATACCACGCTCCTGTAGGCCAGGATCTGTGGTGGTACGGGTGGCTGCAGCCCAATACACCAAGCAAACCCCCCCTTTCGTTAATAGCGGGCCATCAAAAACCCAACAGTCAAACCGTCTTCGAGACCGTGGTTGTAAAAAGTAAACATCGAGCTCACCCATCTCATCGAGACGCCAAACGGGGGGATGCGGTTTTTTGGAAGAACAAGGACGTGGAGGTCCTTCTTTCAGAGAAGGCAAAAGATCCTCTTCGCAAGATAGGGCTCGAAGCAGTAGCCTCCCACGAATTATTCGTAAGGCGCACCGTCATTCTGAAAAATGTAGTCCTTTTTCTCCTTAGATAACTCAACCGAAGATATCAAGGCCGAATAAACCTCAAAACCGTCATGGGCAAAAATAGACAAAGTAGAGTAAATCGTAAAGACGATAATAAAAATCATCTTCGACAGCAAAGAGATGGCTCAGAGAGCGTTGAGGGAGGCCTACTGTGGTTCTACCTACAGGAAGCTCCAGAGCAGATTGAGACAGATGAGTATATATACATAGTAAACTGCCAAAACTGCGTCGCACTCGAGAGTCACTCGACTAAAGAATGCCCGTAAAAAGAACAAACTTGCGCGGCATGCTCCAAAGCTGGCCACGATTGTAGAGATTGCCGAGAAGAACGTCAAAAATGTGCGAATTGCAGAAGGGAACATTGGGCTCTGGCCATGAGATGCCCCCTGCGCAAAGAAGCGATACGGGCGAAACGTGAAAAGTTAAAAATGTAAAAGGAGGAAAAAGCCCGACCAGGTTCCTACGCCAGAGCCGCATCGACACCAGGAAACACACAAATACCGGAAAGAGCGACTTCAAATTTGTCATGGAGGCCGAGAGTAAGAAAATAATGACAATGGTCATGGTCGCCCACCTGGAAAACCTTGTGCGCCCCGGCAGCTTCTCGGAGGAACATAACAACATACTCCAACACAATGGAGTCAAGAAGTTGTGGTTTCCCCCAAACCCAGCATTCAAAGACGTGTTAAACTTGAAGTTCGTCGAAGATGCAGAGACTGAGAAAGGAAAAAAAACAACGGTGCAATACAAGGAACAACAACCTAAAAACACGAAATAAGACGGGGCCAACGCAGAAGACGAAGGCAAAGCAAAAAAAGAAAAGGCTGAAAAATCCAAAAATAGCCTGGAGGAAAAGAGTGCGAAAAAGAAGAACACCAGATCCACAGCAAAACAAGAAGAGAAAGAAAGGCAAGTACAAACAGGCGACGATTCGGAAGACGATCAATGTTACCCCGGAGTGCCCCTAACGGAAAAAAATGAAATTCTAGAGAGAGGACACCTTTTCGACGGGGAAGAAGTGATTTTAAATGTTTTCGGGACTACTGGATGTAGACCCGAGAAAAGCAATAAAGTGAAATTAGTTCAAGGAATTAGAAGCAGTGAATACAAGTGGCCCTTTGAGAGGCCGTGGTCTCCAAAGGAAATAGATAGCCTCCTGTGCAGTCAGTGGAACAATGTATATCTCGGACTCGAGTATATACACAGTGAACGGGACAACGTATAAGAACATAAAGGGCGGAGATAGACTAATAGTAAAAAGTGAGTCAACAGTGGAAAAAAATAAAAATCGGGGTGAGAGTGAAAAATACTGTAATAAAGTGAAATACCAATAATTAACGGTGTATAAACATGAAAAGTCAAATAAGTAAATGTATTGCGTGATAAGAGTAAATATGAAAGTACAAGTGTATTGTGAGTTTAGTAAGTAATTGAATTAAAGATTCAGATAGTGAATAAAACCCCAAAAGATACAAGCGAAAGTGAGCTAAAACATAAATTCAGCAAAATAAAGTGCGAACAGTGAACTCAATAATATAAAATTAATTCTTCATTAAATAAAATTTTAAAGTGAAGAATATATAGCAATATTAGTGTCAATAGTATTAGTAATATAAAAACCCCCAGAAGAAAAACAACAAAACAAGCGAATAATAACTAAAAAAATATGAATAGTGAAATAAAAACTAAATAAAGTTAACAGTGAATAAAAAAAAGGTAAGAGATATAATTAGATATAAATAATTAAAGTTAGCATGTGAAATTGAAGTGTTTCGTATAATCAAAGGTGCAAATTGGTAAACCATCAATCAAAGATTATAATAATAAACAAGTTTTAGTGTAAATATAACAACCCTACTAGTGGTGTACAAATTATATGCAAAAATGTGGAATATAAACTACCAAAAATCTGAGCTCCTGCGTAATTCGTTATTCCAGGAGGACCTATTTCACTTTCTGTGTAATTTTGCCTCTCACTAAATCTTGTCCCTCCTCAACTATAGTTTTGAATATTATTTCAACACTTTTTGACTATAATATTTATATTTTTCCACTATGTGTATAAACTAAACTTTACATAATGTTAAGGTGAAAAACCCTCCCTTTTCTCCAATAAATATTCCAGATGACTATTTGTTGCTCCGATCTAGTTCTCTGGCAAAGAAGGAAAAAGAAAATGGAGTTTGCAAACGTGCTTCGTTTAACGGCGGTCAACTCAAAGACGCCGAAATGTCGGGAGTATGGTTTCTGGCTAAAGTTGCACGTTAATTGCCGATTTCTTCATTTGAATGATGACGGCTTCGGCCCTCCGATATCTTCCTCGATTTTGGAGTATCGGGATGATGGAGGTTTACTGATTCAGTTTTTCACGGGTTAGGGTAGTGCCATGAGAGTTGTGTTTTTTAATCACGCCATTTCGGGGTTTGTTTACCTTTTAGGTAGTCCCTATGACTATAATAAACGTATGGTATAAACTAGGGTTCACAGGGGAAAGTTCATTAGTCTTATATAGAAATATTTATAAAATATTCAGGCAGCGAATAATTTGCCTCATTTCATAATAGTAAGACGTGACCCTGGAATGAACGCGTACATTTTATATACTGAGATTACACTATTTTACACTGCAGCTGATTTTAAAAATAAAAGAATGATGGATCTTTAGCAAACGATACCTCTCTCCCTACTTATGTAAAAATGTCTGGCTTATCATTGTTCCTTTCGGTGTCTGGAGAGGTTTTCCTTCGATTGTCCTTAATCTTATTTAACCCTGTTTCAACTCTTTCTTCAAGTGCAATCTCTTCTTTCGCTAATTTTCATTTCTCCAGGGATATCCGTAGACTGTTCTCGACCAGATTTGAAGTACTTGATCTAAATGATCCACCTAGTCGTCCAAATTGTCCGAAAATATCAGGATGTCGTCTATATATACATAAAAGGAACTTCAATTCCCGAAACAGGTTATATATATGCAGTTTGCATTCCTGAGGCCACAGGGTAGTTTATATACTCACATAATCCAAATGAGGTTACCACCACCTTTTTCTCTATGTGCATCCGATTAATCGGGATCTGATGGTAAGCAAGAATAAGATCAAACTGAGAGAAAGTGGTTGTATCAGGAAGGTGGTATGCTACCACCCTGTAATCGCCCGGCGACTTCTTCGAGACAATTTAAATTGACGAAGCCAACGGCAATTTTTAAGGGCACATATGCCAGCCTTCAATAGTGTTTTGAAAGTTGCTTTGTAAACTTGCAGCCTCTCTATTTAGAGAGGTCTTGGTCGCGCGAATGTTGGTGCTGCAATGCTGGTCTCAATAGTATGTGTCACGGAGTTAGGCGATGGCAGGGCGGGATTAGTGTGCCCGCGACTGTATAAGGCTTCATATTTGTCTAATTCCGCCTTGAAACTGGGCGGTAGATGCAGTAGGTCATTAATAATTAGTGCTACTGCAGGCTTCCCGGATTATTTTACTTTTGACTTAAGCTTAATTTGATTATTGATAAGGATACGACTGCACAATCCACCTAAAGATTAAATTTCTCTAGAAATTCTATCCCAAATAATAGCGATGTGTTATCTGAGACCACATATTACCACCTAAATGACCTGCGAACCCTAGGAATAACTACTTCCGCATGTAATTTGCGGTGGACTTTTAATTTACCACCATTAACCATTGAAACGTTTACGCTAGATTTACATAATTCATACGTTAGAACCAAATTATTCGGAATTATTGATACACTTGCCCCCGTATCAATTAAATATTCGCACTTTATTTATCTACTCTGAGGCGACGGTAAATACTGACGGCATGCCCGCCGCCAACTTGCAATGCCAGGTAGTGCTAGTTTTCCGATGAGGCTGGTGAAGATGGCCTGGAGTACGGTGTGGAGCAAAGAGATGCTAGGCGCCTGGTGTTCAGGCCTCTCACTTTTATAAATATTATTGCCATGTGTTTTCTTTGTGGTTTTCGTTATACATAATTTTTATTTTATAGCGTTCAAGCCATTTGTATGAATAATTTTTAATGTTTTTGGATATTTAATGCGCATTTACTGTTGTTTTGTAATATATTACTTTAAATATGTGCTTAGTTTTGATTGTATTTTAATTATTTTGTTTTGTGTCTAATTCAGTGGGTTTTCCTACTTATCTTTTTTCTTCTCGTTTGTTTTGCGTTGGTCCAATTTGGTGATTTTTTTTTTTAATTGAGTTTGTTATGTCTTGATCGGTTGGTTGTCAAATTTCTGATGGTTTTTAAATTCCCCTTATGCATAGAACGACACTTCGTCTCTACCAGCCACTAGGTTAGCTGAGCTTGGAAATTGGCGCTGACATATAGCTCTTCTGTTCTGGTTAATCATTTTAATGATATCCTCATTCAGTTTCTGATTAACCAGTTCTTGCATTTTTCGAGTCTGTTCTTCTATAACTTTGTTAATCGGTGTTACCAACGCTTCTCCGTGCAGCTATTCTTGGCGTCTTCCTTCCCGCCTACGTTTACCCGTAATTACGTACATGTACTTATTTTACGTGTTTGTAGTCTCCTCTTTTGCGTTTTTGAGGCACAAGAGAAGGTGAAAGCGGGGTATAGCAACATAGATATAACAAGAGTGTTGTAGATGTAATTTTCTTTCCGAGTACTTTGCACTATGTGGAGGAGGGATAGCGTCTATCTCCCACCCTGACATCTGAGAGTAGTCTCCTGCCAATATGGACTAATTTGAATTTCTCTTGGTTCGTTCTGATCTTCCAGCGTGCCTCGTAGTTATTTAATCTTTCAATGTCTACTGCAGTCATGCGAGCTTGCGTGGGCGCATTCCTTCAGGCACAGGTGATTGTCTGTTTAAAATCATCAGCATATTGAATATTGAGGGAAGTCGGATACACAGGGGCTGTAACGTCTGCGATGTAAATAGAGTATGGAGTGGGGGACAGGCATCCCCCTGCAGGCCCGCATTGAGCAGAAACTTCGGTCCATCCCTGCACACTAAACTGACATACGCCGCTCTCTCCATTGCATAGTCACAGAAAGTTCTTTCGAAGTTTTCACTTAGGCCCTGCCGTAGGATCTTAAAACTGCATACCACGTTGCCACACCGTATAAAACGCCTTTGAAACATCCCGTTATACAATGTCCTCGTAACTCCTTTCCCGTTTGGCTTAAGCAAGCTTTATCGTGATGACATTTTCCACCATCTCCGTACTTCGCTTTTTTGAAACCCCTATCGATATGGGTTGTAGAGGGAATTCTCCTCCAGTGAGAAACCAATTTTCGATTGAGGATCTTCTCGAAGACTTTGCCGGGAAATTCTAGAAGTGAAATTAGCCGGTAGCTGTCCTAAACTTTGTTTCTTTCCATGCTTGGGCTAAAAGATCTTCTTTGCAGTTTTCTAAGAATCAGGAAAGTATCACGTATTCACACAAGTGTTTAAAGTTCTTCTCATTCCCAGGATGTCGTTGGCTGGTGCCTTTTCGAAGTTTAGCTTCGTAAGGCCCGATTGTCCAGAAGCTTTCTAAGGGAATTTGCGGAGCTCCCCGGGTAGTCCTTCTTCGATGATCTCGGCGTCTCCGTCGCATTGTCTATGTATTTGTGTGTTAAGCTCATCAACAATGTTATTCTCGAACTCTATATCCAATTATTCGTTTTCTTCTTCGGATATACTCAATAACTTCGGAATATTTCTTCTTCTCTTCTTTCTTCTATTTCGATGATTCCGTCTTCTTTTAATATTTCTATTTTCTTCCTTTTCTCCGTTGATCCATTGAGACGCCTGATTTTTTTTCCCAAATCTTTGTAAGATGCATCATGATCGAAGCCCTTGATCGCATAATCCCAACGTCTCCACTGCTGTTTAAGGATCAACTGGTTGGGATCTTTTTTGATTTCTTTACTGCGCTTTATTAAGGTGATCGATGCATTTGTGATGTTGATTTCATACATTACTTTCAACTCACGATATTGTTCTTTCATGTATTGAATCCACTTGTAGGTTGAGATGGACTTATACTGGGTTTTGGGGACACAAGCTCTATCCGCGTTGATGAGGTCATTATTAGGGTCGTCGAGTGCATTGTCGATCTCCCCAAGAATTAGCCAATTCCAGGTTCGGTGGATATTAGGCCTCGAGAAGGTACACGTACCGTGCCAAGTCTGCTCTTCTGTAGTCTTTTTAACTAGAGCTGGGATTTGTATTGGATTCCTGTTGGTGGTGAGAATGATTCCTATATGGTCAGTTCATGGTACCTGGACTGGTTCCATGTAATTGAAAGAAGTTGATGATTTCCCAGACATATGTCTGGTTTTGTCGCACTTTTACGGCAAAAGTGGGAAATTCAGGGCCTATTCACTGGACGATGTTTCTGTCCAGCATAGTATCTAGGCACCTTCCAAATCCATTGAATGTCCTGTAGCCGGATTCGCAACATCTGGCGTTCAGATCCTCCATTACTATAGCAGGGGCTCTTCTGCCAAATAGGCCAGCAAGCGAATGGATCGGTAAGTATCATCTTCAGGAAAGCGATGACCATCTTTCCAATGTCGAGCTCGACCTCACTCACGAGATAGGATTCTTCGAGATTTCTATTCTGCTTGTACTTCATCACTTTTTTGATGGCAATAATGGCACCGTCATACCGCTCTTGTGAGTGATTTATGACGAACACATCGTAATTCCAGATATTCAATTCAGAATAACGAGTATTGATCCCATGTTCGGAATTCCAGATGATATCTGCATCATTTTCTCTGAACACGTTTCCGTAAAGAGTCCTTTTTGTCCTCCAGCCGTTAGAGTTAATTTTCAATCCTTTCAGTGCGTTCAAGTGGATGATGAGGTGTAGATAACGGTGTTTCCTCTTATTCTTCTTTTTCCTTTTCGCCTTTGGTCGTGCTTAAGATTGTTCAGGCTTTTTACTCTTCGGAGGATGTCTTGGGGTTTTAGAACAGCTCTCCGTAGCTGGTGTACGAGTGCATGGACCCTCTTCACTATCCGAAGAGGCAGTTTCTTCTTCGTCTTCTTCCTCTTGTTCCTTTCCCTCTTCGGATACTTCCGACGACGGGGCTTCGACTATAGCTTCAAGTTGGGACTTAACTTAGTTGTTGCATCTGAGCACTGTTTCCTTGAAGATTCTTGAATATTCTGGGTTTGCGTGCATTTGCACTTAAGGAAAGTTATTCTCGTTCAATAAGCGTTTACCACTTCGTTGTAGTAGACATGTTAGACTGCATTCGCGACATTTGCATGCGTTATGCAAATAAGGATTTGAGCACTTAGGTCACTCGTGAGGCTAAAATCTAACGGGAGTGTCCTCGTTGGTTCGAGTTTTTTAGCGGCTTTGGCGTAGGTTGTTTCATTTTCCGTTTTCTGCTCTTCTCCCTTCCTCTTGATAATTTTCTTACGTTTGGGACAGTTCAGAGCCATAGTTCTGTGGTCCCGGAATGAAAATAAAAATGAACTTAAACAATTTAGAATGTGTATGGGATAGTAGGAGAAGGTATAGTTAGAAAAAGTCTTGTTTTAGTAGAAGAGTTTGTGCGTTAGTAGGTCTGGCTCTATCTTCCCTTGGGCTTTTACTTGTTCTTCATGTAAATATTAAGCAGAATAAAAGCATTCAAACCTTTGTTTTCGGGTTTGGTTGAATTGAAGTTTTAGGGCTTACTCAGTTTTGGCGTCTTCATACATGTATGTTTCACATGCTATCTTTGTTTCGTTTTACATTACGTTTTGCATCAAATTTGCATATTTCGTGTCCACTTTAGATCTTTTATTTATATGTTTGTTATCACTTATTCTTCCTCTTTTTATGTTTAAATTGTCCACTACGGATCTTTTGGTTTATTTATATATTTATATATATATATACATATATATATATATATATATATATATAATGTCCCTTTCTCTTACCTCTAAAAAACTCCTGTTTCTTGTCTCATTGCTCATTCCGTCAAATTTCTCTTTCCTGTACTATATGGTAATATAGTCTGCAATGCAAGGTTTCTGCACCTTTATTTTCTGTCTTCAAAATTGTTTTGAAAGGCAGAAAATGAATATGGCGAAAGCCCTGTGGTGGTTGTTATCACCCGCAGAACTTGCATTTTGCTCCTTCTTCTATATATATATATATATATATATATATATATATATATATATATATTTATATATATATATATATCTATATATATATTTTAAAGACATAGATGACATCATGTATGAAATAGTTCATTTGGTTGCCCACGTTTTTGTAATTTTACTTGGTTAGCGTTTTTCCGGGGTCTGTTTAACGATACAGTGGTACAACATCCTCCTGCGTACGCAGTTGGCTGCTGCCAAATCCTCATCGATAGTGACTATTTGAGTTATCAAGATCAGGTGGTCTCATGCCTTGAATTACTCTTATAGGTGAGAGAAGATGATCTTTGTCGTAGTTTGGAAGGATGGATATCAGGTGTTCGTTGCTTTCTTTAAAGGTGAAAGAAAATTTGGAGCAGGATTCAACTTCTTTATTAGGCGGAGACGTAATTGATTAGAGATACTAAACGCTTATCAAGAAAACTTACAAGGTCCTACTTATTTACTATTCAGCTTTCAAGATTGTAAGTAGGTGAAGAAATTCCCCACGTGTAAAGACCACTGACGTAATCAGCCTCACTTAAAGGATAATGAGCGAGCGCGCGCACCCGCGCGCCTGTGGGTCATTTGTGAAAAGGAAGCGGTTCCGCCTTGGAATCGCCTTCCCCCGAACGACAGCAGCACACCTCGTTATCTTATAATTTCTCTGCCAGTTAAGGCCTGTAGTGACCACCGTTTTCTGACGTTTCCGAACTCAGGAAAAACTCCTATAGGGAGCCGCGAAAAAGGGCGCCCCAGTAGGGGGCGGAGTGGTTAGGACTGGCAGGTGAGCCCTGTTTAGACACTTATCCTAGCTAGGGAAGAGAGGTCAAACGAGGAAAATGTAATAGGGACACTATTCGGATAGGAGCTTGGTAGGCTCCACGAGAAGGAAGCTTGCTTAGCGGGTCATCATGAAGGACCCCAGGGGAGAGAAGAGGATCCCCCTCTAGGTGAAGGAACACTGTCCGAAACCCCCAAGGGAGAAGGTTTTCGAAACAATCTTCGCTGGTATAGGAGTTGCGTTATGTTTCTTGGTAGATCATTCTTATGGCTATTTGGCAATTTGCGATAGTAACCATCATGTTGAAAATCTTCTCAGCGTGAGATCTCGGATGAACCTCGATGAAATTCACCTGAGCCTAAAGGACCCAGCTCACGTATCTGCCCAAAGATCTATTATCTGACATTGCTTTGATCTCTGGGCTGGATCACATAGCCCAGAAGAAATCAGGACGGAAATTGAAGCAAAACAAAACTGGCCAAATGTGGACGAAATCTAAATCTTAAAAAACTGTACAGAGGGGAATATACTTACCTTTTTAAGGCAACCTTCCAGACCAATTAATGATTTGCAGTAAGATTCCTGCGTCGTGTATTGAGAGGGAAACTTTTGTATCCGTACAAGTTTGCTTCTCGTGCTACGCGTTAACAGAGCACGTGACAAAAGATTTCAAATTCGAAGGCAAAGTCTACTCAGAGTGTTCCGGTACCAGACACACCAGGAAAGACTGCCCAAATGGAGGAAACAAGAAATGCCGTAATTGTGATGGTCCCGAATGCACCCTTTCAATGTCTTGCCCCATAGATAAAAATTTGGCAAACAGAGAAGAAAATAAATATTCAAGAAAGAGGAAAAACTTGGAAAGCAAATACTAGTTACGCACAGGTGGCAACAAAAAATCAGGAAAAAGAAAAAACACTACTCCAACTAGACCCGTCAATCAACCTGGAGTTGGTTATGTGTGTAATTTATGCCTAATTTGTAAATATAGCCAAACGTGGAAGCTATGCCACTAAATTAAATTGTATGCTCACTCAAAATGTGATGAAACATATCTGGTTTCCCGATAACCACCCACATGTGAATAATATCAACTCGGAGAGGGAACAAGTATGACCCGACACCAAGAAACAGATCAAGATGAAGGGTCGCTCGTTTGAACAAGCAGAATACCCTCGTAACACCTGAAACGATGTAAACTGAACAGCTAACCCAGAGAGAAAATATACCTCAAAAGTCGAGCCAACAAAACAAGAACGCTAAAGAAAGCAAGCAATCCGCACTTAAACATAAAACCATGAACCCTATCTTAAAGGACAAATGTTAAGGATATAATCGAAAGAGTGAGCAAAATAATATTTAAGTGGGATTCTCATTGTGACGCCAATGAAGAAGACCTGCTCTCAGCATTCAAGCATGGCAGCATCGAAATATGCCCTGAATCATGTCACAATCTCTCTCATGATCAGTTCAAGAAGAAAAGATCTGGAAGGGTGAAGTCACCTGCACGAGAAGAACCAGCGAAAGTATAAAACACCCAAGGAGAATAATATGACATACAATACGAGAATTATCAATAGAATTAAGATCTTTTCGCTCAATGTAAATGGCTGTGAAGGCAAAAGATTTCTCACAATAACATCCTTAGCCCTAGAAAGCTATCCATGGGTAGAAGGTACCCAGAACAACAACGTCATTGTCAGTTTTTCGAAATGTTAAGACAAAGGTCAAAGCTTTACATTTAATATATATATATATTTTTTTTCAAGTCGGGTATGATATACCCATGCTTAGTAGTAGTGTGTAGTGTGTTAGAGAAGTAGACCATGACATAGTCCTAATCTCTGAGCATGGACTTAATGTCGATAATAACTCCATTAAGATATATAACTACAAGACCATTACGACCAGCCACACTAGTGAGAAATGCGACGGTGTTGCAATAGCAGTGCGTACGGGTATCAAGTACAAAGAAATCGACAACCTGGAGGAATCATACCTCGCAATTAAGATCAGCACGACTAGATACGACCTTATTATACATGTGGGGTACCAAACCCCAAGACGTTCAAAACTTCATATTCCCAATTTCCTCCGCTTGTTCATGAGGAATAGCTATATTATTCTGATCGACCACCTTAATGCTAGGTTAGGGAAGCAGGCTATATGCCGGCATTTATTGAACCTTCATATGGAGCGAAATGTGGTAAAGAGAGTTGGTGCAGAGATCCGCACGTACCTAACGAGAAGATGCTCCATGATACCTGATATCATTGTCTCTAATTTTAACTTGGTTTTAAACCACACGACGGTTCCAGGCCCCTTACCCCGTCATACCATATTAGAATAGTCACTACTATTTCGACGTCCCCCATCTGCAAGTCAGAATTCCAACTCGTAGATGTTTGCCCAAGGCAAACTGCAAAGACTATAAAAAAATCCTACAACATTATCAAGTTCAACAGTTGGACGGATTTACGCTTGAAAAAATCATGGATAAAATATTGAACGCGGACAGAGTGGCCATCACTTTCCCGGTGCCACGGTGGGACGCGGATATTATTCAGAAGAAAAATAGATTAGAGGAACTAGTTTTGGAAATAAATTAATACGGTAACTCAGCAGATCGTTTTAGGAAACTCTGGAACCTTCGTTTGGAGATAAAATTTCTAATCAGCGAGAAATACAAGACGATCTGGAACGGAATCATTGAAAGGATGGACACGGACGGCAACCCAGGAACTTTTGGTCCCAGGTTAAGAGATTAAGCAGTACTCTTCCCATCAAGTCAATCATTGCCATTCATTATGACGGAATAAGAATCACCGATGAGCAGGCTATTGAACACCAATTCAGAGAACATTAGAAAAAGAAATTAGACATTACAGAAGAGGAAAACGTGGACTTTGACTTGGAATATCAGAGAAAGTCTTAGCAAATTCAGAGGAGGGAGGGCTAGCTCTAACGCCATTCCACTATGTGGACATCACTCTACGGGCGGCAGAAAAAGGGAGACCTTTTACTCTAGAAGAGATTGAAGAATCTCGAAAAAGCTTCAAACAGAAAGCTCCAGTTATTTCAGGTATCACTAGAGCGCATCTAATAAATGCCCCAGCAAACATCAATATGTCAATACTAAACCTCTTCAACGCTTGCCTGAATGTTGGGTACTTCCCTGAGTTATTTAAAAAAGTTAGAACTATTTTTCTTCTAAAGCCAGGGAAACCTAAATTGAAGTCAAATACTACAGGCTGATATCCCTTCTAGAATTCATAGGGAAGCAGCATGGCTTCCACAAAAAGCTTGGAAATAAAACAGCCCGTGTCTTGATGACCGAATTCATTGCTATAGGAAAGGCTGAGAATACGAACGTAAATAAAGAGTTCAGAGATGTAACATCGGCATTCGAAAAAGTATGGACCCCAGGACTTAAAAAGAAGTTATGTGATCTGGGAATGGAAAAAAATATCACAAAGTTCCTTTTTATCTATCTTGAATACCGGGAGGCAATTATAAAGATAAATGATAACGAAGGACAGCCCTTTCCCATGAAAGCTGGAGTACCTCAGGGAGGCTGTCTAAGC
Source organism: Ceratothoa steindachneri (assembly GCA_963969495.1). Classification (NCBI taxonomy): domain Eukaryota; kingdom Metazoa; phylum Arthropoda; class Malacostraca; order Isopoda; family Cymothoidae; genus Ceratothoa; species Ceratothoa steindachneri. Next base: position 10,460,864 of record OZ018322.1, read on the forward strand.
CCAACGCTATACACATTATATATGTGTTATCTCCCCTTGCCTACCCAGGATTACGCCTGGTTTGTTCATCCTGCTGACGACACAACACAAGTGATCATCAGTGACTATCGTAAGCCAGCCAACATCCCGAACAGGAGGGCAGGCTCAATAGATAACCTTAATATCCACAAAAAATGCAACAAGGTACGTATTAATGTGGAGAAATTCAAAGTCCTTCCCATTGGATGTAATAAAACAGCCAATATATTAGTACAAGATGAATTCTACCCATATACCAGAGAAGCCCGGGGCTCTTGGACTTAAAATCCCAACGAGAGGGTATTAAAATCATCTTAAAGATAATTTTTAGCAGGCCAAGAGAAATTTACGATACTTCTACAGATTCAGGGTGCTCTACCCCCCAAATAAAATAAAATTATACATAAACTTAGTGAGACCGATCTTGATGTACCACGTCATTCCCTTACACATAGCAAGCCAAACTCAATTAAAAAGGCACAAACGGTGCAAAACAATGCACTGCTGAGATAGAAACCCTAAACGTTGTCCTACATAACATGACAAAGGCTATATGGAGGAAGATCTATGCATCCAACTACTTTAGACTGGACTATCCTCACGAATAGTTAATCACGCGCGCGTCTAAGCCTAAGAGAGGAATCGAAGATTTAGAACTAGACCAGAAAAGTTATATTCTTACAGCAGCACATCCTTGGTTCAAATAACCTTTCTCATTAACTGCCTTTCCTTGTAGTGTCGCGAGTATCCGTGGTCGGAGATTTTTAGGCCTAGTCGGTGCCTTCGGCGGAGTAGCCGTATTTCATCTATCTATTACGATAATCCACGTCGACTTGCAGCTCAGTGGGAGGATCTTAAACTTTTCCTGTTGGTCCGAATTTTTCATTTTTTCTCCTATTGGTTGATGTTAAATATTTCTGCTATAGTGCTAATCTCTTGCGCCCTTGGTTTCCTCACCCTACTGGGGACGATTTGCGTGAGGTTATCTGCGAACTACAGATACATCGTGTCACGGTGTATCGGTGTATCGGTGTATGAAGATCGATGGCGAAGACCAGGTAAAGCAGAGGGCTTAGGCAGCTCCCCTGGGGAACGCCCGCTTTGAGTCTGAATTGTGGTTCTTTGGGTTCTTTAATAATTTTACGTGCCATTCTGTTCATGATGAAGTCACAAATGATTATTTCGTGGATTGGGTCTAGCTGGAGCCCTAGGATCCTTTTATTGGAGTTCTTTCAGCAAAACTTTGTCGAAGGCCTTCTGCCCGTCCCTCAGCACGATGTCGCTCGGTAATATGCAATATTTTCTGTCAGGATCAAAGTTCAAAGTTTATTATAAGAAAATAGCTTACAGAATTAAGTATTTTACATATAAGTAAAATAATTTACATATAAGAAAAACAAATTAGATTAATAGTGGTGAATATATACAAAAAAAAAGGAGTGTAGAGAAGGGAAAGTTTTCTTCAAGAAGTAAGAAGAACGAACCTCCAGAAACTATGGAGATCATCGATCCTTTTTATTCTATGTACATAGTTATTATATATATTCCAGAGTTATATAAACAAATTATTATATCGAATTGTTACATATTTTTTATTTTGTTATATCTTTTATTTTATTTCTTATTTATTCATTCAAAACTTTAATTTTGGAGTGATTTTAATTTTTAATACCTTATTTTACATTGCATTCTCTCTTATTACTCATTTACTTTCGATTTCGATTAATACCGTTATTTCATTCTCTTTGTTACATTTCTTTAACTTTATATTTATATTATTTATTGCTACTTTATAATATATCCTTTTGCTTATTCACTATATTTTAAATCCTATATTTTATACAGTATTATTTTTACTATATTTACTTTCATTGATTAGTCTATTTATGTTTTCGATTATTATATTTATTTCTACTTTTTCCAATATTTCACAATTTTAACTTTGGCCGTATTCTGTTTGTATTATTTCACATTAGTAAATCACTTTCACTTTAATTTATTACCATTGTGAGAGGATGCCCTCGAAGGACCAGCGTAAAAGAAATATCGCTTTTAGCCCCTTCGCTGTAAACCACGTGCTCCTTAGCGTGGGAAGTTTAGAATCTTTGAAAAAGATACAGTCCCGCGCTAATTTACCCAACCTAGCTATATTTGCTTTCGGACGCTCCTCACTCTCGCCCTCCCAGGCGATAACGCCGAGCGCACCTGTACTACTCCTACCCCATGCTTCCCAGGCATGTCTATTCCCCCGCGAGGGAAGCCATACTAACCCTACCCCCATATCATGAGCAAGCTTCGCTGTCCGATCCGACCTGTTATCTCCAAGTAAGTTTACATATATTGACGTCGAGAATCCTCTAGGGACGGGCAGGCCCTGGGGCTATCTATCATACCAGCCACCTAGCTATTTTGCCCTGAGTCCGCCATTCCTCTAGGAGATTGAGACTATGCCAGTCCCTCCGTTAAGACCGTTTTGTCTGTTCCCTCGCGAAGTCCCGCAAGCCCTGTTCGAGTCGTACCTCGTCGTTAAGATATCACCAGCAGATCTCCCTTCATGAAGCTTTGGCCCCTGTTCAGAGGAAAACTATTAAGCCGCCTTCTTTCCGGAGAATTGTGCGCCCCCCCCCCTCAACTCGGACCACATTTGAGTCTCCCGTTCCTTCTAGTATGAGACTCTCTGCCAACCCTCAGATTCACATAAAGGTGAATTTTTATTTACTCCTAAGAAAAAGGCAACAAATACTATAATTTTTACTTCGCCAAAGAATAACTAAATACAGATTGTGTTTTGAAGCGATTATAAAATCGATATTACTACAAAATGCTTATTTTTTAGTTCATTTTAAGTCATATTCAATCCTATAATGTTGTCCCACCACCAAACTCTTTCCGGTATGTATGCATAGATCTTCCTCGATATAAAATTTGCCTTGTTGCGTAGGGTCACGTAAAGGGGTACGATCTCAGTGAGATTATGTGCAGTCTGCTTTAGGAGATGTGATCCACGCGAGTGACATTAAAGATGAGCCGTAGTGCCTAGTTCTGCACCGCTTGTGCCTTTATTTTAATTGTTTTATGCTTGTCAAGTGTAAATGAATAGTGTGGCTCAGCAAAATCGGTTTTACCAAGCTTATGTATAATTTCCCTTCGTTTGGGGCAGAGATCCCCCTGAATTTGTAGAGGTATCGTAGTTTTCTCTTGGCCTTCACAATCTTCACGTTAAGATGCGCGCCATACCATCTCGTTGTAATTTTAAGTCCAATAGCCCGAGCTTCACAGATATATGGGTAGAATACTGTACATCCCATACTAGTAGTATATCAGCTGTTTTATTAAGTCCACTAGGAAGGACTGTGAACTTCTCCCCTTAGTACGTATCTTGGTCCGATTTTCGTAGATATTAAGGTTGTGTATTTCGCCTGCTGTCTTGTTTGCAATGTCAGCTGGGTTAGGATAATCGCTGGTAATCACTTGTGATATATTGTCATCTAACTGAACATAAAAGGCGTAATCCTGGGTATGAGAGGATGTGGGGGTATGTCACACGTGTATAACATGTTAGCGTCGGGCTCAGACATCCTTCTTGAGGTATTCCGTCCTTTATGAGAAAGGACTGTCTTTCAAAATCATTAATCTTTATAATTGCAAAAGGTATATTGCTGCTCATTGTAACGATCCCTTGCGTCCAGGTTGTACCTCATCCTGTCGTTGATAAGTTTTTCGAAAGCTTCGCTATGAACTCTTGTAAGGATATCGCCCTGTAGCTCTTGACTTCCCATTTATGCTTCCCTGTCTTTAGCAGAAAAATCATCGTTGCTCTTTTGAGTTGGTCACGAATGTCCAAACGTTCAGTGGGGCATTGAAGAGGTTCAGTATTGCCATATTGATGTTCGCTAGGGCATTTATTAGATGCGCTATAGTGATACCTGAAATGCCTCTGACTTTATGTTTGAAGCGTTTTAGGGCTGTATCAAACTGATCATGGGTAAAAAGTCTTCCTTCCTTCCCCCGCCGAGTGACGTCCATGTAGTGGAGGGTGGTTAAGGCTGTCCCTCGCTCCTCCAGATTTTCTAAGACTTAATCCTCATATTTTATCTCAAAATCCTCGCTTTCCTCTTCTGTAATATTGAATTTCTTTTCCCCGTGTTCTCAGAACTAATGTTTAATAACTTCGTCATTGGTGATCTTTATTTCTTCAGGTGGGATGGTATGTTTGTCTTAGTGAGAAGAGAACCGCTTAACCTCTTGATCTCGGACCAAAACTTCTTTGTGTCACCTTTGTGTCCATCCTATTAATGATTCCATCCTAGATCATCCTTGATTACTCGCTGATTAGAAATTTAAGCTCCAAAAGAAGGTCTCGGAGTTTACGATAACGATCTGCTAAGTTTCCGTATACATTTAATTTAAAAACTAGCTCATCTAATATATTTTTTCTCTGAATAATATCCTTGTCTCACCATTGCGCCGGGAAAGCCTTATACTCTACCCTAGGGATGCCAATCTGTCAGCTTCCTTTATTTTGCCATGATTTTTCCAAATGTCTGTCGAGGTCTTTAAGTGTAGATCTCTTCAACTGTTCAACCTGATAATCTTGTAGGATTCTTTTATAGTCTTCTCAGTTTGCCTTGGGGAAACATCTACGAGTTGGGATTCCAACTTGTATAGGGAACTTTGAAATAGTAGTGACCATACTAATATGGTCTGACGTAGAATAGCGGTGTGGAACCATCCTAGGGTTCAGAACAAAGTTCTCATAAGTGAGGATCATGTCAGGTGTTGTGGAGGATCTTTTCCTTAGGTGCGTGGGAAACTCTGAGCAAAAAGTCTTTGCACCACATTTCCTTCCATAAAAAGGCTTAGGGTGGCTCCTGTTCCAATGAATGCTGTGGTATGGCCTGCTTGCCTACAGCAGGCATTAAGGTTTCTGATAGGAATGGTAGAGCTATTCCTCTTGGACAAGCGGAGAAAATTAGGAATAGGATGATATGACCGTCTTCGGTCTGATACCCCCAGGTTTACGATCGCTTAGTACTTGATTCCTTTACACACAGTTATTGCAACACCGTTGTATATTTCATTAGTATGGCTGGTCGTAATGGTGTTCTAGTTATATACCTTAAAAGAAATGTTATCTAAATTAAGGCTGTGCTCAGAGATTAGGACTACGTTTGCCTCTATTGCACGAATGATGTTATTGTGGACAAACTTCATACCTTTCCAGCCATTTACATTGAGCGAAAAGATCTGTATTTTCTTGATATATCTCGTATGTTACGTCATATTAATCTGCCTGGATGATTTGTACTTTCTCTGGTTCTCTTGCAGGTGAACTCACTCTCCCAGATCTTTACTTCTTGAACTGCTTATGGGAAAGATTGAAACATAATTCAGGGCATATTTTGATGTTGCCAAACTTTATTGCCGAGAGCACGTCTTGTTCGCTGGCGTCAAAATCGTAATCTCATTTAAATTTCCTTCAGGCCACTCCTTCAATTATCTCCTTGACTTTTGACAATCTCGGAAGTGAAGCCGATGGTGAGGCATTTATCCGTATGTTTAAGTCTGTGTATTTTTGTATAGGAGTAGTTTACTTACTTTATTTGGTGTTTTTGTCATTGTTGGCTCGCCTTTTAAATATATTTTCTCTCCTAGGCTAGCTGTTTAGTTTCCATGGTTTTGGGCGTATTGTGTTTGTCCAAACGGTAGTGACTAGGTTTTGATATATTTCTAGATGCCTGGTTAGCTTTGCTCCCTGTTTGAGTTTGGTATATGTCACCTGAGGGGGGATTAGCGAGAAACCACTTAGGTTTCATCCCGTTTTGTGTCAATATTCTATTCAATTCAGTAGCATAGCTTCCAGGTTTGGCTCTATTTACAAAGTGAGCGTGAACTACTCACATGGCTAAATCCAGGTTCATCGAAGGGTCCAGTTGGAGTAGCATTTTTTCTTTCTCCTGACTTTATGCCGCCTGTGCTTAACTTGTATTTGCCTGCAAGATTTTTCCTCCTGTATTTTTTTTCTTTTCGTTTACTAAGTTTTTCTTTAGAGGGCAAGACATTGAGAGAGGGTGGTGGGGTCCGTAACGATTAAGGCATTTATTGTTTCTCCAATTGGTGCACTCTTTTCCGGTGTGTTCGGTGCCGGCGCATTCTGAGCACACTTTGCCCTGGAATTAACAATCCTTTGTCGCGTGCTGTTCTAAGGCGTAGCGCGAGGTGCAGACCTCTACAGATACAAAGGTTTTCCTATGACTGCAAGTAGCATAGATCTTAGTACAAAACATTATAAGACCTGCTTCAGACGCCATATCAGCCATCTCAGATGTCTGGAAGGTAGCCTTAAATAGGTGTGTATACATCCCTCCGTCACGGTTCTTAAATTTGTAAATTTCGTCAACCTTTGCCCAGCTTTGCTCGGCTTCTATCTCTTTCTTCATTTCCTCTGCACTATGTGATTCAACCCAGGGATCCAAATGACGGTGATTATCGATCTTTTGGCTGAGACGTGTGGTGGAACCTTCGGTGTTAGCTGAATTTCATCAAGATTCGTGCGAGATATCATGCTAAGAAACTTTTCAACATCCTCGTTGCTATTGTAAATTGCTAGATAGTCATAATATGACTGATCCACTAAATAGCATAGGGCATCTCCTATCGTAGAGAAAATCGTCTCGAAAACCTTGGAACAGGAATCTTTAACCCAGAGCAGGATTCTCTTCTCTCCCTTGGGGTCGTCCATGACGGCTCGCTAGGACAGCTCTCTTCTCTTAGGCCCTGCAAAGCTCCTATCCGATTAGTGGCCCTATTACTTTTAACTCGGTTCACCTTCTCTACCCTACCTAGGACAAGTTTCTAAACAGAGCTCATCTGCCGTTCCTGACCACTCCACCCCTTTCTTAACGCACCCTATAGAGCTTCCTTCTGGGGTTCGGACACGTCAGAAACCGCTGGTCTCTACAGGCCTCAATGGGCAAAGTAGTTATAAGAACACGAGATGTGCCTCTGACGTTAGGAGAGATGAGATTCATAGGCAAAAGGTCCCTACATTTTGACGGAGGATCCGCGCACGCACGCTAACGACTCTTCAAGTGAGGCTGGTGACGTCAAGTGTCAGAGGTCTTAATGCGTGGAGGATTTCTTCGCCTACTTCCAATCTTGAAATCTGAATCGTAAAAAGTTAGGGCTTCGTAAATTCCCTTGATGACTGTAGAGTATCTCTATTCAAGTGAATCACAGTTACCGAATAAAAAAACGATCAACGATCGTAAAAGATAGAATGTGTGTGGATATAACGTAGGAAATAGATATAAAAGGTTATTTTTATTAGTAGGGTATGTGTGCCAGGTTGTCTGGATACCTCAGTAAATGTTTTTTAATGTAATATATTTGCTGTCTTTTGGTTATTAGTATTCAAGCCTTAGCTATAAGGTTTATGATCACTCGTAATAGGTCTTAGACTTGTTGTTACACTTCCGAATGAAAATTGAATTTGGGTAACGCTTAAGTTGGAAAATGTTTGAGCGTAAATTGTTCCTTAAAATCTATATTGACGCTGAGTGACCAATTTTGGTAGCGCTTACTTTTAAACAGTATAATTTGTCTTCAAGCTGATAAAATAAATTAAACATAAATTTATTGAAAATCTGCTTGGTTCACTAGTTCATTTTATATAACTTAAGTTTTAGTAAGAAAAGTATATATATATAAAACATAATTTTGTCACTGAAGGTAGTTAGAGAGTTATTTCCTGTACATTACAGGTCTACGCACTAAGCCTCTGGAGACGTTTCAACGGAATGAAGAGGTTACCACCTTAAAAGCAATCTACGAGTCAGACTCTTCTCCGACCCCTTTAAGTGCTGACCCTTGTACATCGGACAAGCAGTGTGATCAAACCATAAAGGGATTCCCTATAAATGGATTTCATCGAGTTTCCCTTCTACAAAGAAGCAGCTGTTAAGGGATTTCGAAAATCATGGATTTGAGGCTGCCTTATCGCTTGAGAGGCTGGAAGGAATTCCTCCAACAGCGAGCCTCCAGGCTTTACTCAAACAGTTGCTGATTTGTGCTGTTTTGCCGCCCCATACCGTGAATAAAATTCTACGTACAATCCTTCCACCGCAGAACTACTGCTGGAAGCACCAAAATCATCGAGCTCTGCAAGACTCTGCGGCAAGAATGATTCGTGCTCTTTTCAACGCATCTGAATACTTCGAGCAACACTGAAGCAAGAAGAAACCAAGAAATGGCCAATAGTAATGTTTTTTTTTTAAGAAAAAAAATTCCAGTGCAAGTAAGTTTACGAATGTAGATTCAGTGCTTATTTTTTTAAAGTGTAAATAGTGAAAATTCCAGTGTGCAGAGATAAGAATAATAGTAATTTTGCAAATTCGTGTACATATCAATATAAAGTTAACTCTGGTCCGTGTAGAGAGGTGTAGTGCCTATATACAAATTAATGAGCATTTTGAAGTCTTATAAATTCAATAATTGGTTCACAATAAAGTGGTGGTCAGATGTCTTTACTTAGCAAATGCGTTTGTCGGACTAACCTGAACCGTTGTCTCCTTTACCGAGTAGCGGGTTGTAAATAGCAAATGTATTTTTTCCAAGAATTCCGGGTCTAAAATAAATTAAAACAAAATTGAAACTTGAAACTTAAAAGAGAAAGTTAGAATAAGAGGGGGAGAAGTTTAAAAGAGAGGGTAGAGGGTAATACTGGCAAAAGGAAGGAAGCGGTAGAGAGATATGTATGTGTGTTTGTGCCCGGTAAACGGCCCATCTTTATGAGTTGTTTGGTTTATTTCTTTTTTATCTTTGTTGTTATTGTTGTCCAACTGCAGGATCTTTTATTAGTTTAGTTATTGTTTATCTTTCTTTTTGCCCGACTACGGGATCTTTTTGATTTATTTTGTTCCTTTTTTCTCAAATTAACTAGCGCTAATTCTTTTTATATTTTTGGCTTACTTCTTAGTTGTGTTAACACTAGTTCCGTTGTTCTGGTGCTGGTGAGGTATCTTGTGTATCCACCTCCCTCTGCCTCTAGAGCAAGAACCGCTAGATGATCCATGTAAAGAATAGCTTCTAGTATTACCAATCTGCCTCTTCCTTTTTTTATTGAGATAGGTGTTTAATGGTTCTAGACCTGTTTCTTCATCGAGGCTCCTCGAGGCCCGCTACTGATAGCACCTAGAGTTGATAATAAACCGGAGGACTTGATTTTGGTCTCTCTGGAGTTTCCACATGTTTTTTCTTGACGCAGCGTTGAGCAGTATAGAGGGCACACCAGTTTTAATCTGACTAAAGTGGTGTAGAACTGCTTTTTATTCGCTGTACTAAGGTTTTTAAATCAGTGGAGTTGGTCTAGTTCAGTGTTAGCGTATCCACTCCTGGAGATGACGTGTTTGTTCATGACAGTACAGGCAAGATTGAGCCGAGGACTGACACGTGCGTCGAGTATTATATTTCAGAGTCTTCAAGATTGAAAGGTCGAAACGATGTGTCTCTATTGCGATTGCTGAGAATTTTGATACGTTGGTCTGTATTTTCCAGCTTTTCTCGAACAGGAGATTTTTTCGGGCACTGCTGTACAGGCTATGGCCATCGTCCTCGCATAATTTGTTCTCTCAACCACAACTTGCGCATTATCGTCCACGTATTGTATGTGAGAGTTCTTCAAAAGGTTGGTTTAGGGATGTCTCTCGCAAAGATGGTGAAGAGAGTGGGGCTGAGGCATCCTCCTTGAAGTCTGCCAGGCAGGAGCTCGAAGGTTTCTCTTTGTATAATTCTCGAAGGCAATGACAGTTGCCTGTTAGTCGAGTAGCTACAGAGGATCTTTTCGAAGTGGGGGTGAGTTTCAGTCGCAAGATTTTGTCTTCTAAGCCTTCGTTTCAAACTTTGTCGAACGCCTTCTTTACGTCTCTGCAAACGACGTCAATCCATCCGCCCATGGCCCCCCCTGCAGCTGCATGTTTGCAGCTTTCTGGCTATGGTTGTTGCCGTGCTTCAGTGTCTCCTTAATCCGTGCTGTTCCTCGTACAACAGAGTTCTCTGGCAGGTGTTTCGATAGTCTGCTGTTGAGAATTTTCTAAAACCCTTCCAAATGATTTGCAGCAATGAGATAAATTTGAAATTCAGGACCTGTTTCGCTGGCTTGCCAGGCTTTGGAATAAAAGTCCTTTTCGAGGTTTTTAAGCCATCAGGGAAATAACCCATTGCTAGGAGCGAATTGAGCAGGTTCAGCAACCTAGTCCGAAATCTCTCGAGTGCTGATTTTAAGTGCGTGATGCTGATTTGGCTGAGGGCAGGAGTATAAACAAAGCGATCGCTTGCAAAAATTCCGAACTAGTGATGGAGTTTTCCTCTTGTGAGTTGCTGTGAAGACAGTGGAAGTGCGAAGTTCCATAAGGGTCGAACTTGCCCCCCCCCTCCTCTATATATACTGGAGAATCTGATACTCGAAGCTTAGATCGACGTTTTTCACTTCTTCATCAGAGATTATGAAAATGGTTTTACAGACTCCAGCGAACATCCTCTTCTTATCAATGGAAGTAGTCGCCGTGTACCTTCGTGCGAAAGTGCGGTTGGGCGGCTATGGCTGTCAGTGTCTAAATTCTCAATTTGACGGTTCAACTTCTCTCTGAGTTCGTGCGTCAGCGTGGTGTTCAACTGTCTCCTGAGGTGTTGGACGAGAAGGAAATCCATGGGCTGAGTCTAGCCCACGAAAAGGATGCGGTTGTAGACCCCGGTGACGCGTTGGTGGAGCACCACTCTCTCTCGTGTAGGTGTTGTTGCTAGTGTGATTTTATGAGAGGTTTTCGGGATAGCAATTGCGTCTGAGTCCAAAATGCAGGCATTAATAGCAGTAAGGTCTACCACTGATGCGTCCTCTAGATCAGGGATGTCGAATGAAAACGCCCTCCTTTATGCTTCCCAGTTGGCCTTCAAGACGTCTTTCCTCGGAGCAACAAGAATTTTAATAGGTCCAGCTGGTATGGTGATCAACATGGGAAAGTGATCGCTAGGCGTTAAGGAAGTCCGGCCCGATGCGCTCAACTATATCCCTTCTTAGCAAGAGGTCAAGGTTCCTGCCTCTTGCGTTTGTCCTTAGGTAGCAAACTCCTCTATTCCTAGCGTTCAGGTTCCAAGTGAACATTATTGAGTCTCTTTCTTGAAAACGGTATATAGGTCATGGAATGGAAAATATTAACGGCGGTAAGCTTGGTAGCCACGCCCAATTTGATGTGCCCCAGAGAGCAGAACTTCAGTATGATCGACATAATCATTGGGACCCTGGTCAGTATTGCAGATCCTTTTTGACCGCACGTTATGTGCTAGAATAGTTAGCCTATTTCTCAGTTGCTACCCTGTGTGTCTGAGCTTCCAGAGAGCTTTTGGGTGGTTGTTCTACCAGATCGAATCTTCTTGTAGAAGGATGGCTCATAGAGCTTGAAGTTTTCGTCGTAAAGCTTCACTTTGCACTCCAGTAAGGGTGTCTTGACCGACTCATAGTCTACGGGTGAGTCATATCATTGATTAAAGTGGCCTCTTTTAACACCTCAGGCCACCTCCTCTATGGATATCTCTCTTTGTTGAGTGGTGTGATAGTTGTGTGCTATGGTAAGTCTAATTTCCCTTCCGTCGAGCTCGTGTTGTTCCAGCTGTGGCAACCGTTTAGCGCCTTCCTCCTGATTTTTCTGTGGGTTTTGGTTCTCTTTTTTTCTGTCTGGGCGAGGCAGGCAGTAGTGCTTGGTCGGTTCTAGGCTCTTGTCCGGTCGCTGTGGATTCCTCCTCATGCATTTTTGTTAATCTTACTGTATTGCCTGGTCCTTCTGGTGCTTCCTTGTTGAATGTTGCCGAGCGAACTTTGTCTGACTGTTTATTTTCCGGGAACGAGAGAGGTTTGAATACATTTGCAACCAGCATCTTATTCATAACGGAATTGCAAGAACCCACGCAGATGAGGTTCATCACATGTGTGGAATTGGTGCTTTGATCGCTCACCCGATAGGGCGCAGGGGCACCTTCTTGTCGTCCCGGTTGGGAGGCCCCATGACACCCTTGGGAATTTCTACTCCTCTTAGTGCAAGTGTAGACCGTCTTCTTCTAGAGGGTATTCTTCTTCCGAGTCACGAGGTTTAAATATGAGCTTGTTTGGTGAAGGCGTCCTAACAGACCCTGCTATAAACTTTTCCTCCTCTGCCAGGTCCAGTCATGATGAATTCAACCTACTACTCGACACCACTGACTCACTCACTCGAAGAATGCATAAGAGCATAATATGAATAAAGTTAGAATGTGTAGAGAGAGTGAGATAGGATAGATATAAATTAAAGGGTGGTGTGTGTGTTAATGTGTGTAGGATAATAGGTGAAGATGGTAATGCTTTGGTTTTCTATTATAATTTTCTGTCTGAGATACATAGTTATTTTAAGTATTGGAGCCTTTGTTTTCTTTCGCTCAATTGAGCATCTGTATCATTTTGTAATTTTTTTTTTTCTTAGTGCTTCTTTCGCATTTTTTGTTAATTTATTTTATTATTGATACTATTATTAATATATATATATATATGTATATATATATATATATATATATATATATATATATATATATATATATTGTAAGGGCGACAAAGTTTGGTGCCCCCATATGCAGTAATTTTCTAACCTCTAAGCCCCAGACCCTTGGTCGATGCCTCGCGCGCGCGCGCATGAGGCTATTACGTTAAGCCGATTACGTCCACCCGTATAAAAGGAGGCTTCCTTTTCTCGAAAAGGGAGACCCGCTTAAGTCCGTACTGCGAGGACCCTAGCCTTATCTCTTGCCAGTTTTGACGCTGATCTTCCAACCTGCTGTACGTAGGCTCATTTGGGCTCTCCCATCCTTCACTTTTGTCACGCCACCACCTTCCGCTTTTGGAGTTTCGTCACTCAAGATTATCCCCGTGGGGTACGCCGGTTCCTTTGCCGTACCACCTTTGGAATCCCTCGTCACCGGGATTATGTTCAATTCTATTGGTTCCATCATCACCTCCGCCGTTGCCATCCGTGGATTCGTCTTTCGTTGGATTACCATCCTCTGAGGTGTCCCTCCACTGCATCAGTATCAGGTACTTGGGAATAGGTTTTTCATCTTGCGCCCTTACTAGGCCTCCGAGTAAGTCTGGAGTCTCCCACCTTATCGTAGGGTTATTCCGTGTTTACCTCGTACCCGAGGAGTGAAGCCAATTATTTCCCGCTTTCTTTATACGACGTAAATTCTTTGTAAGCGTCCTCTTCTTTTATATAACGACCTGGGTCATTTGCGGCCGATGTAACATTGATTTGTTATACATTTTATTTTTGTTATTTAATGGATATATTTCGTGTTTGTAATCAAGAATTTCCTCTCTTTAAATTATAAGGTTAGAATTTTTCTTGTTTTGTTTTTCCTTCGCTAATACTCTAGGACCCATCTGGTAACCAACAGTAAACTACTTAGTGTAGCCTAGTGGCGCGACCATTTAGCTGCCTTGAAGTGAACTTCGTTTCTTTCTGAATAAATATTCTGGTGACCATGTTATTTTGTGAAAGTGTTATAGTGCCGTGTAAATTGGGTTCCGCGTTTGCCCTTGACAAGGGGCGACCTTGCCAGGATTCGAGGCTTTGCTAGGATATTAGGTTTTGCCAAGTTTAGGTGTTGCTAGCTTCTAGGTTGCCAGGTTAGGTTGGCGTACGGTATCAGTTGGGTGTTTAAGACTCCTTGAGCGAGTATTCGCTGTCCGTGGCCCGGAAGCGAATCCCCTTTGTGCCTTAGAGTTATTGTTGGCCTGTGGGCCCAAGGTCTACTTTTGCCTCAATTTTTTCCGGCTTTGCTATAACCGTTGTAATTAATTTGTTCATAGTGACATTTGCAAGAGTGTTTCACTTGAAGTTTGCCCGTTACCTATTTTTGAACGAGAGTGTTGTCCTCGGTGATATCGTACATTTACTTTAAATTCCTTTTTTTTTGTGCGTTTATTATTGTTCCTTTTTTTGGTGGTTTATTGCCTCTTATATGGGATTTGTATTATCCCGTCTCATAACTTTTAGTTAACTCTGAGGCGCCGTTTGATTTTACTCATGTTAATATTGAGTTTGCATTTTGTTTTCGTTTATTTGCAGTTAGCATATTTATATACATTTTTTTGTGCGTATCATATTCAAATTTGATATTACCTATTTAATTGTTTGCGTGTGTATTTGTCTTCTTTTCTTTAAGATGTCCCACATTAAGGAACTCAGAGATCAGGCAGTGGGACTAGGCTTCACTGGGAGGGAAATTGCACAGTATGTTCTTCAGCAACAAGCCTATGAAAGGGGAGAACGGGAAAAGGATCGTTAAGTCAAGAGGGAAAAGCGCCAAGCTCAGAAAGAGGAAGCTGAACGGCAACTGCAACTTGCCCAGATCGAGGCAAATAAGGAGATCGAATTGGCTTGAGTCTCCGCGTCACAGCAGCCTGCCCCAGTTGAAATTTTCTGACCGAGTGAGTTGTCCTAACCTTTCTCGGTTATAGGAGGGGGAGGACATCACTTCCTATCTCATCCGCTTTTAATGGGTGGCTGAGTTGCTGGGAGTTGACCCCGAAAGCTACGCTGTGAGGTTGGGAAGCTTACTTCCGGAAAGGCTTCTAAACTCTACACCTCTTTGCCCCTGGATGTCACCAGGGATTACGATCTTCTAAAGTGAGCCCTTCTCACCGGGGTCAATAATCCGTCGACGGCTAACGATCTGAATTCCGGAGCGCCAAGGTTTCATCTGGAGAAACTTGTCAGCCATTTTCTTTCCCTCAAGCCCGTTTGTTCCAGGCGTGGCTAGAGGTCTCCGGAAAAGGTGAGTCATTCCAAGAACTAAAGGATTTCATGCTTTTGGATCAGTTCCTTTCCTCTCTCCATGCAGATCTGCGCGCCTTCGTAAAAAAGCGACGGCCCTCTACGCTCTCAGAAGCTATCTAAAGTAGACAATTGGACATCCGCTCACCCCACACTTCCCCAGAGGCTAGCCATATTAAACCTCGGTGCCCCCAAAGTCCTTGTGCCTTCAAGGACGTCTCATCTCTCGCACAGCCCTTCAAGGTGGGATTTTGCTTGTCCGACTGTAGTGTCCCTCACTACCAAGTCTCTGGTACCATGAATGGGGCTTGGGTTTCTACTATGCTCAGAGACACCATATGCTTTTGTGTGGTCATTTCTAAGGACGCCTTGCCCGACACCGACGTGACTAACGGGCAGAATGTCCTCGTTGCCAACTATATGGGACGGGTGGATTTCTTTCCTCTCGTCTCGTGTTACCTTCGGTGCCCCTATTTCGAAGGTTGGACCGAGGTAAACGTGCGCGAATTAAGTTTGCCAGCGTTTTGGTTGGTTATGTCACCGGAGTTAAGGAACTAACTATCGGTAAACCTTCATCTTTCCCAGCTTCTTCATTGAGTGACCACCCGAACTCCGTTGTTGGAGCAGTAATGTCAACCCCACCGAAGCTAGGTCATGTCAGCCCTGCCCAGACAAGGGCGAGAAAGATGCAGCGAATAAATTCATTAGCCCTGCTTGCTCTACAGCCCTTCTCTGTGACGCTCGACGAACTCGGCCGCCTTCAGTCTTCCTGCGAGACTCTATCCACCGCTCGAGCAAAGGCCGCTTCCAGCAATATCGAGCTAACCAGAAACGGATCAAGCTACCAATTTATTATGGTTGATGGCCTCCTTTACCGAAAGTGTCTGACATCTGACCGTCCCCAGAAGGTCAGCACGTCGACCTTGGTGGCTTCCCGTGACTGTCGCCACATTATTCTCTCCATTGCTCACGAGAGTCCCTGGCTGGTCACTTTTCGCACTGGAAGACGGAATCAAAGGTCACCGAACAATTTTACTGGCCAAGTATCGGAACAGACATCCAAAATTTCTGCCTTTCCTGCGACAAGTGCCAGCATTTCTTGTCTAAGGAACGCATCCGGCCTGTTCCTTAACGCCTTTGCCCATTGTCACAGAGCCTTTCACACGCATCGCCATCGATCTAATGTGACCTCTCTCTCCATTATCCTCTGGCGAACATAAGTGTATCTTAACCAGCGTTGCTTTCGTCAAGGGTTTCAATGCTATCTCCTTCGCTAAAGCCCTATTGTCAGTCTTCTCTCGGGTTGGAATCCCTCCAGAGATACTATCCGACCGTGGGACCCAGTTTACGTCCCAACTAATAAAGGAACTCCACAAGTTACTTGGTGTTAAGGCGATATTTACCAGCCCATTCCACCCTATTGTTAATGGCTGGATAGAGAGGCTTCATGCCCTTCTAAAAGATATTATTTTCAAGCTGTGCCTGGAGAAGCCCCGTGAATATCATCGATAACTCATCCCTAATTTATTTGCCCTCCGATAATTACCAAGTGACCGGACGGGATTTTCGGCCTTCGAACTTCTCTATGGTAGTTCCGTCTGAGAACCACTTTCCTTACTCCCAGATCTTCTGGCGACCGCCATCTCCTTGAAAACGAAAGTACTAGGTTCGAATATGTGATAGAGCTGCAAAAGAAGTTAGCCGATTGCTCCCAGATGGCTGCTCTACCCGCCGATGTCAGTTGTTGCCCGGTAAAAAACCTATTTTGTCCTCAAGTCTCAAGATCGACAATTCCACCTGGGCGACGAAGTGCTGGTACTTCTCCCCAGTGACACCAGCAAACTGATTGTTGCGTGGAACGGACAATACAAAGTATCGAAGAAGCGTGGTAACGTGGATTACTTTATTGAGGTTCCTCGGGGACCCCGACTGCATCACGCTAATATGTTAAAAAGGTACCACCGCTGGGCACGAGGGAGGCAATTGGAGGTTCTGGACGAAACTTTTACACTCGTAGCACTTTCAGCTCCATGAAAGGACGAAATTAGCATCATCGAGAAAGGAGAAACAGCATGCCTTCCTCTGACACCTGATGGCATGGTTGATTCTCCTGCGTCCGATCTACCATTATTTGGAGCTCTGGACCTAGATCAGCTTTCTTAGCGTCAAGGACAATAATCCTTGACCTTAGCATGACAAGGTCAAGGCTATCACTAATATATACCGGGACGTCCTTTCTGACAAGCCCGGCTGCACTTCTACTCTTGTCCATGCTATTCACCTCATGACCACCGACCGGGTTGAGGCTAAGCGGTACCCCGTGCCTATACCCCTTAAGCCCCTTTTTGAGAAAGAGGTAGAGACACTCTTCGAACAAGGAATTATACAACGCTCCTTCTCCCCTCATTGCTCTCCTGTCTATATGGTCAGGAAAGCAAATGGGGCCTATCGGATGGCTATCGACTTCCGAAAGCTTAACGCTTTTATGGTGTTTCATGCTGAGCCCATTTGCAACATGGAAGAAGACCTTTATAAATTCTCGGGCTCCCAATACTTTAACGAGTTGGACCTCTGCAAAGCCTACTATCATGTGCTTCTCTCGGATAACGTAAAACACCTAACAGCCTTTGCTACTCATCTATGACTAATGGAATTCTTTCGTATGCCCTTCAGCTTACTCATGCTTGCGCAACCTACATTCGCCTAATGAGGTTTGCACTGGATAGCCTACTAAATGAGTGTTTTTATTTCGACAACATTTTCATACATTCGATTTATTGGGAGGAACATCTTACAGCCATTAGTCGAGTGTTGAAACGCCTCAGAAGACAAAACCTGACAGGTAAACCCTCCAAATGTCGGTTTGGATCCAACTTGATCCAATACATCGGGTTTGTTCTCCATGGGAACTCCCTACGACCTCAGCATGACAAGGTCTAGGCTATCACTAATATAACTCCTCCCTCCAGCAAGAAACTTCTAAGATCGTTCCCCGGCCTGATTTCATTCTACAAGACCTTCATCCCTCGAGCTTCTGACTACACTGGCCCCTTATTCGATCTACTATGGAAGTCTAGTCCAGAACCTATACCCTGGAACGAGGATGTCCTGGGACGTGTCGGCCACCTTAAGACTGCCATTTCGTCCTAACCCGTCTAAAAGCTGCTAAATTCCCAAGAGACATTCGTTCTAAGGAGTGATGCCTGTCTTCATTTTCTGGGAGCTGTCCTCCTCCAATATCAAGAAGAATCTCTCCATCCGGTTGACTACGCCAGTAAAAAACTCTTGAACAGTGAAAAGAGGTACTCGATGATCAAGAGGGAGTGGCTGGCCATAGTTTTCGCCATAACAAGGTTCGATTTTTACCTTTGTTGAAAAGAGTTTATTCTTGAGGTCGATCACAAGCCTCTACTGTATTTATCTACCTTCAAGGGTAAAAATGACAGCCGCCTTCGTTTGGCCTTAGCTCTTCAAGCTTATCGATTCCGGATTGTCTACATTGCGGGGAATAAGAATCACGGTGCTAAGTTAAAGAATAAGACCTCTAATTAATTATTTTTCTTTTTTTTTCTTCTCTTTCTTTTTTTAATTCGTCCAAACTATTTAATTCATTGTTATTGAATGTATGTAACTTTTTGATTATTAAGCTACTCTCCCAAGTAGATTGTTGTTCCGGGGGAGGTGTAAGGGTGACAAAGTTCGGCACCCCATATGAAGTCATTTTCTCGCATCTGAGCCATGCACCCTTCGTTGGTGGATGCCCCGCGCGCGCGCTCGATGGTCATCCCAGAAATGTCGCGCGCGCATGAGGCTATTACTTCAAGCCGGTTACGTCCACCCGTATTAAAGGACGCTTGATTTCTCGAAAAGGGAGACCCGTTCAAGTCCGTACTGCAAGGACCCTTGCCTTATCTCCTGCCAGTTTTAACGCTGATCTTCCAAACTGCTGTACGTGTGCTGCTAATCTTGAACGTTTGACACTTCTTCATTAAGAATTCTAAAAACTGTGCGCTCGTTTTGGCCCTTCCCTTACCCTTTTTGTCACGCGACGTCCTTCCGCTTTTGGAGTTTCGTCACTCAAGATTATCCCCGTGGGGTACGCCGGTTCCTCTGCCGTACCACTTTTGGAATCCCTCGTCACCGGGATCATCATCAATTCCATTTGTTTCATCATCACCTCCACCGTTGCTATCAGTAGATCCGTCCTCCGTTTGACTACCATGATCCTAGATGTCCCTTCACTGCATCAGTATCAGGTACTAGGGAATAGGTCTTTCATCTTGCGCCCTTCCTTTCCTCCGAGTAGGTCTCGAGTCTCCCTTCGCATCGTAGGAAAGGGCGTAAGTTGTGAGGGTTATTCCGTGTGTACCTCGTACCCTAGGAGTGAAGCTTATTATTTTCCGCTTTCTTTATACGAAGTAAATTCTTTGTAAGCGTCCTCCCCTTTTATATAACGACTTGGGTCGTTTGTGGCCGAGGTGACATTGATTTGTTATAAATCGTATTTTTGTTATTTTAATAGATAAATTTCGTATTTGCAATCTAGAATTTTCCCTCTTTAAATTATAAGGTTAGAATTTTTCTTATTTCGTTTTTCCTTCGATTATACCCTAGGACCCATCTGGTAACAAACAATAACCTACTTAAGGTAGCCTAGTGGCGCGACTTTTTACTGCCTTCAAGTGAACTTGGTTTCTTTTTGAATAAATATTCTGGTGACTTTGTTATTTTGTGAATGTATTATAGTTCCGCGTAAACTGGGTTCCGCCTTTGCCCTTTGTGAGACATACGAGTATATATTTTTTTTTCTTGGTTAGTAAATACTTTGTTCCTCATCGGGTTTCTCACTTGAGTTGTATAGTTGGTATTCATAATCGGTTGTCCTTTTCTAGTTGTTACTTTTCTGGTAGTTACATTTATGTACTATAGTTTATTTCCAATAGCTTTAATTGACGTTTCTTAATCTTTTTCTCAGACTTTTGTTGAATGTGTACGGCGCATTTTGTTTTCTTGTACGATGGTTTGGTCTATTATATTTTGGGGTATTGTATTTTTTATTTTTTCCCACAGCTTTCCTGCTCTTTTTTGTAAGACTGTGTTTATGGGTTCTATAGTAGATCTGCGGTGGAATTCTTTTGCTGGTATGTAATCTTGTCTTTTTCTGTTTGCTGTGAATCTAGTGGCTTGCTTTTGGACTCTTTGGATCTTCTTGATTTAGGAGTCACTTAATATGTTTAATGATACTTTCGGTATAGGAGCTTAAGTTGTACTCAGGCCAGGTATAATTTTCTTTTAGTTTTTGTTGATAATTGTCTTAATCTGTATATTGCTGATAAGGTGGATTTTGTTTCGATGATCTTTTGTGGTAGATGACATGTATAGCCTGACGTTAAGTTTAGTCCGAAGACACGTCCTTCTGTTGAAAAAGGATATGCCTCTCCATCTACGCGTACACTACCTTTATTCCTTCTGTTCATGGGTATCAGTTTAAACTTATCTTTTCTCGTAATCATTTAGGTTTTTAATTTCTATTTCTCTTCTTATGGCGATGACTTTGGGTTTTTTTCTCTGTCACTGGTCCCTATCTGAGTGATATCATCCGCTAATTGTATATACATCGAACTTTGATCGTTTGGATGTGGAAAGTTCCTGGTGTACACTCTGTACAGTGTAGGTGAGAGGCAGCCTCCCTGTAGGACACCCGTTTGCAGATTAATTGCGTCGCTCGTTTTGCCGTTTATCTGAAATACTGCTTTCCTCTCGTCTAGAAAGCTGCAGAATGTTTTACAGAGGTTTATTTCCAGGTTAAGTTCACAGGTTTTTTGCTTTTAGGCCGGGCAACCACACCTTCTCAAAGGCTTTATCAACATCACGGAGTACAATTTCAACTCTGTTTCCTCGCGCTGTTTCAGTAGCAACTTTTTCGGTAATGATTGCTAGCCCGGTGTCTGTCCCTCGCTTGCTCCAGAACCCGTGTTGTTGTGGGTTGTATAGGTTGTTTATATTAAGATGGTTGATCAACCTTTAGTTAAGTAGCTTTTTTAGGAATTTTCCTAGAAATTTCAGGATCTCGATAGGAGCTCGGTTTGCCTGGCTTCGGTAGGAAGATCATCGTTGCTGTTTTAAATGCTTAGGGTATGTATCCCATATTTAGGCAGGCATTGAAGATCTTCACTACCGATTCGTGCACATTTTCTAGGGCATTGATTAGGTGAGCTTTGGATATACCATTTTGTCCTAGAACCTTTTGTTTAAGGGATTTTAAGGCTGTTAGGTATTCATCCATTGTTAAAGGCTTTCCTTCCACCATGGGATTGTATCTTTGTTCGTCAACGTTTCTAAACGGTATAGTAGGTTTTGTTATGTTTCCAGACTATGTATGATTTCTTATTCGTAGTTTTGGTCGAATTCTTAGCTTCCTTCCAGTGAAATAGAAAAAGATTTCTTTCAGTATGTTCGGAAGTGTTCTTGAAGCTCCTCATTTTGTGATACTTTCTGGTTCTGTATTTTCAGGCTTATTTCCTCTTTTGGCTGTGATCCGCGTAATTTCCTGTGTTTTCTCTAGAATTTCCTTGGATCCAATTCTATTTCCATTTTGCCTATTATATTATCCCAGAGACTGTCGAAATTTTCCTTGATGAGGGTGTCTATCCTCCTTCTAATTGTGATAATACTTCTGTACCTGTGCATCGAATTTCCCGATACCCTGAATTCATTTATTATGCATTGAAATTCTTCCATTTCATCTTGGATTTCTTGGATCCATCTAGCTGCAGGTATGGATCTGTACTCTTTTGTTGGGGTGTGTATACTGTCCGCCTCTCTTATTTTTCTGGTAATTAATTTTAATTGGTCATCTATTTCCTCTTTACCTTGGTTATTAAGGGTTCCAGTTTCTATTGTATTTAAGTACACTTTGTATCCAACTCAGTTTATTTTGCTGGTTGATTTTCTGCTTGTTATTTTTATTTGGATGCGCGAAGTTGAGATGGTGGTAATTATGCTTTAATGATCGGAGGGGGTTGCTGGGCCTGGCTGTGTGTGTTGATTTACATAAAGTTTTGATTCCTTAAAATAATATCTGGGGTATTCGAGGTCCGGGCTGTGAGATAAGTAGGGAAGTCTGGTCCTTCTCTGTTTACTAGGCCTCCTTGCATTAGAAGTTGAAGAGTTTTTCCCGTTCCATTTGTACGGGTTGTGTACCCTGCTTCTCTGCAACTTGCGTTAAGGACTCAGGCTAGAAAGGTTGAGGCCTGTCTATGAAAGAGTTTAATGAAATTTGGTATTGGAAGGTACGATCATCTTGGGGGTTGGTAGGCCCCGGCTATGACCAGATCACATGTAGTCATTTTCATTTTTACTGCTAAAAATGACTCTTCTTAGTCTTAAATTTCTGTGAAGTGTATTTCTTTTTTAATACCTATTGCAACTCCGTCATATCTTGACTGTGAGTAGTTGGTTGTTATGAATTTATAATTGGAGATTTTTATTGTTTCCGTCTCTGTGGTCATACCATGTTCTGTTATGATTATTAAGCCTGGGTCTTCCTTTCTTATTATGTTCGACTAGATTATGCGTTTCTCCTTCCAGCCTTTAACGTTCAAGGTAAATATTTTATTTTTACGTTGATACGTGTCCATTGTTGTTTATATCTGTTTGTGGTCTCAACTGACTTTGTTTTTTCTGGTCGGCCTGGGGATCGAGTGCGTCCATTTATTTTATTTTTAAATTCACCACACGAGATGTTGCTGCATGATTCTGGGGTGATGTATAACATACCCTGTTTTAGTGCATTGTTAACTTCTGTTTCGTCTGCGTCTGCTTCGTATCCCCATCTAAATTTTCCCTTGACTAGTCCATCAACTATTTCCTTCTCCTTATATTCCTTTGGAATGGGGTAAGCATGGGATCCGTAAATTTGATTTTTTAAGTGTTGGGTGGTCATTATTGATTTTAGTTTTTCTAAGTTAGTTTTATTGTTTTCTTCTTTAGAGTCGGTTTCCATTTCACTTTTGTCTTCTTCTTCTTTTGCTTGGTTAGTAGTGTCCCTTGGAGTCCTATTTATTTTATACAACTCGTTCGAGGGTGGGTTCTCCGGGAACCACATTTTCTTTAGCCCTTTTTTTCAAGCATGGTGTTCAGTTCAGTCGCATATAATCCCGGGCTCGCCATGTTGACAAAGTGGGCATGCATTATGCACAAAATTAAGTCGGGCCTCATGGTTACCTCGATATTGACCGCTGTGGTATGTGCGGTGGGTGCAGAGACGCTTCCTTTATCTGTTGCTGCGGCGTAGGAAGCGTTTTTCCTTCTCTGTGTAAATTTTAGCTTTTTTCTTCCGAATAATTTTTTTTTGACTGGGCATGAGATGGCTAGATTTCTATGCCCATTTCCGCAGTTGCTGTATTTTTTTCTGTGCTTCTGCACTCGTCTAACCTGTGATCTTTGCTTCAGCATTCAGAGCATGCCTTTTCTTTAAAGGTACATTCCTTTGTTGAATGCTTGTCTAGCGCGTAGCATGTGAAGCACACTTGCACTGACACGAATGATTTTCTTTAGATTTGATCGTAGGAGATTTTCGTGTAGAAAGCAAGGAGTCCTTGTTTGGTGGCTTTCTTTGAGATTTCCGTAGATCTGAAGATTACTTGGAAGACATGACTATAATCTTCTCTATTCTGGTCATTAAATTGATTACGTCCTTGACCTTTGCCCATTCTTTCTCTCTTTCTAGTTCTTCTTTTATTTCATGGGCCGTATGTTTACCTACCCATGGGTCAAGACGGCGGCATATTAAGGACCTTTTTGTTTGCACGTCAGGCGGCGTCCGGGGTGCAAGTCTGATTTTGCTGAGTTTTTTTCTCTGCGCCCTCACTCAGAAGGAGATCGAGCTCTTTTTCAGTTCAATGTTGTATAGGTTACGCTTAAGTTGGAAAGTATTTGAACGTAAATTGTTTCTTATAATCTATCTTGAAGCTGAGGGGCCAATTCTTGTAGCGCTTATGTTTAAAACGTAAAATTTTTCTTAAAGCTGATAAAATAAATTAAACATAAATTTGTTATTATATTTCTGCTTAACGCTGATTGGCTTATTTTGTATAACTTAAGTTCTAGTAGGAAAAGTATATTTAGAGCAGAAATGGGTCGTTGAGGACAGTTAGAGAGTCTAAATTTCCTTTTACCTTGAGAAACTACGATCACACTCACTACCCAGCCTACGAAACAACAAGAGAGATTCTTTCTCCCCTCTCCCCATAATACATCTGGATTTATTTGCGACAGAACCTTTTATCCCGGGCAACGCTGAGTAACTATGGTAGTTTTATTTACACAGGAAACATCCACAAAAGGATCTAAATACTTAAATCTCGAAGTAAAAACAAAGCAGTAAGACCCAGGCACTCGTTCGTGTCTAACATGGCCAGGGGTGATAAGTGGCGAATGCGATTTAAAGAATGAGAAACGTTACAAACGCAATTCAAACTGATGAACGACGGAGGACTAAAAGAAAGAAAAATAGAAATAATGTATTTAATATCCTTGAATTATGAGGTTACTACTATATTTTAATCGAACGCAATATTGATAATTTCTTTTTATTCCTACCTTCGCTAATACTAATAATGTATTTATAATTATTTAATGATTCTAGAGTAAATACCTAATTCTGTGAAATTTTGAATATATATTAGACATTGAGCAACAAACTTGTTAAACTAATGATCAGGAGTTGACAGATATTATGACAATACAAAGACTCTCTAGAAGCTTAAAAGAAGCTCACAGTGAGCTCACCAAAAATCTATTTTGATGACCTTTTGGTTTGTGTTCCGTTCAATCAAAAAGGTATCCACGATACTAACCAATCAGATGGTCTCGGTTGCCTTAACTTCTTTTTTTAATATATCTCTGTAACTGGCTAAACCAAAGGAAAGAAGGAGGACGGGTAGGAGAGACTAACTACAAAATATAATTAACTACTACAATCATCCCACCACGTTACAAAGAAAGTCTTATATATATTAAATGTGAACACTGATTGTACTTAGCTAAATGGGATTAAAGGAACAAAAGTGATCACTTCTTGGATCACGTTAACAATATAACAGTTTTACATACCAAGAGACACTATGCTCCGGCCTTAGCCAAGTTCGAAAAATTGCCTCAAAGCCCGGTTTGTAAAATGTCTTGAGCACGGATTCAGGAAGACTGAAGTAGTAGCCCTGAAGGCTCCTATCAAGGAACCTGTAACTTATCGTTGGACCTTCTTCATTGCTCTGCCTCCTTATTATACCTGTTTACTTGCACGTTAGATTGTAGGTATTCGCCACATTAAGGTTGAAATTATTTTTTTCGTCTGCTGATACCACCTGCTGAGTTTTACCAAATCATAAGCCTCCCCCTTCTAAAGGGGCTTGTCATAAAATCTTGTGCCCTGAACACTACACAACAGAGTGCAGACAGACACTCTTAATGCGGACCAGTTCGAGCACTTTATTTATGCTTTTAATTATAGTGATCAAACCAGTAAGTGCCAAGCCTTAACAATTCAATAAGATTAGTTGTATAAATTTGGTTATTTTAGTTCTATAAATGTGAAGAAAACATAAGAGGTTCATTAGAAAGATAAACGTCATTAAGAAAATGTATAGGAAAGGTTTATATCTAAAACAATCGGAGAGGAAGTAAAAAAAAACTATTAAATGATTTTGACATTTTCAAACACTACGATGTCCAATTTACATTCATATGGGAAGAGTTATGGCTCATCTCAAAAGAGTATTACTAATAAAATGTTACTTAGGAAGAGATAATGCCTAATGTAGTAAGGATTTTTCATTCCTGTATTGAGCTGAAGGAGGTATTATATTTTTTCAAGAGATTTATCTCTGTTACCATAAAAATGATAGGTGAAATTTTAACATTGTCGGATGAAATGCTGCTTGGACAACCAGTGAGCGGGCGTACCCATTTATACTCTATCTTGCAGCGGAACTATATGAAATTAAAAAAGGGATTTGATTATAGAACAAATTGTGAAGCATATTCTTCAAATAAATATATAATTAATAGACAGTTAATAAACATCAAACCAAAGATAATTCAGCAATAAGAGATGTATTAAAATGTAAAAGAGATATTTCAAAATAAGACTAATTTTAAATTCACATAAATGTTTCATTAGCCTTTGAATCCTAGAAACGCTATACATCAAACAGCTCTCCTTAAATTTAGATAGTGATTTGTCGTCGTTTCTCCTTCTACTTAGATGAAGTCTTTTGGATGTGTATTGTGGGATACAGTATAATGTTTGTCAGGTCAACCTAGACATTGTGTTAATTAACCCTTAGGGATTGTAAAGTTTTGAGTATTCTAGGGTGTTTTAAAATTGTCTTTAATTCTCCATTGAAGGTTCGCTTAAACCAGTTCTATATGATTAATAGATTTAGAGCACTATGTAAAATAAATTTTGTTCCTGGCCAGTAAGTATCATTTTGCATCTCTTTTTTTGCAAAACAATAGAAAACAGCCATATTTGTTTTAAACTTTGCTAATTTTGTTTGAATGTTGAAATATTTACTAAAAATACGAATTTTTTGTATTTTAGCCATTGTAGGGCTAAAAACAAAATCACCGAGTTAATTTTATCCAATTTTATTGAAGCTTCCCCAAGAAATGTATAAAAAATAAGAGAAAAATGTTAGAAGTAAAGAACTTTCTTCTAATTCCGATTGTAATGTAAATCAATTTCCCGTAGAACCCTCCAAATGTAGTCTCCCATCATGTTTTCATTGTATACTCCTTGGTATCTATGTTCAAAGTTCAGTATATCTTGATGGAAGCCTTCCTCAGGCTATGCTCCCAAATTTTCTTTGAACTTGTCATTATTGTAATTAAGGTGTAGCATTTGCAAGGACATCCTGCGGCCTATTTGCTCATAGCTGATCTCCTAAGTTCTCAACCATTTCCACATAAGTGTCAGCCTTGTGGTTACCTGGAAAGACTTGATACATTCAAACAAAGCTCTTCCAGGCTTCCTTTTTATATTTATTAAGCTTTTCAAGGAATTACAAACACTCTGATTTTCCTGATTTGTGGTCCAACAAGAAACTTGCTTTCAACTTTGCCTCCTAGTTTTTGGAAAGAAAATTTGAAGATACTTAAAAAATGGAAGACTTTGTTTAGAGCTCTAACAAGTTGCCTTATGAGACATAACTTTTGATCGTCAATCAAGTACTTATGCTTGAAATTATGCCTTCCAAAAAAAGATTTAGACCGTTGTGGGCAGTGCTTCTCTTGTTAATGTGCTCTGGTATCCCTATTCCCACCCCCAAGGAGATGAAATAGAAACTTGGCTTTTCATAGAAATATAAACATTCTCCAATTTTCCTTATTTGTGGTCCAATAGAGAAACCAGCTTTCAACTTTGGCTCAAGGTCTTTAGAAAAGAAAATATAAAGGTACTTGAAAGCTGCAGACTGTTTGTTGAGAGCTCTAATAAACTGCTTCATGAGACCTAACTTCAAATGCAGAATAAGGAACGACAGTTTTTTAGCATATATAAAATTCTTAACATTATCCCCCTCCCCAACAGAGAACTCAGTCTTTTATGGCCAGTGCTTCTTGTGATAATGTGATGTGATATCCCTACTACTCTAATGAAAGAGATGCCATATGAACTTCGAAAAACCTCCCTAGAGACTCATCATCAAAATTACTACCGTGTTGTAGTCTTCAATCAATTCCAAGTCACACTCTTTTATTCAAAACTTGTATCAGAAGCTTGAAAGTGTTATACTCCTTCTTGAGGCTTTCTGAATGAGCCATGCAAAAGAATGGATGTTTATTCCAATCATAGTGAATTACAGCCTTAATGTGTCTTAGGTAGCTTGCAGTGAAGAGCCTTTACTCATTTGGATTCCATGTAATTCCAATTGCATCAGAGAGAAAAGATATAGCAGTGCAGTAGGATAGGCCCAGCTTGATAAGGAAAGACTATTTAGAAATGCTTACCTCGCTTCCTGTCTTTTCACACGCATAATTTCATCCAGAAAATCCCAGTCTATGGGCATGGAAATCCAAAACTCGCCATTTAACTATGGCTAGCCAAGATCCCTGACAAGGTCCTTGAGTTTTATTTGGTTTGGATAGTTTCCTCTCAACAACCATATCACAGACACTGTAGTCGACATCTTCACTAATCTTTTGATATTTTAAATTGTTACTTTCTTCTAAGTGTGGCTTAGTCTTTTTTGTAGCGAGATCTACAGGAATATCAGCACTATGTGGTACTGTTAGAATAGAGGATGTAAGATTTGGAAAGCAAAAAGAAGGTGTATTTTGCCACTCCGATGTTAGAAATCCTCCAACATAGACAATTAGCAGATGATTGAGAGATTAGTGGGTTCATGCAAATCATAGGAATGGCAAACTTCATGGCTCTGCCTTTCCCTTTGTTTCATAATGTAAAAGAAAAAAATATAAGTTTATTTCCCTCTTTGTATTACAAACAAACATAATAGCTTAAATACTCTCGACCTTTAATATTTTACTCTTTGCAACAAACAATTTTTTTACCGTCCAAATTTTTCTTGCAGTGTTCGCCCAAGCTTTTTCTTAATCCCCAACTGGCGATGCCAAATTATGCTTTGTAAAATTGACACATTGTCATAGATGCTGTCACATGAAATCTTTTTGCACATGTTGTGATGAACTACGCTCAAAATTAACAGAAGGCATCTGGAGAATGATTGAAGACCCTTGATGCTATTTCTCGTTTGATATGTTCACTATGGTGAGCCCTATAAATCTTGGACATCTAAATTACTTTTGCAAGAGATTCGCCACAAGCAACGTCTCGTGTCTAAATTCTCTTCAGATATTACTCGTTTCTCCTCGTCTCTTAAGTCTTTAGTTTCTCTGTTAGATTACACTAATTTATATAGCTTTAGACGTAGACGAGTTGCTAAATATAATTCTATTACCATTTGTCGCCAAAATCATAAACTATCAAACTTGGGTATAAATTTAAATTTAAATTATTCTAGGGATGATTTCATCTTTATTGATTCCAACAAAGTTATGACCCCTCAGGAAAAACATATCCTATCTCTGAGACTAGAATTTAGACTTCCGGTCTTTAAATTAGATTTCTATCGTTATTTTTTGTATTTCAAAAAATTGTGCCACCAACTTAATCACCTCCCTATGTTATAACCAGGATCTAATTTTCTAGATGATATTAAGTATTTAGCCAATAGATTCTACTATAAATATAACAGCTTTAAAGTTTTCTGCCCTGTATTCAGTTCAAAGATTTTAATATCCTCTCCAACCTCCGTAAGGATCGTTCTATCATGATATCAAAACTGGATAAAGGGGAAGGTATGGTCATTCTGAATCGGGCAGATTATCTTTCAAAAATGCTAACAATTCTTTCGACTCATCTAAATTACTTAAACTGGACACAGATCCATTTAAATATATCTAGCAAATTGAAGACAGAATAAACAACTTTTTACGTTCTCTAAAAAGGTATAATATTCTCTGTGACTTTTACAACCAACTGTTTGCTTCTTGTACATCGCCAGGTATTATCTATGGTTTACCAAAAACTCACAAGGTAAGATTACCTCTCTGTCCAATATTATCTGCCATTAACACCCCTAGCTTTAACTTAGCGAAGTTTTTAGTTCCCCTAATTCAACCTCTCACCCACAACGAATTCACTTTGAAAGATTCATTCGAATTTTTTAGCTACGTTTCTTAATTAGATTTAAACCGCTCGTTTATGAGTTCAATCGATTTAGAGTCTTTATTTACAAATGTACCTTCATGAAAACTTTGAAAATCATAACCTATACCCTTTTTCAATCAAATGATAGCATTTTAAGTCTAACCAAGTCTCTTTTTACTACTTTATTAAAATTTTCCGTTGAAAACGCAGTCTTCTTTTTTTTATGAGACTTTGTACATTCATCATGATGGAATGGTCATGGGCTCTCCATTAGGTCTCAGCTTCCCTAATAATTTTTTATCCTACCACGTAAAAAACTGGTTAAGGAACTGTCTCGTTGAAAATAAACCGTTAGTGTTTAAAAGATTTACCGACAACTGCTTCCTTATTTTTAAACACAAAGACCATGCCCCATTATTTTTAAATTATTTAAATCAACAACACTCTAATATTAAATTTTTCATGGAGATAAAATTAAACGATAAAATCTCTTTTCTGGATGTCACCCTTTCAAAAATTATTTCGAAATTTAACACCTCAGTTTACAGGAAACCCACTACCACCAAACTTTGCCCCACTTCTTTAGTTGCACTCCTACTAATTTTGAACATCAAGCGATCATAAACAGTATATAAAGAGCTTAAAAAATCAGTTCAAATTGGTTTCAGTTTCATTCTGAAATAGAGTATCTTAGGAGCTTTTTTTATTCTAATTTTTTCCCAGACAACCTTTTGGACAGACTTACTTCTAATTTCTTATCTAAAAGGTTATCTCGCAAAACCCAACAAAGAACTGTTCCTAAACAAAAAATAGTCTTAAAACTGCCATATTTCCACTTGCTAACACCAAATTCAACAAAGGTTTACTCTCGACTCTTAATAGATACTTTCCCCAATGCAAGTTTCTCCTAATTAATTCTAATCCTCTTGGTGTTTATACTTTCCTTCGACAAAGAAAATCGCTCCCATTATGCCTGCGTTCCTCTAGTATTTATGAATTCACTTGCGCGACCTGCTAAAGTCGCTATGTAGGCCAAACAAGTCTACATTTAAGATTTAGGATCGCTAAGCATATCGGAGTATCATAGAGAACAAACATTCCGATCTTTAAACTCAAACACTCCTCTATACAAGAACATTCACTAAAACATAACCACCCGCTTGACCCTGATTCCTTTAGTATACTCTCCTCTGCCTCCTCTTCTCAGGATTTTATCATTTTTTAATCCCTTTACATTAAACAAATAAACACGGAACTTAGTGATTATTGATCATCCCTCAAATTATTTACTATATAGACAAACGTACAACCAACCACATTCCCCTTAATAGTTTTCCTTCTGCCTAATTCTGTCCATAATATCAGTTGATACTCGCAGCTACAACGAAATAAGGTTAGTTCTTGTGCAGGGGAATTTTTATTTTTATTTAAGTTTGTCCCGTTTATATCCAAATGATCTAGTTCACAAATGACTTTTCCTTAATTTAATGTTTTAGTCGTCCTCTTTGCCCTCTCCATTATTGCTTACTCAATATTTAAACTTTTGTGCGTTAGTTTACTCATTTATTTAACGTTCAATCACTTAAATTTTAACTTTATTGAATTATTTGCTTTGATCCATCTATTAATATCCACTTTGATTAGATGGCCCTTGACCTAACTTATTTTGGATTGTTCGCTCTGCCCTTATAATTCTTTTTTGCTGTGGTTTATATTGAATTTCTTGTATTTCGCTTAAAACTTTATTCATGTTTATTATTCAAAGTTGCTGCTCATGGGATTATTTAATAATTTTTTGTCACTCTTATTAATCAATTTCTTCATCCCTTGCTTTCGACTTTATTGCTATAGCTTATAATTTTCGTATTCCAATAGGAATTTAATTCAGGTTTATAATACATATTTTAAACTCGTGGGATTATTATTTAATTTAGTTATTTTTTACGATATTAATCAAATTCTTATCAATAGATTTTTACCCATTTGCTTTCAACGGTTTAGGATTATATATTTAATTTTAACTTCTTGCTTTCGGTTATCAGTTTCGACTCCTGTCCTATTTCGTTTTGTTTATTTGTTTTTTTTGGGGGGGGGGGTTATTGCTGAGTTTAATTATTCTTATAAAAAATAATTCTTTGTATTTAGAATTCGCTGATGAATGGTCATCGTTAATCTCCGAAAAGTCCGGAAAATTAAATCTTCGTAACCATCGCATATGTCTTCATATTCCTACTAGGAATAAGCTTCCCAAGGAACGATTCCATCACCAATATATATATATATAAAACAAAATATATGAGTCGACTCATAATATGTATAAGAATTAAAATTAAAATCATGAGCGATGAGTAAAGAAAGTAAGGATTAGCAACAATAGAAGGTTCTGAGGAAGAAGATGTTTATAGCAATACAAGCCTGCCCGCGCACACACATTCTCTCTCCCCCCCCTCTCTCTCTCTCTCTATCTATCTCTCTCTCTCTCTTTCTCTCTCTCCCTCCCTCTTAACCCTCTTTTTATTCCCTATCTTTTCCCCTTCCCTCATTCCCTTTTCTCTATCGATTCTGACAAAATGAGAAACTGACAAACTATTACAATAATTCTATATAATATTTTTTTATTCCAATAAATGTCCTTAGGGCACCAAAACAAAGCCTTATTTTTATTTTATTATATTACGATTCACACCTCCTGATGACAATGTTAGACTTATCGTATTTATGTCGGATCCAAACAACAGATCGTTAAACCCTAATGTGAATACTGCAGAGTAGACCACCCTCAAATCTACTCCCCATCTAACTCCTAATATTAACCTTCTGGTCTGACCTCATCAACCTTTAAAGTGGGACTAGAAGTGCGCTTGATTTTTGCCCCAAAGTGCACCTACTATAAGAGACGGATTAAGAACGAATTACGAGAAGAGATGGACAAGAGAGACAAAACAGAAATAGTCAAAAAGAGCAACCAATATGAGTAATGATACAGTAAGAAGAATATTCTTATAATAACATCTAGTTTAAAACATCTATGGATAATATTTAATTTGGGGATGTGTTATTAATGAGGAACATTCAATAATATTTAATTTGATATATTCGTGTTAATATTGATTCTAGCAGAATTCTAATTAATGGTATGAAGCTAATTGCGCTATTCATAAGTGTTAATCTTGCACGATTTTCTAGGACAGAATAATGAAATTAACATAAATATCAAAATAAGAAACGCTGGCAAGCTCAAGGGCACCGAGGGCAAGTTTTTGTTAAATGGGAAGAAGAGGGGTAATCCTGTTTCGGCCGCAACCTTAAGCAAGAAACCCTTCCTTGCCAAAGGGATGATCACCAGTTTTGGTTTACGGTGTGTGGATACGAAAAAAACATTCAATCGGTTTCGGGATGGACGAGCGATGTTTTGTTTACATGGAAAGAAAGGAGGGAGGGAGGTTGTGCCCGGTTGCGTGTGTTCACGTACGTGTCTAGGGCACAGAATCGCCGAGCCGCTGAGTTGCGTGTGATTCGTTTTATCCACATTTCTCTGTTAATTTAAAAGTATTGCTAAAGGTTTACAACATTTGTCCATAACACTAGCCAACACCAAGTTAATATTCTAAATGTTTTTAGCTTATTTAGGAGACTTTTACTGTCTTGAATTACAAAAATCAGATAGATTTTGCTGAAGCAGGATAATTTTTTATTTATCCCCATGTCGTATAATTAGGCAGTTATCGCCTAATTCTCGATTCCTTCGTTTGTTCGGGGAAGGACTACGACAGCCCAAAATAATAATTGGAATTGAATTTCGTTGAATGGCCGGGGTTTTTGTTATTCGAATCCTTTAAATATGGTTGGCAGGGATTGGTATTATTTAATTAATCTTTGGTGGTTGGAGGAATTAAACAAAAAGTGCCAAAATAATCTTTAATTACACAACAAAACATATAATACAAATAATGACTCTCTCTAGTTATTAATTAATTCAGCAATGGGACAATCATCAATAATTACCTATGCCGCAAGGGCTCAATGCCATGAGTACTAGCCCGATAGGGTTTAGGAAGAAACTACGAATGGAATCCTAGCCTTAGGGCACAATAATTCACGCTAGTTATACGAGATGACTCGGAAGGTGACTACTTGACGAGTTTTAGTCGGAGGGCGTCGCACCGCCTCGGCGAGGAAAGGAAAGGTGTAAATATCTTACTATTTTTTTTTGGGGGGGGGGGTTATCACAAGTAGACGCTAGGGGAAGATTCTCCAAGTAGACGCTCAAAAGGGAAAGATTCTTCTGTAGACGCTTGAGGGGGAAAACTCCTGAGACTTTGCGTGCTTCTGGACGGGTCCTCGATCCTATCTGCCGGCCTGTATGACACCATGTTCTATTGATCGAGGATATACGCCGTCAGCGGATGATTCCACAGACGTCTTAAAAGAAGCCGCTGAATACCTTTTGTATTCCAGGGTTGGCTCACTCGGGAGTTACGTAGAGACAGCTCACGACCACAAACAGTGGCCTTCTCCAAGAGAAGGAGAGGGGGTACGTGTTCTAGACTCTTCCTGGGGCGGATTCTGACGAAATACTTCCTCGATTAATTTTGTGACGGGGAATATATAGGCACTCGTTGGAACTCCTATATTTGCTACCGGAAGCAATTAAACCCTGCCTCACCGCCTCGGAGTTTATAGCTCGGCGGCTGGATCTTGATAGTCCAAATGAACGGAAGAAATTCTAGGCTAATCTCGCTGTAAGTTTGCCGACGGGCGTAGGGCATTGCTCTTCCCGATAACTTTCGGTTCACACGACTCCTTTAAACAAAATCTTACTCAATCTCTCTTTCTTCCCCACACCTTTCTCTTCAAGATTGAATGCACAAGGGAAATGCCATCAGAATCAATAGTAATTAAAGGGGTAGACCGAGTACACCCCCGAGAGTAGTGCCAATTACAAACAAAAAGAAATACATATATGCAATGGTTTTATAATAATTACACTCGGGATTTTAAGAAAACACGTTCACCCGTTAGTACGATACCAAGGGTAATAAATACGCAAACAGAGTATAGCTACCACTATATATAAGCACATTCACCCCCAAAATTTCATAGTACCTAAAACTAAAGTTCCTTATAGACATAGCCAAGGTAAATTACTCAACAAACTAAAAATTAAAAAAGAAATTTAGCAGAGGCACATTGGGCCTCGATTACAGCACAAGGGGCGTATATTTACAATAAGGGTCCTAACAAGGACCAAGAGTTAGTTATACCTGTGTACATGAAATAATCACAAAATAATTCAGGTAGGCCTAAGGTTCATTGGGGCTAAAATCAACGGGATTGCGACTTAGGCTATCCGTTATACATTTCTCTACGTCTTTTAGATATTAAATTTTGAATTGAAATTTCTGCAAAAATATGCTCCCACGCATTAGTCTAGCGTTATTATTTTTTATGTTTTTCCAGAACGCCAGCGGCTTGTGATCTTTTTCAATGGGAAACTCTCTGCCTAATAAATAAACCTTAAATATTTGGATTCTCCATACGATGGCGAGGGCTTCGCGCTCAATTATAGCATAATTACTTTCACGTGGTAATAGCTTTCGGCTAGCGTATGCAATGGGAAAACACTCGTCATTAGGTGCGTATTGGCCTAACACACAACCTATCTCGTCGTTCCTAGCATCTGTCCTGACGCCAAAAGGCTCGGCTGGTTTAGGTAACCACAGGTTCGGGGCAGACGCGAGTTTTCCTTTGAGTTGATTAAAGCTGGAAACCGAAGATGTGTTCCAGACGAGTCGATCGAGGTTTCTCTCCATAAGAGATCGCACACGGGGGCGGAAAATGAGGCAAAGATCGGAATAAATTTCCTATAGATGGAGTTAGGGGCCATAAATTGCCTTAATTGCCGTTTGTTAACGAGTAGCGGCATTCTCGTGATGGCTTTAAATTTTTCTTCCTGGCGGCTAATCGTTGGTTTCCTATGCATAATGCCAAGTAGTTAGTTGTGTCGAAGGCAAAATGACACTTGTTTCGGCCCGATAGTAAGGTTGTGGCTTATTAACCTTTGTAGTAGTGAATAAAGGGTAGTTAGGTGGGTTTCCCAATCGTGCGTGGCTGCATATATGTTATCAAAATAAAAGGACCTCTCTATTAAATTCTGCCCTTAGGCAGACAGGAAAGGGATATGGTTTCGACCTAACTGCATCTTGGGTCGTCAACTGAATATCGTGCTTGAATTGGGTAGCACATCGAGGTACGTCGTAGATGACGTCACAGAACTGCTTGAGGGTGGCTAGGAGCTGAGCTTTCTGTTGAGACGTTAATTGTTTGCTGATTTTGAGCTCCTTTGAAGGGGTCTCCGTTATGTCTAGCACGGGCAAAGACGAAATTGCTTGACGCAGGCATTTTGGACAACCCCCAGGGGAACCAAGAGAAAATT
The DNA here is from genome assembly GCA_963969495.1 of Ceratothoa steindachneri. NCBI lineage: Eukaryota > Metazoa > Arthropoda > Malacostraca > Isopoda > Cymothoidae > Ceratothoa > Ceratothoa steindachneri. Next base: position 10,496,904 of record OZ018322.1, read on the forward strand.
TTCTTCGAGGGCCGATTCTTCATCAATTGCTACAATTTGATGAATTCCTGCAGGCCAGTGATACTTCTTTAGAAGGTTGATATTTAAAAGCGTATTTCTGCTTGAAGTTTTGATCAGATAGTCTACGGCACCACGCTTCTCAACTATCTTAAAGGAACCTTTCTTTTGGCTCCAAAGTTTGTTAGTGTTCGTCGGGAGTAATAGCCAAAATTCCTCACCTGGCTTAAACCTTGATATTATACATCGAAGTAGGCCTTAATACTTGGTCAGGATCACGTCGGCGTTTTGGTAGGCCAACTCGGCGCATTTTTCCAATTTTTTTCGAGCACTGTATTTCCTGCTCTAAACTAACATTTGTAAAGAGCTTCTTAAGGACACTCATGGTTGCACGAACTTTCCTACCATATAATAATTCAACGGGCTCGAATCCCAAAGTACGATGTGGTATCTCACTATAAGCGAAAAAAGCCACCGGCAGATAACAATGCCATTCGCTAGGTTGCTCTATGCACAAATTTCGTAGAATCACCTTGAGATTTCCGTTTAACTTCTCCCACATTCCATTCCCAGCCAGGTGGAACGCAGTGGTAAATAAAGATTTAATCATGAGAAGTTTTCTACTTGCTCCATTAAATTAAAAGTAAATTGACGGCCATGATATGACAGAATTTTCTTGGATAATCCAACGCGGGCAAAAATTTAAATGGCTGCCTCGCTGCATGAGACCCTGTCATCTCTTTTTAGTGGAGGGCCTTGGGGAGCCTGGCAGCGAAATCAACTATGGTGTGGATGTAACTATGCTCCTCGCTAGATGGTGGGTGAATCGGAACAACTAGATCGATAGCTACACGGGAGAAAGGTTCAGAAATAATGGAGCTCTTTTGCAATGGAGCCGGCTTTACTAGCCCTTTTTTTAACTGATATTTTTTGACATACGTCGCTATTTAACAATATCGAAAAATTTCTTCCGCCGCCCCAAGCCATTAAAAATATTTAAAGATACGCTTAGCGATTTTCGTGTGGTCAAAGTGACCAGCGACAAGGCCGTCATGTGCCGTGTGGAATCTGAGACGCATATGTGAGAGCGGAACGCACACTGTCTGGGATTCAGTCTAGTCTCCATGGGAGCAAGTGCGATGGAGAAGATTATTATTAAGCCGAAAAATGACCAATTTGCCACCTCTCACCGCTTTCTGTGTTCCTTCGCGGGCATTCACCAGCAGGAGTTGGAGAGAAACACATTCCTTTTGATTCTTGGAAAGACCTCATTGACTAAGCTTCTACAATCCGGGTTTGATGTTCCGGGAGTTTCTAAGGGGATAGGAGCTTCGTAATCTCTGTTAGCATGCGAAATGGTGGTCAGTAGTTGAGCCACCATGGTTCATGAGAACTTGGCGTTCTGCCCAATCATAACGGCACAGAATTTTATTAGGGACGCTACTACTTCTGCCCAGCCGGAGAAGTAGGGACAATCGGTGTGGCACTTTACTATGAAAACATATTAGCACGTCGCAGATAGTCATGGACGATGGCGAACCGATCCTGATCGGGTGCTACTGGTGGAAGTAACTTATCCGAGACCACGATACACGTGCACCCTGTATCTCACACGAAGGTAGAGATACGGGATCCATTTACAGCACCTGATTCGAACCGGACGCCCTCAGGGTTAGTTTTATTGAATAAAAACGGACCAGGTTCACTTGACGAGGTCAAGGATTCTGGGGGCGAAATAGGCTGATTGGGCGTTGCACTCACCTGATGCACCTGGTAGGAGAAGTTGTTTCTCTGCTGGGTGTTCTGAGGGGTTTAGTTATTCGAATCCTTTAAATATGCTTAGCTGAGAATGGTCTTATTTAATTAAGCTTTTGTGGTTGGAGGACATAAACAAGAAATGCAAAAATAATCTTTAATTATACAACAAAACATATAATACGAATGAATACACTCTCTAGTTATTAATTAATTCAGCAATGCGACAATTATCAATAATTACCAATAATTACCCATGCTGCAAGTGCTCAATACTGCGAGTACTAACCCGATAAAGTTTAGGAATAAACTATGAATGGAATCCAAGCCTTAGTGGCACAATAATTCACTTTAGTTATCCGAGATGAATCAGGAGGAGACTACTTGACGAGTCTTAGTTGGAGGGCGTCGTCCTCGACGAGGAAAACAAAGGTGTAAATATCGTATTATATTGGGTAGGTTACCACAAGTAGTTGCTCGGCGAAGATTCTCCAAATAGACGCTCAAAATGGGAAGATTCTTCTGTAGACGCTGGAGGGGGAAATCTCCTGTGTAGCTGAGACTTTGCGCTTCTTCTGGACAGGTCCTTCAATCCTGACGCCGTCATTACAAATAAGATCCTAGCTGCGGACCTGTATGACACCATGTTCTATTGCTCGAAGATATACGCCGTCAGTAGATGATTCGACAGACTTCTTAAAAGAAGCCGCCGAATACCTTCTATATTTTCTGGGATTGCTTCATTCGGGAGCAACGTAGAGAAAGCTCACGACCACAAAGTGTGGTCTTCTCCAAGGGGAAGGTACGTCTTCTGGATTCTTGATCAAAAAAGTTTACCAAATCTCTGGACAAGGATAGTGAGTAATTCAATTACTTGTGCCACGTCTTTACAGGATTGGCCACAGGAAAGTTGAAAGTTAGCATCAGTGATGGCCCTTACCTTGTCAGCTCATCATAGGTCGAAAGTTTTAAATCTCAATAAATTTAGTTGAACTGGAAAGCTGTAAGGCTTTTTTAACGTCGTGAAGAAATATCTTAGCAACAAGCAGGTCAATAGCTTCCCAAAACTTGTTCCCAATATGCTGACTTCTTTAAGAAAACTCGGATGCAACATGAGCATCAAAATGTATTACTTATTCGCATATATGGATTGGTTTCCTGGGAGTCTGTGATCAATGAGCAACCAGCAAAGGGACAGATTCCATCAGAACATGAATGAGATGTAGACCAGGTATCAGGGATGCTAAGATGCAGTCATGGTGGCAGATTAAAATTACTATTTGACTCTAAGGTGAATCATCCCAACTGCTACCATTCTCGAAATTCGAATAAATGGAAGTGAATTCCAAACAATAATGACCTAATATCCAATTTACATGTACTCACTTTTATAATTGTCTACTATTTAATGTAAAGTAATCAGTTTTTGCCAAAATTTATTAAAATAAATTGTGCTAGAAAGCGATGTTTTTTTCTGAAAAACCTATTTTAGATGAGGAAATAAAAAAAAACTCGAGTGATCTTATTTAGCTATAAAGGGGATTTTTAAAAAGCTACTTAGCACAAAAGACTGAACTGATCGGAGGAAAGAATGACATTTTCGAATTTAATGGTATATAATTGTGCTAAATTAGTTCAAAAGACTCACACGACCTTCAAAGATTTATTTTTAACTCAGGGTAATAATTACTACATCGACCGGCATATTGAACACTATACATTTCCTTTATTATGTTGTCACTATGTTTCCCCAATAATTTATTCAGGTTCTCACATTCAAAGGATGTGATAAGGGTTCTTATATTTTCTTTTAGCAGATCTAACATAATTCTGAATGAAATGATAAGGATAAAGTTTGTGGCAAATTTTAGGAATTCATATTTACGAGTAACAACTTTTAATGCAAGGGGAGAATATTTAAGAAAAGGAAATGCTTCAGTTTAGGGGCATACGATAGGAGGCGCTATTTATGGAGTAAAATTTTGGGCTACAATTAATTTGATTGGCTCTGCACGTTTATCGAAATAATAAAGACGATAGTGCCACCGACTTTCGGCTATTACCGACCCAAATCAACTTTTTAGGTACATTTTTAGATACCTTTTGCGGGTGGGGGGGGGGGGCACTCCCGACAACTTAAAAAAAACACCCTCATTATATTCCGAATTCGAAAGCCTACCATCAGATTTGAATGCAAAAAGCGATTCGTAAATGTCAGCGGCGATATCGTTGTCTTAAATTACCTAATAGATAATCACTTCACGACAAAAGCTAGGCCAATCGGCGATGGTAACATTAGCAAGGCCAGTCTGTTCAACAATTTAACAACTCCAACATATGTTAAGCGATTTATTACCCCCTAAATATATGCAACCTGAACAATCCCTCTGAGAGTTAAATGAGACCAAACAAACTTATTATTTAATGCTGCGAATATTATAATCAATCCGTACCTGTCGCAACGCTTTCAAAATTAGGCTATAATTTCAACGAAAGTCTATTAATTTTAACGAGGAATTAGGAGAATTCTTATTAAAGATTAGAATTTAAAAGCGCAAAAAACACGACTATTCTGAACAATAAGGACACGGGTTTTGGCACGAAAATCCAAAGCGGGGCTCTTATAAAATCTTGTCCAGTTGCCAATATGTGAATTAAGTGCGAATTAAATGTTGCTACTATGTATAAATAATGGTTTATTTTCTCCTTAAGGGAACGTAAGGCTGATTTATTTAGAAGTCATTTTAAAAGTTATTTACAAAATAATTAAGAATAACGTCCAGAAACAAAATAAAAACAAATAAAACGCCATGATTGGGCAAATCAAGTTAAAGCTACCGTCTGAAGTAATAAGGCCTAAATTGTAGCCAAGAAATAGCGCCCCATACCGTGCGCCCCCAAACTGAAGTATTAACAAAGAATGTATAAGTTAAATTATATGGAAAGACTAAAGGAATGTTCAAGTTAAAATAAATGGTATTAAGATAAGGGAGGGAATTCAGATGACAAAAGCATACCTTGAATCCCCCAATTCTAGAAATGGCAAGTTGATTTTTTTTCAAACTCAAAAGGGGGTTTAATTTTAGGTAAGAGAGAGTTTTTGTGGAAGGAAAAGAAAAACATCTTTACAATTGGGCTACCTAGAAGAAAATTTCCGTTATTTTTCGGTTTATGCCTGCCCAAGAATTTCGTGGGCGCTTTGTTATAAATATGTATATTTTAAAAAAATACGCAAATGCTATAGTGTATATCTATGATATATACTATATACCAGTGTAGGGGAATCGTCACCCACCCGTTCTATCCTGGTGCAGACCCGAGATAGTTACCGCAAAAACATCCAGCCCCGGCACCATGGGGTCAAACTCGTAACCACAGCGCCTCGCCACTCGTCGCTATGAAAGGCCTAAAGGTTAAAATGCAAGATCTCTCCTACGAGAGTAATGTTGAATTTCACTTTAAAAAAGAAATTGGAGACGCGTTTCTCTCAAGCTCGAAGGCTAACGGGAGCCGAGGTAAGACTTGGTGTGAGAAAAACCGTTTGAATAAGAACCCTCCTGGGCCCGTCACCAAGCCCCCCCCCCCTCCTACCCCTCCTCCAGTGGAGTGACGAGGTATAAATAAGAAACACTGAGGAAAATCCTGGTAGAATACGTCAGTCTCCAGGTGACGAAGTCTCCGGATTAAGACAAAGGGCTACCGAGACTGGATAGGTAGAATACGTCAGTCTCCAGGTGATGAAGTCCCCGGATTAAGATCGGGCTACCGAGACTGGACACGTAGATTACTTGGGTCACCAGACTACGAAGTACCCTGTAAGAGAGGTAGGGCTACCTACCTAAGGGGCAAAGAAGCAGCTCATCCTCGAGCTAGTCCATGGTTATCAAACCGAACTTTAAGTTAACTTGGTTAAGTTCAACTTATTCTCGTCAGAGAGACTCCTCCTATCCTTGTGCATCGTAAACGCCAGGTAAATCACTCGCCCTTGAGGAATTAAGAAAAGACGAAAGAAAACTCTCATCCTCGAACCCGTTATCCGGTGGCCACACCAAACTAATAAGTTAACTTGGTTGAGAAACCAAGTTCAACTTATTCTCGTGATAGAAACCCCCCTCCGTTATCCTCGCCCTTGAGGAAGACTTGAACTAAGAAGAAGCTCATCCTCAACCTAGTTCCTGGTTACCAAACCGACCTTTAAGTTAACCTATTCTCGTCAGAGAAAACCCCCCCCGTCTTGATCCTCGCCCTTGAAGAAAACCCTCCCCAAGTACAGTCCTCGCCCATGTGGAATTAAGTAACAAAAAAGAAAAGCTCCCCCTCGAGCCCGTTACTCGGTGGTCACACCGAAGTCTAAGTTAACTTGGTTTAAAAACCAAGTTCGACTTACTCTCGCCAGAGAGACCACGCATACCTAGGTGCCGTCTAAAGCACCGTGATTGTTCTCGTCCTTGAAGACCCCCCCTCCCCTGAATACCGTTGTGGACCCCCATCTGCTACCCTCGCCCAAAGAACCTCGTGATCTCGACCACCTCCATCTGGCCGGTCGGCACGCGTCTTGGAGACAATAACATTCCTGAGGTATTTATTCTCCAGTAGAGTCAATTAGCCTAAATCTTAGCCTAAATCTATATTAAAGTGCGTATCAAATTTAGCCAATTTTATATGGTCAATTTAATTAAAGTAATTATTGTGTATTATAATATTCGAAGTATTTCTGTGGTTAATGTTTAGTTTTTGTATATTAAATTGTTAAAGTTAAAATATAAGTTATTTTGGGAATTATTGGGCGTTTCTCTATACCCTTACGTGTTTCAAGCGGCTCTTCTTTAAAATAACAATATTAACACTCTTAGAACAAAGCCTACTTCATCAAAGAAGTATATCACGACCACCAAGAAGACCACGACAAAAGCGGTTTGTGTGTGGGGTGATTAAAAAGGGCGCATCCTACGACAACCAGTTTCAGTACTTAATAAGATAAAATCTATAATTATTATGTAATGACGAAAAATACATTGCCTGCCCTCATCGAATTGAAATAATCTAGTTAACTTAATTTTTTTATTTTGTAAAATCTAGGCTTTGGTTACGGTGGGGTTTATATAGTTTCGTTTTTTACTTTTGTAAAACATTTTAAATATTTCTTTTTTAATTAGGATGCTATAATTGTGTACATATAAATACGAACGAGATAAGACGCTATAAACTTATAGAGGCCTAATAAGATTTGGCAATCGCGCCTTTGAATGAGAAACTAAGGATAGGCTTTTTTGAATTAGGAATATTAACAATTTTTTTTTAATTTGAAGGGTGAGCAAGGGTCTAACTCTCTTTTCTAAGTTGAGTTAAAAATGATATATAATAAATTAGGATGCGATTGCAATATCCTACCTCCCCCCTCCCTAAAAAGGCATTTTTAAAATTATTTGCCAAAGAAATAAATTGTCTACATTAAAAAAACAATTGTCTTTAAACATATTATATATATATATACATACATATATATATATATATATATATATATATATATATATATATATATATATATGATATATATGATTTATTGTTTTTGAGCCGGTCTTTTAGACTTTTCTTTCGTATATATACATCTAATATAATATTATTTTTTGTAGTTATCCCTGATAAGGAACTTAATAAAGTTCGATAGTACTTGGAAACACCATTTCCTTTTTCCCTGTCGGACATTGTATTCACACATATATATATATATATATATATATATATATATATATATATATATATATATATATATATATATATATATATATATATATATATATATATATATATATATAAATTATTAAAAAATTCGAGGACGGGCATCAACGGAAAAATAACCCCAAAATCCATATATAGATTAGAAACCAACTTTACAAACAATTACCCATAGATATACAAACTTTAAACATAATTTTGCCGTTGAAGGAATATTTCCATTTTGTTGTACGTTTATATAATAAATAAGGACAAAAAAAAACAGAGAAAAATAAAACTTTCCTAGTATTTATCCGATTACAGAACGACTGATTGTTTAGTTGTTGAAAGTTTAGTCTAAAGTACGACTTACAAATAAGCAAGCAGAAGTTTTAACGAAACTTTACTGAAAAAAGTTGTGAGTAAGTGATAAGAGAAGTCTCGACTCTCAACCCAGTAGTCATGCTTTATACACTGTATAGAGAAAGAAGGCCCAGAAGACAATCAAGTAAACTATTGTGTAGAAGAAATGGTCTCACTTAATAGGTTAGAAAAACACTTTGTTTTATATCTCAGAAGAAATAGTTTTTGTTGTAGAATTGACTGAATTGTTATAGTTAGGAATGTTTTTGAAAAATGGCTTTGGGCGATTTCAAAGGATGCTGTAGGTAAACATCTTTTATAGTTATTTCCTGTTCTGTAGATCAACTTGAAAGTCATTTGATGAACGATGGAACAGCGACTGGAAGATATCACGATTTATCCGACATTTTTGGAATCATCGTGACGTAACTTCAGCTGATGCTCACGTAATTACACCTTTAATTTCCAACTGGGTAATCATAGATAATTTGCGAAAAGGTGAATCTCAATCCTACATGGAAATCGGATTTGATAAAACGTTAATAGTCATTAATTATACAGGTTTATGAGAACCTCAACGAACATGAAGGCGTTTACAAGCTTGTACAAAGAAAAAAAAAGAACATTATTAATGAGACGGCTTATAATAAATTGACGTGGAATTAGTCTTTCCCGAGTAAATGAAAAAATAAAGTAATTTATTCTCTATTAAAAAAAATGTATGATTGATGTAAATAAATAAAACAAGAGAAAAAATTAAATAGTTATCAACATATAGCTAAAACGAAAGGTAGATATTACATAAATTAAACTTTCCCGCTTTGAAGAACATAGAATGTAAATATTTAAATACAATAGAGATAAAAAGTTCACAATTAATAACTATTGACGCAATCCACAATAATTCGCGTACTATCCCACAATAGCTGTGAGATTACAAATGCAAATAGAAGAAGAGGAAATTGACCGGAATTGGAGTATAAAACTTACGAAGCTTGAGGAAATAAAATAATCGCTTTAGATTAACTAAAAGTGACTAGGAAGTAGTATGGACTGTAGTAGTATGAATTGAAGTAGTAGTGAGTAGTATAAAGTTGTATGGAGTTGTATAGAGTGGTATACATAGAGTGAAGTTGTTCTTTTGTAAAATAATCAAGACTTGTATGAGATTGCATGGAACAGTATTAATTGACAGGAAATGGTATGAACGAAAACATTATCAATGCAGTGGTATGGTGGTAAGGATGTGTGTGAGAATCAGCTTTTTTTCGAGGCGTTTTTGATGAGAGACGACTGAAAGTTTTCGGAGGAATTCAGCCAAAAGTGCACTGGCATAAAACTTTTAATAGAACATGAGCTATTTTATTATTTTAGAATAGAGAAGAGGCAGTGGTAGAGGAAAACTCATGTCAATACAGAATTAAATTGTTGCACCCAATGCTTAATTGGCAGAGGAGGTGACAATTCAGGAGTTAGACTCGTAGAGAGAAAGATGCGTAAGGAAGTTCTGATAATCACTCAAAGATAGCGATGTGTTTTTTTCATTTTAGCCAAAAAATACAAATAAAAGCCTATCTTCTGGCTGGATTAAAAAAAATAATACAGGCGAAATAAAACCCCCAAAAGAGTGACAAAATAAAAATAGAGGGATAAATTTATAGATAAAAAGGTTAAAAATAAGAGGCAAGATTTGTTTATTACCCTTGGTGAGGCCCACCTCCATCAGAGACACAAGCACGTAGACAAAATTTTAAAATTTCATACTCTGACCCCTAAACCAGAGGTGCAAGTGCTAACCTGCACCAGCAGACACGCCACAGGTCATTCACAGTGACAGGTACTTCAAGGAATTAAACTATAAGTCAACAGGAAAAGTCAAGGCAAAATTACACATAATTTTAAATTTCAAGGTGCCTCCTCCCAATTTTGGCGTCATGCTTCCGGAAGGGCTGATTCGACCCTTGTCATGTAATGATAAAGCAAAAGAGCGAAATACCATAGGACGCACTCCTCTTGGCCTATCGCGCTCGGCCAGGACTCTTCCAACTCGTACGCGAAATCGATGATCTCGTTTGACCACAGGCAGAATAGATTGTCTCTAGATGAAGTGTAACTCACCAAAGACCAACCGTGCTGAACACATGCGACCTACGTTGTCTAGATATCAACTAATCGAATATTTACCACTTTCCTCCTCAACTTCGAAGCCAGGATGGAATTCTCACTTCTCAGTTAGAGAAAATCAAGTACGTTATGCATTCTTTTAGAATTTGGGAAGATGCACTTCGATCAGCTCATGTTGATGAAAAGTAAAAGAAAGACCAAGTCACACTCAACTAGGTGTCGAATCATAACGTACTGAATTACACTCGATCGGTTAATGTACCGACATGAGAAGCAGGAGTGAAAATGCTCAACCAGCAAAACAGGTCATTAAATGGTTCCTCATCTTTGTAGTTGAAGTCGAACAACTTAGGACATGTTTGGGATGCTCGCGGAGCAGCAAACTGGCTTGAGAATGTGAAGCCGTTGAGAGTATTTTCGCCACCTAAACATAGTCTGAGATAGTGAGCGCGATCTCCATTATTCTTGACCGAAATGTACTTTTATTATTTAACAATTTATTAAAGTCTGATCAAATAAAATCAAATTAGTTGTGAAATTTGCCGTTGCGCACCGATAAAGCTAACAATATGGATGGCAATAAAAGAAAAGACAAACCATATTACGACACTGAAGAGGAAAATGAAGAGTGTGGAAAGTGTGAGAAAGAAGTAAAAGAAAAGAAAGAGGGCTACTCTGTAAAGAATGCAAAATATGGTTCCACAACGGCTGCATGAAAATATGAAAGGAGGAATATGAAACACTGGAGAAATACATGAAAAACATGAAAATACGCAGAGAGGAGAACTATGAAAATACATACACAAACTGAAATGTAAACACAAAAAGAGGAAAGGGAGATAAGTATTTATAACGAAAATAAGCAACCATTAATACAAAAAATGCAGAAGCAACGCAAGAAACCTACTGTATTTAAATATACCAGAAACACCACAACAACATTAGCTAAGTATGAAAACACAAGAAAGAGAACAGTATGATTACCAGTTGAGAGAAAAAGAAAAGAACGAGATACCGAAAGGAATATGGGAACACCTGGATCTAGCTATGCCAATTATAATAGAGTTACTACCAATGACAGACGGATAAATTGAAAAGCAAGAAGTGATGGAAGAAGTAATAAGATTGAAGAATAGGAAAGCAGTTGGACCCGACAAATTAAAACCTAAATTAAAAAAAATTGTAATATAATGAAATTTGTATCACGAAGCTAACAGAATGCTATAATAAAATCTTAGAAGAAAACACTATCCAAGAAAGATGGAAAACATCAAATATAGTGCTAATACCCAAGGTAACAAAGCCAACAGCTAAAGACATGAGACCAATTGCACTAACATCGATTTCATACAAAATATTCATGGCCATCATAAAGGATAAAATAGAAAAACATATTAGATTGAACAATTAAGACAAAGAACAGCAATCAGGATTCATCTCAGGAAGAAGAATAGAAGACAACCTCTTAATACTAAATCACTGCATAGAAACCAGTTGCAAAGTAAAAACACCGCTAACAGTCACAGCTATTGATTTCTCAAAAGCATATGAAGAAATTAAAAATAGATAATCAGATACTAACTAGCATAACCAAAATATACCAAGACGATAAGACAACAATAAAACTAAAAGATGAAATAGAAATGGAAATCATCATAACAAGTGGCATACGACAGAGGTGCACAGCATCGAAAACATTATTCAAACTAATTACTTATGAAATAACAGAAAAACTGGAAGATATAAATGGAGGATACAAACAACAAAAGTTTAAATTTAACACAATATTCTTTGCGGATGATGGACTACAGATATCCAGATCAATAGAGGAGGCGAGACAAGGAATACAAAAGTTAAAGGAAATAAGCCAATAATATAGACTAAACCAAAATATAAATAAAAGTAAAGTTTTAACTTTCAATATTAAAGAAAAACCAACACCGAAAACATAGAAGTAGTTAAAGTCATAAACTACTTGGGAATAACCATAAGGGACAAGAGAGATTGCTACAAGCAACACAGGAATAAAATGATAAAAAAAGCCAGAAACTGCACTAAAAAGCCTTGCACTCCCAAGCATAATTAAAAGAACATATATAATACATATAACCAGAACAGAAATAAAACAACTGCAAACAATAGAAAACTCAGTATACAAGACAATGCTAGGAACAACAAAAACAAGCCCTAGAAGCTGCCCGAGAGGACAAATATGAGCTTTACTAATGACATCTAAAATTATGAGAGAAAAACTAAAATATGTAAACAATTTAATGGAAAGAAAAGCTAACCAATAAGAAAGGGAAATATTACACGTAAAGAGAGAAGATAGGAAAAACAAATGGATGATAGAATGCAAAGAATACCTAAAGGAGCTAAATATAAATATAGAAGCATTAGAACAGATGAGAAAGGAAGAACTAACAAATAAAATTAAGGATTGGGATACTAAACAATGGAAAGAATATTTGGAAAAGAAAACTCGTGTAAAAATATATAATAAATGGAGAACTACACTTGGACCAGGAAATGAAGTTTATGACAATACACCTGCATCAGAGACACTTTCAGATGCAGAACGGACACATTAAAACTAAATGATAGAAAAATATTCGAAATCGGTGAGACAAAGGGCCCATTATGTGAGGCTTATAAAGAAGATTTAGAACACTTCATCATAGACTGTAGTAAATATCAAGAAGAAAGACAGAGGTTGAAAGAACTACAACAACAATACAAAGAAAACAAAAAAAGAATACTTTTCTTGGAAGAAAATATAGAAAACAAAAAGGAGGTATTACATAAATTTTAGATTTAAAGGGCAAAGTGCATAAAAACCAAGAAAACGAGACCAACTGAATAAAAACAAATAGAGGAAGACAAGGAGGTGACGTTGCAAAGTCAATATCTCCGATCTTCATCGCATCGCATCGCATTGCCTAGGAGAACTCATCGCGAATAATTTTGATCCCCTTCCATACATATCACTGCCATGAAATGACACTAACCGTTTCACAACAACATGGATTCTGACTCTCACCTGGCAAAATTCACCTAAGGGGAAATTGTACTGACGGTGCTTATACATCTTATAGAGTACTTCTTTCTGAGAGCCTTCGCACACTTGCCAAATCAACAAGGTAGCGGCCGACCTAAAAAATGCCCAATTGTGAGAAGAATTAAAGCTAGGAATATATAACGGTGCCGGAGCTCTCATCGGCTTCATCTACCAATTTAAACTCATCAACTGAATTATAAATATCAGTTTTTTTCTAAAGTGAATACAGTGTTCGATAAAAGCACCACTGATGTGGTGTCTCAAGCGGACGCAGCCCAGCCAAGAAGCTTTGAATTGGAAAGTTATCTTTTGCCCATGGAGGTCATAGACCACTTTCCTTGACCACTTTGCTTTTAAAGTCCACTTCTGTACCAAGAGAGCATAAGACCATTACGAAACCAAAGGGTTTTAGAAAAAAGATGGGTGAACTCGTATGTATTCTGGACACCAATTTCAAGGTCTTTGAAATTTTAGCTATGATTCATCCACGTAGGTTCAACGTATATTTTCCTCAAAGGGTTCGAATTCTGTTTAGGCCTACAAAAAGAAAAACTGGGCTTCATAAACTGTTATACGTCTTGGCCCAACTTCATCTACGAAAAATCACGATGAAAGGTATGTAGAACAAGAGTAACTCTCCAATATAGGTGGAGCAAGACTACGACCGCCTTTTGGAAATTATTAGCAGAAAATGTAAGAACGGAGACATCGCATCGAGTGCAAATTGCACATATGTCAGCCCAAACGCCATTCTTAGGTAGTAGGGTGATGAAATTCTTGTACTTAGAAATATAGGATAGTGGAATTTCACCTACCAGAGCGTGATGAAGCCTAAAAGCTAAAGAAGGCAGGATTAGGAGACCCTCAGTAACTACTACCCATTAGCCTGGAGTCAACATAAATTTAATTGAACGAAAAGCTAACCAGCTTTAGTAAGATTAAAATGTGGAAATACTATTTGAAAAGAAGTTGGTCATAGACCCCTTAAACACAGAACAACCCAGGGATTTTAGCTTCACATCACACCTAAGTCGCAATCGCTTTCAGGTTCGATTGGATTAGGTTTGGATTAACAAAGGTGCCTTAGTTTTTGCGTGCTTTGATTCCTCTGTATAGTGGGGTGCATTTCGAGTATGTGCTTTTTAGTATTTTAGAAGGAGTAGCTTCGTGTTTGACTGATGGATCCCTAACTCCCTCATTGACGTAACAATGAAAAAAACGGCGCTTACCGACAAGATGAAGATATCGACCAACACGCGCTGGCTTAGCGACGAAGAAGTTCGGAATGGGTCTGGAGACGTCTCCTTTTGTATTCATCACACGGTTAATTTTGAATTTCACACAATCTGCTAACTCTCCAATAATGTCACTAAAGGAAGTAGTCTAACAGTTCTTTGGAATAGACAACATGTCCTACAAGGTAGAGTTGTGAGTCACCCGCACAGGTGTGACGTTAATTCTCCGGAGATCACCATATTTGGCACTCTGAGCTGGATTGGTGCACTAATCAGAAAGCAAAGGCGCCCAATAAAAGATAGACTTTCGTCTCTTTAATTAAGAAAGAAAACATTAACACTAACGGAGTATGTGTCCATCAAACCACCCTAATTATCCGTCGGTCTATATTAATATATTATCCTAACCGGATATATGGACGCATGATTGAATATATCCCACCAGGGGACTCAGAATTTAAACTTTTACCACCAGGGATGGAGATCCGATATTTAAATTATCCGCACCGATCAAGTACCCACATTGGGCATCGGGACCAATTATTTAAAATAAATATCAACACCGGGTATGACGACCCATTTCTTAACTCCCGAGGTCACTGCTCAACACTCGCTAAACAGCATTGTATAATTTTCTTTCCCACTGGTCCTACGTTCCCCGGTAGCCCCCCCACCCTTCTCCTTGGCGTAATGGAATAGGCGAAGAAAAAAAAGATGGGGGCACTACAGGTTATCAAGTTTGAGAAGAGTGCAGGCATGTTAAATGCTCTCATGTTAACCGAGCCAAGTTGGAGTGGTTGTGCCCCTCCCATCCCATCACAGATAAATAACCCAAATATGTCTTGTGATTAGCCTGCGAAAAGAGTAACCGGAACAGTTGAGTTAGGAGGGCACGCTACTCCTCCAGGTGACAGGTCAAACGGTCGACACGGGAAACCACACTAATGCTTGTCTGAGTGGTTGGTTATTCTCCGGTCGTTTTATTAAATCTCCACTTAAACTACTTACAACAAGTTCGAATGCATGGACGCAACAAGTTGCATGCAGACAGTACTTTCTCGATTTCATTCTTTCATCTCCGCTGTTCACAGACAGGCATGGCTCGTTTGGCTTAAATATTCCTTCGAATTCTAAATAATTGAATCGTACCAGATAATCATAGTTGTGGGGAATTGATATATTCATCTATTTTATTAAGGATTGATTCAAAGCACTTTAGACGACGCTTCGAAATTTTCTACACCACGATTATTGTTAAATGAAAATATATGTTTAGATACTTATAATAACCATGTATAAATGTTTTAATCCCCGAAAAGTGTTAGAATTTACAACCATAAGTGATTATGTTCTTTGTAAAACGTTAAACCTTTTTTTTAATATTCTTTTCCTATCGATCAGGTTAACCCTTCATATCTGCCCTTCCCATAATTTCGGACTAATGAACATTTTTTTATTGGTTACACTACGTACCAATATTCCAATTGAGTTGCCACGCCTCAGCTTTTTGAATTCTGGGCCATACTTTGGCTGACCTTCATTTTGACATTCGTTCAAAACACAGTATTTCTTAGATTTTCTCGTAATACCACTTAGAGCGGTCCAATTTGGAACATCACCTCGCTTTCCCGTATTGTTTCTTTCCACTTGTATCAGATCTTATTTCCTAACTTGAATGTGGGTAGAATTAGTATTAATACCAATTTATTTTGTAGGTATCATAATTATTTTGTAAGGAGACAGAAATGAGAAAACACAGCAGAAATAACTGAGGATATCCCAAATGCTAATGGGCTAAGTTTATTAGCGATTAACTTAAATTTTATAACCCATATTTGTAGAATTCAACACGCAGAAACGATGGTAAAAGCCCGAGATATCATGATACATAATAATAGTTTAGCTTCTTCCCAACGATATATAAAAAATAATTACACGAAAATGGTAAATTTTAAATGTTTTTATTAATATGCAGCACAGTCTCGGTCTTAAACTTTGGTAAAAAATGTGATCAATTGAAGGTAATCCACCCTAAGTTTACTATTGTGATTTATCTTCTGGTGTAGGTTTAGAAGATTGATGCTGTTTAGGAGGGTGTTTTATTTTAGCTTAGAATATCTAAGACAAATAACAATCCTAATTAGCTTACAACCTT
This sequence comes from Ceratothoa steindachneri, assembly GCA_963969495.1. NCBI lineage: Eukaryota > Metazoa > Arthropoda > Malacostraca > Isopoda > Cymothoidae > Ceratothoa > Ceratothoa steindachneri. The sequence continues at coordinate 10,513,306 of OZ018322.1, forward strand.
AAAACACTAGTAGAACATGCATATTCATCAACACAACATATACCTCTGTAGCGTCTAATAAAACAAATAGACACACACAACCTGTCCTAACTTAGAAAAATTGCAGACATCCCATATGAGATTTTGGGGTGGCTTGTCTTTAGGAGAAAAACAAGCTGGGATGGAACATCCTTATGTGATCCGAAAAATGCACCAACCTCGCGTCAGAGTTGGCATAAATAACGCTTTAAATAAAGATTACCTAAAACAAGAATGGAGGCGGGAACAAATATAAATTTATAAAATCCTCAAAAGCCACATAATAGCTGAAAGCAAAATCCCAGCTGCAATTTTACATCAAAAATTATTTAAATTGGTTGATAAAAAAGAATTTATTCTCTTAAATTTTACGTGAGAGAATTCTTCTATCGTGACCGTGGTTTGTGTAGTGTGCCGGTAGTCATAGGGTGGGCGTGTAATCTGTAGGGATTATTCACAACATTAGTACAATACCAACTGCTTCCTACCTCAAGGGTGCACTTTCACTTGCCTTTGTAAGCTTGTTAATCTTTGACGGGCATTTCTCTAAAGCTTTTAAACGCCATAAAATCAACTTTTATGGTGCTTTTCAGCCTCGTAGATTTAAAAACGCGATTCTTAGGCCAAAACAACGTTCAATTGGTTTAAATATAGTAATGAAAATATATAAATGACACAAAATATAATTCCTCAGTAAAAAAAGATGGACTAGAGTGTAAGGGGAACCATATAAATGATAAAATTTTGATTATAAAACATAGAGTTTTGAATTTATCCAATTCAAAACAGGGAAGGGATCATTTGAGTGACAAGGGTGAAGGGTGCCGCGGAAAATCGATGAAAGATAAGCTTTTACTCAAATTCTGACACCCTCTGGGGAAAAAAAAAGATTTCCTGCCACATCTGAAAAAAGTTCTAAATTGCTGGGAAAAATTTATTTTGGAAGAGGCTTTTTTATAGAACAGCACCCCGCCAAAGTACGTGAGTTTACGATAGTTTAATAACAATAACTAACTTATCTAACTTATGACCCTAGTTAAGTACAAGTTTGTACTTTACTAAATACCCAATATTATAAACTAGTTAATTCTCTTTGAAGAGAAAGGGTCAAAATTGTGCACTGCTTTACGTACGTGGATGGTTCGTTGGCTGATAGCTGCTCGGTAGATTACGATAGTGTGACATCCTAAGGTTTCAACGCGATTCCAGGTAACTAGTTCAAAGAGCAAAAGAGAACTACAAGTTAAGAAAGAATGAGAACTAAACAAAAAACATACCAAACCTTCTCTTTATTACTTGAACTGCCATTGCTCACACGGAGATAAAAGGGTAAACTCATACCGAATGCTGTGAATGTCGCCCTTTATGTTGTAGCGCTTGGGAGTGAGAACGAATACTACAATAAGAGTAAATTATTCAAAATAATGTGTACCATATATATTAAAATTCACGAAACATGCTAGCTGTGAAACCTATACCTATACATCCATAACCAACGAAGCCATATCTGATGAGTTTAGTTGCCTAGATAGGAAAGCATGGCTTTAAGACCAAATCCTTGACATGATCTCAAAGAGAAATAAAACATGGCTGGAACTGAATCGTTCATTATAGTGATTAGACTGAAAATATTTGATTAGGTCGTGAGAATGGCTACTAGCCTGCCTTCAAAATCCTTCACCCTAGGTAGCTGATGTGCGAATATTAGAAGTCCAACGTAGAAATCAATTCCAACCAGGAGCAAATGGATCTAAACAGCTCTAGATGGAGTAGAGTGGCAAAAAGTCTGTTAAAAAATGATTAGTTGTTTGAAAAAATAGGAAAGTTCAATAAATAAAATATGAAAAAATGTATTAGAAAATCTTAATCTTTTGAGCAATGCAATTTTTATGGATCCGATATCTGATTTTGTTTTTTGAACTACAGTAGAACAAAAGAGAGAAGATCGACGAGGTGCACCCAGTGAAAAACTCATCCAACTAACGAAATTATAGGACCAAGCCATTAGGTATGCGTGCCTAGACCAAAAATGGGAGTTGTTTTTCAGGTGCTAGAAACTGGAAAGTAAATATGAACATAACAAGAAATTTGGTGACATGTCTAGTTCAATGACTGCGAAATTGTGCTACATATGGGACATATGGAAATAATTTGATCTTATTTTGTTTTACAATATCGAACTTAAGTGCCCCTATTGACGACTCCGTAAGTAACAGTTTTGTAAACTAATATTTTATTCTTATCCATTTGTGAGTAATCGATGGCAAGTTGTTAACTAGTAGTAATATTCATGTTCTATAGGAGGGAATTAAAAATGCTCGAGGAAAGAATTGCTAGTTTGAGGTGTTACAACTATACAATAATTAAGAGCATCACTGATTCTACTCATCTTCCATCGCATCATAATATGGTCGTAGGTTTTTATCTTGCTAGAATAAGAATTAAACCATTTTGAGACACACTCGTATATGTTGCAAATCGTTAACATAAGATTAGCTAGTGTTAATTCGTAAATTAGATATAACAGGAGAATCGTAAGTAACCTGTTAAATATTGTAAGTTTTTAACTAAATTGATGAGGAAAATTATGGAAACCTGCGAAGTAAGGGTAACTTCTATTCAATATTTGAGGAAGGCCACGATTAGACTCTTGATAATTTTTCCTTTAATTAAATATAAATAATTCTTATGTATATATTAGTATAAACATAAACATATAAAGCTAAACTAGCTAAGGAAAGGCAATATTTCATAAGGTTAGTACCCCTGTTTTACAACTAAACCTTGTCAAAATGTTTCGAAGGTAATGAATCTAATAACGTAACATGTAAAATAAAAATCACTAAATTTAATTTATTTTATTTCCAACTCTCCTATCTAGATAAAGAGGGTTCGAATAATTTGATTACATCTAAAAATCTATTAAATTTACCAATTCTCATTTAAATGACTTCTATTTTTAACAGTGCATACTGTATGTTTGGAAACATCAGATTTTACCTATTGTGATTTTGTTATATGTTCTCTTGTAAAGAAATGCCATTCAGGAGAAATGAAAAGGCGATTTGTGCGTTAGAATATGCTCAAACACAGTCTAATATGTCAGTGCGGCGGATATTTGTGAGAGAAATCTCTATAAAAGGCACCAATAGCAATGCAGAATTAAACAGAACCCCAAATTTTAAAGAGGAGGTCTATTGGAAATGTAAAGCCGGTGGCGAGCATATTGAAAATTTGTAAAATCGCTTATGAAATCCATATACCTTTGAATTTCCTTTCAATTTTCATTATTCAATCTTATATTACCATGAATTAAGTTGTTTAATTTCACTTAAATGATAAAAAGTACTGTGAACTGTAAGTGAAAATATATAATTCATGTATAATATGACATATGCAAATTGTAGAGGTATAATAAGAGATTAGAATATATATATATATATATTTATATATATATATATATATATATATATATATATATATATATATATATGTATCAATTCTAAGGGAAAATAACTAAAGACATCTGGGTTTAGCTTTGCCCCTTCGAGGTTCTCCGGTAACATAGGAGAACGGGCAAAATGGTAAGTGATACGGGACTGATTCCTGACCTCAGCTCAAAAGGCAGGCATTTCGAGGGTGTACTTATAAACAACCCAGTCAAAAGTGCAAACTGCCGATCTCGTATTACCCCCTCTCCGAGTCACAAGACGCAAAAGGGCGGCAGACCAACCTGAGGTTCCACCTTGCGATTCCCCCCCCCCCCATCCACCTCCCCACCCACCTCAGTGGGAGTAAGTTGGGTATATAACCGGTTGACCCGAGTAAACCCAGTTTTTTGTTCGTTCCCACCGAAGAGACAAGAAAGTCACCGGTTGACAGAAGATTTTTCGAGTTCGACAAGAAGACTCAAAAATCACCGGTACAAAGTTATTGCAAGTCAAGGAGAATTTGAAGTCCTTGTACAATACCAGATTGCACCAAGGAAGCTCTGCGCCATTCGAGCCCCATGTTTTTTTGGTATCAACCGACACAGATTGAGGACTCCAAATCTTATTCTATCTGAGTTTGACAACTCCAAACTAGATAGATTTCTTTTCCAAAATGGAAATTATATAAGCGAGACCCGAAATTGCTATAAAAGAATATAAACATATCCTAAGATTAGAAACCTTTTCAAGGTCATAAACGTACGAGAACCAACCCTTCTAATCGGCCTCTTTGTTTTGATTCTCTTACGCCAACTCAAAATTCCTCGTGACGTCACCCTTCAACTCGCCAGGCAAGTCAACGAACGCCATCTAGCAAACAAAACCCCCGAAGATATTCTTACTGGAAACTGGTATTGATCTCCATTACCTTATGTAAGTAAAGAATAATCTTGTTATTTATGTCCGCGTGCATAAAAATTAGTTTATTGGATGTCTGACTAAAGACAAAACTATTAACTTAAAAATTGTTCCTCCCGTAAAAATTTATCTCGAGAGCTATCCCTGTAATCCCATTTTCTTTTTATACGTGTGTTAGATCTTTGTGTTTTAATGATAATTAGAGAGGTGGGTTATGTTTATTAAAGTCTATTTTTCTTTAGTAAATGCTCTGTTTTAATTATCCCCGAAGGAATTGAAGTGGCAATATTTGAAAGTCAAGAAAGAAACCCAGTTTATTCATTCACTAGAATAAAAATTAAGTTTAGCACTCTTAGAGCCCAATCCTCAAGCGATCACCGAGGCACGAACTTACGCCTCAATTTAAAGTTATTTTGTTTATTAAAAGTTAATAAAACAAATAAATATATATTAGCTCGGCATTCTACGACACAAATGTTCCAGGATCGATCTACAATTTTCAAGGCTTCATGATCAAATAATTTACGCTATTCATGGCTTCTGGACAACCCCCTCTGCTATATTGATGACTTAATAGAGAAATTATTTGTTATTATGGGTTGAGGTTCAGAAGTGATATTATTACAAATCTTCAAAGGTCGATATTGTATAATTTTCAAACTTCGGAAAGCGTTCTTCAGCTAGTTAAGGGATCAAGAAATTAAAGCTAAATTTAATGCTTCAAATAACAATAAGATGTCATTTGTAGATGTTCAAGGATTGATTCTCTACCATTTAAAGACTGAGGATCATCAATATCTTGCAATTTTGAATGATCTATCGACCTGCCTTCTACTTCTTTCAAGAATCCATCTGCGATGTATTTTCCACTTTATTAGGGTTTCAATGATTTCTCATTAACAATTATCACGCTATCAAGTATCGATATTTTAAAACTTTAAAGCTTCGAATATCGAATTCTTACAATTTTTCTGGCTTTTGGATCGACAATTAGCTATCTTTATGTCTTCAGAAATAAAAATTATACTAATTTCAAGTGTTCTAGGATCGATCATCTATCTTCTTAAGCCTTCAAGGATTAGGATTTAAACCAAGGTTAGGAGTTCTGGAATCAATTTCCTATCCATTTAAGAATCCAAACTTTTAATTTTTAGCATATTCAAAGATTCTAGGATCAACCTTTTTTTCTGGCAAGATATAAATTGACGATTTTGCCTGATTTTCGGAAGGATCTTCAATCCTAAGCTTTCATTAGTCGGAATTTTATAATTTTTTGAGGTTTAACCTTACTTTTTAAAACTTGAAAGATAAAATTTATACAATTTTTAAGAGTTGTATGATCAATCTTCTATCATTTAAATCTTCAACTACCACATTTTACCTTTTCCATATTTTAATAAATCAAACCTCTATTCTTTAAGCTTTCAAAGATGAATTTTTACAATATTTAAAGTTCTAGGATGGATTTTACATGGATTTAAACTTACCAAAATTAAATTTATACAATTCTTACGTTATGATAGGATCAATCTTCTAATATTTTAAGCCTTACAGTTTCAGATTTAATCTTTTTTAAAGACCTAAGATAGATATTCTATCATTTAAACCTTCATAGATCAAATTCACCATTTTTAAGGGTTCTAGGAAGGATCTTTTATCCTATACCCATTCATTATAAAATTTTACATTTTTTTAAGATTCCATGAACAACCTTCTATCCTTTTAAATCTGTTAGAGGAATATGATCAATCTTCTCTCATTTTAAACCTTTAAAGTCTGAATTTTTGCCGATTCTTGAGATTAAATCAATTTTCCATTTATATTGATCCTAGGGACGATTGCTTAGCTTTTTAACTTTCTTAGGTTCAATTTTAACAATGTAAAAGAGTTATGAGATCAAACATTTACCCATTTAAATCTTTAATATAACGAATATTTACCATGATCATTGGTTTTATGATGAACTTTCTACTTTCAATAATTTAAAGATCAGATTTATACCAACCTTAAGGGTTATAGGATCGATCTTTGATCCTTAAACGCAGACAAAGATCTAACTTTTACTAATTTACCTTATAACTCTTGATACCATTTTTGAGAATTCTATTCTTCAGGTTTCTAGGATCGATATCGGATCCTTTTAAGCCTTCTACGATCTTATTGGTCCAATTTATGGGGTTCTGAAATAGATTTTCTATTCTTTATTCTATATTTTTAATTCTGATTTATACCATTTACAATTGCCCATAGACCATTCATTCTTTACGATTTTGAAGGCTGAAATTGAGGTTTATTGTATTATTTGAGTGATTGAGACAAATAACTTCTATTAGTTTAATCGGTGTCTAGTTTTTGAAATGTGGGAGGTCATCATTTCTTTATAAAAACTGTGACCCTCTGACATTGAAAAAATAATATGATTTCTTTTTTTAGGATTGATTTGGTTGTCATTACTGTCTTTTTGATCTTAGCCTACAAGCTCAAGGAGCTCAATGGTCTTTCATTACCTAGAGCAAAGTTAATCAACATAAGGTATAGATAGTCACTGGGAGGAGGGATCCCTAATAAAGGCGAGTTTCAGGTCGTTACGAGATATCAAACGAACCGTGGATCTGATCTCGCCTTAAATTGTACAGAAGCCCTAACTTAGATGCTAATAGACGTTGCAATATCTTCACCTGCTTCTTTTAACGACTCTCTCCCATGAATTTATTTAATTTGAGGATAGAATTTCACTGCAACCCTCAAATATAGTGTTAATCATAAAATTTGACCAGATACATAAAATCTTGTATGAGCCCCAAATTTTGTTCTAACTCTAAACATTCGCGCTGAGCCTAAAGATTTGTTACAGTTTGGAAAATTTGGTTCCAACCCTAAAATATTCCCGTGGATGAGGGATGCCAAAGTGTCGTTTAATTCCTCAAAATTTCGTGCTCAGTCTAAAATTCCTTCCAATTATAAAACTTTGCACCGGGCCTACATATTTTCTGAGCATACAATTTCGTTCCTCTTCTAAATTTTGTCTCTGCAAGCCTAATTTTTTTCAGATCTTATCAATAAGAGCATCGATCACTCCCCGTAGAAATTTCTTCCCATTCACCAAGTTGTCCATTCATGTTCCGTATTCAAGAGAAAAAAAAAATTATGTCTCAAAAATTGCTATTAAAAATTTTCCAAATCGGAAATAGCAGGAATGATAATAGAAATTAACGGTTTTTTAAAGTTTAAATTTGAGCTAAAAAGTAAAAGTAATGAAAGTTTAAATCAATCCTTTTCATATTGGTGTTTTAGAGAGAATTGAAACTTTTAAAACCAAACACAAATTCAGAATTACAGATTAATAGTGTTAAATATGTAAATGTTAACTGTAGAAAAATTCACGAATATGTTTCATTTATAAAAAAATATATATTTTAATGTTTAATGTACTGTGAAAAAACGAACGAATAAACAAAAATCGAAGAGTACGCAGTGAGTAAATATATAAATAGAGATATGGTCAATGTGATTAAAATACCTGGAGGGATCATCTGCCTCAATCATGGATAAATCGGTCCCAATTATTGAATTAAGACAATGCGATTGCATGACATGAGTAATTCATGCTGTTTTATATCCAAGGCAGATGATGCGTAATCTTAAAACCTTCCACACAATCTTGGAGACACCCTAAAACCTCCCTCCTCCTCCTATTGGTATAGGGTCATTTCCTGATCAGTCAGACCGATTTCTCTACAACTGATGATAGAGAGATTCACATAATTAAAACAAGATCTCGGTGGCAATGTTGCGATTGGAATATTTATAATTAGATAGGTGTCTCATTTTCATGGCTTAGCTTTATTATTTTTATAATACTATTTCTCTTAAATAATTCTCCATTAATGCTCATATATTCATTTTATGCTAAATTGTTTTAATTATAAGTAGCCTTCTTTTAGTAAGCATGATTGCAGAAAAGGCTTCAACCAGTTTCCTTTTAACTAAATATCAAAATTATTCGAGTTTTGGGCATGCTGATAATTGGTGATATCGCGTTTTGTAAACACTGTAGTTGCATAATTGGTCTGGCACACCTTAAATTTTTCACACGTAATGTTGATGTTCTAATTGCAACTCATAGCTGCGTTTACTTTTCCTCCGAGAGACAAAAAGGGTAAAAAGTCGAACCTAACCTGACTTAACATCCTAGGTGGTGCCACATTTGCCAAATCTGTTACTACTGGTTTAAGCTACCCTTAATGGTAACCTTTGTTGGCCATCAAAGTCAGTCTAAGGTGCCTTCTATAGCGGTCATATATATATATATATATATATATATATATATATATATATATATATAAATGTATATATTAATACATAAAAAACAGAATTTCAGAAATATATATTAAATATGATTCCTCTTCCGCTTAATAAATACGTATGTGTAACATATTCTAGAGCATAATTTTTTAAAGTGTATCTTCATTAGAGTAAGAATATAATTATTTTAAATCTATTATTTATTCTTTATAAAGATATTTTTTTTAATATAACTGTTTTGAACCAAAATTGCAGTTAAAAATAAAGACTAAAGATATGCAACATTTCAAAATGACAAGCAATAAATTTTTTAAAATATTATATATGTAAATCTGAGGTAAAATTAGCTGCTATTAAATCAATATTAAATATCGCTTGGAAAAAAAAATGGAATCACCTCCTAGTTTAAATTGTTTATCTGAAATACATTAATGGGGGATGAAACTTTGAATGATTGATAAACCTTTTGAATATGTTATAAATTATATTTTATTCATGATGTCGTTATTTTTAGAATTTAATTATGAGACATTTCATATGAAATATTGTAGGAATTGGATTGGCTGGAGCATCGGTAATAAAAACCGTTCAAAAATTTAATGTTTCCAGGGGAACGGTTCTAGCATCACGATAGTTTATAGAACTCTGAGAGAGACAAGCTCTGACCATTGTTATTGTAAATTGAGATAAAGTCAAGCTCTGAACAAAGTAATACCAAAATCGGAGAAAGATAAGCTCTAAAAAAAATCAAAGAAATTTAAGTTCTTACCAAAATAATAGCGAAATCAGAACGGCAATCTATGACCAAAGTAATATCAAAGTCAGATGAAGATAAACTCTGCCCAAATTAATAGCAAAATACGAGACGGTCAATCTCTGACCGAACTAATAGCAATATAAGTAAAAGAAAATCTCTGACGAAAATAATAGAAAAATAGAAATAGACGAGCTTTACTCAGAGTTAAACCCAAATCAGAAAAATACAAGATCTCACTAAATTAATAGCAAAATGAGAGAAAGACAATCGATGACTAGACTAATAGCATAATCAGAGAAAGACGAGCTCTACCCAACGGAAGAGAAAAATCCGATAAAGACAAGCTCTAACTAAAATAATGACAAAATCAGAGAAAGGCAAGCTCTGACCAAAGTGTTGGCAAAACCAGACGAAGACAAGCTCTGACAAAAGTGATTGCAAAATCATAGAAAGACAAGCTATAGCTAAAAACCAAAATAATAACACAAATTGATAGAGAAAATCTGTGACCAAAGTAATAACAAAATAAAAGGGAGAGACAAGCTCTGAACAAAGTAATAGCAAAAAGAGAGAAATACATGCTTTAATCAAAGTGGAAACAAATTTAAACAAAGACAAGCTCTAACCAAAGTAATAGCAAAATAAGAGGAATAAAAGCATTGAAAAATTAATAGCTTAACCAGAGAATGAAAGCCTCTAACCAAAGTATTAACAAAATTAAAGAAAGCCACATGGCTAAAGTAATATTTGGCAAAATTAGAGAAAGATAACACTGATAAAGTAATAGAAAAATCCTAAAAAGACCTGATCTGACAAAAATAATAGCAAAATCATAGTTAAAATACGCTCTGACCAGAGTTATGGCAAAATCAGAGAAATACAAGCTTTGGACTAAAGAAATAAAAAAGGAAAGAAAAAGCTCAGTCACGTATTAAGGAAACGATAAAATTGCGAAGGCTGGAAGTGCTTTCACAAATAAAGATAGAGTGTCGTATAAACTGCTAAATACATAATAAGAAATGGACCATGGAAGAATGTGATATATTCTGAAGAATGTTCATTAAGATAATCTCTATGTTATAGCCAAGTTACTTTTTATTAAAATCCTAAAAAAAACGTTAAGATTCTCTTGCTCCACCTATTGAAATCCTACTGGGACAAAGTCCATACAAACAAACACACGCACACATACACAAACGTAAACTACCTGGAACAAATACATAAGAACACTTCTAGAAAAATCTAGAATGGTGTAGGCTTGACGCTGAAGAGCAGCTTGTCCCGTGGTACGGATGGCAGTGCTAGACAACTCTATCACACTGACGAGTCATATCACTGTCGAGGAAACAAAACACAACATAAAAACAATACTTAAACGCATTCCCGGCTCACCTGATCTCCACGCCAGATTGCTGCAACCACTACCTGTAAACATATTCTCAACAGTCATGACAGTCTAAATGCCTCATTCAAATCTAGCCACTCTTCTCATATTATCAAACCTTCACACATAATAATATCATCAAATCAGGAGAAAAAAAATCTTGCAACAGTTACAGGTTTATTGCTCTCTTAGAACACCTATGCAAAATATTCAAACGAATGGTCTGAACCTGTCTTTGAAATCTTTGGCACGAGGGTGACTGCTTCTCCCCACGCAGGTATGGCTTCAGGTGGCGCCAGTCCACTCAAGCCGTTGGATCATCGGTTACGACATCATATAAGAAGTACACTATTCAAAAATGACACTCTTGATCATCAAGGAGGTGGAAGAGGCTTTAGACAAAGTGTTTCACGAGGGACTCCTTTGGAAACTAGCTAACAATACGGAGTTTCATCTTTGTACCAGAAGTTTTCTCACCCTCTATCGTACTGGCAGGAGATCTCCTATAAAATTTAACACCTCAATATAAAACCCATTTGCACTATGCGCCGGCCTACCACAGGATAGCAGGCTAGCTCATTCACTATTTATTATATACATAAACTGATTACACGCCCTCCGTATGACTGCCGGCACACTACAAAAACCAAGCTCACAAAAGAAAAATCTCTTCTGTTCTGCTAGGAACTAAACACAAACGCGAAGAGGACTCATATAATACTAAAAAAAAGACAAGTGGCACATAGCCACAGATCCTTTGACACTACGACGCACGAAACCACTACATGCACAACATAGAATTCTACACATACATACCAGAGCTAAATTATACATCCCTCATAAGGCTAACATACAAACCTCACACAAATATACTCGTGACTACATAAATTCTTACGCTTCCACTTACATCAAAACATCATACAAACAAGAACAATGCAGAAAAAAAACTGCTAGCACGCTTTAGTCTACCAGCCCCAAACTACAACGACCTCCATAAGTAACACCTATCGATACCTAACACCTATTAACTAGAAGCATTATGAGTATCGCGTTTCCTCTACTCGCGCCTCATCCTTACCATCCCAACCCCCATGCCGTTTAGGTCCCATACCAGCACTTTCACACAAATATGAGTCAACGGTATCTAACTACCGACGTTTAGCTATTTCTATACCCGGTTAAGGTTTTTTGGCACCAATTTCCTCTGTTAAGTCTCAATCTCTTCGTATCACCACATTCATCCTTAGTTCTTTTCTTTCTTTTCAAATCTTGTCATGTATTATCCTGATAGTCTTATTCAGAGAGCTCCAAAGGGAGCTAGATAAGTGCATAGCAGACCTATCTTCCAAGAATCTCTCAATTTTGATAAACCAAATACATCACACAGTGCAAAAGCTCTTTTCCCAAACAGCGTAGACCGAATAAGTTCGCCGAAAACTTGATCGAACTGTGGCTCATTGTAGAATTGCTATTCTTGAACTTTTTGTCATGTGTAAGCTTGGCAAATAAAATATAAACAGTTTAACTTGAGCTAAACGTCCGGATCTGTGCAGCTGATGAGTGTCCCTGCATTCTCGGCCCGTCAGACTATCCGGCTGCATTAACCAATGTATTAAGTCATCCCATAATTATTGAGCGCCTTTTTTTCATATCATTTTTAGCGAGAGAAATCGGACACACTGAAGTTATTTATATTTAAATAATTATAAATTTACAAGTAATATAATAGTCACCTGTTTTTATAACCTCTTCACCTTGCTACTAATTTTTTAATACTATGTTTGTAAAAATATTTAACTTTTGTTAAAAAACTTCTTTAAAGTTGTTTTGACCTCTCCTGTTGTTAACATATCCATTCTCTACAGGTGAGTACCTAAACTGCTAAAAAGGTAGTAATCTGATGGAGTAAGTTGTGTGAGTATGAAGGATTACTCATTAATTCCGAATCGAATATTCGATATGAGGTGGCGCGTTATTCTGATGAAAGAGCTTCATCTATTGATTAATGGTAGCCATTTTTCTTGAACTGCCTGTATGTAAATGGTACATCTGAGCCGAATAAATCTCTTTGGTGATAGTCTGATTTGGGTTAAGAAGTTCATAATGGATCATGCCATTCATATCCCATGAAATAAACGCGAGAAAGTTCCATGGATGAGGCCCCTGTTAGGGCTGGGGTATTGAAGTGTCACTAGGACATCTAAGGTATATCGAAATGTAAATCTTAGGCTAGAAAAAGGGCCAAAAAAACCTAGACTTCGAGTTTAGAGAAATAGGAGAGTATAAAAAACAAGCCTGCTTTCGATTGTTTCTATCCATAATATATTGCTAATAATGGAAAAATGCTGCATTAGATGCCAATAATATATATGAAAATATAATTTCATAAAAAACAAAAATTATAATTGAATAAACGGCCAATAGATTGACAATTTTCATTGTAGTTGGGAATAGAGGAGGCGGTCTCTATAAGAGGAACAGTTATGTATTGGACTAGGAACGTTTTAATCACTCATTTATGCCTTGATTTTATTTTGGCAGAAAAATTGATAACTTGAATTCGTCTGGAACGTGAATGTTTCCTTATCATGATACTTTTTTGTATCTTTAAAATGTGTTTATTAATAATATTATAAGTATACATATAACTTAAAACTATTAAAAATATGGGAATTAGAATAAAGTGCACTATTTTAAAATGAACAACCCAAACTTCAAATAAAATACATACATTAAAATTTAAATTATATTCTAATTAGGTAGGAAAAAGTATTAGTACTGATGTATTATTCCAACACAACATTTAGTTCCATAAGCATTGTTAACAATAACGACATGTATATATTTTTCTTAGATTTTGAGAGGTGTTTTGCAGGTTGGTGTAGGTAGTTTTGTCCGCTCTGCTTAGTATATGTAGTTCAACTCAGCTCTGTTATTGGGGCCACGCAAGTGAATCTTCTATGGGGTATAAATCAGCTGCCACTGCAGCCCACACATTATTTTGAACAAACCAATCACGAGTCAGTTTGACTCTGTGCTTTGGGTCATTTCTTATCGAAAGACTATTCATCTCCCAGTTGTAACTGCTGGACAGAGTTTAGCAAATTTTCATGCACAATTCTACCACATTAAGCTTCATTCATTGTGCCATCTATCACATGAAGTGTTTCTCTATTATTAACAAAAAATATCCCCATATTATGATTCTTCTCCCGCAAAATCTTCTGTAAAAGCTGGTGTTCTTTTGATCATGAGCATTTCCACCTTTCACTCATTCATGATCAGATAAATTCCTTCGAAGCAATTCAATTTTTCATTCATCTGAACATAACAGACACTCATAGGTCAGATTAGAACGCCTGACCACCGTTTGCTTTCCGTGTCTCTAAAAGGATAGCGGATAGAACGATGGGCAACTCTACAATTGGGCCTTGCCCCGAATGATGCAATTTAATTATGAGATGCAATAAATCTTGTAAGAGTGACTAGTTTTATTATGACAACAACTACACTTGGAGGAATTAAATCTAGGAGATTCTAGATATCGAACTGGGCGAAACAAAATAATCCTTAGAACTGTACAAACAAAAAATAAAATGATGGACATAAAAAATAAATGCAAAGGAATAACTGGGCAAATAGGTTTAGAATTTTGGCTCTGGGTGGGAGCTGCGAGTATACACAAGCGACCGCACGCGGTCGACAAAGGGGACTTTAATTCCGGGTGGATCTGCCACTCAAAGATTTTGTTGCTCGAGGGGAGCAAGGGTATGAGCATCTAGATCGATTGCATTCCAACAACACGAGTTGGTTTGAACTTAGGGCCAAATAGTAGTCTGCCTGTTTGAAGTTATGAGGGCGGATACAACCTGCCTTCCAGTAATCACTGCTAGCCTTGAAAGTAGGGATCGAGGGAGTATTTTGCCGGAGAGAAGCTGGGCTCGAATATGGTAGTGTATAAGTTCTCCCCTTTATAGGGAGCTTGCATCGAGAATTTATTTTTTCTTTATTCTTGACTTCTTACTCTTTCTCATATCGCAGGGCGAGAGAAAGAAGCTATAAGGAGAGACAAAATAGACACTCGTAAGGACAATGCAAGCAATCAGGGCACTGAATCGTATTTCAATAGTTATGGCCGGGTATTATTTAAGTCTGAAAGTATTCGGAGGCAATGAATGTTTTACTCAATATTTACCATTTATCACAACTTAATTTCCGCCTACACTCGGCCAGTAATAAGAGTCTGCAAGCCTTACCTTCAGCGTTGTACCCTCTTGGCAAAATACTCGGTATATGGGAAGTCTTATTCGAACGGATGTTAAGAGTCTTCAAAAGAAGCCGATGTAATTAGCATATTTCTGACTCAAATTTTGCCCGACTGCTGTAACTAAATTAGCTAATCTGCTATAAGTGATGCGTAGAATTCCCGTCCTACGTGTCTCTCTCTCTCTAGGGTTTTCCAAATAATTAAGAGCAAATATAAACGTGCATCTCTGTGATTTTTTTTGAGTAAGGGTGTTCTTGGTTTTCGAGATTCCAGATTAGCCTTAAGTTTCGTCATAGGGTTCGCCTTAAATCTTCTAATAATATTTAGCGAAGCTTTGGTTCAGTTTTAAGGGAGCACCAGGTCTAAGAATATTGTCCATGGTATTTTTTCATTCAAAATATGAGAAACAATGGTAATGAACGAAGTTTTAAGCTCTTCGATATATTTCGGTAACTCAACCCTTTATTTTAATGGGTAACAGTTTCATTTTTACATTCAATAGAGTTCCATCGTTTTCGCCATGGTGACAATCATGCACCATCATTAGATGACAATGAATGGATGTCAAACTAATATCTAAAGGTCATAAATTGCTGAAAACAACAGTGAAACATTTAAGAATATCCTTCCCCTGAGTTTTCTCTAAAAGTTAGTATTTAATTTTTTAATAATTATAAATTCTTATGTACGAATACTTTTGAATAATATCAATCAGGGCAAGGCTGCTGGTCAGTTGTATGATATCAGTTCGTAATACAATGTAAAAACGGTGATATAAGTAATTGTTGTGTCTGAAAAACTCTCTAACTTACAAACTTCAATTCTTACCCTTACATACACATGCTCCAGCACGAAGATTCACACTTATGCAAACAAACATTATGGCACAGAAATGAAAATCTTTCAACTAGGAAATTTTATTCCTATAACCTTCTGAATTCTTATATATCCTATCATGAACAGCGATAAGTTTTCTTCAAATATGTCATTCGATCGCGCAACCAATTATTTTTAAAATCACTGTAAACGTGGTTGCATTTTTTCAGCTCACATAAGGGTGGTATTTATTAAAAAAAACGCACAAAGCCAATGTTTTATTTTACATTTAATATATTCACTAAAGTGATTAATTGAATTTTGAGTGATGTATCGCAGACAAATTGATATTTAAACAACATATATCGTAATATTTTCCAAATGTAACTTTTTCATTTAATTTTCATACATGAGAATTTTCTCAATTTCCATCGATGTTATGCTCGAGCCACTACTTGCAGACAAATTAAATAAATTTAGAGTTTGTATTTCAGTTCTGATGTAAATGTTTATTAAATTTCGCAATACTTATGCAACTAATTTCTTGTATTGCTGCTGAATAATGATTTTCTTCTCAATCAAAGGCATTCAAAATATGATTAATTTTATGCGAAAATATATGCCTTCAACCCCCATAGAATGTGATTATAAAATATTCTATTTTTTACTTCTAATGTCAGCAAAATGTAACGAATATCTGTAATATGATTTATTTATTTATGCATAATTTTCAATTTCATGCTTAGCGTATAAACTAAATTTGTGTGTTTGATGTTCTGTGGCAAGCCCGTCCTTTTTTCATTCCAATCAAACTTTCTTTCACAGTGGGAATAGAGCAAAGAAATAAACTCCAGTAGATATAGATAAACGATGCTCAGTTTATTGCTTTCTTGGTCACAACGATGCTAAACGCCATTTTTCAGATAAGCAGTAATCAGCTATTACATCCTAAAGAATTTTTCTAGAATATTTGACGTCTCGGCTTAGCAGAACAACTAGATCTACTTTTTCACGAGTTAACTTTTCTTATTTCCTGTAACAAAAGTTTTCAACCGACATTTCATTGGTATTTGCAAGAGGACCAAATAGTTAAAAAAATATATGTAGTTCAAGTCGAGATATTTTTAGCTGAGTACGCTTCCTCTCCCCATTCTCATTACCGATATTGTCAATTTTCGCGCATGCCTTCAGATCAAGAACAAATAATCTCTAATTCGATAGGTAACCGCATTCTATTAAACATTTAAACCTTGTTATTTATGTTTTTCCTAATCGTATTGACTTAGATTTTCACTGTCAAACTTCAGTTAACAGTCAACCTACAATTGAATTAGATTTACAGAAATTGTTGTGGGAGAAAGTTATTTTTGTAGGAAAATCATCGAAACGTTGATCGTTTTAACCTTAAAAAACGATAGCTCTGGAAGAATATTGGGGCAAGAGAAGCCCATAAGAATCTACGTAACAATCCTGCTGCACAGTAATCACAAGATTGCTGGTAACCCTACGGAATCGCATTATATTTATAGGGAAGCCCGAGTAGCCTTCAGACCTAAGACATCAGCACCGGATCAATATGCCTCCCCCAACTGCAAGAAATTTAATCAGGCAGGCAGAAGGAGATGGCTATGCAATAATAGCAAGACACACTTTCTACATGATTTTTCTACACGTTAAGTAATATTGTGCATGGCATCACTCTCCCAGGATTATCACTATCATCCTCGACTATTGGCCAAAAGACAGAGCTCCTATCTGGCTCGAACGAGCTCTTCAACATACATTCTGTCGACTTCCTTCACAGGTTATGGTACACCGTGGACAACAGTATCGATGTGAGTTTTTGAGGGAATCCTTCATCCGTACGCTTTCATCCCACATCAAAGAAACCTCGTTAATACTTGCAACCCCCCTTCTCCTCAGCAAACTACACGACCGCAGCTCTTTCCCTTGCGAAGTCTGTCTATAAACGAGTGATTGGCGTTGCAAGGGATCCTTTTAGTGAGATCTGCGTGTTGCTGTAGTTCGGCATCCTGCCACTCAAGCATAAGCTCGCCACCATCTTGCAACGGTCCTGTGAGCTTGAGAACCTCCGGACTCATATGATAACATCCCTTCCCTCTCTATCAAGCTGTAAGCTGCCGGCGTACCCCAAATTTCCTTAAGGGAATATGGTCGTACGACAGAGTTGGGAGCAAAACACGAAAACCCACGTTTGGAGAAAATTACTTTCCTTCAAACTCACCACATTGGAAAACTCCCGAAACAGGTAAAGGCCAGAAACATGTTACTTATCGTCTCGTGGAGACCCTGTCTTCCCGTCAGCAACTTCCCAACGTGTAGGCTATATCTGTTGGGTATTCGCTCTTTCATTCCATTCACACCGGCATTGCACATCGTCGAGAATCAGGAGGCCAAGTCCCACAACAGACTGTCATCGGTTGTTCTCAAAGCCTATGATGGAGAAAACACCTTAGCAGCTCATTAGGTTTGCGACGAAATTTGTAGTGCATACGTTTTATTTACATTAACTCTAGTGTTAGAATTAAGCCACGCTCTTTTACTTATTAATGAGACCTAAATATCGCTAAATGTAATGGCGCAAGAAGTTTAAGAGCCCTCAATTTCATTTACAGTTATTGTGATTCTCCAAACGAGCAATTATCACCTAAATACAGTTTTTAAATAAACAAAATCGTGCAAATGGAAGTGTAGAATCATTGGGTATTCCATAATAATATTACCACTAAATCTTCTAAAACGGGGCCCCTGTTGCCACTTACTCGTCACTCTCTCACCTACATTATAAAAAGTTGCCGGACAACTTTTTCAAACATTGCAATCAGAGAGAAACACCTTATGACATTCTCATAATAATTAAAAATACAGCACGGTTTTGGAGTAAAATACGATTACCACTTATTAAATTCTAACACCGTCAAACGGTCGAAAGGGGGGGGGGGGTGTAGCGAGGATTTACAAGGCTTCTTTGATGTAAGATGAAGTACGCAGAAACTCTCCATTCGCAAAGCTCATCAGGTTTTCCCGCAACTTGCGTAGGTAGGAGCTTGACAACATAGGTGGGAGAGCTCGCCCAAGATGGATAGTATCTCTATCATTGTGGCAAAAGTGGGAGATGGTGAAAATTCTGAAAGAGTGCTCCTGTGTACAACAGGATTTATCGTGATGTATCTTCTTGTTGTTGCTAAGCCATATTTCCTTCTGCGGTGTAATTGAGTTCCTTGCATTTTTGGTAGATAAAATTATCCACTGATAAAATGCTAGGTGGGTTCCTTGACTTGAGTTACCGTGAGGCGTTCGGTCTTCCTATTAATCTCTATTAATAACTAAATATATTCTCAAGTTAATTGTGACGAAGGGTTAGAACTCAACTTTGGTTTGCTACGAATAGATGATTCAAGATTAAAACGCGAGAGGAGCCATAGAAATTACTGAACTGGCCAAATTTACAAGGCAAAGAGAAATACAGCTAATGAGTGTTTTGACGCCTATAAAACACAATAATTTGATACTAGTTATAAGTCAATGGTTCCTTCTTTTTTATATATAAATTACTGATATAAATGGCTGATATTCTGTTATGCCAAATTATCTACATCATATTCATCATGATGCGTTAAAGGGCTATTTGTGTTGTTCTTTGTTTTAATGCATGTTTTAGGGGTCAGCTGCCAAGTTTCTGGTTTATAACACATATTTGGGTTTATGCATTGGTGTATTCTTATTTTCAGCCAAACAGATAATTCGATTTTGAAAATGATACATCCCTTTCCGAATCTTTTTCAGCCTAAAGTTATTCTGAATTTGACTTCTTGATTTTTTCCCGTTGACATATTTTGACCTAGATAGATATATTTTTCTCCCATTTCAATTTGCTCGTTGTAACTTCCAAAGGCTATCAGTCAAGCTCTGGTTGACATGACTTTTACTTTCATAGCTGGATTCTTGGATATGGTTTAAATCTCTTCTAGTTTTATCAGCTCTGAGTCCAATATCATGTGCACGTCAGGTGATAGAAGAAATATCCATAGATCTTAATGATTTTGTTTTGCCAAGTTAACCTCCTGAAGTTTTCTCCTAGACAAGATGTAAATAATTTCGGAGGGATTCTATCTCTTTGTATTATACCGATCTATAGTTAAAATATGTCTGAATTTTTATGCAATCTAATGTAGGATCTGCAATGTTGGTATATGTGTTCTATGATATATCTGTAGGCGGATCTATACCTTGATGCTTCAAAGCTGTT
Organism: Ceratothoa steindachneri; assembly: GCA_963969495.1. NCBI lineage: Eukaryota > Metazoa > Arthropoda > Malacostraca > Isopoda > Cymothoidae > Ceratothoa > Ceratothoa steindachneri. Next base: position 10,533,472 of record OZ018322.1, read on the forward strand.
ATAAATACTATGGGTTATATTTAATCAAATACTTTCTGGTAGCTAACAAATAACAAGTATAGTGTGATGTAGTACTCTGAAGTCTTAGTAACGAAAAGGTTGACAATATGTATGTGGTCAATCATCGACAAGCCTTTGCTGAAGTCAGCTTGTTCTATCAGTTGTTGGACATCTAGCTTGATTTCCAGTCTATTTGGTAGTGACCATTGAAAAGAGATAATAGACACACCAGAAAAGGCTGATTGTTATGTAGTATCTAAGTTGCGTTTTATTAGTGGGATTATTATTGCATTGTAAAAGTCCTCCGGAATATTGCTTTGTTTTCGAAATTCGGTGACAAGGCAACCTAGTTTGTCTAATATGACATCTTCAGAATCTTTCAGCACGTAGGTAGTGAAGTTTTAATTATGTGGTGTTTGTGGCTCTTCATTTTTCTATTACAATTTCAATTTCTGATTTAAGAACGGCTGGAACATTAATGGATATTATCAGTAGGGTGTGGTGATGTGTTGTAGCTTGATTACAACTTTTCATATTAATCCTTAGTTGTTTTAACTTTTTTCCCGAACCTGATTATTGTACCCTCTTCCTTTTCATATATATATATATATATATATATATATATATATATATATATATATATATATATATATATATATATGCAGTTAAGATAATGGCACAATTAGACATCTGCTTTGCTTCAGGTCTAGTAGGTGATCCTATCCTCCTTAAACTGGAAGACAACATTTAAGGATGGCCGAACCGTCAACACTAAAACGCTGATTTCAAAGCCACCACTTGTGCCGTCTTGCTTAAGGTCACAGAAAACTGTTATTATTAATATATTAACAGCTTTAACTAGCCAAAACGCTCGAAAGATGGAAAAATATCCAAGAAAAATTGGTGTGGTTAAGATAATGGCATAATTAGACAACTGCTCTGGGCCATCCTTAAGTGTTGTCTTCCAGTTCAAGGAGCAAAGGATCACCTGCTGGACCTGAAGCAAGGCAGTTGTCTAATTGTGCCATTATCTTAACCGCACCAATTTGTCTTAGATATTTCTCATCTTCCGAGCGTTTTGGATAGTTAAAGCTGTTAATATATTAATAATAACAGTTTTCTCTGACGGTAAGCGAGACAGCATAAGGGGATGACTTTGAAATCAGCTTTTTGGGGCTGACGGATGGGCCATCCTTAATTAAGTGTTATCTTCCAGTTCAAGGAGGATAGGATCAAATGCTGGACCTGAAACAGAGCAGTTGTTTAATTATGCTATTATCTTAACCGCACCAATCTGTCTTGGATATTTTTCCATATATATAGAGAGATAGAGATAAAGAGAGAGAGGGAGATTCGATAGAAAAGAAAAGTTATATATATTCGATAAAATCAAAAGTTTCAGACACCAAGGAAGTTTTAAGAAATTAGATAAATGGAGAGTCGTAAAGATTTATTTGGATACTAATATGGATATTACAATGAAAAAGGAAGAATAAATAGCAATGATTTATATATACTGCAAACAATCAACAAGAATGAACAGAATACAAAATTTGCGAAAATATGTAACATCTGCAACATATAACAGATAAGCAGAGGAAGGTCTATGAAACTTGCATAAATACTAAACTGTTACAAGAAGCTAAGTAGCATGATCAAATTCTTTTAGCAGTGGTAGGGGCATTTATCCTCCTCGAATGCTTTAAGATGGTTTGACAACTGATAGGTGTGATACTGTCTCACTTTTTGCTTATTACTGCCTTCATTTTATTCTTGTTGGCTGTCTGACGAGGCCTTCCTGCCTCCTTCGGGTCATACAGAAATTTTCCATCCAGGGACTTATCTGGCCAGTCGATCAACGTGATTTTTCATATCCCGAGACTAATTTGACCAGTCCATCAACGTGATTTTTCATATCCGTGGTCTAATCTGGCCAGTCCATCAACGTGATTTTTCATATCCTGAGACTAATTTGGCCAGTCCATCCGCGTGATTTTTCATATCCATGGACAAATCTGGACAGTCGATTAATGTGATTTTTGATATCCGTGGAATAATCTGGCCAGTCCATAAACGTGATTTTTCATATCCCGAGACTAATTTGGCCAGTCCATCAACGTGATTTTTCATATCCGGAGACTAATCTGGCTATGCCATTCCATCAATGTGATTTTTCATATCCGTGGACTAATTTAGCCAGTCCATCAACGGGATTTTTCATATCCCGAGGCTAATTTGGCCAGTCCATCAACGGGATTTTTCATATCCGTGGACTAATCTGGCCAGTTCATCAACGTGATTTTCCATATCCAGAGACTAATTTGTCAAGTCCATCAACGCGATTTTTCATATCCGGAGAATAATCTGGCCAGTCCATCAACATGATTTTTTGTCCCTTGTCTCAGCATCACTGCATGGTGGACGCAGACCTGTGAGATGGGGCATTCTCCTGCAGCAACATCACATGCCAGGCATTCATGAAAAAAGTCTCGGGTTGAGGGTAGCATGGATTTCTTTCCAGGCAACTTGGTACCTCTCTCAATTCATAGTGTCCTCTCAGGCGGTCAGACGACACATCCTTAACTGTCATGGAGCCCCATACCATTACAGATCGGCCATCACGCTTTAGAGTTGGAACTATATAATCCTGATCCCACTGATCCCATGGTATCCTGGGTACTCTAACTTTGCCTGTGGCTGAACTGAAACCTGAACTTACTTGAGCATAGAAAACGTGTCAACTGACGCATGGTCCAGTTGCCATGGTAACCTGACAGATCCATTCAAATTCGCGTGCACCGAAGGTTGATCAGCAGCTTCTAATGGGGTTTCTACATGACTCTAAACTTTGTGTAACGATTATGCGACGGAATGTTCTGATTGTAGAGAAATGGCTACATTAAGCATCCTGGAGGATTGTAAGGAACATTAAAGCCCCCCATGAGGAGAAGCGTTGGAACGGTAGCCGGCGAATAACCTTAACTGCCTACCCTGTTTGATCTTCCCGCCGCTTTGGGCAGTTAGAAACTAACATCTGTTTTAAGGCGACCACATAAGGCCCTTAAACGACGCTCTAACGATCCAATTACCTACCAGACCCATAAACCCGTGGTTATAAAGAAAATAAAGCGGTGCTGGTCAAAAGGCACGCCAAGTAGTGGTGCGGTTGAGAGTCTCTCTAATTAGCGAGCAGATTTGAGTACCCCAGTGCTAACCTCGGCACTTCTCGCTCTGACCATTCGCGTTCCCCTCCCGGTGGCCTGATCACTTCCCCCTTAGATAGGGCGGTGATCCGCCTACAAATAAGCCCCGCAAAGAAAGAGAGAGATCAGAAGTCGATGCGAAATAAGAAGGATAAGTTCTTGAAGATCGATCCTTCAGCCCGACAAGAAGTTTAAAATTCGATAAGAGAGAAGAAAGTTTATTTCGTGAAGATCGATCCTTCAGCCATACATGACTATTTCCGTGAGAAACGATAGGATCAGATTGAGGAAATCGATCCCCCCTTTCGGGCCGAATTAACATAAATAGTCAATCTTGATATCGGTGCCATACCGGAGAATCCTTGACAGACTGGAGAAAAGTCTGACTGAAGAAAAGTAAACCCGCTCACACTCGAGTGACTCTCACATCTCAAGCTCCGTAAGAGTGAGAGGAGAAGAACCCAGCCCCAACGAGCTCCCCTTCTTTAATTAGAAGTTACATCGTCTCATCTCTATCCCGCCATACTACCTCTACGAGATTCAAGTTTCGGCCAAGACAACCCTCCAAAGTGATAGATAAGCCCTCTAGTGACATCCGGCAATCCTCAATTATATATTCATATTGCGATAGTAGAAGTTTAGTACGTCTCACGTTTTAAGGGGAGTAGAAACCCTTTTTCAGAAACCTCGGTCTTATTTGCTTGTAGACGAGCGTACGTTAATTTAATGTTTAACGCTAATCAAATAGAGTCGCGATCAAAATACTAATCAGCAATTGGTGTGTTTACGTGTAGCCTATTTGTTTATTTTTGTCATCGTATCCGTGCGATATTCCTAGATGGCAACAGGAATAATCGAGTTTAGCATTGAGACAAAGCTAGAAATGTGTTAACTGTTTGTTTGTAATAGTTAAGTGTTTCATTTAAAATATATGTTTATTTTGGTATAAATCCTGTGTTTCCTTTTATCCTTACGTGTTGAAATAGCTCTTCCTTAAGAACAAAACTACCGAATTAGCACTCTTAGATCAAAGCCTACTTCATCAAAGAAGTATATCACGACCACAAAGAATACCACGACATTTAAAAGTGGTGTCAATAGTGGAATGATCAGAAAAGGCCATACTGCTACACTTATAGATGCATTAACCAGTTTGCTCGATGTCCATTTATGTTGCAGCTGGACTGCAGTTTTCTTAGCGTCACGAACTTGACGCAAAAACCGGTCGTCACTTCGCGTACTGAACTTGAATCGTCCAAAGGGAGGTCTTTCTTGGATGTTCCCACTTTCTCTACTTCTTTTCAACACTTCTGCAACAAGGGAATGTTATCCAATGAATCTCCAGGTGATTTGTCGGCAGCTAAGACCTTCTTCATGCAGAAATGATATCAGATTGCTTTCCTCCAAGGTATATCTACGTGTTTTCACCATATTATATCATTAAAAGATCCTGTCGACATAGAGTATTATATTAATCAACAAACATGATATGTTATAGGAAGACATTTTGAATTTAAAATACTGCATAATGATACCAGGAATCCATCCATTCCAATAACCGCCATTTTAGATATTTAAAAAAAAAACAATAAAGAAGTTTGTATTTTAAATTGTTTTCCGGATGTATTTGACACATGTTTGCAAACCTACACCAACATATTTAATGACTACCCAAGGAGAAAACGAAAATTCAGGAGATCGAAACCTTTGGCTGCGGCTGTACATACATGATAACAGCATTCTCATAGACGTCAGGAAGCAGTGGTCGAAAATTCGCAAGATTGGCACAGGTCTACCTTGAGACTGTGATGCAACTCACCTTAAAATTTGTTGTCATTTCTTTGCTAAATCATTTCTATTAGTATTTTCTTTTCAAATTTGGTTTGAATTAACTTATTTAAATTGATTAGATATTATCATAAAATATATAGCTCTAAATCCCTGCACTGTGTATGGTCTAAATCTAAATCTTAGTTATATTTACCGGATCTGCTCTTACCTAAAATTGGCTTTTTGTTGATATTTCACCCCATACAAATGATAGACACATGATTTATATTGGAATGTGGAGGTTTCCAGGGCGAAGGAATAATAAGTTATTATTTAATTCAATCTATGTCTGATCCGCAGTAAATATCATGATTCATTCGATCATTAAGTATATCATTTGTTTTATAATGTTTCCTGGTTCAAGGACTTAATTGATATCGCTTAGTTTTTGTCTGAGCCCTATCAGGAATATGCTATGCACAGATGTATTATAACTCTGCAAAATTAAAGACACTTTGGTTTAGAAGTTGGAATTTAATGATTTTTCATTCAAGATCTACTACTAATACTTTCTTTGTTTTTTCATGTGAATGTCATGTTTTATGCTTATAAAAATATAACGACATTATAGTTGTTTTTAAGGTCCCAGATGATGTGTCTTTGATCAAATCTATTATAAGATTTTGTCGTGGATTCATCTGGATTATTGAGATTTAGTGACATTGGGGTTGAATGATGTATGCACTCTCCGAGCTATTTCTAGTTTATCGGATAGTTTTTTGAATTCAAAGCATAGTCTACTCATATCCAGAGAGTCATTTGGTATGTTTATATGTAAATTATAGCGATACTTTGTTAGTGCTTTATTTTTCTATTTGTTCTTTCTTTCTAAAGTTTTCACTAGTTTTTATCTTATTCTCATTCAAATTTACATAATAAACATATGTGCGTGCGTGTGCACGAATTTCGGTGCATAATATGCCTTCCATTTTCGCGCGGAGAAACGGTTTCTTATGTGGGCGTCCTTCAAACCCGCATCCATCCAGTCACAGAGACGCTCGTCTAATTTTAGTCGAAATTGGGCCAGACAAGGCCTCAAGAGGGCAGTCACCTCTTCTGCCTTTGTTTCATCTGAATGGACTCTTCCGTCTCAGCGTTCTAATAACTCTTTCGCCGACGTCGTCTTTACCCAGGCTCTTCAAGGCGTAATTATTCTCATCACTTGAAGCACATCTATCTCCTTCCCTCTTGAGCACTATCTCGGGGTTGGGGTGAAACTCGACACCTTAATCGCAGAATACTTGAGAGACCACTTCTAGATGTTCCTAAGAAACACCTCTGGTCGCCTGTATCAAGGATCACTTGAGCACAACGCAATTTCCTGACCAGTATTTCTCCATTGGAGTGTTATGCATGAAAGGGAAGCTTCTCACTATGTGAATACCTAGCATATCACCTTTTGCACCTATTCTCTCTCTCTCTCTCTATATATATATTTTGGTAGGTATGTATAGACATATATATGATCGCTATAGAAGGCCACGTAGAGTGACCTTAAAGGTCACTATATGTAGGGGGTAACTTGACTCCGAGAGTAACATAGGCTACTTAGATTTGCCAAAAGTGGTGCCACCTAATTTGTAAGTTAAGTTAGGTGAGGTTAGGTTAGATTAGATTAGATTAGGTTAGGTTAGGTTAGAATTTCTAACCTTTCTACGTTTTGTGGGACAAGTATTTGAGGCTATGAAATGCAATTAAACCATAAACATTGGCCGTGGAATAATTAGGGTTTGCCAGATCAATTATACAACTGCAATGTTTAAACGCGATATCACCTATTATCAGCATTCCGAAGACTCGAATAAGTTAGATAATTAGTTAAAACTGGCGCCCATCTACTTGAGGCCCACTTTAAATTCTGTGACTGCCAGCCGCGTACTCCCGTTTGCCCGCCAGCCCGCACTAGCGTAATATCGTTCTTTGTTAGTCTTTCATGATACACTTGTCCATTACTCAAAATGAAAATAAACCTTACATTTTTATACCTACCAACTTTTAATTCCGTAATTTAACTTAAGCAGATAATTTAATTTGTTCTAGGTAGTCTGTTATACCCGGACAAAGACGGGTCTCTTTGCTATAAACAATAAAGCAAAGGTGTTCATATCATTTTTTTAACCTATTTTGGCGTTCGTTTAGGGAGAAAAACACCCGGAGCCACAAGGGTATAGAAAATTAATGAAAGGGGAAATGGAGTGAAAAAGTTTGAGAACCACGGGGGAGGAGAAATAAAAATCTGCTTAGGGTATATAGCCAGAAAAGTCAATAGACGAGACTATTTATGGCGCTACGGAGTACCGTTTATATATATATATATATATATATATATATATATATATATATATATATATATATATATATATATATATATATATATATATATATATATATATATATATATATATATTTGGCAATTGAATTTGTATCTCTACGACACTAGATCTGTCCTGGCGGCCATAGCGTTGTTCGCTTATAACTAGTGGTCGCAAATTACCCACAATATTTTTATCCATAAATTCTCGAGAAAACTTTTGATTACTGGTAAATTCCCGATAAATTTCTAGTTAAATTAACTGTATTAGAAATAAAACAATCACATGTATATATGCGTTTATTGAGATCTTTTGCAATTATAAGTCATTATAACCAATAAAAGTGTTTTATCTTTATTTATTACGTATAGAATAAGATATTTCTTTCATGAAAAGAGAAATTATATTTCGAAAACATAAGACGTTATTTACCTTTGATTTTCATTCTTATTAAAAAATAATATATAGGGAGCATAACTTTTAAAAAAGATAAGACGTTATTTTTATCCTTATCTAAAGGGCAAAATTTTAAAAACTTAGGAGAAAAATTCAAAGGACATCTTTTTAAATTGTGAATATGGCAGCGAGGCTTAGTGTAGCTTATTTAAGAAGTAACATTTGAAGAAACATAAACCATTAATAGTGACAGGAGAGAGAGACTGTTATTAAAAATCATGCTGAAGAAAATGCTCGTTCGTCTTCGCAGCTTTTAGGCTTTTTGGTCTTCAATGCATCGTCTAATCGATCTAAATCTGGTCCTAATTCGTCTTTTAAACCTAAACATTTTCTATCACAATTCACAATTAATTTCTTTAATAAATACAAAAGAAAATTGTTATTGAGCGTAAACTTAAGTAATCATAAAGTTACATTAAATTCCGCTAAAAATGTATCGGTAAATAGGTGGTAATTAAATTAAATTTTTCGGGAAATTACCAGTAATTTTTATCGGTTGTGACCACAACTTATAACTAAAGGTCATTTATTTAGGCATGCAAGTAAACTGCTGGGCGCTCCCAGTGAAAGGTTTACTCATTATAGCTAACCATATATGGTAGTTATGAAGGGATATTATATGATATTAATTTTTATTATATGTTATTATTTGCTATTATATAAATATATAATATTATAATATATTATATAGTATTAATAAGCTAGTATATGATATTATATTGCATTTTATGATATTATATGGTATTATATGATAGCAACAGTTTGCAAGTATCTGGAGTCAAATTTCACCCTACATATAATAATAATAGTGAGAAATTAATGAAATTTTTATGCCAAAATATAAGAATTTCAAACAATATTCATCCGTATTTATTTTTGGAAGTACTCTATATCCTCGGCAACGCCGGAAATTTATGCTAGTAAATATATATATATATATATATATATATATATATATAAAAAAATATATATATATATATATATATATATATATATATATATATTTATATATATATATATATATATATATATATATATATATATATATATATATATATATATATATATATATATATATATATATATATAAATTGAAATTCACATGACACGTGATTTTATAGATGTATTTAAAAGCTCAAGGAAATAAAAATTGTTAACACAGCCCCAAAAAACACTTAGGAGAATATCACGTGAACCAATAAAAGCTTAAGAAGGAAAATGGGAGATTTAGAGAACGGAAAGATAGGGCACTATCTTTCCTTTTTCTACATTTCCCATTTTCCTTCTTAAGCTTTTATTGGTTCGCGTAATATTCTCCTAAGTGTTTTTGGGGGTTGTGTTAACAATTTTCATTTCCTTGGGCATTTAAATACACACACACACACACATACACACATATATATATATATATATATATATATATATATATATATATATATATATATATATATATATATATATATATATATATATATATGTCATAGTTAGAGAGAAAATAGCCAGGCAGACGGTAATCTTCGAGCAGTGCCCTGAGAAGCCGACTCACTTCCAGCGATAACGAGAGCGATGGATTGACCGAGCAAACCGATGATAGCGTCCGAAGCTCCGCGAGGTCGTGGGAACCAAGCTAAGGTTCCCTTCCGTTGGCGCCGCGTCTGATAAGGCAGACTCCCACTTGGGATCTCGGGGCAAATAACTTCCGGCGAGCCCCGCAAAAAATATCAGATGCGGGCCTCAAGAATTTAGTATCAGCCAGCTCACTGAACTTGATGCGTAAATTCTCGATTCGTCTCTCCCCCCTTTGAGTTCGAAGGCAAGAATTCTATCCAGATTAAATGATAGTCTATGAGCAAGATACTATTATTCTGGAATCGTCTCGGTTCCCGGACAGCGTAGTACTCCCTCGATCCTTTCCCCTTCAGGTTAAACGTGGTGATTGCAATTCTCATTTTGCAATCTCTCTCTCCGACAACTCCCTAGAGAATACCGCTAAAAGTAGGCTTCGTGAGTAACTCTGTCGTGTATTCAGTCTCTCGTTTTCTTAAAATTGTATGTGCTAGGTTGTCGGCGCGTCATCTGCTCCCGTCGTCCTTTTACCTCCCGAGCTTATCTGACCTTAGAATTGTACTTTTTCGAATCCATTATTTTATTTGTAATTTGCCTGTAAATAATAAAGCATAATTTTGTTTTACCAGTTTCTATGCTCCAAACCTATAAGAAGTTATATTAATTTGGCCGACCGCACTCGTACTTAATTTTATTGATATCCACGCACTTCAGGGTTTCAAATTCAGCCAAAGATTTATCGGGCTCCATCTAGCCGGATCAAAGCGAGCGAAGGTCACTGATTTGAACTTGACCTACGACAATATACATATATATATATATATATATATGGTTCAGAGGTGGGTAGTCTAATCCTCTCTCACTATTTAATGCAATGTATGCCTGCGTCTTGTGAACAATTTTTAAGGTCTTTAAGAATAAAGACGAAAGCGCTAGGAATCGTTTTTCACTTTTACTTTGTGGGTGTATCTGCATAACTTTGACTCATGTGCACTTTGTGAGCTTATATATATATATATATATATATATATATATATATATATATATATATATATATATATTGTACCTTACTAAAAGATCAAAATGCTTTTCATTATATAACTCTTTTCCAGTGAAAATCCATACGTATATACTACGTATGGATAAAGCTTACGGAAATTTGAATAATTGACGCGAAAGTTCGGAGCAGATAAGAAATTTACTATAAAATTTACAGTGTCCTAAATAATTATCGGAAACAAATATTTATTCGAATGTAACGATTATATTATTAGTGGATTATACATATTTGACAAGTTATAAATAAATGATATTTAGTTTGGAGGTTTTTATACTCGATGATGTCTTGACGAAGCAACAAATATTGACACTCTTGTGCAGTAATCTTTCACCATTAATCTTGAAGAATTTCCCAAAGTTCTCGAACTCCATTTGGAATCATCTCTCTTTCTCTCTTTCTCTTTCTCTCTCTCTCGCTCTCTCTTTCTCTCTCTCTTTCTCTCTCTCTTCGAGTGTCTTCTACACATTTTCAATGGAATTTGGGTCGAAATTTTGTGCAGGTAAGTTTACAACAGTCAGCTGCGCGTTGTCAAAGAGGGTTTTCACCGTGTTGCGTATACCTCGGGTATTATAGATATCGATTTTGTATTATCTTCGTTTATTCCAGGTGCTTGGTTTATATTTTCCAAACTCTTTGATTAAATTTCCCTGTTTATCCTTGTGTATCATTTGTTGTTAACCAATAGTTAAGCTTTTTCATCTTTAGATTTGTTTTACACGTTTATGGTTTTTGTATTTGTTATTTACTAGCCATGTTGTACTTTATATTCGAACTTTTCTCTAGTTGCTGCATGCTTTCTCACTTTTGATCTTTTTGTAAAAGTTTTAAGTAGTTCCACACATTTTTGTGTTGATAAAGTTGTCTTATTGTTTTTTGTAAAATTTTAGATAGTAAATTTGTTTCAGTTATATAAGAGTTATTTTAATAGAATTTTGTTACTTAATCATTTATATCATTAAACATGTTTGTTAGGGTAGTTGTATAGATAATTACTTTTCTTGTTAATTTCCAGTATTTTGTCCTTTTTAATTTGTTTGGTTCTCTCTTGTTTTAGATCTTTGTTAATCGTGCTCCTGGGTAATATGTGGTCGCTACATAGGTGGAAAAAATGGTAGCAGTATGGATTTAATTACAAGTTAACTACTAAAGTGTGCTAATCAATTTCAATTTTGGTTTCGTTTAGAATAAGAATTCGTCGATAATGTAAAGGATTTATTTTTCTTTATTTAAAATCAATTAACCATATTAGACATGTATTTCCTATGGTTTCTTTCTATTTTCCCACCAATCTTCTGTATCGTTCTTCCTTAATTAAAGCATTGAAAAGCTCCTATTTATCTTGAAACGCTCGTGTCTACTGTTTGGAAGAGCGCTGCGCAGAAGTCCTCAGCTCCTTTCTTCATCTAAGCGAGATGTCGTCGGAGAAGTCCTCAGCTTCTTCCTTCATATAAGCGAGATGTCGTCGGAGAAGTCCTCAGCTCCTTTCTTCATATAAGCGAGATGTCGTTGGAGAAGTCCTCAGCTCCTTTCTTCATATAAGCGAGATGTCGTTGGAGAAGTCCTCAGCTCCTTTCTTCATATAAGCGAGATGTCGTCGAAGAAGTCCTCAGCTCCTTTCTTCATCTGAGCAAGAAAGCGTCGGAGAAGTCCTCAGTTCCTTTTTTCATCTAAGCGCGAAGTCGTCGGAGTACTACTCAGCTCCTTTCTTCATCTAAGCAAGAAGTCGTCGGAGAAGTCCTAAGCTCCTTTCTTGGTCTAAGCTAGAAGTCGTCGTAGAAGTCTTCGGCTCCTTTTTTCATCTAAGCAAGAAGTCATCGGAAAAGTCCTCAGCTACTTTATTCATCTAAGCGAGAAGTCGTCGGAGAAGTCCTCAGCTACTTTCTTTATTTAAGCGAGAACTCGTCGGAGAAATCCTCAGTTCCTTTTTTCTTCTAAGCGAGGAGTCGTCAGGGAAGTCCTTAGTTGCTTTTTTCATCTGAGCGAGAAGTCGTCGGAAAAGTCCTCAGCTCCTTTCTTCTTCTAAGCGAGAAGTCGTCGGAGAAGTCCTCAGTTGCTTTTTTCATCTGAGCGAGAAGTCGTCGGAAAAGTCCTCAGCTCCTTTCTTGATCTAAGCGAGATGTCGTCGGAAAAGTCCTCAGCTCTTTTTTTCATCTAGACGAGAAGTCGTCGAAGAAGTCCTCAGTTCCTTTCTTCATCTAAGCGAAAAGTCGTCGGAGAAGTCCTAAGCTCCTTTTTTCATCTAAGCGAGAAGTCTTCGGAGAAGTCCTAAGCTCTTTTCTTGATCTAAGCGAGAAGTCGTCGGAGAAATCTTCGGCTCTTTTTTTCATCAAAGCGAGAAGTCGTCGGAGAATTCCTCAGCTCCTTTATTCATCTAAGCGTGATGTGGTCGCTTTATAGTTTCGGATTACTTCCAGCGAATATATATTTGATATTTTCATTAGAATGTTTCGGATATTTCTTTAATATCTGTTAAGAATCTTGCTATGTTTGCGTTATGAGAAATTCTACAGAAAGCTTCTAAAATATGAGGTTAACTTAAAGAAATAACAATCTATACAGACCTAAGTCGCGTGCTCTCAATTATTCTGACTTATGACCTTATGACATACGACCTTAAAAACTTTCAATACTTCTCAGACTAACTTTGTGAGAACCTTTGCAATTAAATCATTCGAAAGAGAATGTAATACAACATAAGTCCTTCGAGTTTAGTTAGAATCGGCCAAATAATTACGATGTTATTGCTTAAAAAATAATTAGAATGTATATCGGTTACCATTGACCGACCGACCTACGGACCTACATAGTAAGTTATAGAGTCGAGTGTTGTGCGCGACTAAAATTTTGATTACATATTAATCTTTTGTGATCAAAAGGAAAATAATAAATTAGAACTGGTACTTTTTGAGTTTTTTTTAAAACAAAGGGAAGCAAAAATTCATACATCCTGATAGAATGAGCTTAGAATGACAAAGAGAGGAAAAAGAATAGCCTCAATAGTGTACAGGTGAAAAGAAAGGCTTAAAAAGAAAATAAAAAAACTGCAACTTACAACATAGATGAAGCAAGTGGATATTAAATAAATAATATAGCTTATGAATGAGAGTGAGGTATAAGCTTGAAATTGATAAACTAAATAAAAAGATACTTGAATAAAACCTTAGTGATTTGGTGAAAGACATCATATGAAATTTAGAAAATGAAAGAGGGAATCATAATCAATAAAGGAGAAGAGAAACAGTTGTATTATCGAAGTTTATTGGTGGGGGTTTGTTTATTATATTAGGCCTTTCTGACTGTAAGAGTTAGACCTACAATCTTATCAGTGCAGTTTAACATTGTGATCACAATGCGAAGCGGTAAGGCTCTTCCAGGCCTTCGATTTGAACACCTTTGGGATCAATTCTAGAGAGGAACGCTAAATGGCAATGTCTCTCGCATTCTGCCTTCTAACTTGAAAAGCTCTGGATCTAATCTTGTATGATTGAATTAGTTTCTTCAGTGAAAGAAGGTAAATATCTGTTGTAGCATTTTCTTTTTAGCATTAACTAAAAACACTTTGATGGTCTCATTCTTGAAGGAAAATTCAAGAGAATTAAATTTCCATTCGAAATTTTTCCATTAAAAAATGTTAATATGTATAATGTAGAATATAAAATCCTAATAATGTTTTAGCAGAAAAATAAAGTAATAAGAAAACATACACGTTAGATAATGGAATTCAGTAATAGAGATTATTGCAGGAATATATATATATATATATATATATATATATATATATATATATATAAAAATATATATATAAATATATATATATATATATATATATATATATATATATATATATATATATATATTGGTGATGGAGTCGTTCCTTGGGAACCTTATTCGTAGTGGGAATATGAAGATATATGCGATGGCTATGAACATTTAATTTTCCGAATGTTTCCGTCATTAACGATGACCATCATCAACGAATTCTAACAACAAAGGATTATTTTTTACAAGAATATATATATTTATATATATATATATATATATATATATATATATATATATATATATATTGCCTAAATTAATTTCCTTTGGCAACTTTCTCTTCTTTTTACTATCTTTTTTATTTCATCTCGTAGATGGTGGATCACTTGTCCAGTATTTATCTTTTTAAATAGATGTGTTTGGTAAAAACTAAACTAAATTGCTGAGCTTTCGATCTTATTCGATCATTTTGGGAGCGTTTGGAAATGTTCTGGCCTCTTTTCCTGATGTAATGAGTTGAGTGAGGATCTGGCAGAGTGAAAGAAGATGGTATACTAAATTTAGTAGATGATGAAATAGTAGTAGATAAAAGTGGGTGAAATTTAAAGTGGGGAGGGGTATTTTGCGCTAGTAATAGGGCATCACATTATATTCTTTATTTTGTTTTTATCCTTGTTGTTTTATTTATTCTATGTCGTGTTTTTCTATGTTTGTTTCTTTTTCTGTAGTTAGCATGATCTTTTCGTTAGTGTCTCAAATCTTGTATACTTATTTTTGGGGTTAAATTATTGAACATTAAAGCCTTTGTTAGCTCAGCAATTTACCTGTGTTGTTTTAATGTTAGGTCATTTGGTCTCTCTGTTTTTTGTTTAGGTTGAACTGTGTTAGTATATTTCTCTTCCTGTTATGTGTATATTGATAACATGTTTTCTTGAAAGCAGAACTTAGTACTTGGAATTGGCTACGACGTGAGATTTTCTCTCGCAGTCGTTCAGGTATATTAAGTCTTCCACCAGTTCCCTGTAATTCCAGAATGACATCGTTCATAAGAGTTAACTACACCCTTCTTCCTCAATTTCTGGGTAAAGATGTTAATAGCATCCAGTTTTTTCTTGTATGGAGATCCCTCTGCTGATGTTGGTCACGCCTTCTGGCTTTATTAATTATTAGGGGTGCGGAGTTCTGTACTCGTTGCAGTTTTCACCTTGAGGTCTTGGTGGCCGCTTGAGTCACTACTGCGAAGTAGATGAGCTTAGCCCGGACGTACATCAGGTATATTTTCCTAATGTTGGCTGAGCTAAGATCTATAAACCTGTATAGCTTGGAGATTTCTCTCTTTGCCAGGTTCCACCTCTCCGTGTAGTGTCTCGAGTATCCGTGGTCAGAGATCTTTAGGCCGAGGACAGTGCCTTCGGGAAAGTAGCCCTATCTCCTCCCATAGATGATTATAAGCCACGTTAACCTGCTCTCCGTGGGACTATTTTGAACTTCCCTACTAGATCTTATTTTCTAGCCTCTCACATACCAGTTCATGTTTTTGATTTCCGCTATTGTGCGCATTGCCTGATCCCTTGCTTTCTTCACCTGGCACGGAACGATCTAGGTGACGTCATCTGCAAATTGCAGATACATCGTGTCCCTGTACACTGTTTCGGGGGGTTGATGGGATAGACCAAGTAAAGCAGTGGGCTCAGGCCCTTCCTTGTAGAACACCCGCCTTTAGTTCCAAATCATGTCCTCTGTATCCCTCGATCATGAAACATGCCCTTCTGTCCATGACAAAGTCACAAAATATCCTTTCCAGGATTAGGCCAGCTGGAGGTTTATGATCTTCTATTAAAGTCCTTTCAGCCAGATTTTATCGAAGACCTTCTGTACCTCCCTCAACACAATGTTTACATAGTACCCATTCGCTTGGCAATAAGTTACTTTTTTTGTCAGGAGCGCTAGGGCTGTACCTGTGTCCCTTTTTTGGCGAAACCCGTGTTGTTGGGGGTTATGCGCTCCTAACTCGCTTATGTGATCTTGTAACCTATTAGCTATGATCTTTTCAATAGCTTGCCGACCATCTCCAGAAGAGTGCTCGGGCGATAATTAGCCACCTGGTCTAGAGGCTTGTTTCCTTTCGGGATGAAGATGATTTTAGCCATCTTGTACCCGTCAGAAAAGTAGCCTGTATTCAGGGCAGCATTCATGATATTAACAGTCCCTGAATGATATGCCTCGGGGCATTCACGAGGTTGTTTTTCGTGAGCCAAGGCCAGCCCGGTGCCCTTTGCTTAAAGGATCTTATGGTGTTCATGGTCTCTTCAAAGGTTATTGGGCACCCGTGGCTAACCATCTCTATTTCCTGAGATACTTGCTGGTGGGGGTAGGTTCTACGTATCACTGTGCCGAGGTCCTCGAGCAGTTCGTCTTCGAATTCCTGGTCGAAGTCGTCGTTCTCCTCAGGGGTTATAGGAAAACCTTTTTCCAGTGTGTCCCGAATCTTTTTTCGAGAGACTCGGGATCCTCAATGATTTCATCTCCATCTTTTATTTGTGTTCTGGCTTTGGTATGTAGACCCCGAAGTCTTCGGATGCTTTTCCAAAAACTTGCTGGACTGTATTCCCTGTCCAGCCTACCAATGATGTCATTCTAGAGTTCCTTCTGTTCCTCTGTGATTATGTGTTTTAGTTCCTCGCTTAGTTGTTTTATTCCGGCTGTCCTTTTCCGATGTGGGACTGCCCTGCCTATTTCTTTGAAGATTCCCCCATTCTCCCGAGCGATTTCCCTCATCTCGTTCGTCCAGTTAGGTTGGGGAGCATTTTATAGGAGATAATGGGGACGCATCTCTCGTCGGCTTGAATGAGGAGATTAGTGATGGAGTTTATCTCCTCATCTATCTCTTCGAGATTGGCGTCCTCCAGGTCAGCTAGTTGATATTCGCTGAGTGTCTCTCTATAAAGCTTCCAGTTAGTTTTCTTTCGCATAACTTTCCTAAGTGGGACGGGCTTGAGAATTGGTGCAACGGAGATTGTTGTAAAGATCGGGATATTGCCGCTCGGTACAACAGGTCCGGGCTCGTTACTGATGTTAAAGGGGAAGTTACGGCTCGCTAACACTATGTCTGGTTTGCTTGCCAAACGTTGCGTTAGGTAGGTCGAGCCGTAAGGCCGCTGCCATAGTTAGGCCTCCAACCAGGGTTGGGATTTCAACAGCCACGAATTTTTGGGGGGGATCGCGATGGCTGTGCCGTCGTACAGTTCTTGTGTATAGCGTTTTTTATGCGATTAGGGTGTAATTTGGTATTTTTATTGTAGTAGTTTTTGTGTTTACACTATGTTCGGGAATGAAGATCAGGTCGGGATCCACTATATGAAATATGTTTTCGTAGGGAATGGATTTCCCTTCCCATCCGTTAATGTTTAGTGAAAGTATTTTTAGCATGTTGTTTGTGTTTTCAATGTTTTGCTTGCTTGGTGTTCTTGTAGGCTATGTGTGTGTGTGTGTGTTCTTCTTTACTTCTTATTTCGTCTCTTTTTGCCATTTCTTATTTTTTCATACTCTGCTTCACTTATGTTAAGCCAGAAGTCCTTGTGCGGTTTAATCTTTGCCGCCATAAAAGCCTCATCTACTGTTGCCTCATGCGCATGCGCATCGTAGGTCCACTTTAATTGGCCTGTCTTCACCCCTTCAACAACCTCTCTAATGGTGGTGTTTTCTGGGAATGGGGTCTGATCAGTCTTATAGAGTTGCATATTGAACTCTTCTACATCAAATTTAGTGGTTTGGTGGGAGCCTTTCCCCTGCTTCTACACATCGACCGCTTGCTTTATTCGGGGGTTGGATCTGCTCTTCTTCCTCTTCAGAGGAGGATGTGGAGCTTGAGAGGTTACCCTTAGCTTGCTTTATTATCTTTGCTGCATTTTTCCCCTGTATTTCCCGTTTTCTTTAGGCCTCTATTCTTGGGTCCCTATGTTTGGATTTTTGAGGCGCTTGGGCTGTCTCCTCGCTTTCATTTACTTCTGCTCTATCTTCACTAGGTGGAAACGGCGTCGCTGGGGCTTCTTCCTTGGGTTCCTATTGCAGTTGCAAGACTTTTCCCGATGGAGGGTTGTCCAGGAACCACATTTCCTCGAGACCATTCTTTTTGAGCATGGCGTTTAGCTCGGTTGCGCAGCAGCCCAGATTGGTAAGGTTTCTCACGTGCATGTACAAAACAAACATTTAAAGCACCTTAAGCAGATTTGCACTGGGGTAAACTCCTACCTCTCTTTTTATTCCGCGCTTATTTTGGCGTTGAAGAGCATTAGTCCACTTTCCTTAGCCTTGAGTGAAAGAAAACGATTTTTAAGGGATATTTATTCTGCCTAGGTTGAACATAACGTTAGAAGAAATAGTCCACTCTGGTGAGTGGGATTTTAAAATAATTATAAGTTGCGATTCCAGCTTGTCGCTTGATAGTTGATGGCCGGCTTATCTTGATTAATTAATATGGCTACTAAGATGTTCATCTTCGCCTTATTGACCTCTTTTCTATTAATAACGGTGTTATCAACGAGCATATCTCTCGTTGGGTTAATATTGTTTGCACTCTCCATATGATTTTTGCGCCCTCCGCTTTGTAGATGCATAGTTAAACCTCTCGAAATTGTAGTGGTTGTCATGTCATTATATTTGTCCTTTCTATCCCATTCATATGCTTCTCTCTTTGTCTTCCTCTTGCTCTTTTTCCTGGTATTCTTCCAAGTAGACTAAAACCTTCTGATTTTCCTCTTTGCATAACATCGTAAAAATCTCATTTGACTTCCTCTTAGATTTTTTAATAATTCTCTTTCAGTTCCCATTTGCCTTAGTACCTATTCCTTTGATATTCTTCCCATCCATGAGACCTTCAACATTCTCCGTCAACAGCACATCTCGAATGCATCCATCTATTTCTACTTTTGCTTATTTATCGTTCACGCTTCTGATGCAAAAATTCAGCCCTGACCAGACATAAGTTTTAACAGTTCTTTTTTGTTTGTCTTAATAGATTTCTATTACACAAGATATTGCTCATCTTCTGAAATGCCTTCTTTGCATCGGAAATTCTCCTCTTAATTTCCCCATTAGATCTTCGGTCTTCCGTAATATAACTTTTCAAGTAGCAAAATCTTCTTACCTACTTAATAGCTTTGTCATTCACTTTTACCATGCACCTAGGGACCGGTGCTTTTGACTAATTACCATAACTTCTATTTTATCCATATATATTGACAGAGCTTTTTCTTTCCTCTTTTCCTTTACCACTGTTAACATGTCTTGACTTTTTTCCTGGGTGTCAGCAATCAGTACCGTGTCATCAGCATACCTTATGTTGTTTATATTTTGGTCTCCCATGTTGAAACATTTTATATCCTCAATTGATCTCATTATTATCTCTCTGTACAGGAAGAACAGATCTGTAGGGAGAACGCATGCCTGTCTTACTCATCTTCTTATATCTATCCAATCACTCATACCTCCCTCCACTCCTACTACTGCCTTCTGATAACAATGTGACTTACTTCTACGGCCTTCAAAACGTCAATTAGGTCTTCATGTAGGAGTCGATCGAATGCTTTTTCATAATCACTAAAGCACAGGTACAAATTCTTCTGCACCTCAATACTTCCCAAACATAAAATTCTTAGTATAAATATAGCATTCTTTGTTTCTTTTCCTTCTGTGAAGCCATATTACTCTTCTAATATTTCATTCCATATCTGTGCTCTTATTCTCTCTACAACTACCTTTAGGATTGCTTCAACTAATTTACTTATTATACTTATAGTTTTGCGTTTATTGTGTTCTAGTGTTCCAGACTTCTTTGGTATAGTTAAAAATAGTGATTTTTACATATCGTCACTTAGTTCACTACTACTGTATATCTTATTCGCAATGCTGGTTATTTTTCTAATACTAAGCACGCAACACTTCCACTGACATTCCATTTTCTCCAACTGCCTTTTCTGTTTTCATTTTACTAATTTCTTTTCTACTCTATTTTCTCCAATAGCAGATCCAGTCATTTCCATATTAAGCTCTAACTGCTCTGTTCTATTATCTTCAAACACCTCATAGATATACTCTATCAATCTATCAAGGACTTCTTTCTTTTCCATTGCTATTTTGCCGTTTTATTAATTATTGTTTCGCTTGTACGTAATCTTAATTTACCATTAAATTTTCTCACTTTCACACTCTTTCACTATTCAGTACATGAATTTTTTACGAGCTACAATTGTAGCGACTTTTACAAGGGTTTACACTATCTTTCCAATTAAACGATTACTGCTAGTGATGGGACAATTTATAGTAAATGATTTTATTTATTTCGTAAAAATAGGCCTATTTAAAAGAACATTGTGCGCAATTTTCATGAAAACTTAACATGTATTTTGGTAATTTTTTTAATGTGGTCACTTGATTTGGAGGCCAATGAACAAATATTTGAAAGAAACTAAGCCTTTCCTTCGAAGGAAAGGAACAAAATTCCCCTTTAAGTAGAATATTCACCCATTTAAAAATAGATCATTCTCCCATGTAAGGCTAGTCAGCTATAAGGATATACGAGTATGTTGAAGCCCATTTGCCATTTATCCGCCGATTCAACAATTTTATTAAGGTCTATTTGCATTTTTCCTACATCGGGCCTCGAAAGGGTTGGTCTGCCCAGCTTTGTGTGACCTGCACATTTAGAGATCCTACTAAACACACCTTTATCCAAGTCATTAATGTAAAAAATAAATAATGATGGGCCCAGGACTTACCCCTGTGGTATCCCGCTGGTGACTGAAGCCCACTCTGAACACTCCCCATTTACAACAACTCGCTGTGAACGATATAATAGCCAGTTTTTAATCCATTTAAGTATCGTACCCCTCACTCCAATTGCTCTAATTTTCATCAATAGCCTTAAATGCAGACAGTATCAAAGCCTTTTTAAAGTCAGGGTAAATTATATCCGCCTCTTTAGTTTCATCGTAAATGAAAATCATGTTATAAAAAAAAATCGAGTAAATTGGTTAGGCACGAGCGCCTCTGTCTGAATCCATGTTGGGAGTCTGCAATTAAATTATTAGCCTCACAATGGCTCACCAACCTATCTAGATTTATTGATTCCAAGAGTTTTACAATTACAGAAGTTAGGCTGATTGGACTGAAATTAGTAGGCTGAGTTTTATCCCCTTTTTAGAATATCGGCGTAACATTTGCACGCTTGAACTCTATTGGAACTAGGCATTCCTCTATTGATGGATTGAAAATCGTGTAGAGCGGCCTTACTAATTCATTTTTTAGTTTTTTAAGATGAGTTGGGTACACCACATCGGGCCCGGGTGACTTCGATTTTTTCATTTTATTAATATATGTGAGAATCTCCCCTTCATTTATATTTATGTTGGAGAGGATATTTGTCTTTCAAGATTTATGTCCTCGCCTAGTGTTTCTAATTGTGTCACGTCCTTAATATTAAAAACGCTCGAGAAGTGCTCATTTAATATGTTAGCAAATTGTTCTGGGACGTCCGTCATAAGACCATTTTTACCTCTGATCGGCCCTATTGAACCCTTTATGGGCTTTCTACTGTTAACGTAATTATAAAACCGTTTCGGTTCGTGCTTCGAATTTATAGCAAGTTCTTTTTCATATTTTAGCTTAGCTTCTGTAATAGCCCGCTTTGCCAGCATTAGAGAGTACTTATTTTTCCCGATTTGTTATCGTTTCTTTTTTTCTAAAAGTTTGATAGTCTCCCAGTAAATTCCCAGTACTGTCTTATTATGAAAGCATCGCTCTAAGTTTATCCTTTGATCCGGTCACGGAAGGTTTACGAATTACAACCCTCAAATCGTTGGGTTAGTTGTAAACGCTCTTTTACCTCTACGCTCGTATTAATTTTAAACCAAATTACATTATGGTCACTCGTCACCAAATGCTCACCCACGCAAACGTTTTCTACCAGAGTCTCCTCTGTTAAGATAATCAAATCAAGTATATTTTGATCACGCGTAGGTTCTTCATCTTCTTGCATAAGAAAATTATCCTGAATGAAATTGACCAATCTCTCCCCAAATTTAACTATACAAACTATAGTTTGTATAGTTAACCTTAGGGTAATTTAAATTTCCACAAAATTATTGTTTTTCCTTTCCTCACCATAGATAAAAAGCACTGAAAGGGTAGTACGCCCTCTGATTCTATTTGAGATGGGGGGCGATAAGTAACGGCTAAGTTAATTTTATTTTTTTTAGCACACTTGATCTCAATTAGCAAAACCTCGCCATCGTTATTGCATTTATTCCATCTTTTACTTAAGCTAAAACTCCACCGCCTCCCCCAGTTAGTCTGTTCTTGTGCTGGATTTTGTACACTTCTATATTAACTTCGGCAAAAAGGTCTCTAGAAGCTGTATCTAACCACGTCTCGCTAATACATACGATATCGTAATCGTCCTCTTGAATCATGGCTTTAAATTCCCTTTAACACTAGAATGACGGAGCGGTCATTTTGACTGCTTCTCAAGTTTATTTTTTAAATATCAGCCGCATTTTTTATTGCAATCCGCTCAAATTTCTTGACTTTTATTTTTTTATATTTAAAAGGGCATTGTAAAAGTATGAAATTATTACAAGATTCATGTAACGAGCGATAGAGTATACTACCTAGAAAGACTGAGCGGTCAGATTGACCGCTGTATAATATAATCCTGTTTTGACGAGTTTATTTCATTACAGGTAGTGTGCTACAGTTGATCACTCAGTGCATCCTTGTTCCAACATGTTCTGACAAGGTTTGTGTGTTTTCTATATAAACTCACTGCAATTGTACAATTGTGCAGTACACAATTGACTCTCGTTGGGTGTAGATGTCGTCGGATAGAAGGGAGACTCGTGTGATAGAGGAACGACTTCGACAATTTCTTGTTGACATACGTTACGATAAATTGGAAGGAGAAACATTTGATAGTGATGAAGAAGAATACATTCTCGAATACACTTTTTTATGAAGTTCAGACGAAGAAAATAAAACATTGCATCAACTACAGAGCAACGTAAGTATGATATGATTATTTTATGATACTGTTGGAATGTAATTCGATATACCGTTTAAATTAATATGTGGCTATTTACATTATTTTTTATATTATTATTATTGTTGTTAGTGTTATTATAGTTATCATCATTATTATGTTTACCTTATTATTACCTTATATTGCGATGAGTATATTTTATTTTGACCAAAATAAATCTGAACATAAATATGTGCGGAGATTTTTTTATGTACTTTTGTTACATATGTATTACTATAAATGATTAATGAATCCATACGTCTTTATCTACAGATGATGAGGGAATTGTTGAGAGTAATACATACCACTGCCGATAAGAAAGTAATGAAAGGAAATATATCAGATGAAGCTCATACATCTGCACATGACAAAAATCTAATGGCTCCAAATGAGACCCAGTGGATTGAAATCCCTACTGAAAGCTCTAATAGTATTAGAAGATAAAGTGCACAGAATATTCTCACTAAAGTTCTTGGTCCTTCTGCATATACCAAAAGACATTTTGTGTTAGGGAGCATGATGAGCGCATTTTCCTTATTCATTGATGATTTCATAATTCGAGAGATAATAATATGTACAGAAGCAGATGTTCGCTGCAAATTAAATGATCAACCATGGACCGTAACTAAAGAAGAAATATATCATATGCTAACAATAGTTTACGCCAGAGGACATATTACTAAAGGAAAACCACTTGCTTTTCTCTTGTCAAAGATTTAGGGGCCTCGTTTCTTCTCCATGACTATGTGAAGAGATAGATTTAGACAACTTCTTTGATTTTTACGTTTTGATTTGAGATACACCAGAAGTCAACGATTTCAATCAGATAAATTTGCTCTTTTTTCTACCATATGGAACAGATTTATTGAAAATTTGCAATCGTGTTACAGACCTGGAGCAGATATAAATGTTGATGAACAGCTTTTCCCCACAAAGTCCGGAAGCCTCTTCACCCAATATGTGGCAAACAAACCGGATAAATTTGGAATCAATTTCTGGCTTGCTGTAGACTAAACGTCCTATTACTTGCTGAAGGGATTTCCTTATCTGGGAAAAAATGTTCATCCTCCCCAAAATCAAAGCTTATCGGAATATGTAGTGATGAAATTGGTAAGTCCTTTTCTAAGTTAAGGTAAAAATAACGTGCACTCTTTCGTTTCATCAACCCCTGTCTGCACGTGCGTGATTCACTTATTGACTGGAGATTCCTGGTAACACTGGTTTCGTGATTTCCATATTTCTAGTTATCCTCAATGACCTGTAACTATTGGAAATCAGAACTCCTCTCCATCCACGCTGCAACTGGCTCACTCATTAGAGCCTTTGGTGAGAAAACTTCGAGCACACATCTAGGCTTGCGAAGGAAATTCCATAGCAATACCTCATTTATAATGTAAAAAGTGAAACTTTAGGTGCTGATTATTGTCTCACCCTAATATTTCAGTTATTTAAAGTGCAAGTGGTTAATTCATAGTGAAATAAAACCTCATAAAGTGCGTTTCCTGAAAGTGAGCTATCGCCATCAAATAAAATTCTCTTTCCGTAGCAATTCCCACATTGAGTGCCTATGATCCAAGAAAAGTTAACTATATAAGCCAACTTATAGATCGCAGTGTGTAAATGGTTAAAAAGTGCCTATTCCCATATCGTATTACCTTCAAATTATTACTAATGAATCCTAATATCGTGCATACCACATCGAATATCACTCTAAATGCCTCACATAAATCTTAAGAAAACTCAAACTCTATTGGCTGAAGGCCAATTTCGCCCAAGTAGCTCTCCTTATGCAGCGCAGATATATTTGTAGAAAAATCGAATTGAAATTACCTTATTACCTCCGAATATAGCATACTTTACTCCTTTACAGTACGAGACAATCGCCCTATTACCCTATTTAATGCCATCACCTTAAAATTTCACGGTTGCACCATATTTTCAAAGATGGACATAAATGAAGGGTTATTTCAGCTCTCGATGGAAAAAAGATTCAATTGATTAAATTACGATGAGAACCCACCTTAGTTCTTTTGAATGGTTCGTCCTCTCCCACAAAATGTCAAACAATTCTTAATCTTTCTGCAATACGTAACCTAGATGATGATTAATTTTGATGATCTGTTTATTAAAGTAAGAGCAAAAAAGAGCACTTATACAATTCAAACCAATTATTTGAAAGATTGATGGTACACATGTTGCAAATTAATCTTGCAAACTGCCAGTTTGTATCGCACGAAAATAATAAAATTGCTGCAATTAGGACATATACAAGATCAAACACTTTGAAAGAGATGTAAAAATTTTTTGTGTTAGTCTATTTTACTGTTTCTCAAAAACTTCCCTGGCCCTCTTCTTCCTGTAACCGAACTCTTGAAAAATGCAGGCAAATTTCATCTAAATTCTGTGTTACACTGGAACAACGAAGTATAATTCGCCATCAAATTGATACAAGAATGGTTGTAGTTGCAGCCATTAATTTTCTTTAGTTCCAAAAGAAATTCCCCTTTTAGTGTATTTACCGATTTCTCAGATGTTGAAATTGGTAGTTATCTTACAGTAATTTTACCAAAATGAATGAAGGACGCCATTATACATTTGTTAACTCTATAGGGGACAGAAATAAAATATTCTGGGAGCATATCACTCCTACTCAACCAGACTGTCTCTCAGAGAAACTCGTGCGTAAATTTCATTTATACATATACAAACGTCATCAGGTATATTTCCGCAAAGAGGAAATGCTAGTGATGCTCATTCTCTTGCAGCCATCTTCGTGTGTCACTCGCTTATTTCAGCAGATGATGCATTAACAATATATCGAATGAAAATTGGTTATCTACCCCCTCACACTCCTCTTTCACTCACATTATATCGCGTTTATAAAATATGTCGAGAATAGAGGCTTCTAACCGCTATTTGGCCCTTTGAAGCCACGAGATTAGGCCTGAGGTCAGTCCACGTGAGCGAGGACCGTGAAAATAGTGAGAATATCAACCTGCTTTCTGCGATAAGCGAGGGATTGGAATCTCAATCGCGCACTTCTGTCGTCTCCCAGGGTCTTATCAAGAAATCCTGCGGGAGTACTTCCTATCCCTCAAGCGCCATGTTGTTTGTGGAGAGATTCCTCCACCCCTCCCTTTGCGGAGTCAGTAACGGTTCCGGTTGGTCCCTATATATTGTTAGTCCCAATCTAGCATCGAGCATTGACAGTATTAGCCTAAATCTTACATCGAAACACGCCATTCTCGATGAGCCGAAGGCCCAGTCAATTGCCACATCCTTGGTTTCGTTAAATTTCGTTTGGCACGAATACTCCCTTCAGTTAGTGTTACTACTATAGGTTAAACTCCCTTTGGTTAAAGTCCATCGTCCAACCCTCCAACCACCCCGTTTCATCTCTAAGAAGCCTCGAACTCATGCCAAGGCTGAGACGAATCATCTGTGGCTACCCTGCCAGTCCTTCTTGTGTGTGTATGTACACAGGTTCGTATCGCCTCTCACCCCCCTTCACCGTAGAGCTCACACCACGTCGCTCTGTTAAGTTCGGTTCTTGTATACATCGTGTATTTATTGCTATTATTCTATTTCATCTATTTATTGTGTATAACTGTGTAAATATTAAATTATATCATGTTCCTACTTTTTCATAAGCCCCATATCCCGCAACCTTCATTAGTTTAATATTGGCCAACTGCCCTCAATCTTTTGGACTTAAATCCTTCGCACTCTTATCCCCCCCCCTAGGCAAATTATATCCCACCACTCTTTCGTGAACAGATTTGAGTCAAGGTCACCCCTTTGACCTTGAGCTTCTACGTATATTGGGTAGAAGTGACTTATATGTCAGGGTCATTCCACGACAGACTATGAACCATTAGGTAATGTTCAAACAACAGAACAAAAGCTAATTACATTGCAAGATGACACATCCACCTGACTTTAATTATACAATTTCTATAAACCTTCTTCTAACTTTTTCATCGTTTTCAATATCTGCGAAGTTTTTATAAGAACATAGCATACCTCCAAATTTCGCAATCTTGCAACCAACTACTATCATAATATAAACCATTTAAGAACCAGTCTAACATAAAATTAAATCGTATAGCGCTGCTTATTTAAATATAGGTTTACATCTAATAAGGGGTAAGAAATTGCTTGGATTGCAACAAATCAAAGGTGCAGAAGCATAGAAAAACCACTTAAACCCAATTTACTTCTCCAGACTCCAGTTTTTAAATTAAACATCTCGACTTAATATGTACGTTTGTGACAACAAAAGATGGTTATAGGTTTAATTTGTTTTATGTCCGTGTAAAGATTTCGGAAATATCCAATACGATGTAGATGTTAGTAGAAGGCAGATATATCTTGTACAATTGACGTGAAGATGAATAGTCCGTTTGTAATGGAATTAGCTTTCGGTTAAAGTAAGAGCCAACTCCTTCAAAATGCTTCTTAAGATTTCTCATATAGAGAAATCGATTGTTGCCCAGTAGTATGAATCGAATTTCTGAAAATGGGGTAATAGCTTGAAGACACTTTTCGACCATCCTTTATAGATTTCTATATTTAATCAACCATTTTTTTTTAGAATTGATCCTATTATTCCTAAATATGTATGATACTAATATGTATTTTGCTAGAATGTACGAATATTTTGCTAATATGTTTGAATTACTTAGCATTTTATTAAATGATACAAAATTAGTAAAAATGGTGCTTTCTAACATCAGAATTTAAACAATATTTCTTTAGTTTTAGATTAAATTTATATCTATTGTGTATTTAATCTCATTCTATAAAAGCAAAATGACTCAAAAACTTATAAAACCATTGTTAGCACAAAACCAAGTTCTCCAGAGCCATGTAGAACTTGCTAAAACATTGAAATGATCACGATACCTGGAGTTTCAAAATAAGTATATATAGGATGGATATATCATACGGACGTTAGCATAGAATCGCAGAAAAAAACATTTTCTGAACTTTCGAGGGAGTTCACTTAAGCTTTTATGTTCAAAAATATGACTCAAGAAAGTTACAAAGAGGCTTAACGATTAAGAAATAAATCGAGCCAAGGCGAGAAAGATGCCATGGATAGCTAAGGACAACAGAAAAAATCGCCTACGTTAAGCCATAATACACTGTAAAAGAACAACAACTGATCCCCCCCCATCCCAAATTTATCTGATAGCACGTGCTATGGTATGGCGCCATGGACGACTTTATTTACTGTTCGAACATTCTCGAATTTTCGACCCGGAGCAGGTTGTGAAAATATTTCCTAATCCTGCGAACTAGATCCAAGCCTCTGCCCCCCTCCCTCCTCCGATGACAAGGTGTAAAATAACCGCTCTGTCTCTCTCCTTGCTGCTAAACGATAAATCGACTCCGCCTTCGGATTAAGATGTCCGGAGCTTATGATTCCTTTCTCCATACTTCCCCTTCCCCTTCCGCTTCAGAATGGGGCATACAAATACTTGGGTTATTCTGTAGTTCGCAGAGTTCAGCCTGCACCTTAAGGCCGTCCTTATCGTTTCGTCCCGTGAGAGTTCGTCAGACAGCAGACTTCTACAGTCGTGATTCTACCCAAGTCAATTAGTAGCTTCTGTGAACGACAAACCTTAGAATTTGCGCAACAGTTTCCCTTGGTTTAATCGAACCAAAGAAAATATCCATCGATTACCTTTGAGAAAAAAGAAAATTCCTTTTTCAGTGGAGCTACAAGAATTCCCACATTCCCCGTCGAACGTCATCTTTAAAGTTTGGCTATCTTCATCGGAAGGTTAGTTCGGATCGTGCTCCCCCTGCCTCATTCTGATCGTTCCCCACTTGCCTAATCGGATCGTTCCCCACTTAGCCTCATAGCAAGAAGGGCCATCCTCGAAGTTAATGATCCGTAAAACTGAAACCCCTCCATTATTAGTATTATCAAGTTCCAACTTTTTATCGGAGCCTAGTTACATTAATCAATTAATTCCATTTGAGAATCTCTCCTCATGCCGAAGGGTTAGGTTATATAGATAAGATCAGTTCCAAAAATATCGACCGGGGGGAGAGAGAGTGTGTGTGTGAAATGTATAAATATCAGTCACATAACTATTAATACATACGAGGGGTGGTCAATAACTTTTACGAATCGGTACGGCAAAACAGAGGAAGGGGAATGGCTGTTTGTGGGGGTGTTAGGACAAGTTATGATAAGTCAGGACCTGCAGCCGCACGCTCCTGCCTTGTCTATTTAAGAAGCAGTAGCTGATCGCAGATTGTAATTCACAAAGTTATAAAAATTTAGAAGGTTGAGCACCGCACAGTGATCCAATGTTTGACCAAGAAAGAAAAGAATGCAAAAGAGATCCATGATCGCGAGTTCGGATACGAGGAACTCAACCATCCCCCAATATTCCAGAACTGGCCATTAGTGACTCGTGTGTCTTCCGCCAGCTCAAGGTTGCACTGCGTAGATGCCGGTTTGCAGACGATGAAGATGTCCAGCTCTCTGTCCAGTAGTCGACAGAACAGCAGTCGGGAGATTTCTGGTTTTGGCGAATTCGAAGCCTCAAGGACACGTGCCGCAAGTGCATTGAAGTCGAGGGTAGTTATATTGAAAAATAATAAAACACTTTTCCTCATATCTCGTTTCCTTATATCCAAATTGCAAAACTTATTGACCGCCCTTTGTAAATATATATATATATATATATATATATATATATATATATATATATATGAAAGATAAAGGTAAACCACAATATTTCAATCAAGGTTTTATTTATTACTATCGGCTAGTTTTGGCAACATGCCATTTGCAACTAATAATGAAGATGCTAGACTAGGAGTACAGTATATATAAGGTCAGACTCATCTTAAACAAAATGAAACAGCAGGAAAAAATCTGTAAAAAATAACTCGAGTGAATCTGTCGTCAATGACAAGCTAAACAAAATGAAATGCAACCGGAAACAATCTGGAGAGTTGCTAATCCTCGAGATGCATTGCGTCCCAGGCCTTATAAATTAGATTAGCTACTCTATTCATTATATATTTTCTAAATTTGTATTGCCCTTCAATTAAATTAATGGATTCCGCAATTCTCCTCTCAATATATATATATATATATATATATATATATATATATATATATATATATATATATATATAAATAAAAAAATTGGGAGATAATTCTGTTACCTCAATTTTGGTATTTAAATCAAAGCTAGAAACAGTATTCAAGAAAATTTTTAATTGTGAACGTTTCGAAGATTAAAGAAAACAATGCAAAAATTCTACAAAAAACACTGCAAAAATTTCATAATACAAAACTAAGAAACGAACCTAAAAATAAATAATAATAAAAGACTTACCTGCTTGAGAAAAGGAGGTGAACAGAATGATTTAAAAGGTAGAAAATTTAAACAGCGATGAAAAATGGACAGTAGTTTATAATAAATGAAATCCTGGGCAACCAACTATTAGAATAATTCTACTATCGAGTCATTGATTGAATAGATTGTTAACAAATTGTAGGCAAAAATCAATGAGAAATAAAATTCGACTTAAATATATTACAATTAAGAAATTTGGAGTGGTGGTGAAGACTGACTAGAATTTAAATCGCGAGTTAACATTTGGATAAATAGTGATTCCAAAATGTTGAGGACGACGGACTAATCCGCAGTACCAAAAACTTTGAAATTTGAAGGAGAAAATGATGAAGTGCAAGAATCAAAATGATTCCTTTATGAAAAGAATATATATATATATATATATATATATATATATATATATATATATATATATATATATATATATATATATATATATATATATATATATATATATATATATATATATATATATATATATATATATATATATATATATATATATATATATATATATATATATATATATATATATATATATATATATCATTATCCTTATATTAAAATTTCGTGTCAGCTAAAGGTGGGTATTTTGTATTGAAAGAACCCTTGTAATTTTCATGTTTCTCCCCAGTTAAGTTGTTTAGTAACCATTTTGCTAAGTTCGTTCAAGGCTTTCCAAAGATATTGTAACAAATTCTTATATTTTTTTCTTTTTTATTGAGCTTTTTTGTGGTTACCGGTTTTATTTTCAAGCACATTTTCGATATGTATGTTTTCTTTTCGAAACGATGTTGCCTAAAATCCCCTACTCATCCTCGTACAGGATCAAAAGGCCTATAATTACTGGTGAAATTTGCATCAGTTTTGGATGAAACTTTTCTTTCTTATATTGATTGCGTACAATCATTAAATAATTACATCCCCGTTACGATATTGTTACGATCGTAAGACCCACATAATCTTTTCCGTGAATTGCTTGGACGAGCCGAGTGGCCAGGGTCGCATTCACACCAGCAAGATTTCCTCATTTGAACGTTTCCGACAGCAAGAATAGATCCTTGGGTTGTCAGGCATGGATTTAATTGCCTATATTCAATAGGAAGGAAGAAATGAAAAGGCAGAAAAAGAGAGCAAAGGGAAACTGAAAAGAAAAGAATAGAGAGCAGAGTGAAGCTGAAGAGAGAAGAGAACAAAGAGAAGTGGAAGAAAGCGAAAGAATTTGGCAGCATGAGCGTGAGCTAAACAGAAACCAATTGGAAACCCTTTCTGTTAGCTCCATGAAAGTATCCTCCCCCCCAACTCCATCAGTAAATTTCCTTGTGTTTAAGGAAAGCGAAGATTTCAGCACCAATGAACACTAGGGCATTAAAGCAGATGGTTTCGCTCGACTACTCCCCCTCTAAATACCCACCAGCGGGAAATTTTTATTTCGCTCCCCGCCGAAGCCACCTTCGACTACTCCACCATTAAATCCGAATTATTATCGGCCGTTAATATGAATCCTGATTTCTATAAGGCAAAGTTGAGACTGCGAGGACACTTTCTGGCCAGACATACCGCCAATTTGGATTTACCCTCCTGAGAACAATTCAATTCTGGTTGAACTCAGCCCAAATCCACCGCGACTACGATGCCCTATTTAATTTCGTCTTATGGGATCAGTTGATGGCTGCAAAACCCTCCAAAATCCGCGCATTCGTTAAAGATAGATGCGTATCTTCCTTCAAGGAAAGTATAGAATATTCGGATGTGCACATGACAAGCCACCATCTATACCGGAAATACTCCAAGATTTGTCATCATCCATCCCCAAAAAGTGAAGATAACCCCTTCAAGTTCCCACTGAAGAACTCGCCAGTGTTTGTTAAGGTACTTGGTCCCCCTAAACCCAAGTACCATCTCCCGCTGAAATTAAGGGATCTTAAGCCCCTAATAAATAATCCTCTAGCTTCGGATTACCGTGGAAAGACCATAGTGTGTTTTTTTCTACGGTGTTCCCAGTCATGTAAGAACCAACTGTCCGAAAAACTCACAATTCCCTCTCTCTAATCCTCTCTCTCGTCTAAAACGCCAGCAACTTCCCCAACAAGTAGTTCCACGGGACAGTAAGTTAATTTCCTGTTCAACGAAAACTCCCCCGGTGCGCTTAATTTTGAAAACGGAACTATTAATGTTTTCTGACTCAACCCTCTTAAGAAACACCGGCTGTAGTTGCTCCCTCCTCTCAAAAAAAGTTGCTCCATCCAGTGGGCCCCGACCACAATAAATTCGTATTAGTCCATGACTACTTGGGACGTGCAGATCGGTTGCCCATGTTCCGCAGCTATCTCGAATTTAAATACTTTACTGGTTGGGCCAAAGTGATAGCAGCCCTCATCAAGTTCTGCACCGTATTGGTCGGCCAGAGCTCGCAGCCCTTTCCTAAGCCGGTCGCACAGCTCGTCATCATGAGGGCTCAGGCGCTAAAGGACACTGCTTCGCCCGTGCTATTTGAACCCCCTTATGCCCTAGAATTTACAGCTCTTCAAAACGAAACATTTGCAAGTGCTGAGAATGAATGCCCCAGCCTCCAACGCTTCAGGGAAAAATCGAGAAAAGAAGAACGAGGATCTGCTCGTTGTCAAAGGAAAGTTGCCTACCTCATTAGTAAAGGACTTTTTCGGCCCAGTTCGGCTAAGGGATAAAGCCCCAACTTGCTCTTTATGTATCCCCCGTTAACTTATTCCCCATCTCTCCGACTTGCACACGATAGTTTTCTGGCTGGTCATTTTAGCCACAATAAAACAGCCCAGAGAATCTTCCGTTATTTCTTTTGGTCCGGTGTTGCCAAAGAAATTGCCGAGTTTTGCAAGTAGTGTGAAATGTTTCAAAAGGACTACGGCAAAAGAACGAATTCCACCTGCCCTCCTCCATAAGACCCAAATTGTTTATGATCCTTTATTTAGTGTAGCTATATATTTGATTGGCCCAATTAACCTCCGTGTAGCGAAGAAAATTCGCACCTCCTCACCCTTGTTGATTTTGCAACGAGATTCCCCAATGCAGTTTCCCTTAAAAAGATAGATAGCGTGCCCTGTTGGAGGCCATGATTTTTATCTTTTCCCGCGTCGGAATCCGGAAGGAGATCTTGTCAAACATAAGCAGACAGTTCTTCTCTGAACAAACGGAATATGTCGGCAAGCTTCTTACGATCAAGCCCCTATTTACCTCTCTTTTTCACTCCCTCCGCAAAGGGCGTCTGTGAAAAGCCGAATGGTACTCTAAAGAACATTTTAAAAAACTTATGTGATGCTTAGCCTCGATAATGGCATCGATACTTGCCGGTTTCTCTGTTTGCCTACAGAGGTATCGCCCACAGAACTTTAGGATTTGCCCCTTTCGAGGTTTTGTATGGACGAAACAACCGAGTTCCAAAGAGCATATTGAATGATCGTTTTTCCACCGCCTGGATATGTAAATCAAATCTTAGTATTCTTACTCGTTAGACCTTAGGAACCGCTTGGATGAATGTGCTGATATAGCTTACAAAATAGGGACCTAAACTTGGGAAAGTATAGGACCTATTTTGAGGTTTGGTTAAAAGAAAGGCGATTAAACCCGATGATGAGGTGCTGTTCCTCATACCCACTGAGAGAAATAAGCTCTTGTCCCAATGGTAAGGCTCCCGTTCAATCTTAGGAGCATGCAGCCCCGTGGAATACTTAATACAGACCCTCAGGGTGCAAATTTTTTGTGTAAATATGGTTAAGCGGTACCACCGTCGCACCTGCATTAATAATATAATTGCCCTTGACAAAAAGGAAGTACTTGAATCCTCTTATCCCTCTTAATTTAATTCAAACCGTATGTGTCGATTCTGATTGATAACAACAACCCGCTTCCTTCGCTTCCCGGTTCCCGTGAAAGCTTCGCCCCAGAACTCGATTTAAATTCCCAGCTGAAACCTCCTCAGACGACGCAATTGGCTCTTTTGTTGACTGAATTTCCCGATGTAATTTTCGAGAAGCATGGTTGCTCTCTATATTTTGAACATGATATAGCCCTAAGCACCCATGAGCCTATTCGCTGTAAACCATACACTTTGACCGTTCACTTGCGTCCTATTTTTTACGCCGAAGTAGGAAACTTGCAAAAATTAGGGATCATTGAACATTTTACGTCGGATTATTGCTCTCCCATTGTTATTGTCAGAAAGCCAGATCAGTCTTTCCGCATGTGCGTAGACTTTAGAAAACTGAACGTCTTAACAGTGTTCAACGCAGAGCCCATCCCTTTGATAGACCAGAGCCTAAATCTTTTTGAAGAGGCTAAGTTTATTTCAGAGATAGACTTGTGTAAGGCTTACTATCAAATCCCCCTTAAGGCCACTGCCTGGAAATACACCGCATTTTCCACAAAAAAAGCCCTTATACAGTTTAGCCGTTTTCCTTTTGGTTTAGTTACCTGCTATAGTAACTATAACATAGGACCAACATCTAAGCTCCCTACGCTTTCTTCTCAATAGGCTTCGTGACTAAAGCCTTACTATAGGAACCAGAAAGGCCATTGCTGACATCCCCTTCCGCGTACAAAAAAAAATTACGCTCCTTTCTCGTATCGACATCCTTTTACTGACGCTTTGTCTCGAATTTCCCAGCCTTTGCGTACCCCCGGGTCTGGTGTACAATAAGAGCGGGCATTTAAATTTAAGTTGACAAAGCAGTCACGTTACCCAAACCCCCTCGTATGTAACCCCAAAGCGACCGCCACTTCCATCAGCTGAATCTGTTGCGTTTTTCTCCCGTATGAAGCTATCAGTCAGAAGCTCTCGTCACGCGAAAGGAACTACGGTAACAGAATCTGATGCTATAGCAATCGTGTGGAGCGTGCGGAAATTCAAAACATATTTATAAGGGAAAGAGTTCGTGATCGAAACCGATCATCGCCTATAGGCTTATTTAGGAAATTGTAATAGCCAGAACGAAAGGCTTATGCGTTGAACTTTACTTCTGATGGAATACCAGTTTTTATAGTGTATATAACACGGACAGACAACTGTGTTGCAGATAGTCTAAGTATGAATCGGGTGGAGGATCCTGACCTTGCAAAGTAACTTGTGTTAAGCCTTGTACTTCCGAGTATATAATCGAGTCTGTGTACTTCCCCTTTTTTAATAATCCTAGAACTCCGCTGCTAACTGTGTACGTTTATGCTCCTTGGTTTCCCTGCAAAAATGTGTGTTTTGCTTTTGCATATTTTGTCCTTTGTGTATTTTTTATTCGCGTTGTATTTCTCTTTTTTTTAGGTATTTAATATGATTCCACAACCATTTTAATGAATGAATCTTTATTTAAATTGATATTTTTGTGACTCTCATTTATATAACTATTTCCTGTATTTATTTATTTTTTTGTTCGCTGGTTAACGACGATTCCTTTTTAAATATACCTTGCGTCATTAATTAAACGAAAGTCATTCTTTCATTTTGTAACCGCTGTGTCGACTCAAATTTAAATGCCCGCTCTTATTTTACACCTGTATACCCAGGTCAAAAAATTTCCCATACACGACTCTTCTTATGTTTGGGGATGCACTTTTCCTTTCTCAGCGTATCAGGAAAATGTCATTTTAGGAAAGTAAGGCTTGTGAGTGGATGCCCTCGAAAGATGAGGCCCCGTCGGAATAATCCTTTCAGCCCCTTCGCTCTAAACCACGTGCTCTTGGCGTGGGAAGTTTAAAATCTTTTAGAAGGAAGCAATCCCGCGCTGAGTCCCCCGTCCAGCTGTAGTGCTTTCGGACGCTCCTCGCTCGCCTCTCCCCGGCGATAACGCCGAGCTCTCGCACCTATGATTTCTAGGCATGCCTATTACCCAAAGAACGCAGTCGTACTAATCCTACCCCCATATCATGAAACAAACTTCGCTGTCCAATCCCACTTGTTAACTCGAAGTTAGTTTACATAGACTGTCTTCGAGAATCCTCTAGGGAGATTGCATCTCTATGGAAGAGAGAAAATCTTGTTCTTCAAAGATAAGTACTCAAACCCTTCATCTACGTGTCCTCCTCGTTAGGACTCCCGAAAGTATCTTCTCCTCAGATCACCACCACGCTAAAAGGTAAAGCGATCTTTTCTTGTAATCCCCTGATTACAACTCGTCAATCGTCTCCCGCATCCATTTTTAAATTGACTTCCTGCTCAATCGAAATTGATATCTCTTGTTCGAGTTAACGTTAAGTTTGCTCATCCCGCTTAACTCTGTCATTGTCTCAATCCAATTAACTCTCTTTACCGACTAATTTATTCCCCCTTTTTTGCATATATATATATATATATATATATATATTGCCCCATTTATTATATATATATTAAAATTATATTTTGGGGTCTTGTTCTTTATATATCCTTTGAACTGCAACTTCCCAAGCTATTAGATAATCTCGGTCAACCGTAAATGTCAATCTGTATAAAAATCAAGGAGGCGGCCTCGTGCTTGTGTATGCGTCTTGCGCCGAGCGAGTCTTGACCGGCATACTTCGAAACCTTAAGTGCTTCATATTACAGAGATTTCATTTAGATAAGATATAAATCTAAGAAATTACTCAAATAATCATTAAATATAACAGGGTATGAAATATAATATAATCTATGGTTCTTATCTTTTAGTTATTGTTAAACCATAATATACATTAATATAATATTACAAGATCATTGTAAAATGTGAAAGAAAATATGAGATTTCCGAGGTCATCTGCTACAAAATTTAAAAATTCTTTGAATCATAGAGAAGTATAATACTAAAGTCAATCACTTCAACAGCCATTTTTTGTGTGAAATAGAGGGTTTATGGAGGAAAATGATTATACAATTATGAAATCCTCCGACCTTTGTTATAGTGTTAAATTATTTTGTTTTATTTTGGAAAATACCTATTAGGTTTCGACCTAATGTCACACTGAACGGTCTCCTATCTGATTTCCTGGTTGTGTAACCATGTGAAGTTATTTAATGTTTCTAAGGTGTGAAGGGATTTCTCCTCTATTTCCCTGGAAGCTTTTGTAGTTGCATGTATATGTTGAGAAAAAAAAACTACCTGGTGACTGCATTTCTTTTAAGACGATATGTATAGTTTCCAATTCCTTTTGTATAAAGAATTTCTGACGAGTCAGCATCCTTGATTTGAGAGGAGTGGCCGAATTCATCCTTTCGCGAAGATCCAGGAAGAATTGGTGCTGAAAGTGATCGAATTCCTATGAGTGAATGTCTCCTGGAAATTGCAATGCACGACCATACCGCATTTGAGAGGGAGAAAAAAGCGAAACGAAAGAAGCGCTGATGTCGGGTCTTGCAACCTCATTGAAGGGTGTGTAAGACCCGACACAACTTCAATACGTGTAAGATCATTCTAATACTGAGTTGACATATGGATTTGATGATGTGTTTTAAATATGTTAATTGGCCATGAAGTTTAATTGTCGTTTCTATACTGATGATTGGACTTACATGCGTCGTCCGAAGTCATCTGGACATGCGTTCCAAGGAGGTTTATGTTGTTGTTAAATGAGTTTTCTACTGCACGCTCTTTCGGGATGTCCTTGAGGGGAAAAGCATCTACTTAATTTTTGAAGTGACACAGTTGGGAGCAGGTATCTGTTTCCCTCGACATTGGTGGTAAATGCTTCACCTAAGTTAATATGGATAAAATAAAAACATGAAATGCATAAAAATCTATCAATTATTAGTTGTACTGTAGGCCCTGTTCAGAAATAAGCGATCTTCTGATAGGAGTCAAATGAAAGCTTGAGAAAATTTGATGTAACGAAGATTGGTACAAAAAATTTGATAGATTGCAGATTATCGAGAAACTAGTTTAGGCTTAATCAATTTTTTGAAAGTGGAGAGAAGTGCAAGAATCGGCTTCATTGCGATAGACCTTTTTATATGATATCTTAGTTACTTAAAACCTCCTATTTATTTATTAAATATGAAGCTATTGTGGATGGAATTAACTGACGCAAAGGAATTAAACTTTGGTTTTAATTTATGGTGATGACATTTGCGAATTTAAGGTGGTAAATTGTGCATGGAAATCCAAATGTAATCATTCTACTATTTGCGATTAGATACTTTTGATAGCAGTTGGGCTGAGAAAGAAATTTAAACATATTTATAACATATAACACAGGCCTGGGTTTGAAATTTTTTTTATGTTCCCCATGATTTCTTTATGGTTCCTTAATAAATCCAACCTCTTGAGCTCAAAAATGGATGTATATTTGTTCAATCAGGTCAAGTTTTCTCAGTACAGCATACACCATTTTCATTGAGATTACCTCATTGTTTCTGAATTTAAAAAAAAAAAACTTTCTGTATCTAATAATGCATTATTACTGTTATATCATATAAACAGGAATACAAGTATGTAAACTATAATTCTTTTAATAAACAAAAAATAAAAGAATGCAACATAATAAAGAAAATAATTATAATTTCGAAGAACAGACGCCCTTGACGATTTTCGTTTGTGCCTGTCATCTGGTGCATCACGCTTCAAACACCAACAGTAGTCAGCAAGCATGTTTCCGTTCCATTTACACTGGTACCTGGATTCTATTGTTTTTATGTCCTGGTGGAATCTTTGCCCCTGTTCTTTACTGTAATCCCCGCAGTTGTCGGGAAAATAATCCAGATGGGACTGTAAAAAGTGTATCTTTATAGACATTCGAGCTCCCAAATGTTTGAGACTTGTTAAGAGCTGATTTACCAGGGCAACATATTCTTCTAGGCTTCTTTTATTGCCTAGAAAATTGTAAACTAGAGCTTTGAAAGCTTTCCAGGCATCTTTTTCTATGTCCTTCATTGATGCATCAAATTGCTGATCAAGTTCATGATTTGAAGTCCATCAAAAATTCCCCCATGGAGATTAACGTCAATGATTTGTGGAAATTTTTGAAGAAGAAATTTAAAAGCTTGGCCTACTTTATTAAGAGTTTTGACATAATTTTTCATTATGCCAAGCTTTATATGCAGTGGAGGAAGGAGTATTTTTTGAGGAGGCACTAAAGGTTCAGCTATCACATTGTTTGATCTAATTCTAAATGGTTCTCGTGGAGGCCAAACCTTCTTCTCATAGTGCATACTATCTGCACGACTGTCCCATAAAAATAGGAAACAGGGATGCTTCGTGTAGCCTGTTTGCGTCCCAAGCGTAAGAGACACTACCTGAAAAAAATTAGCACGGTATGTAAATTCAGTGTAATATTTCTAAAAACAAATTCAAAGTAATATTTCTTAAAACAATAAGAATATGAATATGTACTGAAAAATCCTGTATGCCGATGCATTAAATCATCGTATTGGAACTAATTGGATATATGTACATCTTATTTTTAGTTTATTGAGTTGTGTTGTATACCTTCTCAATTAGAATAAGTTCCCCATCAACCGAATAGGATGCATTAACCTATAGGGACACACTTCAACAAAAAATATAACTAAAAAATGACTCATGATTTCCAGATTTGCATTCTTGTAAAATGTAAGTTGACCAAAAGGTGTATACAAGTATTAATAATTAAAAATGAAAATGTCAATATCAAAAAGCTTAGAAATGCCAAGTATAAAATGATCTTACCTTTAAGTCACCACATATCCTTCACTTATAGCTAGAGTAATTTATTGCATCCAGCAATTTTTTCATATTTTCATAACTTTCAGTAAGTTGGAGTGAATGGTCTATAGGAACGGAAGCTATCTTGTTACCAATATTCAGTAACACAGCTTTTAAACTTCTACTGGAAGAATCTATGAACAGTCTCCATTCTAATGGGTTGTAGGGAATTCCAAGGGCCTCAACAAGTCCTTTAATATTGGCGCAGTATACTAAAGAGCTGGAAGAATGTTGTAAAAAATAGCTTCGAAACTCTTGTTCTCTATTTCTGTGCCCCCCTAAATGTTGTTTCTTAAGCGCAAAGATTACTTTCACGAAGTCGAGAGCCAAGAAGTTGTGTATTCGCCTTTGAAACCCCCAGATCCCTGGTCAGGTCATTTAACTGAACTTGAGTGAATGGTTTTGCGACCATACTATGTGTGGAAACCTGATAAGACTCAGATGTGTCATAATCTTGGTCAACTTCCATATTAATCTCTTTATGTACCTCTATATGTGCAGAGGGAGAAGGCATAGAAATTCCTGGGCCATGGGGAAGGGGTTTGATGGCAGAAGGAACATCCGGATATGCCACACTATGTTTATTCTTCTTATTTATACCTGTGGAAAATATAATTGCATATTACATAAAGGAATTGATTTGGAGTTGCAGATAGTACATAAATGTTTAGTAAACGATATGTTCATGCTGAAGTGAACTATGTTAGTTTTTAATTTTATGCTAAGTCTATGCATAATAATGACATTTTCAGGAGCCAGTATAATACAGAAAGCTTAAATACTTGATAGAATGCTCACCTTTAAGATTTGTCATGCAAAAATAGCAGTCCGTAGTGTGGTCCTTGCCATCTCTCCACACCATGGGAACACCAAAATAGAGAGACTTAAGTTCGCCCTGACTCCAGCGTCTTAAACTTATGTAGCATTTCTTGCAGCAGATATGTGGTGCAAAACTTTTATCTTGATATCTTAGCCTTACTCCAAAATATGCATGATACAAATATTTAATTACAGGAGGGATTGTACTTTGCTGCTCAGGAAAAGTCACTTTGCCGCAAACATAGCAAAATCTGTCGGAGCTATTCTTACATTTTCTGTTTACTTTGAACTTAACTACTATTATTATTATTCTTATTATTATAATGCTAAGCAATTTTTAACTTGCAAAATATAAACCTATTTGCATAATTACTTAAAATGTACACAAAATTTACTGCGAATAGAGCAGTGCAGAAACTATTCAAATTTGATGTAATATAGGAGATGTATAAACTATAAAATTATTATCACGCCCTGTATCGCAAAAACTAGAGGTTATAGAGAAAAAAGGATGACAGATTCGGATTTAAGAGGTCAATTTTATTAAGAAACAGTATAGAAAACCTAAGGTACATTTTTGACGCAGAGCAGTGTAATATATTTATTTTAATACTTTGATAGTGATAAAAAAATTAAACTCGACGAATTACTGAATTTTCTTTCGGGTCTCATATTTAATAGATACCCTTTTGCTACCGTAC
Organism: Ceratothoa steindachneri; assembly: GCA_963969495.1. Classification (NCBI taxonomy): domain Eukaryota; kingdom Metazoa; phylum Arthropoda; class Malacostraca; order Isopoda; family Cymothoidae; genus Ceratothoa; species Ceratothoa steindachneri. The sequence goes on from OZ018322.1 coordinate 10,575,289, forward strand.
TGGGAGAAAAGTACTAAACTCCAAAGTACGCAGGGATAATCTGTTTAGTAGCTAGCTTCACAGTTGTTTTAGGGGTGTTAGGTTGGTGTATTGGATAGATTCAATTGCTTGGCGGTGATGAAGTGAATCCTCTAGTAGTCTATAATTATTAACACAAAACCTTGTTACAATTTAAACACTTAACTCAGTTGTGAAGGTAATCGCCTCTCCTCATTATTCCTGCTGGTTAGATCGGAATTAGTTTAGTTGCTCTACGTTGTACTCTTTCTTATGCAGCGCTGTTTATATTCTTGTAGGGTGAGCAAATTGAATTGACTACTTAATTGCGACGAGGACAGACGAGATTTGAGCAGACGAGATGCTGAAGAATCTCGCACAAAAGGTTTGTTTTGGGCGATCAGTAAAGAATGTGTTAAAAATAGAGAAAAGTAAAAATAGCAGCAATTCTAATACCGTCATTGGGGCTTTAGGGAATGCAATCCTACAGGAAACATCTGTGGCATGTGTTAGTAATACACCCCAAAAATCCTGATAGGGTACACTGGACGCTCAGACATAAGGATGGATTGCCAAGGAACTAAATAGAAAAGGAATGAATATAGTTCGAATTTAACGTGAAATTCATCCTAATGTATCTCAGCATCCTGATAGCACGTTTGTAGCTTCGATGCATTGCTTTGTTACTTTAAGGTTTTCCATAAATAAAAGAAATCTAGGTCCTTTTCGAAGTTAACCGACTCTAGAATCTGATTGTTCATTTTTCAATCTCGCTTTAAATAACGAAAGCCTAAGCTCACGAGTGTGCATATTAAAATTCATACATCATATTTCATTCTAGAACTTATGTGATTGCATCTCCACAAGTGGCAATATTATATTTCGTACCCTGTATTGCCTGAGATAAAAAAGACCTGTTGCAAATTAATACAGATTAATATTGTTTGAAATACCTTTATTGTGGCACCAAAATATCTTTCATCGCTGATTATTATTATTAATTTTTGACTTAGGCAGATTCAAAACAGTGCGCACTCTTCCTATAATGAAATATTATATAATATTATATAACATATAATTGCATGTAATATCATATAATATATTTACAATGAGTAAACGTTTCATTGCGCGCTCCCGGTAGTTCACGCGCACGCGTGAATGACCGTTAGCTATGAGCGAACAATGTTTTTGCCACTAGAACAGATCGAGCCTCTTTAAGATACAGATTACCAATAACTTTAAAAGTATATGATATACGAATAGATTAATTATAAATCCCACTCGAAATCAAGAAAAAAGATTTAAATTCCTAATTTCGATTCTTGTATACTCAATTGATGGATGATTCATGGAAGATTAAAGTCCTCTCTACAATATAATTATGTAAGTCTGATAAACAGCTTGCTATTTCCTCTACAAAGGTCTTTGTTATTGTTTAGAAGTTCATCTGTGGCCTCCTGCCTAGTTTTTTTCGGATTAAGACAATCTAGCTATAAGTTAAATCACTAGTATATGTTGATTGTGCGTTTTTCTATATTTCTTTAACATGGGTTTGAAGATTACTGTGACTAAGGAAACTACTTGAGATGAAGGCTGAAAGCCATTAAAAAGCCCTTGAATAACATGATCAAACTTCAAATTAGTTAAAAAATGAGTGGGAATTGGTGCTGTTAACTCTAAATGGACGGCCAAGTGCAAAACTCCTAGAAACAATGTGTGGTCATTTTGACCTCTGGTATTATTTTTCCTTATTTTCTTCTCTTTTTTTTTACACATTTCGGGGTGAATTTATATCACAAGAATTATGTTTTCTTACTAGTTCTAGTTTAACTTCCTTTCGTTGCAAATATTTCATCATATTATTGTATGGAATAGGTAGCAATAAATGATAAATAAAAATACATTATCAATATATTTCCATTTACTTATATAAATGTATGAGACAGAGAAAAATAACATAATAACAATCTCATTTATGTTTATCATATATATTAATTGATGCAACTATATAATATAAATACATTTATCAAACAGTATTTAGGTAGTTATGTAATACTAGGTCGTTATATGCATCAATTATTATCAATATCATGAACAATTTCTACAAATTATTCGCTTGCCCATTATTCCAGTACATTTACCATACACATATTTCTTGCACTTGTAGCATATTCCATTGGTTTTATTCTTCTTGCATTTGCTGATTTGACAAGTTTTACGCTTATTGGTTCTTGGTTTTTCTATTTTTTCTTCCAAAAGTTCTGCATCTGTCCATTCGTCTTGGAGGTTTTCATCCACACTGCCGTTAAAAGCTCGTAGCTCTCCTATGTCTTTTAGAATATAATCTCGTCGATTTATTTTAGGTCCAACCACTTCACGGTATATTATAACTGAACTAATCACGGCAAGATCAAATAGGTTATAGAAGACCTGTAATGGCCAACGCCGAGAAGCCACTTTAGTGGTGTACAGTCTGGCCATCTGTTCAACATTGTCCACGCCAGATTTTGTTTTATTATAATAGGTGACAGACTCTGTCAACTTCTTTTACCACTGTCAATATGCACTGTCAATATACACTGTAAATATACACTGTCTAGAGCTCCAATCAGACATAAATATGACAGGGGTCACGAATGGTGGTAACACGCACGCAAATATTCCCTTTATTTGTAGGAATAATACACACACACGTTTTTAATGGATGGTGAACAAATATCCTTGTATCATTGAGATATAAGGCTAACAGACATGTATTCTTAAAAATCTGTGCGCACACCCAAGTCCGCATCTAAACCTAAACTCTACCGAGATACAAATTATAACTTTTTCATACCCGGGGGAAAAACGCTGAATGAGATCGAATTACATAAATCCAAGAAGATCGAATTTAATAGGGTTTAACGGCGATCTACATTAATTTTTAGGTCTATTATTATTCAGAGGAGAGGGGCTTACAGTTTTACCTCGTATAGAACCAAGTCTAACTAGAGCCTATGAGAGGTGCGGTGAAGTCCACTTAAAATCGGCCTTTGAACTCGGACTAACCACCCCTTATGTCGTTTAAAATCGCTAAAATTGAAAGCAGTACTTCCTCCAGGTTAGGCCATAACTCATATATACAAGGATAAAAGTCTTGCTTTTGTTACTCAATCTATACTGCGAGGTATCTACCTATAAGCATATGAATATATAATAAATGATAGCAATATATACTAGCGGCGTCAGGCCTTTTTCAATTAAGGTTTTGGTCGAGTTTTATCAATACGCATCGCTGTTCTTTGTAGCCATGCTTATAAAACGTGAATATTTCATTTTGATCACATTCGCTATGGCGTACGGCAAAAAGTATTCACGAAGATAATTATAATCAAACGTAGATGTGGTTAAAATGGGATCGCAATGCGTAACTATTTCCTCTAGTGCTTATCATAAGTGCATAGGTGCTGTGATTTATAATCTAATATTCATTGTGTCTGAAGGAAAACACCTAAAATATCATATATATGTTTTCCAAATTCTGTTACTTATATAATCGGATGATATAAAAATTTTACATCCCTTCATTTAATATTCGTGGGTTACTTTTATGTTTCTTTCGGTCCCTATCGAGCGCAGGGTGTCTCAAAGCTTGGCCTGTCCCGAGTCCCGTTGTCAGGACGAATTTTGCTCTGTCGGAAATAAAAAAACCCACTTCTTATTCTTTCCCCGGCGAGATATGTATTTAAATGTGGTAAAATAAAAAAAATAAATTGCAAAATCAAAATTTGCATTCATGTCAGCAAAATGGAATTTTAATAAAGTACAATGTCCAGAAATAAATAATAGGAAAAATAATTCTGAGTTTCGAAATTAAAATATAAAATTTTAGATTTGAATTTTGAGGAGATTTTAATTAAATATATTGTAACTTTACATATTTGGTTCTAAACTTTAATTTGAAGTGGATAAAAAGTATATATTTCTTTGTAGCATAATTAATTTTGTAGCAAGAGTAATATTTTAAAAAATGTAATTATATTTAAAATATGTTTATTAGCTACTTACACTTTTTTTGAATACTTTTATCTTTGAATCAAAAGTTGGCTTTCTTGGTGTATTTTAATTTTTTGGCTTAAAAAATCTTCACATTTTAACTCTCCTTCATTCCCCTAAAGATGTCTTGGGTTCCATAGGTGCGCTTTCCGCCAATGGCAATGTTGCGTTCGAAAAGGAAAGCGTTTAAAATTTCCAATACGAAAAACAGAACAAATGAGAAAGAAGAAAAACTAAATGAATCTAAATAGAACCAGCATACACAAATACAACTTGCTTTGATAATGGAATTAGGTTAAAGAAACGAACGAGAAAGTTGGTAACGATAACATCCAATGATAAGACTGGCTTTCTTCATGCTTCTAAATATAACTTGGGACTAATGTTGAATATCAAAAGGCTCCCAAGACTCTTTCATGCAAGGTTGGTTTCAGTAATTGGAATAACGACAATCTCGGTAAAATTGTGTTAGTGAACCCAGGGTAATAATGAAATGGTTATAAAACATTTCATCCAAAGAGTAAAAGACTTAAGATAACTGGACGAAAAATCCTATTCAGGGTTTGTAACTGGTCTACCTATGGTAATTCGGGCTAACGCACGGAAGGGAATCCGCTTTCCTCCATAAAAACATTGAACAAAAAGGAAGAGTAGATTTATTTAAATAATATACCTTTGCCGCAATGGGCTTTGGGTAGGGCTATCGGCAATACAGATTTGCGTGATTCTCACGCGTAATACATGATTACTTAAAAAATCCGAAACTAAAATAAATAAAAATGGTAAAAGATAATCCTCATCTACAGAAAAACTGGCAACCCTTTGCAACTCTCTACCTTCTTTCTAAATTCAATCTGCTAACTTTCTCTTATCTTATCCACGTATGGAACTTACACGAGTGCGTTTTTACTTGCTCATACAAGAAGCTCAATCGTGAATAAAAGACCTAAAATCATCTGAAACTCCAATTCGCCGATCGAGTTCAATGATAATTATCAGAACCAGGCTGCTAAACAAGTTCACCTGGAGGCAGGTGGAAGAAGAAGCTTCCAAACAAATCGTGAGAGATTCCTGGGATTAAGTAAAGTTATAATCCTTCCCAGGACACAATACTAAAGATAATCCCTCACAAGGAAACCTATTATTTGTTTTTATTTAAAGAATGTAAAGGAATTTTTAATATTAATTTACTTTAAGTATTAATATAAAATTGGGTTGATGGTGAATGATTTACGGTATAATAAGTATAGTTAAGGTCATTTTCGATGTTTTGACAAAGTTTACTTTGGGTACTTTTATGTAGATGGTTGTTTTTGGGCTGAATATTTTCTAAGATTAATTGGGCGCGTCGCTATGCTGCATAAGCCAACATTCTTCACATCACTGAAGGATTGAGATGTAGAAAAATAAATTAATCTGAATATCTATAGTGGTAGAAGAGGTGCGCTTCCTCGATAAAACATCTCTTATCAAATTTATATATTAGGTTGAGAAATAAGGTCTTGCGGGTTTTTTTTTAATGTTGTGTTGATTTAAGTTTTGTTGACGTGATTTGTGCACATATTAAGAAACAATAATAAACAATGAGAGCAAAATTTGCAAAGGTTAGGCTACGTCTCTTAACAGCGTAGACTATTAGGCTTTCGCTTAGGCTACGTATTGAAGTTCAGTAGGTTTGCTTGCTCGTCACAACGGCTTAGCCCCAATGGCTTAGCCTCAATAAAAAAAACACTTCCGCGATTAACGCAAGGACTTCATCCACGAAAGACGATGCTGTGCACGTGGTGGGATTGTGAAGGCGTCATTCTTTATGAGCTCCTTGTAAACAACGAGCTTGTCAATGCAAAACTCTACGTTCAACAAATGTATCGACTCGCCGAAGCTATTCGAGAAAAGCGACCTCATCGACGTTATGGAGTCCTTCTGCAACACGACAATGCTCGTTCTCACATTTCCAATATGACAAAAGACGCCATACAAACGCTTAATTGGGAAATCCTACCGCATCCTCCCTATTCGCCAGACTTGGCTTAATCGGATTTCCATCTGTTCCGATCACTCTCCAACAATTTGCACGGCCTTTCGTTCAATACTGATGTGAAATTAAAAACCTGGTTAGACGAATTCTTCGAGTGAAAATCCAGAGATTTTTATTGCAGAGGCATCGAAAACTAGCTGAACGTTGGGAAGAAGTCGTAAATAACAACGGAGAATACATTATTGATTAAATTGCATATTGTTATCAATTAAAAATGAAGTTTTTCTAAAATTGTTAATGGTAATAAATAAATTTGATAAAACCGCAAGAACTTATTCCTCAAACTAATAATATTGCAGGGCCCCACCAAGTTTGACAGGGGTTCTCGTTAAAATCGTTTGTACAAGTTTCTCGAGAAAGTTATACACATCAATCACATTTATTTTTAAAAATTAATAATGTCGCAACCGATACAATCTTACCCTATGACGTCAAACTTTACAAACTTCACCAAATAAAGATGATCTCTCCGAAAATGACCAAGTAAAGACTATCCCTTCCAACACAAAAAATAAGGGCTTATCTTTTCTTGATATAAATAGGTATGTAGAGTTCAAAGTGTATAAGCATTTCGCGCGAAAGAGTATTTACAGTAGCAAAACACGATGGATACGAGTGATTAGTGTATTCGTCTAAACATAAATCAACAGTAGAGACGTAATTTTCGGCGTAATCAGCCATACCTAGTAAGAGGGGTCAGGTGAAAAATGTTGAAAGTGATTTCGAGAGTTTTTAAAGGGAGTGGTACAATTTGGGTGAAATATAACTGTTAAGAGGATACAAAAAGCCTGATGATCGAATTTAGATTAAGCATGCAACTATTCCGAAACTGAATCAATTCTGCAAAATGAAGGCTACCTTTGTGGGGGTATGAACTAAGGAATAATATAGTCAAATGGGATTACTGTACCAGCCCCTACCCTTAGAGACTAGCTAAGTGGACTTTCTCTCTACAAAAGGTTCCATATAGAACATCCTCCCTCCTTAATTTTTCTTTATTGAACATCCTTTGCCACAAGTTAGGCTATTGAACACCTTCCCCAATAAGATTTATGGGAGGAGAGAATGGGCAAGCGTTTGACCAAAGTGTAAATGTCTAGTTATCGGTAATAGATGGACACTTTCAATTCTTTCTTCAAAATCAAATATTTTGAACTTGATTTTGAATCTTCTGCCACTCTAAACTCGTAAACTTTATTCCAATGTTTTTAAATTCAACATATTTATTTGACTGCGAGAATTTTTTTTATTCTAAGCATTTTAAGGTACATTTTCACAATTATACATGAAACTATCAATGTTGTATAGTTTGGTTATGTAGTGGATACACATTTTTCTTAACCTAAACAATTTCTAAACTTCTTTTTCAAAATCGCTTAGGTTATGGCCTTATTTGAGTTAAATATACATTCGCTTACGTTGCTCCATTTCTGTTTGATATTTTAATAAATAAATTGTAATATCAGTACAAGTAAGTAAAGCTCTTCTACTAAGTTTGAATCTATTTATAAAAAATCTCAAATTAGAATGAAAGTAATGCCCGATTTTCTAGAATAAATTTTTAGATGGTATTTTTTAAATAGTGCCTGTTGTTATCATTTAGAAATGCTAAAATGAGTAATTTCTACCTGTTTCTTTCAGATTAGAAAAAAGATATTGTTATAATCTTTTTCGGTACTCATCCTTATGTTTTATCACCTGAAGATCATATTAGACCTGCTTTACTCTTTGAGTTTCATAATGATGTTAATACAAGTTCATCGACAAAATCCGTTCAAATTCCCTATGTTGGCGATGCAATAAATAAAAAAAGTTGCAAGAGGTGGTATCTCGGGTTTCCGAAGTCAGAATTTCAGTCTAATAGAGGAACCATAAGAAGGTCGTCCAAATTAACTTAATTCCAAAGAGTTGGAAGATGTTATCATAGCAAATCCTCTCACAACTTGCAGAACAATTTCAAGTAATTAATACGACTGTCCTACTCCAACGGAAAAGAATTGGAAAGGTTCCAAAGATTGGAAAGTGGATCCCACTTAAACACATTGCAGCTTACTGACAAGCATGACCTATAACCTGTAACCACGAGTGGATGAAAAGTCACGTCTATCGTTATGGTATGAGGACAGGCTAAAATAACCGATTAAAACAGTTTATTTTGGAATGTTTTATTTGCATATTTAAAAAAATATCGTGACTGTCGTGTTTACTTATTAAATATAATAAACTTACTCTTTATGGTTTCATAGATACCTTAACAAAACTATTGGATTGTCCTATTGGCTCCATTACCAGGAAGCGTATATAGGCCAATTGGATACAAGCTTAGTTTACGTAGATCAGGTTCAGCAAACATCATTCTTTGGTACTTCAAATGTTGGATTAATGGCCGCTCGCTTCCATACATTCAAAACACCTATTTTTTCAGAGCATTTAAACAATCAGGAAATAAATATTAAAATTGACATTATAACTTTCATTAATTATATCGACAAAGAATCAGCCAAACTTAGTATATAGTATAAAAGAAATTTGGGGAATTGATAGATAGAAAGTTGATTGTCTATTAGCAACTACCTGCGACTGTACAAATATCCTTTCGACAGTTTACTAAGCCAATATAAATATTTTATCGTACGTGATTTCACCAGTCATATTTTTGAGGTATTTATTTCCGTTGAAAATATAGTTCTATTTCATCTCTGTCCCTATTTGTTATGTATGATTCTTCTCTTCTTGTTTTTCAGTTACTTAATTACATTTGAAGTAATTTGATACAGAAAGGTATATTTTTTATTACTTAATTTCATCTTAGTCTTCTAGTGTTTATTTTTTACATGTATATACTGAAAAAAGGTAAATTACATCAACTTTTATTTTCATCTGCAATTTTAAGAAATGGAGTAAACCACGTCTTGTAGTTTAATGTGTTCACGCAGTGAATTGTTAGTGATCCGCTTTTTCATACCGAAGTAAATTAAGAAGAAATCTTTATGAATTCAGCAAATGAATAATTAAGTACCCCTGCAGAGAAAATTAAAATAGAAATACGCTCTTTTGATAATTTATAATTCAGATAAGAAGTCTAATTGCTTCTTATCTGTTTATTTTGTGGGATAGAAAAAATTAAAATTCCTTTGTATTAAACCTTAGAGAAAACGGAATAGCAAACAATCGTAAGTATATTTTGGAAATCTCATTAAATTCCTTTGGTATTAGAAATATAAAACTCAATCTTATCAGTTGTATTTGATAATAATGAATCAATATCTTATATAGCTGAAATAGTAAAAAATCAATATATATTATTAGTTTCACACTTTTCAATCAATATTTACTACAAAAGCAATTTATGTACCCTTTAATCGTTTAGTTTTAATAAAAGTGAATTCAGGCGATTTGAATGGGACAAAGGAAGCTTTATTTTCCTAAGCGCAATATTAATGAGATAAAATTGTCCCCAATTCACGCGGAAAATTATAAAATGGGAGATAGAGGGAGAAATAATGATTGACAAACAATATAGAATGGAACGTAGTTCAAATACTCTTAGTAACAGGGTGTATACAAATGGCACACGTGCAGAGGATAATAAAAGAACGCTTCTATCGAGGGATCAGCTTGATGAGCCAACTGCTGAGTCACGTGCGGCGTTGAGAATCAGGTCATATAAGGAATCTGTGGGTTTAGGGTTTAATTCTAAACATGAAATGCAGAATAACCCCTTGTTGAATTTCTAAGGAAGTATTTACCCTAGGTAAATAGTCCTTCCTTTACCACTTATGAGGTGTATTCTGGTATGGCAAAGAATAACAGTACATGTAACATATGATTTTTAGGGAAATAAAATTTTAAAAGGGTGATTGAGAGATAGTTATAAGTTTAGTGGTAATAAGAAGTACTATCGTAAAGGTAATTAATACTGAATGCAGATGTAGTGAGATCATATTTTGAGCCCCTAGAAATAACTTTGTGCATCATACAAGTTATAAACCTCGAAGTTCGAATCTTCTTAGCAAGGTCCTATGAGGGTATCTAAGATCGAAACTCGTTTAATTGCCACTGTCCTCAGAGAACGGACAGCGCTACGCTTTTTATTTTCCTTTGCGTGACTTCTTCGTCTTCTGAGATATTTGAAGGTGTGAGGTGGCTTAAAGGGATGGTGAAAAAAATATAAGACTACTTTTTAAACTTTTCACAGCTTCACTAGGTTACGAATATACCACGGCTTTCTGTAGAGAATATTTTCTTCTTATCTTTTTTCCCATAAAACATCTCTACTTTGCACTTCGGATACTTATAAACAATTCAAGTTTGTTTTACCTTGTCATAAATAAAGTGGAAGTTGTACCTTCAATTGCTATAATTACCTATCATCTTGTAACCTAAAATCATCATTAAAATTAGGCTAAAAATCTAACCTACTATGAGTCTCTAAGTAGCTATGAAAATATCATTTCACAACTCTACTAAAATGGTGTGAGAATAAATATGAGAATTCCTACATTCTAAAAAATTCTTTCTAAATTCTAATATTAAGCGAAATAATTTAATTGAATATTTATTCAAAGAAAAATAAAAAAACAAGAGAGCGTGACTTGGCAACAGCCAAGATATAATTCTTATAAACAAAAACAAACATAGTGTCAACTATTTTAATCCATTTATTGTGTTTCTAAGTAGATAATTCCAACAATCCTCGCAAGTATTTCTGTATCTAGTTATTACAATTTTTAACCTCTTCAGTGGCCGGGTAGTTTGGTGCATAACTTTAGTTCTTTATTCAGCGTAATCAGTAAAATCTAATTACGTACTTCTATTTGTAGGTGGACATTTTGTCGGAACAATTATATAAGCTAAAGCAATATCACAATGGACATTCTTTTTCTTTTCGTTCTTACGTAGTGTTTTATATCTTATATACAGTTTCGGTTAATTAATTTATAAAATATTATTTATATCCACCATTTATCTTGAAATATGAGCGCTTACGGCTCAACTCATTAACTGGAATTGAATGCGAAATACACATTTAATCCTCTTATAAACTTGACTAAAATATTCTAAAATTATTTGACCAGAGCAATCTAAAAATTAACTGAGGGAAGAGATAGTTTTATTTTTAGCGTTATTTTGAGCTAATTATGTTAATGGGAAATAAGGGAAGATGTGCAGATGAATAATACTTTTAAATTTACGCTCTGAAGTATGTCCTTTTAAAATGAATTGGCTCCTTTTAACGGCATATTCTATATGGAAATTTATTTCAGAATATAGCACAAAATTAATTGAAGAAATAAGGAAGTTTTCTTTTTATATTGCATTATTGCAGCGTTATAATTATCTAAATACCAAGTTAAGATGACTTTTATGAATTTTTAGTATATGTAGATAACTTTGTTCATGAAAGGAAGATTGCGATAATTAATGAACAAAGACCCGTTATCGACTTTGTAAGTGAAAACAAAGGAAGTAAAATGCTCATTTTTAAAATCTAGTAGCCATTATCATTAGGAATAATTCTTTCGTTTTGTTATAATATTTCTACAAACAACCATTTTAAATTACGAATATTTTGCTCTGCCCTCCTGTTCTTATATTGTTACATGTGCGAACAAATACGACCCCACCAAGAATATTTACAAAGAACTTGAAGGCGTGTTTACAGATGTATAAGATAGGTTATACAGTGAGGGCCAAATGTTGGCAAACTACTATATTTTTTATATAAGAAAATTAATAGAAAATATCAAACGTTGCATTTTGTTTTAGTACGTTAGTTTTATAATTTAAAGAAGAAATATTCCAAAATTTAGAGCACAAAAACATTTTATTAATAAATACATTCAGATGATGTGCGCAGTCAATATTTACGCTGATGTTCGTTGTATTAAGAACTGCTTTAATTCGTTTTGCATGCCCTAAGACCAAATTTTTAACGAGATCTTGACTGATATTGCTCTATTTCTTTCAATAATAACCCTCAAATGTTTATAATTAGATGCTTTTCCTTTAGCAGCTGCTGGTTTGATTACACTGTACAAAAAAATTCAATGTCAAAGAAAAGCATAGATCTCATGTACATTTTATTATGAAGTTGAGTTGGCTGAATTTGAATTTGATAACAAAAAGGTCCAATTGGGTAACATTTTCTTGTTAATCGCCAATGTAATATTTATGCAATTGATACCGATTTCCACCATACCATAAATAAATGTATTTCATTCCCAAAGTCAGATTAAATGCGTCCATTTTAAATAATTCATGAATATATATTGAATCGGCAGGTTCATTAGCATTATATAATGTATTAAGCTACACTGTAGGCTTTGCTTTTTCATTGTAAGACGTCTCAGGAGTTTCACTCTTCAGGTTCCAGCAGAAGTCAGCCATCATAGCAGGGCTCCATTTACCCTTATTTCTGTTTTTCATTGACGCAATATTTTCGTATTCTTTAGGCATTTTAGCTTTGTCTCCTGTGAAAAAAGAATTTCTGCTGACCAAAGTCGTATGGTCTCAGTTATTCTCATTTATGACATTTCGACCTTCAAGGCTTTCAATAATTACCGGACAAACCCTGTCAGGTCCTTGACAATTAATCATTCGAAATAGAATGTAAAACCACATAAGGGTTTCAAATTCCGTTAAAATAGGCCGAATTGTTATGATGTTATTGCTAAAACAATATAATTCCTGAGCTAAACTTGGCAATCCTATCATTTTAAAGAGAATATAAAACAATATAAGGGTTTTAAATTTCGACCGACATAGTGAGATATAAAATCACATGCGACTAAAAACACTCTAGTATGCGAAAAAATAATATAAATAGTAACATCTACAAATATTAAATATAAAGTAAAAATAGGAAGCATCTCTAGTAAGTTACACAATTATCCATCGTTACGTAATCGTTCCCACGGACTTGGAGCTATATAACTATAAATATAAAGAATATAAATTCATCGGGTAGGTTGAGAAATACCTTAGGAACAGTCCACTAAATTATATCAAACTCCGTTTATAACTTCTAGAGTTGTCAGTTTATGCCCAATCCTGTTTTGCATTCAATCCCTACGGAACTATCAGTGTATTTAAGGTAAGTAAGATGGTAATTTATAAGAAACTGGAGGGTCGCAGAGAGAAACGGATGTTATATTTCTTATTCAATCAAAAAATACCCTTATAAAAGATTATTCTCATATAGATTATTCTCATATCAGTTTTTTAGTTGCGTGTGAATCTACATAAATCTCACTATGGCGGTCGGTCGGTCCCCGTTTTGATTTTTTTTGTTTTGGCAAAACCATCGGTTAGAACTTTAAGGAACTTTGCAGCTACATATAAAATTGTATTACTTTTTGATGCTCAATTAAGATTTTAATACCTAAAAACCAAGGTCTTTTAAAAAAGAATAAAGGAAGAGGAAGAAACATATGTTCTGGTTTTTATACTGTATTCCTAACCTAAAAGCTAAAGTTTTTTTTTAGCAAGATGCAAGAAAAAATTAGAAATGCAGTGATTGGAGCTAGAGGAAATATTACAAAGCTACAAACTATCTTTAGAAGTTGCGCTTTGCCCGCCACAAATAGTAAAATAATAAACATACCCAGACAAAATTGCCCTAAGATTCTTATTAAAGTATAATAATTATCTAATATAAATCAAATCCGTACAACATTAAAATTCTGAATAAATGTCTATAAAAATAATTATAACAAATAAATGGAGGTAGGATATCTGGGGGGAGTTTCTGAACACGCTCGCGAAATTATTGATATGTATAATGTCGCAATTTGCCTACAACTTCCAAATCTGCTAACAAAAATATTTTGAAGTGTACTAAAATTTTACGAAGCTCTTTTGGCTCATAATCCTGCCATTTCTCGATACTAATGATTCCTAAGCATCAAGGAAAGAGGAGATTCACCATCTAGGTGAATCTCAGATGCAGCATTAAGGGAATCGTTCAAGTTCACGCTATACAGATCACCTATATCCCTGGGAGTTTCGAAGGAGACAAGCACAAACACACATACACTCTATTTCTCTCTTGCCAGATAAAAATATGCTTTATTTTTTAATTGGTTATAAAACTGTTTCATTAACTTAATGTACATAAGTATTCATAGAGTAACTTGTTTTGAATATGAAGTTTAAATCCTTTTTTAAATAGACCAAGAGGCGTGCCCAAGTTTTACAAACACTCGGTTTAATAGGTTTCTTTTGAAAATGAGACTATTTGGCAAAAAAAACCGCTCGATAGAAATAAAGGAGTAAACACTCGAAATGTATAACTACATTCAAGGATTACCACCCTGAGTATTCATGCGATTAAAAAAGAAGAAAAAAAGAACCATCGGAATTCAAAGGTGAAAAACATTGAAGAAAATTGTAATAACAGAGTATTCTATCTAGCTACTCCCTAATTAGTATAAAAAAGTACCAAACTCTACTTCGAAGTACTTATTTTTCCTACCTGAAAAGTAGAATAGCAGTCCAAGAGAAAATTACCTTATTGCAAAATATTGAGAGAAAAAATTAACGTAAAGATAAATGATTGTCTTTTCTTGGAATCATTTACAAATGGAGATTTTTTGTGTTCTGGTCATTGATAATACTGAAGGTTCTAATGACACCCTTGAAATAAAAAGATCTTTCGTTACAAAAGTTGACCTGGTGCTGATTATCTATAAAATAAAGCTTGCCAAATCACTGGCTAGTAGTTGTATTCATTCCAGTAATGTTGATAATTTTTAAATGTTCCTTGATCCGGTAACAAAAATATTAAATACATATTTTAAAAACAAGCGAGCCAGATGATTTTAATTTAGCCACGTGACATAAAATTTACTAGAACGGAAGAAAGACCCGAGAAATTCCAGCCTATTAGCTTAACGTCATTTGTTGAAAAATTCTTGGATTTGTTTGTAACTTGAAAAATATTTCTTATTTGAAAAACCAAAACGATTAAACACGGTCCCAGTCGAAGTCGTTTAGGATAAATTGCTCATGTTTAACAAAGAAGTGTGTTTTATCACAATATGATAATAATATACAATCTTCCAAAATCTATTGATACAGTCTTTTTTAATTATAACACCATTTAATTCCTAACTATAGACACCTAATAAAACTTGATACTAATGGGATTAGAACAGAGCGTATTTAGTTCGTGTAGCTCTTTGAATAGACCCCTATATGTATTAGGGTACAATAGGGTTCAGGTTTCAGGAAGTGTTATTTATTAGATATTTTTATTGAAATTGACAGGGTATTGATATGAAAAATTTATATATTTACAACTATCATAAAAGTTGAACAAAAGTCAATAAGTAAAACAGATATCAAAGAGTTGAAACATGATTTACATAAAATTTTAGAGGGTGTCTAATTCAAACTTACTCCTTAAGATTAAACGGATTTGAAATCAATCCTAGAAGTATCCAATCCAATATTGGCGGATATTTCTTTAATGATTAAATAACTAGTGGCTGGAATGACCTACCAAAATGTCAATGTACTTGGAGAAATTACCGGCAATAGTGGACGATTTATGTCACCAATAAGAAGGAAAAAAGTATTAAAAGCTTGCCCGAAAATCAATACTATTATAAAAACGCATTTAAAAAAAATTCTTTTACAATTTTTACAATTCCAATTTCAGTCCTTCAGTTTTCATATTCCACTACTTGTAGTTGGATCTCTGTAGGCCAGTGACTAATGTATTGAATATCCGCAACTATGTACCCGGTCCGATTCCTGGCGAGAGCAGACAGACCTCTTCCTATTTGGCAGTGTATCGAGTCTGAGAGCTGCCCGCAAGCAGCTCAAGGCATTATGTACACCGCATACATAGAACTTGATATCATTATTCTCTCTTCTGTTGCCCCCAAAATTCGAAAGGTCTTTTCGTAACCTACTAAATGAATTCCATATGTAAACGCGCTGATGCATTTAAAGATGGCTCTCCCTTGGGCGAGGAAGAGTGTCGGATAGTGCCAGACAAAGTCTTCCTGTTCTTTCTACATTTTTACCAAAATGATAACAAGAACCTGATGCCTTTAAACCTCTTAGCAAACGATAATGTTACAGTCAAATTAATTTGATTATTTTGTATCTATAAAGTGCCCAAGCTCCAATCCAATGAGAGGGGTTTCAATTAATTAACTGAGCACCAGTGGGAGCTGGACTGAGTGATCATTTTTTATCTTTCTTATGTCTCGAGTTATTGCAGTTATTGTACATACAAACCTTAATAATAGGAAAATAATTTTCATCAATCTTTGATGCACATCTATGTAAATAAGGAGATAGGGGCCAGTTTGAACCTACTTGAAAAAATTGAATGAATCTACGATTGCCATATAGATAATTCTTTACCCGTCTATTTCTTATGTTGACTCACATATATATATATATATATATATATATATATATATATATATTTATATATATTCATATACGAAGACACCATTTTCACCAATTGCGAGTAAATTATTGTACACTGAAACAACATTTTGCGCACAAAGTTTATTGAGTCGGAACTATTTTCGGAATGAAGTTTTCCATACTATCCTTGGGTGGTGGATGGCTCCAGGGGCACGAAACGATGGTTGAGTCGTTGTGCTTTCTCCAAGGAACAGGGTTACGAGCTTCAAGACCTCAAAGCAGTCGCACACAGACACTTTGTTTGATGAGTCAGAGCAGCTGCTAGGTAATCTTTCATGTGGGAGCGGAGCTATTCCGGATGTCATTTGAAAAGGCTATCCACAGCCACTGTGTACTTTTGCTGATTGATGGTTGGTCACTACTTCTGCAAAGGCTTGAAAAGGGTGATTTTTGGCCCTTCAATGTCTTCAAAGTGTCTCAAAAGACGTCAGAGAGAACAATATCCAACACATGAAGGCGACACGGCAAGATCTCCAACTCCATTTGAAGATCTTCCTTCGATCCTGACGCACGCGACATTCTGTAAAGCAGTTCTGCTTGCCGTTGTATCGAAGATGAATCAAAATACTTCCTCGATAATCCTCGAAGACTCCAGCAATCCAAGAGAGGCTGCGTCCTAAACTTCTTCCGTACTTCGGGCAGCACTTGGAATACCCAGCAACTTATGGAATCCTTGACCAGTTGCGGGAATCGCAACCTTCTCCACTATATTCCCTCGAATCTCCTGCAGCATTTTCCTGTCCCAATGCAGCAGAAGGGAACCAGCTGCTTTAAAGTTCTTCCGGGCATCTCCTTCTTGGATTTGGATTGTGTCACGACGCGACCGCCGTATCGAACTTCAGAACAACGTCAACTCCGAAATGCCGTGGCCCAGAACCTTTGCAACAGCTCCAGTGACGAAAGGCACGCCACGATTTAGGAGATTCACTCGATCTAAGGCGCCGAAGACTTCAAGAGATTTGAAGATGTTCTTGGGTATCTTCGCTGGAGGACCAGATGTTCAGGCTGAAGTTGAAGGACGGTATTTGTCTTCAGCTTGTGACTACTCTGACGATGTGGAGCTGGAACTGAAAGCAGCAGCGGTTCCTTAAAATTTGACCTCTCTTTCATGGTATCTCCGATTGAGAGCAGCTTCTTGCTCCTTTCTCTTCCCACGCTTAGCCTCGATTCCAAGTTTCTTCGCGCCGATCTTTGCAATTCTGCACGATAAGATATCCTCACGCTGCACCTTGAGGAAGTCCTTGTCTTCTTCGTTGTTCCTGGTATGGAGGGCATCGCCGGAGCAACATTGAAGAGATCTTGGAGGTCATCACGGAACATTTTCTCCTTGACACAGTTTGAATCTTATCCACCAGTCCGATGTTCCTTGAGTGCTTGGTATTCGTCATGGATTCCTTGAAATTTCCTGCTACAAGCATCCAGCCGCTGTGTCGCGATCCTGGCCCTTTCCGATATGGTAAAGACCTCGCCAAATGCCAGGTTTAGGCCTTCCGTTGTGTTCTTCCTTTTCACGACGTGATGGAACAGGGAAAACGACAGCACATCACGCTTATTTGAAAGATAGGTCACATGACAGGAAATCAACAGGCTTGCAGAGAATCCAACACTCGTAGCTCGAACGAGTACTGATTGCCATAATCTGAAAATGAGAAGAAAAAAGAAGATTAAACGTGGGGCGACCTCTAAATATCATTGTATTGTGATGATATTTCGCAGACAAGCAGAGAAATGCAACATGAAATGAAGCAGTGGTATGGAGAAAGGATCTCTGCACTTTGAAATTTTACACCCGTTTTTCGGACCACCATAATTGATATATATATATAGAAAGATAGAGAGACAGAGAGAGAATTCTTCTACTCTAATATAATGTTCGGGATGAAATTTGAATAAAACTAGGTAAATGCAATTAAATTAATGAAATACCCGATGACCCGATGCAAATGTATAGGACAGATGTCACTTATTATTTATTTACATAACCATTGTTAGCAATTACTGCTTGCAGACTACTTTTCTACGTTGCTCTAAGTAGTTGGCAGAATTAAAGTGGTAATGTTAACCAAATATTTCTTAGATATATCCTCTGAGTCTTTTAAATTAAAAGCATTTCTTGCGTGGATTCGTGTCTTCCCTTCTCCAAAGATTCTCAGTGTGATTGAGATCTGGAGGATGGCTCGGACATTCTAAACCGTTGATCTTCCTTATACGAAACCATTCCTTAGTTACTGTCATGGTTTACCACATGGTAGCTCTATTGATCGTGCTGAAGGTAGCTAAATTTTTCACCAGTATTTCTCTATACATTTACCCATTTATAGTTTCATTAACTACATTAAGTCCGCGGAGGCATGTATATGAAAAACATTATATTGCCAATAACAAATGTTATTATTTGGTATGATATTTCAACGATCAACTGCATTGTTATTCTCCCTTGAAACATGGCTCGATGATTTCCGTTCAAGAAGTTTACGAAGAGATCTCTTCCTTAGTAATTGGTTAGAAAATCTTGTTGGGCCTCGACGTGTTTTATCAACAGTTGAGGGATATGTCTAAGAGTTCTGGAATGAAAGCTTACTCATTGGAGCCTCTTGCTAATGGTATTCATGCTTACTACCGTTTCTGTTTCTTGTAGATCCTTCTGTAGATTAGCTCGGGTCGTGAATGGGTTTTTCCTGACTTTCCGGGTTTCATGCTTTATACCAAATTTAGTAATTTTAAAAGGACCTCCAACTCGTGGCTGGTTAACGGCAATATATTCCTCCTATTTTTCAATGATGCCACTGAGTGTGTTAACTGGTTTATTCCGTTTAGAAGATAGTTTTCCTCAATCCAAACTATCGTTTTGATTATCAATAATCACCTTACGAACATCCTCTGATAGCACATTAGTCTAAACCATTCTGTATAACTTCAAGTGCATTGGCTGACACCAAATACCAGCTCATTCCTTCGATAAGCCTAGTAAATAGCTCCGGTGTAAACGATCGCATGTGACGTGGGTGATTGTGGTCGATTGAATGACCTTTCAAGCTGACGTGAAAGGTGTAACCATATTAAATGATAATCTCACAATACATGCTATTGTGTGTCCTAAAAATTTGGCGTCGGGGGTTTTATTGTTTTTGGTGAAAATTTGTTAAATTTTTTTTTATTTACCTTTGATTTGCTATATTGTACAGGTATTTACTAAGTTATATTCAGATTTATCGGATCCCATATTAAACAGTAGGTCATTGGTGGTAAAACAATAAATGTACATATATTTTTATATATATAAATATATAAGAAAAGGGAAATGAAAGTATGAATTCATTTTTATAATAATTTAACCTGAAGTGAGAGAAATGTTTACCAATTCCACAACTAAGATAGTGTCAAAAGTTATTTTATCTTCTTTTTCTTCTGCTTCCTCTCATCCCCATCCACTTTCCTTTTTCTTTTATTGTTCTCCTTTCTCTACTTTATTTTTTCAAAAGTAAATATTGCCATAGAGTATAAAGCACGGAAGAGGAATTTAAAGAGGAGTGATACGAGTTTCCTAAAAAGCTTGTGTTCAATTACGTGATCCATCGCCTTTTTGCACTTTTTGGCCACTGAATATCTTTCTCTGCTAGCTTGTAATAGAAGCTCTTGGAAAGAGGAAGTTCTTTCGTATGCTCTCCATTCTTCTCTGTTCTTCTCAATTGTTGAAATGTGTATTAGAGGGATGATATTGTCTTAAATTCCATTAAAACTTTGTATTTATCTGCAATTCTAGACCAAGTGCAAAGAAATAAAAAAAGAAGCTTGATTATATTTTTTGTCACACATCGAGATCTATATTAGGTATCGTACTTTTGATACAAAAGGGAAATGTGCATAAGTTATTGTCCTTTTTGGTACACATGGGATGTGTATCAGTTATCTTACTCATTGATACCGATGGAAATGTGATGCAGGTATTGTACTTTTTGGTACAGATGGGATGTGTATCAGTTATCGTACTTTTTGTACACATGTCGATATGCATTCTTCAGTGTAATTTTTGATGCACATATAGATGTTTATCAGTTATCGTACTCACGGAGCCCTTTAAATTGTAAGATGGCTAATTGGGTTGTTTTTTTGATGAAGTTTCTTTGCTTGACCTCTTCCTTTTTTCAAATCCGGAGTAGACTATGAGTAGATCTTAGTTTATTTTTGTCCTAATTTGATAGTTCCCTAGTTACTGTTGTTTCCAACATCATTATCTTCTCTTTTTCGTCTGTACAGTAATTCCTTTTTTTCACCTTTTCTTTATTTCCACTTCTCTCTATTTCTCTTCTTTGTTTATCCTCTGGGAACGCAATTTAAAAATAAGTACCGCAGATGGATAGGATAATTTACATCAAATTAAGGCGGAGTCAAAGCCTCTTGTTAGGGCGCATAGTTATTTAAGGGCTACTCCTTAGATGATTTTAGAGGTAACAAACATGTTTCTAAGAAATGGTCTGTCTCGACATATTTTACACAATGATGCGATGACACTTAATCACACCCCAAAATCAAAACTACATGATAAACGTATGTGAAGTTAAATTATGTAGAAGGCTCGAACCCCCTTGCTAGTTTACAGAAGAGACTACGTGGATATCTAGGAACACAATAGTGGAAAGTATGCTGAAGTTGGCCGTGTTTCGCACGAGAAATCTTTGCATAATAAGAATTTCTCAAACAATCCAATTTTGTTCTCCTAGAAAACCAAATAGTTAGTAACTGAAATTTAATTCAAATCCGATTAATGAGATGTGATCATAACCCTGTTTTTGCTTGCATATTATTATTATCATTATTATTAATTATAACACCCGTTCTATTCCTTTGGTGGTGTCTTCTTAATGGAGAATGAAATATGAATTCAAAATTAAGATAGGCATGGCAATCGCTGACACACCTCTGTGGACGATGGATCTGGCTTTGTTTTGGGAAAGGGAGGGAGATGCGTCGTAATGACTTTTGGAACCGCTTTGTACCATTCGTAGGTTAAGGGAGAGCCAACGGCACAACATCGGGTGAGTGTTAGTTGGAAAGCCTTTGGTAGATGCGTAGGTGAAAGTGTGTGGTGTGCTTGAGGGAAGGATGAAAACGAGACATCGATGGCAGACGGTAACTCCATATCACTGTCGATTTTTTTTGTTTTCGTTTTTGCTGGGAATCAAACCAGAAAGTTAGAGGTCAGAAATCGAACGTCCTTTCCATTAGCCTAGGACGGATATTCCCTTAATTTATCACCTTGGAGATCGATGCCTAAAAAGGAAAGGGAGGCGGGCCTTCCAATCGGGTGACATGTGAACCAAAGGATCTATAAACCTGCAACTCTCAATCTACGGACTTTTCTGAGCTGCATGCAGCAGGGGTCAGTGAAAGAAGAAGTGGTTTATCAGGCTTGTACTAGAATTTTACAAGCAATTGTCCCCACAAAGGTATAAATGGTGTAACTTGGGTGAACTTTATGAAGCTAACACTTGGGGTTTCTGTTTCTTTTCCGAACCATACGTCCATAATTGAATATGTTGCTTATTACTTTTAAACATTTCAACTTTCTCTATTTTATTTACTTTCTTTACCAATCTCTTCTCACAAATTTAGGGATTGGGTAGCCCTCTGTGAACCTCATTTGAACCATCCATAAACACCTATTGAACCCTCTCGGTACACCAATTCAGCACCCATTAAGCCGTTGCTGAATACCCATTAGGTAGTCCCTAAAAGGCAATTTAGTTCTCGTTCTATAGAATTTTGCCCCTCCAAGAGCACCAATGAGCCCTACTTGAACGGCAATTTAGTCATACTATTTCTCCATTTTATCCGCCCGTAATATCCTTTTAACCCTCAGGAGAGCGAAATGAGGCACCGAGAGCATGGCTTTTCTGTTTCGTGACACCCGGGTAGGACTCGTGGAGCATCGAATAATCTCTCATTTAGCACCCATTGATCCTCCCCCCAACTTAAGACCTTTGCGCAACAACAGCGACGTAATGTGGCACTGGCATGTTTCATTCGAATTTTAACACCTTTTGACTAGTCAGAAACACCTTTCGTAGCACATTTGGAGCCTTAGTGAAGGGGAATGTTCCCGTAAAAGGATTGACCTTCATTTAAACATAAGCAACGAACTATCCCTAGATTTGAGATTGTCGAGATAATGAAATACTTCGATATAGTTATTACATATAAGATTTTAGCAATCTTATTTATGATAAATAGCAATAAATAATTTTGCTCGTTGACCACCGGCATGACTAATTCGGAAATCTTTCGGCCAATTTACCTTAATTCAGTTCTTAGGATCTTAGTTGAGACAATCAAGAGATAGGATAATATATCATCTGTAGCAACCTGAACTAATATCTATAAACATGATTTTACCCATGGACGCTCATGTTTGCCTATGTTCTTGATACTTTTCACGAAATAATCGCAACATTTAAGCCAGATGAAGCTGTAGATGAGATTTACCTCGATGCCAAGAAAGTTTCCGCCATAGTTCCACTCAAAAATACTCTTGTCAAAGCTAAAAGCACTAAGTAATAAGTAGAAGCGTAATAAAAACCGCTAGTAGATTATTGTTACCTTTGAAAGTACTTCAAAATGGGCATCGGTGAAAAGTTTATCAACGGGCATCGGTTCGCGGAAGCTGTCATATTTAATAAATATATTTAACAACCTTGACATGATTACTCTACTTAAAATTCCAAACTTTTTAGCTGCGTGAGTATAGTACTATAGTCATTTGAAAAACTGCTGTGTCTTAGATATAGTATTAAAATGTTCGGAAACATAGTTGTTTCAATTTCTAGTGAATAAGTGTAAAGTATTATACAATATTATAAGAATATTCTAAGATGTACAAATACTATGTTATCAACTAATATTTACGAAGACACCTCACCATCAAGCTAGGCGGAGAAGATGTGGCCAGCAGCTAACGGCTAGCCGGGCAGAGGAGATTCTCGACTGAACCAAAGGCCACATGTAAGGGAGTAAGCCTTCTAAATCAGGAGTGGAGCCCCAAAGGAGGACCAGTGCGTTGTGCTCACTGATTCCGGCAGCTCATCAAACCAACCTGGGGGCAAATATACTACTCCGCATAGATAGATAGATAAAAGAAAAGGGGTTAGAGAGTAAAATTCTAGTGCGTCCAGAGCACCTCGACTCCCCTTTCACCTCTGGCTGCGTTTCGGAGCCAGAGGAGTGGAGGAAAGAAGTCCCAGACTCCCCCTCTTCCCCATTTGCCATCTACTCTGTGCCATTAGGTATCGGAGTAAAGGTTTAAGGAAGAGGAGAAAGAGAGAGAGAGGAAGAGGAGAGGGAGCGATAGTACAGCGAGAAACTAGTAGAAGATTATACAGGCGACCTAGGTTGTCATGACCCTATATCTAAACGCGGTGCTAATACCGCGGTGTGTATTGTCCCCCCTCGATTGTATATAGAGATCGTTAGTGAGGAATGGAAGGAAGTTGGAGAGTTGCGGACATTTGCAAGTTTTCTTGGTGAACAAGATAATCTCTTGCTCTTAATAAGTAGTTATTATTTGGAATTATAGTCAAAGAATAAGTACCTAAGTTCCAGGTTGATTGTGAATTCAATTGTTAACTTCAAACCTTTGTTAGTTTTTAAGTCTGTTTCTGGTAAGTATTTGTTAGTTTTACTTGCATGCTTTCGTTGTTATATAGCTATGTTCTTTATAGTGTGTGTAGAGAAATCTATATCCCTCCCTCAAAACTGAAGACTTGTTCGGTAACCACTAAGTCCTGGAATTTGGGCGCAGTAACCCTATTACCAAACCCCCCCCACCTTTCTCCCCTCGCCTCTAGTACCACCTGAAAGGCCTTGACACAACCACGGCATTCACTAATCATCACATTTCGGGTCCGGCTAGCCTAACATTGGTGAAACCGGCAAATTTTCCCTAAAAGGTGGTATTTAATTTGGCTTCATAGACGAAATTAGAGGAGCGTCGACCAAATGTCAGAAGGTGCCTTCAGAGCTAAGTGAAAGAAGCTCTAAGAAGCATAGAGAGAGGAGCAGGTTTAATTCCGAAGACCTCATTGCCCCTCTTTCCCCTACCCCTAGTGGGGTCGTGAAGTATATATGCCGATAACTTTAGAAGAAGAGAAGATCGATTTAGTCATCGAGACGACGAAGTCCGTCTAGAGGGCCGACAACCAACCAAAGGGACATAGAAGAAGCTCATGCTGAGACAATTCCTGGTGGTCACAACAAAAATTAGCAAATTGTCTCAGGAAGATCAGGTGTGCGATCGAGAGAACGAAGTCCGGCTCAGTGCCCTGCAAACCTACGAAAGGAATACAGAAGAAGCTCATGGTGCGCTAGTTCCTCGTGGTCACACCGAAATTTAAGTTAGCTTGTATTGAGAAACAAGCTCAACTCTCTCTCGTCAGAGAAAACCCCTATCCCATTTTACCCAAAAGTGTACTTTCTCAAACACTCCCCATTCGTCAAAAGATTCACTTGTTTGCTCATCGCTC
Source organism: Ceratothoa steindachneri (assembly GCA_963969495.1). Lineage (NCBI taxonomy): Eukaryota > Metazoa > Arthropoda > Malacostraca > Isopoda > Cymothoidae > Ceratothoa > Ceratothoa steindachneri. The sequence continues at coordinate 10,600,324 of OZ018322.1, forward strand.
GTCAGTACGAATTATTCCAAGATTAACCAGAAGATTGGAAGAAGCATGCTTTGCCTGTCCCGTTAGTGAAATCATCTTCCCAAGGGAACGTACTTAATGCCATCCGTCGCCCGTATCGAATTCCTCTGTGGTTCTTTAATCCTATGCCAGCGCAAGATAAACATCTGGAAGGTCTGTGAATACGTCCACGCGTTTGCCTGCAAACAACATTCTTGCGTCTACTTAAAAATTGAGGCCAAGCTCAGTCTCCAACCAGATTCCCTTCTGGTTGTTTTAAAAGTTAAATTAATTCGATTATCTTTTTTTTGAAGGTCAATTAGCCTTCAATATTAAATTGAGCTTTATATCAACCATTACTGTACATTAATTTGTGTAATTTAGCAAATCTCACTTAAACTCGTTTAATTTCTAATTGTGTAGTTTGTTTTGTTAGATTTCATTTTTTGGTTCATGTTGTAATTAAAGCTCGAGTTTCTTAGAAGTATTTAATTCAATCCTCGAAACGCTGAGCATGGCACTTCGGTTATCTTTATCGGTTGTCATACTCATGATTTTGTCATTGTTGTATTCACTTCGTTTTCAAATTGTTCAGCTCCTCTTCTATGTGGATATATCTTTCACCTCTTCTTCGTTACTTATTCTAATTCTGCTTGGGAACAGTCGGTGATTTCTCCATCCAGCTCTCAATACTATTTGATTTGTAAGTTCCTTTCTAATCTCTTCTCGTGTCTTATCAATGAACGCTTTCGCCCTTTTCATAATAACCTTGATAAGGGGTTTGATATTGTCTTCTATATGTAGTTCTTCTATTCTAAGTCTCTCTATCTTTCTTGTATTAGAAATAAGGTACATGGCCTTGTTTTGAATCCTCTGTAATTTGAGAAGATTATTTCTCTACAATGTACACATCGCAATTGTCGGATAGATTAGCGTCGGTTGGACTATCGAATTATAAATTTTCGTATTGTTCCGTTGGCCGAGCATTAATAGCTTATAGAGAAGTTTAATTTTCTTTTTCCTTTTTATACTCTGTCGGTTACGTGTTTCCTGTAAACGGGTTTAGTTATACTTAGACCCAGTATTTTACAATCATTGCTGTATATTAGGTTGGTTCTTATTTGTATGTTATTTTATTTTAGCAGAAATCACCCTCTCACCCTCTCATTTATTTCTCCATTGAGAGTAATTAATATATGCAAAATATCAGCTTGATATATTATAATTTAGGGTCCGCTCAATGCGGAAGTGTTTTTTTATCTCTTGCTGCGGGTGAAGTTAGCTGTCTATGGGTTTTTGCCATGCTTTTTTTATGTGTAAAATAGGCTATATTTGGCTTATTCATTGATAAAATCTGAGCTGCTTTTTCAGTGAGAGGGAGAAATAGGTGTTTCGTATCATTAGAGGAACACAGGTGCTCCTTAATAAATTGTAAATTTCAGCGGTGCCGTATGTAGGTGAGTTTTGGCAGGATTTCCATTTCTTTATCTTTCCACTTCTACATCTATCCATTGTGCTGATATTAAAATTATTTTAGGGTCTAGTTCTCTAAAAATATTTTCAGCGATATATTTCTTATCTCTCCGTCCCTTTGTATTTAACTGTAGAATTTTCAAATTCCGCTTGTCCATTTTGAAAGTTATTCTATGTTCTTGTTTTCTTTTTTCTTTCATTTTGTTTACGGCTACACATGTATTCTTGCTTTCCTTTGCAAGAGATTGATGTATACGGAACCGGAGATTGTTGCCTTGGGGTTATGTTCTTGTTCGTACTCAATTTTATTTTCTTTTAAGCTTTTCTTCTCGTTACTCTAGTATTCTGAGCAGATTCCTCGGTGCTGCTCTCTCTTTCGGTTTCATAAGTTTTGGTATCTTCTCTTTCTTCTTTTTAATTGTTCTCCTTTTGTTTAGTTTCTTCTATCACTTCTTCCTGGTTTTCTCGTTGATGTTTACTTTAAGGATAGCTAAGGAGTCAACTATTTTAGGAAATTTCCTTGGTTCGAGGCCGTTTTCTTTTAGCATACTATTCAGAGTGCTTGCATAGATTCCTGAGCGAGTTTTATTCATGATGTGAGCGCGAAGTATGCAGGTAAGAATTTTGCATTTAATTTTCCATCCAGGTTTATCTTTGCCTCTAATCTCGGTTGATGCAAGGCATTTTGGGCTGCAGGGGCGTAAGACATTTTACTTGGTCTTTTCATTCTTTCCTCGATCTTTCTTCTTTTAATTATTTTCTCTCCCTTTGGGCACGGTATATCCAAAGTCCCGTAAGGCCCTCCGCAGTTACTTTATTCCCTGGCTGCATTCTGGCAGTTGCGATATAGGTGGCCCTCTGTTCCGCACTCAGAGCAAATCAAAAAGTCCTTTTCGGGCGGTCTGCGGTAATATGTTCTTCCATTAAGTAGCACCAGAAGCGGATTTGTATTTAGCAATCGTGCCTCGTTGAATGTTGGCTTGTGGGATCCTGGTAAATAATGATGTCAATCCCTTTCCCAAAATTTGGAAAGCCATGTCCGTATTTTGACATACTATTTTGAACACATAGATATGTTCTTTAAATTAAATAATTTCTTGAACTTTCAGCCATGGTTGTCGGATTTCTAGTTCTTCCTTAATTTTCTTTTGGGGAATTCATTCCAACCCATGGTTCAACCTTTCTACAAACCACACTTTTATTAGAAGAGATATGTTGAAATGATTTTGACATGAGGTTGAGTTTCCTCAATGTTGTGCTGCTATCCGAATACAGAAGTTTTTCCACGTACTTGTTCTTGGGACATAAAACGACGAATCTCGTCGGTACTTCGATGCATTTTACGAAAGGGATTTACAGGTCCGTAAATATCCGATGGGCAACTTCTTGTGGTGTTCTTTCGTGTATAGGTGGTGTAAGTCACTAGGAGAGTCGTTTGATAAAATCCATTTCCATGATAACTAATGATGCCAAAAATACATTCCTACTGGTTCAATCCGCAACCCTCCTGGAACCTTAATAGGCCTAATTTATCAGACACCTCTCCAGCGTTTTCTGCTCGTGTGTTTAAGTGACTCCCTTCTCCGTGCCCCCTAACAGAGCATCCTTCCGGGGTTCACTATACCATACTATTAAGGAAGTATGGCGCAGTAAGTATTGCGTTATGTTGCGTAAGTGATGAAAAGGCGTGAGAGTTAAATAGCGCGAAATCTGAATAACACTGGGGAACACCCTCTATTTGGTGAATTGACAAAGTACATTTTCCAACATAATTTGAGCACGTGGAATTGAAATCCGAAATCAGATTCTCTCTAAATGCTAAAGATTTTTTGTAATATCAATAACTAATATTATACAATAATTTTCACTTTATCACCCCTATCGTCAGACCCTGATGTAATTTTGAATCATCCTTTTGCCTTATTTATAGTAAAGCAGGTTTTTTGCACAAACATTTTATTTCATATGAAAAGATACTTGATTTACACATTAAGATTACAAATACTGACCGTACATCAGGCTGGAGGGCCTCTTCTTGTATTCATTCGGGCCAAAATTTGCATTTGTAACTCTTTCTCTTGTAAGTCTTCTCTGGCTGATCTCGTCTAATCGTCCAGATGTAGTCCGTCATCATATGTCTACCATAGTGACCTTGGTAGCGCTCTTCCAACGTCACAAATCCTGATAAAAGCGTTCCCCTTGTTCGTCGCTCACGGCTCCCAGATTCTCTGGGAATCGGTCGAGGTGACAATTTAGGAAATGAAGCTTCACACTCATGTTGCATCCCAGATCACGATATCTACTCGTAAAAGCTTATTTTTAACCAAATCCTCGTAGTTATGTGCTTTTTTGTTTTCCAAGATGTTACGAACAACGGCAGAAAATAAGAGCCAGGCTGCCTTCTCTCTTTCATTCATGGTGTTCACGAATCTCGAATGACTCAAAAGTCTTCGGATTTGGGGACCATCAAATACTCCTGCTTTTATTTTTTCGTATGACAAAGCAGGAAACGCCGATACTATGTGCTGAAAACAATCAATGTCAGTGCTCAACGCTTTGACATACTGCTTCATGAACCCCAGTTTGAGATGAAGTGGAGGAAGAACGATCTTCTCTCCACTTATGATTGGATCATTAACAATGTTTGGTATTCCTGCTTCCAAAGTTTCCCGAAATGACCCATCTTTTGGGGACTAGGGTTTGTCACGGGCTTGACTGTCCCACATATATATATATAGCATGGAAACTTTATATATCCCTTTGGCTAGCCAAGGAGGAAGTTGGCCATCTTAAGGTCTACATATATGATCCAATTGTCTTCATGGTACTTAAGTAAATCCATGACCATCATATGTCATCGTGAGTTTCTCGCAGATAGACAAAGTAACCGAGAGGAACTGCCCTAAAGTCACTACCATTATACAAAAGGACACACTTGAGGCTACGCCTGTAGCTATCCAAAAGAAGTCTCCAAACAGCAGAGATATAGGTGCCAATTTCTAACTCGGTAAATAGACCAGAAGAGTAATATTTATTGTGCAGAATATACGTTTTCCACGTTTTAACCCCTTCTAGACTTTGCCTCCTTTATCTAGGTATACTTTACTAGAACGTAGATCAAATAAAGTAGAAGACAATCTGAGCCTTCATACTGCGCTGCATCCCTTTGCATGACAACTCGGAGGTCGAAGAGAGAGCTTGAGGACTGCGTAACCCAGGATCTCCATGCACTTTGTCCAGGCCTGCGTCAAAGGAGAGAGGATACGTGGGAATAAATAAGAGCACGCAGACGACAGAGTGCAGAGTCAGCTCGATCGGACGAAAGCCTCTTCACATGCAGCAACTGAAACAGAACCTGCCGTTCAAGGATCTGGCTGTACAATCAGAGCCGGTGCTGTAGTTTTACAACAAACTAACTCCAATGACGCTATCTACATTGTCTTCCCAAACAGAAGGTTTCCAACAGCAATTAATTCTAAAATTGCTCCTTAGAGATGTCAATTCTTCAAATTGTTTTGGAAAACCTTAAGTTAACTACGATATAATCATATACATCAAAATAATTAGCAATAAATAATTATAAATAAATAAGCGATTAAACATTGCCTTCTGTCTTCGAGACGTTCTGCAAAAATGGGATTTACTTATTAACAGACTGAAACCGTTTATGAAAAATTTCCATCGATATCTCTGATTTTAATAGCACACGTTCCCTGGAGGTAGTTGGTGGAGGAGCTTGTCGTGCTCTTTTTGAAGAGTAGCTCGTCCGTCATGGGTCTCTACTGTGCTACACGAAGCTGTTTTCATGCGACAGCGTCCACACCTCGGTACATCGCTTCGACAGGCGCGCTAAACCACGTTGTGGGTAGCCGATTGGTCTCAAACCCTCGGTGCGTTAGGTTGTGTTTACCCTAGCATGTGAAGTAGAGTCCGGTGGATTGGGCTGGCGAGATCACCTGGGAGATCCAACGGCCATTAAGGCGGTATTACAGGGATTGTGAAAAGCCGAGGGCGGGACCAGGCACTTAAGACGTAACGATCATCCACTGCAGCCAAGGAAGTCTCCATTCGTGAAGATCCTGCGTACCACTGGCCTCTGATTCCTGAAGCCGAGGGAGCGGGCCTGCCCAGGGAACCGGCATAACCACTTTAAAAGCATTCACGCAGAGGTTTGGATCTCAACGTTGAAATCAATGGACTACTACTAATTATTTATATAATTTTTAGATCCCCGAATATACATTTCTCTGCTGTTAACAATTAAAGATATTTGTCCTTTCACATGAGGTTGGAAAATTAATTAAAGTAATAAAAAAAATGTTAATCGCAATATTTTAGAGATATCATTAATTAAACATTAAATTAATATATAAACCATAAACAATATATAAATCATAAACAATATTCCTCATTAAAATTTGACCACAAATCATCATTACTAACTCTATAATTTAAGAAGAGGATTTTTTTCAGTATTTGAATAATATTTTCATCTTAGTTTGGTTATGACATGTTTTTTTATCAAAATTATTTCTAATAATTCTTTTATAATATAAAAAAACAAAATGGTGAAGTTCAGAAATAAATATATGTATCGAAATTTTGTGAATTTTTTAAAACCCAAAGAATTACAAATGGTGAAGTTCAGAAAATTTAACCATGGATGCCTTTTTAGATTGTAAATTCTAATCTTAGTAATGAAGCCATTGCCTGGTTATGCAAATACTAAAAGAAATCCCCTCCTTAAATTATAGACTTAGTGGTGATAAGAATTTAAGATAAGAAGACTATCCTGGGGGAAGTAATGTTTTAAAATAATGCATTAACGTACAAAAACAATAAATTATATTCATTTTATTAGAAAATGTCCTATCTAATATATTTATAACTAAATATCCCCCACACTATTTTTCATCAAATAAAAATTAATTAAATTGTCCGTCTTTGAACGAAATTCAACGTAAAGTCAAAATGATTATTTGGGCAACTGTATCTAGGTCATAAAATTTCTTGAAGATATTACAATCTTTATGGAAAAATTTTAAGGAGAAATATGGTTTATGATACAGAGCTAGATATTTTGCATTTAAATCGAGAGCTATTGTTCTTTCTTATATAAAATGCCTGTCTTCTACCAAGAGAAACGACCATGTAATATTGGATCACGTCCAGACGGTCAACATCAAAATTTATTCCTGAACTTAGAAATAGATCGTACGAGGAGAAAGTGAGGCACTTCATTTTGCTGTAACTGAAAGATCGGCATCTGATCCAATAATCTATATTATGTCTACCGATTTGAGCTAGATTTGACACTATAAAAGAACTAAATTTCTTTTCTTATATAATAAAACAAACTTTGAATAACTTGTCGAGAAATATCGAAAGAATTACCATAAATTCTCGTATTTTTAAAAATGGAATCGTAAATATTGCCTTAAAATGTTATTTCGGTAATAAAATTGTAAAATTAATTCTGTATCTGCTGCCTATCTTTAAACCCTCATTCACCTGTAACTTCTACCCTCTATTATCATTTAACTAATCTCGAGCGAATCTTATGGTCTTTATTTCTTTTTAATTCTTAAATTCTGTCGATTAACATCCATTGAACAGTCATGTAAAATTGAACATCACCATGACCCCTTTGGTACTCCAGACTTAGACCTAACAAACCTCTGGACTCGGGCTAAACCCATTGATTGCTCTCCCTCCTCCTTTGGAACCCTTCAAGCAGCGAGGTAGCACAGTTTCGGGGTATATCTTTTGCACTGAAACACCCATTACGTCACTCAACACACATTGATTTGCCGTAAATTCCAGTAAGTTCGCCAAATGGGATCCTTGGTCCAATTTTGCATCCGTTTTCCCCCCTTTTGACTCTAACAGGACATACGAGAATATGTCCCGGCAAAACTTTAAAATGTGTAATGGGCCAAATATGTTCAGCTATAAGAAAATAATCGCATGTTTCAGTTTTTTATAAGCTTAAGGATACATTACACAACTAATTTGAGTCACGTGGTCTTCAAATGTTTATTTGACTCGAACGTGAAAGGTTTTTCCAACAGACTGATTATAAATTTTCAAAAATTTTGGGGATAATAAGAGTGAGTCTTATATATATAACTTTATAATAATTTTAACAGATTAGTAACATAAAATGATATTATTGTAATATTTATGGATTATATGGTACGATAACTAATCACTGGGATACAAGTGTCACATCCAAGTTTTAGAAGCATCTTTTTTCGAATAAATGTTTCTCATCCGACTTTTTGAAGCAGCTTTTCTGGGATAAATGTTTCCCATTAGACATTTATAAATATTTTGTATCATAAACCTGAATTATATATAATATATAATTGTCGTAGAATGCCCCCCCTCCCTTTTTGTTCTATTCTAAGAGAGCTAAGAATGTCTAATATATATTGATATCTGAATATCTTAACGAACGGAGCCGTTCCGAAACACGTAAGGATATCGAGAGAAACGCAAAATAATCCCCAAATAAACTTATATTTAAACTTTGACCATTGAATACACAACATCTAAACATTTACTAAAGCAATACTCTGAATATTATCATAAACAAGAATTAATTTAATTAGTTTACCCACAAAAATTATTTAATTTCTCTACACACAACAATAAAATAAGAATTAGGCTTACGGACTCATTTGGAGTTTAAAGGACCTCAGAAATGTTATTGACTCAGGACGAGTGCCGTCTGTCCAGATGTAGATGGGCGAAATTACACGGTCGTTTTGGCGAGGGTAGCAGCTGGGAGGTCCACACGTTCTTCCGGGGAGGGGGGGGGGGTTCCTCAATGACGAGAACAAATACGGTGCTTTATGCAACACCTAGGCAGTCGTGGTCTCTCTGGCGAAGGTGAGTCGAACTTAGTTCTTAAATCAAGTTAACTTGGAATGCAGTGTGACCACCGAGTAACGAGCTCGAAGAGGAGCTTTTCTCCTTCGTTACTTATTTCCTTATGGACGAGGACTGAACTTGGGGAGGGTCTTCTTCAAGGGCGACGATAGAGAAGGGGGGTTTCTCTGACGAGAATAAGTTACTTAAAGTTCGCCGATGCCTGGGCCGGATGTCTTTGCGGTAACCGCCTTGAGACTGCCCTACGAGTGAACGAGGGGGGGGGGGAGTGACTATTCCCCTACAATCATCATCACTAACTCTATAATTTTAGCAGGAGTTTTTTTTGAGTAGTTGAATAAAAATTTCATCTTAGTTTGTTTATGACTTGTGCTTTTTTTCTGAAAGTTATTTCTAATAATTATTTTATAATATAAAAAAACAAGGTGTTAAAGATTAGAAATAAATATAAGTATCTAAATTTTGTGAATATTTTAAAACCTCAAGAATTACAAATGGTGAACTTCAGAAAAAAAAATTTTATATATCATCTTCTATTTTGAAAGGGGAGAAATTTAGTTTAGAGTTCCTTTTTAAAATTATTATAATTGGCAAAGTTTAGAAAATTTATAAAAATTTAACCATGGCTGCTTTTTGTTAGATTATAAATTTTAATCTTCGTAGTGAATCGCCAGTTTCTCTCGTAGAGGGAAGTGGCGAAGCCTTGTCTGGTTATAATAATAAAATTATATATAACTTCATTCATTTTTATTAAATTTTACTTTAGGCCTAGCGATTTGATGCCTAGTGCAATGAAGTCTAAATGCATAAAAGTCTAATAGGACACATATGAACAATTAAATTCTCCATTGAATTCCTAAATATTTATAGTTTTCTAGATTAATAAGCTATAATTTATGCTTTAAAGTCATAAAAGGTCATTTTCATAAAATATTAATATAATAATGAATTTAGAATTAAAAAGGTTAAATACCTATTCATTCCTCCTATAATACCCTTGATACCCTACCTAATAACGCATGAAACTCTCACTGAATCGTTTGAGCTTTCCCTGAACAGCCATAGAAGATTCCTTGAGCAACCATCCAGCGCATTGAGGCCTCCCTGACCGCCCATTTATTTCTGCCTGAACTTAAACACTCTTTTTATTGAGAAGGTGTGGCAGAGGTGCCGAACCTTTGAAACACACATTAAACCGTAACTGTACAGACGTTAAACTCTTCCTCTACATCCATTCATCATTTTCTGAACATTCATAGAGCCCCATCGTCCTAAATACCCTTCGAGTCTTCAGTTGAACAAATAAGTGTTGAGTTGGTGAACATAAAAGGGGTGTTCCAACGGCAATGTCGGTCCTCACTAAACAATCGAGAGCTCCCAAGAAAACACATTGTCGCCGCCCATGACCAATCCATGAGTCGTTCTTAGAACCCTTAAGACCTTTGTTGTGGTAATGTTGGTGTTGCTTTAGAGCGCTAGTCTAATCTTATTAATTATGAAAGACAACAATACTTCAATATTGGCAGAGTGAAAATTTTAATTACCTTATTGTGGAGAGAGTGTCACAGCGTTTAATCCGTTTTAAGGAGAGAGACTGTTAAATACGTAAAGGATCTATTGAAACACCAGAATTATTCAAAAATAAATATATGTTTTAAATTTATCAATTGACTACAAAAAAAATATTTACAATCACGTAATAAGTTTAACGGAGCTAACCATACTTGAAACCTGGCCTATTTTAGAAGCTATTCATTCATTTACAAATTGAAATAGGCTCCAAGTAAACAAACCAATTGCCGATTAGTTTTTTTGTGACACTTTTAGATTAACATTAAACTTCAAATTAAATTTTACTCTTCTAACTGTAAATATGACGGAGATCACTAAGAATTGTTTTCATACTTCAGTTAATTTGAGTACCGTAATAAACTCATACTAAAGCAGTACGAATATAAAGTCATTTTAACTTACATGCAAGAAAGGATCAGGGTGAGCCGGATGTCACTGGATGGATTTTCTCGCGCTTCGTTGTGTTGGAGCGCCCGATTGTAGATTTTCCTTGAGATGGGAGGGGGATAGGGGAATCCGATGTCTAATTCTTCGGTTGTACGTAAAAACTAGGGGGGAGGAGTTGTACTCTCTGGCTCAAGGAGTTCTCTTCTGGATGCGCCCTGAAGCCTCTTTTTATCTTAATCTTCTTCGAGAGGTTGCCCACTGAATTTTTGGGTATACAAGGAGCTTTTGAATTTTCTGGATAACTTGGATCTTCCTCAGGTATGGTTGTTTTTTCTCTCTTCGGTATTAAGATCGCAATTTGAGAGTCACTCGAAGGTGACTGGTTCTTCTATTATCTTACTTGCGAAATTCCTGTTTGGCACTAGGAATTTTGGCCCAGCCAAGCTTTTTACTAAGCCTGTGCAGGATACTTCAGTTTGGCACCGATACAAAACGTAACGTTCTGAGGTTTTTCGAAATTTGGGCGAGGGATCCGTCTTCTTGAACTGGTCCTCTATCGTCTTTCACCGAATAATCCTTTCTCTTTCCTTAAGGGGCTTATTTATAGCCTGGCGACCGCCGCATCTAAGGGCGAAGGGGCGAGGCCGCAGAAGGGAGAGCAAGGGGCGAGGCCGCAGAGGGGAGAGCAAGGGGCTAGGACGCAGAGGGAAGAGCGAGGGGTGACGAGGGTTACACCGCGGTGCCCAAGTTGGCTTGTTAATTAGAGGTACCACTAACCGATACCATCCTTGGTGTTCCTTTTGACTGGCACCGCTTTTTGTGGCGATTTAACCAAGGCCCTCTGGATTTCGTAGGTAATTGGATCCTTTAAGCGTTGCGTAATGGCCCTTGGTGGTCACTTTGGCACAACGGCTCGCTCCCTACTACTTATGCGGCAGGGAGATAAAAAAAGCGTAGGCCGTTTCACTGTTATTCCGTCGGCTAACGTTCCAACTCCTCTTTTCATTTTGCTCGGTTCTCTTGCTCTCTCCGCAGATGGGGAGCGGACTTTAACGTATATGTCCACCTGGCCCTGCGGGAGGCTTTATGTTGTAATTTTTCTACAACCTTCCTTGACATTGCTTGATATATTTCATCGGTAGTTCTTATATCATATACCAATAAAAATACATTTAGCGCTCCAAATGCAAGTAATACCATTTCTTCATTTAATTCTGTCATGTAATTTCAAAGTGTTTTCACTCTCCATAATTTTACAATTTTATGTCTTAGTTTTACAAATTTTATGCACATAATTAATTAAAACTAGTCGATTAAAATGGCTCTCCTTTGGTGCCATAGTTAACATTTTTTCCCAAATATAAATTTCTACCAATCTCAAGGCAAAACTATTGTTAAAGTTTCAAACTAATATTAAAAGCTAATTTTAAAGTATAAATTGTTTAATAGAATATGCATTTTGTTGGTATAAAGTTATCACTTTTCCTAAAATATATTACGAGAATTCCGATCGAAGCTTAACTCATGGAACAAAAGTTTAGTGTAAAATTGAATTAATATTCCTTTTAGACGATATTAATATGATTAAAGCTTGAAGGTAACCTGCCAACATACCTCTGTTGGTTTGTTTTCTCTTAATAAATAAATTCCTTTAATACGTAGTACTCCTTGATTTATTGCCCTGGAAGAAAGTGACATAGGCAAAGGTTTAGGGCTTCGATTCATTATTTAACTCCATCTTATAAGATCTGAATAGTCCAAAATTTCATGCAGTGGAAATAAAAATCGGTGTTAGATGAATGGAGGGAAAGGTACAAAGTTCTATAATGGTAATAAGAAAAGAAAAACGTAGTAAGTAACTAATAATCGAAAGAAATAGTGTAAGGAAGATAATGTAAATTCGGATCTTTAATGGAGTTAGATTTGATACTAGTCGAAGAAATAAAATTTCTATCTTCATGAAGGGGTTAAACACCGAGAGACACCTGGATTCATTCTCTCTTACGTGTCATATGACCAAATGGTTTAGAGGTGTAATTACATTAGCTCAAACGAAGAGAACTAATCGGCACGAACAAAAAACGCGATTAATTAGTATTGAGTTGAGTTGCCTATGTACAAAATATACTTGTGAAATAATGAAGACAAGAATTTACTTGGATTGTTTGGTTTCAATTAATTAAAGCTAATCAAATAACTCTCTAGTGAGTTAGAAATTGATAATAATTTAGACTGGCACTATTTCCATTTGTAATGCACTAGGCAGCATTTTTAAAATCTCCTAAAGAGGTAGTCAGATGTACCCTAGGCAGCTATTGTACAGATTGTTCTAGAAAAATGCGTGTTTTCATGGTCCAACACCTCCAAGAGGATTTGACGCCTATCCTATCTTGCTTAGCTTTCACTTCCTTTGTATTCACAACTCTTTATAGATAGGTCTCATGATAAGTTTTCTGGCGGAGATGTATAGCTTATTTTAGGCTTTTTAAATCTAAAAAACTAAAAAGATTATTTCTAAAGTACAGTAAAGGTAACAGTATGTTCAAAAGTGGATAGTAAACTCAGGCAGATTTATGAGATAAGTGTAAAAGAAGATGAATGAGCAAGAGAAAACTACCCCTGAGTAGATCTGAGAGGACAGAATAACTTAAACTCCAAGTGTTTACCACATAAGTTGACAGATAAAAGAATATTGAGGGGAGGGCGTAAGTAAACAGACAGATGTTAGGAGATTAGGAGGCAGAATTACCTCGCTGGATAGATTAGAGAAAAATAACTGGTGAGATTAGATCAACGGGCAGATGGTAGAAGACTAAGTCGCAGAATTACGTTAGCTCTCATTAAAATCAGAAGATTAAGTGGTGAAATTACGTAAACAGGCAGATGGAAGAAGATTAGGTATTACGCTAATGGAATTATGAAAGTTGATCAACTTGGTTAGATTACCTGGATTGGCAGGTGTTATAAGGTTAAGTTGTGAAATTTACGTCGGCGGACAAATGGCAGAAGATCAAGTGGCTATATTATTTCAACGGATAGATGATAGATTTTGTGGCAGAATTACGTCAGCTGACATTAGGCAGAAGATTAAGGGGTGTAAGTACGTCAACTGACATATGGCACAAAGATTAATGACGAAGTTATATTAGCAGGCAAATAGCAGAATATTACGTAGAGAGAATGAGTCAACGGGCAGATGTTAGAATATTAATTGGCAGAAGTATGTCAGCAAATATATGATAAAATATTGAGTAGTGAGATTACGACAACGGATAAATGGTAAAATATTAATAGGCTGAATTTTACTAGCCTAAAAATGGCAGAAGATTAAGTATTGAGAGTAGCCCAAGGGGCAGTTAGGAAAAGATTAAGTGTCGGAATTGCGTTAGTGGACATATGACAGAAGATTGAGTGCTGAGAATATGCCAACGGGCAGATAGTTGATTATTAATTATTTGAAATTGCGTCAGCGTATAAATGCTAGAAGATCATGTAATGAGATTAGGCTAAAAGGGAGATGGTAGAAAATTTAATGGCGAAATTACGAAGCTGCCCTATGTGTCATGTCGGCGGGAAGGAAATCAGGAATTCATCAAATAATTACCCGGCAAAGAAATAGGACAATACAGTGTGTGCTTATTTCTTTTTGCTTTAATTGGCTCGTGTGATCTCTTTGTTTGAGGCTGAACATTACCGAGGGGATTAGGTTTTATTCTTGCTTAAGTATATGGGGTACCTTATTGGTGTAATATGATTTTGTGTAATTCCTTGTCTTGAACCGTCACCAGAGTGACCTATGTATTTTGTCTAGGCTAATGGTGGTGCGATAATATGAAACACCTTGAGACGCCACGATAACCTGGAATGCGGCCATTACAGAGAGCATCGACAAGTGTGAGAGCCCAGAAGGTGCCATCTGAAGTCAGGCAAAGTTCGCCTCGCTGTCTCAAGAATCTTTCTCGCGCTCGCGCTAAAAGGACGAGTCTATTCTCGTCTCCTGAAGCTTCTGACCCTATAACTCTCCTTTTCGAACGGATGGGGTGAAAAACCCATTCGCAACCTTTACATCCTCCAGCGCCAGAATTAAAAGACATTAAGTTTACCTCCGGAATAGACATTATTCAGAGACTATTGTTTGAACTTTGCTCAACTCTCCTGTGCAAGTGCTCTCACTCTGCTCTCCCTTATCTGTGTAAGCCTCATCATCCGCTTAGTTTACGCTTAAGGTCGTTCACGCGTCCCTCGGTCAATATTGTCTGTTTGTTCGTACAGTGACCGTCTTCACCACGTCTCTTCCCCACCTTAGCTGCTGAATACTCATGTAAATCTAGTATGTATTTAGCTCATTCTAAAACTACTTTTGAATTTGTAACATAATATTCATTTATAAATACACATATAGCTGTAAAAGTTACCTAAATATCACTTTGAGAGCAGAAGAAGCTGTAGAATTTCCGAATATTTGACAATGCAGACGAAGTGGTCGCTGCCTTGGATGATAGAATACTGGAGTTTTGGAAGATCCTGATCATCAGTGCATTGAAACTGTAGTCAGTGGGTCTAAAATAGCTGAAAATTAATCTGAAATTCAACCTCTTCAACTACAAGATCGGCTTAAATTTTATGTTACTTCATACATTGAACTGCAGTAGGTGATGAAAAGTGTATGCAAAGCGGAAGTTTTTTAACACATAATGCAGACTCTGGAGAATTGCTTGACATTTGAACATGCAAGCATTTGCAGGTACGATTGATAAGTACAAATATATTCAGTAGTTGTGAATATAGATTGTTTAATTGCTCACGTTGTGTCAGAGAGTAAGATATAATCCAGTAAACAAATATGTTATCAACATACTACCAGTCTTTTGCTTCGATGCCATAAAAGTCATCATCAGGAGCAGCCAGGAAGAGATGAACCTAGTTTTCACCGAGCCTATTAAGTAAGACCAATATTTTTATTGGCTGAATAACTTCTTCGAGGCACCACTGAAGCCAGAAAAAACAAAGCATTAATGAATGAATGATTAAATTCAATGAACATATTATTTTGCACTATTATATAAAACAAGATACTAAAAGGGGGTTTCATGATTCGTATCCAAGCATGATCCGAATTTGGATATATTTATAAAATGTAGCCAGACGTTGAGAGGAAGAGAGATACGGAGGTTGGTCTTAGCGAGTCAGTCGTTCTGAATTTGTCAGGAGCCCTTAATGTTGGGGTTGTGCATTGTAGTAAGAAATTCTTTTTACATTACGAAGACTAAGGAAAATATTAGCCGAATCGGTCTCAATGAATAAGCAATCTGTTACTAAGTATATATGTATATGAATATTTGCTTTTCTCTCTAATCTACTTTTATGTAATTGTATATTTATCGATACTTTATATCCGGAAGCTACAAATATTAATATCAATAATTTAAGTGACATTTACGTATGTTATTTTTCAGTTTCTTCTGTATTACATTACTAAAGAATATTAAAAAGATACCTGAGATATTAGACCATAATAAATATTTAATAAACACACAATTGTATATTAATTAGATTCAGCTTGTGATATTAAGTATTTCGGGAAATAAAAGAAAAGACATTTAATTTAGTTAGTTTTTGTGAACAATTGTTCCATGCATATGAGGGAGTACAATTTTACTGTACTTACATTGGAACTTCGTGTAAGAACTATGTATGCCGTGTCATTTGACTTTTATCACCCGATTAGTTTCCAACTCATTCTTCTCTGTTGAATTGCAAAAGTAGCAGTGTTTCTGCTAAAGTGTCGTGTATGAATTTCTTTGTTCCCTCACTCTTTCGGCCTTATGCTATTGCTGGTGGTCGCCAGATGGAAACATTAGAAACTATGGTATTATAAAAATGTCGATTAGTCTCCCTTTCGTCATTACTCCACAAGGAATACCTGCTAGTATTCAAAACTGTAGAGTTCGGAGGCCACATATTGGGAGCTACATGATCGTATAGATTGTCTAACAAACATTCCTGGGTTACAAGTGCTTTATAAGTGGATGACGACTCTTGTTGAAACAAGTCTGGCCTCCCATTGCCTAATTCATCTATCCAGGGCTTTCTTGCAGTCTCCAATACCTCAATGCATCTAGTAGCATTAATTCCACGACCCTATGAAAAAATTGGGGTAGAATGACATGACCTTCTGTATTCACTGCGCATAAACCACCACAGTTGCTGAAAGTTTGGTATGCTTCACCTAGGTAATTTAGAAGGATCTACAAATAACTATCTGCCACTTCTTCTGTTAGGCTTTTGATCCTGGTCAAAGTTTTTTTCGTCACACAAAAACAAACCTATGATAAATCACTCTATTGAGACGTTGGAGTCGCTGAACATATAAGTATGACTGCCAGGTACCTGTTCATTGGGTAATGAGCAGTGATTTTGTCAGTTCCGGTGTGTCCTCGAGTAGCTAATAAATTTGACTCTCGAGGGTCAGATTCTGGCTTAGGGTTTTGTTGGCGAGCTTGTCTCCTCTCCTTCTTTTCTACTAGAGGGCGTTCGTGATTTCTTTCAAAGGTTTGCACTCTACTCCTAACTGCTGCTTTACACTGGTTGCGTTCGTCTGCCAGATCATTCAAGGTGTTATAACTTCTTTCAATTTTCCCTAGGTGCGCTTTAATGGTGTCCTTGTAGCGTTTCCGATGAGCTACTGCTCTTTGCTGACCTTCCCTTAGTTTGGGTATAATAGCTGCTTTGGGATTCTTTGGTCTTGGGCATTCTGAACAGGTTGCAGACCCATTTCATATGGGCCTCGATGCGCGTTTTCTCAGACTGAAGGAGAACACTGAAATTAGTGTGAAATTTCTCCCAAAAGATGCATGTAGAGCAAATATGACTTCATGTCTTTTAATTTATTGAGTTCTTATGTCATTTTACAAGACTTTTTTGTAAAATAAACGAACTGAAAACAAAATGTCGTTAAATATTCCTCGCACCATATATATATATATATATATATATATATATATATATATATATATATATATATATATATATATAAATAAAGCTTATTTTATACGTCATTTTCTCGTTTATGTGAGAAGAGCTCCTTCCGAGAGCTTCGATGAAGAGCTAGTTTGTCACACCAACTAGCCTTTTTAACTGGATAGATCAGTATATATATGTAGGTAAATACATATCCCACCCCAAAAACAGAGAGCCTGTTCCGTCACTACAACATGCTGGCATTTGCCAGCAGAACCCGATTACTTACTGCCCCCCTTCCTCTCTCCCCTCGCCTCACGCACCATCAGAAAGGCCTTTTAGTACCAAGAGATGTGATAATCATCAGATTTCTGGGCCGGCGAGCATAACATTGGTTAAACCGGGAATATTTCCCCTAAGAGATGGGATCCAATTTCACGCCATATAGGAAATTAGAGGAGAGGCAACCAAAAGCGAGTTACTGCCTTTAGGGCTAAGTGAAAGACGCTCGGAGAAGAGCCGTTAGAGAAGGAGGCTTAATTCTTAAGACCTCATCATCGTCTTTCTTCCCCTACCCCCAGTGGGATAGTGAAGTATATAGACGGATAACTGTAAAAACGTGGAGATCGAATTAGTCATCGAGACTACGAAGTCCGACGAGAGTGCCTGGCAACCCAAAGAATGCGAAAGAGAGGAAGCTCACCCTGAGCCAGTTCCTGGTGGTCACTCCGAAAATTAGCATCTTGTCTCGAGGAAGATCATGGTAATAATCGACACGACGATGTCCGGCGCAGAGCCTAGCACCAACGAAAGGAGCTCAGAAGAAGCTCATGCCGGTCCAGTTCTTGGTGATTACACCGAAAATTAGTTTATTTTGTATTGAGGAGAACTTTAATCATCTCTCTTCAGAGAACCCCCTATCCCGGTTTACAACAAAAACCAGAGATTGTCCTCGCCATTGAGGAATACCCCAAAGTGAACTGCCACAAAAACTCCCCATTTGTCAAAGGATTCACTTGTTTGCTCATCGGTTGTCAGTGCAAACCATTCCAAGATTAATCAGAAAATTGGAAGTAGCATAATTTGATGGTCCCGTTGTTAAATTATCTGACTAAGACAATGTGGTTAACGCCATCCGTCGCCCGCACCGTAATCATCTGTTGCTTCAGGCCTGTCGCGGTGCTAGCCAAACAGCTGAGCTGTCTGTGAACACGTCCACGTTCCTGACCGCCGAAAACAATATTTATTCTACATAAAAATTCAAGGCCAAGGTCAGTCTCTAGCCGGATTCTCGTGTGTTTGTTTTAACGGTATCAAAGTTAATTATTTTTTGAGTCTCAATTAGCGTCCAATATTAAAGTGAGCTTTGGGTCAACTATTACTTTATATTCATGTGTTTAAATTAGTAAGTCTCACATAAACTCGTTTAATTCATAGCTGTATATGTAGTTTTATATTTTTAGATTTCACTTTTTTATGTTGTAATTAAAGATATATTTTGTTTAGAATATTTAATTCAATCCTCTAAACGCTGAGCATGGCACTAGAAATCCTTAAAGAATAAAATAACGAATAATAAAATATAATATATATATATATATATATATATATATATATATATTAATATAGGATTCTTTTTTGAATGAAGTATTTAAGAATAATGCAAAAATGAAATAAATAAATAGAGCAAATTAATTTTCTCATTATAAAGTCACTCTCATCTTCTATGATTGGAAAATTAATAATGTGTAATGCATCCCCGAAGCAAAAAAACATCCTCATTTTTCCTATATTTTTTCGGTAATTTATTTCCTTGGTTTGACTTATCTTCTTAATAATTTTTTAATGTGTTCTGATAAGATCATTAATTACGAACTAAGGCTTGCTCAGGCTAAACTCAATGATTAAAACGAAAACGATTAAAGAAAATTTTAAAATTATTCGTGTTTAGATATTAGGAGAGTGATTTAAACTGAAGTTTACTTTGGAAGATATACTGAATGAAATTTCGAGGAAGTCCGGAATGAGAATCACTCA
The DNA here is from genome assembly GCA_963969495.1 of Ceratothoa steindachneri. Taxonomy (NCBI): domain Eukaryota; kingdom Metazoa; phylum Arthropoda; class Malacostraca; order Isopoda; family Cymothoidae; genus Ceratothoa; species Ceratothoa steindachneri. The sequence continues at coordinate 10,619,644 of OZ018322.1, forward strand.
TAAAGAAAACGTCCCCCCCCATATATGCAATTATAAGTTCTTTAGAGGTTAGAAATTATAAATTTGCGTACTTTGAACTGATGGCGTTGCTTCAGAACATCGTGACGCAATTTTGCCTATTTAAACCAAATACTTGAGCCTGCAAACTATCTAATGTGTTTTATCAATGTTTATCAGGTGTACAATGGCTGAATACGCCTGAAAACGCTATTGTAAAGTTAAAATTATTAACTCCTCTAGCAAATTTCATTTTACGAGATAGCTACCATGATTATTCTTCTATAGGCACAAAATGAACGGGATTTCGATTGATAATCAAATCAGCATCCCCTTTTCACGACCCCATATTTTTATTATTTTTTTCCATAAGGCAGTAAAACTATATCTCATGCAAAAAAAATAACTTTTATAATGAAAATCTTTGTTTTAATTTTTATTGCACCTCGTTTTTATGTTAATAGAATAAATACAAATGTAGTTAGTAAGTCTGAGCATTTTTGTCTCTATATAGTATATACCAAAATACCAAATACTCTAACTTAATGAGAGAAAAAGATTACAATATTAAAATTATAGTTTTTAGCCATATGTGAGATGGAAGTTGATGTTAAAGATCAATTGTTCGAGGGAAAAATGGAACGATACCATTTGAGGAACAAGTTAGACCAGAGAGAAATAAGTATTCGTACATCTTAAAAAATTTAATTAGAATAGACTTCCAACCAATCAAACTTCATGAACTTTTAAAAATAGATGTATATTAATTTAAAGTTAAAAGTTCTGTGCACAAAAAGGCATGAAACAGAACTGATATTCAGTAAACTTCAAATTAATGAAAACAGGGGGGGAAAAAGTATTCTTACAAATTGATAATTGATGATGAATACTTGGTCGCCTAACCTTTGTGGCCTTCTCCGCTATCATTCGCTTCCTCTAATTCTTTACTAGTGTGCTGAGCATTCTTTTAGTGTTTAACCCATTATTCTTTGAAAAATACCTTCAATTTTTTTATGTTCTTGGGACCCCTCAAATAAATCTTCATTTTCAATGTTCGCCGCAAGTTCTCTAGTTGATTCAAATCTGGCGAGTGACTTGGCCATTCAAGAAGGTTTACATTTTTTTTAGGGAATCATTCACGAATAGCTCTCGGATTATTTCTAGGATCATTATCTTGTTAATAGATACTCCCACGTTAAGTTCAGGTTTCTATACAGAAACGAACGGATGTTCTTCTAAAATATCTCTCTAGATTGCCAAATATATGGTTTCATCTGTGATATGGATATTGCCATTACCCTTAGATGAGTATCCACCCTCACACTATGGTGTTATCTACCTTAAAACTTTACCGTATGGATGGTGTTCTTAGGGTCATAGGCACTGCTGTCTTTCGTCCAGACAGGATGGCCATCGTTACGGCCAAACAGTTTTATTTTTGTCTCGTCTGATCCCAGGACATTATTCCAGAACTCAGGATGTTTCTCCAAGTGCTCACGTACGAACCTTACCCTTGCAGCTCTGTATCTCCTCAGCAGAAGAGGTGGCTTGCTTGGCCTGCGAGACTTAGAATCATCCCGCCAGTAGATTAACTTTAATTTCTTGACGAGAATTACACGAGTAGCTTTAAGGGAAACATTCTGAAGAACATCTGAAATTTTAAGATTGTCGATGTTCCCACGTTTTTTCACTTAAAATGACAGAGCCAATAATGCTGAAAGATATCTTAAGCTTTTCTGATGTCTTTCTTAAGCTAAGGCTATCAGTCTGGAGATTTAGGATTGCCTTTTTTTGGTGATTGGGGAATTATGTATTCTTCGCCATGATAACCTATCTACTGCTGGAACGTCGACTGTTGAATGACATTCCAATATTTACTGAGCTCTTATTGACTGCTGTCCATATTATTAGAACCATTTAAAAGCTTCTTCGCATCGGCACAGCTAATATTATGTCTCTTATCTGATTTAAAAGGACTTTAGTTAGGTTTATGTATCTGAAAGAAAACTTTTTTCACCTCCGGTTTAATTAATTTCAATTTTACTGAATATCAATTCTGTATCATATATTTTTGTACACACAACTTTCAACTTTACACTAACATACATCTATGACGCTGGCCTGCGTTTCAAAAGATTGTTCAAAAGTCATAGGTTTTCCAACTGATCCAGAATCATCTTTATATGCTGAATTTAAGAATATAATTACTTTTCTTTGCTCAAGTCTGGTTTCTAGGATATGCTCGATTTATATTAGAATGTATATTCCAAAATAGCGCTATATTCAACCGTTTATTACTTCTGTTTTCCTATATCTAGTGATGAGTAACCATACATAACCTATTTCTTTCACCTTTTCAGGTCTAGGGTGACATGACAATAGATCGTACGTGTAAGAATCATCCGAATATGTTTCGTTATTTCTGACAAAATCACGGATTTAATGAAAAAGGCATAACTTGCTTAATTTGAAGTAACACTAGTGGATCCTTTGCTCCCCATACTTTCTAGAGTAATAATAAAAAGAAGAGAACGCCCTTTCGTGTCCCAATTATGTGGAGGGAAGGCAAAGATTACGTCACCAACTGCTTCTTCACCATGAAAAATTTAAAAAGCCCCAATCGCAAGAACAAGGACAAAGTTCAATACACCAATGTTCTTTCTGCTATAAAACCAGTCCCACATTATCCCCATCTTTAGATTCATCAGCCTAATTGTACTATGCGCTCTACTTTCTTTTCTGGGGCTAGTGTCACTACCAATACAGCTAAGTTTGATGATGACAATCCAAAAGAGGGCGACTAGCTGGTGTTATTAAACCATCTAAACTCAACAATCTGACACAAGACCTAAACCCTTCCAAGAAACTGTTCAGCTATTAGGCTCACGTGTTCAAGAGAAATGTATGCTGGCACTAGAGACAACATTCTATTGACATCGGAACCGAGAAAGGTTTCCTGAGAATTGTGGAGACCAGTGAAGGACAGGATAAGCGTTTTTACCAACATATTTGTTTGATGGAGGAACGCTACCAAGGGCGTTGGGATGTCAACATTCTGGCTGACTATTGCTGGTGCCTGTAAAAAAATTTGGTGTCTGCTAGGCACAATCGGAAGTCCCTGATAAAACCATTCATCCATGAGTAACATTTCTGTGTAAGTTGTACTCTTCTTTTATCCATTAAAACCTTCTGTAAACTTTCTGTCTATAAATTAGTTCAAAATTTAGTATAGTGTGTACATTTGCCTACAAATAGATAGGAATATAGGAATTGCTGCCATGTTTTTATATCTCCAAAACTTAATCTTATTAGATAAAATGATCATGAATTTAGGAGTCAGCGGGATATTATGTGTTAAACATTGAAAACAACGCAGGGCAGTGTTATTTGAGTTTCATTAAGTCTAAAGGGTTGGAAGTCTATTAAAATTAAATTTTAAAAGTGTATGAATACTTAGTTTTCCCCATTGTATCTTTAAAGATTTTAAAAACAATTGTTACATACATAAACCTTAATTGCTCTAAAGAATGAGTAATGTTCCCTAATGAATTGAGAATAATAAGAGTAAAGTCACGATTGTATATTAATTTCAATTTTCTCTAGTTTAAAGCACGTGGTTATAGGTGTGATGAGAGGCAAGCATGCCCGAACCTAACCTAAAGCAGATCTGTGTACCTTGCTCTTTAGTCTGGCACTTTTAAAATATAAATTGAACATAGAGACTGCGAGAAAGTACTGCGTTGGCAAAGTAAAGTTAAAATAGTTAATAGAAATTTCGTTTTATTGCTGATTGATTGTTTAATCTTGTCTCTTGCGTGAAAGTTAAACATTTTAATGGTGTCCTCTCATTCCAATAAATGATAGCCGCATCTTATTGCTGTGTATATGATAGTTTAACTGACTATATATATATATATATATATATATATATATATTTGTGTGAGAAAGGCTGGAGGAAGTAAAAAAAACCGGAAAACACTATGGAGTTCTTTGTTAACATTTCGCCTATTGGCTTCTTGAGAATAGAACTGTAGGAGAAAGGTGTGATCCCTCTCTATATACGGGTCAGATGTAATTAGGGACCTCCGCTGCTCCTCCTCCCTCGGCTTCTCTGCTTGATTTCTTCAGACCATGACATTTCCGCTTCGTTTTCGTTGAGCCGCGCTTGCCTTATTCTCCTGCTGAAAGAATCCCTTCCCGTGATTGGTTGACCTGTCTGAGATAATATGTGCGGCTTCAATTATCCTTCTTTTTCTTTTCGCTAAACCCTTGCGACATATTTTAAAACCTCCCCAATTAGGCAAATGGATGAATGCATCGACATGTACTAGTATGGTGTTTGATGTCCTATGTTCTCTAATGTCTCTCTCATGCTCGTTGACCCTAGTCCTAATGTCCTGATTCACCATATTAACTGCGATCGCATCCGTCACACGGTATTCGATAAATGATATCCTATCCCTTTTTTAGTAGAATTTTTGTGCTTTACTATATCTTTGATTCTACTCCCTGCGGAGTTGGCTATCAAAATACCAGCGCTCTTAAGAGACCTATTTATTCAATGTCCTTGTCGCCATAGAGTACGTAGTAGACAGGTACCTGACCCCTTCTCATCTCTTCGTAGGGCGCTCATTACCTTCGATCGCCTTTGTGAGTCTTACAGTTTTACCCCTCTCCGCTATTTTTATTGCTTCATGCCGTAATTTTCTCAAAAGGCCATCTAGATATTTTAGTCTCATGAAAGCTTTCTTGATGTATTCCAATTCATCGTTGAAACAGTTTTCGCTGCAAATGAGAATAACCCCTGAATAAATCTCATTGACTACCCCCCTCATCATTTTTTACTGTGTCCAGAAAGAAAATGAATAAATTCATCCTTATTCGTGGGTTTTCTGTACACGTACAACTGCTCTACCACCATCCCTATGTATCAACGTGTCCAGGAAAGAAATTTTATGCTTTTTTTCCTCTTCCACGATAAATTGTATACCCTCATCTATCTCATTCAACCGCTCCAAATTCCCGCTTATATTAGCATTCGCTAGATTAATGGCCAGGACATCTTCTACGTATCTCCACCAAGGGCAATCCTTCCCCATAACCATCGTTAATTTTTGCGTCTCTAAAACCTCCATACATAAGCATGTCATAACAACCCAAAGAGGTCATGCCATGTTTAATCCTCTGCGCTGCCCATACTCCTCTCGCTCAAAGGTGAAAGCACCAAACCTTACACATAAAGATATTAACTTGATATAATCCCTCTTATAGATGGGTAGATCAGTTATTCATGTTGCCTGCTGATTTCTTCACTGCTTCCAAAGCACCATTTACCGGGACATTAGTGATTAACGCTTTTACATCAAAGGTAACTAGTTACTTTCCCTCGAGATTCACACCATTAAATCTATATTTTAAATCTGCTGAATTTTTCAAATGAGCTACACTGATGTTGCCGAACGTTTGAGATAATGGCTTGGACAATAGCTTAGCAATGCTTTGATGAGCACTTTCCACTCCTGAGGAAAACGGTCTAAGTGAGATGCTTTGATTCTAGGTTTTTGCAAGCGTCCACATTTTAGCTGGTCTCGGGTTTACTCAATGAGGTTGACTAGCTTCTTAACCCTCTCTGTTTTTCTAAGTATTTTCTTCACCTACTTCTCGAATAAAGTAACCTCTTTATCGGCCATTCCTGAGTATCTTTTCTAGTACGTACTATTGGCATCAAGCAAATCTTTCATCATGGTTGTATATGCAGACCTGTCTAATATTATCACCCTTCCTTCTTTGTCCGCTTGCGTTAATATAATCTCCTTACAATGACTTAGATCCTCTAATGCATTCATGAATCTTGGTGGTAAAGCATACTATTGCTCTTCGACTATACACTTGTAGCAAAACAAAATTTATTGAACAAAACCTTTTGGCCAAATTATCTCCAATTTCTTGGCATGTCCTCTCCCCTGCTTAAGATTTTTTTCTATTAAATCAATAGTTAGAGCCGTGGGTAAAGTCAATGATAAATCGCACCCATCCTTCAACACATCTATTTCATCAGGTAAAACCTCACCCCTCTCCATTAAATACTCACTAGCCCAAATACTAAACAGTTTTCTCAACAAACTTAGCTGTTCGGGGGCCGAACTTGGTAGAACCTGCTCCTTGAGGCAACGCCGAAGAAACCATCTGCATGATACGAGGAACGGTCAATAAGTTTTGTGAATTGGTAGGGCAAAACAGAGGAAGAGGGATGGCTGTTTGTGGGGTTGTTAGGACAATGTTATGACAAGTCAGGACCTGCAGCTGCACGCTCCTGCCTTGCCTATTTAAGAAGTAGTAGCTGATCGCAGATCGTCAGTAACAAATCTTCCAACCATGGAGAAGGTTGAGCACCGCGCACTGTTAAAATTTTTGATGAAGAAAGGCAAGAATGCAAACGAGATCCATAAACGCATGGTTGCAGTATACACTGACACCGCCCCTTGCCAGGCAACCATTGCTCGCTGGAATATGGAGTTCCGCCATAGGCGTGAGTCCCTTAAAGATGATCTCCGTCTAGAACGCCCGTCAGTCGTGACCACGAGGACAATGTGGCCTGGGTGGAGAGGATGATCCTCGAAAATCGAGGGGTGAAGGTCGAAGAAATCGAGCGAGAACTTGGAATATCACATGGAAGTGTTATCAACATCATCCACGACAATTTGGCCACGCATCATGATCGACTATAACGCCGTCAAAGTCCTCAAGACCAGAGTTGCACAAACTGCCATGCGGGAGTTCGGATTCGAGGAGCTCAACCATCCCTGGCCACTAGCGACTACATTTGATTTCGCCAACTCAAGGTTGCACTGCGTGAACGCCAGTTTGGGGACGATGAAGATGTCTAGCTCGCCGTCCAGGAATGGATTAAACAGCAGTCGGTAGATTTATGGTTGTTGGGAATTCGAAACCTCAGGGACAAGTGGCGCAAGTGCATTAAAATTGAGGGTAGTTATATTGAAAAATAATAAAACACTTTTCCTCATATCTCGTTTCATTATATCCCCATTGCAAAACTTATATTCACCGACCCTCGTATACGGCTGGTGATCTTCACCCTCATGTAGAATTCCAGTTGTGTTGGATCCATCCAGTCCTTTTACACCACCCGACATACTGTTGGATTTCACGAGGTATAGGTTAGAATGGGTTCAAGAAAGTAAAAAACCGGAAAACACGTTTTCTTCTGTTTGTCGAAATTCTAACTATACCGTCTCAATGAGTCTAAATTATAACATACCCTAGTATTCGCAGATTTCAACTCCTTTTTACAGATACTCGTAGGCTCTAGCTTTACTAATTGATTTCAACCGAATAATCTGTGCCATTCTGATAAGTCCTAGCACAAGAGAGAGAGAGAGAGAGAGAGAGAGAGAGAGAGAGAGAGAGAGAGAGAACAGTAGTAATAAAGCTGTTGACACTGAGGAGCTGCACAATCTAAGCCGCAAAATTCTGTCTACTTCCCTTTCACTTATCTGCGTTCATATCAAAATTCCGATTCGTTCTCCGTGGTAAGTCTTTTTAAAATCTCTGCGCTTCACAAAACTCGCCTTCTGAAAAATCATTCTAATTTGTATGGCCAGGGTCATGGAATCCACCTTTTATTTCACCTTTTTAGCTGTTTTTTACCTGTTATATCATCGCTACTTGCCCTTTTCTTATTTGATATTACTCTTATTTGTTTCTTAGATTCTCACACACGAAAGAATTTTATTAGGAGGAAAATTAACAGGGCAAATGAATAATCTACAACATAATGAAATTTATTCCTACTAAAAAAAGAAACTAAAAAAGACCGATAGCACCATGATAAAAATAATAGAAATATTTATATATACAACTATATAAGAATCATGAATTTCAGCATGTTTAATGAAATTAATCTAATGTCCTCTATACACATTTCCTCAAATAATGAATAGATTTAAATCGATGTTTGCCTGAGTTATATTAAAGTCTTTGATTATTACATGAATGAGAAAATATGGTAAATTAAGCAGACATTTAGCGAACAATTACTTTGTTTTTCACTTTAATCAAAAATATACTAATTATTTCCATGATTTAGGCGTTATCTCTACACAAGGTAAAACCTGCGGCTATTTCCATCCATGTTTACATATAGTGATTAAATTTCTCAAAAATGATGTAAGGATCAATGAAATAACACATGAGCTATTCTACTAAAATCTATCTTATTAGCACAGGGATTAATCTTAATTTTGACATATTAATATCAAACTGACTCTCTTTGTTTTGTTTTTAATTTGTGTGTGATTTGTGGGCTTAAAGTTTTTATTTTTTTCGACTTTGTTTGAATTAAAAAGTTTGTTTGATGTTACTGTGCGTTACTGTGCAATTTAAATGCATTAGCCTTTATTTTTAATCTAAAGAGTAATTTTGTCCTAAAGATAAGTTTTTGTTCTTAATTATCGTATGTTGAGCTTAATTCTGTTTTTCGTTTTTTTATTTTAATTATGAGAAAATTAAATCAATATTTATTATATGATATACACATTATTATATAGAGCCATTAACACGTTTTGGTTATTCCCTATAAGGTCAAAATACCCAGGAAATCAGAACTTTGTTTTAGGAGGGCGTTGGTAAACACATAACTAAGTGCCCTTTCAGGGATCGTTTTACAGGTTCGGGTGATCAGATTCTATTCGGTGGTGAGAATTTTATCTTGAAAATTTCTGATTTCATTGCATCTATTCTGAAAATAAACACACTATCTAATATTCTTCAAATATATACTCAATCAAAATTTATTAATAAATGCTATTCTTTCATCAAATACTATTCAAATTTGGGTTGCCTACTCGCATGTGTCTTCTTGTTCTTTTGCAAAGTACTTATCATTCGAAATAAATATTCATTTAAAATTTATTATAAATATTCTTCTCATCCCATATATGTTGCTATCTTTATTCGCTGTTTAGTTCTTTGAATTTGAGTTCTCTTGTTATGTTTGCTTCTGTTACAAGCTGACATAATCGACTATACATAACAAATAAGATGGTGCCACAGAAGCGACTTTGTGATATCTGCACCTGGAGTATTTTTCTTGCTTAATTTTAGAACATCAAATTAGAATCACTGATGTACCAACCAGTGACAGATAAAGGAAAGTCTTCCTTAAATGAAACCGAGATTAGGATTCTTTCTGCAAAGCTTTAACTGGAATCCATGCAGTCAATGAGGTTACATTTACATGGGAATACCTCAACAAGAGACCGTGCAAGCCCGAATACATTTAACAATTGCTTTGTGTTGGTTCGTTGAGGGGCCTACCGACCCCACCACAAGTGGCACTAGCGCTAGTCAAAACTAATGCTTATTGAGTTTTGGCCTACTTTCATGATTTGGATAAGGATGTAAGTTTTGCTGTCAGCGATTTAATAAGGAGAAATCGGCTGTAAGTACTTATTGGTAAGTGACCGTCAAAAATAAGAAATCCTACTATTTGGGAGAACTTGGTATATTAATAACTGTTTGAAAGTTATTTGCCATAAAGAAAGTGCATAAATCGTCAACCTTTGGAACCACTTTTACCACTGACACAACCCTGATTGTGCCAGATGGACTGTATAGGAGATTTTAACTTTAATGTATCAAAAGTTTTTTGTGGGAAACAATTTAAACATTCTTTATTTTAATACTGTTACTAGTGTTAATATGCACACTTTATTAGTCTATATATCAGGTTAAAAAATAATTAAAATATTCGTTTCGGCTTACAAACCCCCTACTGCGCCCCCCCCAAATAAGGAATAATTATTTGAGATTTAGGAGAGTGTTGGGAGGTGGACAATCCGAGTCATAGGTAGCGAATTTAACTTTAGAAATGCAAATTTTCATGATTAGTTAGTGCAAATATATATATGCAAATGGCTATAGAAATAAAACAGTTTAGTATACATAAGGAAGTCAACAAAAATAAAATGTGTTAGAAGAATTTGATTTCAGTGTATCAATTTCAATCTATTTAAGTTTTCGAAGCAATACTTCCAAATTGCTAAACGCGAATTAAACAATAGGTTTTTTCAGAAAATTCAAATATACAAATAGTGAATTATTAGTACCATTATTCAATTCACTCTTGCATCTAGAGTTGTAATATGTAGCTCAATTCTGATTTACTTATATGCAAAAGGGCATCGTTGCATTGAAGAGAGACAGTGAAATGCCTCCAAGCTCATTCCAGGAGTGCGAAACTGACAATATGATGTCAGTGTTAAAATTGAAATTTTTCTCTCTTCGAGGCGAGTAAGATCAAAATCAATTGATAGAATACTAAATTATAAGATTAAGAATAGCTTCGATAATATAAATTTGGATTCACATTATGAAACACTAAAGACATGCAGCAAGTAATTGGAAATAAATTAAAATTAAACGCTTATTCGACGATAATATTGCGAATCATTTTTAGTTAAAAAATCGTCTCAACTTAGAATTATTAAGCAGCATTTGTAGATCAAATCACATCTAGAAACTTGCTTAAAGATAAATTTGATAAACATACATTTGATTATTAAGGGCATTAAACAGAATCAATGAGCATTTAACATTTTTAAACTATTAAGATCCACGCAACACCTCCTTATAATACTTTCTACACTATTTTAAGTCTACTCATATAGCGTATCATAGGGTACTTCCTGGTAGATATTCTATAATGTTAACTTCACATTTTATAATATTTTTCTACTAACTTTAAATCAGTAAGTTGATCTTTACCTCATATTACAATTTTCAGGATATTTAATCGAGGGAAAGGTGCTTTGCCGCAATTACCTACTCTGCTTTTCGTTGATTTTTTTTGTGTATCATATTTATTCCTCTCTTTTTCTACTTTTGTAAACTGCATAATATGAAATTTAATCTCTTGCCACTAATCTATACTACACAGAAACTGCTTATAGTAGAATCAAATAAGAACAAAAGGGTCTATACTCTTTTCCTGTTGCAGGTATACAGATATAATTTAAAAATTTATTTTACTTTATCATTATCAAGTATTCATAATTTAATTTAGTTTAATTTTAATTTTCTTCGATCCAAAACAGGTTTGATATTAATTTAGATCCGTTTATTCTCAGCTTAGTAAAAGAGGGTATGTAAATTTCCGTATGTACTTCGCAATAATACATATTTTATATATTCTTACTTTAATGAAAACTAAGCGGTTTAGGGGTAGTGTCATATTAAATATCTTATTTTTACTTGCAATTTTATTATAGGTTTTATTTACATAACTCAAACGACTGATTCTCATAATTGCAGATAACCAAATAGATGAATACGCTATTATTTTAAAAGTAGTTTTTTTTACATTTGCGAAAAATTACCTTTTATTTGTTAGCATAATATATATATATATATATATATATATATATATATATATATAATACCATATTTGGTTCATTATATCAGTGATCGCAATTAAAAAAATTATGATCGATTCAATGATGAATCTTATTCTCTTTTTATGCAAGGTAAAAAAATTTATATTTTCATATCTAATTTTAAAATATATTTATATAAGAATTAAAATTATCAAACCAGCCGAGTTTAAATACAATGTGCCGCAAAATGTAGACAATTAAGTAAATGGGTATAAAATAAATCCTTGAAAAAGAGATGTTGTATTAGTGAGATATTTTGAAAAATATTTCCTGAAAAATTGTCATCAAATATCATTAAAAATAAATACGTAAAACAGATTTGTCTTATAAATATATATACATATATATATATATATATATATATATTTATATATATATATCTAAATATATATATATATATATATATATAAAATATATATCTCTCTCCCTCTATATATATATATATTTATGTTTTTTTTTAAAGACAAGGATGTATTTGGATTTTATCGATTTTTATTTGCAACTGTGAATGCAATTTTTTTGTATCTGGTTGGAGATTAAATATCAATTGAGGACGAGCCATTTTTTTTACAAGTAATTTGAGTTATGTCCTTGAGATTTCGCCTTTCTTTTAGGGCTTTTCAGAGGAAAATCTTCGTTATTGTTGAAGCTGCGTGGATTTGGTGTCTTCCCCTTTTTTTCCTTATTTTCCAGTGAGGTAGCTCATTGCTGGTCGTAAGCACGATAGAATGGAAAATTTTCTTTCTTTGATGCTCTTATAGGTCAAGGTTGGAGAACCATGTTCCTTTAGCAGGACAGGTGAAGTACTAGTTCGGAACTGGTGCGTTGGATGTTAAGTTTGGGGCCTATCTCTTTAATGAGAAGAGCCTCCAGAATCTTTAGGCGGCGAAGTTCAGCGTTTTTTCTGAGTATGTTAGTGTTTTCGACGGGAGTTGCTCTTGTAATTTTTTCGTTATGCTTTTCATTTTAATTATTTTATTCCTTATCCTTTCAAATGCATCATTAGGCACTGGCTGATAGTAGTTGTGGCCATACATATATATTTATAATTTGGGTGTGATTTGTAGTCCTCGAGGGGACGTTGGAATATGTATACCCCATTTGTAGCCTTTAAGATCGATTACTTTTCGCCGAGGTGGTTTTTCATTAATAAGTTGCTTAATGTTTTGTTTTATAAAATATTCGTAAGAATAACTTGTTATTTTCTTTCATAGTGTTACTTTACAAGTTAAGCAATTATTTTTATATTTAAACAATAAATACGTGTATAACTGCATTATTTACACTAACATAATCTTATGGTTTTGGTTGAAATTAAACATCTTTGTTTTTGTTAACCACTCTCGGTAATATGAACGATCAGAAGTTCAATAGATGCCAGGTAGACTGGTACCAATTCTTGGCACAAGATTGTTTTAAACTCTTTTATTCTTATTGGAAGAGCTTAAGGATCTCATTGCCTAAATACAAAATTTGACATAGTATTTGATGTAACATTTGTAGGGTTTGCATAAGTTTAGGCTTCTTGTTATGCGAATATTCCTATATTTATTTGATAAAAATATACAAAGTTTATGATTCGATTACTCTCTGCAAAAGACGGACGATTAGTATTTATTTTTTATTAATCAGGGCGATTTATTTATGAGTTGAGCTGTAATTTTTTGAGAAACATTCTTTGAAATATTGTTTGGATAGTCAAGAAGTTCTTTAGATTACCACCAAGTAGATCCGAACAGATTTAAAATAAAAATTCAGACTGATTTTTATATATCTATGTAGTAGAAAATCTCTGAAAGTCGACGATATAGTTTGTTGTCTGTAAGTTTGATATACTTTACCATTAGGCATTTTCTATTTTAATTCCTTTCAATAATGGTGATAAGCAAAGAAGCTTGAGGCAAACACACTCAATATTTGATTCATTTTATCCTCTTTTTAATTCGAAATGTCTTTGACATGCTATAATATTTTTACATAAATGACTAAATTTATCAAATCATTTCCCCTGCCCGCAAGAAAGGTTTGATACATACTATTTAACTAAGCATATTAGAGGGATATTTTTTACTTGAGTTAAAGCCATTATAAGCACTTTCATAGTTTTTGGGCGAGAAGTTTGCTCATGATAGAATGACTAAAAAGATGAACTTAACAACTAATATATTTTCATCACTCTCAATAATTTTCAAGTAGTAATAAAAGAAATTAGTCCGTTGAAAATAATGGCCGAGCCTAACTTAAAAATAGAATCAGTTCTGGCATTTTCTGCTTTCTTCCTCAGCAATTATGCTCTAATATTGCAAATTTTACCAACACTTTAGCATATTTAGTTTGATAGACATTCTTTAGTAACACGGTTTATTTCTATCTTTAAAAAGCCTAGGTTAGTATACTACAAGCTATTATGGTATCACCGAGAGCTTCATAATGAGTATGATGAGTCGATTACTATTCTTCAAATCAGTTGTTAAGGGATCGTCGATTTCATATATGGGTGAGAAGAGACCTCATCGTACCTATAAGGGAGTGCGTACCTTATCTAGGTTTATTCAGTGTCACACTCTTTGCCATGAACATCAAAGGTATAACCCTGGGGCTGCTGTAAGATTTCTTTGCTACACTGTACGAAAACCTTTTGATTTATTTTAGTACAGTCTTGATCCCAGCTCTGTATGTCGACTCAAACTGGCATTGAACCACATCTCTCGCTATGCAAAATTAGACGGATTCTTTTTTTCTTTGGCCGAAATTAAGGTATTGCTCTTCTGCCGCGAACCCGCGCTCCATTCTGACTTGGTCTTGTTATTAACACGTTCGCTGCCTATAATGATTTGCACATTCTGCTTTTCCTTGCCCACGCCCTCTGAGCATACGGCCGTAAGATATAGATATATTACCTAAAAGGTACGAGTGTTCTCGTACCTGTCAAAATTATATACATTGCTGAATACGATAAAATTCGTAGTCGGCCCCGAATATGTTGAACGGATTCCATCTCGATGTGTTAGGTTAACACCGTTTTCCATGTCCCTGTATTTGCGGCATCTCAGATTGGAAACTCCACATCCGCAGGATTATGAACTCTTATACACATACCATAGGCTTTGTTCGTTCCGTGATGAACAACACATACGTTGCTGATAGACAACCACGTTGCTTTCCACCGATCCTTTGTTCGTTCGAAGCTCGACTAAGGATACTAGTTATACACATCCGCAGCAGAACCTGTGGAATACGTGCCTTCTGTACGCCATCCCTGATTGAGCATCTTATGAGTAATGACGTGGATATGTCGCTTGGTCTACCCTCTACACAATGCTTTGTCTGTTTAAATGCGTTTGTCTGGCGTCTCCATCAGTCCTCAACAGCTCTCATTTCATTCTTGGGCGATTTTGAACCTGCATTAATCACTGAAAAACACCTTCTTCACCTAATATTCTCGGTTTTACGTATGTAAAGCGCTGTAAATTTAACGTATCTCTTGGGTAGGTGTTCCCTCAGGTTATACCAAGCTTGGCATATTGGATGGTACTACCTTTCACTATTTGTCGCCACGGTTCTGATCTCAAAGTTTCTCCAGCAGCGAGAGTATTGCTTTCATATTTTGGGGTACACTTCTACTAGCGCTTAAGCCGTATGTTCCTTGTTTGTCGTTAGCGAGGTTATACCAAGTCCTGCGTCTATAGTCACTGCTAAGCTGGTTGCGAAACACCGCTCGGTGCTGGAAATAATGGGTTGTTTCCAGGATAGTAACTGGGTTGAGATTAGTAGCTACTTACAGGCACATTGGGTGCTCTATGGCTACTGAAATCTCGGCACCTCTTGATTTGCAGCATCTTTGAAACAATGACCCTCTGAGCTGGGTGGATATCACAATTATTTTCCGGGTTCCTGGACATATTGGGATTGCAGGAAATGAACGCGACGAAGCAGGCGCCAAAGAGTTGGAAGGAATCAATTTAAACCTGCGGGCTGCTGCAAATGTTCACCAGGACGTATCTACGTCCCACAAGTGCCTCAGCGGCTTCCGGTCACTTTCTCTTTTCTCTGATATGGACACACTCGTCGGCAGCACAGCCATTTAATAAAGCGGTCCTCTGCACTCTACTTCAAAAAAATTACATGTCTCTTAGAGTCTTCGGCACATTTATTTTGAATATCCAGGTATGGGCGATCGTCGCGCATGTTACCTAATCCAGTGCTGGAAGGAGCGGAGTCGCTACCATTTTTCCTTTGTACTAAGGACGGATTTGTGTACAGATATCACTGCTTCTTTTGACTTTTCAGGAAGAAGCTGGCCCCTCTATCTTAGTTAACCTTTTTGGTAGTAATTGCATGCTCAATTGCCGGGGAGGGAGAATCGCCTTCCTCCCACATCGGAGTGTGCTTTTTCCTTTTCATTTTTTGGATATTTTTGGTTTCTGTTTTCGTGTTGTTTGTTTTTAAATTAGTGTCAGCCTGGAGAGAGCAACTTCAAATATTTTTCTTTAAATATAAAAATTAAAAAGAATATTTGAAAACAGACTAAAAATATTTCCCATAATATTAACCATTTACTCGTTTTCTACTTTATTTCAAAATTCAAATAACGAAGTTTCAGATTTCAGTATTTTAGGAAAACTTTTGCTGTAATCTTTCCATTTACATCAAATGAATTTTTCTTTGGAATTCTTTGCATTTTAATGAAAATATCTCTAAAGAAAGCAGAACCGTGAGTTGTTTACTTAGGATCTTTAGATTCTTTGTAGAAGATTTGTACACATATTTATTATTAATCTCTTTTTCTGCTATGAAGAAATATATATATATATATATATATATATATATATATATATATATATATATATATATATATATATATATATATATATGAGGAATTAAACCACATTCTCCGAAGAAATTTAATTCAGAACAGTTTCGGTGTATCTCACACCCTTTTTCAACTAAAACTGAAAAAGTGTGTGAGATACACCGAAACTGTTCTGAATTAAATTGTCTTCGGAGAATGTGGTTTAATTCCTCATCTTTTCTTGCGATATTGCATTAATTTCCATCATATATATACATATATATATGATGATGATGATGAAACAGTTGTACTCAGGAGACCTTGTTTTGAGAATCTCCTCCACCGAGCTTTAATCTTTTATTTGCTAAGATACCGTTTAGAGAGAAAATAGAGTACCAATTCTCTCTGCTGCCCCATAAAGCCATAATACTGGAGCTATATAACCTAGAGATACATGGCTCGGTAAGTCTATGCCTATCCATTATGCCTGATAGGCATAATGTGATTTACTAATGTTTAAAACGCAAATATTGTAATAAACTTTAATCAGAATAACAAAGATGGCTTTATATGAAGAAATAGACTTGTCTAAATAGGGGCTAAAAGAGATCGTAGTAATAACCCTTTAAAGATTACATTAATCATGTTAATAAAAGAATATCAATAGTTTATAGTACTAATGATCAAAATATTAAATAATAGCATAAATGGTATTACAGTTATGAGTATAACACTTAGGAATTTCAATGTGTCGGTTAATGTGGTCTTTTTCCGTCTGCAAAGCTTTCTACAACTCTACCTTGCTTCAGTGTCTCGCTCTTGATGAAATTTGCCTCTTGCCATTTCATATTATGAACCTCTGCCGTGCAGTGTGCTACAATTGCAGAAAGCAGATCATTTATTCTAACAATTCGTCGTGTGTTCAGGTGTTTTATTATTTGTATTACATAGATGGTGGGCATTCGATCTTGTTAATGGCTGTATCAGAAAGATCCATCGGTTTGAACTTGTCTTTTACCCAGGTCAATAAATGTATTGCGTATTGTGTTGGCGGGTTTGTGTGACATTTCCAGTACATGACGTCAGAAGAGATGAGCAAGTGGTGATAAAAATATTTAGGGTCACGTTCCCATATGTGAACACATCTTCCCAAATCACTGTCAGCTCACCTCTCCTCGACCCGACGTTGTCCCACAATGACATCAAACCATACGCAATATATTCACTAGTAAATCCTAATAAATTCTAATCCCCGTTGCATTGACCCAAACTCTCTCCTCTTTGAATCTTTCCCATTTTTATTGCGAGCCTTAAAATGTATTACGTATATGTGCAATATGACAAATTGGTTATGAAGGCTAAACAAGGCTACAACTAAAATATAGGATTACAATACCGTTTACCTTTCCTTTTTTGTTCATCTATTATATATTTAAACCTTTTAATACTTTTGGACACCTTCTAAATTCAATATAATTTACATATGAATTTTTCCGCCAGAATGATATATATATATATATATATATATATATTAAAGAGAGAGAGAGAGATATATAGATATATATATAAGAGAATGAGGAATAGCTTGACAAAAATATATTATTTAACTGCTGGTCAAAGAGCTTCCGACGGACCTTCTCTTGATCACATTCTAGCCCTCGTGTATGGCACCATCACTCTACCATGGCGCATATTTTAATTTCCTAAATGTTAGGAGAGCTTCTGAATCTTCAATGCAAAAATGTGTCACTATTCTATTTTTCATCTGGCAGTGAATTCTTGTTATTATGTTTAAAAAATTGCATTTCTTACTATATATTTTCCCTTCCTCTTTTGTTCTTACAGTAGCTTAAATGTCTGTTCATGTTATTATTGTTAACATGTAATTTTCTTTGAATTGTCCTCAGTTTCTGAGTGCATGAGGTATAGAGAATCCTAGCAAATATAGAGATCTTAGTAGGATAGACTCAGTCTCCTCAGGATAAATCAAGTTGTATATTGTCTCTATTTAAAGCAAATCTACGTTAACATCGTTTATATTAGCTATTCTTGATAAAGCCCGAATACAGAGCGTAGTGATTGGTTATCTTTATCTATATCGAGTCCTAAAAGTTTCAACGGTATGAATAGTTATTCTTCCTATTTACTTGTACATTTTACTATTTTTCTTTGGTCGATAATATTTTATAGTCATTTTGCTGTTACTCGTGTTCTCTTCCTCACGTTATCAGTGACATTTCTTGACAAAAAAACTTTACTTTAATAATTTAGATGTTTTTGTATAGTCGTCAGTCTGGTTGGTCAAAGTACCAATCAAGGTATCGAATCAAATAGCTACTAGGGGAGACTTGTAATTATCAAGAAATAGTATAAGAATACATCATATATAAAGAAAAATGATATTTTTTCCCCACAGGTGAGTTGTTCCAACAAAACTGTTGATAAGAGAATGATAAATGATATATAATCATGAAAATCCATATTGTCTCTATAATTTTGCCACTCATATTTCTTAGGTAGAAATTCCTCTGTTTTGGCAATATTAATGTGTTAACCGTTTTTCATTTGATTTGTTTTTTGTAGCCAATTGAAAGCGTTTATATACTTTTTGGCCCCCATTATTGGTTTCTTTTTAAAAAATGTTAGAAAGTACACAATGAGTAGAGTACTGAAGGTTAAATAAATCTATTAATATGTCTACATATTCAAATATTAATACGATTCTGATCTGTTATCATTGCTTTTGTACCTATTTGGATCTTTTCTTAGTTAAGCAATTGTTTTTAAACAAAATTTATTCTTTCTTTTTTAATTGCATCTTCAAAAAGTTAAATAAAAGTGAATTTTTTCTCGCTACTCTGCCATTTTAGCGTATCAAACATGTAATAGGTACTTGGTTCAGTTTTTCTCGGCCTCATGCAAAATTAGTGTTATCAGAAGGCCAGGTGAGGGGTGGAATCGCTAGATAACTTTGCACAAAATAAATCATGATGGTGACCGTATAAAGGTATAAGGGTGCATGCAGTATTCAGGCGTGAGTCATTCCACTATTTGTGATGGCAACATAAAGAGAAGTACTAAGATTACATGTTGCCATGTGCAAGAGGCCTCTCCAGACATTCCAAGAGTGTGATTTTCCATCAAGACACAAATGTGCGTCAAGGTGTTAGAATAGCCACCAAGTCTACGAATATGAGGTAAAAAGACTTGCAGGTCCATATGACTTGAGTATTAGTTGTTGGATTTTACATCCTGACCTTTTGGCAACCAAATTATTGATCATTGTACCTCGCTGCACTACAACACCTTTTAGGCGCTCAGCGAAGCTATAAGATAAAGAACAATAGGTTGCTAGTAGATGACACTATTATATTACCGTAAATCTTTTCTATATATCTAATACTCTTGTAACCCCCACATAATTTTGCATAATTTTCCAAATGAAGGCAAATAGGGCCAAGACAATACAATTTTATAGAATTTGGATAAGAAAACTTACCCATACAAGATTTATGCTATGCATATAACTTCTAGCTATTTTAACTTCTCAATTACTTTTCGCAGTTAATTAAGTAGAAAATTTGTGCACGTTTCAGTCCAGAGCTAATCCATCTTTTTCTACACAAATCCCCCCTTTTCTCGCTTCTAATATACTAAGATATCCTTTGAAAAGTTTTCGCTAAATCTCAATCATTCATTTGATCGATAAGTGGTGCAACCTTAAAATATTCCAACCAAATACCTCATTAATATTTAACCTTCTACACATTTCTACATATATTAATGGGTGTCTTTGAAAACAAAGGGAGAAGGAAAATCGGATAAATTTGAATCCGAAACAGGTTCACTCACTGACCTTTCGCTCCGCTGGAGCTTTCTTAGAGTAACAAGAAACTAAGGCAAGAATGGATAGGGATATTTAAACGCGGTAAATATGCGATTATAAGACAGAATAGGTATAAATTATTGTGTAAAAGATGAGTGAGAGATAAAATGATATAGAGGAAGAGAGGGGGCAAAAACGAACAATGATATAGATGAGAGTTGGGGGGATATGTACAAGGTTGCCTAGTAAATGCTTAATTTTTTATTTATTTTGCTTATTCAACATATTATTTTTGCTTAGTCGATAGACATAGGACATTTACGCATCAGTTAAGATGGTGTCTTAGAGGACCTAGAAAAATGTGACATCTGGTTAAATATGGTCGTACAAAACCAAGCAATATTAGACATCTGTTAACATAGGGTCTTACAGGACCTAGCAAATTACCAGTTAGGTTTCAGGGGTATTACCGAACGTCAAAAATTTAAACATTAGATAACAAGGGGTCATGAAGGCACTATCAAAGTTACACATTAGGTAACATGGGGTTTTAGCGAACGTAGAAAAATCACACATCTAGTAACATGGGGTCTTACAGAACCTTGCAAGTCTACGCATTAGGTAATCTTGGGTCTAAGCGAGCTAAAGCTTATATTAGAACCAAACTAGTCAAGATCAGGAAAACTAATCACCATACTAATCTATACTACTCATCAGGAAGCTAGAGGGAACAGAAATCTACGGCCTTATTATTTATATATGTACGGCATAAACAAAACCCATTGAATTGGGTTAAAAACACATTGCCATTATAGTGATTATTAAGCTATCTATCGCTTTAATGACAGTGGAAGTTAAAAGGTGATTCGTTTATGTCTCTATCTATATATTATTTGCTTATATTTTACTCATGTAAAAGGACCTCGACCTTCTAAAATCTTTCCTTTGCGAGTGGTGACTTTTGTGGTTATTCTCCTCCCAATTGGTGAGGTTTTAATGAAGTTGAGGTGTAGAAGGAAGATTCGGAATGGAATTAATACAGACACGGTATTGATAGACTCGGTTCCTTCTCGGCTCCTATAATTTTTATATGTGAAATAAAAAAATTCGCACTAAAATTGGAGTGGCATTACATTTATCCAATCGAAATAATTTTTTCTTTCCATTGGTTTGTTCCAATTACGTATAATTCTGATTTTTTCCCTCAAAAGAGTTGCTAAGGTTTCATTTCTTTAATTAATTTTTTTACCAACTCGAGTTCTCAGCTATAGAAAATGGTGAGCCTTTTTTCTTTTCTTAAATTAGAGCTTATGTCATGTGACTGGATTAACACTATTATTTTTTACATCTAAAAAAAGGTTAATTTCTTTGTGTAAAATAAAGTTCGAAAAATAAATTAAAGGAAATGCTTGTCTTTTATTTTTGTGCCAAAAAGAAATTCTCTCAGGTCATAGATAAATAGATATATATATATGTATATAGATCTATCTATCTATCTCTCTCTATATCTATATCTCTCTCTCTCTCTCTCTCTCTCTCTCTCTCTCTCTCTCTCTCTATATATATATATATATATATATATATATATATATATATATATATATATATATATATATATATTATAGCAGGTTTTATTGAAAGCCACCGCTAATCTTGTATTACTAGTTTTTTTTTAATCTTCTCGATTTGTCTTATCTTCTACTTTTCTTTGTGGATCAACCCGTGAATAAGCCTACCGAAGAATGTTAGAGACTAATATTTATGAATTGCAGAAAAGTGGAAGTAAAATAGTGCACCTTGGGACTTTCTTTAATTATACCTACGCGTTTCGATACGGTATGCGTCATCTTCAGAGTTAAAACTGGAAGTTCATACATGTATTTCAGTTTATGCTGGAAAAAATATGTTATGAAACTGACGAACGGAACGTAAAAACGTGTAGGCAAACCAGCAAGCTGACTAATTGCAGGTAGGGATTGGTGGAATAAGGGTGAGTGGTTGGGGAGGGCACGTGGGTAGGCTGCTTGCTAAAGATGATTAGCAGCTAGGGGCAGCTATCCTAAATGTGCGTGGTCGCTGATTTCCTAGTTTTGAAGTTGGAGGGATTTCATGTGAGTTAGATTGTATATATAACCTTGGTGAGTTTTCTTGAATATATATTGCCTCAAGGAGGAGTAATTTGCGTCTGTTGGGAGCATAGTCTAATATATTGGTCTTTTCTTCCATCCCATTTCTGTTAAAGCAAGTTCCTTGTATTTCTTGTGTAATTTTTTTAGGTGCTCCATTGTTAAAGTGATATGGTGCATCAATTTCTTTCCACCTTTTTGGAGTTAATAAATATCAGTATATAAGGAACCTGGAGGGGGGGCTAATCACGGGTTGAACCACGAAGAAAGGGCGAACATAAGACAAATAGAGAAGATTGAAAAAAGATTAGTAATAAGAGATTAGCGGTCGCTTTCAATAAAACCTCCCATAATCAAAATATACTAACCAATATATATATATATATATATATATATATATATATATATATATATATATATATATATATATTAGTGTAGTTGGATAGCAGTCTTTCCTGAATGCCAATTTTGTTGAAGACCATTGTATATTTTTCCTTAATTAACTTCCTTTAGCAAGTTTCTCTTGTTCTATCTCTTATATTCCAGCTTGTAGATGGTGGATTACTTCTCCTGTATTCCTCTCTTTTAAATGAATGTGTTTGGTAAAAACCAAACTAAATTTCTGAGCGTTCGATCCTATTCGATCATCTTCGGAACGTATTGATATGTTCTTGCCTCCTTTAGCGATGTAGAGAGTAAAGTTAGAATCTGGCAGTATGAAAGAAAACGATTTTTAAAAAGTATTTATTTCAGCGTAGGTCATAACGTGAGAGGAAATGGGCCAGTCCGGTGAGTGGAATTTTAAAATAATTTTAATGAGCGATTCCAGCTTGTCGCTTGATTGTTGATGGCTGGCTGTTCTTCGTTAATTAATATGGCTTCTAAGATGTTTAACTTAGCTTTATTACCCTTTTTTCTTTTAATAGCGATGTTAGCAACGAGCATATCCCTCGTTAGGTTAATATTATGAGCACTCTCCATATGATTTTTAGGCCCTTCGCTTTGTAAATGCATAGTCAAATGTCTCGTAAGTGTAATGGTTTTCATGCCAGGAGATTTTGAGGTAGTATAAAGCTAACAGTCTTTATCGGGGCAAATGAACTCATAAACTATGTTGGTTGACTTGAGATTCAAGGAGTTTATGCAGGTGTTGTTTTTCATCAGGAGATTGCTGCCTTTTGTTGTTTTATAATAAATGCTCCGAACATGATCGAAAAGATCGAAAGTTCAGCAATTTAGTTTGGTTTTTACCAAACACATTCATTTAAAAGAGATGAATAAAGGACAAGTAATCCACCATCGACAAAATGGAATAAAAAAGATAGAAGAAGAGAAAGTTGCCAAAGGAAATTATTTAAGGCAAAATACACAATGGTCTTTAACAAAATTGGCATATATAAATATATAGATATATATATATATATAATGTAATCACTAATATTTATATATATATATATATATATATATATATATATATATATATATATATATATATATAAATATTAGTGATTACATTATTTGTGATTTCTTGAAAATTCGTAATTTTTCTGGGTAAAGGTTATATAAATTTATTTCTTTGACAAGTATTTCAATTTATTTTTATACATATGGAAAAAATAGACTTTCTCACATTGATTAATACATTAGCCGCTTTAAGTGCTTCAACATTCTTTGGCATTTGATTAGAATTCTGTAGAATGGCTTGATCCTGTCTGAGTGAACCAAAACGTACATAGATAAGACGTTCTATGAGATTTGCTTTGGTTGTTATGGGAACTTTGTGTATTTCATTTTTAGAATATACCATACCTCCCAAAAGGGTTCATGTCTGGGGAATTTTCAAGATATGATAGTAGCACTTCAATGCCATTTTGTGCACACCCTGTCTTCACTGATCGCGCCGTGTGACAAGGAGCAAAGTCTTGCTGAAATATGCATGATCTGTCACTGAACAATTTACTCATTTGATGCACCAAACAGAATTTAAGTACTTCATAATACCCTTTACCGATTCGTTATCCCTTCAATAATCTTCAAACGACTTTTTCCATGTACATAAATTGCTGCCAGCAGCATGATTTTCCTTGAATATTTTACAGTCTTTTTGAAACACTCTGGCATAAACTCCTTACCTGAATTCTCCTTACTGTCTGTACACGGTCATCAGGTACAGCAATATTTGACTCGTCCAAAAATACAACGTGTATTAATGTAAAAACTATAGCAGTACTGAAGCGAGCTCTGATGCTAATGGCAGCAGTTAAACAGCAAGAAAAATTATGACTTAAATTATTTGATTCAGCATGAACGCCTACCTAGTAGGTAAATCAGAATATACCTACTACAGTAGGTACAGTATGTTACTTATGCTTAATAAAATAAATATACGGTAAATGTACCACCCTTACTTGTTCACTTTGCATAAACATTAACCCAAACTTGAAGTGTCAGTCTAATAGTTTTGGTTAGCCCATGCTTCCTTCTTGAACAGCAGGCTTGTAATTTACTGTCCAGTAACCTCTTATTTATTGTTATTCAAGATAGACTAATGCTATCTGCTAACAGTTCGCTTGCAATCTTGCCTCAAGGTTTGCTCTTATCATTATTAACCATTTGTTTTATTATCCTATCTCTTCTTGGTTTTGTTTTTCTATTACGAACACATTTTCAAGCTCATGCTGAATCTAAATTAAGATAATTTTCATTTTTTTCTTTACATTTCTTACTACTTGAGAAGAGACTTCAAATTTTTTGCCAATATCTTTCTGATTTAGTGTATTAACACTAATAAACCTTTAATCTGTCCAATTTTCCGAGGACTCAAATGGCTCGCTTTATCCATAGCTGTTCACTTTCTTTTATTTATTACACTGCAAAAAAATGGTTACTATTATCACAGGTAAGAAATATACACACTAGTTGAACTACTGTCTCAGTAACAGCAAAAGAAAATAGCTCACACACCCACACCCTGCAAAGTCTGAATTGGAACTGAGACAGGATAGTAACAGTTGCGACAGCGAGCAAAACCGAATTGGTGTTGCCTTCTTTTATTTCAACACGTTTGCCAGAAAAAAAGGCAAAACTCTCTAATATTAGGTCTTCAAAAATATACAGTAGTTATTTCACACTAATATGATAAAATAACCTATTATTGGCTCATTAAATAGTTTTAAGTTACCCTTTCTCAGTAAAATTAAGAATTTTTAAGACACAAATTAATTTCATCATTACTAAATATATACGTACTGTCGTGGTATATGAAGGACGGAGTGATGGCTGGAGTTTGTACGTATGGGTTGTTTACGTACTTCAAAACTCCGTGATTACGTTTTATCTCTAAGAGTACTATAATTTTTTGATTATTATTATCATTATCTGATTATTACTTCTTTAATCTTTGATCCTTCCTAGTGAATAAAAAAAATCTGAACCAACGAAAATTTAACACACTAAATATACAGAAATGAATTCAACAAATTTAGGTGAGTCATTATAACTGATATACTTGAATTAATAGTAAGGGTTGACCGACAGCTCGCTTTAATATAAATAAGCAAACTGACCTACACTAAAACGGATACAGGGGTTTAAATACCTTTATAGATTCTTACTAACATCGGGTTAGAGTCTGACCTCGAAGTCATTTGTTACATCACCTCAAGAATGTTGTTTCTGTGATGAGGCGTGGATCAGCGTTTACAGCTGTGTTCTCAAGGGGAAAATTCTTCAAAGCCACAGAGCCTTTAGGAGCGTCTCGCAGATGGAGAGACGCATGCCTTCTGGAGAAAATGATCTCGCCACAGGACAGGAAAAGAATGTTTCTTTTTTTCTTTGGGATACTCGAGGAATAATTCGCACAAGCGAGCGATGAGTCAATGCTTGAATCCTTTGACTCAGGGGAGTGCTGGAGAGAGTTTACTCTAGGGTATTCCTCAAGGGTGAGGACTATCACTGTGCTTTAGGATACACCAGGATAGGGGGGTTTCTCTGACGAGAGTTAGTTAAACTTAGTCCCTTCTGTTGGTAGCCGGGCCTCTTGCCGGGGTCTTCGTCGCCTTGATGACTAAGGTAATCTACCCCGTTTTTCCAAAGATATTTGATTTTATACGTCGCAACCCCACCGGGGTATGAGTATGAGGGGGGTGGGATGCGTTGAAAGACCGCCTAAAGTCTCCTCCTCCAACGGTTTTTCTTACAGCGTCATACAACTGGGCCTGAGGGACCTTCTGGCTTTAGGGTGACGCTCCTCTAATTTCACATATTTGGTGAAATTGAATATCGGCTGTTAGGGAAAATCTTGCTGTTTTAGCCGATGTTAGGGTCTTGGGTCCGACCAGAGCTGATTTGCGCATTATGTGATTTGGGCCGGCCGTTCAGCTTCTCATCGAGATGAGGGGTGATAAGGGAGGAGGTTAAGTGGTCGGCACTGCCAGGACGTTTTAGTTAACGATCAGTGGCTCCCTTGTGAGGGGGAGGGGGGAATCGATTCCCTCACACGTACATATATGTATTTATTTATTGGGTGAGTACAGCCCTAACACTATTCCTTCCTATGAAAAAGTTTGTCCTATACAGTAGTCCAGATTTTTTTACGAATATCATTATAGAGGAACGGTAAATGTTGAAAATGGCTGTATTCTTATCGAATGACACTCTCCTGGTTGACCATATTTATTCTTTTTAACCAGCCTACGATTAAGAACATAGTCGGTGTTATAATGAAAATGGTGGTTATAATTTCATTAAAGTATGTGATAATTCCAAGCAAAACGAATGGATTTTGTGGATGATTCTTAAATCGGAAGCCGAAAAATTAAGGACTGTTATATCGATTGCTAAACCATTTTATTTAAAATTTTGCAAATGAGAAGATTGATTAAAGGTTATTCCATAATGGTTATGAAATGTTACTGCATCTGAACGGATTAAGCAAACTTGTGACATACGAATAGGTGATTTTATATGGAAAACTGAATGATCCTAAAGACCGATATATGTAATTTGATGAGTTCCTGTTAGTGATATGCAAAGATCTTTACCTAAGTTGCTTGCGTTGGTTGGTTTTATTTAAGATATGCTAATTAGCTACTGGTTTATTCGTAATTAGATCAGTGGGGCAAAGGTTATTACCGCATAATTTTATAAGATGTAAAAAGGACAAATCTCATCAATTATAGCATGGGGATAATTACAGTGATGGATGTCCATGGCAGGGAAATGTGTGTAAGTGCAATAATTTGTGAAAAGAAATAGATATGGTGCGGATGTTTAAAAAAAAAACGGCACATTTATTCATTTGGATAAGGAGTTGGTAACGGATGAGGATGGTAGACATCAAATGTAGTAAGATCAAATAAAGGGAATGTTGGTATTATGTGTTATTTAGTGAAAAATGGTTTTAATTGTTAAGGTGATTGAACACCTTGTGTGAGATGTCTTAAAACTGAAAATGGTAATAGGTAGGGTATGGTTTTCTGCCGAGAAGCGTATTGAGCTGCATCTGGGGATTTTTCTATACCCATTCACAGCCACTATGAAATCTGATTCGGACGCGTTGCCCCTTAAAGTAAAATAATAAATACCACTTGACGCACATATGAGATATGCTATGGGATAAATATTTTAATTTTGCTAGGGCACTTGTCCAGTAGGTTTATTTGTTTACTAATTAATCCTACAATATTTAAATGATGTCTATGATGATATAAATTTAGCAGTCTACTTAGGTAGTTAAAGTTATCGGCAACTTCATACAAAAATTTATTGCTACGGTGTAAGCATTTCACGACAGCAATCACGAAGGAGCCTATATTGCCATAAATTTTAGCTGGTAAATTTATTTTTAGTTTGAGCTCTCGGCTTCTGTGGTAACGACAAACAAACCTTTTAATATTTTTCCTCCAATACATAAGAGTCCACGTTTGTGGCGTTGTGTATTGCTTTTGGCAATATTTATCAATTTGATATTTAGAATGTCATCTAGTGTTGCTTGTTTAAGCTGTAATATTTCTTATATTATTATGAATCTGGTACCTAGAATAACGAGTTCAGTGTAATTTACTGTAAAGGTAGGAATGTTGAAAAACGTGTAATTTGAAAGGACGTAGTTGCTTACGGAATTACTGTAGGTTATATACTAAGTTTCCAGATGGAGAAAAGCGAAGTATTCTGTCAGCATGTCTATCAGTAACTTTACTTTTCTTAATTTTTTAACTAAACCTCTTGATTAGATCAAAACTATATGCGAGGGAACCCCACGTTGAATCTCTCGAGCAGACGGAACTTCCACGTGCTTCCGAAGGCCCGGGTCGGCCTAAATTGGTAAGCATACCCCCCCCCATCCTTCCACAAGCAGTAGCCTCGAACCCCGTCCCCAACGATTCACCTTTACGCGGACTAGAATAGCCTCAGCAAGATGATTCGAGGCCATTCGAGAGTAGAGCGGTTTCCCGCTAAGCTCCCACGGGGAGAGCCTTGTACATAAATAGTGTTCAACTCCCATGAGGAGAAACAGAGTTGAGAAGTCTCGCCAAACCCAAGGAGATTCCTCATAGGTCCAAGTCAAGTGCTAGAAACAAAGTAAATTGTCAGCTGGACTATTTTGTGTATTTGGAATTATCCCTAGTCAGGTGGTAATTCTACTGAACGATCGCCCCCGAGTAATTTTCCCGACTCTTCCCATCAACTCCTGTCGAAGCCCAATTCATTTCGGGTAGCCGAAATACTCTCCCCTGGACCGAAAGTTACCCCCATTTTGGGGGGTGAACCATCATCACTCCAATCTCCCGCTCAGAAGTTCCGAACGGCCATACCTAACGTGCAGAAGACATCCATAAGCCAACCCCTTCCCCCCCCCTTCAGTAACCCAATTGAGTTAATTCCCTCCATTTGAATAGTCTCCTAATGTAATACCTTAAGTTCTAACTTCATAGTCTCTTTTATAACTACAATTCCCCTTTCATTTACTGATGTTATTTTACCCATCAATTCTCTCATTAATTTTGTGTAAATAAAATTATATTTTTTTACATGCCTCTTCAAATAACCTTGAGCTTTGCCATTGTCCATAATTTACCTGACCTCGATACACTCTCTCGCTACAACTCAGCACGTCTAAACTCGTGGTTTTCCGTCCCTTTTGTCGGTTGGTTTTTAAGTTATTGTTAACTTCCTCACAGATATAATATGATATTGATATAATGTAATGTCATATCACGCCATATATATATATATATATATATATTTTTTTTTCGTCTATCCCATTATATTCTATCCTAGAATATAATTATTCTGGATTTCAAATAATTTACAAAGGGACTCGGAGTTTCTCGATGTGAAAGAAAGAGCATTGCCAAAGATTAATATAACTGGCGTCGTATGATTGCTAATTGCCCTGTCTATTAAGATATGTGAGACAGTTTCCTGAGTGGAATTCTGAAGTGTATCTTTGCTTATGCATATGAAATGTTATCTTTTTAGTAGAGTTTTTGAAATAAGTTCGTGGCTTAGAAGCGCATATAGTGGTAAGTCATGGCAATTTTTAATTGCTAATATTTGCATTTCTTTGGAAATTCCAAATAATTTTCTCACACTTTTATGTATGAAATATAGGACGACTTCTAGGACATTATACTTCTGCCGTTCAGAACCGTATAGTTGTGTAAGTTTGTGCAAAGTGTCTCTTATATCGGTGTCCAGTTCTGGAACATACCTAAGTAACCCTGATCAAGCAGAGGAATACCCTTACTTCCCTGACTTACTCATCCGTTTTTGTTCGAAAAAAGGGATTCAAGTACCGAGTGAAATTTACCTGCTCGGTAAACTACATTTGCTTTAAAATCCTTCACCTCTAAGGATTCAACAGCTTAGGTGGCCTTCTAATAATTACTCCCTAAATAGTTTTGTGACCGGTTTGAAGGCAGTGACAACAGTAATATCATACAGATATGTAATCTTACTAATAGCCCGATAGACCGCAAGTGCTTCCTGTTCAGAGATGGAGTAAATTTGTCGAGCCTTAGATATACCATAGTAAGTAATGGCGATAGAGTGTTAAACTTACTGAATCAATATAGCGCCTGTACCATAGATTGATGTATCTGTGGAGATTATGAACAGTTTAGAGTACTTTTAATACTGGAAACTTAGTTAAAGTTGAGTTTTTAGATGAATGATTCAAATTCCTGCTCACTTTCATATATGAAAATTATAGCGGCTTTTTTTAAATAAGTGTGTTATGAGTCTAGTAATGGATGGAAATTCAGGGATAAAGTGTGATAGTAACCTACAAAGCCAATAAATATTTCAGCTTGAATGATAATTTTGAGCGATCCGGTTTAATGCCTTGCGATGAGATTTAATAACTGAAGTATACTAATGATTCTCATTAGAAGTTACATTTCTCAAATTAATCTTTTAGATTGGATACAATTATTTTTTATAAGTAGACTAAGGCTTCTACTCCTAAAATTATAAGTACTATATTCTTTAGTCAAGAGAAGTTTTAAGGAGTCTTTTGGACTCTAAACTAAAAACGCTAAACTCATAGTCTCCAGATTTGGAGGTGAAAGCTATCATAAGACATTACTCTGGACTAACTTCCATTTTCCAATATCCTTATACTAAATCTAAGCTTCAGAAAAGTTTAGCCCTGCATACATTGTATAATAATTACTCTAAATTTGGTAAAGGAATTGATCTGGTACAGTTACCTAAGTAGTTTAGCCTTCGGAAATCAAAAATCTTCGCGTATCACGAGTTACCATAGATATCACAATCACAGAAGCTGACCACGGACTGACTAAGGGCTGAATGATTCTATGTTGCATCATATTTTTAGGACTTTCGTCTACAATTTCTAATTGGTAGTGGGGAAGACGATATGGCGGAATGTATATAGTTTTGGCACCTGGTTTCAAATAAATTTTAAAAGGAACTAAATTAGTGCGTGCCGAAGTATCTAGAAAGAGCTATTGCCTCCTTCCTTTAACCAAAAAATTAATAAACTACTCAAAGTTACAAAGTTTTCTAGTTC
Source organism: Ceratothoa steindachneri (assembly GCA_963969495.1). NCBI lineage: Eukaryota > Metazoa > Arthropoda > Malacostraca > Isopoda > Cymothoidae > Ceratothoa > Ceratothoa steindachneri. Next base: position 10,650,875 of record OZ018322.1, read on the forward strand.
GGAGACCTCCGAAAGGAATCAATGAGACATTCGCTATATTTATTTTTTAGTGCTGAATTATATAAGTTGCTAGATCCGGAGACTCAAATTATGATAAAGCTACGGTTTGAACCTAAATTTACGGACAAACCCATGATGTGGTTTGTTTGAAGGATAACAACTATTATGCCTTTATTCGGGCAAATAATTTATATTTCAGCATTTGAGAATTCTGACTTAAGAGGATATTTATAGTTATAGATATCTACCTTAAACGTAAATATGTATTTATAAGCAAATTTTACAATTAGTTCCTTGTCTATCGTAGGAGAGTTGAAGTCATATTCTATGAGTAAATCATCATTATGAGAGCCCGAATATGGGTTAGATTCATTATTGTTAAAATCAGTATAATTCAAGTGAGACTGAGAGCGTGAATTGTGGGTGCATTCATTATTTCTAGAATCATGAGATTTCTAGGGTAGATGATAGCGCGACTTGTGAATACAGTTATAATTGCTAGAATTAAGATATTTCGAGGCTGGCTAAGAGCGCAAGTTTAGGATAAAATCATTGTTTGTATCAATAGATTTTGACGGTGGCTAAGAGCATGAGTTGTAGATAAAACACCAAAGTAGGCTTCGAGCGGGACAAATATCACATAAATTCCTTACAAAGAGCTCTTTACCGAGTAAAACTTCTGCTTGGAACTGCGTCTCGGCATAAAAAATGAAATGACGAGCAGGTTAGTAAGAATTAATGGATTAAAATTTTTTTATTTAATCATGCGTAAGATAATGGCTCCAGTGATAGTATTTAAAAATAATATATGCTATATTATATTGTATTTATAATTAGCGTAGCTCTCTAAGCGATTAACTGAATCGCGCTTCATTATAGTTGTGAGCACACTGACCTGTATCTAAAATTGCTTCAAAATATAAACAATGTATTAAAATTATAATAATAAACTCTGCGTGACGATCTCTTTTTGCCTATTGTTCTAACAAATAATTATCTGTCTAGTCCAAAGTTTAGTTATAATAAGGGTCATGTTTTAAATGGCTGGGGCTTTATCGTAAGTCTTCCTAGTGTTTGTTAGTTATTATTCGTTTATATTGAAAATATTATGCAACATTGGTATCTAGGTATCGTACGTCTCGATTAGTGAGTCGATGGGTATTACATGTGGGTAGTCCAAGTTATATGAGTCTATGAGAAGAAGCTATTGTTGTGCTTGGATTTTCTTCAGAGCATCTATTTTTTAAATATTTTTCACAGGCAGGTTAATAAATATCCTAACAACGGGAACTATTTTCTAGACGATCGGCGTAATTTTGATACAAGAACAATAGGAAGAGTATGAATTTGTGTCTCCCAGTTGAAGCAATGAATGTATTGGTTTTGTTGCTTGTTTTGATTGATTGTCGGTAGATGACGGTAGTAATGCGTTTGTAATGATGTGTTATTTAGACTAGTGTGAAAAATAACTTTATACGTGATGTATCAAGGGACTTGAAAATACCGCTGTTAGATGCAATCTACAACAGCTCAAAAGTAATCTACATAATCTAAATATCCGCCTAACGAAAAAATTAAACCGCCTTATAGGTAATAGTGATTGGAACAAAAAAATAAAAAATTGTGTTGTGAATTTATCGCATATGCTAATATCAACCGATGTGAAACGTGCCTTAGGATATGGACTTTTAGTGTACAATACCTGCACACACACGAAGTAAGAGAGAGAGAGAGAGAGAGAGAGAGAGAGAGAGAGCGTCTGGCCCTTATTTATTAAGCAAAGTAACTTGTAAGCAATGAATTTCCACCATCTATTTTCGCTGGTCAAATTGTGGTATAGAGTTCTAATATTTAATAATTTAATTGGTTCTATTTATCACTTCAAGGTAAACGACGCGACATTTCTGTTGTGCTATGGAAAACAGAAGCAATCAAAATAAAGATTACCATATATATTTACACATAGTAGGGGGCAGAAGCATCTGCAGGACATGGAAACAGATATACATATCTAATCCTTTAATCATCTTCCACAATAGAAGAGCAGAAGTTTTGAAAATGGCAGAAGTATTGATAGAAGTTCAGTATCACGATAAAGATAAGAATAGAGTGTTTTCCTAATATGTAGACTATTAGGTTGAATGATATTCTTTTCTAAAATACAAAGCAATTGCATTGAAAACCTTTCAACCAAGAATAATGATGACAACATCTTTTCGCTATGAATAAGGATTTAAACGTTGGAAAAATTGAAACCTCCTTAAACGGATTTCATTTACTTAGTCATGTTGACTCGGTAAAATGTTTTTTATCATAAAAAAGAAAACTTAACCTTCTGCTAAGAACTTGAGACTAGAGTTCAGGACATACTTAGTGATTGATGAAAAATCCCCTATAAAATAGCTGCAGAAGTAAAGGAGAGGCCAAAGGTTTTCAGACACCTCGGGAATTTTAGGGAGTTGTATACAATCAAGATGGTAATTATTTATTTGTATATCAATAGGAATTTAACACTGAAATAAGTACCAATAACTAACAGTGATTAAATTATATATCCCTCAAACAATCAACAAAAATAAACAAAATTCAAAATTATCCAAAGCATGTAACATCACACACTTATAAAAGAGAAGTAAATGAATATCTGTGAAAATTACAGCAACACCAAACTGATTTATTAAACTCAGTAGCGTGTATAGAGTTCTTTGTGAGTGATGAAATCATAGATTCTTAGAAACATGCTCTCAATGAATCTGAGAAACTTGAAGGATGAGATCCTGGTCTATACCTTGCTGATGACTGCCTGAATTTGAACATTGGAGGCTAGCAAATCAACCTTACAAGCCTCATTCTAGACCTGCCAGAGTTTTTCGAGTTATTCATATCTGGAGACTGAAGTAGCCAGTACACTAGTATGATATTGTTTTCCAGATAGCACTATATGGTCGACGCAAACTTGTGATATGTGTCATTGTCTAAAGCGGTCTCTGGCTATGAGCAGCACGAATTTCTCATGAGAACTTGGTAATTCTCTAAATTCACGGTGCAATCATAAACGGTGACAAGACTCACGACTGAACTAAACATGCAGGACCATACTATTACAAAGCCGTTAACATGTTATGCCACTGCTCACCTGGTCTCCAGAGGACTCTAACATTGTTTCTGGTCAAGACCATAAGACTCTTCTACGCTGCCGTATGGTCGTCATTTTGCCTTGTGCACGTGCCCAAGCCAGTCGCCGTCGCTTCTGCGGAAGTTTCATAAGAGGCTTCTGGCGGGTTTTACATAACATCAAGCCTCTTGCAATCAGTCTCCTGCAGACTGTTTTGACAGTTGCATTAAACTAGCTGCCATCTGCCCATTCATGTTGCAGCTGTCCTGCAAATTTCTTACGAGCTTGAAGGCTCTTGAGTCGAGCAGACCTGTCGTCATGTTGCGGACTGACATTGAATCGTGCAAATTCAGTTTAAACATGAATGTTTCCACTCTTTCTGATATTCTTGAAGACTTATGAAAGACGGGAATGTCATCCTTTGTCCCTCCGGGCAAGCTTTTTAAAGCTGAGGCCTTCCTCGTGTACCATGCCTATCTTACCGATTTCAACCATTATATAGTTACTTAAGTGTTTCAGCCAATATAAAATCCCTCTACTCGGAGTACAATACATATTCAAGACATATGAGATGTTATATGGACACTTTTTGCATGTAACTGACCTTACTTTACTCTGATACCTGGTTTCCATAAATTTCAATAGCATTGCCATTTTAGACATTTAAAAAAGTTATAAGGAAGCTCATAATTTTATTTCTCTCTCCATGGAGATAGATAATGCTAAGGAATAAAAACATTATGTTCAAACCCTTGGGGCTATTTCTCTACAAATACTACTTATCATTTGCAGTAGCAAAACATGTTTTCTAAGTATATAAGTCTAAGTTTTAAAACAGTTGCTTACTAACTATTTTTAATATAAAAAAATTGAATAATGTTTCGGCTCTTATTTTTTCTTATGACTACTAGTTTTCTTCACATACTTTTATAATTTTCAAATAGTTAAATAAAATAAACTCTTAACAGATTACCTAAAATATGTTTTTTGCTTATCTGATAAAATTAATTCTATATAAAATAATACACAAAAGAGAATAAGGCAATATGCAAACACAAGAATAATTAGTCGAGGGTGAAGGGACTTTGTAGAAAAGATGGAAGAAAGAATTATACTGCAATATTTTCTAAGCACTGGATTATTCCACATCAAAATCTGAAACGGGGAAATTTTCTCTGCATTCAAGCCTTTGAATGGTATTTATTGTATATTACTACACATAATTTTTTATACTATTACGTTAAATTAAAGGAAAACTGTTTTAATTTTAACCATGACAATTAGAGTGAGAAGAAAATTATCCATGAAGTGACCCATTATTTATTATTCCAAATAAACGCGTAATTTGCGCCTATTTGGATCATAAACGTTCTCAAATGGTATATAGAACGATAACTAATATTAGTCTTCAGTGTCCCTCCACTAGAAGTTGAAAAGGTGATCGTGTCTTGTTTTCTGCTAAAATGGCAACAATTAAATGTGAAATATTTTTTCTAAAATGAGTTGGAACCCAACAAATAGCGGTTGGTTTCAAACTCAGATTCAATCACAATCTCTGCGCCCACCATTAGCTATTCGATGGTACCAATCAGAGAAAGATTTATAGACTCTGGTCCTGAACCTATGGTATTTAACATACAATCTGACCTCTAAATAGTTTCAAAAATTTACATCGACCACAAACTTGCTTCAAATTGGGCTTCTATTCGCCAATTAATCGTATCCACTCTGGCTAACCTTACGCCATGCGGGATACTGTGTTCTAGGTAGTAAGTCATAGTCCACAAATATGTTATAATTTAACTTATATTTATCGAACTTCCTTATTCTCCTCTTCTCATAAGTGTCTCCCAGACATTCTTCTACGACCAAAATTAAAAATGCAAAATTTGGGGGAAAATTACTTTTTGGAGTAGTGAAAAACAAGATCAAAATAAATTTCTGAAGTTGGTTAGAAGGTAGATTATAGATACGATATCTTCAAGTTGGTGACATTACTCGAAGAGGTTGGAAATTCCGAAGGAAATTTATTCGGTTCTATTTAATTTCCTTCTACCCAAACATGGTTGAGAGACCTCAATGAAACTATAGTGTATATGGTACTAAACTTTGGTCTGAGAATGACCAAAATGAAAGAGTTTGATGAACCAGATGATGCATAATTCGACGTACAAGCATTGATTGATTATTGAATACAATATTAAGTATAACAATATTATATTGTATGTACTAGGTAAACAACCAGTGTTTCGATGGGAAATTTGACATCCCTCTGTGGTTGTCAATAACTCATGTATATTTATTGATTAGGTACTAAAGGTATTGAGACTACAATATTTTTCATGTAAGAAAATTAATAGAACTAATGAATCATTTCATTTTGTTTCAATACCTTTGTATCATAATTTTAAGGCGAAATAATAAAAAACTTAGAGCCCAAATTTATTTTCTTAATATGTACAGTAAATTGCTGCGCGCAGTAAATATTCACATGGATGTCCATTGATCTTCAGGACTGTTTTTATTCGTTTAGACATGCCTGAGACCAAATTTACAACGATATTTTGACAGATATTGCTTTATTATTGTTCAATAAGAAAGGAAAAGTAAGATAAAAAGAGAAGCCGTGCAAGCGGAAAGAGAAGCCAAGAACAGAAGAATACAGATGGAAACTGAAGCAGAAGAAAGAAGACTACAGATGAAAAGAGAAGCAGAAGAAGGCACAATACAGATGAAAATAGAACCAGAGAAAAGAAGAATACAGATAGAAAGTGAAGCAGAATAAAGAAGGACACAGATAGAAACAAAGCAGAAGAAAGAAGAATACAGATGGAAATAGAAGGAGAATAAAGAAGAATTTTGATGGAAAGAGAAGCAGAAGAAAGAAAAATTTGGATGGAAAGAGAACAGAACAAATAAAAATACAGATGGAAAGAGAAAAGGCGCAAACGGACAGAAAAGAGAGAGAACGAATACTCGCATATGAAAGGGCATTGAACAAGGATTAGGTGGAAGTCAAGGCTCTTGTATCTTAGCCTGGAGCTACGCAAGTACTTACAACGAAACTCCAGCAAAATATTGTGTAGATGGATGAAGAAGGGACCGTGGAATTGTATAGTCGGATAACGAGTATCCTGTACCTTCATTAGAATTCCCCCAGGATGGCCCATCCACTGAGTTAGAGGTAAACCTCCAAAGTAGCCCTCATCCTCCCACTACCCCATTTTCAAAAGTAGTTTGGAATGCGCACCGAAGCCGATGGTGAAGGAATCGGTTGTGTCAGGGTAAAAGATGATGATGATGGTACCCCTGTTCCCATAAATTATGTAACCATAGAACGGGAAGCGCTAGCCGTAATTTGGTGGATAAAGAAATTGAATTTCTATTTAAAAGGTAATAGGTTCAACGTGGAATTGCATCTCCAGTCTCGGTCATATTGGCGTAAGGGCAAAAGCCAGGACGGCAGACTCACACGATGGAGTCTATTGTGCATGGAGTACCAATTTAATATACACTATATAAAATGCTCCGATAATTGTTTAGCCGATGACTTCAACATAAACTATATAAAAAGGTCCGATAAGTATAAAGCCGATAACTTAAGCCGAAACCCCACAGTGGGCTAATTAAACTCCCTTTTGTCTTAAGACCAAATTTTCTGTCTAGACATTAATGTGTTAAGGTTTATTTGCATACGGAATTAACTACTTTGGTACGGAGGGGGATCGTGGAAGTACGATTATTCCAATCCTTGGGTTACACTTGTGGGCTTCTCGATGATAAGACTTGCCCAAGAGGGGAATATTTTCATAAGTGGAACTTCATATTAGTATTCCTCAATGGTGAGGGATATCTTGATTTTATTCAAAAAACTAATATAGGGGTTTTCTCTGAAAGGGATTGGTATGAGATTGATTCTCAATACCGCTGGTCTACTCTTCGATGTGACCACAGCAACAGCCTCGCGAAGAAAAATTCCGCTCTGTTCGACTTCTTCTTGATTCTCGGTTTGCCTCAGAGACTCGTTTTCTTCTCCTGATTGCTACCTCGATTCTTCTTTCATTTCTCCAGATCGAACTATACAGGGTGTCACAAAAAAGGAAACTGACATTTAAATCAATATATCTCTGAAAGTATTAAAGCTAGATAACTAGTTTCTAAAAACTTAATTTTGTTTGTCCATGGTTTGTGCATCTATGTTGAAAATTTTATAAAGTTATATCTATAATTGTAAATTCTGTAATGAGGTGGATGAAAGACATATTTAGTGTGCTTGCGCAAGCAGGTAAAATACAGAATGAAACTTCAAATAGACATATTTCATTTTAATTTCGTAGAAGGCAGCAGAAAAAAATACAATTGTCTAAAGCGTAGGCTTAGCCTAGATTTAGTCTACTAGGCTTAACCAACATTATTTGCCTAGTTCCTGCTAAGACGTTGTTGGAGAATCGCCACCAGTCAATTTAAGCATCCATTTTTATTCATTCTTCAAGCATCTTGAAATGCACATTACAAGTGAACAACGAGCTTTGTTGATCACAAATTATTTAAGGACTGGAAGCTTTAAACAATTTTCACAACTTTTTGAACAAAGCTTTTCGGATAGTTTCCCCAACCCCCCCAAAATCTCAACAAATGGTATTAAGTACAAGACTGAAGGAACAAGTTTAAATTTAAACAAAAATCGATCGGGTCGCAGGAGAACAGAACGGACACAAGAAAACATTAATCTTGTTCAAGAAAAGCTTATTCAGGATCCAAGAATATCAGTCAGAAACAATGGTTTGAACATCAGTAAGGATAGGTTTCACCGAATCATTAAACACGAGTTGAAATGGTTTCCTTACAAAATGCATGTAAGGCAAGAACTGTTGAAACAAGATTTACCTCTCCGTCTAAATTTTGTCCGTGAGGTTCTCGTTCAAGGTCATCCAATGCAAGACTCCCTTTTAGTTAAAGGTAAAAGGAAGCCAACTTATTTATGTTCGTTAGTTACCATTCCGTACTAAAGCGAATTTTTGCGTCAACCATCTCGTAGGTCGTATTAGTAGTATTAATTTTCATTTAGATTCTCTTATTATAGTCTTAATATATTTAAAGTTTTAATATTTCATTTTTTTATGTAATTAAAAGTATATTTTTTCCCTAGTTGTTTAAATAAATCTTCGAAAAGCTTCATATAACAATAGATATATTGTATTACGAATCCTCTCTGGTTAAAAAAGCAAATGAAAAAAATTAAAGCACTCTTAGAGAAAAAATGAACGGAGTTATTCATGAACGGAACAAACGTACATACATAATCGACCATTTACCACGACACTATTATTGTTCAATACGACCCGAAACTTATAACAAGTGGATAGCTTCTGTTTTTTATCCGCCAGCTTGATTACCGTCACAAATTACATTGAGTAAAAAATTATGCTAATATAAAGAAATGTATGGGTACGGATAAAGCACACTTAGATTTATCGCTAATTTATTTATTTTATTTTTCAGGTTTATATGATAAATATTGACTTTCTTGATTAAGGCTACAAGAGGATGCAGAAATTCACCAGAATCGTTCCTTTTTGTGTGTGTTTTCTATGTTGGACCTAAGCATGTATCACATAAAATTTTGAAAGGTACAAAGTATTTTATTGCATATAGATGGTACTTTGGAATAACTATAGGTGACCAAGAAAAACCATAGGCCCCTCATGTGTTATGTGACGGTTGTCGATCAAATTTAGATGCATGGCTGAGTGGGGCAAGAAAAGCAATGCCATTTGCTGTGCCAATAGTTTGGCGAGTGCCCCCAAATCACCATATTATCACGATGATTGCTATTTTGGCATGATTGAAAAATCAGAGTACAGAAAAGTTAAGGGAAAAAAATCCTTTTCCTAACCTAACATTTCGTCCTCTATTGCACCTGTGCCACATGGTGACACCTTAGTGGTTCATCGACCACCAGAAAATGTAAGTAGATCTTAGCAAATTGTAAGCTATATTCTTTGTAACAGAATTACTACTGAAATATTCAAAACATCTAGCTAGGGTTTCTTCTAATGTGATTACACAGGCAATCCATATTTATGCTCCAGCTATTAAATGCATCTCTTTTTATATATAATTTTCAGGTAGAGTGTATGATAGAGCGGTTCCATCAGAAGAGTCGGAATGTTGTGACAATGAAGAAATGGATAAAACGTTTGAGCCAAGATTACTACCCGCCCACACTTTCCAAATCAACGTGAATTAGATGATCTCATTAGGGACTTAGGTCTCACTATGTCAGGAGCTGAGTTTTTGGCATCCGAACTTAATAAATGGAATCTATTAGGGAGGACTGCAAATCAACAGTATACAGGAAGCGCTATGAAGAATTCGAAGTATACTTTGATATAAGTGAGGATCTCTGCATATGCAATAGATATTAATGGCATGTTTACAGCTATTGGAATTGATCACAAACCTGAAGAATGGCGACTTTTTATAGATAGTTCTACAAAAAGACTCGAAGCTGTTCCACTACATAATGAGAATCAGAAGAAGAAAGAATATGACAATAGAAAAAGTCTTCTCGAGAAGCTAAACTAAACTAATTTTAAATGGAATGTTTGTGGTGATTTTAAAAGGATTGTCTTCTTACTTAGATTGCAAGGCGGGTACACCAAGTATTCATGTTTTCTTTGCCTATGAGACAGTTAGGATGATCATGAACATTACCAGAATATTAAGTGGCCCCCTCCAGATGGCTGGCAGAGAAGAAAACTAAATGTTATTAGACAGCCTCTTGTAGAGTCTGCCCAAGTTTTGCTACTTCCACTTCATATAAAGCTTGGTTTGGTCAAATTGGTTGTGAAAGCATTAAATCATGGTGGAAAAGCATTTCAAGGAATTCGTCTACTCTTTCCAATGCTTTCAGAGGGCAAATTTAAGGGTTGTATATTTACTGGACCGCAAGTACGGAAAATGATGAAGCCAGTACAACTTGAGAATGCACTGAGTGATATCAAAAGTGAAGTGTTGTGTGCACTTGGAAATATAGTTAATAGATTCCTTGGTAAAAATAAAGACTAAAACTACAAGCAGCTGGTGGCCAAACTTTACGAAAGTTATAAGAATTTAGGATGTAGAATGTCACTAAAGGTGCACTTTGGGCATTTAGAATTTGAGTATTTTCGTGAACATTTCGGAGAAGTGAGTGAAAAGCATGGTGTGCGGTTCCATCAGGATATTGCTGTAATAGAGAATAGGATACTAAGGAAGATGGGACACTGCTGTAATGAAAGATTATATATGGTCACTGGTGGCTAAAGTTCAAGGAGCTCACATTAAGAAATCAAAATTCTTCAGTGCACTTTTAGTAGGTTATCTCTTATAATCACATTTTCCATTTTGTCATTAGTTTAAAAGGAATACAAGGACAACTTATTACATCTATTATTCATGGATAATGTGAATATATTGAATAAAGTGAACTCTCGCAGGTATTTATGGTTAGTTTTATATACAAATTCCAATTATCTCTCAAAAATATTGATGCTATGCTATTTTCAATGGTATTTTTTAAATCCGTAGTTAAAACCACCTTTGAAACAGTAAAAACACTTAAAAAAAAACTAATGCTACCCAGTGTTATCATTTAGGTTGAAATGTGGCGAATTGCCTTCCCGAGAGTGCCAAAGGTTCATATTTATTTTGAGGAAAAGCTTTAATTTTTGCTTTTGCTTTATTACAAAGTGGGCCAATATGCAGAAAATAGTTATTATCCCTTAATTGAGAAATGGTGTCATTTTGAGTTCTTGGCAGTAAGTAATCCACTTTCCTTATTTGAGAATCATCCCTAGACATGGCAAGTGTTCGAATGCTTCAAGGTGGGTAGAATAGAGGACTAAGGAAATCTCTTCCTAAATAAGGATCTTCTCAAAGCTGCGAACAAACGGAAAGGAGATTTATCCTAGAATATCACTTTCTCCCAGACTTCTACAGTCTATTAATTATCTTATCTACAAAAATGAAACAGATCCATTATGTTCTTCTTAGTGAGATGAAGATTTTTTGCAACTCTTATGGAATATTTCTCAAAACGCCGCTGCCTCAGGTGGTGTTGTGAAGTGTTCCCAACTGTTTATATGTAATCGTTAAAGAGCTTGGCAATGTAGGCTAGCTAATCTTTGAACTTGGACATTACCATGTGGTATTCAAAAGGCGATCGAGAGAGAGGAGGGGTGGAGGGAAAGAGTTAGAGGGCGGGAGAGAGGGAAAGAGGGAGAGAGAGGGAGATATTAAGAGAGTACTAGGTGTGAGGTTTATTCTTATAAATAAATTGACGCTTGATATAGCCGCGAAGCTTTACTCGATTTTCCTACTTGAATACGCTGTGAGAAAACCTAAGATCATTTTATATATAGATTTTAAGATCTTTTTCATATTATCAGTTACTGTATTATTTGAACAAAAAGTCTAAATTCTTCTCTTGTATTTGTATAACCCACATTGATTACTTTACACTTATTAAGATTTAATGGCCATTCACATTATGCTGAACATTGTGCGATTTTATTAATATCATTTTGAAATTCTATAACATTTTTAGTGGTTATTCCTTTTCCTAACTTTGATGTCAACTCATCATCAAAATGATTAACATACATAATAAAAAGAAAAGTTACGAGGATCGAACCTTGAGGAACCACTATTCACAGGGTTCCATTCTGACGCTTTAAAATCTGTTTTGCTATTTATACCTCTATTTCTAAGGCTTTCATGTTAAACAATCAATTTCCATGTGGTACCTTATCAAATGCCTTTTGAAAATCTAAATACCTAATATCATATGATTTGTTACTGTCATACTCTGTATTAATATAGCCTAAAAAATCTAATAAATTTGTTCTCTAAAAGTGTTGTGAATCATTTAAATATTTGCTCTTTTCTAAATGCTTAACTATTGTCTCGAGCAGATTTCCAACTACTGAAGTTAAAGTGATTGAGCGATAATTACTAAATAGTTCTTTACGTCTCTTTCTAAATATTAGGGTTATATATACGAACTTTTATTCTTGACGAACAATAACACTTTCTAACGATAAATTAAAGATCCCCGAAAGATTTAAACCACTTGATTTTTAATCTATTTTTAGAACTGTTGAATATATTTTATCTGGTCGCGGACATTTATATTTATTAATTTTTTCAGTAAAGTTTCTCATTTTTGACGGTGCACCTAACGCATTTGAGTGGTATATTGCTTGCATTATTACTAGTTGGTGGGGATTATTGATCATAATTCCTTTTGTAAGAACGGATGAAAGAGAGAGTGAGAAAGAGAGAAAGAGAGGGAGGGAGGGAAAGAAAGTTATATATATATATATATATATATATATATATATATATATATATATATATAAATATATATATAATAATAATAATTATAATAAAAATGAAGTCTATTCGTGTGTGTATGTCCATTTATAGGAAGAGAAAATACCGTTCTAGCTCTTCCCCTTCTCCTCCCCTCTCCCCTCCCCCTCCTTCTTTCCCCGATTTCTCCTTTCGCCTAACCTCTCTGAGAATTTTCCTCCTCCCCTCCTCGCTGCCCCTTACAAAAGGACATCTAAACGAAGAGAAAAGAAATCTCTAACCAACTATCCCCTTTCTCTTCCCCCACTCTCCATCTCCGTTTCTACCCTCTCCCACCTCTCCCTCTCCCACCTCTCCCTCTCCCCTTATCTCCCTTTCTCTATCTCCTTTCTCTTAGCACTTTCTCCAGCGCTGTCTCTATCCTCCTTTCTCCCGCTTCTCTCCCTTATCCCCCTCTCTCTATTCCATTTTTCTTACCCTTCTCTCCACCGCTGTCTCTATTATCCCCTACCTCTACCCTCTCTCCCGTCTCCCACTCACTCTATCCTCTTTATCTTACCACTTTCTCTAACGCTGTCTCTACCCTCCCCACCTCTCCCCCTCTCTCTTCCTATAAAATAATTTCCACACCATGAGGAAACATAATAAAATCCCGGTATTAAAATAAAGAGTTATAGATAAGACGGTCGATCTTTTTTGTGGACAAAACCTCGTTCGCTCATAACTAACGGTCATTCTCGCCTGAGCGTAAACTGCCGGGCGCGCGCGGTAAAACGTTTACTGAGTTTAGGTATATTATATGATAGGGAGAATATGCACCTCTTATGAATCTGCCTTCAACCTAAAAAATAATAACTATCAGTAAGTAAAGATGGTTTTGTGTAATAATATAAGAATTTCAAACAATGTGTAAGTTTTGCGATGGGAATTAAAATATCGTGAGGTAAGACTCTATTATTGGCTTAGTAGCAATTAAAGGAACCGTGTTTTTCTAGTCGCATGTGGATGTAGTCAAAGGCGACTTTACATTTCACTATGTCGGTCAGTCCCCATTTTGCCTTTTTGTGTTTTTGTAATAACATTATTTCTATTTAGCCGACTCTAACCAAATTTAAAAGCCCTATGTTTTTTTACATTCTCTTTGGAATAATATAATGGCCGAATTCGTCCTTAGATTAGCCCGAAAAATATTTTCGGGGGGCACAATAACAGCATATCTATTAGGCCGTTTTAAACGAATTTTAAACCCTTATGTTATTTTATATTCTCTTTCGAAGGATATAATTGCCAAGGTCCTCCTAAGCTTAATTTGGGAATTATTAAAAGTTTTGAAGGTCATTTGTCATAAATCAAAAACAGCAGACCTTGTTTATGGTCACTTCTATGTTGATTGTTCTAAATTTAGAAGCAAAAGTAAACTGGTGGTATTTGCTCCACAAGGAAAACTAAGAATATTGCGTACCAAGATCTCTCACACTGCTGATAAGGATTAGGTATAGTTCATAGAATGAAAATGTTGATTGGAAGGTAAAAAAAAAAGGAAAAAGATCAAATCAACCTTACTTTAGTTCCGAACGCAAATTTACCCGGGTAACGACGGGTATATCTCATAGTGTATATATATTTATATATATAAACTATAAGACAGCTATATATATATATATATATATATATATATATATATATATATAAACATATAATATATACAAGTTCTGAGGGTTTTAACAGCCACCACAGTACTTAAGCGCATTTAATTCCTGCCTTTTAAAAACTTTTGAAGACGGAAAGAGAGATGCAGAAACTTTTTGTTTATTGCAGACCGTATTTCATTTAGCTGACCAGGGTTCAAGTGCGGAGAGCTAGATTGAAACTCTTTTTCCTTGGCGATATTTCTGGAATCTCAGTATGGATTGTTTTCATTGGGCCCTACTTTGCTCTCTTTGATCCTCATGTTCTTCTATTATCAATTTCTTTATCCTTCAAAAGCACCGTCCTGTTTCGTGTCTCATTGGTCGTTGAGTCAAATTCATCTTTTTCTTGTACTATATATATATATATATATATATATATATATATATATATATATATATATATTTACATATATATATATATATATATATATATATATATATATATATATATATATATATATACATATATATATATATATATATATATATATATATATATATATATATATATATATATATATATATATATATATAAATATATATATATATATATATATATATATATATATATATATATATATATATATATATATATATATATATATATATATATATATACCTGGGGCAGTCAATAAGTTTTGTAATTCAGGTATAAGGAAACTAGATATGAGGAAAGGTGTTTTATTATTTTTCAATATAATTATCCTCGACTTAAATGCACTTACGCCACTTGTCCGTGAGGCTTTGAATTTACGACAACCAGAAATCTCCCGACTGCTATTCAATCCAATCCTGGACGGCCAGCTGGGGATCTTCATCGTCAATAAATGGGCGTCGACGCAGTGCAGCCTTAAGCTGGCGGAATGAAATATAGTCGCTATGGGCCAGATCTGGACTATAGGGGGGATTGTTGAGCTCCTTAAATCCGCACTCGTGCAGGGCACCTGTGCAATTCTGCCCTTGCAGAAACTTTGATGACGTTGAATTCGATCATGGGGCGTGAGGTTTCTAGGGAGCCAACACTTCCAGGTGATATTCCAAGTTCTCGCTTGATTTCTTCGATCTTCACCCGTGGTTTGGTCACGTCTGACGGGCGTCCTGGACAGGGCTCTTCTTCAAGGGACTCACGTTCATGGCGGCACTACCTATTCCAGCGAGCAATAGTTGCAGAGAAAGGGGCAGCGTCGGTATACAGTGCAACCATGCGTTCATGGATCTCTTTTGCATTGTTGCCTTCCTTGGTCAAATATTTGATTACTGCGCGGTGCCCAACCTTCTCTATTATTACAAAAATTGTGACCGACGATCTGCGATCAGCTACTGCTTCTTAAAATGACGAGGCAGGAGCATGCGGCTGCAGGGATTGACTTGTCATAAGTTGTCCTTTCCCCCTACAAACAGCCATCCCCCTGCCTCTGTTTTTCACTACCGATTCGCAAAACTTATTCACCACCCCTCGTATATATATATATATATATATATATATATATATATATGTATATATATATATATATATATATATATATATATATATATATATATATATATATATATATATCAAGCGAGAGAGAGTGAGACTTTATCTTTCTCGTAATTTCAACCAGATGTTTATTTACGCTGATGATATCCAAAGGAGAGCTACAGCTAGCACCGTGTCTTTTGGTTCCATGAAATGCTTTATTCTTTGCTGTGCAATATTGGTAATAGATTTTGACTTTTCTTGGATCACGTTCTTAGATGTTTGCTTTCAAGTTTTGCTCTATAGACGACTTAATCTACAGTCGTTGGCAACTCTGACAACTCTTGCCTTCTTCTCGAATTCCTTAACTACTCCGTAACAGAGGTAGGTCACATTCTCAATAGAACTGCTAGTGTTGTACCTCGCACTCCGCCACACCCGCCAATATTTGGAAGGGGCGTTATTTTACTGTTCTAAGGGATATTGATGCACTCTAATTTATCCTGCAGCTTACGATCGACATTCTTTTTGTTCCTGAATTTAAACCTGCCGCACTGGCTGCGATTTCTCGAATTTCTAAGATCTTAGGCACGTAACTTTCCCAAACTGCGCACGTCGAATATGAGAAGTTAGTTATTACTTAGGGATAACGTTAAGACATAAAAACACTTCCTCACTCTTTTCAACTCGTTGCTCGTGAGGGCGATTTACCTGATAGTACATCGAGTTTGTTAGAGTCAAGCTTTCATTGCCCATCATCCCTTGTTCTTTATTTTTAGATTAAATTTACGTTCTTTCCTAACTTGATGTTATATTAACAGACGATATTATCACATACCTTTTCGTTTGGCCAGGTATGAATACCACCGTGGGCAAATGGACTCGTTCATATTTGACTTGTCAACGTGCCAAAGTTCCTAGCCAAATAAAGATGCTTCTGGCTCCTTCTCCTCTTCCTTAATCACGTTTTGACAGCGGAAAAAGGCTATGTTCTCTTTGCAGCGAAATTAGTCTATGGTACGCCCCTCTATCTTCTGTGCAAATTCTTTTCTTCTAAATACCACTTTCTACCTTCTCATCAAGAACCTACCTTATATATACCAAAGTTTGTAATTATTCTCATCTTTATGTCCATTGCAACTCAACTGATTCTCCATTGCAATACTTTTATGTTGGAACTTTTCTCTTCATTTATATCCAAGCGAAATTCTTTGTACTGCTCCTCGAAACCAATCAGGATACTCTTTTCCCTCTATCGCGTGAAACCGGCCTTTACTCCAAAACGGCCATTGTTGCCTTTTCCTCCCAGGACACCGGACGGTAATCTATACACGCAAGTGGATGGAGTGGCTATGGAGTCACCCTTAGGGCAGACATTTGCCAACTATTATATGGGTCAACTTGTGGAGAGGTTATTGGACATCATGCAAAATTAGCCACACACATATTGCCGATACGTAGATGACATCTACATCAACGTCCAAAACGAAGAACATCTGGTTAACATCAAGCAGCATTTTGAGGAGAACTCCACTCTAAAATTTACTTAGGAATTGAGCACGGACGATAAACTCTCTTTCTTGGACGTTGAGGTTCAAAATATCAATGGCAGCTACATCACTAAAATACATAGGAAAGGTACGGAAATGGGATGATGCCTCAATGGGGAGAGTGAATGCCCTGAAAGGTATAAAATAAGCGTAATCGGCTCATACATCCGCCGAGCTTATAAATGCTGCTCTAAACAAATACTCGTGAATAATGGTTTCTCAAACAGCATTATTGACAAAAAACTCCAATCATTTTTAAATAACTATTACATACGAGTACATGCGGATAAAACTGAAAGTAATGATAGAGAAGTCTACAACATCAAAGTGTACTACAGAAACCAGATTACCACGGCTTATAAAATAGATGAAAAAAAATCAAGGAGATTATTAAGAGTAAAATCAAGGTTAAAATTCAAACGGATAAAATACAACTCATCATCTATGATAAAACAACAAAAGCAGGCAATCTTCTGATGAAATACAACATCTGCCTAAACTCCTCGAATCTCAAGCAAACCAACATGGTTTACGAGTTCATCTAACCCGGTAAAGACATAAGCAATATAAAAACTCTAAATATATTGGCATGCTAACCACTACAATTTCGAGTCGTTTAACTGTGCATCTATAAAGCGAAGGGCCTAAGAACCATATGAAGAGCGTCAATAATATTAACCTAACGAGAGATATGCTCGTGGATAACACCATTATTCAAAGAAAAGATGTTAGTAAAGCAAGGCTAAACATCTTAGCAGTCATATTAATAAATGAAGATAAGCCGGCCATCAACAATCAAGCGACAATCTCGAATCGCCCATTAAAACTATTTTAAAATTTCACTAACAGGAGTGGCCCATTTCCTCTAACGTTACGTTTAACCAAGGCGGAATAAATACCGCTTAAAAATCGGCTTCTCCCACTCTATCAGATCCTCACTCCACTCATTACATCGGTAAAGGAGGCAAGAACATTTCAAAACGCTCCAAAGTTGATCGAATAAGATTGAAAGCTTAGCAATTTAGTTTAGTTTTTACCAAACAATTTCATTTATAAAGACATGAATACTGGACAAGTGATCCACCATCTAAAAGATGGAATTAAAAGATAGTTATAACAAGAGAAAGTTCTAAAGGAAATTACTTAAGGCAAATTACCCAATGGTCTTCAGCACGATTTGCAAATAAATATATATATATATATATATATATATATATATATATATATATATATATATATATATATATATATATATTATTCTTTGAGCATGAACTGAACAAGTCACGTTCGAAAGTACTTGGAATCTGTCAGATTTTCTTGCATTTATTGCTCAACTCACACGCTAATTTGTGAGTTGTTAATATCCATTATGGATCCCACGCGTCACTTCAAAAATAACTTTGTACTTTACAACTTTATTAATTTTATTCGTTGTTGAAACCAATTGTTAAAAGATATCGTGCTGCTCTGCTCCGTGCCTATGAAAAAAGGAAAAAACTTTAATTTCTTAAGAAGTGCTTGGCTGAAAAGGTTGTACCTAATTAAAGGTTAATCTTTTTGAGATATTGAACCATATTCTTCTCTTCAAACGTATTTCATTCAGAAACTATGATGTCTACATTGATTTTAAGGGAGTCATCGCTCTTTGTCACGCTTTTACCTCCAATATCCCTGCCCTTTGTTTTACTTGAGCCTGTTTTCCACCTTCTACGCTCTTAGAAAAAGCTCAGCAAAATTGTAACGTAGGTTGGATCTTAAATTCTAACACCTCATCTCCAACAGTCTTTGGACTAAGAACAGCAAACCAGAAACTGTTGTTAACCTCTTTTCTCAAGAACTTGAGGTAACCACAACTTCTGCCCTCGGTTTTGCGTGAGCTTCTCCATTCCGTTCAGATCTTCTAATGTTTCAATTGTTAAAGCTTTTACAATTTAGAAAAGTCTAGTGACATTCCTAGCGAACATGTTTCTATTGCTATAAATTGCATTTACCCTTGTTTAGACACTCCGAACAATTGTAATTACACTTTGCGTTTCCGTCATGGTTTAGCTGCCCTTCGAAATAATTATTCATTAAACAGTACTAAGGCAGATAAAATTTTTTCTAGTTGTTAATACGGATAAAGTGTCTTAATCTATATTTCAAAATGGATCTATTACTAAATGAACAATCTACCTATGTCTCCCTAGATAATGCCCCTACGATTCAAGTAAATAGCGATTTCCACACAAAAATGCGGTCCAATCATAAATATTTTTCCCGGACATAATTGTTAAATTTAAATATAGTACATATTGCCTCTCTGCTATATTTATACTGTCTTTTTAAGACTCCTAAGCCTAATAACTCTATGCACCCTATTTTCAGTTCTAGTGGCTAAGTTTCATTTCTTTTCTTAAATGGTTTACTTCATAACTCACTTCCCTTTTAGGCACTATTTCTCCCACTCATATTAATAATAGTTACGACCTTATTGATAAACTCAATCCCATTCCTTACTGCAATACTTCTCTCTTGTTTGTTTCGATGTATGCTCTATTTTACTCAAGTGCCGGTAAAGGATCTTTTCCCCTCCTTAGTGATAAATTGAATAACTTTGATATTACCTTGCCTGTTAATATTTGCTTTAAAATAATCTCATTGTGTACTAAAAACTGTTAAGTTTTTTTTTAATGATAAAATTTACCTTTAAAAGTTTGGTTACCATGAGAAATTGCTTATAACCCGGGCTTTTTAATCTATATAGATAGTGTTTTGAAAATCCACTACTCTCCACCAACATCGATTTTTCACCTATTTGGTTCTGATATATAGACGATATTATATGTTTTTGTCCTACTTCTAAGGTTTTCAATGGTTTTTTACTGAACTGAATGCACTGGCTTCCTCTATTAAATTTATCCTTGAACTCTAACAAATTGGCGTCCTACCATTCCTAGATCTATATATTCAGAGGACTCCATCTGGATTAATATTTTGCCTCTATCGTAAGACTACCAACGCTTGTTCTTATCCTCATTTATACTAATGTCATAATGATAAGAGCAATCGTTCTGTATTTATTTCAATGTTACTCCACGGGTTGCGGGTGACCAGCTCGAACTTCTTGGATCTTGAGATTTCTATGATCTTTGAAATAGGTATCAATCTTTGTAACCCTCAATGGTTTAATTTAACTGAAATCCCCCCCGCATACAATTTAAAGAACTCCCTTGTTTTTACCGTTTTCTGATAATTTTCCTTGCTTCCCCGCCTCTCGAAAAGTTTAAACTTTTCAGTCATACTCAAGTATGAGTCTACCATGTACAAAATGTTAATTGAAAAAAATAAAAATAGTATAGGGGGGAGGGGTATTCTTTCGCTTGTGTCGTTTTCCCTAAGCAATATTTTGGGTAAACCAAAAAATCATTAAAAAGACACTTGACCTAACATAACTACAATATTAGAAGAGGTGAAGTTAATAGTGCTTTCTTTGTCTATATATCCTAAATAGCCACCCTTTCAAATGGAATTCGGCTACATTTATTTATAAATCTGATGAATATGTTAAAAGAAATATTTTCGAATGCTCATTTATTAATTCCTCGCCTAATCAGAAAATATCCCTCGTTCTATTTAAATTTTACCCTGCAATTAAAAGGCTGGTTTATATCGAAATTGTCCATTTTAAACCTTAGCCCCTTTATTTAATGAATTTACTGTATTACTTTTGTTTATTTCTATGTATTTTTAATTGCAGGAGAATGTATGTACTGAAAGCATTGTGACCTATTATGTATAGGTTCTTTTGTCACGAGTTCGAACTTCTGGTATTTCCTGATATTATATTTATATTGGGTCTTCTTTCGTTATACATTAGTGGGGCTACGCTTTTCAGTCTCTTACATTCTAACTTTTGTTTAAAATATTCATTATACTTTATGAATCAACTAAACAAGTTAGAAAGTAGTTGGAATATGCCTTTCATTTTCCGGTGGGATTGTTTTCCATTTTTTGCTCAACTCACGCGCTTCTTTATGAGCTTCTCATCAATATATATATATATTTATATATATATATATATATATATATATATATATATATATATATATATATATATATATATATATATATATATATATATATATATATGAGTAAAATAAATTAATCGCGAGTTATGGTATATGATAGTGAAACCATTGTATAAGAGCCAAAAGTTTAATTTAGGAGACTAGTTTCAGTATGAAATTTATCATACCCTCTTCAGTCGTATACTGAGAATTCAATTGGTAAAAAAGTATATAAATAGCCTACAGATCATAAAAAAACAAAAAGATAAACCACAAAGAAAAACAAAACGGGGGAAAAGGTCCTTAATCAGGGTGAGTGAGAATAAGATCGTTGACTAAGTTGTTTACAATGAGGTTACGGGAATGGGGGCTGCATTTCAATTGCCCATTTGACAAATTAAATTTGCCAATTTATCCTATAAATTCATAAGATTAATTATATATATTAATATATATATATATATATATATATATATATATATATATATATATATATATATATATATATATACTAATTATATATGATTTGAGTCTTTGAATAGTCAATTTGGTGGTCGAAATTGTATTATCAGTATAGGAGTGAAGAGGGTATGATAAACTACATAATGAAACTGGTCTGGAATTTGAACTTTTGGCACCTATACAGTGCTTTCACTATCATATATATATATATATATATATATATAAATATATGAAAGTACAACCTCTGCCCCCCTCCCCGAATTTATTGCAAACCACGTGCGAGTGTATCCCACCATGAGGAGCGTCACTTCCTGTTCTGCTCGAACATTCATGAATTTTTGACTACTCAGCTCATTGGGTCAATATTCCCCAATCCTGCGAACTCGTCCTAAGCCCACCCCCAAGGCGACAAGTCGTTAAAGAGCAGCTCTGTATCGCCCCTTGCTGCTATTTGATGAATCGACTCCGCCTACGGATTAAGATGTCTGGAGCATGTGACTGCTTTTTCCAAACTCCCACTTACGCCTTTGAATCGGGTAGAAAAATACTCGGTTATATTATAGTTCGAAGAGTTCAGCCAGCAGCACAAGTCTGTCCTCATCGTCTCAAGTCTAAGTAAGTCCCGTGAACGTTCGTCAGACAGTAAGACTTTCTCCGCTGTGATTCTACCCCAGTCAATGAGTAGCTTCTGTTATCGGCTTGCCTGTGAATTTGCACAAGAGTCTTCATTTGGTTAATCGACCTCAAGAAAATTTCAATCGATTACCTTTGAGGAAAGAGAGTTTCCTCTTCCAGTGGTATTACGAGAATTCACACATTTCCCCTCAAACGTCCTCTTTGTAGATTGGCTATCTTAATCTTAAGGTTGGTTCGGATCATGTCCCACCTGCCTCATTTAGCCCGTGCTACACTTAACTCATTGGACCGTGCCCCACTTGCCTCATCGGATCTTTCCCCACTCGCCTCATCGCGAGAAGGAACTTCCTCGAAGTAACCAACCCGTAACACTGAAACACCCTCCATTACTAGTATTGTCAAGTGCCCCCTATTTTTATGATCCTAGTAACATAAATACAAAGAACGAAGTCTTAAACCGCGTCCACCACGAAACATCTTTACGTGGGTTAGAATCACCGCGGCTTGAAGATTCAAGGCCATTCGAGAGTAGAGCTGTTTCCCCCACCTCCATGGAGAGAGCCTGGGATATAAAAAGGGCTCATATTCCATGTGGGAGACACAGAGCTGAGAAGTCTCGCCCGGACCCAAGAAGATTCCCCTAGTTCCAAGTCAGGTGCTAACAACAAAGCAAGGTTATGGCTGAACTTTTTCTGTGTTGGAATTAGCCCCAGCCAGTGAGGTAATTCCATTTGACGATCGCCACCGAGCGATTTTTCCGACTTCATTCATCAACTCCTGTCTAAGCCCTCCTCTTTCGACCCCTCGTTTTTCGGTTGCCAAAATACTCTTCCCTGGACCGGACGTCACCACCTCCTCCCTTTTGGAGAACCGTCATCACGTTAACTTCCTGCTCAAAAGCTCCGAGCGCCCTTGCTATCATGTTTATTGCCTACAGAAGACATCCGTGAAGCCTTTCCCTGACCCCTCACCCGGAATCCTCCAGAAGTCACCCCCTCTTCCCCTTCAGCAACCCAATTAAGTTAATCCTCCTCATTTGACTAGTCTCCTCCTGTAATACATTAATTTTAAAACTTCATAGTCTGATGCATAACTCTGCAATTCCCCCCCCCCCTCATTTACCGATGTAATTTTGCCCATTAATTCTCTTATTCTTATGTAAATAAAATTATATTTTTGTACATGCCTCTTTACATAACCTTGAGCTTTGCCATTGCCAAAATTTTACCTGTCCTTGTTGCACTCTTTCTCGCTGTTACACCCGTCGAAACTCATGGCTTTCCGTCCCCTTATCGGTTCGCCCTTTAAGTTATTGGTCCCTTCCCCATTGATATAATATGGTATTGGTATAAGGTAATGTCATACCACGACAAAGAGTTTTTTTGTCCCTTACTGTGATATTTTTTGAAAATATTTCTTTAGGGGAAAAGTTAGGCTTCATGTATTTTGCCGAGTAATTTCGTTATGTCAATAGCTCCGTTCACCTGTTACGTTCTGCATATGAAGCCAACAAGATTTATTATTCGTTTGAACGTTTCAAGAGTCACAGAGATTCATTAGGCCTGTCGGCCCTAGAATTATTTACTTTTATTCAAGAAGAAGAGAAAAAGGAAAGAAAAGAGAGAAGAACGAAGAAACAAGAACTAAGAGCGCAATAAAAAGAACTAAGAGAAGCTTACGAGAGAAGAGCAAAGGAACCAACTGAAAAACGAGAGATTAAAGAGCGTGAAAGGATAAGGCAGCATAAACTGGACTTAGGCCGTAATCAATTGCAGTCAATGTCAGTTAACTCCCGGACCGAAACTTCACAGTCCTCGTCAGTAATATTACCCGTCATTAAAGACAGTTAAGATTTCAAAAGTTATCTTACGCTTTTCGAGGAGATATTTGAAATCAGCTATTGGGACATCGAGGTAGACGGTGCCGCTAAATTGCTCCCCCTCCTAAACTTACAGTTGAGAACATATTCATTTTTTTTCCTCGAGTCCACTGTGGACTACTCTATCCTCGATTCCGAACTCTTACCTGCCGTAAATATGACCCCAGACTTCTATCGTGCTTCTTTCCGCCACAAAATATCCGCCCCGTCAGGCCTTTCACCATTTTGGGTACAGCATGTAAAGTCCCCCAAGAGCACGAGTCCCTTTTGGACTTCATCCTAATAGATCAATTCTTAGCTTCCCTGACCCACGAAATCCGTGCCTTCGTTAATGAGAAACGCTGCCCTACGTTCAATGAATGCCTAGAAGAGGCTGATGTTTATGCAATTAGCCATGACTTGTATCCCAAGGTTAATAAGAAGTCTGCCCCGTCTCCTCCCAAGTTTAACATTAATAAAACCAGGCCCCTTTGAAGAAATACCCCTAAATTGCAGAAAGTTCAAGGACCCTCAAAATCCAGGAACCTCTCGCCTTCGGAAACAAGCGACATTAGGCCCATAATTACCGCCCCACCCCACTTCTTCATTACCCAAAAGGCAGATAATCTGTTTTACCTGCGGAAAAGAAGGTCATGTATGCCCTCAAAATTCCCAAGTTAGAAGCGTTTCCTCTCATCAGATACACCAAGTCAGTGCCACTCCTGCTCCTCCCCTGTCTGTTCAAGATACCACTACATCTCTCTCGTCGACCAATAACTCCGGTCGCCCAGAAAATTTTCTCTTTAATAAGAGCTTCCCTGGTGGTTTGTAATTTATAAATGGGGCCGTGAACGGATGCTGTGAGCCCACCCTTGTACGTGACACTGGATGCACATGCATCGTGGTATCCGAGAATTTACTTGCCTTAGTCGATCCTGACCACCAAAAGTTCGCTGTGGTCCATGATTACCTCGGCCAAGCGAATCGTTTCCCTTTTGTAAAATGCCAAATTGAATGTGAGTATTTGACTGGTTCGGTCAGAGTTGTAACAGCCCCAATCGAGTTTGGCTCTGTGCACAGATTGGTCTGAGCCCCCAAGTTGAAGTAATCGGGTAAAACAACTCATGCTAACACGTACCCAGGCCACCAAGGCTTACCAGGAACCAGTTCCTTTAAAAAAAACCTTCGATCCGAAGATTAAGACCCACGGGAACGAGTTTTTTGCCCGCGCCAAGAAGGGATACACAACTCTCCTGACCCTTTGGGTTAAAGCCTGGAGTAAGGAAGTAGAGTCTTTCCGTGGTGAAAAAAGCCTCTCATACCTTGTCAAGGATAAACTGTTACATTGTAAATGTTCCTACGGAACCGAACTTGAAACACACCACTTTTGTGTTCCGCAACTCTTCCAGAATCCTCACGATAGTTTATTCTTCGATAAATTTAGTCATAATAAAACCTCTCAGAGGGTTTTTAAGTATTTTAATTGGCCAGGTGCAGCCAGAGAAATTGCTGATTACTACAACCCTGCGATCCCTTCCAAAGGAAATCAGCAAAAAGGCGAGTCAAGCCAGCCTCACTTCAAAAAGCCCGATCATCTTGCAACCTTTTTCTCGGTGGCCATTGATCTTATTTGCCCCATTCATCCCCCGTCTAGTGAAGGACACAGTTACTTCCGCACTTTGGTAGAATTTGCTACCCATTTTCCTGCGGGAGTTCTCCTTAAGCACATTGATAGCGTTTCGTGTGCTGAAGCCCTCATTTCCATTTCTTTCGGGTAGGAATTCCGAAAGAGGTATTGGCGGATTAAGGAAGACAATTTACCTCCGAGCTTGTGGGGTATGTCGGAAAGCTCCTAATGGTAAAACATCTGTTAACAACACATACCACACAGCCGCAAACTCCCGAAAAGCTAAATGGCACACTAAGGGCAATCCTCAGAAAAATTGTCTCGATCAGCCCCGAGAATGGCACAACTTCTTACCAGTGGCACTGTTTGCGTATTCCGAAATCCCCCATAGGACCTTAGGATCCGCTTCCATTGAATTATTGTATGGCCGTAATGTTCGAGGCACCCTTGCTATTTTAAAGGAACTTTTCACCAATACCCGTTTGGATAACGAAATCCAATCCTCCTATTCGTACCTCCTAGATCTCCGAAAGCCCCAAGAAATATGTGCCGACATCGCATACCAAAATGCCTAGGTATATTTGATGAAGTTTTCACTTATTTTTAGAGGTAAAATACCCAGTGTATTACTTAATTCAAACTCCCTCAAGAGAAAAGGATTCTCACATCAAAATTCTAAGGAAATACCACCGTGCGTTTATCAACTATATTGTGGCCCTCGAAAAAGAGTCCCGTTAGAAGCGGTGTACCCCGATGACCCCCCCCCCCAATGGCGTGCAAGTAGTATGCATTGAAGAAGAGGGTGATTACCCTATCCCATCTTTAACTTGACCCCCGAAATCATCATCTCCCGTGTTGGATGTCTGCCCTCAGGCTAGCGCCTTTTCAAATGAGTCAGCTGCAGCAGTTGCAAAATGGATTTGATAATGTCATCCCTTAGACCCATGATTGCTCCAATAAATTTTAGCATAACATCGTCCCTAATACTCAAGAGCCTGTTTGCTCGAAAAATCAGATTGGCCGCTAGGACGAAAAGGTCAGTATCATTGTCGCGTTTCCTTTTTCCGCAAGAAGAAACAGCTGATGTGATTTATGAGATCTGCCTCCTTTTGGCGTAGATTTATCATTAACTTCCCATATATTTCCACCCCTTTAGATGCCTTCCTTTAAAATAGATTTACAGATCCCCTTTCATGCAATCCAGAAGCTACTCCTAGTTTCAAGCAGCTCAAGGACAAGCTAGCCTCCGCTCCCATTTTGAGGCTACCTAATCTCGCCAAACTATTCAGCATCCAGACAGATGCGAGTGACGAAGGAATTGGATTCGTAGTACTTCAATACTGCGGCCAAGTGAAAGCCCCCCGGTGGCTTACGCCTGCCCTAAGCTACTGCCCCGTGAACGCAATAACTCGGTAAGAGAACGGGAAGATTTAGCTATAGTATGAAGTATTACCAAATTTAGCATGTATTTAATAGGAAAAGAGTTTATTGTCGAGAATAACCATCGCTCTTTTTTGTACCTCTAAAATACTAAGAGCCAGAACGGACGTATAATGCGATGGCTTTTGATAAATCAACAATATCAGTTTAAAGTTTGTTATACACGTGGTACCGAGAATTGTAGAGCTGATAATCTCAGCCGTAATCCATTAGCCGACAATGCTGGCTAATCCACTATATTATAGGTCGCCTCTAAATCAGTAATCTAATCATCTATATATTATTTTTTTAAACTCTCTATATATATCTATGGTGGCTGTAGATACTTATTTAATATAATATTTGTTGTTTTTTGTATTCTTGTTCCACTACAATTTTAGACAAAGTTCTAATTTTGTTCCTTTATATAATGTTTTTTTATCGACACACTTATATATTTTTCTTTGCTCAGATCAATACCATAGCCTTTATTTAAACCTGTCAAATAAAGGTGAGTTTGCCCGTTTTTTTTATAAGGCTAACACCTTAATAATTTCTCCATCCAAATTTGCGAAGTCCCTTCTACTTCCCTCTCTCTCAGAAATGTTCTATTATATGGAAATGAGGGCTCTAAAAGAACACCCCCGACCCCTCTTCCCAATTTATTGAAGACCCTGTGCAATTGTATCCCATCACGAGAAACGTCACTTCCTGTGCCAACATTCACGAATGTTAGACTCCTGAGCGCATTGAGAAAATATTTCCCAATCCTGTGAACTCAGCCCAAGCCCCTACCCCCTCCCGGCAAGGAGTCTTGAAATAGCCACTCGGACTCGCCCCTTGATGCTAAATGATGAATAAACTCCGTTTCGGATTAAGATGTCTGGAGCTTGTGACTCATTTCTCCAAACAAACTCTTCCTACCTCAGAATCATGCATAAAAATACTCGAGGAGGCCAGCCCGCACTTCAAGGGCGTCCTCATCGTCTCAAATCTAAGAAGTCCTGTGAGCTTTCGTCAGACAGCAAGACATTCTTCGCCGTGATTCTACCACAGTCAATGAGTAGGTTCTGTGATAGACAAGTATATGAATTTGCACCACATTCTTCCTTCGATTAATCAAACAAAAGAAAATCTCCATCGATTACCTTTGAGGAAAAGAAGTTTCCTCTTCCAGTGGCATGACGAGAATTTCCGCATTCCCTTCGAAGTCAGCTTTGAATATTGGCTATCTTCATCAAAAGGTTGGTTCTGATCGTGACCTATCTGCCTCATTGGGACCCTGCCCCATTTACCTCATCAGATCCTGCCCTACTTATCTCATCGGATCGTACCCCACTTGTCTCATCGGATTGTCCTCCACTGTCTTCATCACAAGAAGAACCTTCCTCGAAGTCACCAACCTGTAACACTTAACCCCCCTTAATTAATTATTAGAATTTCAAGTCCCCCTTTTGATCTGAGCCTAGTACCATTACTCAATGAATTCCATTTGAGACTCCCTCCTTATAATAATTATCAAAGGACTATTTTAATTTAAATAATTCCCTTTTGCCTATTATTATTCCTATTTTGATCTTTGTAAATAAAATGATATTATTGTTGTTTGATATTTAACTAACCTTGAACGATTTTCTCAGCTTATTTAAGTAAATTTCGCCACCTAATTATATACGCTGTCGGATTAATAAGGATTTGAAACTCAATGCCTCAGGTTTGATCTCCTAGACATTCGTTAATCCGTGTAAACAGTCTTTCAACGGTTCGCGTTACAGTAGGTGATTAATTCACCTCCCCCACACCTACCAGATACTATAGGAGTAGTGTATGGTATAGAGTGTTGTTTCACGACAATATAAATATATATACATATACGAGGGGCAGTCAATAAAATTGCGAATCAGTAAGGCAAAACAGAGGAACGGGGATGGCTGTTTGTGGGGGTGTTAGGACAAGTCATGACAAGCTAGGACCTGCAGCCGCACGCTCCTGCCTCGTCTATTTAAGAAGCAGTAGCTGATCGCGGATCGTTAGTCACAAATCTTTCAACAATGGAGAAGGTTGAGTACCGCGCGGTGATGAAAATTTTACCAAGGAATGCAAGAATGCAAAATAGATCCATGAACACATTGTTGCAGTGTACACCGACACCGCTCCTTCCGATGCAAACATTGCTCGTTGTAATTGAGAGTCCCGCTATGGTCGTGAGTCTCTTGAAAAAGCCCCCCATCCAATAAGCCCATCAGTTATGACCAACAAGCAAAATGTGGCCCGTGTGGAAGTGTTATCAACATTATTCCCGACAATTTGGCCATGACCAAGGTCTCTGCCCGTTGGGTCCCTAGAAAACTCACGCCCCATGATCGACTTCAACGTCATTACACTTCACAAGGCCAGAGTTGCACAAGCTGCCCTGCGCGAGTGCAGATTCAAGGAGCGCAACCATCCCCCCTACAGTCCAGATCTGGCCTATAGTGACAACTTTTTATTCCGCCAGCTCAAGGCTGCACTGCGTGGACGCGAGTTTGGGGACGATGAAGATGTCCAGCTCGCCGTCTACTAGTGGAGTGAACAGCAGTCGGGAGATTTCTGGTTGTCGGGAACACGAAGCCTCAAGGACAAGTGGCGCAAGTGCATTGAAGTCGAGGGTAGTTATATTAAAAAATAATAAAACACATTTCGTCATATCTCATTTCCTTCTATCCGAATTACAAAACTTATTGCCCGCCCCTCGTGTATATATATATATATATATATATATATATATATATATATATATATATATATATATATATATATATATATATATATATATATAATTTGAAGGATGGACGAAAGGACGTATAAAGGAAAATTAATTTCATTTTCTTGATACAACGTTTCGGTGAACTTTTCACCCATCTTCAGGTACTGGAAATACAATTTGTGGAAACCAATTTAAGTTAAGAACTAAACAGATAATCAAAATTACTAATTTATGGAAAGTATTTTATGTTAGTTAAGGAGGGGGATAGCGATAAATTTACAGGTAACTAATAATTTCTGCATTATTATGTTTCCAGTTAAAATTAACAATTAGGGAAACTCGTAACATAATAATTCAGAAATTATTAATTACTTGTAAATTTATTGCTATCCACCTCCTTAATTATCATTAAATACTTTCCATAAATTCGTCATTTTGATTATCTGTTTGGCTTTTACCTTAAATTGTTTTCCACAAATTGTATTTCCAGTAACTGAAGATGGGTGAAAAGATCACTCGAAACGTTGTATCAATAAAATGAAATGAATTTCCCTTTATACGTCCTTTCGTTCATCCTTCAAATTAAATTGAAGCTCCATAGGAGAAGCCATAACCAATATATATATATATATATATATATATATATATATATATATATATATATATATATATATATATATATTGATATATAGATATATATATATATATATATATATATATATATATATATATATATATATATATATATATATATATATATATATATATATATATATATATATATATATATATATGAAATGAAAAACTCACAAAGTATCACGTGAGGGTAGCAAATGAATTTAATGTCCCGCAGGAAAAAATGAAATGGTGTTTCCGTGTACTTTCGAACTTTATTAAGTTCCTTAACAAGGATAACTACAAGATATAATATTATATTAGAGGTATATATTTTCGAAAGAAAACTATAAAAGACCGCCTCAAAAACAAGAAATCATCAATGAGGAAGACGGAAGTGGGAAGGTAAAGAAACACATTGAGAATCACAAGAAACAGGTAGTAAGGTCAAACTGAGGAGACGGAAAGGGTAACAGATTAAAAGAAATGGAGATAGCCTAACGAGGGAGATTATACAATGTACATAACAGAGCAGTGACATAATTAAAAAACAAAATGGGTCAACATATCTAAAGATTGTTTATAAAACTAAGGACAAAAGTCAGAACTAATTTTTGTAAGTATTAATTTTTTAATTATAGCATCTATTTTATATAAGCCAGCGGAAAGGTTAAAATTATCACATTGGCTCATAAAAACACATTCCATTCAATGATATTCCTTTTTATAGGGTCATTGGAACGATAAATAAATTTTGCTGCGCTCTAGTTGATTAGATGGTCCTTATCTGACATATGGACAAGGAAAGCACTGTTAACTTCCTCCTTTTCGGACATTATATATATGTTGATTTATGTGAACACAAAGTTATTTACCTGTTTGTCCATAATATTTACTTAGGCAACCAGAACACTCAACTGAATAAATTACCCTCCCCCAAACTATAACAATTATTATGTTCTAATGAATTCTTAATGGTCATCTCATATTTAAAAGCAACAGAACTGTTAAAGTTATTCAAAAGACGGAGAAGATCAATAAAACAAGGAGAAAATGGTAGAACTAAAATGTTATTACTATTAAAAGGGAAAGTAGGGAGAGTTTGATAAAATGTATTTTTAGCAGAAGAAATACAGTTTTGAAGAAACGGGTAAGTATAACAATTTCAAAAATATTGGAAAATTCTAAATTCATATATTCCGGGCTCACAACTCGGAATGCCCGTAGAAACATAGAAGAAAAAACAGAACGTTTAACTTTAGGGCTGTGAGAAGAGTAGAAATAAATATAAGAATTTGAATTAATAGGCCTACGAAAGATGGAATATTTAAAACCTGTATGTGTTCTATGAACAAATTGATCAAGAAAGGAAAGGGTTTTATTATTTTCCATCTCGTGGGTAAATTTATTTGAAGGGACGAGAGAATTAAGTCTTGTAAGCAAAATTTTTCTGTTGCGTTTAAATATAAGAGGACCATTAGGAATTTATTAGTACGTAATAACTGTAATAGTTTGGGGAGAGGAGAGTTTATTCAGTTGAGTGTTCTGGTTGCCTAAGTAAATATTATGGACAAACAGGTAAATAACTTTGTGCTCGCATAAATCAACATAAATATAATGTCCGAAAGAAGGAAGATAACAGTGCTTTCTTCGTCTACATGTCTGATAAGGACCATCTAATTTACTGGAAATCGGCAAAATTTATTTATCGTTCCAATGACCCTATAAAAATGAATATCATTGAATGGAATGTGCTTTTATAAGCCATTGTGATAATTTTAACCCTTCCTCTGGCCTATATAAAATAGATGCTATAATTAAAAAACTGATACTCAAAGAAATAGTTCTGACTTTTGTCCTTAGTTTTATATACAATTGTCGTGGTATAGCTCTATATATCATATATACATCTATTATATTTGATTTTAGAGTGCGCGGGGGTTTCCTTTTGAATGGTTCGGGTAGGGCGAGGTCTGGCTACAAGGTCAGATCCTCGTAGGGGAGGGCTAGTCCAATAGATGCTACTTTATAACTTGGTATTGGCTGAGATTTCCGAGTCTTACTTAGATACAGGGTATTGTTTTACGTCTATGACGAGCTCGAGGGTCAGAAAGCTAAGGATTAGGCAAAAATAGACTCTTATAAGTATTAAAATTAAAGTTAATATGATACAATAATGCGCAGTTAATTAAGAGACATAGTTACACAAATGCTAATAGCAAACGGTAGAGGGCACTTATAAATTTGGGGAAGCTAAAATATTCGTTACGATACCTTGTACACAAATGAAGGTGGTTGGGGGAGACGAGGGTCGTTTCCGGCGGAGTGGTGAGATGATGGTTGGGTCACCTTGACGGGGTCGGAGGTCAACTTGCTTGTAGTGAAATATTCTTTGGAGATGACGGTGGTGGGGGAGCAGAGTCTTCGAGAAAGGAGGTTGGGAATTCTTCCGGTGTAAATTCCTTTTAACAAAACGGAGGGTGAGTTTCTCCGAGACATCAACGGTTTGTTTGGTCGGAGATGCGTAATCAAGGGGGTATTACGCTAAGATGAATCTTCACTGAAGCCTTTTGGGTTAAGACCTGGTTCTTTTTCGGAGATGGCGTCGATGAGCGGAGTCCGACGGGTATTCTTACGGGAAAAAGAGTTCTTAACTAACTCTAGGAGGTGGATATTTGTTTTATCCAAGAAGGGATGCTTGGTTTTGTCCAACAACGTTTCCTTGCCTTCGGCGTAATAACAACCCGAATCGAGGAGAACTAAGAAGGCCTGCACTCGTGTGCGTCTCTCGAACCAATCTGATCATTCCCCGTTACGCGGGTAGACATGGACACCAGAAGTGAGGGAGCTTACCCAGTGGTAGCGGAGGGGGACTATCGCACATCGTTTGAGTCCTAGCGAACGCAGCCCTGGTGGGGATTGTCTCAACCGCTCCCAGCGTGGCTGAAAGAGGGGGAGGGAAGACTTCTCGTCTTGTTCAAATACTCGCCTTGATAAGGGCTACATTCCATGAACCGGCCCCTATAATTTCTCACGCGTTTGAGCGGCGAAAATTGTTTGTAAGCTAGATGAGGCCCATCACGTAGAGGCAATGCTTAAAGCGACGTTATTTCTCCCGTCACGTGCTTGTTCCCTCACAACAATCTTTAGTTATGTGGACCCATTTTTTTTTAATTATGTCACTACTCTGTTATGCACATTGTATTTTCGCCCCTTTCTCGATCCTCATTTCTTATAATCTCCCTCGTTAGGCTATCTCCATTTCTTTTAATCTGTTACCCTTTCGTATTCTTAGTTCGACCTTACTACCTGCCTCTGGGTATTCTTAATGTGAATCTTTACCTTACCCCTTCCGTCTCCCTAATTGGTTATTTCTTGTTTTGGAGGCGGTCTTTTATACTTATCTTTCGTATATATACCTTTAATTTAATAATATTTCTTGTAGTTATCCTTGATAAGGAACTTAATAAAGTTCGAAAGTACTCGAAAACACCATTTAATTCTTTCCTGCGGGACATTGCATTCATATATATATATATATATATATACATAAGTGACAAACAAATTGATGGACGCAACTTTCAAGCTAAGTATAAATAGGATGACCCTTACAGAGCATTAGATGCCTCGTAAAATTTATTTCAAACGTTTCAAGATTATAACTAATCCCATCATCAGTGCTAAAGAAAGAATACAAAATACAAACT
This sequence comes from Ceratothoa steindachneri, assembly GCA_963969495.1. Taxonomy (NCBI): domain Eukaryota; kingdom Metazoa; phylum Arthropoda; class Malacostraca; order Isopoda; family Cymothoidae; genus Ceratothoa; species Ceratothoa steindachneri. The sequence goes on from OZ018322.1 coordinate 10,685,166, forward strand.
TAAATATATAAATAAAAAGTTTACACAACTAACAACATTGTGAAACATGAATATTAAACTTGAGACTAATTGATTATATTAGAAATATGGAGGAAAAAACAAACTAAACCAACGAAAAATTTCGAAAAAATAGGAAAGAAAATAATTGACAGTGGATTATATTCTTGCACCCCCTCTAAAAAAACAAAAAACAATGTGAAATTTAACAAATTAGCATTTTTTTAATGAGTCACTATATTTAATGGGACAGATAATGAGTTATTATTTAGACTGGGTTGAAGTTTTGTAATATATATTGACCCTAGAAGGTAAAGGTCCAAGATGTTTCTTACCGCATTAGGTATCGTGAAGTTCTCGAGTGTAGCCCTAGAGCCATATTGTGACAGATGGTTTCAAATTAGGGGTGGATCAGTTCTTTCAGATCTACCCATATGCTGCATGAAGCGGGAGTAAAGCGTACGCCTTGTTGCCCCCACATATGATACAGTGCTACTGCACGTACAACGAAAAACGTATATAACTTTAGACTACATATTGATGGGTGGTTGATCTTTGAACTTAAATAATGAACCCAGTCTCAAATCAGTATTGAGAATAATAATAGATGGTGTGAATTTAACAGTTTTAACAACTCTTTTTAAATTTATCGTATTAATAACCAAAGTATGGTAAGGAAAAGAAGATCTTTAATTTATTGACAGTGTGTAGTGGAGGCAGATTCGATTATTTTTTATCGAGAAACAGACTAATTTATCTCAGTAATAGTGATTTTGGATAGTCATTGGAGGTAAAGAATTTTGTTAAGAATTCGAATTCTAAATGTAGGTGTGGAAAACTTGAAAGCAAGTTATATGTTCCATGTAAGAGAGTAAGAATGGCATTAATTTTGAATTTAAAATCACAGAAGCGAAAAAAATTAAATAAGGTTTGAAAAATTGGCTTTTCGCTAAACGTTTGGCGTGAATTGATTGTCTATTAGGATAATCTTTACTCCAAGAAGCGATATGCTATTATCTTTTAAAGCTAGCAGAAAAATTTAATATTTGCGTGTTTAGAATTCAAATAATTGAGGAAGAGAGTAAAATTTGACTTATGTCTAAATAATAAAAAGTGTCGTCTACATAAAGCTTATATAAAACCTGACGAAAATTAATGGGGCAATCATCAATCCAGAATGTTTCCTAATAACACATCCTCGTCATCCTATTTTTCTATATATATATATATATATATATATATATATATATATATATATATATATATATATATATATATATATATATATATATATATATATATATATATATATATATATATATATATATATATATATATATATGACTATATTTTTTTTAAATCAAATTAGAAATATCTTTCAGGTTGTTTAGTTTTTCGTATAAGTAATTGAACTCATTTATGACGTCACTTCACGTAACTTAAGCTGGCCCAATGCGCAATAATCAGACGCATCTTATTTAGCAGCATCGAGCTTATGTTCAAGAGTTCTTTGGAATGAAATCCCCTTTGTGTATACACCATTTTCATGTTTCTATTATTCTTAATATCCTACTATCTTTCCTCTTAATTCTATATCCTATTTTATTTAGGCATTTTATCAAATGAAATAATTAATTTACTTTTCGATATTACATTTTATTTTATTTCCATCCATCCTAATTTAACGTATAATTTTAGTGATCCTACATTTACATTCCTATTCATTAGTTTCCATCTATCTCGCCTCTATAATTACCCTAAAAAACTATTCATTTTTCACCTGACCGCGCATAAATTAAAATTGAAAATTGTCTTCACCACTTTATAATATATGGTATTTCCCAATCAAAGTAGATTCTTGTTTCTTCCACTAAAAGTTCTAATGTTATATTCTTTATATATTTTTGTTTTCTCTTCTATTCAACTAATAGTTCATTATCTTTATTTTCCTTAAGCTCCATTTTTAGCATTCTTTTTTATATAAACGATACGTATGTGTGTTTTCTCTATAGAAAGTTATTTTTCTATATCAATTCAAGTGTGCTGGCTGCACTGCCAGCTACGTTCTACAGACTAGCCTACCGCTTAAACAGAGGGTCCCTCAACATCTTGGATTATTCTATAGAATTAAACCCGGCTAACTCATTTCATCAGAACATTTTTCCATTCTATCTGGATCTCCTTCATTCTATTTATTAAAAAATACTAGACTCGCTCTATATTAAAAAACTAAACCAAATCTCAACGAGTCTGATTCCTCCTTTTCCATACGTATCCCATAACTTTACAACCTACCAAGTCATTTTCATGCTTCTTTGTCGTTCACCTTTTCATTCTTATCCTTGAACGATTATCTGCTTAAGGTTCATGTGTATATCATTCATGTATTTGGTCCTTTTAGTATTTTAATTTAGTTATCTTTTACTTAGTCATATTTTAACTTTAGTCTCGTTTCCTTGGTTTTATCTGATTTGCCTTAAGCTTGTTTGTTTCTACAGTGTTTTTTTCAGTGTTTTTATTATTCCTGTTTTTTGAAATTTTTGATGTACGTTCCTAAATTAAGTAGCTTTACTTTACTTTAATAGAATTACTGAAGATGTTCCTTTGTTTGGAACGAAACGTTTGAGAGAAAATAAATGTCCTCTTCCATCTATTCGAGGGGGCTTCATTTTCCTACTTAGATAAAGGTTTCGCGAACCAAGCCAATTTCTACAATATATATATATATATATATATATATATATATATATATATATATATATATATATATATATTAGTGTAGTTGGGTAGCAGTCTTTCTTGAATGCAAATTTTGTTGAGGAAAATTGTGTATTTCGCCTTGATTAATTTGCTTTGGCAACTTTCTCTTATTCTAACTATCTTTTTTATTCCATCTTGCAGTTAGAAGAAGAGAAAGTTGCCAAAGCAAATTAATTAAGGCGAAATACACAATGGTCTTCTACAAACTTTGCATTCATTATATATATATATATATATATATATATATATATATATATATATATATATATATATATATATATATATATATATATATATATATATATATATATATATATATATATATATATATATATCATCTCTACCTTTCTGGGTTCGATTTGAGCGAATCGAAGACTTCGAGGAATTTTGCTGGTATCATTAGTTCGTTCGGCTTCTTCCACATAATACAACCATCGTCAATTTGGGCAAACTCTTTACATTCACCATCCTGTGTCTTATTATTAATTGAATTATAATCATTAAGAATTTCGATTTAAATATATTTGTTAGATCCAATATACTTCCGATACAATCTCGTATCATAATTTGCTTAAACTATGTAGCACGGAAGGGCTTTGTCTCTCTGCACAGTATTGAATATACATGTGTGAACGTCGATGTATGTTTCTTGGTCATCCGCACGAAGTCTTATGCAGACTTTCCAATAAACTTTAAGGTTAACCGAAAAAACGGCCATTTTTTTTTCTTTCCAGCCCCAGCTCATTAATTCAAAAACTATATAATCGATAAATCCTAACATCAAAATCGTTTTTCTGACTTTTTTCGCATTCTTTCTCTTTCTGCCATTTTTCCCTCTGTTACTTTCTCCTACTTGCCTTTCTTCTAAACTTTTCCAAACTTTGGTTATTGGATATATTATATAAAAGGTTTTCGCAGGGAACTAGCATTATCAGGTATAAAACACGAAATGTTCTCAAAAAAGTCGCTAACTCGCGGAAGCAAATTCCTAAGTTGAAGTAATGAACAGAAGAAATAAAAAGAAATTGGTTTCTTATCAATATTGCATTAAAATACTTTTAAAACAGAAATTTCAGTTTTTCAGACATCTTGGTTAAAATGGTTACGTTTTTATTCTTTGTTTGTCATCACTTAACGTAACTAGGTAGAATTGTGTGATTATTTACAATTTATTTTGATAATTCAAATTAAAGCTATTTATTGAGGGTCATTAAGGGAAGAATTAAACCAATCTAGGATAATGTTTCCTCGTAGTGATTTACGAGTAGATTATTAATTTTCCTAAACTATACTTTTGCAGAAAAGGAAAGAGGATAGGAATTTACCCCCAAAATTTATTCTGTGAAAAAGAAACAATAAATTAAGGAGAGTAATAAAGAGGGTAGCTATCCCTACCTAACTTCAACTACTCATGCTTTGAGATTTCTTACAATAATTCGAAATCTAAGGAACACTTAGCCAGTAAGAGTCGAGACAATTTCATAATCAAACCAGGCCACTAAGGAATTTTAAACAAGTTTACCGGTATTAGACATATAAAGAAATGGTATATGATTAAAAGTATCATGCAAGGAAAAAAATAAGACTTTTATTAATACACTTTTAGGAATTTATTTTTTTAAGAACAAGCAACAAATTAAATACATGGATATGAGTGATTTAAATTGCCACTACAAAATAATACTTGTGATATTTGGGGTTGTGAAAAGAATTTTGTTTCCGTTTGCAACATGGCTTGAATTAAACCCACGATTGTGAAACCAATGCAAAATTATATATACGCAATATAGGATATATCGATTTTGCAACATAAAATTGACGCAAGCATCAACGTCTTCGCAAAGTAGCTACTACGTTTTCAACTTCCACACCTTTTACCCCAACGACAGTAATTTTTCACATGCGAAATCACCTCTTCGCTTAAACACCTTCCATGGGAAAGAACAAACATATCATTCGCACCCTTGTCTTTATTTGATTAACCTTGCGCTCAAACCTTCGCTCAAATAATTACCTAAACCCTTACGTGCTCTCACATCTCTTTGCTCTCATGCACATTCACTTTTGTATACCTCTTACACAAGTTATTTATATTAATTCTTTTTATATGGATACTATCTCTGAATACTATGTGTAATCTAAGTTGAAACCCTTTTTTCCCAGATTACCTCTTACTTTTACCAATTATTTCATAACGCTATCATTCTCACACCCTGCATCTTTTTCAAATTGTCCATTTGCATTGTTTACACAGTTGATCCTTGCTTCTTGTTTAATACAACCCCCATAAACTTAGTAAAATAACAGTATAACTAAAATGGTAGTTGGTGGGACTGGTCCAAATAATTGAGACTTCTACATACACTTCTAATTCATCCTAGGGAAACTATATCCGCAAGCGTCGAGACGTGTTTTAACATATTTTCTAGACTGATGCATAATTTTAAATCACAGAATAGAATGAGAATTGGTAATAAAGTCCTATTTTACTCGTGGGATTTAAATGGAAGCAATGAAAGAAATATAAAATTTGAGACACCATTTAACTGGCTAGTTCTCGCAGACGGTATCAAAATATTAGCTCTGATCGGAAAAAAGGGCATATTTTTTCAAATTTAGACCAAATTTATTCTAAATATTTTTTTTTACAAACGTACACCAAATTGGGGAGAACATTTTGGAAATTTGATTAAAATTTGACCTATCATTTTTCAATCTGAAATGTAACAAAATCCAGGCTTTTTTCCGCAAATTTGAAAAATCCGACCTAAAAGGCTTTTTAAAAATTTAGAAAAAATAGATGACATTTTCACTTCGAACAAAAGTTGGCCTAAGCTTTTGCAAATTCGGAGGAATATGAACTAAATTTTTTGTAATATTTTGACGAACTTTTTTTGCCCTTTGCGAATTTGAACTGAATTTGATTTAAACGATCAGGGTCTAGAGCTTAAAAGAGTTTTCCTTCTTAGTAATATAGTAACTTAATTTAATTATATAAATTGATTATATTTTGATACACTTGGTACACTTTTTCTTTATAGACGATTATGTAATGGTTAATTGTTTAGAGTGCTGAGGCTCATCACTGGTTGATGAAAACGGATGTTCTTGACGGCAATAACGGAAGTCTTCCTTCGCGCGACGATCTCTCCTTAAACGGGGATGCCGTTATCCTGTCCCCCTCTGTAACGTGACGGGGTCGAATTGGCAACCAATCTTCAGGCAGGGGAACACTGCTCTAATAATTATTGTTCTCTGTACGAGGTTTAAAGGGAACCAAAACAAAATGCTTTCTCGGAGTCTTTTGAATAAGATTTGGACCAAACCTCTTAAAATAATAATATTTTGAGCATTCTGTCTTCCATCCGGCGCTACATTTAGCCAGATGCCATTTTGTTCTCCTTTTAGTGCTCTGCGAAAATTCGTACAATATAATCATATAAATTTACTAAAAATACACGACATACTAAAATATATACTGTGTGCTAAAGGTAAAATTAACCGTTAAGGTATAAATAACATATACGTATTAATTGGCAACATGGCAACACAAATAACACGAGAATAGCGAGTATGAATCGAAAGCTTTAACGATAAGCAATCAGTCTGCTTAACATTGCGCTAATTGCTGATTAGTTCATTAATAGACTGTGTACAACAATCATCGAAATGCCGAAAAGAAAGACGTCTTTGAACCCTGAATGGGGAAAAGAGAATGCATTTATTGATAAGAGCAGAAAAGACCAAAGGAGCTACCACAGTATTTTCCATGCGCCTAAGCTACTTTCACATATAGTGATGAGAATGAAACATCAGAGGCTATAGCAAGTGAGCTACTGTATAAATTAACGGTGTTAAATTATGAATAAAGTGTCTGCATGCTCCGCTGACGAAGGAAGTGTTAATTATAGAAAACACAAGGCTGCATATCAGAGAAACCATCTAGAAGTAGACACAGTCAGAGCAGAACTTCAGATTTGTACCGACTTTACAAAAGAATGCATAGACATGCACAAAGATGTCCTGACCAACAGAAAACTCCTGGAGATGGTAAGCAAACGACAAAAATAGAGGAACTAAAAATCCAGACCTGGCAATATATAGTATTGGTGAGAATGTCTTAGTTTGTAGAGTATACACAAGGGTATTATAATTTTGTTAGCATTCTATTTCAATACGAGGAAAAATTTATATAAAATAATTTCGATAATAAATTGATGGTATGTTACATGAATATTTGTATAGTAATATAATTATACAGTATGCATATACAAATTATATATGTATATATACATATATATATATATATATATATATATATATATATATATATATATATATATATATATATGTATAGCAGCAGGAAAAGGAGAGCAAGTACTGAATATAACATGTATATTGCCAACGTTTCGGGCTCTGGACCCATCTTCTAGGCTAAAATATTAAAGATTTACATAAGAACAATTGCTTAACAAATATAAGAATAATGATGAATTAATGGCAATAGGCTAAAAATGTACCAGGATGTAAAACAAGAACAAAAAAATGTTAAAATGCAATATAAAGGACAAAATTCTGAAATATTAAGATTGAAAATAAGTAAATTTCAACAAAATTCATAAATTTACAGTTAAAAGAAAAGGAAACCTCAATATATACATAAAAATTTGTTACCTGATTCGGAGCAAGCTGTTAGCTGAATGAATGAATTTAAAAATTATACTAACATTTATTGCTTCTCTGATCTATGCAGTTGGTTGTTCGAAAAAAAATGTTAGCTAGCTGATTGTTTAAGTGGTAATTAATTCATCGTGACTAGTTAGAGAGAAAAAAAATTTAAACGAAATTAATCAGGCAATATATAACGGTGTGGAAGTAGAGTCCTTATTTAACTGAGGCTGATTATATTTAATTAAAAGGGACTGAATTATGAGAAGGTCAGATTTAGATTTTGATGCGGATAATACTTTAAATTGATTATAATTTATAGGTATTTTACATGAATAGGAATGAGATAGGACAACAAAGTTTACTTTTACGGAGAAATCCATTCCTGTTATGTAACTGACTCCACGGTGAGCATCAATGCGAACCTTAAAAAGACGTTCCGTTAATCCAATGTACGTACCCAAAGAACATTTAGGACAAGTATATTTCTATACTTATTTTTAAGGGGTTTACGAAAATATGCGTTAAATTTAACTGCAAGTAGAATTTTTCAAAATATTCGACAATTCCTTCCTAAAAGTATTCGTTTGGTATCCCATAAAGGGAATGGAAATGTATATTTTTTTGCGGATAACATTATAATTATTTTATAGGGTTAAAGATATTATTTAAAAAGTTCCTAATGCAATTTATAAAAATATGGGGTGGGTAGTTGTTTAATTTAAAAAAAGTTTTAAGGTTAGTAAGTTCCAAATGGAATGGGGTCCAGTTAGAACAGATATTGAAAGCACGGTTAATTAAAGTTCTACAAGCATTAACTTTGAATTGATAGGTGCAGCAGCTGTAAAAGTTTAAACCAATTTTACTAAATGTTAGTTTCGGAAACAGAAAATTCAAAGCAACCTTGATTCTTTTCTATTTTTACATCCAAAAACGATAAACTGTTATCTGTTTCTGGTTCTATTGTAAATGAAATGTTAGGGTAATATGAGTTTATGAAGTTCTTGAAAAGTTTCGATTGAGCAGAGGTATGGAATAATTTAAAAGTGTCATCTATTTATCATGTATAGAATTTAGGTTTGAATTCTCTAGGACAATCATTTAAAAACCAAATGGAAACTAGATTTTGAAATGATTGTTCTAGAAAATTCAAACCTAAATTCTATAAAAGATACATAGATGACACTTTTACATTACCCGATTAAATTGAACCTCACAGACCCTGGAAACATAGTTGACAGCCGCGATCGCTATAATATTGAAAAGACTGATTGGAATAAATTTTCTGCTGCCACACATACAGTCCTGAAAGCAGAGGATATTCTGGATATAAATGTCCTCATGGATACCATAGTTACAATCCTCATTTCAGCTGATACACAGGCAATCTCTCTAAAGTCTGGATTGAAGGGACGAACTCCAGTGTCCTTTGTTTACGGCTGAATGTAAACAAGCACGTCCTGCTTGCCTAAGAGCAGAGGGGGCTATAAAAAGAAACCCCTTAGGGCGAACTAAAATTAACTAGACTAGAGCTAAAGCACATTATCGTCAAGTTTTTAAGGAAGCTCAGTAGCAATCATGGAAAAATTATGTGTATTCAATTACGTCCCGATTGTCATTGCATCAATTATGAAAACGTATTAGCAAAATATCTAGTAAATGTACTCTAAATCCTACTCCAGTACAACGTTCTCCTAATGGACAACTCATACGTGATTATGCCGCTTTGGCAAATTATTTTGCACATCATTTTAGCAGTATATATGGTGATCATAATTACTCTGACGCCTTTAACGACATAAAGAAACTATTGAGTGTACTTCACTTTCCTTTCATTCATGAACATCTGCTCAAAAACATTACAATCTACCTTTTACTTATTGTGAATTCGCATCTGCTTTGTCAAAGACGCATGACAGTAGTCCTGGCCCTGACGGTGTTACATATACCTTCATCAAATATGTCCACCCATCCCTAGGAGAACTGCTCTTTGGAGCATATAACAGAATATATGCAGAGGGAATTTACCTATAGAGCTGGGGTGTGGGATTTGTATTGCCCATTCCCAAGCCAGGGAAGGATTTATATATTCGAGAGAAATACAGACCTATCACACTGACCAACTGTACGTGTAAGTTAATGGAAAAAATGGTTAACAGTCGATTTATGACTGTCCTGGAACGGGATGGCTATTTAACTCCAGCGCAATCAGATTTTCGTTTTGGACGCAGTACCACAGACCACTTGATTCAATTGCAGTCATATATCATAGCAGCCTTCAACTCTCATTTGCATACCATAGTAATATCCTTTGATTTACAGAAAGCTTACGTTACTGCATGGAGGAGAGGTTATCTTCAGACTATATGATTTTGGGTTCAGAGGAAATCTGCCCATCTTTTTCAGAACTTCTTAAATAATAAAAGTATCCGAGTATGAATTGTTTGCGCCAACTCCGACGATAAGTTGTTAACCCAGGGGGCCCCTCACGGCAGTGTTTTGTCTTGTTACTGTTTCATTTTGGCAATGAAAGGAATCACTAGGTCTCTTCCTAACAGTATTGCATCAACTTTGTATGTTGATGACTTGACAATATATGCATCTGGTACAATCTCCCATCTACTTAAACGTCGTCTTCAGGTTGCTCTACGTATCCTTGAGAAGTGGAGTAATAAGACCAGTTTTACATTTTCTACCGCGAAAACTGCATCTATGCACATCTGCAGAAAGCATGGATGCCCTAGAATGGCAGCAAATTTATTCCTATATGGTAGACCAATCACTAATATGCCGGCCTACAAATTCCTTCTGATTTACATTGATGATAAATTAACTTGGAAACCACATATTACCCATTTGAATGTTAGCTGCATAAAAATCCTAACTCTCCTCAAACATATCTCCCATAAAAGCTGGAAAGCAGATCGGACATCGCTACTGCGGCTGTACATCATACTTCTGAATCTTTAATTAGAATATGGGTGTGAAGCATACTCATCGGCTTCTCATATAGAATTAAACAGAATAACACCAATACATAATGCAGCCATCTGGAGTGCAACTGGAGCTTTTGGATCATCCTCATTAAATAGTCTTTATGCTGAATCAGGGATTGGACCACTGAGAATTTGCCGAAATATAAAGCTGCTCAATACGTATCTAAGAATCAAGTGCAATCCGACCCACCCTCTCTATGAAGGCATTGCACTGATGGATGATGAAGATGAGTCTAGCTAAGATGATGTGAACATCCCCAATCCTAGCCAGACTTGTTTCTTTCAACTGATGAAAGCATTGCATGTCTGAGTGGAATCTCATTTGAACACATTATGACAGTATCACCTCCCATGTACCCTTTGTGGTCCTTAACGAACTTGAAGACTTGTAAAGTCTTAAACAATATCCCAAAGATTACAGTTGGCCCCACGAACTTCGCGAATTTTTTACTAGACAAGTTTTGCACATAATGGGTCCCTTATAATATATACAGATGGATCCAAAGTTGAAAATGGAGTGGCATTTGCATATAAACATTTGAATTTCACATATACACGAATCATTTAGTCTTATGCTACCATATTTACGGCAGAACTCTACGCCATTTATTATAGCCTTAATATTGCTACATGACTTCATAATGACTAACCTGTCACTATTCATACTGACTCTAGAAGTGCTATAATGGCTATCCGGCAATATCCTACTAGGAATCCGCTGGTTCAGTTAAACAATGCTGAATATATACTCTACAACGTTTAGTTTGTCCATGTTGGGTCCATGCACATGTGGGTGAGCTAGGTATTGAAGCAGTAGATACATTGTCTCGCCATTGTGTGACCCTTAGGAAGCTTTGAGCAATCGATCTGCAGCAGAGTGACTTTAAATGTTACACCAAGAAAGCTGAGACGGTCCGATGGAAGCAGACCTGGCAAAACGTTGGCCTTGAAAATAAATATCGACGAGTCAGTTCTATTTTGCCACAGGCTTCCGCATTATCATCAAATAGGTCCTGGTGATCACCCTTTGTAGATTACGAATTGGCCACACAAAATTCACACACAGCTACTATATAGAACGACACCATCGACTCTTCTGCGACGAATGTTTAGTCAATTTGACTATATAAAATACCCTGGTCGAGTGCTCATCATATCTGGCATATCGTCAACGATATTTTGGTCCAGGTCCTTATAAACTGGGCACATTATTGGAGAACAAGTACAGTAATCAACACTGGCCCCCTGTATCGATATTTAATAGACATAGGTCTCCTTCGAGACCTAAAATGTGTTACACTTATCCAAATTACTATTATATTGTTGTTTATTAGGATATTTATGCATTTAATAGAAATTTATGATTCTAAATATGACTTAATTTTATTTTGATGCTTCTTTACTGAAAGCTCCTGATCTCACTATAATAATGTATCTTATTTTCGTCTACCCTATATACTCCAGATTGCTTCTTATATTCCTGAAATTTTAGACACATATGTAATTCTACTTGAGATTCACAATGGAATCACTTTATGGTGTCTACGGTGGTAAAACACCTAATATAACAATAATAAACTTTAATTTTCGATTCCAGCTCGTAGTTATGTGTTGAGGGCGGGCTTTTCTTCGTTTATTAAGATGGCCTTTAAGTTGTTCAGCCTAGACGGTTGCAAACGTCATTGAATAAACAACACTACCCTACACATCTCTTACTCGATACAGGAGGTAAAGAAAAGTGAGCCAGCTGCAAAAAGTGAAAGTTCTCTTCACTATAACAACGGAGATTTTCGGAAGGAGACACTTATAACCTCTCCTAGGTGACCTACTCCCACCAACAGCCCCTCGACGGAGCAACGAAGCTGAAGTAAAATGGAATACCTGTCATCTTGCCTTGTCCTAACTATGATGTTCTTTGTAATACTTATAATTGGGAGCACCAAAGAAAGCTGGTTTAAGGAGTAGTCCACAGTGGAACGCAGCATCAGAGGCACACGGATCAGGGGCAGGAAGGCAACTTCTTGGAAAGGATGTGGCTTTATTTCCCTCTTTTCTTTTAATTGTGGTGATCTAAACTAAAATATCTCAGGTTAGGTTAATGTTATGCGTGCTCTCCATATGATTTTTACGCCTTCCGCTTTGCAAATGCATGGTTAAACGCCGTGAAATGGTGATGGTTGTCATGCCCAAATATTTTGAGTTATTATAAAGATGCAAGTCTTTATTGAGGCAGATAAACTGTTAAACTAGGTTGGTTGACTTTAGATTCGCGGAGTGTTGGCAGCTGTTGTTTTTAATAAGGAGATTGTTAACTTTGGTCGCTTTATATATCCATAATAGGGTGAATTATGTCGATTTTATTCATAACTTTGATGTTAAAGTCAACAATCTCATTCATGTTTTTTTCGTCTATTTTATAAGCCCTAGATATCTGATTAATGTGATACAGTTTGATGTTATTTACTGATTCCTGATTCCTTTTCTTTTTATCCGTATCTTTGAATGGGATACTTAAAAATGATTAGAGTTCTTTTTCAATCATGCTGCTTGGGAAACCGATGTTCGCGAGTGTTTGTTTTACGCGGGAGATCTCGGCGGAAGTAGGAGCAGATTACTTAAGATGACTTAAGGCGGATAGTGAAGATCCTGAAATGTACAAAAAAAGTATAATCAGCTCAGACATCCCCTGGGCATACAAATGATGTTCAAAGTGGGAACTTTTCAATCAAGAGATCTCCCGCGTAAAACAAACACTCGTGAACAACGGTTTTCCGAAGAGCATGATTGAAATCCAACTCAAATCATTTTAAAGTATGCAATTCAAAGATACGGATAAAACGAATGGAATCTGGAAGCAGTAAATAATAGAAAACTGTATTACAGAAATTAGATGTCTATGGCCTAAAAAATAGACGAAAAAAAACATCAAGGAGATTGTTAACTATAACATCAAGGTTAAGAATTAAATGGACAGAATTCAACTTATTATATGCTTTAAAACGACAGAAGTTAACAATCTCCTTATGAAAAACAACAGCTGAAAAAACTCCTCAAAACTAAATATCCACTAAAATCCATTCTCTTTTCTTCTACTGATTTCGCTGGAACGACTTGACTTGCATTGGTAAAGAAGGCAAAGATAAAAAGAGCTCCTACTACAATTGTCTCCTATTTTCAATGCTACGAATAGTTGGTGAAGAGGAGACCTTGAATTCGTCATTTACGCTCGGATCCAGCTACTATCGACTAGACTATCCTCACGTATCGTTAATCACGCGTGGGATTTAGCCCAAGAGAAGAATTAAAGACGTAGAACTCGACCAGAAAACCTCTATTGTTACAGTAGCACATCTCTGGATCAAATAACCTTTCTGCCACTAGAAGGTCTTTAGATACACCTGTCTGTGGCGTGTTTGAACCCCAAAAGAAAGCCCTTAAGGGGTTGCGAAGAAGAAGGCACCGCTCTGGGGCGGAGTGGTCAGGATAGGAAGGAGGATCTTGACAGACAAATTATTTAGGTAGGGCATATAAGGGGTGAACCAGGAAAGATAAAAGAACACGAACCTGCGATAAGGGCTTGATAGGTACGTACAAAGGATTCATTTCGGTTGGGGCCGTGATGGACGTCCTCAGCGACGACAAACGTGTCCTGCTCCGGGTAAAGGAGCATTGTCAAAAGCCAGCGCGAGGGGAAAGGTCATTGAAATTGTTGACTCTTAATTGGTAATTGCGCTCTATAGGCTGAAGGAGCAGGCATATAACTATTTAGCATTTTGTTACACCAATCAAGATATGAAAAACATATTGAGCTAAAAATCCAGAAAAATATTGGAGGAAATTAGTCTTATCCCGAAAATACCACCGCATGTTGCTTCTAAGATCTTGATTGGATCTCGAGGAATCGATTCCTACTTTGGAGTACACTCATCGGAGGAAATCTAAAGTGAAATCGAACTCAAGCAGGAATGGGCAAAAATAGATGAGACATAAATTCCAAAACCGCGAAGGGGAAGAATATACACACGTCTTTAAAGTGACGTTTCAGAGTACAAAAATTGCTGCGAAAACAACTGAAAAAGGATTGTTTATTTTTAACACAAACGTGTCTGCTAGTTGTATTGAACGTAATGTATTCTTCCCACTGCAAATCTGTTTCTAATGTTATGCTCCTGAGAAACATTCCACGAAAGAATGTAAACTTGGAGGCAAAGTTTGCTGATCCTGGTCACACTTGAAGGCAGTGCACCAACCCTAATAAAAATGTCTTAATTGCGGCAACCAGCACCTAAAATTATTAATGGCCTGCCCCATAAAAAATACAAGAAAAAGCACATGATTAAGGAGAGAAAATAAAGGGCCAATGCCAAGTATGCGCAGGCGGCGAGAAAATCCGATCAGAAAAGAACGAATAATCAAATTTCCCAGAACATTAGGCTAGATTAAATAATGTGCAGTCTCTATGCCCACTTTGCTCACATTATATAGCAGCGCCTCAACTCAACGAAACTCAACAAAATGCTAGTACACAACGGCGTTAAACTGATGTCGTTTCTGAAAAACCCGCCCTCTGGCGAGTTATCCCAGGCCCAAACTAGGAAAATCTATGAAGCTATATCAAGGACACGCTCTACCCCTCGAGACGAACGATTAAACAAACCCAACACGGCAGAACAAACTGTATCAGTGCAACCGTCAACGTCATATACATCAAGCTAAATAACCAAAAAACTATGTATGAAGTTATACGGATCTCCATTAGTACCAATTTCAAAATTATCTAAAACGGATTATATCAAGGGCGGGATAATCAAAAGGAAATATAAATGGGATTTTGATGCTGATATGAAATAAGAGGAATTACTCCAGGTAATTAGACAAGGCCTAGTTGATATTCACCCAGAATCCTGCCACAACCTAAGTCAAGATTAAATAAAAAAAGAAAAGTTCGGGAACAGTAAGATCTCCAGCAAGAGAAAAAGGAGAAAAAAGTAAACAACTTAATAAGAACTAAACATGGAGACCAAGGTAAGATACATTAAAAACCTGAAAATATTCCTTCACAATGTTAATCGATGGAGAAACAAAGGCGGTATATGCAACAAGATTATAAGATCAGTATCTCCAGACATCCTACTAATATCTGAACATGGTTTGGACGGAGAGAGTGAACAGATAAAGATCTATACCATTGTGGTACTAATGACAAGCCACACAAGGAAAAGACATGACGGAGTTGCCATTGCGATTAGGGAAGGTATCTGATTCAAAGAAATCCAAGATCTGCCCGAAATCATATTCAGCCATTAAGATTAAAATGACCTACGATGATATATTTTGGCAGTAGGATACCAGCCACCAAGACGTTCATATTTACCAATCCCTAACTTCATCCGACTGTTTAGAAGAGAGGCATCAACAATTTTAATAGGAGATCTAAACTCATTATGCATAGAAGATGGATATAACACCGCGTTCAACTGAGCTAGCACTTAGCTAAGCCTATTAATTAGCAGGGATTTCGTACAAAGAGAAGGCCTCGATTTTGCTACAGTTCACACAGCAAGGTCTTCAACTACACCTGAGATAGTACTGACGAACAACCATTTCTCTCTCAATCAGTGACAACTCCAGGTCCATATATACCATCCGATCATGTTTGCATGATAACAACCGTCTCAACATCTCCAATACAAGTAAAAATCCCAAAAGACAGATGTCTGGCCAAAGCAAACTGGGCAGCATACAAGAAGTATCTCAAGAACATGCAGATAGATCAGATGGAAGGGGCCACACCCGAATATATCGAAAGACAGCTGAGTCACATAATGAAAAAGATCGTGGAAGCCGTTTGCTTAGCTGTCCCGTGGACAGAATAGAAAGTACTACCAGTTCCAAGGTAGGAAGCAAATATTTTAAACCAAATGCAACAAACGGAAGCCCTCATCAACCAGATCAATACTTATCGGAACACTGCACATCATTACAGAGAGCTAAGAGATACAATAATTGAAATCAAGCAACTAATCTAGGAGGAATTATGAAAAAGGTGTAATAAAATCATAACTAATGTTGGTGCACCAATTGAAAGACTGAGAGCCCCCTCCTCCCGTAAAAATAGAATAAGAATCAAAGTTAACGGTAATAAAATCTCAGACGATAGAGAAATGGCAAGCTACTTCAGAAAATATCGGAGAAACCGTTTTATAATAAATGAGAAGAAAACAGGAACTTCGATGAAAGACATGGGGGAACCGTTAGCGAAAGGATTAGGGAACTAGGTGAGTTGCTTAGCCCGCACTATATGTAGTGGTTTGATAGTACTTGTCTCACACAGGAGGGGGGGAGCCCCTTCACCCATGAGGAATATGGGGCTACCCTTAAGGGCTTTAAACAAAAAGCTCCAGGAATAACCGGCATCACAAAAAAACATTCAAATAAACGCTCCCCAAAACATAAACGAAGCCTTATTGAAGATATTTAATGTCTGCCTTAATGGCGGTTATTTTCCAACCGAATTCAAAAGGGGAAAAATAATATTCTTGCTCAAACCAGGAAACCTAAAAAGGATATAGGCAGCTATAGGCTTAGTTCGCTCTTGGAATTCTTGGGCAAACTCCTAGAAAAACTCCTAAACAACAGATAAAGAAACTACCTGGATGCCACAGATCTATATAATAATAAACAACATGGGTTCAGAAGAAAACTTGGCACCGAAACACCACTTACATTGATTACTGAACGAATTGCTATCGCCAAGACCAAAGACCACAACGTAGACCTAATGTTCACGACTTGTTCTCCGCATTTTACAGGGTATAGCTTCATGCACTTAAATAAAGAATAAAAGATTTCGGAATTGAACAAAATATATCATGTATACTTTGCGACTACCTGGATGGCCTTCAAGCAAACTTAAAAATCAATTATAATGAACGAAAGCCATTCGAACTGGAAACAGGGGTGCCACAAGGAGGATGCCTCAGTTCTACCCTCTATGCAATTTACACGATCAACCTGCCCCACTCAAATCAAGAACCAGCACAATATCTACAACTAGCATACGACATAACACAGCTCGTCACCAGCAACAATCGCAACCCCAGAGATATAGCAAATAGGACAGGAGGAGAAATTAAGAACATCAATAGATACGAGAGAGAGAATAGAATAAAAACAAACATCAACATGTGTCGAATGACCCCGATGGAGCGCCGTAAAACTGCTGATGTTCAAATATAAGGCAAAGTCTACCCATACTCCAGAAATGGCAGAGTACTTGGCCTCAAATTTACATTAACCGGGTATGTTGCCCACTTTAAAGATAAAATTAATGCGGCCAAAAGGACGCTAGAAGCACTGTTTTGTTTTCGAATGCTATCAACGAGAAACAAAAGGAAATTATATATGTTACTAGTAAGACCATTACTGCTGTATTCCACTATTTCCCTTCATGTGTCTAGCGAGACAATGATAAGGAAAGATCAAGAGGTACAAAATAAGGCAACAAGATTTATGACTAACGTTACACTTTAAAATCGGATCCCATCAACTATACTTCAGGAAATTGTAGACATCGAACAAATAAATATGAGTCTTGCTCAAACGCGCAAAAGATATTTAATAAAAGATTAACCAATATTTACCCGAAAAAGTGACCCGACAAATAAAATTCGAAGATGAAGAATTACCTAATCAACGTTTCAAACCAACCTTTAAAAGTAGCCAGCTACAGACGCGGCAGGCAATTTACCCGATTTATAGATAACAATGATGTTAATGAAGAAAAATAAAGAAAATAATACATAAAAACCATCCTAAAAAATATCCGTAATGGACAATTAATTAATAAGTATAAGGTTACAAATAATGATATTAAAAAGATTCGAAGTGGACAAAAGCTTAACAATAAAAAGATCCGTAGTGGAAAAAAAAAATCTGAGGAACAAAGTTTAAAAGATTTAATGTTGTAATATCAAATCTCATATTCATATATAAAATGCGACACCAATAATACAAATTATGCAGCGAAAAGCTCGTTGAATTCACAAAATATAATTTTCATCGAATAAAATAGTTGAAAGCTTGACTCAGTTTCTGAGAGTCAATGTAGAGACGTAATGAAGAAAAGAGTCAAAAATACCGAAGTTACTAGACAACCTGGTACAAACCTTTTCACTCTATAAACACATTTTCTTCTCTTTACGTCTACTTGATACACAATTTTCTCTCTTAGATCGCCGCTGATTATTGATCGTTCTTTTCATTTGAAGGATAGCAGATGTTAAAAATTCTTTCTTATGAAGATTTTAAACAGCAATCCACCTAAGCAAGCGAAGCGATATTCATCGTTCATTGAAGAAAACGTTTTTGTAAAGAATACCACTTTCAGACAAGAATTGGATTGAACTCTCTACAAGGACGAATCTTTCACTTTTCTATCCTCCATTTTTGGCAAAGTCGTGTAGGAAAGCTGAGTCTCCTTAAATTCCTTGCTAAGCGGGAGCCATATCAGAATCAGGCAACTAACTTGGCGCATACATAGGCAGAAGCTTAGCCCAGGATGTGTTAGAACCCGTGTGAGTGGGGGACTCAGCAAGGTTGAGCAAATACTGTTAGCAATAGGTAGATAGGTAGGGAAACCGACTAGCTAGCTAAATAAGCCAAGAAATAATAAGATATAACAGCACATTTGCCTCTCATCAGTTCTCTTTCTCTCATTCACATCTTCTCATTTTTTTCGCCTCTTACAAGAATGCGAAAAACTAAGAATAAGCATAAGCTCATTTGGTCAGAAGATGGACTCGACCAAATGGTTCCTTTTGCGTGCCCTTGCGGACGCGCGAAAACCTGATAGAATCAACGTTTTTCGAAGAATATATGGAGAAATAAGAATTATCTTAGTGAGACTTCTGGATTACTGCAACTCCAACATTGCACTCTGCCAAAACGCGAAAGATGTAGACAAGCTCTTATCCGAAAAGGCTTCCGATTAAGTGGAAAAGATTGGTTTAGAGGCCAAGGTACGGCCTCAAATTGAAGACCAAAAGGCTGTACATTGCCGGCAAATTAAGAGCACAATGCTGAAGAAATTAAGGAGGAAATAGAGAGGACTCAACAATGGACCAAAATCAAAGAACTATTTAAGTTCACTAACAAAAATACAAGCCAGGATTACACACAGGTATTCAAAATAATTTTTCGTGAAACAAATATGACGAGGAAAGCCAAAGAAATCAGACTCGAAGCCTTTAACCTAAAAATTCGCCGGAAAAAATCAAAAGCAAGGAATTTATTAGCATACAAACATGCTTTAATTGCTTTACTTAGAAAAGCATCCCACTAAAGACTGCCCTCGTAAAGATGAAAATTGCTGTTCTGAATAAAGCACCAAAACTCACACGTAGAGAGAATGTACATCACAAGTTAAAAAAGTGCATGAATTACAATGGAAATCTTAGAACGATGGCAATGGCCTGCCTGCTGAAGCGCGAAATTATTGATGAGAAAAGGTAGAAAACCTAAAAGGAAGAGGAGAGACAAACCTAACTTTTCCAAAGTAGCAGAGACAACTGCGGAAAAAATGCAGACGACAAGAAATATAATATGAATAAAACAGCCCGAATCGATAAACATTTTGTCATGTATTTTGTTAGCCCACGTTATGAATGTCGTTAAACCTGGACTTACGCAAAATGAACTAAATTTAATGCTAAAAAACACTGGCCTCGATAAAATGTCGTTTCCCGACAACCCCCATCATGGGAAGTCCTTATAATTCAATATAATCCATCACCATCCAAGAAAGAACAAGGGCTACAGAAAAGCCCTACTAAAGAGCAAACTCCGAACGCAAATCGGCCGAAGATAGAGACCCGAGGCTGAGAAAAAGATACAACAGAAACAGGAAGAATCGATGGATAATAAAATTGCTTCCCTTGATAAGCATATGGATTTTCAGGAGAGACCACTATAATCAGGTAGTCTACGCAAAGAGGGAGCTATACCCTGTGTCAAAGACAATAGTGGAAGCGTCGAGGAAAAACAGGTGTTCTACCTAAAACTCTTTGCTTCAAAAGACATAACTTTCTCATCGACCAATGAAGAACTTATTCAGGGAGTCAAAAAAGCGTACTATAAGTATGAATACGAAGGCTCATACCAAGAACCAGCGCTCTACAAATTACTCACAATCACATTATTAAAAAGGATGAATTTAAAAAGAAGAGAAATGGGAGAACAATATCACTAATTGGCAGAGACGCACACAATGCTAAGAGAAGTTTAAGCCTATCCGGGAGTAAATCGAAATAATGGTGCATATTAGGAAAATCAAAATCAGCAGTCACAACGTAGGCAGTTGGAAAGAGAAAAGATTCAAAGCAAGACCTATCTTAAAATCGATCCGAAAATAATTTTACTAAATAAGGTAAATATAAACCTAGCAATAGATACAATTAAAATCTTTAACTATAATATCATTACGAAAACCACCGATGAAATAAACTATGATGGAGTAGCTATAATCATAAGGAAAGAAATAAGCTTCAATAAACTTAAAGACTTAGATGAGTCCTACTTGGCAGTCAGTATAAGAACAACCACAGGTGACTTAATAAAATCCAAGGGGTACCAACCCCCTAGAAAAGTCTATTTGCCCTTTCACAACTTTCTAAAGATATTTGGCATAGAAAGATCAAGCAATATTTGCGGGCGATTTAAACGCCTGTAGTCGAACGTCGAGATACTCGAGATGTTTCATCAAGGAAAGGAAAAACTCTATATCATGCTGGAAAGAGGGATAGTTGACAGAATAAGACCCGAATTTCCAACCTACTTTGGGGCAAAGAGTACCACAAGAAGCAAACATTGTGTTGGCCACACTAGTACTTACACTAAACTACCTATTCTAAAGAGGCCCTCCTTCAATAAGCGATCATGAGATCATGGTGATGACCCTATCATTAGATCCCATTCAAATTAAATGCCTACGTAGAAAGCAGTACAGATTAACTAACAGGACAGGTTTCTTTGAAGACTTAACGAAACACTAACAGATCAACCTAGCCGAGCAACATTGAAGGTTATTGACCAGGAGCTTAAAAGAGTAATAAAGGCATTAACAGAAGCTGACAGAAGACACATCCCAACTACAGAGTACAGAATACTTCCCCACCCCGTGAGAACTCAGCAAATAGAGACCCTAGAAAATCAATATGCGAAAGTTAGGGAAGATATAGAGTTCCATGGCCCCAGAGAGGAGATAGAGATCTTCTACATGTTAGAAAAAATTAAGAAATTCAATAACAGCCGAAAGAAGCATAAGATGGGAGAAATAGAGAATACTAAAGACAAAGTGACCTGCAACACAACATTGGTCTGGCACCAATAAATGTGACTTTGCACAAGAGGTGATGTAAGTTATGGGAAAAGTTAAATAATATATTAACCGATGAAGAAAAAAGAACCATCGACATCCCTCACAACTACAGGACAAACAACAGAGTAAGTTTAGAAGCTGAAAACCTATCTCAAGAGAGGACTCGCCCCCAATATATAGTAGGTAAGGGTGCAGAAAGATTGCACACATTGAAATTAAAGTGTAAACAGTTTAAAAAATGAAATAGAGGCGCGAGATCTTCCTTTATACAATGAATATAACGTGAGGAATAATAACTAGGAAAAATATAATGGAGATGGTTGGTCACCCAGCAAGCTACATTAACTCACTCATTCTTTTTCACCACTCTACTCTAAAATCTACTGTCCACTCTTCGCTTACTGTACACTTTTAGCTTCTAACTTTTTCCAGACGAAAGATGTTCTTTTCATTCAACCTGTTTCTAACTCTACCATACTTTCTCGGTAAAGGAGGAAGGAAGACCTAAAGGTGCTTCGAAGATGATCGAATAGATCGAAAGCTCATCAATTTAAGTTTGGTTTTTACCAAACCTATTCATTAAAAAGAGATATAAATACAGGAAAAGTGATTTACCATCTATAAGATGGACTAAAAAAGAGAGTAAGAAGAATATAAAGTTGCCAAAAGAATTTGAAGAAGGCGAAATATACCATGGTCTTCGATAAAATTTGTGTCCCCAAAAAACTGCTACCCATCTACACTAATATTAAAACCCATGACCTAACCGCAAAAAATGAACCTGTGGGGGTAGAAGATTTAACTCAGTAAACATTTGTTTGAAAATTTTAAACGGGTCACACATTGAACCTTATGAATAGGAAGCTAAACTTCCCGCTGTTAATAGCTCTCTCTTGTAAATAGGAAGATAAACTTCCCGCTGTTAATATGTCTCTTTTGTAAATAGGAAGATAAACTTCCCGCTTTGTAGTATTTCTCTTTTGTAAACAGGAAGCTAGACTTCCCATTATGCATTACGATATCATGTGTCGGCCATACGTGGCTCCGTAAAAAATAGATCTTGTTCGTGAAGTCCCATGGAGAAAAGGTAAAAGTCGATTGCGTTCTTGATTGACTGCCCTCGACTTTTCCTCCTTTGTCGGCTGTGAACTTTTGGGTGAGCTCAATTTTCTTGTAGATTTCTTCCAAGTCTAAAAATTCGGAAATTTGGGATTGGAAATAAAAACGTGGTAAAATTTAGGTAGAGTTAGAAAGATAATAAGAGAGAAAAGTGGTTAAAAGTGTGAATTTAAAGAATAGAGAATGTTTGGGCGACATAAATAAAAGGTTCCTGGTGAAAGAGTAGCTCTGTTGTTTTGGTTTTTGTATGGATTTTGTTAGTTTTTTGTATTTAATAAACTATAAAATTATAGTTTATTTAATTCAATTAGACTAGCTAATTTTATTTTTATTTTTTAGATCTAAATGACCTTTCGGCATTCAAGCCTTTATTTAAGGCTGGGTTTTTATTCCCGCTGTGTGTTTTCGAAAAGGTTTATTATAATTTTTATATAAATTTGAATTTCTACCAAAGTTTAAATTTATTTTGAAATTTTTTTTATCGATTTTGTCATGTGTATTTGGGAGTCACGTCACCGTCAGACTGTATTTTGCTGCTTTTGAATGGTCTTATTTGTCGGTTGACCCCGATGTCTAGGTGTGTAAGAGAGAATTCAGTGGTCAGGCGGGCACCAATGGCTTGCCATATCTTCTTAGCTCTCTCGTGGAGCGCCAGGTTGATCGTAGATAATCCAACCGAGTCGTGGAGCTCCTTCTGTCGTTTATGTTCTCTTCTTTGGGTGTTTGTAATTAGCACCACAGCTTTATTCTGGATGACTTGTAGTTTCGCAATGTGGGTCTTGGCGCTCGCGTTCAACGGCACTGGGGGTACAAGAGTCTCGAGCGAGGGCATGCATTGAATATCTTGAATTTATTTGAGCGATTAAGGTCACAGAACCTATAAAATCCGTCAAATCTCTCTTGCTATTCGCGACTGTTCGTTCAATATGACTCTTTTAGCCCCCTGTTGTGATTTTGAGCCCCAGAACCGTCCCTTCCAGGTAGTAGGGGATTCACTCCCCTCCTATCCGTATGTCATTGAAGCTCTTGCGAAACATGGGAATTATTTTGAATTTTTAAACATTGGTTGATATCTTATAACCACCTCTCGAAAGAGTTGATGTTAAAATTCTCCCTAGCCGTATTTCTTGCCATAAATTCCCTGTGAACATAAGTGGCTGAACAAATTTGCGATATATCGTCAGCAAACTGAACGTATATCGTACCCTCGGGGAGAGGTTGTGGTAGGTCGCGTGCATATATTTTGTATAAAAGGGGACTGAGCCAGCCCCCCTGTGGGACCCCTGCTTCGAGCTCGAATTCGAGGCCTTTGTATCCTCTGATGTGTATGTATGCTCTCCTTTCCATTATGTAGTCGCATAGAATCCTCTCAAAAGTAGGGTTGCGGCCTACTTGAAGGATCTTAAATTGTAGTCCTCTCTTCAAAACCCTATCAAAAGCTTTTTTGACACCGCGGAGCACCAGGTTGGCATGCCTTTTATCTGCTTGATCTTGGCAAGCCTTTCGGTGATAACGGCTAGTGCCGTGTCAATTCCTCTTTTCTTTCTGAAGCCCTGTTGCTGCTCGTTGTTCTCATTGGCTTCCTCGAGAAAAGAGTTGACTCTATTAGCTAATATCTTCTCAAAGACTTTGCCAGCAAATCCTAGGAGAGATATCGGCTGAAAGCTGGCAGGGCAGTCCGGGGACTTTCCCGATATTGGGATGAAAATCATCTTTGCCACTTTCCACTGATTGGGGAAGTAGCCCGTGTTCAGAGCAGCGTTCTTGATATTAAGTAGCCCACTCAGAATCTTAGGTGGGGCCTTGAGGAAATTCTCCCTCGTCAGCCCCCTGGTACCCGGTGCTCATTGACGAAAGGATTTTAGAGCAACGGAGAGTTCTAAGGCAGTTACTTTACTAACATATCTCTCCATCACTCGTTCCTGCGACACTCAATGATGAGAAGAGGTTCTGTGTACTTGTGTGTTTAGCTGTTGGTTTATGTCAGTCTCGAATTCGGGGTCGTAATTGTCCATTTATTCTTAGGTAATTTTGAAGCTTGAGGACCCGAAAATCTTAAACATTTCCTCAATGGCCTGACTCTCGTCAGTTTCTTTACCGTCAATCATGTGTGTAATTCCTTTTGGTGGAGGTCTTCCTTTTAAACATTTAAATGTCTGCCAGAATGTGTGTGAGTATCTTTCTATGTCCAGTCTTTCTATCAGTCTGTCCCATATGAGTACTTGTTTGCCGTAATTAGTGTCTGGAGTTCGTCTTTAATCTGTCTTATTCTTCTGTGGGCATTGTCGTTGGGGCCTATTAGCGTTACTACATTGGCAAGGTCCTTATATTCTTGGGCCAGGGCTTTCATAGAAGGGGTCCAATGGGGAACGGGAAGAATTTTATATTTAATATGTGGAATATTAATTTCATCGGCTTTAATTAGGTAGTCAGTGATTCTATCCAGCTCTTTATCTATTTTTTCTAAATTTGCATCAAGTAAAGGGTCTGGGATATAATTTAGAAGGTAATTTCTGTAGCATTCCCTCATTCGCCTGCTCATATCTTTTGCGTTCTGGGATTGCTATTTGAATTGGATTTTGAAAGCCTAGTGGTCGCTCGGAATGATGGGGCACGGTTCAATGTAGTAGTTGTATGGAAACCTGATACTAGATAGGACTATATCAGGTTTGGTTGCTGCTCTTTCCGTTATTCATGTTGGGAATTCTGGTCCGATCCTTGTCACGTATTTTCTGTCAAATAATACTTTGATGTTTCTGCCTGCATTGTTGTAGGAGGTACACCCTGTCGCTGCACACCTTGCATTCAGATCTCCAGCAAATATTTCATTTTTCTTATGCCTGAAAATCTGCAGAAGGTTGTGCATGGGTACATAGCCGCGTCTTGGGGGTTGGTAACCCCGTAGCCACGACCAGCCTCCCCAAGGTAGGTACTAACTCAATGATAAGGTTTGATTCATCTAAGTGACCTAGTTTTCTGTATTTAAGTCCTTCTCTGACTGCTATTGCGCAGCCTTCATACCGTTCCTGGCTATGATTCTTGCTAATGACCTCGTATTGAATTATTTTTAATTGTTTTTGCGCGGTCAGTCCGTGTTCGGAGATAAGTATAATGTCAGGGTCACTTTGTCGCATAATATTGCCATAGATGGAACCTTTTCCGTCCCATCCATCGACATTCATTTTTATAATCGTAAGGAGGTTGGTCATTTTGTGTAATGTTGTTTTTTTTAGTGTGTGGGATTAAAGTAAACGCTTATTAGCAATCTATTTTAGCCCCATGAGGTGTATTGGGCAGGGTGCGCTCCCTGCCGTTTCTTTTTTTCCTGTATTCTGTGTCCATGATCGTGTGAAAGCAGTCAGTAGTCAGTTTGATCTTGTTTTGTGCGAGGGCCTCCTCAACCTGCCACTCCGGAACCTCATCTGAGTATTCCCACTTGTATCTTCCGTTCCTAATACCCTCCGATACTTGTCGGGAATCGATTTCGGTTGGAAAGGGCGCCGATTCGGGGGCATATAGCTTGAGATTGAAACCTCTCGCATGATATTTGAGTTGGTGTTTCCTGCCTCGTGATGAGGAGGTTGACCTTGGGCCACTAGATTTTGAAGTTTTTCTCGACCGTGGAGACCTGGTCTCTTTGGACCGCATTGCTTCCTTGTTTGGTGTCTGGGTTTGTGCTTGTTTTGTTACGGTAGTATCTTTTGGGGATGTAAGTTGCGCTTTTTTTGCTGTTTGTGTTGTTGGTTTAAGTTTGCGTGGATCGCGTGTGCTGGCTGTGTTCTGAGGTGCGGGTGCCTTTTGGCACGTTTCTTTGCACTGAGGGGCTACGCTTATTCGCAAAACCTCGTCTAAAGAAGGGTTGTCCGGGAACTACATCTCCTGCAGGCCGTTCTTTACGAGCATGCGATTGACCTTGGTGGCAAAAGTACCTGGGCATGTGATGTTTGCATAATAAATGCAGCAGATTATTTTCGTTGACTGTTCATTTTCTATGTGAAGGAATGTCTTTTGGTTGTTTGTCTCAGCAGTCACGGCTTTGGCTTCTTTTTCATAAGTGGAATTGGCCTTCTTTTCCTCTGTTTCGCGTTTTAACTGAGTTTGCTTTTGGATCTCTAGTTTCCTGATCTGGCATGCCATGGACATAGTCCGGTGGGGGCCTTTACAATTTAGGCATTTGGGAGAGGTACTCTTACAGTGGCGCCAAAAATGGTAGCGACTGGCAAAGATCGTGCATAACGTAATGTCTTTCTCAGGGCAGCTGGAAGTTGTTTGGTTTTCGTACTTGTATCACCCAAAGCACATTTGCAAGTTGAAAACTCTTTACGTTCCATCTGCTCTGGGCAGACTCTTACGTTAAATAGAGGTAAACCATTGTCTTTAGCCTTTTGAGCCATAGCCGTGTCCTCGAAAACAACCTTAAACACGTGCGTGTAGTTTTTGAATTTAATGATCTCAGCTACTTTTGCCCAAGGGTGGTTTCTTTACGTTTCCTCCTTAATGTTCTTTGCCGAGTGGCTCCCCACCCAGTAGTCGAGGCACCCACAGATTACACTACGGTGTGTTGGGTTTCCGATTAGTTGTCTTCAGGCATTCAACTGCTTTGCTTAGTCTGTCCAGTGCAATTTGTAAGTTACCGGAAATTTGTATGAATACCTTCCCCCTGACCGGTTTTGGGTCCTCCAAGAGGAAACGGAGAGTGATGCGGAGAGTCTCCCTCATTTTTCCCGCATCTTATCGTAAGTTAAGTGATGAAATTTTTAATAAATGTAAATATGTATACCCTGAGAGACGGTTTTGAAGAAAGAGGATGAGGGGTGGGGGGGCAGAGAGAACTATGGGCCAAAGTCCAAGTACTTTGAAATACCTTTTGCTTAATATTTCTTCTTTCCTCAGGTTTGCGAGGGGGCCAGTTGTGGCTTCAGTTCTCCTCCCCACGAAGGAGTAGAGATTCGCCCTTCACCTTCTTAAAACGAAGAAGGCCAGTTGTCAGCTTTTTGAACGTATCAAGCTTTTTTCACTTTACCCAGTTTTTCTTTTCCACTCCTCAAAACGACTCACACAGTTTCACTTTTACTTTCGCAGAAATACACTTTGTAAAAAATTCCGAATAAGGATTTGTCACAACGGTGAAGCAGACTTGCTAAGGCAACCAGAGCACTCCTAAAAATTCGGAAAACTGACTTGGGCCCTGTTTATGTGTAAACTGTTGGAGCGTTAGTACATTTTAAATCTATCATGGCGCCTGATTGGTTGAATTGTTATAGTGTTAAGTTTAGATGAAATGACTATTTATATAGGTGTATTTTTGTGTAAAAATCAGTCAGAAGAATCGGAAAATTATTTTTTTTTTAAGAAGGAAAGTTATATTCTTTATTAGCCCTATTCAAAGCTTATTACGGCTATAATACACAGGAATAAAGAATCAATGTATAAATATATATTTTTCCTTCATCTCATAAGGAAGCTCTTGATCAATTAACCCAGCCTGCAAAACTACAAGAGAGAGAATACCATAATTTACTTGCTCCCTATAAACCTATAATTATAGCATTTTCTTGCCATCTTGAAGAGAGGCAAATAGAACTATTAAAGAAAACCATCCCCAAACTAGAAAATTATGCTCAGCTAATGCAATTACAACTTGGAGAGTTTGAAATTCAACATGTAATACGATACTCTATCGACAAAGCGCTCTCTAACAGGGCCTTACTAACAAAAAATTCGGAAAAAAGCATTAAGATTAAAAAGCTTAATAAACTATACAAGGGACGTATAACTACCAGAATCAACTACATAATTCATCACTCTCTCTCGGTATACGCTCTCCACTAGTGAAACATAAACTCTTAACCTCGGTTTGAACTGCTACCTACAAGGAAAATCTGCTTCAATTTAAAAAAGGTTAAATTAGAATCCCTTTTCCAATCCTTGTTGAAACTACAAGATCAAGCCATCAGTGAAATTAACTCCAACCTAAAAGACCAACTACGCGCAAAAGCCACCAAACGAAGATGCTTTAATGGCAGCACATTCATAACACCAGAGATACACAAGACCATCAGCTCTATAAAAAACAATAAATAAATAGTCATTCTAAACAAAGATAAATATAACAGCAAATTGAATACCAACCTTGGCGACATCACTAAATTTAAACGTATGAAAAAACATCCAACAGAAAACGTAAAACATATAATAAATGAACAAATAACCTAAGCTAATGCACTCATTGGAGGACTTCATTTCGAAAAGATCATCGGCCATTATACACCAGGATATCTCCCATTGAGGCCTATCTTTTCTCAAGTCACCACAACAACGTACGGTTTAGCTAAAACCCTAAATAAAATAATAAAACCGTATATCCCTTCAAAGTATGGTATAAATTCTACGGAGGAATTCATCGATATACTCCACTCTACAAGACCGGCAGGACTAATAGCAGCCCTTGATCTGAAAAGCTAGTTTACGAATGTGCCCATCGCTCAGACCATTGACAAAATGTGTACCACCATCCGACAATGTCTCCTTCAAATCTTGACCTAAATATTTTAAGGACTATGATACGTTCACGCACATAAGAGGCTCCATTCAGGACACCAGCATGTAATCTATACGATCAAGTGGATGGAGTGGCAAAGGGATCAACCTTAGGGCCGACCTTCGCCAAATCCTCTATGGGTCAACTTGAAGAGAGCTTATTTGCCAACAATAAAAGTAAGCCACACACATATTGCCGATACGTAGACGACATCTACATCAACGTCCAAAAAGAACATCTGAAGAACATCAAAAAGCAATTCGAGGAGAGCTCCGTGTTAAAATTCACTTATGAATTAAGCACGAGCAATAAACTCCCTTTTCTTGACGTTGAGGTAAAAAATATCAATGGAAGCTATATGACAAAAGTATATAGAAAAATTAAGGACATGGGAAGATGCCTCAAAGCCGATAGTGAATGTCCTGAAAGGTACAAAAAAAGTGTAATCGGCTCATACATCCGCCGAACATGCAAATTCTGCTCTACGTGGGAACTTTTCCATCAAGAGATCTCCCGCGTAAAACAAACACTGGTGAAGAATTGTTTCTAGAACAGCATGATTGAAAAACAACTCCAATTTTTTTTAAGTATGGAATTCAATGATAGGGATAAAACGAAATAAAATCAAGAACCAGTAAATAACATCAAACTGTTTCACAGAAATCAGATGGCCTATAAAATAAGCGAAAAAAACATAAAGGAGATTGTAACATCTAGGTTGAGAATCAACTGGACAAAATTTAACTTATTATATACTATTAAACGACAAAAGTTAACAATCTCCTTATGAAAAACAATGGCTACCAAATATCCGCAAACCTAAAGTCAACCAACATAGTTTACGAGTTTATCTGCCTCAATGAAGACTGCAAGCTTTATAATAAGCCAAAATATATTAGCAATGCAACCACCACTCTTTCGAGGATTTTACCATGCATTTTCAAAGCGGTGGGCCTTAGAACCATATGGAGACCGCGCATATCATCAACCTAACTAGAGCTATTCTAGTTGAAAACACCGCAATTAAAAGAAAAGAGGCAAATAAAGCTATGCTCAACATCTTACGAGCCATCTTAATAAAGGACGAAAAGCCGTCCCACAACACCCAGGCTGCGAGCTGGAATCGAACATTAAATTTGTTTTAAAAATTCCACTCCCCAACCCTGTAAGGGGCAGGGTGATTTGCCTTCCTCGCCAACGTGCTGACGGTACTCAGCCTCCCGTCCAGACCCAGCTTAGCCTAATCACCTTTCATATACCCCGTTGTGTCTCCTCCAGTTCCTAACTTACTCTTCAAAGTTTTTTACAACTTTCTCTGGTCGGCCTCTACCCCAGATTTCCAATAAGTGCCTTTGCGATTATGTAAGGGACGCACAGCTTATATCTCGGTGGAAGATTATAATGGACCATTTTTGATGTCTCACATGGGGTCCCACAAGGGGGCTGCATAAGTCTTACACTTTGCAGAATATTCACTAGGTACATTCAATTCCCCGACGATGAAATGATAATAGCAAACAGTGTATACAGGCACACCCAAACTACGTCGGACAAATTTTCGATCATACCAATAGGAAGCCACAAAACAACTAGGAAACAAACAAGTGAAGATCAGTATCTCTACGATAAAGAGGGAAAAGTGCTCGGACTCAAATCACCAGATACGCTTACAGCAAACACGTAACAGAAAGAACTAATTGGGCGAAGGCAAATCCAGGGAAATTATACCAACTCAGAGGATTAAAGAAAGAAAACAAGAAAAATATACAATGCCCTCAGCAGAGCTATCCTGATCTATCCAGCTATCCGGCTCAATAGACTCCACGAACAAACGTACTAAAACTCCAGAGAGTGCAAATTTTCGCAGTATATGTATATAATAACAAAAATAAAAAGAAGAGAGCAGAGGTTGCAAAAAGTGCTCAATCACGAGCTAGATCTCACAACTACAAACATAACCATATACAAAAGATCATGCAGAGTATGAAACAAACTGAATACCATACTTAGCAAAGAGGATAAGAGGGCATTGGAAATTCTACAAGAATAGAGAAACTACAAGAAGGAGAAACTTTGGGAGCAGCTAACCTGACGCAATGGAAGAACCGGTTCGTATGTTCAAATAGTAGTAATATTGATAAACAATCAAATATAACAACAAGCAAAAAAGATCTAACTGCATTAAAGTAATAATAGAAAAGTTAAAAGAAGAATTATAGAGGTACGAGAGCCTTCCCTAAATAAGAATAAGAATGAAACAAAATAAGAAGAACCAAGGAACTGGCTTGTCATCAGCAACTAACACTAAACTCAACTTATTTCTTTCGCCCAATTACTCTACAACCATTATACACTCTATTTTAACTGCACACTTAATTCCTATCTTTTCCAAGACGTAAGACAGGACGATAACTCTAGCGTTTTGAGTGTGAGTTATCTATCATCAAAGGAGAAAAAGTCAAGTGGAAGTTTTAAAATAAAAGCTCGCCAGCCAGGCAATTTTGCAACGCTTCTCGTACTATCGGGAACACTTTTTCACCTAAGAAGAAAACTAAGCAGGCAGAAGAAGAGAAGGACCTCTTTATGAAGTATCCCCATGGGGTCGCCCCTCCATGAAAATAAGCGGGATCCCCTCTGCACTTTCTAGAGGGCGGGTGCAAAAACATTAGGATGATCGTGAATGAGATTATATATGGAGTCCTGAACATCGTCCTAATTCGGTTAATCGACACACCCAATAGATACACCAAAATTTGTGACACCATAGAGGACGCCTAACGTCTCTTCTCTGAAGAGGCCAAAAATTCTTTAGAAGATCGGGCTAGCGGCCTCCGCCCTTCAAGTGGTCCTCGTACGCTCTACTATTATCTTCAAGCGGCTTGACCCATTCTTTATTAACAACTCCTGTGAAGAATTCTAAGCTGAGCTGACGAGGAAACAAAGGTGAGCATATATAAGCAAAGTTGAGATATTCGAGAAAATGGTCTTCTCGAGCATTGACCTAGCCCACAGGGCAAATGAATGAAGGCCCTCTGGGTTTATACACTCGAGTTGCATCGGAG
This sequence comes from Ceratothoa steindachneri, assembly GCA_963969495.1. Taxonomy (NCBI): domain Eukaryota; kingdom Metazoa; phylum Arthropoda; class Malacostraca; order Isopoda; family Cymothoidae; genus Ceratothoa; species Ceratothoa steindachneri. The sequence continues at coordinate 10,717,686 of OZ018322.1, forward strand.
CAAATTGAATAAGAAGAGTTCTTTCCTGTCGAATGCTGCTTCAAATGCTTCGCCGTTGAAGGTTATCTGACCAGAGAATACAAAGAGAAGGAAATAAGCTACTCCAAATCCTAAACTGAAATGAATTAAGTGCGGAGGGAACAACGGGGCCATGGCCATGAAGTGTTTCATCCGCAAAGTGAAGATTTGAGCAAAAAAAAAAAAGACGAAACAGGAAAAGGAAGCAAGGCGGGGACACACATCGAGGCCGCGGTGCCAAGAAACAAAAACGCGGGACGGAACAACACTCCGAAAATGGTAATGCCAAATGAAGACAAGGAGTTCTTTGCGATAGACATTTTTGCACATTTGGCAAATTTAGCTAATTCTGGTACGTTTGATGACGAGCTAAATCACCTTATGCAGATGAATGGAGTTGAAAATAAGTTGTAATTCCTTCTAACTCCCCCTCACAAGAACTACTAAACATCCAGTTTATCGACGACCATCAAGAAAAGCAACAAAAAAGGAAGAAACAACGGAAGGACAAGATGACACCAAAAGCGAGAGCTCTATCAAGCTTTCTTCTTCAACGTGAGAAACCCCCTAAAAAAAGCTGAACATTTATTCGAGGGACTTGTTGTGGGAAGTACAAGTGGACCTACGATGAACCGTATTCCACAAAAGAAGTGGAATGACTGCTGATGAAAAATGTTCTGTACATTGCAGCGTCATGCGTTCATACCATCAACATGCAAACATTCAATTAAATCAAAAATGGCCCAGAAGACGTGACAAATCGACAAGTGAGTAAATTTGCAAAGTCATTAAAATGATAAAAGTGAGTAAATATAAAATAACTAAAATTCCAGATAAATAATTCTAAGGCAATAGGTTAACAGTTGAGTTAGTAAAAGTGATTGAAAGAGAAAAAGTGTATAAATATAAAAATAACTAAAATTCAAGGGTTAAATGGTAAATAATTCTAAAGCAATATATGATTAAAATGTCTCGAATATAAATGAACGGTTTAACATAACATTGAGTTAAAAATAACTATAAAACTAATAATAAAGTCATTTTATTATATGAAATAGAGTGAATTAAAATTGTAAAAATGATAACTCTTAAATATGTATAGATGATATGACAATAAAAATTATGTAATATAGTTAATTTTATACTTTAACAGTAATAACTTTTAAATATGTAAATATTCAAAATTAGTATTGTATAATGTAAAAAAGTTGATTTCCACGTTTTCCAGGATTTTTTATTTTCATGCTTCGAATTATTATTTTCTCATCTCCACTCAACTTCCAATTTTCACTTCTATTTACTAGTTTTTATTACTTGTTTGTAAAATTCTCTTTTATTCGTTAACAAATTGGAAGTCGGGGCTTTCTTACTCTACACGCCTCCTCGCTCCGAGCGAGACGAGCGGGGGGGAGGAAAAGGAGTCCTCAAATGCTCTATCTAATCTTTTCCTCTCTCCTTGTTTATCATAATTACCATTCTGCCCAGACAAACTGCCGCAAGGGCAATGACGGAAATCTATATAAAATAAAGTTTCTGTGATTTTTATTGTGTTCTTTTCACAAAAATTTTGTCAAAATATTTCACCTTCTATTCTTATTTTACAATTCATTAATAAAACCATTTGCCCATCACTAATAAAAATATAAAGGCATAAACGCCCGATAGATTAATATTAATAAAACTACTATTACCACTATTAAAATAAAAAAAACAGTAAATAAATACTATATATATAAATTATTAAGAGTATATTAAAAAATCATGAATTGAAATGCAGCTAATTAACTAAAAACTGCAAAAATATTAAGTAAGAGAGAGATCACCTCAACACCAGGAAAAAATACTGTTGAATTTTTTCACACAGCGCTTTTCTACCACCATCCAACAATTTCAGCAATCTTTTATCATCAAGATCAACATCATTATCCTGCCCCAAAGATGACCGACTACCAGGGGAAAGACGTTTAGGCAAATAAAGTCATGTCTCTTCCGAGTAATTTTCCTCGCCGAGAGTCATCAATTCAAATTATAGTTAAGGCTAAATTGAATCTGCATTTAAAATTAAAGAAGGCAGCCGTTTCTGTCGACTTTAATAAATCATGCCTAAAAATGGTTATATATATATATATATATATATATATATATATATATATATATATATATATATATATATATATATATTTCTCGGATCTAATAATATCCGCAAGAAACGGGTGACTGAAACATGAACTTCTCTCGTGGTGACTACAAAAGTTGAGCGTTGTAATTTTTTGCTTTCCTTTTTTTCTATTCGTCCTACTATTTCAGCATAGTACCCGAAGAAATTATTGATCATTCACTGTCTTGTGTGAAAAACAAGGAGAGATCAAAGAAGTATGATACTGTTTCGAATAGATCATTTAAGAACTAGTAGAAACGGGTGACTGTAACTTAATCATCCTCGGTTGTGATTACGGCTTCCCTCAAGGTTCTATAAGAATCAAGCTGTGTCCTTTATTTCCTTCCACTAACTCACCCTCATATATATATATATATATATATATATATATATATATATATATATATGAATGTAATATCCAGCAGGAAAAATGAAAAGATGCTTCCAAGTACTATATTTAGTTCATTCTCAAGGATAACTACAAGAGAAAATAATATAATAATGGTATATATAAGCTAGTAAAAGATAAAGGTCCACCTCTTGAACAAGAAATCGCCAATAAGGAAGTAGGAGAGGAATGGGTAAATTAAGAGTAAGATTTAGCTATAACATCTAACAAAGTCAGACCGAGAGGCAACAAAGTGTCAAGACCAGAGCCAAAAGGGTTAAAACGATTAACGGATAAAGAGACAGTCAAAATAGGGAGATTAGGAGAGACACGAGAAGTAAATTGAACGAAGAGAGGGGCATGGAGAGAGAAAGAGAAATAAAGTAATGCTAATACAAATTCAATGCAATAATTAAATTGAAACATCGGGTTCCTATTGAAATGAAGATTGCCAAAAAAATAGGAATATAAGTTAAAGCTAATTTCTTTATTAATGAGATTTTTCATAAATGCTCTGATCGCTTTAATCTTATACTACTTTGACAAATAAAACTATCGAGTACCTAACTTCAGCGCGAGTTGCAAAAAACTGAAAACTGCTTTCCATTTAAATATATTAATTTTCTTTAGCTTGGAAAAATGGACATTCCGCTGGATAACTTCTTCTATACCTTATCTTTTAGTCTAATGATCGTTGCAACGTTTAGTTGTAATTTTGCAAATTTATTACAAATTTGACCCCTTGACTTCAAATTCTGACAAAATTCTGCCTTTCTACCAACCTAACACAAATGTTATTGATTTTTTTATTCATCCCTAATTACCAACCTATTAAGAGATTAGAAAAAATGGCAATATATTCAATGCGACCAAATATCGTTTATCATCAAATATCGTCTATCATCTTATAACTATTGACACACGTTGGAATCCGTTTTAAGCAAATAGGGGTAAAACTTGGTCTATCTTTTTTAAATCTAGTTTATATGCTTGAAAATATAGTCCAAGTTGGCCTACATTAATCGAATTGGGACAGAACTTGTGCGCCCTTTTTGCATATGTACTAGGACCAACCTTTTCCTTCCTCTTTTTAAACTAAATTTGGGTTGATTTTTGCTAATTTTGAAAAAATTGGGTCTCAGTTTTTAACAAATGGTCGCAACTTCTTGGTGACCTATCATCTTTTTTTAGTTATATTTTTAATTTATCATTTCTAAAAAAATCTATAGGTATTAAAAATATGTTACTTTTTTATTGTGGACGGTAGGAGATGAAAGCCATTTTATTGTCATCTTTCCAGGAATTCTGTAAGATAAAGTAACTTGTTTCATTCTTCCCTTATCTTTACTATTTATTGTGCATCTTCCTTCTTTTATGTTTCTCTTCCCAAACAGGCATAAACTTCATTTCTTGGAGCGTCTGAACTCTATAACTTGTTTCTGTGCGTCAAATGTGCACATATCTGTTCCTAGATGTTTATAATAATACCTTTCCGTTCACAAGGTCAGCCATGCGAGGTTTTCTTCTAAGTAGGTTGGAATCAGATAGCGTAACTTTCTTTAACTTTTCTTCTTCTTTTAAAAATGAGGCTGAGCTTTCCATAGAACAAATCGATAATCAAATATAATAAATACAAAATAAGAAAGAGTTACGAGCTTTATTACTCTCTAATAAGTGGCTATTATGTTTATAATAGTCAATCATATCCTTTTTAACTATTGTTTTTATTTCACACGTGTTCATAATCTGTTGAACAATCTCTAATTCATTTTTCATACATGAAAATGTTTTCGTTATTCAGGATAGTATCCTTTTCACTAAATTAGAGAAATCCTCTTTTTCTTCTCTTTTCCTTCATTATATCCCATTCAACTTTTATTTCTCCTCTAAAAGAGGCTCGCAGCACAAAGTAATCACCTGATCCAAGTCCCGTAACTTTTATTTGTTGCTCTGATCTTCTCAATTTTTTCTTTATGATCAAAATGTTAAACATAATTGAAGATGCGATGCAGAGTCCAATTACGCCTCTAGCAAATCCCAACATTTCTCTTTTATAGATTGAAAAGGAATTGAAAAGCTTTTCAGGTATCAAAATATTAGTTCTGTCACTCTCTGCCATTGCAATTATATCAGAATATAATTCTCGGTCGTCATTCTGTCAGTATGGACCGCTTAAAAATTACACAAAGCATTGCATGTTTTAATTATGATGAATGGGTAAACGAAAGGGATAGAATACATGATTCTGTTTATGTATTCCTGGAAGGCTCAATCTTATATCCATATTTGTATAATGGCATTTCTTTTCCTTCTGTTCAAGAAAATATGAAAGGTTTCATTTGGCTTTTCTTCAATATGAACGCGAGTTTTATTGAAAGAGCGTAATGACTACATAAAAGGGACAGCTCTGCGACTTTAAAGTTAAATATTTAATTTCTACGCGCGAGGGTATTTGATATTTTAGTAAGGTAGTTTAACCTGAATATACCGAATAATAATATTTTCACAATGCAATTACTCTAACGTTTTGGTTTCTAAAATAAGATAATATTCTTTTTAAGACACACAAGATTTTTTAATTTTTAAAGAGATAACGACATTTATTCCTAAAATGATGTTCACCGATCTCATTTTTACTGTCCGGAACTTAATAATAACGTAGTTATTTATTTTGTGATAATATGTTATTATTTGGGTAAATTTGAATCTTTCTGCCTCATTTTCTCTATTTCCTTCAACTTTTGGCCTACTGTTGGTATAACTAGTTTAGCAAATACCATGATTTGTTTTATTTCGTCCGATTCGCAGACGTTCCACTCTTTAGTGCATGTGGCAGAATAGCGGGTGGTGATTGTTGTAGCTCGCAATACCAACTAAAACGACAAGTTTTTGTGGAAGATATTTAGGCCTTAAAAAGCGTTCAACGTAGTGCTGAAAAATAATGAACATATAAATAAATCTTAAGAACTTAGACTGATATTCTAATTTGCTTTTACTGAAATATATGGAGGCGTGCTTTATCGTAAGTTATTATTTAAGTTTTTTTTCAATAAATACAGCCCTATATTGATGACTTTTACAGCCTTAGTGTTGCGATACCGCTCTATAATATTAAAAAATTAATATTGGAAAATACATGCAAATATTTTAATAGTTTTTAAATAGGCCAGAATTAAAATCTTGCACTATAAAAATTTTGGAATCTAGACATAATTGTATAATTTAGATAAAATACTGTAAAACAAACCTAGGTCAATGTACAATAACTGCACAAAGTCACTCAACAATTATAAATAAATTAATATATGTAGTCGAGCAATGCGCACTATCAAGATTTATTCATATATACATATATCTATATATACAAGGATCTTCAAAAAGCTTTGGTGCAAGCCTTAATTTAAAAGATTATCGGAAATTTTCAAGTGAAATAACGTTTAATCATATCTTTAGTTTTTTCCGATACCTGCAAAATCATCATTTATTCCTCTATGGCATTTCAAGTAGCAACTGACTGGTTACAAGAAATTGTCTTTTATTATCCAGGAAAAAGCAAACTTTTGAGATCAGAGTTGTCATCAAATTTTACCAAACCTTGATTGAAAATACCCTGCTATTGTCAACTCCATGCAACATGTTTACGGTGAGTCTAAACTACATTGAAACACTGTTTTGAGGTCAAGAAACGTTTCAAAAAAGGAAGAGAAGACCTTAATGATGACGATTGCGAAGGGAGATCATCCACATCAACTAAAGTAGAAAAGGTGCCCGTTCAAAAACTTCTGGAGGAAGATTGCTGGACTATCTTTGAATTTATTGTGAAAGAAGTCAAAATTTCCCAAGGATCAGCATATGCAATTTTAATAGGCGATTCATTTTGGTCTCAGCAAGCTTGTTGCCCGTTGGGTGCCAAAGGTAATGCGAGATTATAGGCTTGTACAAAGGAGTCATGTTTCATCATGAAAATGCTCCAGCCCATTTTCCACGGCTAACAAGAGAATTTTTCAGCGAATATCGATGGCACATCATACCTATCCAACGTATAAACGTGGTCGTACCCATCAGACTATTTTTTGTGTCTTGAGCTTAAGAAAAATTTAAAAGGAACGAAATTTCATTCGATCCAAAAGGAAAAACGTGAATTAATAAAGACTTGGAGCAATTCAAAGAACCAGGAGTTCTCACGAGCAGGACTACTTGTCAGGTGGGAACATAGCCTTCAGAAGTGTATTGCCTAAATGGAAACTATTTTGAGAAATATTAGTGACATTCGTGTTATTTTATTTTGATTAAAAATTTATTTCATATTGCACACAGACCTTTTGAATTTGAAGATACCTCGTATATATATATATACATGTATATATATATATATATATATATATATATATATATATATATATATATATATATATATATATATATATATATATTCAATAAGAAGGACAAAACGAAGAAGGTGGGGCCAAATCTTTAAATCCAACGTTTCGGGTTATTACAAAACCCATCTTCAGGAGCTAAAAACAAATTATAAATGAGTAATCTAAGCCTAAAAACATGAAAAACAGCACAGGTTCAAAGTTAAAAACCACAGATCAGAGAAAATCACAAAAACTACGTTAAAAATACAAAATGAACGTAACGTTAATAAACAAACAAAATAGTAAGGTAAAGAACAGCAAAATATTTGTAACGAGATACTATCAATTACAGACAAATAAAGTAAACGTAATATTACAAAATTAAACTTTTAATTTCCAATTTAGGAAATTTTATTGTGAAATTAATTTCAAACTTATATTCATTAATAACAAAAATATTAGTAATTTCTTTCAAGTGAAGGACAGCATTCCCACGCCGTTTAGTTCGTGCATTGTATATAACTTCCTTTGCCCTACCTGTAAGTTGGGGATCTATATAGGAAGCACAGTACGTACTCTTCAATTGCGTTTTTGTTCTCACATGGGAATTAGCCATAGAACCGGTAAAACATTAAATAACAAAGAGTTTTCTTCAATCAGGAAACATGCTATTGATTGTAAAACAGACGTGTCCTTAAATGATTTTTCTGTCTTAAAATTTGCTATAACTATTTCATCTCTCCACATTAAAGAATCACTCTGTATTAAATACAACCACCGAAATTTAAATGAGAACATGTCATCTTTTCTTCTGTTTATAACTTAACCAAGCTGTATTCATTCTTTGAATTCCTCCCTGTTTTCCCTCGTCATTGTGATTCGACCATTTAAGGTAATGTTTCAGTGTCTATACTTTAGTTTTACCTTTTGTTTGTATCCAATTCTCTATTTTTCCATTTCAATTGTTTAATTTTGTGATATTACGTTTACTTTGTTTGTCCTTAATTGATAGTATCTGTTTACAAATATTTTGCTGTTCGTTACTTCACTATTTTGTTTGTTCATTAACGTAAAGTTAATTATATAATTTTAACGTAGTTTTTGTGATTTACTCTGATCTGTGGTTTTTAAATTTGAACTTCTGCTGTTTATTATGTTTTTAGGCTTAGATTACTCATTTAGAATTTGTTTTTAGCTCCTGAAGATGGGTTTTGTAATAACCCAAGCCATTGGAATTAGAGAGGTGACCCACCTTCTTCGTTTTGTCCTTCTTAATTAATAAGACTAAAGCTTTGTAGAAGAAATCTAGGTGAATATTTATATATATATATATATATATATATATATATATATATATTTACGAGGGGTGGTCAATAAGTTTTGCACTCGGTTATAAGGGAACGAGAAATGAGGAAAAGTGTTTTATTATTTTTCAATATAACTACCCTCGACTTCAATGCACATGCGCCACTTGTCATTGAGGCTTTAAAGTCCCGACAACCAGAAATTTACCGACTGCTGTGCAATCCACTCCTGGACGGCAAGCTAGACATCTTCATCGTCCCCAAACCGGCGTCCACGCAGTGTAGCTTTAAGCTGGAGGAATAAAATGTAGTCGCTAGGGGCCAGATCCTGACTGTAGGGGGGGATGGTTGAGCTCCTTGAATCCACACTCGCGCAGGGCAGCTTGTGTAACTCTGGCTTTGTGGACTTTGACGACTTAGAATTCGATCATCAGGCGTGAGATTTCTAGGGACTCAATGAGCAGAGACCTTGGCCATGGCCAAATTGTCGTGGATGATGTTGATAACACTTCTATGTGATATTCCAAGTTCTCGCTCGATTTCTTCGACCTTAACCGGTCGATTTTTGAGGATTATCCTCTCTACACGGGTCACATTGTCCTTGTTGTTCACGTCTGATGGACGTTCTGGACGGGGCTCATCTTCAAGGGAGTCACGACTATTGCGGAACTTCCTATTCCGGCGAGCAATCGTTGCATAGGAAGGGGCGGTGTCGGTGTACACTGCAACCATGCGTTCCTGGATCTCTTTTGCATTCTTGCCTTCCTTGGTCAAAAATTTGATCACTGTGCAGTGCTCAACCTTCTCCATTGTTGAAAGATTTGTGACTGACGATCTGCGATCAGCTACTGCTTCTTAAATAGACGAGGCAGGAGCGTGTGGCTGCAAATCCTGACTTGTCTTAACATTTCCTAACCCCCCCACAAACAGCCATTCCCCTTTTTCTGTTTTGCCCTACTGATTCGGAAAACTTATTGCCCGCCCCTCGTATATATATATATATATATATATATATATATATATATATATATATATATATATATATATATATATATATTAGGGTGTCTACAAATGTAGGTTTAGAAATCTTGCACGCTTGTTTGTTATTCTTGTGCTCTCATAGTAAAACAGTATTGCGTTAAAATTTTGGGCAAATTCAGTAATATTTTAGGAGTCCCGACAAAGTGAACATTTAGGTGACGTGACTCTAAATTCATGATTTTTCTAATTTTTCACTTTTTTCTCCCTCAGGTTATAAACTTGGCAACAAGAGCCGGTAGTAATGTTTGGCTGATCGACAAGGCTCTAATCAAAAAAAATTACGAGCTTCCGGCTATCATCGAAGGACAGGTACTCCTCCGCTACTACCAACACCACCACTACCACCACCAGTAGATAGGTAAGAGGGCGAACGTGCGCAGGAAGGCGGTGGTGGTGGAAGTTCTTTCCTTCTGGTCTGGTACCAAGAATTTGACAACTACAGTAACGCACGCCACCACGATGCTGTCAAATCTGGTAAAGGCGTAGATTTACCTCAAGAAGAACAAGTAAAGAAACATGCCAAAAGATCGTATGTATAAGGAAATTTTTAAAGTATACCTCCAAGAAATCTTCGACCTCGCATTCTCCTCCTCTCTCCAACGGGCAGATGTAAAAGACAAGGACAAAAAGTTCCTGAAGGAGTGGAGAGAAGACAGAGGGGAATCATCCATGGCTGGAATTGACTTCATTACAGCAAAGAAGATGGAGAAGCAGGTCAAGCGCGGAAATCGACTCAAGTGGCTCCGGGAAAGTCAAGACAGCGACATTGCCAGGTTGAGTAAAAGGGCGGAAATCCACAGCCAAAGCAGTTGTAGCAGCATCAGTTCTGTTTTGACGACGTCATCACTGGCTCGTTGATCACGAAGCGTGAGAAAACATCTCAAACAAGCGCCACCGATCTCCCAGAAGCATCTTTGCCCCCTTTCCACCTTGGATCGAGAAAAGTTGTTGGTGTGGCAAGCAACGGCAACGTTTGCAACTACCGTTCAAGTATTTGGAATCGACATTATGATTATGGCGGTCTCGAGGATCACGGTCCATTTAGCACGAATTGAGAGGAGAGAGCAAGCGACCGAGAAGATCGTGGAACTGCAGCACCATGAGATTCCTGAGAGGTTTGTCTTGCATTGGGACGGAAAGGTCCTCCCGTCCCTCTCTGGCGATACGGAGGACCGCATCGCCGTCCTCCTCACATGTGAAGATGACATCGAGTTCCTTCTTAGGGTTCGAGCAAGCTTAGATTCAACTGGCAGAACCCTGGCTGTAGTGGTCTTAAAAGAAGTGGAAGAAGCGCGCCTCAGGGACAAGATTATCGCCTTAATTTTCGACACTTTAACACTAGCATGGTGCAGGGTACTTGTATTCGGATTGAGCAAGAACTCGGACGAAGCTTGCTCTGGTTGGTTTGCCGACATCATGTCAACAACGTGATCCTTAAGGATGTCTTCAAAGCCTGCATTGGCTTTTCCTCTAGTCCTGACATTGGAATCTGCAAAAGACTACGTGATCGATGGTCCCTCGTGGATTCCTTGCAAAAAGAGACGATGAAAAATTCGGAGGACCTTGTAGAGTTCTTTGCCACCTATGACACTGCCAGAAAGCTGAAGTACGAAGCATTGGCCTTCCTAAAGGAGCCTTCGATTTCGAAGAATCATTAACGGGAGGATATGAAGAACTTCTCCGTCTCTCCTACAAATTTCTTCGGTGGTGAAGGTCCAGCCAAACCATTCCGCCGTCCTGGAGCTCTCCATCAATCCCGGTGGATGGCCAAGGCCATCTACTACCTCAAGCTTTAGAAGCTGAAATCCTAGCTGTCGCTGACTGGTTGAGAGAAGGCTGGAGTGAAAATAGTGGCCCTCTTTGCTGCTCTAGTGTAATGCAAACAATGGCATAAGGCACTGATTTATGTGAAAGCTCCGTTGAACAACGTGCTCTTCCTCAAGATCCTCAAGACATACTGCGACGCCACCAGTAGTAAGTTTCCGAGGAAAACGTGGGACTGGCCTTCTTCCACTTAAGGATTGATGTGGAGGAGAAGAAGCAGATGGTCAAGGCATTGGCCAAGCCCGCTTGAAGAAGGAAATTAAGCGATTGCCGGGAAAAAGATGATGACATCTATCTAACTCTCGTCCTTCGTCACTTCGAAGACACGGTTCTTTTTTAAAAAACTCGACGCGGATGAGGGCTTCCTGGCAAAGGACCCAGCACTGTGGGAGGAGGAGGACCAATTCAAGAACGCCGAAAACGGGCACTTGGGCTCCGAGTGGTCAACGAAGTATCTCCTGCAGTTAGTCCACTACCAACGGAAACTGGTGGGGCAGGAAAAGAAGGAGGATCATAAAAAGAAGATTTTCTGAATAGAAACAATAAAAACTGTCTGTTTTGGTTTCCTTAAAGGTTTCATTCTAAAAATGTGGGATTTCTTCTTTTTTCTTTGTTTTTGAAGGATATTAGAAAATTGTTCAGTTTGTTGCGACCGCTAAAAATTCTCCGAAATTCATGTAATTCCACAGGAACTCTACTTATGCATGTGCGAAAAGAATCAAAACACAAGCAAGTGAAAAAAACATGTTTCATTCATTCCTCTATGATCTCGGGACACCCTAACATATATATATATATATATGTAACTTTCTAATTTTGCTAATGCCTTCGAATGCTTTATTACGAATTTGCTTTAATCCAAAAGAAGCGCGATGAGGGATTTAAACCTTGCGTGGTTCATGTTTGCCGAACTTGATCAAAAGTCATGAGTTGTCCCATATTTGCTAAACGTCTGCCTCGCAAGAAGACTTGGGATTAAAAGCATAAAGACGACCTCGAGGTTAAGTTATGAATCAGCTGTTTTGGGCCAAACAGATTTTGTTGCATAAATCTCAAACAAAGAAAGATTTTTGTCTCATTAAATATATATATATATATATATATATATATATATATATATATATATATATATATATTTAATGAGACAAAAATCTTTCTTTGTTTGAGATTTATGCAACAAAATCTGTTTGGCCCAAAACAGCTGATTCATAACTTAACCTCGAGGTCGTCTTTATGCTTTTAATCCCAAGTCTTCTTGCGAGGCAGACGTTTAGCAAATATGGGACAACTCATGACTTTTGATCAAGTTCGGCAAACATGAACCACGCAAGGTTTAAATCCTTCATCGCACTTCTTTTGGATTAAAGCAAATTCGTAATAAAGCATTCGAAGGCATTAGCAAAATTAGAAAGTTACATATTTTTCGTTTTAACTATCAAACAAACATTAATTTATCAATTTTCGACCTCTTAAAGTGAGAGTAATTGGAGATTTGGAAAAGCAGCTAATTATCTGTTTGTTTCAAATTTATTAATTGATTATAGGAAATAATAATATAAACAAGGTCAACAGACCTAAGTTGCGGGCTCTCAATTATTCTGATTTACGACCTGTCACAATTTCAATATTTCCCGGATTAGCGTTCAGAGGACCCCGCACTGGTTTTATTTGAAAGACAATCTAAACCAATATAAGGGTTACAGAATTTCTAAGAATCGGCCGAATAGTCACGAGGTTATGGCCAAAATCTCATTGGAAAGTAAAAGGATTACATCAGACCAAACGACCTAAGGACAGATAAAGTAACTTATGAGTCGCGTCCACGCATCATAAGATTTAGCTAACCTCAAATAGTGTGTGATCCTCAAATTTTACTGGTGGTGAAACAAATAACCAAATTAGAGAAAGGTTTAGGAAAAATATGGTGTTGAATGTAAATTGTTATTTTCTAGAAAAAAATACTAAGAAGAAATTTTCTTAAAATGTAAACATTAAATTTTTGTCTCTACCATGTTATAATTAAGTACGAAGAATATCCAACCTCTAAATTTCTTCCTCAAATGTGCAAGAATAGCAGATGTTTCACAGTAACTCAGTAAACAATGTTAGAGTATTTTGCTGTAATAATAAAGTACTATTTTGCCACTTTAGACTGCCAGATTTGCTTTCATATCAGAAATATGGATTGTTTGCAGGAACCTTTTAAATACATACTGAAATTAATGCATTTTTAAAGGTTGTAAAAATGTAATAAATTTTGTAAAGAATTTAAACATTAAATTAACACATTTCTTGATGGAACGTTCGAAGAAAACCTTTCGAAGAATTCAAGACAAGTTTGGAGGAACAAATTTCATATCAAGCTGTATGAGAAATTTTGCATTCACTGAATTTAAGAAAATTCTCACAGCAAGTATAAAATTAAATGCAAAATAGAGTTAATAGGCTTGATATTTCAAGCTCTTAAGATAAAATTTAATTTTCTTATAGGATCTCTAATTTCTGACTATCATCGAGTCTTGTGCAATATTAGAATAATCGGATTTCTTCTCTTATCGACTATGAGCAATAACAGCTGTTCATTTTGTGTTTGACTGGTTTTTCTCAGTACTAAGGAATCTCTTAAAACCTGCAAAGAGATGTGTAGAAAATGGAAGATATTAAAATTAAAATAGATTTTAAATTGATTGGGATTTGATAAGAAGATGTACATATATACACAGAATATTTTTCAAGCTTCTTTATTAACGATTTGGTGGGAGGTTAAGCGAATGAGTGAGTTTGTGTTACTTTTAAATTGTAGTCTGTTAATCGCTTACACAAAACTCTCAAAATTTTGTAATTCTTATAGTTTTTATATAAAATTACTATTATTCGCATTATTTAAGATTCCTTTTCTAATGCAGTGGTTCTCTATCCTTTTGCTCAAAGCCTCTCATTTCACTAGATGTCTGAAGCTTCCATTCCTTCATTTCCCAAAGAATCAAATAGTATATTCAAAGTAATAATGAGACATATAAATACAAAATAATATTACTCAAGAATTAAAATAACATAACATAATTTTAAATTTATTAGGCGTTTTGTCATTCAATAATGTGTGTTCTTCTACATTATGTAAAATTCTCATATAGAAAGATCAATTTTCCAATATGGTGTAATCTTTTCTTCAGGATGTTATATTAAATGGGAAGAGAAACCTGGTGTTTTCAAGACACAACACAATTATTTGTTTCTTCAAATAATTTTCCGAACGTACTAAGGTTTTGCTCTCTAAACCGGTGCTTTTCAACCTTACCATATATTTTCTTCTCTAAACTGACCAGTATTTAAAATCGTACTACTTTTTTCCGTTCCTAGAACCTCTGTTTTCAATTCGTACCAATATCCTTTCTTTCATCATATGCTAAAGGTGAGGTTTGTCTATTTTAGTACTTTACTTGGAATGTAGTGTCTTGTCAGAGTATTGATTTTCTAAAGGAAATTTTTATTTCTATTCTAAGCACCTCTCATAAGTGTCAAGTACCCTATTTATTTTAGGTGTAGGCTCTGTGGTTATCAATCTATAGGAGTGATCACCGCTTCCCCAAACCATTTCTTATTGTCAATGGATTGATGGTATGAGGCATTGAAGAACTGAAATATAACTTCACTTCTTGATATTTTGCAATGCATTTTATGGAGAGATGTCTGAAAACTTGCGACAACTTGCTAAATTAATCTGGGATGTTTATTCTTACATTACATAAATTATCTCATTTGTCCTTGATGAAAAAGCAGCCTCATCGAATGATAAAAACAAACTACATGATTCAGAGTTGGTACCAAACAAGCAGGGTGAAATGCATTTCCAGAAATGCTGAAAAACTCCGCAAAGTTACACTTTAAAATAAACTTTTCCAAAATATTTTTCAGAAATTACATGAATATCTACAAAATCATAGTCTTTCTTAAATATCCTTACAATTACTTTCTTATAGGTAGATAAATTCAGACCATGGTTCATGCGTCCAATTTTTCTGGTCTTCGCCCCAATAAAATGATATTTTTCTGTTATCCTCAGATATCTATGGGTTGTTCTTTGCCTTGCATTCAGTTAGCCCGTGTGTTTTAACTCTCCTTCTAACTGTTGTAGGTAATACCGAGTATTCAAAAATCCTGTTACATTCGTTACGACGCTCTCAACAAAGAACACAATTATAGTTTTGATGCAGTTACAAACCTTTTCAATGTTTTAACCTATAAAACTTTAAATTAAATTTTAATAGTAATTAAGGTTGCCGCCGTTGTCGGGAAGTACGCACTCTAGGCAACAACTGAAGACTAAGCACACGTTTAGAACAAATTACTTTCTCATGCTGGCCCACACGCCGTTTTAGGAGGACTACAGCTCGTCGATGTTCCCTTGGCGGACCTTACAAACCTTTTCCTTTACACGCGGCTGCCCGTTGTAGTCAAAGGGATTGATATCAAGCGACTACGGCGGACAAAAGGCCTTCGAACAGAAGTTCATCTTTGACCCCACCCACTCATGCGCGCTTTGGGGCGTGAGGACTGAGATACCATCCTGCTGACAGACGTAGACCTCTTTCTTCGTGATTTATCTCACCTAGGGCAGGACGTTTTGGGCCAATTTTCCCTGTGATCGATCGTGATAAGCCTTTAGCCATACGCATTTTACAGCAACGGCATTTTCTTGCCATTTGAAGACACGAGGCAGAACCTTATTACTGAGCCCGGGTGCCGCCAAGTCATGAAAATATAGCGGACCCCGGAGATGTCCTATCCAAAGTTTAGCACGCCGTCCTTCAGATTGTTAATGAACGTATTTACGTTAAACGTTTCGTCAGAAAAATATGAATTCGATTGCCATGACAATTGAACTCTTTGGGAAGGCAACAACAGTGCTCACGACGTTTTCCTTGCATACACTACGTGAGCAGAAACTTTCTACGCCCCTCAAACTCTCCCCCCACCTCCTTCAAGGCCCTAGGCACTATGGCCACAAGTATGTTCTTCTTCTTCGCGAGTGCTGTCATTTTAAACTTCGGAGCAGCTTTGAAGGCCTTGCTCATAACCAAACGGTTGACATCTTGAGGCCCTAACTATACGAGGTTGACCTCTGAGGTCTTCTTCATTCTTGAACCATTCCGCGACTATTTGAATGATCATCTGGCTGACGTTGAGTCGCTTGGCGATATTGGAATTGATGTGGCCCGTGTGCATGAGAACAAAGATCTCTATTCTTTTCACCTCCATCTTGAGACATCTGTATACAATGCAAAAGAAGTTTTAGTGTTACGAGGCAGAAAAGTAGAACTTTAAGTTTGTTTGACAAAACTTTTTCTATTACACATTTAAGCCTATCGAAAGATAAAAAACCAACTCAAGTGAAATTCCGGCGTGTTCAAAAGATGTTTTTTTCTGTAATTCTGTAGTCAAACAAATATGATGATGTCTTTTCTAGATGCTGGAAAACGTCTTCTACCATTTCTCCTCCTTGATACCATGATTTTCTTCTCTTGATATCGTTTTATAGTGGTTTAGACACCATAGCGTGAACATTTATTTTAAATCATTTCCGATTGTGATAACCCTTGACTATAGAGAATTGTGATTTGTGCTTTCCGTGCTTCTGCGCCTTATTTATTTAGCAATATTACTCATTTAAAACGACATTGAGTACATAATAGTTATATATTTAAGCAGAAAATAATATTAGTTAAATTTTGATTTAAGAAAACATACCAATATATTAATTACACATAATTTAGTAAAATAATGAGTAATTCAAACATATTAACAAACTATTTAAACATAACAATATAAACATTAATATCATACATACGTATTTATGAATAATACGATAAGTTATAAAACATTATCATACATTAATATGTATCATTTATGTCTCATCTCATATTACCTATTTCTAATCAATTATTATTCAAAATGCTCTAAATATAATATCTTATAGAAAAATACCCATTAAACGACAACGTACACAAAGACAGAAAGAATGTAATAATCAAAAGTAATAAAAGAAACAATACCTAATATTTATAGAAATGTTGTAAAAACTAAGGATGGTGGTATATTTACACTACTTAGACGCAAGGCCAGAAGCATGAGATGAGAACGCGTAATTAATTCCACAGCAAATTCATTGCGAGAATGCGCAATTCCTTCCTAAAAGTAATTTCCTTGACTGAGTCCAAAAGTACCTTTTTTAAGTCTGGACAGAAGCAAAATGCCATAAAATGCGAATTACAACACGGTAAATTTGACTCTATACAATTTGTATATAATGATTATTATGGAGTTTCTCTTCTCTAATAAATCTTGCGAAGTTGTAATATGGTTAGAAATTTAAGGTTACACAGAGGGGAGTAAGAAATTGAAGAGTTGTCAGATCTTCGATGTTTATGAGCTGAGATGATCTCGTAAAAGAGGGTGAGTTTCATTAATTTTCTCTGAATTTGTAGCAAAATTAAAATCCATAAATGGTACTTCTATATATGTTTCATATTCATGTTTCGAGGAGTCTTTTAATAGATGAAACGTGCTAAGTCATACATAGCCTTAAAGCCACCTACTCAAGGAGAGTCAAATGAAATTCATATTGTGGCAGATATATGTTGCACATTCATACGTTAGATGTTCCCATGAAATAGAATGATCTTCACTCTATTTTTTACGATTTTTGTGGCTACATTAATACTCAACATGTGTCTTAGTTGTTGGAAATTCAGGTACGATTGGAACTTTGTTATTAAGAGAAAGCAGCGGTATTCAAATGGCACCCTGTTCCCCCAGCGAAGATCGAAGTCGCTTAAGAATGTTTTGAAGAAAGTAAAAGAGAAACTGAGAAATACCATAAAAATCGATTTTCAATATTTGTAATACAACTTCATCGATGATGGATAATTTAGTCAAAGATCGTAGTAGAACTAATCCGATCAGTCTTACAATAGACTCAAAAAATACACGGGTCTCTACTTCCCCACATAAAGTTGTGGCATAAATACTCATGAATGTCTATATAATTTGTACCAACTCCTTCCTGAAAAAACTCAAATGACACTTTAAGCTCCGTTATTCACGATTCCTAATGGTGCCTGTCAAGCCTTTTCTCTTGTCATTTTTTCCTTTCAACTATCCTTTTTCTCTTGCTAATCTTTTGATCTCACTCCTCGTTAATTCCCTCGTTATTTCATCTATATTTATTTCTTCAATAAAACTGTTCCAATCGAATGTTTATAGAGTTTCGCACCTTTCTTCATTGCGTCAAGTAGTTAGGCTCTTTTGGTTTCTCTGGTACGTATCTGAGCAAAATTTATTTCAGAAACTTGTTTCGTATATACTTCAAATAATAATAATAATACATTTCTATGGTGCTCTTCAGAGTTATGGGTCCTCGCTGAGTGCCGCTTATCTATGAGAGAAAGCTGGAAGAAGGAGGTGGGTATTCAAGAAGCTTTCGGTTACCCTTTCACCTTAAACGTCTAAAAGTGTTTTGGTATTAAGGGGATGGAACAGAAACTCAAGAGAACTTTCTTCAGATATTGTTGAGACAGACAAAGTAGGATAGGGCCGCGGTGTTTTAAACCATTTTATTAAGAACCCTAGTAAATTACGATGTGGAACAGGCTGGAAAACAAGTAGTATTTGTAGATTGTAATATTTTGTGCTACGCCCCCATTTAACTCTTTGTTTTCATCTTGTTTACGTACTCTAGATAAATAGTGTAAATTGATTATTTTTAACTTTTGATTGATACTCGTAAAGGGAGTTTTTGAAATTTATTTCTTAATTGACACCTTGACGCATATTATAAAAGTTTATTGTTTTTTCAGTTATTTACTTAGAAAACAGAGTTTTCTCTGGTATATTTATATTTTTTCACCAATAAAGGATCATATGATATTATACCAAAGTAAAATATGGCATAATTATAATAAAAACATTATTGAGGATGTTGCAAACAGTAACGCTAGTTCATAACATTGATTATTTTAGTTCTTCTCAAGAGATACTAAATTCAAGTTAGCTAAGTTAGGCGAGTAGCAATTTGGTCACGGTTTGCTTTGCCAGTCAAGTATGTTAAGTTAGGTTAACACTAATACTGTACATCAGATTTACTCAAAACTTATTAAACATGTCAGTAACGAAAATCTTAATATTGCAATCAAACAAGGGCTAAATAGAAAAAAAAGCAAAATAATTTCTCAATATAGGTTAATAAGTTTACACTTGATAATATTGCTCCTATGGTGTATGGAAGTTATTTTGTTGCTAATGTGAAGTGAGGTTAACAAGACTCTTTCAAAATGTCTTCAGGGGCGTGCCTTTGGCGTCTTCAATGCGTGTTTTAAATTAATGAAAAAAATGCCCATAAGTTTAAATATCTTTGTCATCTACATATCCTGAACACCATATCATGGTGATTCACAAATGCGTAGCCCTTAAAAAAGTTATAATCTTTAGTGATTTACAGTAAAGTGAGATATTTAAATTAGAAGAAGTAAAAATGACCAATCATGTCCACAGCGCTGAAAGGGATTGTCTTTACTTGATCAAAGTTTTGTATATGAAATATTGAGTAAATTCCAAATGCCTTGTAAAATGTTCATTGGAAATTTACGAAATCATATAAACTTTATATGCGAAATTGAAAATAGTTTGTTTTATTTATTTAGTCAAGGGTAAAAACCAAGAAAACATTTCCGCCAGGGATTTTACAATACTCTCGCTCAAATGTTTTAAGTTGGGAGGCTAAGCATCTAGGGAAATTAAATCAATAATATTCCTTGTAAACAAATGAGAAAACTAGTTAAAATCTCCTTAATATGATATGAACAAATTGCATGATGTGCAAAATTTACCTACCGCAAAGAACAAATTTTTCACACACCAATTTCGTTCACAAAATATTAAACACAATCTAGAAAATTAGATTAAAGATTACTTACGTCCTAAGTCATATTTATTAAAAATTTAATATGTTGATGATTGAAAGTTCGTCTGTGTCATCATTTTTCGTCAAATATCGAAAAATTCCAAGATCCATAAAAGAAGGCTTAAGAAAAGCTCAGCCTGATGGCTTGGTATTTTTTAAGTCTTTTGGAGTTTTAGAAGGAGGGAAGGATTTGGGAGAAGGGCTTGAGAGGAATTAGGGGTTTGGGGATAGAGCCGGCATAAGATTCCATAGAATATTCAAAAGTGAGTATAGAAAGAAAATGTGAATTAGAAAAAATAATCAAAATAGAAAACTATAAGGAAATATACGAAAAAGGAAAAAAAGGGAAAAATATAAAGTTGAAAGTATACGAAAATGAAATTGCAAAATATAATCCAAGAAATTTATTTAGAATTTAAAGCAGATGAGAATATTAAAGATAAAGAGAAAGCCATGCAAGAGAATTTGTCGATATACCGATTAAGAACCAACAGAGTTTTTTCGCTACCTCGAGGCGAGCTTATTTACCGATTCTTATATTCAAAAATATCATTTCAAAGAACTATGAATTTCTGAAAATATCTTGGACAAAAGACTCAAACCCAGACTGGAGATCAGAAAATAGTGGATTTAAATAACCCAAACATGAAGAAGATCATGGGTGCAAACATAAGATCTCAGAAGAAGGGAATGAAAATCACCTAACTGCCATTCGAAATAGAGTTTCAATAATTGATTACCGGTCAGATTACATTGTAAGCTCGTGCAATCGTTGAGAGAGAAAGAGTGAAAGAGAGAGAAAGAGAGAGAGAGAGACAGTGATGAAAAAGAGAAGGAAAAATGAAGAGATGGGTAGGAGGATAGCAGGGCAGGGAGAAGGAGAAATGGGGTAGAAAGAGGGAAGTGCAGGCAGGGAGAGGAGGGGCTGGAGAGGAAATGGGGAGAGAAAGGGAGAGTTGTAGGAAGGAGGAGTCGAATATACGAGTATATATATATGTGTGTCGAAAAAACTAACAAAGTTGCACGTGAGGAAATAAATAATATTAAAATTAACCCAAGCACTTTTGAACTATATTTGTAAGTTCATTTTCAAGGAATATCATGAAAATGGAGAAGGCAATCTTATATAGGGTACAAAAATACGAATGGAACGCCCATCACATAGTACAAACCAATGGAAAAAACACAAAGACACGACCACAAAATACCAGGTAAAAGAACAATAGGCAACCTACTAACAGACATGTACATCCCTAAAATGATAGAAACGTAACAACGCCATTTATTTGAATGGAATATGGTGGGTTAAAAAAACATTTTAAAGGATTATCATTAGAGCAAAAACATTTAGTGCTAAGAGTTAATCAAGGGGCACAACAAAGAAACGTGGTGAGGGAGGCAATGCGGATGATATTACAAAAATAAAGAGTGACAACAGGCTGCATTATGAAGTTACTTCATTTAGTACAGGTCAAGTTTAAATAAGCCATGGGAAATGTTTATATTGGGTAAGATGCCAATTAAGGAACACTCGACAATATTTCTTTTTGTGAAATCAGCGGAATGATAATGAAATTTTGAAGAATTTCAGTCAATGGGGAGTTATTTTCAGATAATTGTCACAATAAAGCGCTCTAAATTTCATCTCTTCTAATATTATACTTATGTTGGTAAATTCTAGTAAATAAAGATTTACAAGTTTTTCTAAAGTACGGTAAATTACAAATAGAACATTCAATAGAATATACTCCTCCTTTTTCCTTTTATTATTGTAGATAAACATTTTATATTTAGTGGGTTCATACCTAAAATTTATAGAGATATTAAATTGCTTAAATATACGGGTGAGACCAAGAAATGGTTCAGAGTATGGAGAGATAAGACATTTTTTGTAAATTAAAACAGGTGGGTTATCAGTTCTATAAAAAGTTCTCTTTGCAAAGTTTAATGACGTTTGCAAAAATTGACGAGGGTAACAAATTTTCTTACCTATTTCAAAGATATTGGACAATTCCTTAGCCAAAAATTCCGGACTAACCAGGCGTTATGCACACCAAACATAGAAGGGAATAGATACCGTTTACTTTTAACACTGTGATAAGAATAAAAGTGAATATATGAACTGGCGTTAGACGGTTTGCGATAAACAGAATTTTGAACGTGACGGCGTCCTATGTATCAAAAGGGCAGGAAAAGGAATAGTCCCATTTTCCTCAATAAAGACTGTAAATTTCATAGAAGGGACTAGAGAATTATGATTATGTAGAAAATTGTGAATATCTTTTGAGGATGGCCAAAGTCATATAATATCATCAATGCAACGGTACCATAGTAAGAAAATCGATGATTTGTGGCAAGAATAACGTCTCAAAGTTAGGTTGATAAACAAATGTTGAATAAAGGATATATCACAAAAAGTGTATGCAGGCCTGTTTTGCGGGTCGTCACCCTGTATTTACATTTTTCGCCTCTGTGCTGGAGATTAGGAACGATTCAAGGATATTTCTGTAGATAAAATCATTGATATGCATTATGGCATCTGCTTTTGACCAGGTAATCTGGTGACCCATCATAAGCTGGTGGACGGCTGAAGCATTATTGCAATATCCCTTAGAGACTGCCTTTTGGTGTTGTTTGGTACTTAGAGAAATATTTTTAGATTTTTGACCTATTGCATAAAAATAGGAAGATTTTGACCTCGATTGTTTTCTGGAATTATGAATTAATTGGTTCCATCAATTAAATTGACTTTAGAAAAAGATGAATATAGCCTTCCTTTCATAGATATTCTAATAATTACACAACCAGAGAGGTTTAAATTTTCTACTTTCATAAAAACCGACAAGTAACTTATCCTATGTTCATTTTATTCAGGGAGGGGTCTTAATTCCCCGCGACTAAAGCATTTACACCATTGGCCTTCTTGATCTTATGGAGGACACGCTATACAAACTGTTCGCCGAGACATCCCCTAGATAGTCACTGCCGTCTTGAGAAAGTCCGAATTCCTGGAACAAACAACGGCCATAAAAATCGACCATATCAACAGATATGAAAAAAGATGGAAGATCTCAACGAACACACAAAATTTTAGAGGAAAAGTATTCACGTTCCATACGAAAGAGTATAGTCAATAATGGGACTGATAATAAGTAGGAGAGGGTACAGTAACCACGGTATTCAAACAGTCACGCGGATGAAAGTAAACGTGAGCAAGCTCCTCGGGTTCAAATTCTTAAAAGAGCCAAAAAGAAAAATAAAATACGTATCAACACAATTCCCACAAAACAGATAAGATCAATCTAAAGAGTATAGATCAAGGCAGCACTCCTACTCAGTAGCTTCAATAAGAGAAAAGGGAGGAGGAAGAGTGACATGAATCAAGAGCATGAAATAAGCTAAATTAATAATTATGAGCTGAGGGCAAGAGCTAGAAAAATATGGAAGAATGTCTTAAGATGAACGATAGCCAAAAATTTACCAAGCCACATAAACATTGTCCTATACATCAGAAAAAGAAGGAAAAAACAAATATAAGGTAAGAAAAGACAAACAGAATGACAAGAAGATCTAATATACACCTGAATCCAATGAAAACAAGAACAATAAACTTGCATAAGACAAACAATCAACAAAGAAAGATTACATATAACATGACACAAGTACAATCAACTCGAGACATTGCAAAAGCTTGAATGTCATAAAAAAAGAAAAAAAACTACAATATAAACAGTGACAAACAAACACGTATACAATAACAACAACAAAATTAAGACTATCATATTAGATAAAATTATAAAGACATGAGAAGAACATCTAGGTGAATTAAAGCCTTCGCTACACTTTCATCAGGTATCTTTTACCTCCATCTACGCATTTCTTTTATTTCTATCTTTCTCTCTCCCTTTAATTTATATATATATATATATATATATATATATATATATATATATATATATGTATATATATATATATATATATATATATATATATATATATATATATATATATATATATATATATATTGTTGAAGATCATGGTATATTTCGCCTTGATCAATTTCCTTTGGCAACTTTCTATTCTTCTAACTGTCTTTTTTAGTCCCTTTGTTGATGGTAGATAAGTTGTTCTATATTCATCTCTCTTTTTAATGAATGATTTTGTTAAAGACCAAACTAAATTGCTAAGCTTTTGATCTTATTCAATCAACTTTTGAGGGTCTTTAGGTATTCTTCTTTCCTCCTTCACCGATGAAGTATAGTGGAGTTAGAAGTAGGCTGAATGAAAGGAACGAATGAATCAATGAACTTAAAAAATAGGAAAAGTGTGTGGGATATTAGGAGAGGGTATAGTTAGAAAAAGAGTTATTGCGGTAGAAGGGTTTGTGTTCCAGTACGTCTGGCAATATCTTCACTTTGGCTTCTTTTTGTCTTTCATGTATTTATTTAACAGAATAAAATCACTCAGGCCTTTGTTTTCTAGTTTGCTTGAATTGTGTCTATAGAGCTTACTTACATTTGGCGTCTTCATACATGTATGTTTCACATGCTGCATATTTACCTATTGCGTGTCCAATTTGGATCTTTTATTTATTTGTTTGTTATTATTTATTCTTTCTCTTTTCATGCTTAGTTTCTCCTCTGCGATTTTTTTTCTTCTTAAAAGACATAGGTAGCATCATGTATGAAATAGTTCATTTGGTTGTCCTATGTTTGGAGAATTTTACTTGGTTAACGTTTTTTCAGGGTATATTTAAGGATAGAGTGGTATAACATCCTCCTGGCTACGCAGTTGGCTACTGCCAAATCCGCGTTGGTAGTGTCTATTACGGTGGTCGAGTTTGGGTGGTTTTATTCCTTGTAGTACTCTTTCCGGTATGAATCCATCGATCTTCCTCCATATAGCTTTTGAATTGTTATGTAGGGTCACGTTTAGGGGGTCGATCTCAGTGAGATAGTGTAGTGTGCTCGAGGGGATGTAGTCCAAGCGAGTGACATTACAAATGAGCCGCATTGCCTGGTTCTGCACCGCTTGTGCCTTTTTTAATTGAAATTTGCTTGCCATGTGTAAGGGAATTTAGGGGTACAACAAGATCGGTCTCACCAACCTCATGTATAATTTTCTTTGGTTTGGGGAGAAAACTCCATGAATCTGCACAGGCATCGTAGATTTCTTTAAGCCTGCTCGACCTTCACATTAAGATGTTTGCCTTACCCTCTCATTGTGATTTTAAGTCCAAGAGCCAGAGCTTCACTGGTATATGGGTAGGTTTCATCTTCTACTAATTTAGCCACATTAGTACCTATATTTTTCCGATTTTCGTGAATATTATGGTTGTCTATTTCACTTGCCGTCCTGTTCGAAATGTCGGCTGGGTTACGATAGTCGCTGGTGATCACTTCCGATATGTTACCAACCAGCTGAAAATACAAGGCGTATTCCTGGTTAGGCTGGGAAAGATCACACGTATAATATGTGTATAGCGTTGGGCTTAGACAGCCTCCCTGATATACGCTGGCTTTCATGGGAAAGGACTGTCCTTCGAAATCATTAATCTTTATAATTGCTTTCTGGTCTTCAAAATAGTCACAGAGAAGTTTTTTGATATTTGTTTTCATTTCTAGATCACATAATTTATTTTCCATTCCTGGGGTCCATACTTTGTCGAAAGCAGATGTTATGTCTCTGAGCAATATATCGATGTTCTTATCCTTAGCCTTTGCTATAGCAATGTACTCTGTCTTTAAAACTAGGGCTGTTTCCGTTCCAAGGTTTCGTGGAAGCAATATTGCTGCACGTTGCAACGGTCATTTGCGTCCAGATAGTCCTCCAACCTGTCATTGATCAGTTTTTCTAATAGATTCCCTATGGACTCTAGTAGGAATATAGGCCTGTAGCTCTTGACTTTCCCCTTTAGGTTTCCCTGGCTTTAAAAGAAAATCATTCTCGCTCTTTTAAGTAACTCAGAGAAGTACCCAACATTCAGGCAAGGATTAAAGAGGTTCAGTATTGTCATATTGATGTTTGCTGGGGCATTTATTAGATGCGCTCTAGTGATACCTGAAATTGCTTGAGCTTTCTGTTTGAAGCTTTTTAGGGCTGCTCCTAAGTCCTTGTGGGAAAATCAATATCGCGAGGATAACAAGAGGACAGTTCGGTTACACAGGGTCTAGAGCTACGTGGTATGTGGGTCGATACTTTACTCCGCCCCTCCCCTTTAGCCACGCTGGCACAACAATCCTCGATAGTCCTCGGAAGGAAACTCAGAATCGGCAAATTTCGTAGCCTGTTAGTATAAACAAAGAAAGGTGATAGAGGCTTTCAAATAAACTTTATTAACAGTCCATCTGTCCCCTCCTATTGTTTGGGTTTTGTTTCGCCAAATAGATGAAATTTCATTCTCTTCGACGAAAATCAGAAGAGACCATTAGGTCTAAGTGACACCACTCTAAAAAGTGATGCCCCTAAGCGAAAGTCCCCACCCCTCCTTTCCCTCAGGGGATAAGTGAGGTATATATACGTCGATCTGGAGAAAAGAGAGAGGAATTGAGTTAGCCATCGAGAAGACGAGTACCCAGCGGGAATTAAGAAGAAGAATAAATCCCTCCCGAAGCTGTTCCTTTTGGTCACATCTAAGAGTAGACATCGGTATAGAGAATCACACTCATATCCTTCTCCTTAGAGAAACCCCCTCTCTCAGTTTTCGAATTAAACCAGAGATATCCCTCACCATTGAGGAATACCAAAGTTTAATCCCACTTGAGAAAGGATTCACCTCTTGGCAAACACTCATCATCGAGAAGCCCCACAAGTGTAACCCAAGGATGGGAATAATCATACATCCACAGTTCCTTTGCTCATATCCTCGAGCCAAGATACATCGCCAATTGCTCTTCTTTCCCATCTCGAAGTCAGCTGTTTCCTCCAGTCAGACTCTCGTCTGGCGACACGTTCACCTCGCTTTAACTCCCTCCTCCACTCAAAGCGATTCTAGGTCAAGGTCATCACTCGTCTGACGTCACTTACTTTTAAAGGTAAAAAGATTCCTATTTAATTATGTTCTTTAATTAACATTCAGTACTTAACTCAATTTGTGCGTCAACCATCGCGTAGTTTTCATTGGTAGTAGTAATGTTTATTTAGACCCTTTTATTATATACTGAGTAGATTTAAAGTTTTTAATATTTCATTCTCTAAGGAATTATAAGTATATTTTTTCTCTCGTCGTGTAATTAAATCCTCGAAACGCTGCAAATGGCAATATATATTTAAATTTACGAATCCTCCGTAGTTAAAAAAATCAAATTAAATAATAAATAGAAGTAGAGCACTTTTAGAGGAAAAAAAAACAGAGTTAATTCTGTACGGAACAAACTTACGTACATACTCGGCCGTATACCACGACAGTCATCATGGGTAAAAGGTCTTCCTTTTTCTTCCGCCCGTTGAGTGATATCCACGTAGTGGAAGAGCGTTAGGGCTGGCCCTCGCTTCCCCAAATTTAAAAAAACTACCTCCTCATATTCCATGTCAACATCCACGTTTTCCTCTTCTGTAATATCGAATTTATTTTTCCATTGTTCTCTGAATCGGTGTTCAATACTGTGGTCATCGGTGATCTTTATTCCGTCCGTTGTGATGGCAATGTTTGACTTGGTGGGAAGAGTACCGCTTAATCTGTTGCCTGGGACCAAAACTTCCTGGTGTCGCCTTCCGTGTCCATCCTATCGATGATTCCGTCCAGGATCGTCTTGGATTTCTCGCTGATTAGAAATTTAATCTCCAAACGAGGGTTTCGGAGTCTTCTATAACGATCTGCGGAGTTTGCGTATTAATTTATTTCCAAAACCGGTTCCTCTAATCTATTTTCCTTTGAATAATATCCACTTCTCACTGTGGCACCGGGAGTCTTATATTCTACCTTAGGGATGGCCACTCTTTCCGCCTCCGTTATTTTAGCCATAAAGTTTTCCAAATGTCTGTCAAGGTCTTCAAGCGTAGATCCGTCCAACTGTTTCCCTTGGTGATCTCATAGGATTCTTTTGTAGTCGTTTCAGTTTGCCTTGGGGAAACACCAACGAGTTGGGATTCTGACTTGTATAGGGGACGTTGAAATAATAGTGACCATACTAATATAGTATGATAGAGTATAGGGGCCTGGGAATTTTGTGTTGTTCAAAACAAAGTTATCATTGGTGAGGATGATACCAGGTGTACTAGAAGATATTCTTGTTAGGTACATGGGGAACTCTGGGCCAATAGGAACGTATGATCATCTTGGGGGTTGGTACTACACAACTATAATAAGGTCATTGATAGTCGAGCTGATCTTTATTGCGAGGTATGATTCTTGCTGGTTGGCGATCACTTTGTACTTGATATCATTACGCACGGATATTGCAACACCGTCGTATATTTCATTAGTGTGGCTGGTCGTAATGGTGTTGCAGTTATATATCTTAATAGGATTGTTATCTGCATTAAGTTCATGCTCAGAGATTAGGATTATGTCCGGGTCTACTTATCCAATGATGTTATTGTAGACAATTTTTTTTCCTTTCCAGGTATTTACATTGAGCGAAAATAACTTTATTCTGTTGATAAATCTCGTATTGTATGCCATATTATTCTCCGTGGATGTTTCATCCTTAGGCTGGTTCTTCTCGTGAAGGTAACCTCACCCTGCCAGATCTTTTCTTCTTGAACTGATTTTGACAAAGATTGGAACATGATTCGAGGCACATTTCGATGTTCCTACCCTTTAATGCCGTGCATTGTGAATATAATTTAAAAAATAACCATGAAGTTAATATAAGGCAGGAATTAAAATTTGGGAATTTACTAATAAAGGTCGATTCAATGATATTTCGTGAAATTGTATTGTTATTATGAAAGATAAATTTAGCGAATTCTAATCAATATTGTTTATTAAGATATGACATTAACATAATATGAGCTGCTTTCTTCCCCGCGACGGACATTATATTCATGCTGAGAAATTTCTTTTCTTAAACATTAACCTGATTCGCCAAAGTAATATTTAGAGCAATCGATACATTTTACTCAATATACATTACCAATAGGGGAAGGGGCGTTCTTGACTAATAGTTTAGAGATATTATTATTATAGCTATGAGACTAAATATTTATTTAATCTTAATAAACTATTTAATTTTATTTAGGAGGGGGCATCTATGTAGCCTTATGTTTTTGTATGTGTATTTATTTTCGTTTGAGTCACGTCTTTAGAATATTTATACTTATTCTAACTTGATTTTTCAATCCTGACCTTTGATGATAATCTCTTGCTCAGATTTTGTTCCTCCCTAATTTCTTAGGTGGTATTTAAATCCCTTTTGTCAACCTTAAGTCTTTTGAATTTACCTGATTTAATGATCTTAGTTTGTATTTATCTTCATTTTTTCATTTTTTTTCTCTCACTCTTCGACGCTGCTAATGTTTCCATTTCATATTACTTTATTTTGTTGTTGGTTTTTTGCTTTTTTGTGGGCGTTCCCTCTTCCCTGTATCATCTTTATATATATATTACAATTTTTAATACTCTTATTATTTTTTGAAAAAGAACTCGATATAAAGTTTGAAAGTACTTGGAAACCTTGCATTAATTTTGCTTGTGGGATTTGTTGCGTATATTGCTTACTCACGCGATACATTGTGAATTTTTCGTATATATATATATATATATATATATATATATATTTTGACTACTTTAATATTTCCAATGTCCAATTATGTATTACAAGCGAAGGAAAGGTATTGCGGAAGTCTGCGAGGCGTTTTGGAGCCCAGGAGTTTTCTGGGTGAAACTCAAAGCTACTTAGTCATTCTATGGATGCAGTGAATGCAACTTATGTCACTCTACTCCTCATAGCATCCATGTTGGTGGCCAACACCCTTGACGCTTTCCAATCGAGATGTTGTTCTGCATCCCTTTAATCCTCGGTGAGAGCGTTGGAAAATCCTAGCGAGAGAAATGGACGTTTCTCCTATTTGGACGATGACATCTGCGTAACTCACTTCACTTAACTTCGGAAGCCATTAGTGAAATTGCTAAATAGGTTGTAAAGTGGTGAATTTAGTTAAACTCTTTTGGCACTTCGGCTCTCGGACTTTTAAAACACGTTTTTAACCCACTTGTACGGAGTGCCTCTGAGGCCAAGGGAACTTCTGTCTAAGATTGCGCCTGCTTCAGTAGAGAGAGAAATGGTCACAAAGAGTCGCAAAGAATTACTAGTAGTTCCTCAAAAGACATTGCTGACCATACCGAGCCGGTAATATAATGGGAAAATCCTAACAGGCAGCATGAGAAAAAGCGTAGCACAGATGAATCCTACCCCCATCCACCTCTCCCACCCGCTTTAGGAAGGCACATAAAGCGAAAAACATACATGATTGTGGTGTAAAAACAGGACACAATCATAAATTTTTTTGGAAAATTTAAAAAATATTTAACTTAATTTTATAATCTACTCGTCATTACGTTCTATTCCAAATACAGGGATTTTATCATCCAGTCTTGATTTGAACTGTTCTAAAGACGAACTATTTACCACTTCGAGAGGAAGAAGATTCCACGTACCGCAGATCTTATAGGAGAGAAAGAGAGAAATGAACGTTTCTCCCACTTGGCCGATGACATGCACGTAACTCACTTCACTTAACTTCGGAAGCAAAGTTGTCTAGGAACGAGACGCTACTAATGGGAAAATGTTAGCCTCACTCAATTTGGGGAAGAATAAAACAAATTTGTCTGCAATTTGTAGGGATCAGACAAATGGATCCAATTCAGAGTTCAATCACTTCCTTCAAGAGCCGGGGACAATAGTCTGCCTCTGGAATGGCTCCTTATCTCTTTTCTGATAACCATGGTAACTGTTCTCTGCTAACGGACCCGGATCTTATTTTCGTCGCAAATTAAAGCCTACATTTACATTTCCTGGCAAACTTCATTCACGTTTCTCCTTTACTTAATGATCTCAGACGCCATTTAACTCACCGCGTGTTCAAAAACTTGAACATTAAGTGAAAAAATAATTATCATTTCTAAAATTTAATTACATTGTTTTCATCGAGCATAGTAAAGTTAACAAATTATGTGCATTACATGCGATTTATTTTTCAGTAACACTTCTCACTGATATGAAAAATTCCTATATTTACGTGATGCTAAAATATATCGCATATTTAATTAAAATAGTTGAATTAATTATATTCTAGAATAAAGAACAAATACATATCTCTTTTCTTGCATTATTTAAGAGTAAGGACTGGAAATGAGGTATACTCGAAATTCACTCACACCATGCGATACCCTCATTGGTTTGAAAGGTGAATCAAAGCAAAAGAAAATAGATCATGCTAACTTTCAGTTTATTACCAGTTGTACCGACAAATTTAATGTACAGAACTGGGAATATTTGGTGTCAGAAAAGTTAGTTATGTGGTAGACTGTTCAGCAAAATATGTTGTTCTTCTCTTTGGTCGATCGCTTTGAATTGAAGATTTACATATTTTACATGCCTTACTCATCTCACTTATTTTTCAGAGAAAGTATGATAATAATAATGATCACTTGCAATTTACCAAATTCTAGGATTCTACTCCTTTTTCTATCGGAGAATCAAGCATAACCTTACCTTTTCACCAGGAGAGCTACCCTGAGTTTGGGATCGTAAGGTGCGAAAGCATCTTTGAAAACTATCGAACCTCGATGGATAAAATTACGCGCACATGATCCTCTACTTTCGACTTTTATTTAATTTTATCTCCTCCATCTACAGACCAATATGAGGCTCTCACAAAGACGTAAATCACTGGCGCAGCCACGTAAAAGTCCCAGCTTCTACAGTAGATCTTGAGCCAAGAGGATTTTTCCAACAGGAGACATACGAAGTTTGTGCTTGTACCAAGTTCCTCACTAATTCGCTTTCACTTGCGCCGATTTCTTACGACAGTTGTTCTTGCAACGCCTCTCACCTCTGTTACAGCAGGTGTTGGCCACCTTGCCACACAGCATTCCTTTAGACTAGGTAACAAACATGGGCCATCCTTTAGACTAGGTAACAAACATGGGCCAGACCCTAGAGTTGTTTTTCGCCGATCTTAAGCATGATTTAAATCTCTTCTTGGGGAAACTCGAAGCGTACTTGGCATCTGTCACAAGGTCACAACATCACCACTTCTTATTCTGCCGCTGTGTTCTTCTAGCCTAAAGATGAGGCGTAATGAGCAGTGCTGGTACTAACAATGATTTAAAAAAAAGGCTCACAAGTGTGTTTCTTTATTCCTTTAGGGGGAAATAAATCCTCTACCCATGCCTAGTGGCAGGCGTTCGGATCGATAATAAAGCAGGAGCTACTAATGGTTGAATCCGTCTCGGGGATAAGATTTCTGCTCGACCTATAGTGCTCAAATATTAAGAATATTTATATTACTTATTACGAATAGGTGTTAGAAAAGATTGAAATAAATATCGCCTAATTTTGACTAAGACGGGCGCACGCGTTTTAAGGAGACATACTAAATCCATTAGTAGTTCTTTGTAAAGTTGTAATAGTGTTCTATGAGTAATAATTTGACTTCTGAGAGAGTCTATTAACCTTTATCAAGTCAGAAAAACAATACTTTAACCAGCTTCTGCACCACAAGCATTCTTACATCACATCATTTTTAAATGCTATGAGAGGAACTAAGTTACGCTCTAGGTTATTGTTTCAATGTTTGTGTTCTAGAAGTTTTGTTTTACGATAAATCGATGTATATTTACTTCCTTTTTAATATAAACTTATACAGAAAGAGTTTACGTGTTCAATTTCTGGCGTGAATTTTATTATTGAAGTCTCAGACAGAAATTTGGGGGACTATTGGTTTAGTTCATCTCTGGAGAAGATAATTCATTATTTCGAAAAGCGCTAAGAGAAATTGGCGGTGCAGGGAAGTATACGAGGTCAAATTCAGGAGGCGAAAGTGCAATCGACACGGTGTTATTCAAGGTGCTGAATTTTTCTTGACCGCTGCGCTTTTCTACCCAACAAAATAAAAATAAGCTTTTTCTGTTTTGTGTGGTCGTTACACTTTGTTAATGGTATGTGTCGTAGAATGGACTCTCGACGATATACCATATATAACTATTTGCTGAGGGAACTTCTTTAATTATCTTTAGAGTGCGTGGATGTCTGGCGGGCCGATATTATGTATCTTTGATATGCTTAAGAAGTGGAACTGAGTTCAAGGATAATAATATTGCTATTATTAATAAATTGGAGTTTTATTAATAATAACTATCAACAATACACAAAACAGAAAAGATTGACATAAACAGAGAATGGAAAGGGTCGTGGGGGCTCATGCTAATCCGAGGATTAAAAGATTTAAAAAGGTAAAACAAATATAAAGTTAAAGAGATGGGATGGTTCGCTAAACCATTTAAAGCACAGGATAGAATTGATAAAAAGGGTTAAATACTCAAAGGTAGCGTTCGGATTACGTAATTTTATACTAGTGGTGCAAGGAAGTCGACGTGAAGGAATTTTCGGTCCGCTGGCGATTTCCAGCCGAAGGGGGGAATAAAAGGATCCTGTCGTGGCGTCTTGGGAATGAGAACCGTTTCTCGACGAACGGCTTGAAGAACAATGGCTGTTCTACGTTGTTCTCTTCTGAACAACAGGGGGGGTGAGAACCGTCTTTTGTCTACGGGCTAAAGAACAATGGCTGTTCTAATGTTGTTCTCTTCTAAACAACAAGGAGGAAGGGTGAGAACCGTTTCTTGGCGAACGGGCTCAAACGAACAATGGCTGTTCTACGTTGTTCTCTTCTAAACGACGGGGGAAGGGTGAGAACCGTTTCTTGTCAACTGGCTTGAACGAACAATGGCTGTTCTAACGTTGTTCTCTTTCTGAACAACAAGGGGGAAGGCTTGTGGATTCGGCGTCACGAAGGCTCGAACCTTGGCACTCAAGGGATATTGTCCTTCTTCTGGACAAGTGATGGTGAATCTCGAGGTCGAGGTCCCTTGGCGCACAAAGTGAGAGAGGATCGTGGTGATGTTTCGCGACGAAAATCTGGATCTCCAATCTCCTCTTAGTGGTAAAGTTTCCATCTAAATAGTCGAGACACTCCCTTGGCGTGGGGTACAATGGAGAGGGAGCTTCGAGGGAATGCACAGCCGAGCCTGGGAACAATGCCTTATCTGCCCATAAGCCTAACTCAATCTGGCAAGGTCAACGTATGGAGGCGAACGAGGGAAGATAAACCTCCTTGTTTAAACATTGACTCAGGTGGCTGCGATAAGGC
Organism: Ceratothoa steindachneri; assembly: GCA_963969495.1. Classification (NCBI taxonomy): domain Eukaryota; kingdom Metazoa; phylum Arthropoda; class Malacostraca; order Isopoda; family Cymothoidae; genus Ceratothoa; species Ceratothoa steindachneri. The sequence continues at coordinate 10,752,052 of OZ018322.1, forward strand.
GCCAAGCTTCAAAGCGAAGATGCACGTGAGAAGCATCGTGGTTTTAAATAACATGTGATAGGGTTTGAAATTAACGCGGCCTCAACCCGTTCTATCACACCCCTCCATTCCGGGGGAAGTTGTCAGTCGAAAAAAAGAGAGAAGGGGCAACGATAGAGCTCAGTGGGGAACTCCTTTTCTTGTACCAACCGTACCTTCCTGCACCTAACTAGTATTACTTCAATACATATGATTATTTTGATCTCTTGATTATAAGGGAAAATAACCTTTAATACAACTTAATAAAAAAAAGGCATGGAACAATGAAATGATATAAAATTAGTACATATGAGACAAAATAATTTATACGTAATTTAATGGGTACAAATATATACAAAAAAAATAGACATTAAGCGTTACAAAATTTAGATATATACATTAACTAATTATATTACAAGAGAATCTTAATTTAAGTCGTACAAGACGGTATATACATACATGGAGATACTAATTCTATGAATACAATTACTCTACGCTATTCGGTAACGCATTCCTACTGAGTGCGTCAGCGACCTGGTTATCGGAACCTTTTATATAATTTATTTTAAATTGATACTCTTGCAAGAGTAAACTCCAGCGCATGATTCGGCCGTTGGAGTGTGGCGCATTCCTAATATACGCTAACGGACGGTGGTCGGTTCCTATCTGAAATACTTTTCCTATCAAGTACATCTTGAATTTGTCTATGACCGAGATAATTGATAGAGCTTCCTTTTCTATAGTGGCATATCTCTTTTCGCGTGGTAATAATTGAGGACTAGCATATGCAACTGGATGACTCGTTCCGTCATCCTCGTATTGAAGGATTACACCTCCAATGCCCTTGTTGGACGCATCGGTCTTAATCCCAAAGGATTTTTCCGGGTTGGGCAACTTTAAAATGGGGGCAGAAATGAGCTTACTCTTGAGCTGATTAAAATGGGAAATAGCGACATCATTCCAACGTAGACGATCGGGTGAATTCTTTTTTAAAAGGGAGCTGATGGGCGCCGAAAATGCAGCGAAATTCGGAACGAATCGCCGGTAGTACGAAGCTGATCCTAGGAACGATCTTAATTGCTTCTTTGTAATCGGGAGGGGCATGTCGGCGATTGCCTTAATCTTATCCTCTTGGGGACCCAGCTGGCTTTGTCCTATTTTGAAACCCAAATATTTGATGGTTTCGTGAGCAAAATGGCATTTGCTGGGGCCAATGGTGAGGCCATTTTCGCGCAGTTGCTCGAAGAGAGCTAATAGGGTGGTTAAATGGTGACTCCATTCGCGAGTAGCGATGTAGACATTATCAAATTAAAAGGATACGTTTGGAAGTCCATCTAACAACCTTCTCATGAGACGGTTATAGTTGCTACAAGCAGTGACGAGGCCAAAAGGAATGCGCTTGAATTGCATAAGGCCTTTCTCCGTTGCAAAGGCGGTATATGCTTTCACCTCGGGCCGGAGGGGGATTTGATAATACGCCTTGGACAAATCGAGTTCTGAGATGAACTTGGCGTTTTCGAAAAGGTGGAGGTTTTGGTCTACCAACGGGATGGGCTCGGCGTCGAACACAGTTACCGAATTTAACTTCCGGAAGTCGATGCACATCCGATAAGAGCCATCAGGTTTTTTGACCATGACGATTGGAGAACAATAACTAGAGGGGGAAGGTTCTATGATGTCTAAACTAATTAAATTATCAACTTCGGCGTTAAAGGCTTGGCGTAAATGAATCGGCATGGGATAGGGTTTTGAACGGACGGGTTCTAAGGTTGTTAATTTGATATCATGCTCGAAACTAGTAGGGCACCCAGGCTTTTCTGAAATAACGTCGTCAAACTGACATAATAGTTCTTGTAGCTGACTCTTTTGATGTGGTGTCAGCTGCGCGTCGATATCCAGGTCAGAGGGTTCAAAAGGCTCGCCTGGTAGGGAAGGAAGAAGGTAATCGGCATCAGGTTGAATGCACACTGTCTGGAATACATTAAGGGACTCCGCGGGGTAATCCTCTTCAAGTTCCGATGTTTCGTCCAGTGCTACGAAGGTATCCCCATGGGCGCGCCGGTGGCACTTTTTCAATAATTTGACGTGATAGAGCTTATCGCCTGCTGGGGGACCAATGAGGTAATCTACCGGTCCTCGTGCCTCGCGGACCGAGTACGGACCTTTCCATTGGCTCAGTAATTTATTACTGGCTGTGGGAAGGAGTAGGAGTACTTCATCACCGGGCTTAAATTTACGATCTTCGGACCTGACATCAAAATAGGTTTTGTATTTCTCCAAATTGACATCGGCATTTTTATAGGCGATGTTTGCGCATTTCTCGAGCCTCTGGCGTAGGTCCAAGACATAGGCGTAAGATGACTGGAGTTTTTGATCCAGTTGGGGCTTGATTAACAATTCTTTTAAAATACTGAGTGGCCCGCGTACATTACGTCCATGAAGGAGCTCAAACGGAGCGAAGCCTAATGTACGGTGGGGAATTTCCCGATAGGCGAATAGGGCGACCGGGAGATATCGGTGCCATTTGCGGGGCTGCTCAGCACAGATATTCTTAATAATGTATTTTAAATTTCTATTTAATTTCTCGCACATCCCGTTTGTCTGCGGCTGGAAGGGGGCGGTAAAAAGGGGCTTTACCATGAGCAGCTTTCCTACGTACTCCATCAACTCAGAGGTGAATTGTCGGCCTCTATCGGAGAGTATTTCCTTGGGGACGCCTACCCTTGAAAAGATGGAAATGAGGGCCTCGGCGCAAGAAATACTGTCGATTCGGGGGACGCGGACAGCCTCGGGAAAACGGGTAGCAAAGTCTACCAAGGTGAAAATGTAGCTGTGCCCTTCGCTCGAAGGGGGGTGGATAGGGCCAACCAGGTCGATGGCCACTCTGGAGAAGGGTTCAGTAATGACTGGTCCCCTTTTTAAGGGAGCAGGTTTGACCCGCCCCTTAGCGGACGTCTTCTGGCACACATCGCATGATCGACAATGCTTTGAGATGTCAGCTGCAGCACCCGGCCAATAAAAATATTTAAAAAGGCGCTGGCCCGTTTAAGTGTGACAAAAATGACCGGAAAAATTTCTGTCATGAGCCACTTTGAGCACTATAGGGACATGGGATCGTGGAAAGCATAGGACAGTAGTAACAGCGTTATTACTGTCCTCGGCAGATCGATAAAGTAAGCCACCTTCCTCCAGGTACCGGATGACTTTGGGTCCACGGACAGTTTCCGTGTCCTGGTTTTGGGCCTTATCCCATAAGGGTGTTAGGGCTTCACACTCCTTCTGTGCCGTCCTAAAGTCCTGGTTGAGGATCTCCGAGAATTCGGACGGTATCGGGGTTCTGAGGGGGACGTACTCCTGGGCTTCCTTCTTAGCTCGACCTCGAGTAAGGGTGGCCTGTGACACAGGGTCGGAGCTTACTTGAGGGCTCTGTCCTATAAGTGCAGAACAAAATTTTATGGGTGCTGAAATGACTTCAGCCCAGCCATCATAATATTGACACTGCAGGTAACATCTAACGACGGGAAATCGGTTCGCCCGCCCAAGGTAGTCATGTACCACCGCAAATTTTTCGTGGTTAGGGTCCACTGGGAAAAGAAGTTCGTCAGACACGATGAAACACGTACATCCTGTGTCCCTGACGAGAGTCGATACTCGGCAGCCGTTCACGCTGCCCTCCTCAAATTTCAAAGTTCCCGGTGAACTTTTATCAAAAATAAAATTTACCTGGTAGCCGGACGGAGGGGGAGAAGTTGCTGCTTGTGTCTGCACCACCGGGGGGGCCGGGGTGGCATTAATCTGGTGAACTTGGTGGGCTGGTCCGCTTTTAAGCCTAGAATTTTGGGGGCAATTCCAGCTCATGTGGTTTTCTACACCACAGGTGAAGCATATGATTGGTCGCTTCGGGAAGAGAGAAGAAGAAGAAATCTTAACGGGAGGTTTGGAGTCTCATTGTTGGTATTGGGGAATGAAGTTCTGGGGTTTTACGGGGCCCGAAAACTTTGTCAGCTTTCCTGGGAAGGGGCGCGAATCCTTCCTTCTTTCCTGGTTTGGGGTTGGTGAGAAGTTCGATTCTCCTTTGGGTATAAATTATGGCTTGCGGCATAGACATCCGCTTCTTCGGTACATTCTTTAAAGGTCTGGCACCGACGATCCTTGACGAAAGCGTGGATCTCCGTCGGGAGAAACGCCAAAAATTGATCTCGCAACACGAAGTCTGTTAAGGACTCGTAGTTCGGATCAACCTTTGAGGATTCTAACCAAAATATAAAATTCCTCTGAAGAATGTATCCGAATTGACGGAACGTCTGTCCGGGTTTAATAAGACCTCCTCGAAATTCTTGGCGGTAGAAATCGGGAGTTATATTATGAGCGGCCAATAACTTAGCTTTTAAGGTCCTGTAGTTAATTGTACACTCAGATGGTAAAAATATAAAAATTTCGCGCAATTTACAGTTTAACAGGGGAAGTAATCTGGCTAAACCTTCAGCCTCCAGATCCATGTTATTGATTTCGAGGATCTTTTCGAAGTGGTCTAAAAATGCCCTGAAATCCTCTCCATCCTTGAAATTGGGGAGCTTTAGTGAGAGATTGGAGGGGGGGGGCTTCGGAACGGGAACTGGCGGACTGTATCTCTGCTTCAAAACGAATTAATTCAATCTGATGGTGAAGCTCAGCTTGTCTTATCCGTTCCTCTCTTTCTCTTTCTCGTTCTTCTCGTTGGATTTCTCTTTCTCGTTCTTCTTGTTGTATTTCTCTTTCTTCCTCTTTTCTTTGCTCCTCTTGAACTTACTCAATTAGTTCTTTTCCGGAAAGTCCCAAGGACTCTCCTTGCGCTTTAAAGATTTCGAACTGGGTCATCTTTGCACTTGGGGGTGCACTAGTCAACCAACTTAAATTCCTTGCAACAAGAATTATGCCTTTTAGAGATATTCGCTTACCTAAATATGGGCACTGACCTATTCGTACTTGGTTTCTCGATCTAAATAACCACTGACTAAAATCACAAAAAAAACACAAACAAATTATTATAACAGTTCCTTGAGCTACTCCAGCTTCTTAAGTTTCAAAAAAGGGGATAGCAATCGTTAAAACAAAAGGGAACTACTATACTCTATTATTATAACGAATAACACTATGCTTTACTCGATCAGACCAGTTTTTGCAAAGATATGGCGTTAAACCTTGCACACCTGATACCAAATTTAAATAGTATATATATATATATATGTTGTAGAATGGACTCTCGACGATATACCATATATAACTATTCGTTGAGGCAACTTCTTTAATTATCTTTAGAGTGCGTGGATGTCTGGCGGGCCGATATTATGTATCTTCGATATGCTTAAGAAGTGGAACTGAGCTCAAGGATAATAATATTGTTATCATTAATAAAATAGAGTTTTAATAATAATAACTATCAACAATACACAACAATACCGGTGAAGATTTTTCGTTCTGAGCAGTGTCGTAGAATGGACTCTCGACGATATACCATATATAACTATTCGTTGAGGGAACTTCTTTAATTATCTTTAGAGTGCGTGGATGTATGGCGAGCCAAAATTATGTATCTTCGATATGCTTAAGAAGTGGAACTGAGCTCAAGGATAATAATATTGCTATCATTAATAAAATAGAGTTTTATTAATAATAACTATCAACAATACACAACAATACCGGTAAAGATTTTTCGTTCTGAGCAGTGATATATGTATACGATTAGAGTTAACAAGATCACAAAACATAATTAATGCTGATAATTCTACCGATCAACTCCAAAAATAGCCATCATTGGTTGGAAAATTGAAATGATATAATACTAAAATAAAAACAAACAAACGAGCGAGCAGAACCTAAGCCGTCTGATGTCATTTCAAGATGGCATCGGAGAAAAAATAGTTGCGTTGCAGTATCAGTGTGAAATATTGTCCTATTTGACTTTATAAAGGGTGAGATACCTCCTTTGCCATAAAAATATTCCTTTGCTGACACTATTACACCAATATTATGAAGTATTACACGATTTAGTAGTCTAAAAAATGTGAGGCAGACTTATCCAAATTACAAAAATCGAATAAATTTAGTTTACCCTGTACAAACTCTTTATATATAGAAATAATACTTATTTAATGTTCACTAAATATGATTTTAAAAGTAATTCAGATATACATTTTTGTATATTGAAAAGCCTGCACGACTCTCTCAACACAACCACCTTGTCGTCGGTGAGAGAGCTTGCGTGATCTGCTTGAGTTAAGCTAGCTAAGCTGGGGGACTTTTAGTCCGGTAGGGTTACCCATGCCAGTAAGGTAGCTGTAGTAGGATCCAGACTAATGGTTGTCAAACTTCTCTACTACTTCTTTGATGCGTCTCCTTGCATCCCCCTACCAACCTCTTCGATTCTGTTAGTACTAAGTTTCACCAACTCTCTTCAACTGTCAAAAAATCAAAACAAAAACCCAATAACAAAAAAAAAAACCTTCATCTCTATTACACATAATTTATTTATTAATGAGAGCCTCACCAGCTCCCTTGTGCCGCGTGAGAAGAGAGGCTTTGGAACCTCTTTAAATAACGCCTTGGAGCACTCATAGGTTACAAGAGACTGAGATTGAAGGGATCTTAGGCGTTTGGGGTACGATTAATGGAGAAATGCTAGATACCCCTTAGAAGTTTCTCCTAACGTGTAATTGCCTGACCAGCTCCCTGTGACCGCTACTTGGTGAACAAAGGCTCAACTGATCTTTGGAGAGAGAGCTTTTGTGCCTTGCTGGTTGCCAGATCAGCTAAAGATCTCGGATGAAGTCGTGGGCACTTAGCTTTACTATTTGCCTCAAGTCTGGCCGTTTTTAGTTGATTTGTAGGGCTTAGTAGGAACACAGTTACACCTCAAGCACCCCTGTCGAAAAATCAGAGAACCAGTTCACTGGGGCTCTCGTGCTGCTCAGTTGGGAGCTGCGGAAGGATTGGGGATGTCCGGCCCAGGAAAGACCTTAGGGTTGGTGTGCTTGATCAAAGGGTTTCTGTTCGCCGAACGACCAAAAACCTCCTGGAAATAGGCGGATGTGATTAGTGCGAGAGGAAATCACAACCAAAAACCCCTTTTTTAATGCGTATGGTTCGAGATTTTTGTAACATGGCGAAAAAAAATGGTCCTCCGTTTCGAAAGCTAACCTGCAAAATATGCAAAGTCTACAGATGGAGTGAAGACTTCGGGGGAAGGAGTTGCAAGGAACTCACAGATGGCTTCAGTGTCTGTGACTTCTGCGAACTCGAGAAGCGCCTGGGCGAGAGCATCGCTCAACTGAGAGAGGAGAACTCCCTCCTTAAAAGGGAAGTTCAACTCTTAAAAACAGAGAGATGCAGATGCTCAGGCGAGAAGGCTCCGGACGTCCAACAGCCGATTTCTTCTGCTGAAGGGCTTCCTCAACGAGCCAAAAAGAAGAAAAGAAAGAAGAAAGAAGAGAAAGAAGAAATAGAAGAAGAGAAAGTAGAAAGAGAAGAAGAGAAAGTAAAAGGAGAAGAAGTAAAAGGAGAAGAAGAGAAAGTAGAAAGAGAAGAAAAGAAACTGGAAACAGAAGAAGAGAAAGCAGAAGCAGAAGAAGAGAAACGGGAAACAAACGAAGAGATAACAAAGGAAGTCAAGAAGAAGAATAAGAGGAAGAATAAGAAGAAGAAGAAAAAAAAATTAGAGATACAAGAGGAAAGTGGCAAGTCGCCTCCGAAAGGATACACTAAGTCGTCCGCAGACAAATGTGCAAGAGTCACCCTTATTGGTGATTCTTAAGCACGGGGTCTGAAGCCCCTGCTAGCGGCCAGCCTTCGCACAAGCGTTAAGGTGAGCTGCATCCAAGGTGTGGGAATAAGCAGGTAAGAGCTGAGGCCGAGAAGTCTCAGATTTCAGAAACTTCAGTCGTTGCCTTTATGGTAAGTGGCAACGACCTCTACCTCAGAGGAGGTAGGGTAGGCCCTACAGGTGAGATTATGAGGACAGTTATGGGCGCTGTCGACGACTGTGGATTGAAAACCCGCAGACGCGTCGTGGTGGGGATGCTCCCGAGGTGGAGTCCAAGCCGGACTGCCCACTTGAGGAACATGTCGCTAAACAGGCGCCTTGCAGACCTCTGTACAGCTGAGGGTGTCTTTTTTTGTGGACCCGTACGCCGTATTCTATGGTAGAAAAGACCTCTACCAAAGGGACGGGGTGCACTTCTCCTTTAAGGGCAAGGCGTTCCTAGCCAACCTCATCCAGGATTTCGTGGAGCGCACCCAAAGGAGTGTCCGGCCCATTGGGAAGGCGGACGTACGCCAGTACGCCCGAGTCACTCCCCAAACAACCATCTCGGAGGTTGTCAAAAATGGTGCCACCGCGACAAACAAGAAGCCGGGAAACGGAAGAGTATAGGGAGTCCTACATTAGGGGACTCCCTGAAAGTTCTTCTGTTCAATGCGAGGTCAATCAGGAACAAGTTTCCTGAGCTCCGTGGCCTCGTAGCGACGGAAGAACCCGAAATGGTAGCCATAACAAAATCGTGGATATAAACCTCGAACCGAGACTTTGAAGGCGAATTCACGGTTCCTGGCTACCAACTCTTCCACAAAGATAGGCCAGACAGAGAGGGTGGCGGTGTAATGTTGTATGTCAAGGATACAATCAAATCTACGAACTCCAACGTTATATCCGACCACGAGCTTCTAGGCGTTGACCTAGAGATCGGTCCTGTCAGATACAGGACCCTGGTGCTTTACAGACCCACTTCCCAACCCGTTGAGAAGGACAGAGAACTGTACCAGCTGCTGGGTGAGCTGGTTCAAGGCAAAGTGTGCATCGTATGGGCGATTTTATCAGCCAAGTTGACTGGGAACCCAGAGCAGCCTGTGGCGAGAGTCCGCTACTCCTGGAGTTCGCCAACAACGAGTTCCTCACTCAATGGGTCAGAGAACCGACGAGAGGAGACAGTATCCTCGACTTTGTCTTCACCTCTGAGGATGATATCGTTAAGGATATCTCTGTAGGCGAAGAACTTGGTGGCAGTGATAATTAGCTAGTTAGATTTAGCGTCAAGATCCCGAAGGTAAGGTCTGTTGCCAGTCAATCAAAGAAACTTGACTTGAGAAGAGCAGACTTTGCAAGCCTTCGAGCTGGACTGACTGAAGTGAGGCTAGAAGTGTGCGATGCCGTTGAAGACTCGTGGAATAGTTTCAAAATCACATTCATGAGTCTTCAAACGCGTTTCATCCCTCGGAAATGCCCCCGTCTGTCTTCTGTTCAACCTAAGTGGTTTAATCGAGAAATCGGCCAATTGCTTAGGGAGAAGAGAAATGTGTACCGGCAATCGAAGATCTCGGGTGACTTTGACGAATACCGGAGGCTAGCCAGGAGAGTGAAGTCCAGCATAAGGGCGGCCAAGCGGTCTGAGGAACTCCGAGTGGCGAGACTCTGTAAAGAGAATCCCAAGGAGTTTTTTGGATATGTGAACAGCCGTAAACCAATCCGTCGAACGATTGGCCCTTTGAGGAATAAGGAGGGGACATTAAAGCATTTAGATGCAGAAAATGCTAACCTCCTCAACGATTACTTCTCTTCAGTGTTTACTGAAGAGTGTGGTCCCATTCCCCAGCCAACGGATTCCTACTCGGGGAAAAAGCTGGAGGCAATGGACTTCACCGAAGGAGAAATAAAGAAAAAGATCGCTGACCTAAAGACGAATAAGTCCCCTGGACCGGATGGGTTTTTACCTAAAGTGTTGAAGGAAGTGTGCGATGAAGTATCACGACATCTGTGCGCTATCTTTAACATGTCAATCCGGACCGGATGCGTTCCTAGAGACTGGCGTGAGGCGGAGGTGACTCCTATCTTCAAGAAAGGAGACCGTAACCAACCGTCGAACTACCGACCTATCAGTCTGACTTCGATAGTCGGTAAACTCATGGAAAGCATCATGGTGGACAAAGTGACGTCGTATTTAGAGTCAAACCTGCTACTGAGGAGTTCCCAGCACGGCTTCCGAAGGCAACGGTCATGCCTGACGAACCTTGTGGAATTCTTCCACTTCGTTTTCAGTGAGCACGATCGGGACAAGGTGGTGGATGTGGTCTACCTAGACTTTCAGAAAGCCTTTGATAAGGTACCACACCGCCGCCTTCTCCGGAAAGTGCGAGCGCTTGGCATAGACGGAAAGGTAGCCAGCTGGATCGAGAACTGGCTAAGTAGCAGACGGCAACACGTGGTGGTAAATGGACAGTCTTCTGAGTGGGTGCCCGTTACTAGCGGGGTGCCTCAAGATTCTGTCCTGGGACCACTACTATTCATCATCTACGTCAACGACATGGACGGTGACATGGTTGCCAAGATTTCCAAATTTGCCGATGATACCAAGCTTGGTATGAACATTGCAAAGGATGGAAATACTGCCCGCCTGCAGGAAGATCTTGGGAAGATTGGGGAGTGGTCGGACACGTGGTAAATGCCTTTTAACGTGGGGAAATGTAAAGTGATGCATATCAGCCACAAAAAAAACAATCTCAGTATATCCTTAAGGGCACTGCTCTTGAATCGAGTGACACTGAGAAGGACTTGGGTGTAACAATCACTAGTGACCTCAAGTTCTCGAAACAGTGCATTGAGGCGGAGAAAAAAGCCCAAAGGATGCTAGGCTATATTAAGCGCCAGTTTGTTTATTGGAACCAGGAGATTGTACTGTGCGTAGTCAACTCACTTGTCCGACCGCACCTGGATATGCCGTACAATTTTGGAGTCCTTCATTGGGAAAGGACATCGCGAGATTGGAACGCGTACAAGCCAGGGCAACCAAGCTGATTCCCTCTATCCGAGATAAAAGTTATGAGGATAGACTAAGGGAATTAGATCTGTTCTCGCTGGAAACCCGTAGACTGCGTGGTCAGCTCATCGAAGTTTTCAAAATACTTCGAGGGTTCAACAATGTTGACTACCGGGATATTTTCACACTGAGTAAGAACAGAACGCGCAATCACGGCTTCAAACTTAAACTGAAGCGTTACAACCGCAATCTGTGTGGAATTTTTTCCACCTACAGTATCTACGGTAAGTGGAACGCACTTCCAGTGGAAGTTGTCAACAGTGAATCTGTTGACCAGTTCAAGTCAAGATTAGACAAGGTCTTGAAAAGTGGCCGTTTAGGGACGCAAAATAATTGAGCAGCCTTGTGCCCGCTCGATTGCAAGTCCAATGGTACCCTCTTTGAATGGACCGTAAGGTCTCCTAGGGTACCTTCTTTCCTTGTTGTTACTCCTTGTTGTTGTTCGAGACAAAAGTCTTTAATGGTAGTTAGTGTATTTTTTTTTTTTGCTTTATATACAGTGTAGTTAAAAAATGCTGTTTTTACTTTGCCTTTTCGTTAGTTAAGTTACCAACTTAAAATAAATATCTCCAAAGGCTCATTTAAATATGTTGCATAAAACAAAGGCTATCACTAAATTCCAAATCCGACCGTCGTCTAATAATAATTAATTTTCAGTAATCATTTCAGTTCTAAATGCAAGTACATTCCAGGACCTATTTTATTATATTCCTTTAGGTTCGTAGTACGTGTTGTTGTAAAATAAATTTGTTGTGATAAGTTCCATTTCACCAAGACAAATACATAAATACTCATTTTTAAAATTGAATTTAAATAATTCAATGTACAGAAGACCTACACCGTGTTTGTAGTAAAAAAACCGTACTAATGGTTTTTTGGGGCATTGTAGTCTTCATATATGGTTTTGGTTTGGCGCGGAAAGTATATATTTTTAAGATACTCCACCTTAAACGGGTTAAAATGAAAGTATAATAGGTCCAAATTGACTTAATGATGTGTAAAGAAACCCTGATTTCAAATATTGGCCAACACTAAATTAGACCTTATTTGAAACATTGGCAACCCTGGTTTCAAACCCTTAAAACAACGCTGATTTCAAAATTAACACCAAAACCTATTGGCAACCATTACTGCACGATGGCGGTTTTTAAAAGTGATGAATTGCGACATATATGGAACCGAAGCGCGGATCAATTATAAATTTAAAATGTGGAGATGTGGCAGGTATGTTTCCGTGAGAACCCCCCCCCCCCAGCAAAACTATCGTTAATCGTAGGGTTTGAAATTCGATGAATCGCTACAGATATTTAAATTTTCGCAAGTTAAATTTGTTTTATCCACATTTAACATTTTTCACAGTCAAACACATTTACAATCGTAGTCAATTATAAATATCCAAGCATTTTACTTAAAATATGTTTAAATATTAACTTTCCTAAATCGCTAAATTTAAGTTGAATTAAAATGTACTGTATGCAGTGATGGCTCTCGTCTTCTAACGGCTCCTTTTAGTTGTTGGCTGACTTTCGCTGTTATACATGGAAAGAAGTACGTTCCGTTTTCTTCTCCTTTCTATCAATTCGTTGTTAATATAACCCTTTAATTCTTTATGCCTCAAAGAATTCAAATGTGTAGAAATACTTTAAAGGAACATATGAAGTGGAGTGCTTACAATGCAATAAAATTATAAGACTTTCAGATGGATCGACGTGTGGAATGAGATGGCATATAAAGGTACATGGCCATCATTTTGAAGAAGTAAGAGGTAGCGCTTCAAGCACAGTAGTAAAGGAAGTATTACTGATCACTCAAATCGCCACAAGCCAAGTTATTAAAAGAAACTTGGCAACAAATGTTTGCGAAAAGATGCCACCAACTACTGAAAATGGTGTGAAAAATATTGTCCTCGGTTATTATTTGGAGAAAGAAATTAAACTATCAGAGTATATCCAGGATCACATTAAGGCTAGACTTCGTTACTTAATTTCTCTTGATGAGTATACGTCTTCCCAGAATCTTAGATATATGAACATCATCGTACATGCTGCAAGAGATCATTGGTATCTGAGTATGGTTCTCATTCAAGGATACTAACCAGCAATAGAATCTCAGTAGTTGTCAAAGAACGATTAAGTGTATTTAAGCTAGATGTAGATAACCATATTGTACTAGTTACGATAGATGGTGCTTCAGTGATGATCAACTTTGGTAAAGAAAATAGCTTCATCCGAAAATTACGTTTAGCTCATGGAACATCTCTCGGTGTTTGTGAAATTCTATACAATAGAAAGCAATTACAATTGGAAAGCGGATAAGAGAATAATTTGCGGGAAATTGAGGACTGTGGCGATTATGCCATTCCTCCGATCTCGGAGTCAGCTGCAAACACAAGTGAGAAAATTAATCATGACAACGAACATGTTAATGAATCAAATATTTCTACGGATTTTAGTAAATCGCTCTTAAAAGTTAAGAGAATTTGCAAGATGCTAAGGAAATCTTGATTAAATATCGATTACCTGCAAAATATCTTTAAAAGAACAATGTATGGATTAACAAGATGGTGCATTAGCATAGTTATGATTTTCAGATTCATAGAACTTAACACGTATTCCAAGTGCTTTAACAGTTTATATCAGCGGCGAAGTAATTAATGATGACGTGTAGATTACTTTGGAAAACCTTATAGGTGTACTTTGCCCCTCCCAAATTGTTATCAACGGACTTTCTTGTTAGGACTCATTAATGTTGAAAGGCAAAAGATCTCTGCCATTTATTATGAATGAATTAGAATTTCACATATCGCTGCTGGCTACAAAATTTAAGAAGCCTTCGCATGAACGATATTCTTCACTGGGAATGGTGAATGCCATTGGGGTAATAAGGTATGTAGAAAATTCCGCCAGTTTAGAAAGAAATTCTATTGAATCTGGACAGCTTTTTCCATTTCCAAATTGTGAAATAATTATTGAACTTACAGAAGAACTATACAACAGGTTTTCCGGTTTAATGAAGCTGAAGAGAGAGAAAAACAGAAGAAGAAATCGCAGAAGGAATTTCAGATATAGAGTTAGCAGGTAAATCAAAGAAATATAAAAAATTATATCTAGACGAAATCCCCCCTCGTATTACTTATCTAAACAATGAAGGAAGTTCTTTGAGGATAGGGGTAAATGATTTTAGAATTTGGAAAAATTTATCAGTGTATTAACAATTAGAGCAAGGATTATTGAATCTGAGACAGAAATTTCATGTGCGGGAAATTTTGTTATAAAAATTAAATAGAGTTTTTCACCGAAAAAATAAGATGTATTATGTTTTTCGAATGCTTATTTTGATAGACAGTTAAAATGTTTTGTTACAAGGAGTTACAAGGAAAGAAAGTACCCTAGGAGACCTTACGGTCCGTTCAAAGAGGGTACCTTTGGACTAGCAATCGAGTAGGCACATGGCTGCTCAATTGTTTTGCGTCCCTAAACGGCCACTTTTGAAGACTTTGTCTAGTCTTGACTTAAACTGGTCAACAGATTCACTGTTGACAACTTCCACTGGAAGTGCGTTCCACTTACCGAAGAGGCTGTAGGTGAAAAAAATTCCCCACAGATTGCGGTTGTAACGCTTCAGTTTAAGTTTGAAGCCGTGATTGCGCGTTCTGTTCTCACTCAGTGTGAAAATATCCCGGTAGTCAACATTGTCGAACCCTCGAAGTATTTTGAAAACTTCGATAAGCTGACCACGCTGTCTACGGGTTTCCAGCGAGAACAGATCTAATTTCCTTAGTCTATCCTCATAACTTTTATGGCGGATAGAGGGAATCAGTTTGGTTGCCCTAGCTTGTACGCGTTCCAACCTTGCGATGTCCTTTCGAAACGAAAGACTACAAAATTGTACGGCATACTCCAGGTGCGGCCGAACGAGGGAGTTGTACAGACAAAGTACTATCTCCTTGTTACAATGAGAGACAATTTATGTATGTAGCCATGAACGTATATTGGAAGATTGTATTTCTCTTTTAATAAAATTTATTGACGGAAAATAAGTTCATCATATATATATATATATATATATATATATATATATATATATATATATATATATATATATATATATATATATATATATATATATATATATATATATATATATATATATATATATATATATATATATATATATATATATATATATATATATATATATATATATATATATATATATATATATATATATATATATATATATATATATATATATATATATATATATATATATATATATATATATATATATATATATATATACATATATATGTATATATATATATATATATATATATATATATATATATATATATATATATATATATATATTTTATCTAACTTAAATCGGTAAATATGGATAGCAAAAATTCGATAAAGTTTGGTCCCTAGTTTACCCAAGCTATTTATAAAAATAAAGATCTCCCCAGCATTAAATATTAAGTTTTGTTTATGTGTCTTTGTATTCGGACATAATGCTAGGCTTTATACTACTACTAGGAGTGTGGAACCCTCCATAATTAAAGGTAGGCCTGGGAGGAGTTGCTGAAGCTCGTCTCCTCCCGTTCCCTGTTATCTTCTTTTTGCAGGATACCATGCTGGGTGCATGCCACTTGCTCACCCTCGCGGGGTATAAGGGTCTTGCGACCCCACCACCACGGGATTAGGGCCGGGCGGGAGGATGTGTGATTTACACCCTGCATGATGTCTCTGTTCTTTTCTTTGCTTTAGATACCCCCTTTCAGGCGGTAACTGTGCGGCAGCACCTGGATAGGAGGTATACTGTTATTTCCGCGTACATTTCACCGTCAGCCAACTTTGACGCGAGGGACTTCCGCCTCGTCGTGCCACGGTTGCAGAGGCACTTTCTTTTGCTCTGAGATCTAAAAGGTAGACACCCTCTCTGGGAAGACTACTCGATTAATCCCAGGGGGTTGAGTCCTTGCCGACTTGATCGGCGAGCTGAAGATATATGGCCTAAATGTGGATGTCTTTACGCATCAATGCCCTAGAACTACTTCATTTTCCTGTCTTGATCTATTTTTTTGCTCTCCGGATTCACAGCCTGATTTTGGATGGGGGGGCGTGGGGTCGATGACCTCTATGGCAGTGATCCCTTTCCTATTCAAATATCATTTTCTAGGCCGATGTTGCCCGAGAGCCCACCCCGGTGGGGCTTAGCGCGGGTGCGGTGATCTACATTTCAGGAAATGACTAATTTCTCTATCTCAGTCGAGTAGCTTAGGTCGATAGATGAGGCCATTGAGTTCTTCTCCCGCAACCTCATTACTGTAGGTCTAACTACTATTCCTAGAATGTCTGGCCGTTTTGCGCGCAGACCACTTTCGTGGTGGTCAGCACCGCCCGAACGAGTTCACTGCCGGTGAATTTGGTCGGGCTAGGGCTAGGTTCCGGTGTATTTCGAAGCACTTCCGCTGCTCTTCTTGGCGGGCATACGTGTCTTTACTTAATGGGAAGACCACCTCTAGCTAAGGTGTGGAAGGGAGTTAAAAAGATTCGGGGAAATTCACGCAGGACCTCCCTCTAGTTCTCCAGGAGAATGGGACCGCACTCTCGGACCCCTCGTCCTTTGCGGAATGCTGCTCAGCTATCATTAAATGCGCTTTGTGATGTCTTAGAATGCCGCTGACTGGACTTTACCTCCAGAGGGGGAGAACCTTTCAACGACAGGTTTACTCTTGCTTCGTTCGCGGACTACACCCATGGTCTGGACGATGTCCCGTACGCCATGTTGGACACCTAGGTGGGCGAGTCTTGGCCTTTCTGGTAGAATTGTTCAACAAGATCTGGGTAGATGGTCTCCTCCCAGATTACTGGCGAATCGCTACTGTGCGTGCCATTCGCAAACCAGGCCTGTTTCCACCCAATCTCTCTAACCTCTTTCGTGTGCAAGTTGATGGGGAAATTAGAAAATGTTAGAATAGCTTTCTTTCGGGACAGCGGAGCACATCTGTCTTCTGCACAGTGCGGCTTTCGTAAGTTCCACTCCAGGTCGGATGCTCTGCTCCGACTGGAAATTGACGTCTGCAAGGCCTTCCTTCGTAGACAGTACTACGACAGGGTTTATTTCGATTTGGAGAAGGCCTATGATACCGCATGGCGAAACGGTATCATGAAGAATCTCTACACGATGGTGGCGAGGGAAAACCTCCCAATCTTTATATCTGGATTTTAACGAGATCGTCGATTCCGCGTACGGGTGAGGGGATCCCTTTCTGGCCCAATGGAGCAGGAAGAGAGTCTCCCGCAGAGAACTGTCCTCAGTGTCACACTCTTGCTCGAAGCATCAACGGCATCACAGAGGTGATGCCGAAAGATATTCTCACTTCGCTCTACGTGGATGACCTTTAAATCTTTTTTGTCACGGCCCAGATGCCAACTCTGGAGCGTCGCCTCCAACAGGCATTGAACTACGACTCTCGCTATGCCGAAGCGCACAGGTTTCGGTTTTCCTTGGCTAACACTAAGGGAGTTCAATTCTGCCGCCATCCACGGCTCCACCCTGATCCAGACTTGTTTTTCAATGGGGTACTCCTGGAAGCGGTTGAATCGCCTCGTTTCCTTGGTCTTGTATTTGACCAAGGCCTCACCTGGGAGGCTCATATTCGCAGCCTTAGGAACGCTTGTACCCGCGCCATGGAGATACATTGTTCCGTGACGTTCAGCGCTTGAGGCGCTGATAGGGCTACTGCCTTACTTTTTTATCGATCCTTTGTAAATTCGAATTTCGAGTAGGAATGTGAGTTTTATGCATCCGCAGCTGATCTTGTATTTCGGTATTTAGACTCGATCCAACACACCCGCCTTCACCTGACAACCAGTGCCTTCCGCACCTCTCCCATTCAGAGCCATTTTCTCGATGCTGGGAAGATGCCAGCGCTCTACGCCGTGCATAGTGCATTATTCACCTGAACGCAGGAGCCGGCGCCTGTCTCAGTCGCCAACATTTCTTAATACAACCGCAGCTAATTTTGACGGTGTCTGTGCCCCTGAAATACGCCACTCATAACATAAGCCTTTTGAATTTGGGGCTAAGAAACTCCTTCGAGAGCTAGGTATAACTATCGGGCCGGTGGTGCCACTGGTTCTGTCCAAGACTCAACCCTGGAGGGTTTTACCTTTGGCTATTTGTCGCCACGCCTCTGCTCCCAAATCTTCTACAGTGCCGGGAGTATTGCCTTTGACTTTTTAAAAGCACATCTCGTGTCACGCTGGCACCGTGCCAGTGTATACGGATGGCTTCAATTCCCAAAGAGGGGATCGGGTTCCACGGCGTTTTCCCTCTGTTTGAAGTTAGCGGGGCTCTGCCAGGCGCTGCGTCTGTCTTCACGGCCTGCTGGTGGCAATACACTACTTGGTACGAGAGATTACGCAACGTGCCCAATTCAGTGACCGGATTGTCATTTATAGCAACTCACAAAGCGCCCTGAGTGCTCTCGGAGCATTGGAATCTGTGCATCCCCTAGTTCGCGATATCCGTCACGCCAAGCTTTTGGCAAGCTGGGCGGAGGTCAAAATTATATTTTTCGAGGTTCCTGGACATGTAGGAATTGCGGTAAATGAGCGCGCCAACGAGGGTGCCAAAGAGTCCGCGAGAATTGGGCGACCGGACCAGCGTTTGGCTCTTCCTCACACCGACTACGTAGCAGGAATACGAGCAGCTCTTCAGGCTGCTTGGCCAAAAAGATAGGAAACGGTGGAAGGGAACTTAAAGTTGCATGCCATTGCACCGCGACTGTTCCCTTGGACCTACCCCATAAAGCCCCAAACGCTCCAGGGAGCCTTTTCTCGTATCCGAATTGAACACACTAGCGGGTCGCCACTCTATTTGATGGAGCGCTCGCCTGCGGCCTACTGTGAAGGCTGCGTTGTCCTTAGATTGCTCGGCACATTCTTGTTGAATGTCCCATTCTGGGCGATCTTCGCGCACATTACCTGTCCCGGTACCGAGACGAGCGGGGTCGTAACCGCTTATCCCTTGTACTCGGGACAGGTTCGTGGACATCGACTTGTGGACTTCATGACTTTTTGGAAGAGGCCGACCTTCTCCCCTGTATTTACATTGATTTTTATTTTTTTGTTTTCTTTTTTAGGTCACATGTTTCTGCAACGGGAGAAAGCGTACTTCCCCCCGACGCAGGAACTTGCTTCCTGCTTGTTGCTTTTTTCCTTTTTTTTATTTTAATCGTGTTTTTTTTTTTTGCATTTTACTTTAAAGTAGCATATCACTAGGCAGTCCTGAGTACGACAGTCGCCAGATGGGGTCTTAAAACATTTTAAAAATTTATAATTAAATGGGGGTATGGGGGGGCGAAGGCCTATTTCGAAATATTTAACTTAGGGTTCGAATTTAATACGGTTGTCAGACGTTGTTAGGTGCCCCAATGCTCAATGTTTTTATGCAGTGTTCTGCCCATAATGAGTGACAGATTTGGGAATGATGTGTTAGGTTAGGTTTAGGTATATTAGGTTTCCATAGGATAGGTTGTATTAAAAACCTTAATAATGTTTTTTTTTACTCCTTTTAGTTTTCATTTACGGCTTCGTTTTTAGCGCGAAAAGCAGTTATTTTTAAGCTAGTATTAGTGCAAATAGAGCCATTATCAGAGTGCTAGTATTTTAAGAATAAGTGCTTTCCACGGCTAACTGAAGCCGCAGCCGCAAATGACGAATACAATCCCTTCAAACACCATTAATACTGTTTAGAATACTAAAAACACGGCTTAGGTCTTCTGAAGTTTCATCGAAATTAGTACTAATATACTTTCTGAAAACGTAAGTTAACATCATTTAGTTTATTAGTGTACAAGTCTTTGAATAATTAAGTGAAAGATTTCTGGTATCATTAAAATATACTCGTAATTCTGGATTTTCTTTTTCGAAAATATAATTTTTAATTTAGTATGAAAGAAAAAGAAAATCATTTCGGATAAAATAGTTATCCTAAAAACCTCTTACTTAAAATCAAGTTTTACTTTACTAACAAGCATTAGCTCACATTGAGTTAATATTTGGAAAACCGTAATAACATAAAAACAAATTCAATTCGCTAGTTGCTTCTATTAGTTACGAATGGAGAAATTTTACACCTTTTTAATGATAATTATATAAAAATCATTAGAAATAAATTATATGAGTGAAAAACATTGATGCGGATGACCTTTGATATGCCCTTGTGGCTTTTTTCTTTCGTCAAATTATGTTATTTTGTTATATTGATTATATTATTGCATTTTTTTCGTTTTTCATTATTCATGCAGTATGAAACAAGGTTTTTCATGATTAATTTCCAGAACATCCACACCATATTTTTGGCCATTAAATGTATTCTTCTGACATTTTTACTGACCAGGAACGCATATAAGATGTACATTGCCGCAACAAAGCCCTTACTTGCGAGTTAGCTTCACATTAATGTGAGCACAGCTACCACTAATGGGAAGAAATTTAGGGCGAAAATAAGCGATTTGCGGAGAAGAAACGTTTATAAATCGCTAACTTAACCTAACCTTACATAACCTTTTGGTAATACTTCAGATTTGGAGCGCACGGTAAGTGGCGCTGTTAGTAGGCTACAATTTTGGGCTACAATATATCTCTTATGACGTCGGACGGTAGCTTCAGATGTGACCAATTACGGCCTCATATTTTTTTGCTGTTTTGGGGATTTGTAACTTTTAGTCTGTATTATTTACTAAATATCTGCTCCTCAGCTCGTTTATAGTTTTTCCTAAGTTAGGTAAGGTTTCTTGATGTCTTTTATTGTTTTTTTTTGGTTTTCGCATTTTTTGTTTTACAGTGAACGATAACAACTTCTTACTGGCAACGTCGTAGCTATAAATAGAACCCGCTTAGCATTTGTATCTCTTTTGTTATGGCTTTTTCGTGCTCTAGTTGTGCTTCTTCGTTATTTGAATTGGGGTTTATTTTACATGACCACGAAAAATTTTTAGATTATTTAGAAGAGCATAAACTAATTAAGAAACCTCTAAAAGTAAGTATCCTTTGTCATCAGGTTAGGTTTATCTGACAGAAAAAGCTTTTGGGGAAAAAAAACAGTAAATTCAAGGGGAATTCTCGTGGGGGAGATATCACTTCGGGTGACTACCCTGCGATGATTCTGAGTTCCAATCAATTTGGAGGGGTATGGGGGCGTAGCGGCAAAATGTTCTTTTCAATCGTTTTGTTTCAACGTTTATATTAGATCTGTCGCAGCAGAAATCTAGGTTTGCATTAACTTACTTCCAGGTCACTACCGCACAGCGAACATAAAGAGTTCAGTTTTATGACCGTATCATTAGCTAAAGGTCCTTAGATTATGAGCGAGAGCGAACAATCATCACATACTTGAGACAAAATGACAAATGGTGGTAATTAGTGGCGGTTTTAAATAGTCAACTATCTTTGAGTTTTTTTAGCCAAAAATTCGGTAGCCAAAATTATCGCCTCTGTTTTAAGTTAGCACTAATTATTGGCTTTTTCGGCAATAGATAGAAGACAAAATGAACATTAAAATACAGGGGAGCATGAATTTTTTTTAATATGTGCCAATGTACCATTGATTTTTTATAATTAACATTAAGAATAGTGTATATTTTTCCATCCGTAACTAATATAGACAGTTATTTACCTTTAATTCTTTCTCTTATGTCAATCACAGGGAATGATATCCTAGCACACGCAAAAATAATTGGAGCACTAACCCTGAAAAAATAACACCTCCTCCGAGGACAGAAGAAACACCCAATTCTTTCACCGAAGTTGATGGAATTTTTGGTGCCGAAAATCGTTTAGTCCATATGGGTTCTACAGGCGAGATATGACTCGCAATGGATGTATCAGGTAGCGTAGTAGGCCTGTTCAACAAATAGAAAAGAGAATGGAGTCCAGTAGACAACTTTCCCAAGTGGCAAAAGTCCTGTGAGCGACATTATACTACCTTAAAAACTGAGCTCCTGGCTATATTTCTTGCGGTGTAAGATTTTCGTCTCATCATTATAAAAAAATATTTAATAAACTATTTTGTTTTAGATACGTTTACGAGTGTAATAAACAAAATTTAGTAGATACTCACAAAAATTTATCTGAGATATTAAATATTTTAAATTCAATTTTCGGAAATTTGATTACGAGGACTGATCGGGAAACTTTTGCAGAAAACATTTTATGTAAAATGGCTAAGATAAATAAATTTTCCTAAGAAGAAAAGAATTATATTCTAAAGAAATACAATTTTACTCTGCATTTTCAAAAGACTTGGAACGTGATCATTGCATAGTGATGAAAATTGTTGAGAATGAAATTTAGCAAATATAAAAATAGAGTTTAAACAGAATTTCGAGTTCTTACGACTATTAATCTTGTTCAAATCAAAATTAAAGTAGCTAAACCCTCTTGAGGGAATTTTATATCGTTAGGAATAAGAAAAAAGTCATCCCTAAACAAAATTTTAAATAAACGTCTGTTGTAGCCTCAAACAAAAACACGAAACCTGACTTTAGCAAACTTATCTTCATAGACAAATTAAGAGACACCGGATGAGCCGGATCGTTGAGCAATATGCTGGGTTGTCATTGGGTTTCAGGTAAATTAGCTGATCAAGCGACAAGAAGGAAGACAAAGATTGGGAAGTTGTACGGCAATTCTACAACGCACTGTTCAAATTTAGTCAGAAATAGTGTTACTTTTTCCAATAGCTTTTGAACCGTTCTTATTTTCAATTATGTTGCATCTAATTTCTTTACATCTTATCTCTTACAATAAATTCTTATAAGATATTTAAACTTTTTATACATTGTTATTATATTGTTTATCTATTTAGATTGACTAATCTATCTTTCTCTACTTAATAAAAAACTTGAAGTGATCTTTTGATATTAAATTAGTTCATCCAACCATAATTTGTATTATTTTCCTTTCAGAATACATTTACATTTAGATTCCATATATTGATATTAAATTTCATTTTTAGGATCGTCTTAATTCTACGATTATGTAACATTACATACAAAATTGTGCTGGTTTAAAAAGGCTTTGACCTATTCGATATTTGCATATAATATATATATATCCACTCTATTATATACACGTCATCGAGCACTCATATCAGCAATTCAGACAATTTCAGATGACATTCACTTCGCGAATGTCACCAAGTGGATTATATCTTGCAAAACACAACCGATATTTGACGTGACCCAGGGAAAGGACACGTTTGTGGCAGATGTGCTCTTTTCTGTCTATCCATCCTAAAATTGAGCCACTTCCATCATACCTGAATTTCCGTGCAATTGCGCCCACGAAGATCTATGATACCGGCCTCATTTGTGTTCTCGAACGCCCTTGTGCAATCAGATTTGGAAATGTTTCATTAAACTTTGTCAATTCTCATATATGCTGCCAAGTCTCTACAGATAAACCACTTTGTATATGCCTGTTTTCTCTCCGGGAGGATGTTTCGCTACCGTAAACCATCTTCGTAATGTAGAGATTAAAACTTTACACAAGGCGCTTTCATTGAGGCCAATTTAGACGAGGATTGACATTGAAGTTCAGCACATTACTGGCTTTTTTTCCTATAGTGCAAATGTCCAAAAATACAGCGAAGACCGTCACCACTGCACATTCCTTGTGATCAAGCCACCCAATGTTTGTCTTGAACATGCTCACCCCGATTAATCGGCTCCTTAGGGCAGAGAGCACCATGCCGTAAGAGCTGGGTGGCCTTAAAGGGAAGCATAGATGCAAATCTCTTTTATACCTAATATTTCCGTCTGTTTCTTTTCGGGAATTTTAGTGCTAGAGGGGCTAGGTACTTCTGGTGGAGGCCGGCCATTGAATTTATTACCAAATGAATTGTACTCACTCACACGGCATGTCCGTTCGACCAATTAAAAATTCAGAAGAGCTTTTGACTTCTTTTGTGGAGAGAGTAATATATATATATATATATATATATATATATATATATATATATATATATATATATATATAGAGAGAGAGAGAGAGAGAGAGATAGGTAAAGTTAGCAATATAATTTTAACATGTCAAGTTTTGTTAAAAGCCACAGCTAATTTCGCATAGGTGATTTACTTTTCACATCTTTCAATTTGTCGTATTTGATTTTTTTTATTTTATCTCTGAAGATGATATCGAAAAGCGTCAGATAAATAAAGGAGGAAGCTTCTCTGATTACCTCCTCTAACTTTAAAATCTGAGTGTTAATGAATTTCAGGAAAAAGAAAATCACAAATGCGAATTTAGCCGTCGCTTTCAACCAAACTATGACCTTCTTAAATTTAGCCTGCTTATTTATCTTAAAAATACGTATACGCCTCGCAAAATAACGCTCTATTCAATTACGTTAGGTAAGGGTAATAATAAAAATTCCTTAATCTCCTAGAAAAGTCTCATGGAGTTTCTCAACCCTCTTCAGAAGCTTTTCATATACGAATAAGAAACCCTCCATTGTTCCTAAAGAAATTTTTCGAGAAGCCTTTTGTATAAACTAACTTTGAACTTTAACAGAAAACGGTGAATGTGAAATTATCCGCGGGGTCTTTCCTCTTTCTAATTGGTGCATTAAAATCAACTTAATCTTAGTAATACTTCTCACTGAAATAAATAATTACCTTTTTTATGTTTTGCTAAATTATGTCGTATATTTAAGTAGTATACTTATCTTAATTATTTTCAATAATATGGTAAAGCGCAAAATCCAATCTCTTTTTCGCAACATTTCAGAGTAAAGAATACACATTAAAACTCCTGGAAATTCACACAAAGGACTCTATGCTCTCATCTTATTGGAGGGGTATCAAAGGAAAGAAGAAAATAGGTCCTTCTTGCATTGAATTTAGGAACAGCGGTGCCTACAAATCTTTTTTTCGTGAACTGGGCGAAATCTAATTAGATTTGGAGCTGTTATCTCAGTCTAGTTTGTATCGAATTGTTTTCTTAGTTGAGGTAACTGAAACAACAAGTATCCTTAAGTCAATTTTATAATTTCCATGATTGTTTACAAAATTCTCCACCTTAAGAATACTTATTTAGAGAAGGGAGATTCTCCAAGGGAGTTCATAAATTAGCATTCTGAGCTGTTTAATTAACATCCTTAATTCCAAAGTTAGCTTATTGATCCCGTATTTATAATTATTCTTAGTAATTGTGTTGTTTTAGGTCAGTGTTACTTCTTTGTCTTCTCTAAAAGCAATTTTGATTTCGTTTCTTCCTTTCCTATCCCCTCTAGTTCATTTGTGTTTAGGTGTTAAATCCATTCAGATTGGTATGCATTCACGGAATGGCATGCAACATTGTGGAAAGGAGAATGATGATTGTAGCAAAACAGGGAGGAGTTACTTGGGTCTTCTGACGGGCTAGAACAGTGTAGCCAAACTGTTGATCGTGTTTCATTTGAGAATCCGACAAGATATGGTAAATTAATTAGTAAACATTTTTCCAAAATCTCATCTCATTAATTTTTATGTAAGTGATAGATTCATAAATCAGTCATTTTTAAATAAATTCCATTCGTATAAAAAATAATCTTTAAAAAATACGATAATTTATAAATACTTATTCTTATTACCCGTATCTACACGCTCTCATTCGCTCGCGGAAGTTAAACTAAGTTGACTGTGGTTATCACTTAGATGGGAGACGCCTAGCCGTGGGTAATGATAACATGGTGTTGAATTCTAAATCCTGGTCCGGATTCTACGATAAGATGTAGGTTCCCACTTTGATATAAGCCTATAAACAGTTTAAAAAGGGTGGGAAATCGAGGGCCAAATAATTACCCTACTTATTAATGTGTAGTTATATCTCTGACTATCTAGAATGTATATACAAATAAATGCAAAAGATAAATGCCTTTAACTTATCTGGATTCCAAATTTACGACTTGGAAAGGTTTACATCAGCGTTAATGTCGCCTGCTGGTAAAAAAAAAAACTAGCCCTGGGCTAGAATAATGATGATTAGGTTAGGCTAGGGAATAATTGGATAAGAGTAGTAAAAGACGTGTGTATTGAGAAAATTTGTAATGTTATGTGCTTGGGAGTAATTATTAAAGGTGCTAAGTGGTGGTAATTGCTATAAATGTGTGGTTGAAGAAAGTTGCAAAGGTGTTTGTATGAAGAAGATTGTAACCTGGCAATTGGGAAAAATGATAATGGTTTGTGATTGTAGGATTTTATAATGATGTGAGCAGAATGTAAATAAGGGTTGCTTAAAGTAAATGGGTAGATGTGTTGTTCTTGAAGATAATTGATATTTGGTGGTCATTGTAGCAAATTTCCAAAATGGATATGCTTGAAGGAAATTTGTAAGCTTGTTTACATCTAATAAATTCGTATTGGGAAAGGATTGGTAACAATATTGCTAAGTGTTGGTGTTTGGAAGAAATACATAAGATTTTATTTAGACTTGAAAAGAATTGGCAGAGGACTCAAAGAATAATGGTAAAAGATTAAATTGAAACAATGTGGTAGGGGTGGTTAATCGGAGTTACAATGCCTCGGAGGGTAAATGAACCATGGAAACGATGAAACGCCAAAACACTTATTGCTTTGGCCAACAAGTGAGTAAATGTCATGACCTATCTTATTGTCTAGCAGTTATGAAGAAAAATGTGAGGTTAATCGACCAATCTTCTGCAGTAGCGATCCACCATTGCGTACTGATGTCGTTAACAGATGATAAACTTTCAAATTTCAAAAATGGAAAGAAATTTCCTTTCTATTTGAAGTTTCAGGTATACCAATTACATTTATTCTTCTTTATATCGCCCATCTTAGCGATTACCTAAAACTTTAGCACTAAATCCTTACTTAAATGGCCTTGTCTAAAACTAGAGTAGAAAATACCAAAGTTTATAATTTTATTTAAAAAATTCATTTAATTTCCAACGAATTTTTCACAGAAAATTCTTTAACTTAAGTTTTGCTAGTATCTACTACATATTTGCTAGAACAAAAAGTAAAAAAAAAATAGAACGATAAACTTTTAACATAGGTTGACACATTAGTTCTTAACGTATTTATGGCAAGAATAACAAACATGTATTTTTTTAATTCTTAAAATAGTCTTTTTAATTTATAAAGATAGCGAGAGAAATTAAGGTTGGCCCATTCTTCAGCAAGTAGGTTGTCCACTGAAAGAAGGAATGGCACTATCTGAAATTTGAGGAGCAGTGTATTTGGTCAAATAGTGTGATTGTATGCAGAATAAAGCTACAAGGGTTACCAAATTCAGCGGGTGGGCAAAATAAAGGACTGCCCTCGAAAAAAAACTGCCAGGAAAGCTCACATTATACAACGGATTTTGATGAGAGACCGATTTAGGACATCACCCAAGATGCGGAGATTATGAACCACAATAGGCTCGCGAGACTGTTTCATGTCTCTTACAAATGGTAGGCCTCATATCGCGCTTACCTGCTAAGAGCAGTCTAAAAAGTAAACAGAATGAAGCTGCTAGGTCACCCTAGCTACTGGGCATATTCTATGAAGTGGTTAAAATAGGCAAGATTGGCCTACATAAACAAAAGGAAATTACATTTTTTTCGCATATGATGGAAAGCGGCATGTTAGGCCTCGTACAGGTAAACAAGTTCTGCTGACCAAAAGGTCGCGTGCTCTCACTTATTCATATTTATGAACTTATGACGTTCAAACTTTCAATACTTCCAGGACTAAACTTGGGAGGACCTTGGTAAT
The DNA here is from genome assembly GCA_963969495.1 of Ceratothoa steindachneri. NCBI lineage: Eukaryota > Metazoa > Arthropoda > Malacostraca > Isopoda > Cymothoidae > Ceratothoa > Ceratothoa steindachneri. The sequence continues at coordinate 10,779,691 of OZ018322.1, forward strand.
TCTATAATTCGAAAGTGAATGCGAAATGCCAGCGGTTCAATTTTTTTTAGAATCGGCCGAATAGTTATGATGTTTTTGCTAAAACAAAATAATTCCCGAGCTAACCTTGGGAGGAATTTAACAATTATATCAGTCGAAAGAGAATTTAAAACAACATAAGGGTTTCAAATTTCGTTAGAATAAGCAAAATAGTTACGATGGTATTTCTAAAACAAAAAAATTCCCGAGCTAACATTGAGAGGACTAACATTCGAAAAAGAATGTAAAACAACAGAAGGATTTCAAATTTCTTTAGAATAGGCCGAATAGTTATTTTAATGCTAAACCAAAATAATTCCTGTGCTAACCTTGTGAGGACTTTGTGAATTATATCATTCGAAGAAAATGTCAAACGACATAAGTATTTCAAATTTCGTTAGAAACGGCCTAATAGTTACAATGTTATTACAAACACAATAAAAATCAAAAGGGGACCGACTGACATAGTGAGATTTAAGAGTCGATTGGAAAAAAAAATTTAATTCTACTTGGTCGAAAAGGAGTTAAATTTAGAGATCGTTAGCCTTAAGGTGTGGGCAGTGCGGCGTATTTTTAAGCGCTGAAGTCTCCCTACTCCTCCGCTTACGCGGCAAAGTAACGCTGAAATCCCCTAATTCCAAACATCTTAATTACCTTTCTAAGCAACCAAGAGCGTGAAGCAGTTCTTAAATGATAAAAATATCAATCCCCCAAATTAGTGAAATCATGCGGCCGAAATACACTCAAGTGAGTCAGTACAATGGCCTGCATGCCTATTTTTAGTTGCATGCAAGTCAGGTCGCGAGCGACTCTACATCTCAATATGTCGTCGGTCGGTCCCCGTTTTTTTTTTTTTAAATAACATTGTAACTATTGACCGATTTAAAAGAAATTTGAACCTTTATGTTGTTTCACATTTTCTTTCTGATGCTATAAGTGCCAAATTCCTCCCAAGGTTAGCCCGGGAATTATTTTGTTTTGGCAATAACATCATACCTATTCAGCCCATCCTAACGAAATTCAAAACCATTAGGTTGTTTTGCATTCTGTTTCAAATTAAAAAATTGCCAAAGTCCTATCAAGGTTATCCCGGGAATTACTTTGTTTCTGCAATAACATCATATCTTTTCAGCCAATACTCTGCGAGAATAGGTTAGGCTATAATATGCCTAGAATAAGCTATATACTATGCTAGGCTATTGAATGCTAGGCTATACTATGCAAAGATATAATGTACAAAGGTAAGATATACTATGCTAATGCTAATTTAGGCTAAATTAGGCTATAGTATGTTAGGCTAGACAATAATAAGCTATGCTTGACTAGGGTATAATAGTATATGTAGTATAGGCTATACATGTCTAGGATAGCTATACCAGGCTAGAATAAGCGAGGCTTTGCTAGGGCTGGGTAGGCTATGTTATGCATGCTATGCAACCCTGGGCTAAGATCTAATAGTCTAGTCTAGGCCTGGCAATACTATGCTATGCTATACTATACTAACTAGGCTAGGGTAGGGTAGGGTAAGGAAGGCTATGATATACTAGGCTATGCTCCTCTACTCTATAATCTGCTAACTAGGATAAGATATGATAGAATATACTAGGCTAGGCTCCAGTGAACTAGGCTATGCTAGGCTATAATAGAATAGGGTAAGCTAAGCTAGGCTAGACTAGGTTTAAATATACAATTGTAGTCTGCATTAAGCTAGGCTAAGTTATCCTCTGCTAGGCAGGCCAGGCTATACTTTAATAAGCTAGGCTCGGCTAGGCTAGCATACATTGTGATAGGCCTAGATATTCTATACTAAGCTAGGTTATTCTAATATATACTGTTAGGCTATATATATAAGTCTATACTAGGCTAATATAGGATATAGTATTCTATTCTAGGCCATTCTATGCTATGATATATTAGGCTGGGCTATACAAGTTATGCTATGCTATTTAAGTCTATGCTGGAATATACTACGCTTGAGTAGTCTAGATAATAGTGTACCATGTTAATCTAGCATTTGCTAGGCTAGACTATGCTTGGTGTTTGTTTGCGGCGACTTATGCCCAAGTAGGCAGTCGCCAGATAGCTCCTTAAAAAAAGAAAAAAAAACTATGCTTGGGTGTGCTATGCTAAGCTATACCATGCTATAATAGGATAGAATATACTATGATAACTAGATAATGCTAGACTAGTTTATACTATGCTAGGTTAGGTTATACTATTATTATCCTATACTCTGCTAAGCTAGATTAGCGTAGATAGTCTTAGCTTTGCAAGGTTAGTCTAGACTAGGATATACGAGGATAGGATAGGCAATACTATGTTAAACTATTCTAAACTATACTAGGAGAGGCTATGCCATACTATTCTAGGCTAAGCTATACTATGATAAGCTATACTATGGTAAGCTTTAGTATTCTATATATGCTAGGCTGTACTAGGCTATGTTAGGCTCGGCTTTACTATTTATTTCTAGGCTAAGATAGGCCATATTATACATTCTCTGCTAGGCTAAACTAGATTAGTCTAGGCTAAGTCATACTATGCCAGACTAAGCTATACTATGTAAAGCTAGGCTATACTATGCTAGCTACGCTAGAGTATGGTATGGTAAGTTCTATTATTATAGGGAATCATAAGCTAGACTTAATTATACTGAGCTAGGCTAGGTGAGTCTAGGGTATACTAAGGTAGGCTATGCTATGACATAAACTACTGTCTTTTTTATGCTATCTATGCTATACTATGCTAACTAGGCAGAATTTACTATATTAGGCAATCTAGGTTAGTTTATAGTATGCTAGCTTTATGTTAGCCTACTATGGCTGGTTATCCTACAGTGAGCTATGTTTTGCCAGGCTACTATTCGAGACTATACTAGACTATGCTATAAAATGTTTTATTTTTCTAGACAATACTAGGTTATGCTATGTTATATTATGCTAGGAGATACTATAATAGATATACTATATTATACTATACTATACTATATTTTGCTATGCTATAATATACTATGCTATAATATGATAAGCACCACTAGGCAATAATATGCCATGTTATACTTTGCTATAATTTGCTATGCTACATTATTCTAGACTAAACAATTAGGGTATGAGCATTTTTTGCCTTTCCGAATCCATAAATGAGGTGTGTAAAAAGTTAAGTCACGCTATTTTGATTCCAAAAAATATATATCATCACTTCTCATCATCTTCATCATCGCTACCTCTAAAATTTAAGAACGAGATTTTTTGGAGTATTTGAATAATAATTTCATATTAGTTTGGTTATGACTTAAGTATATTTTAAATTTTTATCAAGGTAATTTCTAAGAATTTCATTAGAGTTTGAAAAACAAATTAGTTTAGTTCAGAAAAAATAAATATGATGATCCAATGCTTTAGAATGTTTTAAAAGAAAATAAATTACAATTTGTGAAGTTCAGAAAATTTATTGAAATTTAAGTAAGGGTTCTTTTTTATTTTATCTATAACTATATTTTAGCAACGGGATATTTTAAAAGGGAAGAAATAGTTTAGAGTTCCTTTTTAAAATAATTATAAATGGCAAAGTTCAGAAAATTAATAAAATTTAACCATGGCTGCTTTTTTTTATTTTTCAGATTTTAAACTTAGTAGCGAAGCGCAAGCTCCCCCCGTAGGGTGGAGTGGCGAAGCCATTGCCTGGTTTTAATATAATTTAGTTCTGCTTTTTAATATCCTTTGATAAAGTTTTGACTTTTTAGTCACGCGTGACTCTACATCTCACTGTGTCGGTCGGTCGGTCCGCCCACGTTTTGCTTTTTTTTTAATAAAATTGTAAAAATTCATCCAATTCTAATGAAATTTCAAAACTTATGTTATTTTACATTCGCCTTCGAATGATATAATTGGCAAAATCCTCCCATGTTAGCCCGGCAATTATATTGTTTTGACAAAAAACCCCATAACTTCGGCAGCTTCTAACGAAATTTGAAACCCTTATGTTATTTTATATTCTCTTTCGAATGATATAATTGCCAAAGTACTCCCAAAGGTTAACCCTGGAATTCTTTTCTTTTGGCAATAACATCATAACTATTATGCTGATTCTAACGAAATTCGAAACTAATATATTGTTTTACATTCCCTTTCAAATACGAGTAATATAATTGTCAAAGTCTTCCAAGGTTAGACAGGGAATTAGTTTTTTGGGCAATAACATCATAACTATTCGGCCGATTCTAATAAATTTGAAACTCTTTAGGGAATTTACATTCTCTTTCGAATGAAAGAATTGCCAAGGTTCTCACAAGGTTAGCCTGGGAATTATTAGATGTTTTCAAAGGCCTAAGGACTTCTTCTTCGTCGTCAGCTTATTACCCTCTCTTTATACAGGGTCGCTGTTTTTGATAAGCCGCTTCTACATGTTTCTGTCTCCTGCCATGTTGGTCTCCACTCATTTCTCCCTCATGTCAGCTTGTATGCAGTCTCTCCATCCTATATTGGGTCTTCCTCTCCTTCTCCTTCCCTGTACTTCCATCTACAAAGCTCATCTCTCGTTACTCTCTCCATCCTTCCTCATTATGTGTCCATACCATCTAAGTCTTACTTCCTGTCTCTTCTTCAAAATCTCCGCCACTTTTTTTGTTCCTCTGATCCCTGTAATTGTGATTCTGTCATCCCTCGTCACGCCACACATCCATCGCAACATCAACATTTCTGCTACTTTTATCCTCTTCTTATAATTCTTCTTTACAGGTCATTCCTCTGCTACATACGTTATAGCTGGTCTTACAACAGTTTTTTTATACTTTTCTCTTTAATTTCCCTAGCATTTCCTATCACACAGAACCTCTGATAGATCCTTCCAACTCTTTCATCCCGCTTGGATCCTTCTGGATCCTTCCTTATTCTCATTCCCATCTACTGATATGGTAGATCCCAAATACTTAAGGGCATCTACTATCTTTATTTCCATACCGTCTAACTTAATGCTTTCACTCCTGTCCTGCTCTTCTTCTGTACGCTTCATATATTCTGTCTTCCACTACTAATTCCCAATCCTCCAGCCTTTGCTCTACCTCTTCTTAAGACTCACTTGCTAAAACCATATCATCTGCACACATCATGTCCCAGGGTATCTCCAATCGCACGTTCTCAGTCAACACGTCAAAGACAATGTTAAAGAGGAAGGGGTTTAACGCAGAGCACTGATGCAGCCCCACCTCCACTCCAAAACTGTCTGTCATGCCTGCTCCACTCCTTACCGTGTTTTGACCCTTCTGTACACTTCCTTCACCAATATTACCTATTTTTCTGGCACTTTTCTTTCTTTCAAGCATCTTCATAGTTCTTGTCTTGGTATTCTGTCATACGCTTTATCCAGATCTATAAAAACCATATGTAATTTCTTCTGTTTCTCCACGTACTTTTTCGCCATTTGACTCAATATAAACACTGGGCTCGTTGTTCCTCTTCCATACATAAAGCTAAATTGACTTTTGAACAGCTCCACCTCAAGTCGTAATCTTTCGTCTAAAATCATCTCCCAGAACATAAATAAGAATAAGTGAGGGCACGCGAGTTTTGGGTCAGCAGACATTGTTAATATCTCATTCATGAGTCTATAAGGTGTTGTTTTCCGGTTATTGTTATTTTTTTGTTTATGGTTTTCTAGTTTTGGACTCATACTTTCTTCTAATAGCAAGATCTTTTCTCATAATTTTTTTCAGCCGATGCTCTATCAAATGAAACTTGTACATTATGAGAGGGAAATATCAAGAAAGAGTCAATGCAATTTTCAGGGAAAGTAAACGAGTATTTTTTAAGAAAATATAGATCTTGCTTTTTTTTCCAGTTTACTACGGTACTCAATATCGAAGTCAAATTACATGACCATTCTATGGCTACATAAGTAAAAAGTTTATACATTCTTTTTGGAGTGGGAGGATGATAACATAAATCCATTTAATTCATAATTACTCGTGTATATCTCTGATTCCTGCTTGACTGAATGACAGGAACAAGATTGCTTCCTCATTATAGCCTAAGCCAATTTTAATCCTTTCTACTTCAATTCTCCTTCCTTAATCAAATGGATTAATTCTCTGGGACACTGCAAGCAAGTCCTTAATGAGACCGCTGCTTAGATGAAACATCATAGTATTACTTTGTGCTGTAGTAAATTGGTTTTGCGTAAAAAACTACCTCTATGCTTAAAGTATGAGATACATAAATCCTTAGCTTTAGTTTCACTAGCCACAAAAGGAGTTGGGAAGAGGTCAGGAGTTTAAATTTTATTTTCGTAAATGAAAGTTTATTTAGCACCAAATCTTCCCTTAGATTTGGTTTCAAAGAATGATTTGGAATTCAGAAAAATACCTTAATATGAATAATAATATTTGTATATCGAAATTCCCCCTTCACGCTCGCGGTGTTTCTAGAGGGGCGCTGCGAGTGTGCCTTGCCGTTGGAGAGTGGACTCAGCTCGCTTATTAGTGTCGGTGCTAGTGCGTGTTTTAGCTTTAAGTTCGGATTTTTGCAGTCTCGGTGTACAGGTCCTGCCTCAACCTGGTCCTTGTTTCATGACTGAACGGCTTGGAGTTCGTTTGATGGGGGCCCTAACCGCAACTGCCTCGCGGAATGGTCCCTAATACCCTCAAAGAGAAAATCTTGAATGCAGCCTTTCGTTTTTAAATCGGTGGTGTTGGTTGAGGTTTTCTCGGGCCCCTCTATCCCTTACCGGATGCGCGTTGGGTGACTCGGTTGCGAAGGGGGGTTGCGCAATTTGCTAGCAAGCCCCCTCCCCTTAAATAATATATAATGTATTGAGAAAAATGGACCAAAATTTATTTCGCCAAATTATTTGACTTCTGCTCGTCGTGCTGCTGGAGTTCGTTTCCGTTCTTTTCTCTTTCTAATCTCACCCAACCTTAAACATTGTGAACAGTCATATCGTTCTAAAGAACTAATGGATTATGATTTTAAGGTGCTTCAGTCAAAGCTGGCTAGACAACGGTTCATTGACAGTCATAGACAAGAGTGAACCGTTGGCGGGATTTGGATGTACACACCAATGTTTTTACTAACGTTTGATCGTAGAGATCTCTCATCGCAAATTAAGTCGAGCTACTTAATCAAACTAGTTAAACCATATATCTAATCAGAAACGGTACTTCAATTTAAATATGATCAATCATGTAAGCAAGGCCTGACGCCCCACCTCCCTGTGACGTTCAGCAATTGGCTTGCTGATACTGCTGCAGTCTTGCTTTTCTAGCGATCCTTTATTCGTTTGCAGCTTGACTAAGGATGCGACTTTACCACATCCGCTGCCGAGCGTGTATAGTGAAAGGTAGTCTCAATCCAACCAAACGTTGCCAGACCGATGGCTTTCGCGCGAACTGTATTTGAGAGCTTACCTTCCGATGCCGGGGAGATGTCACTCGCTCTGCACCGTGAATGAATGAATTAAATGAAAAGAGAGGTGTGAGACAAAGAACAGCTCTTCCGACCCTCCCTCGAGCACTTTATCCCTCATGGAGCGGCTAAGAAGTGAGGAGAGAGGCCCAGTACCCTTTATAGATCCGAATAGTCAAACTGTATAGAGACAAAGTAGACTCCAAGCACTGTGAGGACCGCGGATAGGGGTGAGAGGGAGAGGAAGAAGAAAGTTTTAGAATAGGACAGCGAAGAAAATAGTAGGAGACAAAAATTAACTTAGTTAGTTAAGGGACCTACATCTTAACGTGGAAAGCAAACTATGATGCGTCGCTTGTCTCTACCTATAACGTTGCAGTTTATCGTAATCCCTGCCCCACGTATCTACTGTGAGTCCCGTGTGTATTGCATTATGCGCTTGTATGCGCTGCTTCGGCATCTACCTCAGACGAGCGGAGTCACTACCGCTTGTCCCTTGTAGTCGGCTCGGGCTTTTGTAAACATAATTCTGAACTATATATTCTTGTAGGGGCCTGGACTTTTTCATTTTATTTGACTCTCTTTGTTGTTGATCCCATACCTCAGCGCTGTGGAGTGGTTGGTCTTTTCCCCACACAGGAGCGTCCTTTCTTCTTCTTCTTCTTCTTGCTTTGTTTTTGTGTGTGAGTAGGGGGCTTTGTTTTCTCCTTTCTTTGTGATGTTTTTTTTGGCTTTCTGTATTTATTATTCTGTGTTTTTTTTAATCTAGCCTAATATTAGAATGAAAAGTGATTTTGGCAATTTACGCCGTGATGGCAGTCACCAGATGGGCGCTATAAAAACACCGGCTGTGACGGGTGATAAGATGAGATCCTCCTTCTACCAGTCTAAATGGATTTACTCTTGGTACAAAGGTTACTCAAGGTCACGCGTGGAAGCGGTGCGTATTCCGGAAGCATTTCTTTAATTCTTATTATTGTGGCCGGAGTTAGTATTCAAAAAATACAAAATGCATGGAAGAAAAACACTATTATCTTAAGGAACGACTTCATATGATGAGAGTAATCCAGAATGTGATTATTTACCCATGATTGGCAACGGCTTTAGGCTAGAATGGATATTAAAAACGCAAAGGAATCTATCCTTGTGCTTTACCTCATAGAGAATGAAGCTAGAGTAGCTACCTTGTAGCTGCCCTTGAAGCAGAAGAGAGATTTGGCAGCCGAGTACACTCACTACTGAGTAGCTTCACTAATCGTTGTGATGTCGGCGCTCATAGAAGTTAGGAGCCTCCTGAAAGAACACACTATTTGATTGGTTTCGTGGACGAGACTGGAATTCTAACCTTCTCTAAATAAAAATAAATGACGGGCGGTGTAGACTAGAGTAGGTAATAAAAAACAATAGAGATAGGTGCATCCATTAAGAGGTATCACCATACACCGGGGCATTAGGGTCGAGAGAATTGCTTGACCAGTAAGTGACATGCGAAGCTACTTTCTCCTGCGAGGTCTGTGCCAGGGAACGCACCCATTTCCCTAGGGCCCCCCTAAAGAGTTGAAAGTCTACTCAGTAAACTAGTCCTCGTTCGATGACACCGAGACCAGTAGGGTGGGGTTCCTTTTTTCCTTGTACCAATGGGATGGGGAGGAAAAGTTGCCATTGATAGGGCATATAGATTAAGAATCTTAGGCATAGGAGGGTAAGGGACCTGTGGGAACGCACCAGCTTCCCTAATTCTGGCGAGAAAGGTGCAAATAGAGCAAGCCTAGCCATCTTTCCACATAGTGGGGCATGGTGGACCTACTTCAACTCTACTTCCCCTTATAGGGCATTTATTTATTAATAAACCTCTCTATCAGCTGTGAAGTAAATTTTCTTGGTTTTATGTTGAAAACCAACAATAAAATAATGGTGAAGTAATGGAAAGTAAAAATGCTCTCAACGTACATACTAAGCTGACCTAAAGAAGAAACTATGTTCTCAAGGTGTTAGAGAGTTGTAGGATAGTTAAGGCTTAAAACTATGGAGCCGAAATCAACGTTGGCATCTCGGCTAGAACGTTAATAAGGGGAGATTTGTAAAGTTAAGATGGAGGAAGTGACCAATAAAGTATGTAAATCTTCTAAGCACCTTGGCTGGTAATTTAAAGGAGTCTACGCAACTCTCTTCACTCAGCAATGAATTAACTTAGATGAGATACGGCGATTAAAGCAGTCATTATCTTCGAATATAATAAGTTTCGTTGAACTCTTTCCAGCATATCGACGGGTATGCTGGCGACAGCTTGACGAATGGTGTCCTTCGGGTGAGCCAGGGTCCTAAGACGATTCTTGTAAACAAGTGATTTTAGATAGTGCCATAAAAAATAGTCGCAGGGTGCTAAAACATGCCACCGTGCTGGCCACTGCAGATCGCCCCTCAAGAAGATGAGGCGTCCTGGGAAGTGTTGCCGCAAAATAGTCATTGACACAAGCGCTGTGTGTGCCGTAGTACCGTCCTGCTAAAACCATACTTCTCCCACATCCATCTGGTTGAGTGTTGGCAGGAAAAACCCCTGAATTGTGTGGACATAACGGTCAGAGGTCATCGAAACTACCTATTCGTTTTCTTCAAATAAACATGGACCAATTATTCCAATTCGCAATAGTGCACTCCAAACAGTTACACGTGGTGAATGTATGGGACGCTGAAGAAACTGTCTGGGGTTATCAGAGCTCCAATAGCGCATGTTATGCTTATTTACAGATTCAGAAAGATGGAAGCGAGCCTCATCATTGAAGAAAACAAGTGTGTCGTGAGGCATGCCCTGAAGCGCCTCATATGCATTTTCTCGAGCAACCAAATTGCATGGATTAAGTTCCTGCACTACAACCAATTTGTAGGGATGACATTTTAGTTCTTCATGAAGGATTCTCTTTACAGAACGAGCAGACAACCCAGCAGCAGCTGCATGTTTGCGGGCAGAACATTGAAGGGAGCGGAAAACAGAAGGCCTTACCGCGTCAATGTTTTGGTGTGACCTTGCTGTTCGTACGAGGGGCGGTCCATTACTTTTGAAATTCGGATATAAAGAAACAAAATATGAGGAAAAGTGTTTTATTATTTTTCAATATGACTACCCTCGTCTTCAATGCACTTGCGACACTTGTCTCTGAGGCTTCGAATTCCGGACAACCAGAAATCTTCCGACTGCTGTTCAATCCACTCTTGGACGGCGAGCTGGACATCTTGATCGTCCCCAAACAGGCAGCCACGCAGTGCAGCCTTGAGCTGGTTGGATAAAAAGTAGTTGCTAGGGGCAAGATCTGGACTGTAGGAAGGGGGGGGGGGGTGAGCTGCTTGAATCCTCACTCGCGCAAGGCAGCTTTTGAAACTCTGGCCTTGTGGAGTTTGATAACGTTGAAGTCTATCATGGGGAGTGAGGTTTCTAGGAACCCAACGAGCAGAGACCTTAGTCATGGCCAAATTGTCGTGGATGTTGTTGATAACACTTCCATGTGATATTCCAAGTTCTCACTCGATTTCTTCGACCTGTTCCATCGAGGATCATCCTCTCCACACACGGGGCACATTGTCCTCGATGGTCACGTCTGACGGGCATCCTGGACGGGGGTCATCTTCAAAGGACTCACGACCATAGCGGAACTCTAAATTCCAGCGAGCAATAGTTGCATAGGAAGGGGCGGTGTCGGTATACACTGCAACCATGCGTTCATGGATCTCTTTTGCATTCTTGCCTTCCTTGGTCAAAAGTTTTATCACTGCGCGGTACTCAACCTTCTGCATTGTTAAAAGATTTGTGCTTGACGATCTGCGATCAGCTACTGCTTCTTAAATAGATGAGGCAAGAGCGTGCGGCTGCAGGTCCTGACTTTTCATAACTTGTCTAACACCACCACAAACAGCCATCCCCCTTTTTCTGTTTTGCCCTACCGATTCGGAAAACTTATTGACCGCCTCTCGTAGAACCCCTGTTTTTTTTTCTTCTCATCACCGGTTTCCCTGAAGTTGTTTACCTGTGAAACAATCGAGTGCCAGCCAGGAACACGACCACGGGGTGCAATATTTAAATATGTACGGAATGCACTTTTTGCATGGCGTGATTGAGCGACCGGTAGAAACGTATGCTTCCACAGCGAAAGCGCGCTCCACCTTCGTGCACTGCATGATGCTACCTGAACAAAGCGACGCAGCGCTACCGTACAACTTTACACCCCGCCCTTTCAGATGTGACTATCCCCACCTTTCTTGGAGCAACCATCGTTTCAGGGCGCCAAATTAAAATAAGCATGTTGATGTGCCCCTTCCTGTAGAAGTTTATTAAGTTATATTAGCGTTGCGAGTCGAACCAGTGCGTGCTCATCTGAGAAACGAGAGGTCGTAAGTTGAAATCGATTTACACTATTGAGAGGGTCACGTTAAACTCACGCTGCCCTCACGATGCGTTGAATTGTAATTACATGGAAGCATTCACAGTGGCAGTAACGGTCCTCTTGCGTTCCAGTCACGATCCTTTCCAAAGCTATCTTAGACGGACCATACGTAGAACGAACCAGCAGAGACGAGTAGTGTATCTTCTGTTTCGTGAAAAGGTTTATCGCCCGGAAAGCTCCCTGCCGGTATCACACGTACCTCTCATTTGCGAAGTGATTAGTTCCTAGAAAGCCTACCACACTCCATGGGTGGATTCACACCCTACAAGTCCCTAAAGAAAGAAATATGTGTAGTGTGAAATAACTGCAATGGGATTATGAAAAGGTAGGTATTTTATTGAGAAATACTCATATTTTTAATTTGTTACTGATAAATTTAAGGAAAATACATAATGAATAAGGGAAAAATACAAAAGTAAATAGAATTTACAGACGCATCAGAAGAATTAGATTATACAGAACGCGTTGGCACATAAGGAACATTCAGGGAAGAAGGCAATAACAAAGATAATGAAGACGTTCTTGCTTCAAAAATCCCACTCACTCCGAAAGAACGGCGCAGCTATTAAAGGTCAATGAGCTACGAACATATCAACTACATTATATCTTTTACTCTTAAGGAGATACCTGATGTTAATAATAAGAAAGAGCAACGTGCTCATGATCTAATTGTTACTCTATTTTCACCAATGGCAGCTACTGTAAATAAAGGCAGCCCAGCTGGCAAACATTTTATACAAACAAGGTCTGCTGACCTAAAGGACACGTGCTCTCAATATTCTGATTTATGACCTTCCGACCTTCAAAACTTTCAATAATTAGAGGACGTTGTCATTTATATCATTAGAAAGAGTATGTAAAACAACATAAGGGTTTAAACTTTCGTTAGAATAGGCGGAAAAGATATGATGTTATTGTCAAAATAAAATAATTCTGACTAACCTTGGTAGGACTTTTGCAATTATATCATTGAAAGAGAGTTTTAAACAACATAATGGTTTTATACCTCGTTGAAGTTGGCCGAATAGTTATGATTTTATTGTTAAAACAAAATAATTCCCCGGCTAAATTTGGGAGGACTTTGCCAATTTAATTATTCAAGAGAGAATGTAAAACAGCATGAGGGTTTCAAATTTCATAGAGAATCGACCGAACAGTTATTATGTTATTACAAAAACAAAAGAAAGCAAAACGGGATCGACCGACCTACCAAATTAATGAGATGTAGAGTCGTCCTTGACTAAACACGAACGCGATTAAAAACAGGGTGTTTTCAGTGGTGAGTATGAAGGAAAATACATTCATAATAAAACACACCTCTCTGCGCCACAAACACAAAAATAACTTTTTGGGCATCATCTGACTATGACAGTAGTACTCTTCCTCCTTCTCATCAAGTACCGCACTACACCATAGAACTCAACAACATGAGCGCATCCACAACGTGCCAGGAGCTCAGCCTATTTGCCATGCACAGTTACATGATATAGATCCTATTTTCTTCCAAATCGTAGAATTTTGTATACTCTCTTAGACATGGAGCCTGTTTTTTATTAAAGGGATTGCTTATCTGAATGATGTAATTTCCTTCTTCAGTTTTTCTCGAATTTTAATAGTATTGTTCAAAATGTCCTCAAAATTGATTTAAAGTAACAAAATTTAAAGTTTCATCATCATTCAAATGAAGAAAGCATAAAGAATTCCTTTAAACTCGTCGATCTTGAAAGATCGGATGAGCCCAGACCCTTTTCCTTTTCTTACTTGTAAAAACTCTCACATCCTACTTCAACGAGGCTAGGAATTTTACTAATGCCAGATATGGGATGAAATGGGCCTAGAAACGGAGAAAAAGCTTCCCTTGCCTTGAGCCTGACTTTCCCCATAGTGTCGAATAGTCATTACGAGAGTTTAAGTATGTTTTTCTATGTCTATGGTGGCTTAAGAAAAACACCTTGCGCTTCTCATACAAGATGTCTCGGATTCTAATCCCTTTGATTCGAAGCTTATTATTTATTATTATATCTAGATTCAAAATAATGAGAGCAAATTCATATGAAATATTATTTTCCCAGGCGTTTTGGTCAGAAGTTCGGCGTAAGGGGTTTTGGTGCGTGTTTTAAGGCGCCAAGACGGTGGCGCGCATGTAAAAACTGTTTATTATCACCTATGATGTGCTCTTGAATTTGATATCCAGGCAAAACGAATCACAGAAGTCATTCTTTTTTTATGTTTTAGGATAAAGGGTTTTAATTGTCCTGTAAGAGGGCCAAACACGATATAAATGAAGCGAAATAATCTAAAGCAACAAGAAATAGGAAAGGCAGAATTCGCCTCTGCCCAAATATTTGGCCCCGACTGTACCAGATTGCATTACAAATTTTTCTGTATGCATTGGTAAGGCATTGATTGGATTGGTTCTTTCCAAGCAGGTATTCGATTGATGGGCCTCTTTTTTTGGACAAGAATAATTCAACGCTCCAAAGAAGAGTGAAAAAGGACGAGGAGGTAATGAGTGTAAAAAGAACTTTAATTAAGTTTATTCCCAGAATATATAAACGAATAAATATTTAATTATTCCCAACCTTGAAAACCTAGCTTAACTTAACCAAACTACTTCTTTCGGAGTTAGCCAAATGCAGGTTATTATTTAATTACTGCAATAAATTTTAGGTACATTTTATTAATTCTTTGTGTAGCATTTTTGGTCAATTGTCTAACTATATTCTTTTTTGGAGATCAGGAATTGAAATGCGGCAAAACAGTTTGATTTCGATTACGTCGATATCGGAGTAAACCTCGATAGCCCCGAATTTCACCCTACGACTGCCAAAAATGAACAACAGATTTGCCTCAATAACCTAAAATAGTTCAAGAATATATATCCTGACCTAACCTAACATAACCTTACCTAGAATTAGGTTTAATTCTTTTATTTTTATTTACTTTTCAAATTACCAGTATGTGAATCTATACAAACCTTTTGTACCTAACAATAGAGGAAGCACACCACAACCATATTAACCCCTTCTGGTGAGGGTTTCTACCTTCCACCCTTCCGATTTTTTAATCAAATCGTAATATAAGCAACGCGAAGGTACACAAAAATCATTTGGATATGTATGATTGATATTCCTCTTTCTAATTGTATTAAATAATAATCCTCGTTTTATTTATAGGATGAGCCTTTGACTACCAATGGGTCCTTTTTAGCGAGACAGTCAGCACATACTACAACAAAAACTCTTCCAATCCACAAAGCCTTTCAAAGAAATTTTTTGATTTATCCCCTGTTGCCCTCCAAAAAAATCCAAGGCACAATTTTGGTCACTGAAAGACGAGGTCTTCGAAATACATTTCACATCTATCACAAATCATAACCCAAATCTGTAAAATCCAAAAGAGACAATTGAAAAAACATGCGGCAAAGTACATAAGCTCGGGCGAAAATATACAGACAATGTTACGTTACTATATAAAATTTTCAAAAGTATTTTTATAAGGAGACGTCCTCACAATTATGAATGTGAAAAAATATTGAAATTCTAAATGTTATTCTAATAATATTAAGATCGCCTGCAAAATAAATTCTATATAAAAATGTACTTACATACTATGAGTGATTAAATGTTTTTCAAGTGATTACAGTTTTCGATATCGTTACCTAAATGCCTATATAACCATAGAGTGCAAAATTCTCAACCAGACAGGGGCACCTCTTAAATGCAGTCAACAAATGTAAGCGTCAGCGCTATGATAGATAATGTGCGCAAATGTGATACTGTATGGGTTTTTAGGCGTGTTGATTAATAGCGATCCCTGCGTGAGAGGTCTTTTGGTGTTCCCTGAAGTGTTCAGTATTTCTTCAACTCATGATAGGGACGGACCGTTGGTGAAAGGAGTAGGTCCACCAAATGGAAAAAGTGCTGGAAAAAAATGCAGTCCTCTCTGTCACCTGTAGTTTGGAATACAGGCAAAATTACCCCAAAATGATAATAAAAGTATTATGCAGAATAAATAACATCAATTTACTTAACAGTAACGTGATTAATATGTGATAATGATATAATTGGTTTATTGATGTAAACCGTATTTGCCAAAATTAATTGATAAAACTGGTGCTAAACACGAGATAGGAAAACCTTAAACGTAACGTTAAATTTCTTTAGAAATTGCCCAAGGTTAAGATCCTGTGTATTTGATTCGGTGAGTGCATGTTTAAGGACTACCTTTCCAACTATCTTTTTCACTTAAAACGGGCTATGTACTAGAATTCACTCCCGAAATTCATATTAAACGAAAGCACCACTCAAAAAATTTAATTTAAAACACGGGAAAACACCAGAGAAACCAATTCGAAGGAACCTTTAAATAAATGGAAAACACACCCTGCTAAGAAGAAATCAACCCATCAATCAAACGTGGCTCTTAGTTTGAGGTATTCCCGCGATGGAAAAAAAGGGTTCGCTCGTATTGCCAAAAGACGCGATAACCATCTTTAAGTAAAATCAGAAGGAGTAAAAAATTTAAAGTACGAGTTTGGCTATTAGCATGCACAATTTAATAATCATTGCCGAAGAGAGTTGGGAGGAGATTATTTAGGTGTGGTAACTGCGCGTAAATACTTAATTCTACCAAAGATATTCAGTAAAAAATGCCATTTTATAATAGAGCCAAACTTTATTTCCTATATCCACCATCCACTGAATTCACCAGGCAATTTTGACTCTGAGTATTATCTTGGCTTCCTTCACTCACCCCCTTCCAGATATCAATTACGTCCAAATAAATTAGGAAATATAGCGCTGGTTTTGCAATTTAATTAAGGTTACTGAGTATCTTCTCGAATCTGGGTCCCCCCGTCGAGGGAGAATGTTGTTTTACCACGGGTGTCATATAATTCCCGGAGCACAAATTGGAAGAGATTCATTACTAATGAATTTCTGGAAATTGGAATTAAGCTGCAAGATTATATCTTCAGATGATGTGAAGAGATATTACTTTAAGGGTTTGCGGACTTTCTGGAAGCGAATTAAACCTCTTTCATGACATAAATATTACAAATAGAAGTGCATTATGATGAGTCGAATGATAGCATTTGTCGAGAAACATGTGTATACTACTAGCTCATATTGCTAATTTTCGTTGCTTTATCCTACACACATGGAGTGTACATATATTTATGGTCCGGATATGTATATATCTCCAGTGAATATTGGATGCAAAGGATACATTTTAAATTGCCTGTCGGCTTTGCGAATACAGTTCCCTTCACTTCAAAGTGCTGTCAAAAGCATTGACCAAGAGTTAGGCAAGCGAACACAAAGAGACCACTTTATTAAGCTTCCAAGTTCGCTACAGGATTAGGTTTTGAATGTTAGTTTCTCTAGGGAGACCTAAAAGCAAACTATCTTTCCATGATATCTTGCGCCGGAATGTTCTCAAAGATTAGGCAAACTAATCTTTTGTTAATTAATGTTAATAAATGGTTTTCTTATAAAATGATAGGGGCTCTCGTGACTTTGAGGTATATAAAATCAACACCTAGTATTTATTTTTAGTCGCAAATCATCATAAGTGATATTAAGTTATAATGACATTTACATCGAAAAATTAACTACATTTTACTGATTTATTTATCTACATATATGCATCTACAGTACCTTACAGAACTAGGAAAAGATATAACACTATCTACATCATCTGGAAAATAATTCTGTTCCCATGAAAATTGCAGACTGTTCTTTTTAAATTTGCTTCTGATAGTGTCCAATTCTATTTCATTGAAGAAAGGTTAAAAAAGATATGAGTAAAATATTAGAGGTAAGGATGCGCCCTAAATAGAGGACATTAAGTAAAAATCCAGCTATGACCAGAAAATCGCATACTTTTTTCATATACAATGTACCAAAATATTAATACAATGTATGCAGGGCCTTATTATGAATGCCTTGAGTACTTCTTAGGCCACAGGACCACAAATTTGTGGCATTGTTCGGACGTGATTTTATTTTAACTTTTATCCATCTTCTACTTTGTTTTTTGGATCTGGTTTACATCAGGGCTCAACGCAGGTTAGTTGATTATGTATATATTTAAGGCTTTAAAGAAATGCTTCACTTCATTATTTTTATGGTACGGAGCATAGTATTGAATGTAAACAAGCTCATTCCCTCTCAAATATACAGAAAGAATGGATCACATATTCTGAAGCAGAATATTCTATCTCAAAACCGTTTACTTTGCTAAGTAAAGGGATGAGCGGATAAAGTTCAGCCCTTGAAAACATGCCACACACCAAAGATCGGATGGAGCTAACTATCAAGATATTTACAACAAATTAACAAGTAAAATTTCTTAAGGCTTTTTTTACTACTCACTTGTTGGTTTTGTTTGGAGGATTGCAAAAGACTTTGTCGTGCTACTTCTAGAAGTGCTTCTCTTCACAGAACAAAAGTCTTGCAGAAAATCTCCTCTCTTGGATAATATTAAAAAGTAAATTTGTGGCGTTCTTCTCTGTCATCTTGGTTCATCAATGGCTTTATGGCACGAGATGTAAAATAGAGTCAATTTTATGAGTTCTGTTTTAGATGGTCTGCTCTGATATCTCTATTCCTGTTTGTCTTTTTATAGCACAAAATGGATTATTTTTTGTCATCTTGATTCGGCAAGAATGCTTTCGCCTTGCTGATAAATTCTGTGGCAAGATGGTCAAGCTTTTGACAAACTTTCTGCTTTCTGTCTTCTAGTTCCATTCGATCCAGTGATATATCAGGTTGGAACGAAAGTAATTTACGATTATAGGATATATATTAAAAATGAAAAAGAAACATGATTCCGGAAATATTTAATCATAAACATAACCTCCCTTGCTTTCTAGAAACTCATTTTCTCTGTCAACATGATTAGGAATTCAATGTTTTAAAAAAATATTTAGGTTATGATGCAAAATATGAAAAAAATTGTTTTGAACCTGTTCGCTTGATGTCAACCTAAGTCCTTTGAAATGGCACTGTAAGCCCCTAAACAAGTGATAATCAAAAGGAAAAAAGGTCAGTAGAATATGGAAGATGGAAGCACTATTTTCCAACTGAGCTCCCTAAGAGACTGTTGATTAAGGAGACTCACCCTTACCCCAAAGCGTTTTATAAACGACGTAGTAGGAAATACAGAAGCATTAATTTTTTACTGTTATCTAACAGTTCGTAATGGACATTTTTTCCAATATAATACCATACACTTAACATGATCTTTTTTACATAGAGCCCTCTTCTCGGATATTGAGAAATTCTAAATCCTTGACTGATCCACGAACGGTGGAATTTAATGTTTGGATAAAGGATCCACTTCTCATCATCACAAGTAACAAGAGTGCCCCCAAATGCTGCTTGGATGTGTCGTGAAAGCAATGACTCACAACTAGCAACACACTATTACAGATTCGCCGTAGACAGTTCTGGAAATTTTCCAACCCTTTGCAGTTGGCGTGTGACAGTCTTATCTGTTGCATCAACTTTTTATGCGAGTTCCTTAGAAAATGTAGCAGGATTTGCTGTGACAACAGCTTCCAACTTTTCGGAATCACATTTCTTGCGACGAACTTCTTTTGTCCCGAATTTTAGACTGAAATCTACATTATGGAATCAGGGGAACAACCTCAAGCAAATTCTTTCATTTATTTCATTAACACAATTAGAACTCTGAATGGATGTTACCGCTGTACATGCAATAAAACCTTCATGTAACTCATAGAGTAAAACATGTTTAATATGATCTTTAGATGCGACGAATATTGGGATGAATACCGAGATGATTATGAACAATATTTTTATCACTAACTCTTTAATTTAAGAACGGGATTTTTTAGTATTTGAATAATGATTTCATCTTAGTTTGGTTATGTCTTATGTTTTTTAGCAAATTTATTTCTAATAATTCTGTTATAATATCCAAAAACAAAATGCTTAAGTTCAGAAATAAATATAAGTATCGAAAGTTTGTGAATTTTTGGCAATCCAAAGAATTACAAATGGTGAAGTTCAGAAAATTTCTTTTTATATATCTTCTTCTATAACTATTTTTTAGAAATGTGATATTTTGAAAGGGGAGAAATTTATTTGAGAGTTCCTTTTTAAAATTATTATAATTGGCGAAGTTCATAACATGTATAAAAATTTAACCATGGCTGCTTTTTTGAGATTTTAAATTTTAATCTTACTAGCGAAGCGCAAACTGGCCAAGCCATTGCCTGGTAAGTTTATAAAGCTAACTACGCTGGAAAAAGGCTTCATTTCGAGAATTTAGTAAACTTGTTTTAACGAGCCTTGAAACAAAACTGTGTTAACATGTTTCGTCAGTAATACTTAAGAGACATCAATGACGTTAACGAATACATATAAATTACTTAATTTTATTGGTAAATGTCCTATCTATTATATTTAAAACTAAATATACCCGAAATACAGAGTTCTCTTTAAATAAAAATATAGGTATAAATATCACTGAACGAAAACAGATTATAAATAAAAGAGTTAAGATTCGTTTAAGCAAATCTTCACCCTATATATTTCTAAGGCCTGGTAGTTGTAATCGAAAACTTCTTATATGAGTTGGTATTGTGATATATCACAGCCGACACACGCCATTATACAAAGGAACTAAAAACACGGAGACCTGCGAAGCATCATGAATAAAAGAAAATATAACGAAGTGTGTAATTGATTATGAAAGCAGAAAACGCTTGCCCAGTTGACCGGTAGATCTAAAAAAACACGGTATTGGTTGAACATCTCCCAAACCACCTTCGCAAATCGCCTCTAGATCTCAGAAGCTCAAGTTTAGGTGCTTAAATCAGAGCAAAGGTTGAAGGAGCTAGGTCGAAAATGAAGCAGAAAGATTCGAAGTTACCAAAAAAGCAATAAAGTTTTGAAAAGTGAGTAACTAAGTTATTATTAAGTTCTGGAATTTAAAAATTCAATCGGTAACCATCAATTTTTAAATTAAAAAGGTTTGTCTTTAAAAACTAAAAAATCCTAAATTTTCTAAAACGAATCTTTACCTTTCGCTCTGCTGTTGTCACCGTATTCTCCTAGAATGATAGAGGAAAAGGTGTGAGAGAGTGAAGGACTAGTGCGTCCAGAGTCCCATTTACCCTCCCTCTCTCCTCTGTCTTCTTTTCAGGGCCAGAAAGAAGAGAAGGCTGGGCGAGAGAGCCTTGACTCCCTCTCTTCCCCAGTTACCCTACACCCTATGCCCTAAGACAGTGAAGTGAAGATTTAATGGGAGATGAGGAGAAGGACCAGGAGAGGAAGAAGAATGGGAGCGATCGGAAAGGGACAAACTAGTATGAGATAGACAGGCGATCTAGGTGGTCATGATCCTACATCGCCCCCCTCATTTGTTTTCTGAGCCAGCTTGGAAAGCCAGTGTTAAATTGTTAGTGACGAATGAAACGAAGTTCGAGGGTTGCGGAGAATTGCAAGGTGGCTTGGAGGTCAAGCTAAACTCTTACTCTTGTTAAGTAGAGATTATTTAGAATTATAGTTGAAGAGTAAGCACCTGAGTTCTAGGTTGATATGAATTCATTTGTTGTCTTCTAGTATTTAATGTAGGCATTTAAATCGTTATTAGTTTGTAAGTCTGTTTCTGGTAAGTATTTGTTAGTTTTTCTTGCATGTTTCGTTGTTATCTAGCTAGCTATGTTTTTTTTATTGTACATGTTATAGATTTCTGAACATTACGCATGTTCATTTTGAATTTCTTTAATCGATATTTTTATAAATTATTATTTACCTTCATTTTCTGGGAACTAGTTCGCTTCTCTTTATTGGTTATCATATTCATGGTTTCATCATTGTTGTATTCGGTTTGTTTTTGAAGTGTCAACTCCCCTTCTATGTGTATATATCTTTTACCTTTTTTTCGTCTCTTATCGGAATTCTGCTTGGGAACGGTTGGTGAGGTCTCCATCGTCCTTTTAATACTATTTGATTGGCAAATTCCTCTCCAATCCCTTTTTGTGTGTATAATTAAGGACCGATTTCAGCCTTTAGATATTAACCTTTTTAGGGGCTTGATATTGGCTTCTCTAGGTAGTTCTTCTATTCTTCTTCTCTCTATCCTTCCGAATTAGGTATAAGGTACATTGTCTTGGTTTGAATCCTCTGTAATTTGAGAAGATTATTACTCGACAATACACAAATCCCATTTGCCGGATAGATTAGCCTCTGTTGGACAATCGAATTATAAATTTTCTTTTTCTTCCGTTGGCTGAGCATTCTTAACTTATATAGAAGTTTCACTCCCTCTTTCATTTCCTATTCTGTCAGTTCCGTGTTTCCCTTAACGGATTTTAGTTATAGTTAGACCCAGTATTTTAGATTAATTACTGTATATATACCTTTCATTATCTACGTATATATCTGCTATCTTTCTTCTGAATGCTGAAATATTTTGAATTTATCATGGTTTTTACTAATTTTCTATTTACGTTCGTACTCGTTTAATCTCTGAATTTCTTCTACCGTTGCTCTCGCTTGGAATTGGCCGCATTTGTAGGGTGACAAACAATTGCGTTATGTGATCCGAAAATTGTATATTTATACATCCTCCACAGCTGGGGTGGAATATCTTCTGTGTAGATAGCGTATAATAGCGGACTCAGGCAACCGCACTGGGAAACGCCAGCCTACAGCTTAAAGCGTTCTCCTTGGTGATTGCCTGTGGCTATATACGCGTATCTATCTATGACATATTTGCACAATGATCTTTCAAGTTTATTAATCCAAGTATCTTATACTCTATGCCAGGTTGCAAACTTTGTCAAAGGCTTTGGACACGTCTCTGCAGAAAATGTCTACGCTCATCTTATCGCCTTTCACCTTTGCTAATTTTCCATTATTAGCAAAGTGCCATATCCGTGCTCTTGTTTATACGGAAACCGAATTGGCACTCGTTGTAAAGGTTGTTTTCCTCCAGATGTTGTTCAAGTCCTTGCTTTAATATCTTTTCATATAATTTCCCAATGAAATCCAATAGCGAAATAGGTCGGTAATTTTCTACGCGACATAGGGATTTACCAGGTTTCGGTATCAAAATCATTTTCGACACCTTCAGGTCGCTGGGAAAGTAGCCATAATTCAGGCACATAATGAGAACATTCTTTAACCCTTCTAAAATATTATCCGTTGCTTCGGTATAGTTTTCCTTAGTGAGCCTTGAGACCCCTGGTGCTTTCTGTTTAAAACTGCTTATCCTGACTTTAAGCTCTTGAATGGTTATTGTGGCATCAATTCGCTCGTTGGTGTCTACCTTTGCGTCCACAGAGTAGTGATGATGACTCCTTTCACTTATCTGGTTAAGTTCTCCAACTATTTCGTTCTTAAAGTTAATGTCTAAGTTCTTATTCTTCTCTTCACTGATTCTGAACAAATTCTTCCACTGTTCCTTAAAAGCTCTCCTAACCTTGGTTTTGTCTTACAGTTGGTTTCCTCTTTTGTCTTTGATTCTGATTTTTTCCTTAGCTGGTTTGTCAGTCAATCTGTTTACCCATTTCCAAAACTGTTTCGATGATTCTTCCTCATCTATTTTAGAGATATGGTTTTCCAGTGTTCTTCTTGTTTTTCTTATATCGTTAACTTTAGCTCTCTCTTCTTCCTTCTTATGTGCTGGTATAGTTCTCTGCTTGGTCCTTCTCTACGTTTTTGTTCTGAAGCCACTCTTATTTCTAAGTTCTTTTTGACCATTTCGGGCGTCCATCTGAAGTTTTGGATGGTTCAGTAGAATAATTTGGGGATTGCCTTCTCATCTGCGTTGATCAGAGCTCGTTTGATTTCTCTGAGTCATTCGTCAATATTTTTTATTGTCGCTTCGTTGAGTGTCTCTGGTTCATACCCGCATAGAATTACCTTGTACTTTGGACAGCCCGCCTGATGATAGGCCTTCTATTTCTTATATGGCTTCTGTAGGGAAGGTTGATTTACAGTACATAGCACATCTGTTAAGATGTACTTCTTTTCTGAGGAAGGATCTCCAGAGCTCCCTGACCTAAGCATCTATTTCCCAGCCCTCATTAATGATATTACATGTGTTCAGGTTTACTCAGTTTGTCCTTAAATATTTTTGCCCTGCCACTTCTCCGTTTACCTTGCGTTAATTTGGAATAGAGTCGATTAGCAGGTGTTAGTTCTGCATCCGAACAACATCGTCTTAATGACGATGCCCTCGATGCGAGGTTTTTAACTTCTAACGTCCTTTTTTACAATTTGGTGGCTCTATACAGGCGTGGTTTATTAGTAATTCATATATTTATTCTGATATGAATTTTTTTTAGTAATTTTCTTCTTTTGGTAGTGTATTAAAACATGTTTCGGTTATATCAGTTAGGATTTCTTAAAGAGAGGTTACTTTCTAGATGTTAGATCTAGCTACTTTGTATCTTTTACATAATAATAGAAAGTAGTATTGTATTGATATTTAACTACTTTGTATGATTTTCATACTGTTTCATTAGAGCATATACATACTTGTAGGTGCGGATCTTTTTCTGATATGAATTCTGGCAGCGATTCAAGGAATAAAAATTTGCCAAACGATTCCTTGTTGGAAGACAGTAGAATACATAAATAAAGATGGATTTAAGAATTGACTGTTGAGAGGGTTTCTTTAGATATTAATATGGCTGGTTATCTATGGACAATATTTAGGCGTAGAATCTCGGGGGAGGGGACCGAATTTGGCCCCATTCAAAATAGCCGTCAGACCGTGAAATTTGGTGCTGCAGAATTCTTTTTGACATCTTCATATCTTATAGTGATTTGTAATTTCCATTTATCGCAATTTTACATATTTAGATAAATTTCATTATAAGTCTCTTATTTTCATTCATCATATCAAGCTTTGACAAATGCATCCTACAATATTACAACACGCGTCTTAACTAAAATTGTATTTTGGGAATGAATTTACTTCACATGATAGTTAATTGAAAGTGAAATAGATTATGGCAGTGTTCCTTAGAAATGTTAAGCCAATCCTACACGACAGTAGGCAAGGCTTAGTAAAGCCCCTTATCCATGCCAAGCAAGAAAATCTAACGTATTATTCCATCTGGCATAAAAGAACAATAGTGACAATTTAAACTTTGCTTTTTTGCCTGTGGATATTTAGCCACTGGTATGTGCAAGCATTTTATTACATTTGTGAATTAAAATAAATGCACCTAGTAATGGGCTATGCTTAACACTTTTAAACTGTAGTAACAGGCTAGTTTAAAAAGTTGTTTTCTGGACTCTTAGATTTATCTTTTGATAAGGTTTACTTTAATGGTACAAGTGATGAGCGTTTCTATGATATGTATGATTCAGTGTGAAGAAGGCAAAATATGGTTTTGATAACTACGTTTCGAAGCACCGTAAATTGAAGATAAACTGACAGTGTTTGAATAACCGATGTAATAATTTGTCTACATTCAATCACTATACCATATTTCTTCGTTGGTCTAGTGGGAAGTAATAAGTTAATGTTAGTTAACATGGAAAGAAATATGTTAACTTTTTATCTTTTTATAGACTACTAAAGACCGATATTTTTGGAAGTGTCAAAATTACCTAGCGCAGAGTGTAACGTGGTTGCAAAATAGAAAAGAATGTGTACAAATATAAACAATGAGAAGTAATTTGTTTAATTTTCGTGTAGGAAACAATATGTTTAAGATAGGATATATTTGTAGAGGGAATTTGTAGTTAAGTTTTAATAGGATAAAATGAAGTCGATTAAGTATTTTTTGGGGGGAATTTATATTAATATTTTATACCCAAGATTACTTACAAATCTTGGTCTAGAATAAACACAGATATGCTTGGAATTAAAAATTATATAGCTACGAAAATTCTGTTAATTTATTTATATATAACGCTACGCAAAAGGTAGGAGCTACTTAGAGTATCTAAAAAAAATAAAGAGCAAAATACCAAAGAGGAGCACAGTTAATTTTTAATCCTTTAATTCGTTGAAGATCTGGCATAACTTAACGCTAGAGCGTTAATGTTAATTTTTATTTTATTATTATGGAAGATTTGGGGCAAATATTAGAAGAAGCGATTAAAATCCCGCCCGAACAATGTTACAAATCGGTGAATTCTTGAGGTCGAAAATATGACCTACTCTTACACTTTATTAAAATTTTGTTCAATATTTCCTGAGATAATTATAGTGTTTTCTGCTTATGGACATTTTCTTATCGTTCTCTGGTTTTCAGCCCGGATTTTATGATATAAGGTTTTTAAACTATCAGAGACAAGAGTCTACGAATTATTTTGTTCTTTTTTAATAAATATTGTTTGACAAAACCTTCTATATGCTTAAATTTTGAAAATGGTTAAGATGTGTAGTGTATATTTTTCTATGTTTAATTTTGGTAGAATAAATATTTAATTGTTAGTAAGGGTAGAAATGTGTCTAACCAAAGGGCATCTTTTTTAGTGTTTATTAAATAAGAGCCAAAATAAATAGCAGTGAAAGAACCAGAAAAAATATATAGAAGATGATACAAGAGTAACGTTAGAGCAAAAAAAGATTTGGGGAAAACACATTGCTCGAAATGTATAAAGAAAAGACTACTTGAGGTATCATTCTACAATTATTACAGTTCACTTTGAGAGTATGGCATAGGCAATGGAGTGAGGGGCATATAAGGATGAAGGGTTAATTTATACAGAAGAAGATCTTGCTCAATCGTAACATCGTATTGGCAGATCAATCGAAAACAAGCAAAAGGTCTCCCAAACTATAATAATAACCTCAACAGCCATATCGTAAATAGTAATGATTTATTCACAAGCACTCAGTAACCAGGTAGTGTAGAAAAGACACTCAAACATACACACATCTACCCTATCTCTCTTTCTCTCTTACTCCCGTTAGTTAATGAGCTTGCATATTCATCCAGCACGAGATTGCGGGGCGTTTTAATTAGCGAGTCATTTTTGTTAATTTTTTTTTTTTTAATAATCGCAAATGGCTCGGTTATATTCAGTTTTGTTTCTAATGAGAAACTAGTTGCTACATATTTGCTGATAAAATATTTAGTGAAATATAAAAATTTCAGCAGTTTAGAAAGGCTTTTTTTATTAATTTCACACAAAGTGGATATCCGTGTAAAGCTATTGAAATATTATTTTAGAATTAATACGTTGTCCTTGTTGATTAAATTGTCTCTAAATAATTTCACTCCTTTCATCATCTGCCTCTGAGTACAAAATTTGATAAAGCTAAAAGGACCCAATAATTAATGACTCGCATGACTTGGAAAAAGCCGTTTTATTTTGGCTCAATAACTAAATATTTAACACAACTCTCTTCAAGAAATTACCTCTCACTTTCATTACGTTCCGGAGCAACTTTCCTTTTCTTTGAGGTAATTTTTATGGATTGTGATTTCCACGTCCTTAAAGAAATACCACAACTTTTACAACTTGAAAGAATTTCCGACAAGAAAACCATTTTAGAGAATGCTGTCTGACAGTGAAGAAGAGCAAAAAGAAACAGCCGTACAAAAATATCCGAAGTAACAAATCAATCAAAATTGAGTAGATGTTTTTTTATTTTCTAAAAATATCAAATTAGTTGTAAATAGGTAGATATTTTTTATAAGTAGAAACTTTTTATTTGGAAATTCACCTAAATTACATATGTACGAGTTAAACATGAATGTTTCTGTTTCGAATTTCTTTCTCTTCACTAAAACCTACGAACCTCAATATAATCAATTTACTTTTGTTTGTATAAAATGAATTATTAGCTGAGTCAGAAATCGCAGTTAGAGATAAGTAATATTTGAAATTAGCTATATATCCATAAATGGAAACTCAACTTAGAGACGCATTTACGAACTGTGTATTTTAGTACAAAATAAATATTTTAAAAAGATTTTAAATAAATTTTCAATTTTCCCCAAATATATGTAATCTGAAAAAAAATGTCGGAATCTTCTCATATAAATAAAATAGCTCGTGGATCACTTAAACTTAAGGTGGGTCAGAGGTCCGCTATCCACGCTCAACTGATCGTCCCCTAGAACAAGTCCAAGCCTGGGCCACACATTCTAAGATATATTCAAATAATTTTAGGAAGTCATATATATATATATATATATATATATATATATATATATATTCTATAGGTTTGATTCTCAGAAGGCTAATTTTCAGGTTGAGGATAAATCCCAAAATGAGACATGTAAAAATTCTCATTTAATTAAATACAACGTTTCGGGTACCTTACCCATCTTCTGTTCTATAAGATAGATTTAGAACAAATTTAAAAGTAAGAAAATTATAATGCACACAAAATTAGAATTAAATTATTTGGGTAATTGAAATTTTGATAAATCGTTTGAAAACTATCGTAACTTTAGATATGGATCAATTATGGCTACTTTAAATATGGATAAATATAACACTAGTTGATGCAATTATTGGTTGACACAGATATTAATCACTTAATGAAGCAGAAATAGTAATAAATTATTTAATTAATTGAAAATGTGAAAAAATCATTTTAAAACTGTTGACACTAAATATAGATGCTATAAATATAGATATTTTCAAAGAAATTGTTTCCAGCCCTCACTTGTACAAAAATGTATCCTTCAATTTTTTGATAAAATATACCATCCTCCA
Organism: Ceratothoa steindachneri; assembly: GCA_963969495.1. NCBI lineage: Eukaryota > Metazoa > Arthropoda > Malacostraca > Isopoda > Cymothoidae > Ceratothoa > Ceratothoa steindachneri. Next base: position 10,808,218 of record OZ018322.1, read on the forward strand.
CAACAAATTTCCTCTGTCCCCAAGCATGTCCACTATTGTCTTCTCCCTGATATTAACACACTCAACCTACCCTTACGCCGAAAACTTAATAAGCTTTTGAAAAGATTTTACACACATACCAACTTCAAAATAGTTTTCCTTAACAACTTTCATATTGGACAATTTTTCAGAACTAAAGACAGACTCCCACCTAAAATGAGCTGTTCAGTTGTCTATAAATTCATTTGCCCCAGGTGCCACCACGGGATCTACATTGACAGCACTGTTCGCTAACTTGGGGATGGGGTCTGTTCTAATCTTGGTATTAGCTATCGCACTGGCTCCACCTTGACCAAAAAAGAAACTACTCCCATTTGAGATCATTCAATTAAATGTAAACAGAAATTTCCCACAAAAACTTTCAAATTATAGGACATGCAAAGAACTCCACTTCCCCCCGCATTCTTGAATCATTATTTATAAAACAACTAAATCACAGTTTAAATTCTTATTCAACTGCTTTTCCCTTCTCACTTAATAAATCACTTAAAAGTTGTTCACAATCTACCAATCTTTAATCGGTTCCTTCTATAATCTTCCCTCAGTATCTCCCCTTTACCGTCCACTAAAGGTGACTAATATTTATGTGTACAAATCAATTGCCCCAATTAGTATTTTAGATTTATCCATATTTATAGCATCTATATTTAGTGTCAACAGTTTTCAAATTATTTTTTCACATTTTCAATTAATTAAATAATTTATCACATTTCTGATTCATTAAGTGACTAATATCTGTGTCAACCAATAATTGCATCAACTTGTGTTATATTTATACATATTTAAAGTACTCATAAATGATCCATAACTAAAGTTTCCATAGTTTTAAAACGATTTGTCAAAATTTCAACTAACTAAATAATTTATTTCTAATCCTTGTGTGCATTAAAATTTTCGTAATTTTAAACTTGTTCTAAATCTATCTTATAGACCAGAAGATGGGTGAGGCACCCGAAACTTTGTATTAAATTAAATAAGAAATTTTACATGTCTCATTTTGGGATATATTTTCAACTTATATATATATATATATATATATATATATATATATATATATATATATATATATAGATATATAAATGTTGTTACTAACTAATTTCTTCACGAGAGGATGGATATATCATAAGTCCGCCTTTTTAATGGACAGAAAGTTTGGCGTCAATCTTAAATTTTCAATTGATATCTTTGCTATCAAAGAAATTAGAAAAATCATGTGATTTACTTTAAGTCGCCATCTTACCTTCTCGGTGCGCACCAGGCAGGTAATTCCTTGTTTTGATGCATCGAGTGGTAGAGGTTCTACAGATTAGCATTTTCCTCAACATTACTTTTCAATTTCTGAACCTACACTAAAGAGTTTCCTTGGATAGACCCAAATAAAGAAGTAGGTGAATATCTTTCCTATGAACCGGCTTTATAATAGAAGACTGCGATTGCATCTTACGACCACTGCAGAGGCGAGTAAGAAAGGACCTTAGGGAATTAGGTAATTCTTTACCTGGTTGCATCTTTTTTATATTTCCTGTAGTTTATTTGTTCTGTGAAATTAAGTATTTCTAAATCCATTAGACAGTTCTTTAAACTTTAGTTATTTTTATTTATCCGATGCGTCTCCCCTTCATTTGCTCTCAATTTATTTGATAAAAACAACACTTTCGAAAAACCATTTATAGCCACTTTTTAATTGTTCCATTGTCATTCTCACCTTTGTACATTTCTTTCCTCGTGTCCTTTCTCCCTGCCTATCCAATCAATCTCATTCCCACACTCTTTATATATATATCCCCTCTCTTTCTCTCTCCCTCTTTCTCTCTCTCTCTCTCTCTCTCTCTCTCTCTCTCTCTATATATATATATATATATATATATATATTATATATATATATATATATATATATATATATATATATATATATATATATATATATATATATGGTTTGTTTTATAAATTTTACGTTTGAGCAGTTTTGGCTCAGTTCCCACTATAATTCCATGAAAGAGCCGATTATGCTAATTTTTAAAAATGCAATAGGGCCTGCTATAATATTTATCTCACTTTATAAATATTGACTATCAGGAATATTGACTAAATTAAGAAAATGGATAGGCCAGATTCTGTATAAGAAGTTTGAGGGTGCTTTATTTTTCAATACTTTTCAATGCAGTGTTTATAAATTATTTTTTTAAACTTGCAACAGTGCGGTTGTTATTTTTATGTTTATGGTGAAAAAATCTTTATTTATATATCTACATATATGGGAGAAATGGTGATTGGTAGCAAATGTATGAGGTAGGAAGGAAGAGATAACTTTGAGAGGGATAAGAATAGAAAGAGAGTGGAATGACGAGCATTTGGCGCATTAATTCACATTACTTATGGAGTGTTATTTATTAAAGTTTCAGATAAATACAAAAATTAAATATTTAAACTGTAATGAAAAATCTTTAGCTTCAGCAGAAATTTGTGTTCTTCAATCCCTCACACGAAAACCGTGGGACACACAGACGCTCTTGGAGAGGGAGGTAACTGGGTCGAATCCTAGGGGAGGCGGATTTCATTTTTATCTTTTGAAAGCGCGTTATTATGACGTAGTCGTCTTATTAAAACTAGTAGAACTTTTATTCTCGCAAAATATACTGATTCAAAGGAATTCCGAGTGAGGCAAACAGTGCATTATCTATTGGTTTAAAATGGGCTAGATATTTACAGATTGTCAGAATAAAATGCATTGCGCGATCTGTTGCTAAGTAGTACGAATGAGGCTTGACGTAATTCTAGAAGAATGGTGGGAAAAGTGTTAAACAAGAATAAGATTATTGTACGAAAATTAATTTGTGAGAAAATTGGTGCGTACACATTTCGGATATGCCGTAAAATTTTATACTCTATACACGCTACAGGATATCGTAGTGTTGGAACGTCTACAACGTAGGGCAAATAAAAAGAGGACAGGTCCCACAATTTGAGAAATAAAGATTTTAAAGGTCGACTATTAGAACACAGTGAAATAATTAAGATGTTAATAATTGCCAAGAGTTCTTATAATCTAAACAATTCTTAGGTTTGTTTACTATCGCCGGTATCAAATAAGGTATCGAACTAAAAAATACAAAACTTTCCTCTCTCAGTCGTCGTTACAAGTATCATCTGAATGAATTAGTTTTTAATTACCTTAAAAAAATATTATAGTAGGCAGAGCTAAGCGTTTAATTAAACGTTTCGCCTGGACACAACCGAGAAAAAAAACGAAACACTATGTGATGACGTTCCCCATAATTTTAAAACTAAAGAACATGACTTCATTAATTGTCTAAAGTAGAGCTAAATGATGTAATCTGAGGAGGGAGGAATACTCTGGGAAGAAGAAAAAAGATTAAGAATGATGAAATCCGGGGAAGGAAGAATATTCTAAGAAGAAGGAACGAAGATAGAGAATAGTTTAATCCCTGGAGAGATAAGTACTCTGCAAGGAGGAACGAGGATAAAGAATGATGTAATCTAAATAGAGGGGAGAATACTCTGCGAGAAATGAACGAGAATATAGAAGGATGTAATGCGTTGAAGGAACGAGGTTGAAGAGGAATGTAATCAGAAAAGGGTCGAAAAATCTAGAAAAATTGAAAGAGGATAAAGAATGATGTAATTTGATGAAGGTCGAATAATGCGCTAGGTAGCAACGAGGATAAAGAATGATAAAATCTGTGGAACGACAAATAATCTACGAGGAAGGAACGAGGTGAAAGGATGATGTAATCTGAGGTGGAAAAAATACTCTGGAGAAAAGGAAGGATGGTAAAGAAGGATGTAATGTGAGGATGAACAAATATTCTGGAAGGAAAGAACAAGGATAAAGAATGTTGTATTACGAGGAAGAAAGGAGGTTAAAGAAGGATGTAATATGAGGAGGGACGAAAACTCTGAACCTTGGATCAAGGAAAATGAATGATATAAACAGAGGAAGGAAGAAAGAGTTTTGAAGAATGATGTAATATGAGGAAGGAAGAATACTCTCCCAAAGAATGAAAGAGGTTAAATAATGATGAAATCTAAGGAGGAATGAATACTCTGCGAGAAAAGAATCAGGATTAGAAATGCCGCAATCTGAAAGGAAGGAAAGAGGTCTAAGAATGATTTAAGATAATGAGGTAGGTATCCTCTGCGAGGTTGAGACGAATATAAAGAATATTTAAATCGGAGGAAGAACGAATACAATGCTAGGAAGGAAGGAATTTACAGAATTAGGTAATCTGAAGGATAAATACTCTGCGAGGAAGAAACGAGGTTAAATAATGATGTAAACTGAGGAAGGATGAATACTCTGAAAAGAAGGAAGCAGTTAATGAATGAGATACAAATAGTCAGCGAGGAAGGAAGCAGGATGAAGTATGATATAATGAGACAAAGAAACAAGTTCAAAGAACGAGGTAATCCGAAGATGGAGGAATGCCCTGCGAAGAAGGATCGAGGAGAAAGTATGATATAATCTAGAGAAGGACGATTACTATGAGGAGAAGGAACGAGGATAAAGGCTTAGTTAATCTAACGGGGTTAAATACTCTGCTTGGAACAAACGAGCTAAGATAATTATGTTGTCTGAGAAAAAGGAAATGATCTACTTGAAGAAATCAGGATAAAGAATAATGTAATCTGAGGAGGGGCTCATACTCGGAGAGAAAGGAATGAAATTAAAAATTATGTAATCTGAGGAGGGACATAATCTTCTGGGAAGTAACGAGGATAGAGTATGATATAATCAGAAAAAGGAAGAATACACTACAAGGAACGAACGAGGATAAAGAACGATATAATCTGAGAGGAGACTATTACTATAAGAGGAAGGAATGAAGATAAAGAATGAAGTAATCTTAGGTGGAAAGAATACTCTGTTTCGAAGAAACGAGGACAAAGAATGAGGTAATTACAGGAAGGCCGATAACTATGCGAAGAAGAAATGAGGATATAGAATGATGTAATATGAGTAGGAAAAAATACTATGAGGGAATCGGAACCAGGTTTAAAATTGATGTACTCAGAGGATGCATAATTTTCTGCGATGAAGAAACGAGGTTTAAGTATAATCTAAACCGAAGAGGGAAGAATACTCTGCGAGGAAGGTAAGAGAGCAAACAATTAAGTAATCTGATAAAGGACGAATATATCTGGGAGGAAGGAACAAGGAAAAAGTCTGATGTAATCAAAGGAAGTAGTATTTCTATGCGAGGAAGGAAACAATAAAAAGAATGATGTAATTTAATGATAGAAGTATCCTCTGCTTATTTGGAACGAGGATACAGAATGATGTAATATCGTAGAGGACGAATACTCTGCAAGGAAAGAACGAGGTGAAAGAATGAGGCTAAATAATGATATGATCTGAGAAGGGACCGATGCTTTGCGAATAAGGAACGAGGATAGAGAATGGTGTAATCTAAGGATAGAAAAAAAATATTATGCGTAGAAGGAACAAGGATACAGAATGATGTAATGAGGACGGAACAAGGTTAAAGGATGATGTAATCTGAGAAGGAAAGAATACTCTGCAAATAAAGAACGATGATAAGGAATGATGTAATATGCGTAGGTGGAATACTCTGCGGAGAAAGAATGAAGTTAAGCAACGATATAGTCTGATGAGGGATGAATAATCTTTGATGAAGAAACGAAGATAAAGAAAGATTTAATCTGAAGAGGGAAGAACACTCTTTAAGAATAAAACCTGGTTAAACAATGATGAATCTCAGGAGGGACGAATACTCTGTCAGGAAGAAACAAGGATAAAGAATGATATAATCTGAGAAGGAATAAATACTCTGCGAAGAAGGACCGAGGATAGAGAAATATGTAATCTCCGGATCGAACAATTCCCTGCAAAGAAGGAACAAGGATATATAATGATGTAATGCGAGGACGAAAGGAGTTTACAGCAGCATGTAATCCAAGGGTCGATGGAGACTGCGAGGAAGGAACAAGTTGAGACTAGGATGTAATCTGAGGAGAGAAGAATACTTTGCCTGGAAGGAACAAGGTTAATGATCATGTAGTCTGAGGAGAGACGATTAATATGAGAGAAAGGCCTCAATTTTAAAGAATGATGTAATTTTAGGAGTGACTCTTTTTCTGCGATTAAGGAACGAGGTTAAAGGATAATTTATGCATGGAAGGAACAAGATTATATAATTAAGTAATCTGAAGAGGAAAAAGTCCTCTGCTATTAGCAAACAAAGGGAAAGTATGATCTAATCTATGGAAAGACGATTACTCTACGAGCAAGGAACTAGGATGTAAAATTATCAAATCTAAGGTGGGACGAATACTCTGCGTTATGCAACGACTTAGAGAATGTCGTCTGAAAACGAAGGAATGATCTCTGATAAGGGAACGAGGATAAAGAATAATGTAAGCTGAGGAGGGACTAACACTCTGCGAGAAACAAACGAGAATCAATAATGATGTAATCTGATGATAGATGAATGCTATAAGTGGAAGGAACTGAGATAAAGAATCATGTAGTCAGAAGAGAGACTAATACACTGCGAGGAAGAAACGAGGTTAAAGTGTGATGTATTCTGAGGACCGATGTATACTTACAAGGAAGGAACGAGGATAAAGAAGGATGTAACTTGCGAAGGGACGAATACTATGTGATTAAGGAACAAAGATAATGATTGATTTAATTTGAGGAGGGACCAATACTCTGCGAGGAAGGAACGAGGATAAATAAACTAACCTGCGGAGGGACGAATAGCCTGTGGCGAAGAAACGAAGATTAAGAATGATGTATTCTGAGTAGGGACGAATACTCTGCGAGGAAGGAACCAGGTTAAAAAATGATGTAATCGGAGGATGGATAAATACTCTGCGAGGAAGCAATAAGGATAAAGAATTAAATAGGTGGGTGTTAATAAAAAGTAACGAGAACCAACAAAAGTATCTCTGTTATTTTCTGATGAGAACTTCATTGAGATGTTTGTGAAGTTATAATGGAATAAAAATGTTCGGAAGGTCCATCGCGCAAGGAAACATATTTAAAGATGTAGAGATTTTGAGTATTCGCAACATTCCCAGGTAGACTTTCTTTTACAACCAACTTAACTCCAATTGTTCTGCCGCCAATGGAATTTTCGATTTAGTATTTGGAACAGTGTTGCTGTTTCTATCTGGATGACTGTGTGCATTTTCGTCACTAACACCCCTATGTGGATCTGTGTCTATATATTTTACACACATTTTCACTTCATCTTCACTACTCTCATCACAAACTTTCTGAGGGGGGCCTTTGTTTCCTCCTCTTTATTTTAGCTAATAATGATAATAATAATATAGTCCCCAGCGCGAAAGAATAAAATACAACGAAATAAATATATTAAAGGGAGGATAAGAAGTCACGAAGTGGCGGGTTATCTAAGTATTTATTGTAAAGGTCTTTGCTAATAAAGGAGAAAGGTCTCAGAAATCTTGGATTGAAAAAGCCCATAAAAGTGACCAACACTTTGGTAAATATCTATAATTTTAAATGCTCGCCACCTAATGAATTATTTTACTAACCCGGATAAAAGAGGTAAAATGTTAAGGCCATTTGATGTTTTATCACACCTATTATTTTCCTATATTCACTTCTTGTGAATCTCATCTTCCATACATCTCCGCTTCCTTTAATGTCACTCTTCAAAGCTCTTCCAATAACTTTCTTTTGCAGATGACCACGTTGCATTTCACGAATAAGCGAATAAATGAATATTTTATTAATTGATAAAATAGACAAGTTTGTAAAACATTTGGAATAAACAGAATAATAATAAAAAAACACAGGAAAGAAATTTAGAGAATGTGAAAAACACTTTAGAAAGCATAAAAACACAATTAAAATTATAAACGTGCCGCATACAAGCTATAAAAGAAAATATGAAAACCAAGAATAAATAGAAATAAAAATAATTGTCATAAAAACTTAACTTATTTGTAATTCGGTTTTAAATTTTCCTTTGCAAACTTCTGTTCAAATTCGTATCTGAATAAAAAAAAACATCAAAAAGAATTCATCCCTTCCTAAAGATGTAGTTATCGTGGATTAACAACCTATAAACGTTAGGCAAAATATTAAAGTAACCTTAAGAGCAGTTTCAATTCCTAGCAGCACAAACATAATCCAAATATTTTCAGTTCTTTTATTTTTATAGAATTCATTTATGCCTCCGGAAACCATAAACCAATCACCAACTATTTGAGAGCTTCCGTTTTGCTATAATGGTATAATGTTAGGTTGTCTGTAACTGTGCCAATACTGTGGTTAACACCACTTTAAATCTTTTTTCCTTTCTTCATAAGCTGTATAAAACGTTATAAAGAGCCTTGCAAACACGCACTTTAATTCAATCAAATCCCCCTAAAACATGAATGAGATGCTAAAAATTACAGTGATCGTTTAGATAGATTCATCTTCAAAAGGGAGAGCACCCAAAATAGCCTATAGAAAGTGAATGATGTGAAACGCGTTATAAACAAAGATATTAACATCCCATTCGCCATTGATTGACCGGCGTAAAGTGCGAGTTATGGGTTTATGAATTGTGTTTACGCTGTCATTCAACAAAAGTTAGGAGAAATTGATGGAAGCGCTGTACTTAACGGTTTCTTTAGACTTGCATAAATTTATGTGGTATAGGAGTGAAACAGCAAAAGACCTTGGACTTTCGCCGTATTCATTTTTCCTGCAACTATTTTTTAGAAAAGTTGAGATGGTGGTTTTTGTATAAATAAAAAAAGAGAATGAAATTGAACAATTTATTAACACAGCGAAGGGCATTTAAAGTTCTTTTCAGATCTAATGAACTCTGTATTCTTTTACAGCAACATCTAAAATCTACAGAAATTGCTTTATTTGACGTTAATTTCTTTGCGTAAGGAATGTCTTTTTTCGAAGAATTGTCTCTGAAATTAGACACTTCTCATTTCACACTAGAATACTTAATTTGACGCTTTTTTAGATAGATATCTGAGTAATATTACGATGCACTGCCGTAATCTGTTGAAGAGCTACTGAAAAAGGCCGAAACGTCTTTGAAATAAATACACTCATAACTAAAAAAATGTAAGCATGCAGTATATCAAGCTACTATTGTAACAAGTACTTTTCACCTTGTTTAATACATTTTATTATACCATATCAACCACACCGATTATTTCAAAAGTCCTGTTACACTCGTTACGACGCTCTCAACAAAATACAGAATAATAGTTTTAATGCAGTAAGACACGTTTAAAATTGTTTAACATATAAATTTGTGTTTAAATTGGTATAATAATCAATTTTGCCGCCATCGGTGGCAAGCACGCTCTACAGCCAAGACCTAAAGGCAGCGCACACGTCGCCAACGGTCCCCTTCTTCATGATGGCCTACACGCGGTTGACGGAGGATTTCAGCTCTTTGACGTAGCCTCGATGGACCTTGCTGGCCTTGCATTCGACATGGTCGGAGAAGTTGTATTTGACGCAATTGTGTTCGGGTAGCTGCGGTCGCCAAAATCCTTCGACCCGAACCTCTTTTGCACGGTGTGGCCGTGTAGAGTTGGGCACCGTCCCGCTGAAAGACTTAAGCCGCCTTCTTCGTCATCTTTTTCCCCCAGGGAAGGACTTTTCTGGCCAGAATTTCCCGGTAATCGGCCACAGTGAGCCTATAACCGATGGGGAATCACACCGAAGGCATCTTCTCGCCATTCAAAGCCATTACTCAGATTATCATCACAGAAGCTGGATCCTTAGACGTGGACACATGACGGAGCTCGAACACGTCTAGGTTGAAGCTTAATACGTAGTGGATATTCTTATTGAAGACTAAAGCGATTGCCATGCGTATGTAAGTCATTGAAAATGTGATGGCAGCGCTTTCAACGTTGTTCTCATGATAATAAGTCAACTAAGGCCTTTTCACGCTTTAGGGGAATTGTCCCTCCCCCTTCTCTCGTGGTGGAGTCACAAGGCGGTTACCGCAAAGACATCCGGCCACAGGCACCGTCGGGGCAAGCGCGTAACCACAGCGCCGCACCACGCGGCGCTATGAAAGACCTAAAGGTTAAAATGCAAGATCCCCCCTAGGAGAGTGAGATTCAATTTCACGTCAAATAAGAAATTGGAGACGTGTTTTTCCCAAGCTCGAAGGCTAACGAGGAGCCGATGTAAGACTTGGTGGCAAAAACCGTTTGGCATAAGAACCCTCCTGGGCCCGCCATCAAGCCTATCCCCCTCTTAGCACTCTCCCAGTGGGGTGATAACTTATAAATGAGGAACAGTGAGGAACATCGAGGTAGTATACGTCAGTCTCTAGGTGACGAAGCCCCCGAATTAAGATTTGGCTACCGAGACTGGAGAGGTAGATTACTTGGCTCACCAGACCCAGAAGTACCCTGCAAGAGAGGCAGGGCTACCTACCTTAAGGGGCTAAGAAGCAGCTAATCCTCAAGCTAGTCCCTGGTTATCAAACCGAACGCTAAGTTAACTTTGTTAATTTCAACTTACTCTCACCAGAGAGACTCCTCATATCCTGGTGCATCTTAAACACCAGGGGTATTTCTCGTCCTTGAGGAATTAAGAAAAGAAGAAGGAAAAGGCTCCCCCTTGAGCCTGTTGCTCGGTGGCCACACCGAACTCATAAGTTAACTTGGTTGAGGAACCAAGTTCAACTTATTCTCGTCAGCGAAACCCCCTTTCGTTATACCCGCCCTTGAAGAAGACTGGAACTAAGAAGAAGCTCATCCGCGAGCTAGTTCCTAGTTCCTAAACCGAACTTTAAGTAACTTATTCTCGTCAGAGAACCCCCCCCCCCTCTCATCGATCCTCGCCCTTGAAGCAGACCCTCCCCGAGTTCAGTCCTTGTCCATAAAGAATTAAGTAACGAAGAAGAGAGGCTCCCCCTCAAGCTCGTTACTCGGTGGTCACACGGCACTCCAAGTTAACTTGGTTTAAGAACCAAGTTCGACTCTCTCTCGCCAGAGACACCACGACTACCTTGTTGCTGCATAAAGCACCGTAATTGTTCTCATACTTGAATAACTCCCCCCGGAATACCGTTTGGACTCCCCAGCTGCTATCCTCGCCAAAAGGACATCGTGATCCTGCCCACCTACATCTGACCAGGCGGAACGCATCGTGAGACAATAACATTCCCGAGGGATTTAAACTACAGTAGAGTCCGTAAGCCTAAATCTTATATATTGCTGTGTGTAGAGAAATTAACCAAGTTTAGATGGTCAAACTAATTTAATTAATTCTTGTTTATTATAATATTCGGAGTATTGCTGTGGTTAATATTTAAATTTTGTGTATTCAATTGTTAGAGTTAAAAATATAAGTTTATTTTGGGAATTATTGTGCGTTTCTCTATATCGTTACGTGTTTTCAATGTCTCTATTCTTTAAGATATTAAGATAATAACAATATTAGCCCTCCTAGCACTCTTAAATCAAAAGGGGGGATGCATTCTACGACACACGCACTTCAAGCTCTTGTCGCCATCCTTCTTGATAGCCCTAGATTAATTTCGAAGGCTTTTCTCACAGACAAACATTTGACAACCTAAGGTTTGCCTGACCAATGGCCATCTTTGAGATCTTCTCATTCTTGAGACTTTCCACGACTCTGTGGATGGTCATCAGGATGAGATCGAGCCGCTTAGGGATATTGGACTTGTTTTGATCGTCGGACGGGAGAGCAGAGATTTTGATTATTTTTACTTCCATCTTGACACCCCTGCACACAAAGGAGAAGACATTTTAATGACACATGGTTGAATAGTAGAACGTTAAGTTGGTTTTACGGAACTTTTTCTATCACGCACGTAAACCTTTTAAAAGATTAAACAAATCTTAGTATAACAAAACCTTTGCAAAACCCGGTATACTAAAAAACAAAATTCTTAAATTCTGTTTTTTTTCAAATTCAAGGTAGTTGGTAGTCATGGGAGCAATGCTTGAGGGGCAAATAATTACGAATTTCGGTCATTAAATATCTCGCCTTCACTCTAAATGGAGAATAGAGGAAAACATCACATGAACAAATACATATCCGTTATGGGTCTTTTAATGAGAATTTACGCATTCTAAAATAAGTTACAAACAATTCGCATTTCAAACGTTTCAAAAAGACAGAAAATTTAACCCATTAATATTATGAATGTACTAGAAGAAATGAGCTTCTTTCAATTGCATTTAATCTTAAGGGAAAAAATAACGGCCTCGGGAAAAAAGCGAATCGATTTTTTCACTCAACTTATTTTTCCTGACGGATCAAAATTCGTTCTATTTTTAGTGGATGTGGAGGTGTTTAACTTCTCAAACAAAAGTTTCACACCGACAAATAACAGGCTTTTCTTGTGGTTTGTCTGATTTATTATCAAAAAGTGGCACACATCGTAAGCAAGTTTCTAAGTTTGTTTAATTGAATGCTTGATCCTCTACTTATTAACATTTCAGTACCATTTAACTGAGAAAAGTATAGTGCGAACTAAATATGAGACCAACAGGCACTTTATTTAGTCAAAATACTATGATTTTAAAGAAAACTCAAATAGATATTTAGAAAGCAAAAAGTACTTTTTTATTGATGATAAATCGTCAACAAAATGTAAAGGAGATGTGTTGCTAACCCTATTCAAAGATTGATTGCTTTTCACTTTAACTTTGAAGATATCCGAAGCGCATAAGAAGTCTTGACACTTTTAGACGTGAAATTATATTAAATTAAAGATTTTAAAATTATTTAATTTTATTTTCTTTCTGATATTCACTAGACACCCTTTATTGTCAAATCACAAGCTTAAAAATTGTCCAAAATATTAGGCGACCGTAAGTCTTCTCTCCTTACCCCTGGCCCCATGCACGCCACAGATGCTGCGCCACAACTACAATCTGCACTTTTGGAAAATATTGCGATGTATGTATCTTCCATAATATCTCTTTTTCCTAATTTAAATCTTTTTCAAATCTCGGAATCTGCCTTCTTTTTTGGCTAAAATGCATTTTTAATTTTTCTATCTTACCTTCGAGTGGCAATTTCTCATCTTCATCATTTAATGACTCACCCTAAAGCGGGTGCAACACACATCAAACGCCCCTAGCAGGATAAGCTGATAGGTGCGGCCATAGCTAGGTCTATTACCTCCATCCTAAAAAGAAAGTGAAGCTTTCGCTCCTGTGGTTTTCCATGCAAGCGGCTCTTAGTCGCCTTTTACGACACGAGCAGCAAAACAGCAGGATAATTGAGGTTGATGGTTCTACATGATGGCTTACTTCATGGTATTGAAATTTAATACATATGCAGCTATAATCTACTGAATCAATTTTCTTTAATTCCATATTCATCTTATTTATGCTTGCATTATATACCTTATTTACACTACGTTTGTGGTCTTCAATCAGTTTTGAGTTTGTTTACAAGAAGAGCAAAATTCGTCTAACCAAGACGACAAAGACGGGCGCATTTGTCTATGGAAAGATTGTGCCGAAGGGGAATATATCTGAGTCGACTGTTTGCGTAAGAGTCCTTGGTCTCATTAAACAACATAAATATTCTAAGACTTGAATATCGGATTTGTATATTTCCTTTCTGACGCACTTTCGTCTTTCAATCGCCAATTTCTTTTCCCTATTTCTCTAACTTTCTCTCCTTCTCTTATCTTAATATGGCCAACCACTCATTTTGAAACGTATAATTTAGTCAAAACGCTGATGGTTTTCGGCATTAACGTTCCTCTCCATTAAATGGATGAAAATACGATTACGTTTGGAAAAATTAAATCTGCTTTCCTTCTCCGGCTTCTCTTCATACGAGCCTCGCTTCAAGTTTGCAAACGATGGAGCTTCTTGCTCTTTTCACCACGTCGTATTGACTTAAATGGTAGCCGGAAACTACTGTATTAGAAGTTCTCGCAGCTTTTACCAAATTGCTCCGAAAATAAACAGATTTTGCAGATACATATTTAAATTATTTAAATGCTTTCAGCATATGGGCGTCGTGTATCTAAATTCGTTTTGCTGTGTGTATGTTTTCCCTGGATTGCTGGTTTGTGTAAGGGGTCTGTATTGTTGATCTTTCTAGGCTCCTGATGTTTGTGTATGCGCGAAAATGTGTGAAGGCGTGCTACTTTTTTATTGTTCAGAGTTAGAGGTTCGTGTATGCTGTCAGAGCATACACGACATTTTTATATTTCTTGGGTATTTTTGTGCAGGAACAAATGTGTTATGGCTAATGTTAATAAGGATATTCGTGTTAAAAGGTTTTATGTGTTTTATGGATGCCGATTGGATATGAATATGAGTTTTGTATTTTTAATGTAAATCGATATCTTTGGGAATTGATAAAGATCGCGGAAAATGGGAATTAACAAAAAACTAAGCATGGAATTACGGTTCGTGCCCAGGACAATAGACAACAATAACCATGTTATGATGTGTATGTACATATAATAAGGTGATATGAGAGATTAGCCAGAATATACAGCCTTGTACAAAGAGCTTTGTGGGACAATAATACCTGTTAAAATAAAAGCAAGGATAAACTTATACACATTAAAAATAGACAACTCATATTCATGTCCAATCAGCATCTATAAAACACATAAAACCTTTTGACACGAATATCCTTATTAACATTATGACTTTTAGGGCATTTGGTCAAAATACTAAAGACTTCTTTATTAAAAGCGGCTGCAACAAATGGCTAGGAAAAACAAAATAATTTTTAATGGAATATCTAAATATTAACTTTTTCAAAGTGAATAAAAATATCTTTAGCAACACTCTTTTGCATTTAAGTGGACAATGGGCATTTGACTTAACTAAGCTCAGCTGAATTTGGACAAATACAAGCCATGATTCCACTATTCACCTTCTTAATACCTTTCTCATCATGATTCATTTATTTTTATTAAAAGAGATTTTTTTAAAAGTTTATCGTGTTAAACTGGCACGGCCATCGTGGCAAGACCCGCCGAACAAACAATTAATAAAAGCTTAACTAATTTAAGAATAAACTATAAAAGAATAGAACAAAAAAAAACTGAAATAAGAAAGAAATACCCCAGGGTAATGTTTGGGAGTTTTCCTCCTACATCGCCCTAGGCGAGCCACTACCAGGTTAACAAGTTTTATGGTAGTACGGGTGAGTATGCCAGTCACCTCGAAAAACTCAATCGCACCACAAAATTGTAAGCAAGAACCATGCATTAACACTAGGGACGAGTGGTATGAACCTGAGTATCAAGACAGGTAAAAGGCACGAAGCTGCCCAAGGAGTTAGTGTAAGTCCACTAAGAGTAGGCGTGCCTTATTTATTAACAAATGGTAGTGATGCCTGTGATGAAGAAATAAGGTGTAATACGATGGTTTTTGGTAAGGAAAATCCCAATTTGCATTTTGGTGCAGCAAGAGACGCATTTGAATCTCATTTTCCTTGGTAGGCATCTCAGCTGAATAAAAGGTAAATCATTACTTACTCGTCTACACATAACTGACGAAACGTTCGGCAGCATCGAGGTGATATTTTTGATTCGTAAGAAAGTGACGCTCAGGAGAGTTTCCTACGAGAAATGCTTATATTTCTTTAAGGGCTTGAAGGTGCTCAACATCCGTAAAAGAAATAAAAAATCTATTAAGAACTCAGTAAATTGAGGAGATGGGCAATCAGTACCATAGAATAAAAATATTTTATGATACCGTATCGCAACCTAAAATCATAGGTCTTTTCAAAGTCAAAAAATACTGCGCCGTCATAATGCATAAGAAGCAAGACCTAGTCAGATCATTCGGCGCGGAGCGAAACTAACGGGGCTGGAATGAGCAAAAAGATTAGCTTAGTTCTGAAGGGAATTTCCTAAACTAATATTTTACACATTTTTCATTTACTTGCACAGTAAAATACTTAAAGGAATTGAACAGTAACCATCCATGTATGAGTGCTCCATCCTTATCTTGCGAGGAGCAAGCTCGTAAGCCATTCGTCAGTAAACTAAGAGTATACCCAACATCCAACCAGATCATGTTGATAAAACGCTAACAGAAAGAGCAAGACTCGCTCACCTAGGTTTGGAAACGTAGCTTACTAGATGTAAAAGAACAAAATCTGACCCCCCCCCCAATTTATTGTAGACCACGTGAGATGGTATCCCGCAGTGGACAATGTCCTTTCCTGTTCGAACATTCACGAAGATTCAAATCCTGAGCGCATTGGTAAAATATTTAAAAATCCGGCGAACTCGTCCCAAGGCTACTCCCTAACAGGTGATGCGGTGAGGTTGAGCCTTTGTTTCTCGAAACTCGCTGCTAAATGATAAATCTACTCCGCCTCTGGATTAAGATCTCTGGAGCTTGTGACTCCTTTTTCCAAAAACCCCTTTCCCCCAGAATCGAGCATACAAGTACTAGGGTTATTCTGTAGTTTGAAGACTCCAGCCCACACCTCAAGGCCATCCTTTTCGTCTCATCCTGTGAGCGTTCATCAGACAGCAGACTTTCTCAGAAATGATTCTACCCTAGTCAATTGGTAGCTTCTGTGAACGGCAAGCCTTTGAAACTGTGCAACAATCTCACTTTCTTAAATCGAACCAAAGAAATTCTCCATCGAGTACATTTGAGGAAAAGAAGATTCCTATTCCAGTGGAATTACGAGTAACCCCACATTTTCCTTCGAACGTCATTTTTGAAGTTTGGTTATCTTCATCAGAAGGTTGGTTCGGATCGTGTCCCACATGACTCATTCGGATCGTGCCCCGCTCGCCTCATCGGATCGTGCCCCACTTGTCACATTAGATCGTTCCACGCTTGCCTCATCACAAGAAGGACCTTCCTCGAAGTCATCGACACGTAAGACAGAAACTCCCCCGCAATTATTAGTATTGTCAAGTTCCCCATTTTTATCTGAGCCTAGAAACATTAATCAATTAATTCCATTTGAAAATCTCTCCCCATAATAATTATCAAGAGACACTTTTAATTAAAATAATTCCCTTTTGCCTATTAGTAGCATTCTTATTTTGATCTTTGTTAATTAAATTATATTTTGTTGTTTCATCTTTAACTAAACTTGAATGATACTTTCGCCCTATTCAAGTAAATTTTGCCAACCATTTATCCACTCTCTTTGATTATTAAGGATTTAAAACACAACGCTTCAAGTGTGACCTCTTAGACAGTCGCTAATCCCTGCGAACAGTCCTTCGACGGTTCGCGTTGCATTAGGTGATTAAGTCACCTCATACATAATATAGGAGTAGTGTATGGTATAGAGTGGTTGTACCACGACAATAGATATCATCCAGACCCGGGGTATTATTTTTATAAGAAGTGAGATTTTTTCCGCTAATTTAAAGCCTGCTTCTAACCATGGTGTATCGCGCAGAATGTTTGTAATGAGAGATTTGTAAGTGACGTGTTAAACCTGGAGAAAATTAAAATATGTAAAAGATATATAACTGCAGATCATCTTGAATGTATTCTGTCTCAGAGGGTAAACTGCTGGTGTTGTGAGATGAAGGGCAGACTATGTTCTAGATGTTAGTCAACGCAAAATTGTCAATGCTACACATGACATCGCCACACGGAAAGCAAATCGCTCATAGAAAACAGGAAATTTAAGTGATTTTCACCTCGGAACGTGAAGTCCAATCTTTTGTCTTCAGTGACCAAGTGGGTTATTGGAATGCTGCTATAAAGTAGGATTCCGGAGATAGTGATCGCCTTTGCTGGAGGAGGAGGGAAGGGGGGCTGTCTAGCTGAACTTATTCTACACCCTTCTGGCACGTTTCCCCACCTCTACAAGAGAGGTTCTTAGTAGTGGAATAAATTATACTATTTTCTAAAGCATCTTTGTATGATATATTCAAAAGGACCCTAATTTCGGAAGAATTTAATACATATTTCTTATGTCTTTTCAATCAATCTTTGAAAAAGTTTTAATCAACTTCTTTATTCTCATTGTTTAAAACAACTATTATAAATTTGTTCTGATGACTCAGAAAGTCATTGCAATATGAATACATTTTGGAAACATTCATGTTTGTTGCAGCCTTGCAACTTATATGTAGAATATGGAGTTTATAATAGTATATGACATTAAATTACTTGTTTACCGTTTTTGCTTAATTTATGAGTTCATTCATGAACGTAGTCACCCTCGGATGTAGCTGGAGTTTATTCGTAGCTACAAATAAACAATATATTATAATCTATACATTTGCGGATTTAATCCTAAAATGATGAAATCGAGTATAGAATACTATAATTTGTTGTTCATATAAGTTTATTTCACCTCTTAATTGTCATTTTTCGTGACTTAGGAAATGGTAAGCATAGATGTTGTGTTTATCCAAGATTTTATCAAAGGACACGAAAAATATAAAGCTTAAATATACAGGATAAATATTTTAAAAAGCTAGAAAGATTGATACAATGAGTTTGAAATGAAAAAAATGACCCCTATCGTAATATCCTGTGGAAATCTACATTAAACGGCCATTAATCAGTGGTTCCTATAGCAATAGTTAGCCAACTTCAGACTAAGCCATGCCTTAGGTGTGCTTGTCTTCCCCTCCCAAGTCGATGGAGTGTTAATCTATCGGTTCCTACAGCAACTGCTTACCAAGGCTGCGCAGTGGAAGTGAATTGACAGTCTTTAATTTTGTGGGCATTATATCGAATTCAAATGACTCTCCTATCTGTATAATATGGAATAAGACTGCTTAATAAACCTTTTCCTCGTCTTTTAGTTTTAATTTCCTCAATGTATCATACAACACCATTGATTTTCTGAATTAGAGTATTTGTCTCTCTCATTCTCTGAAAAAGCCACAAGTTTTACCAACATGAGAAGCCACGTGCTGTACACATAACCTATAAGGCACCCTGTCGGACAACAGGTTAACGAAGATCACCGAAAATTATTGTAAAATGTGCACTGGCCAGATGTAACAAAAAGGGCACATTTAAGACTTTTCATCGTGAATCTTAAGTCGAAATTGCTATCTTCAAATTTACCAATACTTCCTACTAAGGAACATTTAGCATGCGACTTTCCACCTGTGAAATGAGGACAGCATAAAGGTGACCAAGCCATATTCATGCGCACATATTGAACCAGGAATGAGAGTTTATCTACGTGTCGATAGGATTGCATTGCGTGCCACAGGATGACAACTCCATACTTTAAGCTTTCCATAGGTTAGTAGAAAGATAAAACGAGATCTGAGGAAAACAATATTGTCGCCGTGAGCCATCCGATGAATGTCCTGTCATCTTTCCATACTTATATACATATCTCCTTCATTAGCCTGTCTTGACTAACTCTGATTAGCTTAACCGAGACTAAGGGTTTGTAAACCAAGTGGTACTGGATCTGATCCTAGTGAGCTTAATCTCAAGCAAACTGCGCGAGTAATTTATGCCCAGCCCTGAAGACGGATTCGTCCCGCATGTCCAGTTTCTCCTTCGCTGCATAGTTAAGTGGCACATCTTTGAAAGTTCCATTCTGTTCAATGTTAAGCTGGTCGTTGAAAGCAGACCACACCGGATGACTTGTTTAAATCTTAGTGCAAGCAATAAAACTAGACGACGTGTACGCGTCCAGAGAGGTAAAAAGGCCTACTAGACACTGTCTACAGGAGTAGTAATCCCCCTACTTCTCGGGCTTAGCAGGCAGATGGTTCTAAGATTAGCCCCTTATACAGGGAGAAGTTTTCAGAACACCCCATAAAAGGCAGGTCTGCTTCATTCAAGGTTCAGAAAACAAACATATCACTATCCAAGCAGAGGTTCTATCACTCAAACATTCCATACAAAGAACTCCTCCATGGAAGAGAAGGAGATAAGCAATCTTCTGAGCCCTACCTATGGGCCCTATTTAGAGCAGAAATGATCACCCAGACCTGCTTCCTACATAGTCAGATCCTAAGCAAGTAAAAAAGACTTTAAGGATAACGGAGTAAGCAAGCAAACTTCAATAACTGTTGCAAGTTTAATCCAACTTAGAGAAAAAACATCCACATCCTTTCCCTCCACGTAACGCGCAGTAATAAAGAAAGATTTCTCGCACGCACCATTGCCACCTTTCTTAGGATGTGACCCATCCTAGCCAGAATATTTTAGTCTTTGGGTTTTCAAGGGATAACGACAGCTTCTGCATCCTCCCCATCGTAGTCTCCGACACTTTGTAGGACTTCAATGGCTTCCGTGAGCAGAGAGATGCAAGATGCCACAGATTAACTTTACAGAAGTCAGTTTAATCCACCCTAGATTATAAATGCTGGATAATCTGTCACCCCCTGTTTGTAATTTTGACTTGGAAAAATTCAACTTCAAATATGTTATTTTAAGCAATTTTTCAATTTATCATGTGGCCTTTAAGATGCCATTTTATCCTAACTTTTGCAATAAAAGTCATTAATTTAGGATCAAGTAATTATGAGTTGCACTGTAGAAGATCAACTTCCCCCTAAGGAAAGCAGAGAATTTTACTCATATTTAATAATCTAATTACCCATAATAAATCCAGAAGAATTTGGCAGTTCTGTTGGTCGTTTTCTGACTGATGAGATTTTCAGGCTTGTTTACTAATATCCGCGATCTACGATTTGCTGATTCACGATTGAGGACTAACTGAGTTGCAGAATATCATGGTTAAGATGAAACCTAACAGAAATTTAGAAGCTGAAGATTGGTAATACAGACAAGATTGATAGAAAAATGTGGCTAAATTTGATGGATTAAATAAGATAATTTGCGGAATCTTTAATTATATTGTGGCCTAAGCATAAAACCCGTCCTCAACAAACTTTTGTCCGTTCCCTAAAGACTAAAACTCATACGGAAAAATACCCATTAACAGAAAATATTAGAATAAAGTGGATATAACCCATTTTCCCCCAGTAAATGAATTCTGCGACTGAAAATAACTAATTGCAATAAATATTTGGATAATTTGATTAATTGGTTTAATACTGACTAATATTTTATTAATATTGCGTAGGAACAATTTACTAATAGTGAGTATCATTGACTAATATAGAATAATTTTTAAAAATTAACGGATATTTTTTCAAATTTATAAGTATCCAAAAAGAATTAACAAATAAAAATTACTATTGACTAACCATTTACTAATATTAATTAATGTTTAATTTCTAAAAAATAAAATGTGCAAAAGTTGAGACGTGTTTGGGAAAAGAAGGAAACGGTTTGGAAAACAAGTCGAAATGTTCTTGCCCTACTTACTCAAAACACGAACAATAATTTTGCATTAAAACATAACTTTAATTGTTTTCCCTCCCACTATTAATAATATTCCTAGATATTTTGCTTCTATCCAAACTCAAATTGTCAATATAAAAGACGTTTTTTTACAGTTCCACTCGAATAGAAAAACAAAATAGGATTTCTAGAATAAAAAATAAGGACTAATATACACAGCGTGGAATGAAAATTATTCTAATTTAAACATTATTTCATGCAAAAATGTAGACATTTTGCATTAGAATAATTAGGCAATGTTTCCAAGTTGGAGGCCTTAAAATTATTAGATAACGGCTATTCTAACAGTGCTTTTGGCTAAAAAATGACATAAGTCATTGGTGGATGTGAATGCGAGATATTGGAAATTATGTATGTATTCTGAAAGAATAGAAGTGAAGCTGAGAAAGAAAAGTTCTAGAATAAATTAAAATGAGTGGTGGATGAAATTTGGAGTGTTTGTAGCAGATATGAATGGACGAAGAGATAACATGATGAAAGATACAAAAGGATAAACAGTAGTACGGCTCTGTGGTCAGAGAAAGATTTGTGTGAACAAATTGAGAGAGAAAGTAGGTAGGAATATTATTGATTTGTGCATAATAAAAAGTATGTTACAAAATATAATTTAGAGAACGAGCCCAAAAGATTAGAACGCCTGTATTTCGATCACAAAACATTCAATGAATTTTGGTACAGAAAATCCGGGGATTCCAAAATTAGTGCATGATAAACACCAGGTATAAACTACGTTATAGTGAAACTTATGCAAATATGGATTAATAAAACGAAGTTCTTAATCACCTACGCAATTTACAAGAAATAGTTGAAGTAGCCAAATGATCCGTGTGCTTAGGTATTTGTAGAGAGGACTAATATTGTTTGAATAGCAACCTAATCAGTTCTTTCTCGTGTACTTTAGGTCGTTTTCTTGTCAGTTGTTATCCAGTATTATTCCAAAGCAATCTGTCAAGTCTCTTTGTGTCAAAATACTGATGGTAAAGCTCGCCACCGAGATCACTGGTGATTCAATTAAGTCATTGCAGAGGCTGTCAAGTGCTTTAAAAATTGAATTCTATAGTATTATGTCAACCAATGACAGAACATGTATGTCTAGGGTTGTAAATCCACCGGTATGCCGAGATAGATCGACCCATTCCCAAAATTGTGAAGAAGGGCCGTTTCAAAACGACTGCAGCATTTTCCTGAGAGAGTAGTAGGATTCGGGGCTATCAGTGTATCCGGGCAGACGGTGTTAGGTCAGCACGAAGAACAAGAAAGCTCTTCTTGTATTCTGAATATGACATTTACAATATCTAGATCGTCTAAGTTTCACGTATTTGCTTCATTAACGGATTTGTAAAATCAAATTTAACGCAAAAACCAACCAAAGCATTGCCCTTTATATTCTCAAAGGAGAATCTCTAAACAACGTGTTGAAGAGGGAAGAATAATAGATCTGTGCAAGACATATCGATAGTCTCTTTGCAGTATCAAGGCTAGGAGGGCCCGCAATCCTCAAGGTAGAGATGAAGAATTGTGCCCATGCTCCCCCTGACAATCCATTGCCTAGTACATTGTCAACGGTTAGTGAGTGGGTAATCCCAGTCCCACTCCCTTGGCATCTATTTTAATTCCGCACCAAGGTAAAGTTGGGTGAGGGGGACCCAGTACACCTACCGTAGCCACTTCCGGTGAATAATAATAACCCGAGTGCTTTCCTTTTGATCAAAATTAAAGTAATGATCACCCGAGTGTGTTTTCACTCAGTAAAGGACAATCATGGGTGGACTTATGTAATATTGAGAATTGAACCGAGTGGATTGCTTATCAATTGCTAAAGGATCGTCCAAAATAGTTAAACATGCAGATCCAAAAATAAACTTTAATAAACATAAATTGGAAATATGAAATAGGATATATATTCAAAAATAGGATTAATCTTCGTACTTAATTGGTAAGTCTATATAATGTCGTGGGGATTACACTTGAAGTCTACTTACTAGGATGCTTGCTTCTTAATTGCACCCGGCAAAATGAATTGAAGCTTTAACCAAGATCCACCATTTACAACCTTACGGAAGAAAGAAGCAAATTAAGCATTGGACAGAAGGTGAATGCGGATCTGGATTGGAATAGAAAGTTAATTTGACCTAAGTAGAATAAAGTGATAATCTAATAGAATATGACAAGATACTTTCTTAGGAAATAGGATCAACGCAAGCGAAAAAAGTTCTATGCAAAGGAGAAAGAATGCTTGGAAATGTAGCAAAATTCTGACCTCAATGTCGGCGGAAAATGATTAACATGGATACAAGCGAGATATGAGAGCGTCTCAAATGGAAGGCAAAAGGTCCATTCTAGTAACTTGGAATGAACTGCAACTTGACTCCTGTGAACTGTTTGTTCTCTGTCTTCTCTTGACAAGCTTGTGAGACTATTGCTTGTTTCCATTTTTGGAGCGCAATTGTTTTTTCAACCACGTTGCTTTCGGAGGAGACTGAAACATAGGTAGCAATAATCTTATCAGATGAACCAGGTAAATGGTTTATTTCCTACTTTGCCGATCAAAGTGGAAAACTGAACATCGGCCGGCAGGTTTTGTTGTTACATCGGAACGCTCGTGTGACTGTGTGTAAGTCATAAGGGAAAAGCCGGAAGCTGACCTCTTTTTCAAGAAGAATAGTACTGTGAACATTAAATAGGAGAATGACAGCGTGCTTCTTAGGAATGATGAGTTAAATATTAGATGACATGATTATTACTTTGAGGAGTATTATAATGAGCATGTAAGAGATGAAGAGAAGATGAATATGACAAGCTTCGCACAAGTTAAGCTGGCAATGTGGCCATCGTGAAATGGGAACATAACGCCAGATAGTTTCAGCGCTATGAAAGTCTGAATTTGGGAGAATAACTGCAGTAGATGATATAATAGATTTTAAAAAGTAGTGGTGATTTTGTGTGAATGGGTTGATTTGTTAGCTGTTTTGTAAGGCATTTGGAAATAGAAGACTCTCGTAGGACGGCAAGAATATTGTAATATTACAGTTGCCTAAGGAAAAAGCTAAAGATTATATGCGATAATTGTTTTACGCGTAAGTGTTGTAGACAAAGTGTAAGAAAAATTTCTTAATCAGTGTATAAGCAAGGAATACTGAGGGATTGATGATGGATTAGTAAGTGCATTTTGAGCGATTAGGATATGTGGGAACCAAATATTTGCATTAGAGTAGTTAGCGAGAGAAAAACAAACTTTAAGAGATATACTGTTTATCCTTAGCTCGTTAATCTTGTTAAAAGCATAAGAATATGCAGAGAGAGAAGCATCGGAGAACTATGGCAAATTATAAGAGTGTATCGAGTTAGTATTAAATTTTTTATTATTGTGCCAAGTACATGGACAGTCCGTAGCCCACTTTGGGAGAACTACACCCTCAATCCAAGGTCAGGGAGCCAAACGCACATGATGAAGAGGCTTTGATCGATGTCCAGAATGTGCGTGAATTCACACATCGCTGTCACCAAATTGTTTCTTTTTTTTCAGCTATGACATGTCCTTGTGCTCTTATGATGCTAATTAAATATTTGGGTAGCAACTGGTCAACGACTTTTATAGTAGGGACCAATTTCTTATTCAATATCATTTTCTGGTCACTTCGGCCTGACAAGCTTTTTCGATGGTGGTTCGATCGGGCACAGTTGCTCGCATTCAAGGAAAAACTTTTTTTTTTCTTAGTAGAATAGAATAAATCGGTTGATGAGGCCATTGAGCTTTGCTTCAGCACCATCTTGCCGTGAGAATGCCTTCTATGTATCCTTCAAACGTCTTGCCGCTTTGTAGGTCGCAGTCTTTCTTGGTATTTAGACGAGTGTGAAGCAGCATTCTGAGGTAAGTGACATCCCTATAACCGCTAAGAGCAGCATCCATACGATTTCGTTTTACGAGGGTTAGACTCTGTTCTTAATTAATGAGAGGCCTTCGCTTGCAGAGTTAGGGACTCTTGTCAAGAGAATTGCAGAAACTACTTACAGATCTGTACCCCTCTTCAAAGAAGATGAGACCATCACTTGGAAGCCGCATCACTGTTGGAATAATTGGCGGCCGCTTTCTCTACATTTAATAGTGGAGATGCTTACTCGTATTTACTAACATTCAAAACGCATCTCTATTCGTTGAATGTTGAAGACTGGACTTTACCTCCATAGACGGAGAACCCTTTAACAAACTATTTTAAAAAGCGAGCTGTGTTCGGCCTTCGCTGTCAGTGTGGACCTCACTATTGGTCCCGACAATATCATGTAATACATGCTCGACATATGAGTGAACGGGAGCATTTTTATGAATTCAGTTCAAAAGGATCTGGTAGGAGGGTATCTTCCAAGTTTCCTAGTCAAATGGGTCATGTGCTTGGTTTTCCCAAACGGAGAGAGAACACTCATTTCGGGCAGTTATTGACTAATATCTCCAATTTTCAGTGTGCAAGTTAATGTATTGAATGGTTGCCCTCAGGTTAAGTTATATTATGGACAATGGATGCAATTTTTATCGAAGCCCCTGCGGGTTTTGCAAGTTACACTTTCAGCAGACGTTCTGTTCCGGCTGGAGAATACAAAGAGCGAGCCTTCCTTCATGGACAGCACTTACCTACGGTATTTCTGATTTAGAGAACAACTAAAATACTGTCGGATGATAAGGTACACACTTACCAGAGAAAACAACCTGAATAACTAAACAAAAAACAATAACGGAACGACAGCAAGAATGGGAAGGAAGCGTGTTCCCGCGAAGAGGTAAAGGAGGGCTCTCTTCCCGAGCCCTAGCCTATGGCCAACCTTGAAAAGAGTAAAATCGAATTGAGGAGGCCAGCCTCTTACAAAAAGTCTAAGAGGCATGAAGTCTGTGTTCACGAACCAATCACAAGTGCAAGGGACAAGGGGTAATTACCCTCTTCGTCACGTGATCGAGCAGGTAACGTGTGCGAGGATCAGCCGGAGTGCGACATTCAACATGAATGTCCTTAATATTATGTGAGACAACGCATTCTTCGTATTAAAGTGCAGTATATCCATCCAGCAAATGGTGATGCGTCCTGAAAGTGTGCTCAATTTCAAGAAGATAGAAAATTACCTTTAGCCACCGCGGCTTTGTGTGGGTAGGTCAAAAAGAAGAGGCATGGCGGGATAGGGTCGAACTTTAAGTTCCCTTCGGCAGTCTCCCATCTTTTTTTGCCAGGACACTAGTAGTGTTGGTATGAATCCTACTGTAAAGTAAGTGAAAGGAGGAATGAAAAGCTAGTCTGATCACCTATTTCCTGCCTTCATCAGTGGCCTGAATTTTCGCAATCCTTACATGTACAGCAACCCAGCAATATAGACTTCTACTCAGCCAGTAGCAACCGTTGCGTCACGAATACTACGAACCAAGGAGAGCGGAGACTTCAAATCATCAAGAACGCTCAGGGCACTTTCTGGGTCAGTAAAGATTACAACCTAGTCAAATACCCGGTTACGACGCGTTATCTACCGTTATAAGGAATACCCTCTCGGATCCATAGTTACACAAAATGTGCCTCAAAGGCATTGAAAGAAATACTCCCGGTGCTGTGAAAGCTTTCGGAGCATAGTCGTGGTTATAATTGTCTGAGATGGTACCCTCTAGGGTGGCGTCCTCGAAGGAGTTATCTAGCCCTAAATCCTACATAGGGCTTAGGGGATGACTAGCATCTCTTGGCGGTATAGAATCCGTCAAGAGTAGATGAGGGTGCAGTGAGCTACGTTGTCGACTGAGGAAGAAGCTGGGCCACGAGTAAAGGCGAATAATGCATTGAGTATGGCGCTGAGTAAATGAAATCCCTCCGGCATCAACAAGTAATCTCTCAATGGGGTGCGTGCGAAAGGCACTGGTCATAAGATTTAGACCGGTATGGCTGATTGATTCCCCTTTCCGCAATATACGCTGGGCTGCGGAATCGTAAAAGTCACATCCTTATTAAAGCTTTGAACGAATATAGTATCTCTAGAAAAGCTAGGCAGTAACCATATCACAGACCCAAATGTCGAAGGATAGGGAACGAATAATGTTCATGGCACCTTTCACCTAAAGTCCACTGTCCAGATCCTTTCGAATAAATCTAGTTGAAACACTGCCTCACTCAGCTACGTATCAAACCATAGTGTAGAGAATATCTTCGGAACCAGTTTAAGTATCCACGCATGAAGCGAGAGAGGAACTTAGCTCATTGAACGTAAGCCTCTCCTTGGAGGGGTTTCCGCATTGGGAGGTAAAGTTTAGTCAGCGGCCTTTGGCGACATCAAGACTTTACTTGAATGCAGGTGGAGCACCATCTTGACTAGATAATGTTTAGAGAGCAGTCATGAAAGTCTTCATAAGACATTTGGGCTTCGAGAATGCAGTCTTTTTCTCCTTCAGAACGAGAGGTGAGGTCCTGCGTTAATTTGCCTAGAATCCTATTGTCTCGTTTCCTTTCCTCTGCCTGCCAGGAAGAGAAGCCGGCATGATACGAAGCATAACGATACTTAGGCCAGACTCGACGAAATTCAACGATGGTGAAATCTTTCAGGCGGTGCTTATGGCGCACAAATGCATATCACTTGTATCTGAGCTCCGTCTCACACTCGGCCAACCACCAAGGAAGCAGACTGCGATCAAAACGACCATAAGTTCTATAATAGTAGTTAAGCCCAATTCTTGACTGGGACAGAGAAAAAGGTCATTTACTGAAATACTAACCACGGTACCCGCTCCATGCAATGATAGTTAAACGTGAAAGTCGTCATCACGATGAATATTTTTTATCATTCCCAACGCAAATTCCGGCTCTGTATCTGAAAATCATGGAGACAGATAAAAACAGGAAAATAATCTACACCCTGCTACATAGAGCATTTAAAATATGCTCTAATTACAAACTATTACATGAAGAGTTTTCTTTTCTTAAGAATTTTTCTCAAGACAACGGATTCCCAAAGTTTTTTGTGGAAAACCGCATAAGCAAATGTCTTGATCATTTCCTCAAACCGACTCAAGATAAGGCTACCGTTAATAAACTTTTACACTTCTGGTCGATACCCTTCTTTGGCCCCCAAACATCAAAGATGACTGTTGAAATATGCTCGATTATCCAAAAAAAATTTGCCCTTTTTGGACCTCAAAATAATCACCCCAAACCAATATACAATAGGCTCGCTCTTTCGTTATAAAGATCGCCTTCCTGATGCGTGTCATTCATCTCTCATATATAATTACTTGTGTCCATCGTGCGAGCGACCTATATTGGCTCTACCATCCGAACTCTCCATTCAAGTGTAGAGCAGCACGCTGGGAGGTCCTGCCGTACGGGTTTGCCCCTAGCCAAACCTGACTATTCCATCATCCGACTCCACGTTAATTCTTGCAATTTACAGGTAAAACTCGAAGACTTTTCTATAGTCTCTATACAGCTAACACCCTCTCTGATTTACAAATCCTTGAATCCATATATATTTTCGATAGTAATCCCACACTTAACGGCCAAACTTCGTCTTTCCCATTACATATTACACGTTAGATGGTTCCCTACTTTACCACCTTCTTAGTTTAAATTAATGTTTCTCTTACTTTGCCACTTCCATGTTAATTTGTGTAATGTTGCTATTACCAATGCAATTCCATCAATTATCGTTGTGGTATCATGACTTATACAAAAAAGTGACTTATAAGACCATTCCCCTTATCTCACCTATCCAATGTCAATTAGAATTACTTTGTATTACTCTTTATTAGAATTACTTTGTATTTATACTAAATATAATTACAGTACGCAGAAGATGAGGCTGGCCCTCGAAACGTTGGTTGAAATTAAATGAAGAAAGAAAAATGCATTTCTTTTCTGCTCCTCTGGTTCTCTTATATATATATAAATATATATATGTGCAAAAAGTCACCTGAAAATGAAAGGCAAATTCCAAGTAGTGTCGATCTTGTTCAGTTCATTTTCAAGTAATAACGAAAAATCTCTACAAAGCTGGTATATAGCATTAAATTAAATAGACAAGGTCTACTTCCGGAAATTCCAACTGTGAGCAAAGAATGCAGACATTTATATCACAAAAATATGTACATATACGCGTAATTTTGAATTCATAAAAATAAACGAGAGAAACATAACTGAATTAATAAATCAAACGGCTAAGTTTTAAAATGGACAATCTTCTTATAAATAAGCCTTTTAATAACAGGGTCCAGTTTAAAGAGACCGGGGGATATATTAAAATTCGGCTAGGAATTGATGAAAGAGAATTCGACCATATTTCTTTGAACAAAGTCATTAGATTTGTAAATAAATTTAGCTGAATTCCAATTGATAGGGTGACTGTCTTCAGATAAATGGACAAAGACAGCATTGCTGCATATCCCTCCTAATATTGTATTTAGGTTGCGTGAAGCGTACACTAAATTATTTCCTGTTTTTTTTCAAAATATTGTTTAGGGCGAACTGAACAATGGACAGAATAAACCCCATCTATACTATTGTTATTATTATGAATCCTCATTTTGTACATAGTAAACTGATACTTGAATATGACAGAAATATTTAACCTATTCAAGAGATGGGGAAGCAAGGAAAAGGACTCAGAAAACGGTAAAACAAGGGAGTTTTTAAAATTGTATGGGGGAGGGATGCCAAATCTAGGCATCTTGCAAAAAATATTTGAGGGTAACAAAGATTGTTATCTATTTCAAAAATCTTAGAAATCTCAGGATCCAAGAATTGCGGGCAGGCGACGCGCAATCCCCGGAGAAAGACATATAAAGACAGACAGTTTGACTTTATCATTACGGCCTGAGTAAAAATTACTATAAAAGGTAGCGCTGGTCGGCTTATGTTAGACGGAAAATTTAAATTCAGATGGAGTCCTATGAATAAGTAGATATATGAACGGGAGGATACTATTTGATTTGAGTTCAAGGGTAAATTTGATTTTGGAAACTAGAGAATTAAGTTCAGTAAGAAAACCATCAACATCCTTAGCAGAAGGCCGCAAACAAATAATATCGTCTATATTTTGGAACCAAACAAGGGGAAAATCGATAATGATGGGGAGTAAGGAAGTTTAAAAAAATTCCATATATTTATTAGAAATAACAGGAGATAAGCAATTTCCCATAGCTAAACAAAACTTTTGAAGGTAAAATTTAGCGTTAAAAGAAAATTTAAAGTTTTTAGTACACATTGGGATGAGTTTAAAGAAAGGGAATATCAAAATTATGCAATTTATCACTAAGAAAGTGGAAAAGCTTGTTTATCGGCACTTTTGTAAAAAGACAACAAACATCGAAACTAACAAGGGAGGACCTATTAGAGTAAGGGATGGGTTTGAGTTTTTCAATAGGTCGTAATTATTTTTAATATGAGATTTTGAAATGGTACCAACAAGGGGAGTGAGGTATGAAGTGAGCCATTTAGATAAGGAATATGAAGCTGAGCCAACAGAACTAATAATAGGGTGCATAGGGCTATTAGGCTTATGAGTCTGTAGATAAGGAATATGAAGCTGAGCCAACAGAACTAATAATAGGGTGCATAGGGCTATTAGGCTTATGAGTCTGTAGATAAGGAATATGAAGCTGAGCCAACAGAACTAATAATAGGGTGCATAGGGCTATTAGGCTTATGAGTCTGTAGATAAGGAATATGAAGCTGAGCCAACAGAACTAATAATACGGTGCATAGGGCTATTAGGCTTATGAGTCTGTAGATAAGGAATATGAAACTGAGACAACAGAACTAATAATAGGGTGCATAGGGCTATTAGGCTTATGAGTCTGTAGATAAGGAATATGAAGCTGAGCCAACAGAACTAATAATAGGGTGCATAGGGCTATTAGGCTTATGAGTCTGTAGATAAGGAATATGAAGCTGAGCCAACAGAACTAATAATAGGGTGCATAGGGCTATTAGGCTTATGAGTCTGTAGATAAGGAATATGAAACTGAGACAACAGAACTAATTCCGTCCTATTGTTTAGTTTGCCCTAAGCAATACTTTATATAAGCCCCTACATTAAAAGGCTTATTTATTACGAAATTCTCCATTTTAAATTTCAGCCTTTTGATTTATCAATTTAATTATGTTTCTCTTGTTCATTTTTATGTATAAACAATCGGTATGTATGGAGTTAGTTTCGTCACATAAATGTCTACATTCTTTCCTTACAGTTGGAATTTCCGGAAGTAGACCTATCTATTTGGTTTTATGCTTCCTATCCGTCTTTGATCATTTTTTTATATTTTGTGTCCTTTCGTTATACATTACTCTGTTGTTTCTCACATATATACCAGCTTTGTAAAATTTTTCGTTATTCCTTGAGAATGAATTGAACAAGTTCGAAAGTACTTAGAATCTGCTTTTCATTTTCCAGTAAGATTTTTTATCTACTTTGTGTGTTTCTCATATCCATATAATATATTAGGGTGTGTCTATTTTGGGGTGGATTTCACTAAAATGAATATCGAATAATTGTGTAGAACTTTGTTATTGCCTTTAAGCATACAAAATAATAATATAACCAAAAAGGTTCGGCAAAATAACTCCTAATTTTCATAAAAATGGCATCTTAATTTATATGTATTAATAAAATAATAAGAAAATAAGTTCCCCCCCCCCAAATACTACCATCTATAATTTCCAAAGAGTTTTTAGGTTTGATTAATTCTTTAGACAGAGCTAAGGCTGAGATCCTTTTTACTTGTTTCGTGCCATTAGTTGGCGACTTTGCTATTTGAGCTTTTATATAACCCTCGCGTCTCTCGGGACTGCACATATGGCCTGCAGCTTCCATGACACCATTTTGACGCACCTCTCCACAATTTGAGTGTGGAGAGGGGAATGGGAACATCTTTGAAGCTTTTCACATCCTTGTTTGTTAGTTTTGTTGTCAATGGTGGCTCTAAAACATGCAAGTTAATTCAGTTTACTCTAAAATATTTATTGCATCAACATTTATTGTGGGCACCTTTCTCGTTTGGAAAGAGCTGTCACCAATTTGTCGTCGCCGTTTGTTCCTCTGTTCTCTAAGATGATTTAAACGGCCTTTTCTCGCATTTCTAAGCATTCAATGCAAAGCATAGCTTGCAATATTGCTTCAGAGCGACCACACCAAGCTGATCGTTTTACCACTGGCACCAAGATGTCTCTGACTGTCTTCCATTGCGTTCTTATTTGTTGTAGTTAAAAGAGCAGTTGGTGGAGACCAACGACCCACATGGAAATAAGCTTAACGTTAAATCATTTGGGTAGATAAACTCTAATAATAAACTCAAACATTAACTTGAGTTTATTCAGCACTTTTCCCTTCAATACATGTTTGGATATTCAAATTTTGCAGAAACGAAGTGCTGTTGTCAACCAACGACTGTGACTGACGTATGTAATGTCCAAAAAAGCCAATTACTGTGGTACTTCCCCTGATCTTATCGCTTGGGCAATACGGTACGCGTAGCATTGATTAGTGCTGAGATCGTAACCGATTTCGTCAGGTTTCACAGGACGTGGATGGCCACAATCAACCTTTGAAAAATACTTACTAATTTCAAGCTGAGATGCTCCATCAAGCATGTTGCTAAGAAGAACTGACCACTTGTTGTTGCTCTTTGTGGGGCCATTAGCTTCCTGAATGAGATAATGCAGGGGTAGCTCGTCAGTATGTAGATCACATACAATCCAAACAAGTCTCTTCCAAGTTTCTTCTCCAAATGTGTCATAATACCTCCATCTTATATTGACAGCAGTTAAATCGCCACCAATAGCCTGTAATGAATTTCTATTGAAGCCAGCGCAATATATGATCAGCAATGAATGAAGCATGTTTTCTCCCGTCAATCTCAGCTTCTGGCACGAGGTGAAATAGAAATCGGCCATCAGGCTCGGAGTGAACAAAGTAGTATTCGTCTTTAATGAGACTAGGAATCTTCTTATGAGCTTCTTCTACTTTAAGCAAAACTTTTGTTTCATCTATTCTTCTATCGAACAACAAGCATGAGAGCTCTCCTTGTTTCAGTTATTTCTCTTGCTAATTGGATATTTCCTACATGAACATTTCTTGTGGCCGTCTAAGTTTATTGTGGTCGATCATCAACGATACATCCTCTTCGTTGATAAGCCCTGCATCGAGCAGGCAGCCGTAGCAATTTTCGAATCTTCCCGAAGTCCAGTATGATGCTGAATACTAGCTACAGCAACTACTATCAGCCGATGTGCGTCTTGTTCTCCACAAGAACTAAAGTAGAACTGGTCTATTTCTTCGCGAAGTCTTCTTCTCGCCGAGGGATTTCATGCATTTTAGTTTTATTTCTCTGTTCCCTTTCTACAATTTCGTTTACTCTTTTAGCTTCGGCAGTTTGAAAGAATTCGTTTTTCTTTGCCAAATGATGTATCAAATGCTTTGTGCTGCGATTTAGTAAGTTTCAGTTTGATGATGCAATGCTGATTAATCATAGGTGTTTGTAAAGGGCATTAGATTTTTTTTCATTGATGCAGAACCGGATCTATCATGTCATTTACAAGTTCTTTGTCAATAAAGCTTCTTCTGTCTCGGACCTTTTGGTCACGAAAAAAAATTCCTGATTTTAACAAGTTTCTCTAATTAGAATGGCTACATAATCTTATAATCAGTATACTTCCCATGCAAATGTCAGTAAGCCAAGAAAAAGGATTTTCCTGTTCAACTGGTTGAAGTCACTCCATTATGCATTTTAGGCAATATATTTATCACTAAGAATAACGAAACTTTAAAACACAGGTCTATCCCAAGACATAAGGAAGCCATGAATTCTCTCGCTCCCAGCCTTTCTCGCCATTTGGCTCCACAAGAAACTTTAAAATAAATCTGGAGAATTAGACACACGTTTTTGTAAAAACACTTACATACGTCTTATCTTTGTCATTTCATAAAAAAGGCCCCTATACAAGGTTCTACATATGTGCAAAAATGCCGACATTCTTCAGAAAACGAAAGGAAACATTCAGGCTTGTATACCTAAAATTAAAACAGAAAACATAGAAAAAATAACACAAGTAGCATTCATGTATACTCCGGTATATAAATTTATTATATATAACTGACAAAAACAATCCGATGGAACATAAGAGCAAACATAACAAAACACATTGCTTTGTAATACAGAAATGATAGAGTAATATTTTTAAGAAACATGGACTTATTTTGACGAATAAATTTACGTATTATGAATGTATTACCATT
Organism: Ceratothoa steindachneri; assembly: GCA_963969495.1. NCBI lineage: Eukaryota > Metazoa > Arthropoda > Malacostraca > Isopoda > Cymothoidae > Ceratothoa > Ceratothoa steindachneri. Next base: position 10,842,790 of record OZ018322.1, read on the forward strand.
ATTATTACCATATTTTGTAGATCTCAATTATTTTCGCTCTATGCACTGACTGAATACAATGTGTAACACGATTTTTTGTCTTTCGGCAGGAACTGTTATTTTATATTTGCTTGAGTCTAGAATACATGAAAAAACACTTATTTATTTCAACCTTTGCTTTTCTGTCCAGAATAACGATATTTATATAAAATTTACCTATTGCCTCTGGAAGGAAGTGTCTAATTTAAACTTTCATTTCCATACAATAGAAACAAAACGAAATGATACAACAATAGCATTTATTTATTCTTGAATTACATAAGTGAGACAATTAAAATATTAGAAATGAGGAGTTTTCCGTGATTTACGCTTATACTGTAAATTACTTTCACGAATCAGACCCCAAATATTGTCTCCCAACAGATTTTCATCATACGATCCATGATAGCGGTGTTCAAAGTCTAGTAGACCCTGGTAGAAGCGCTTGCCCTGCATTTCGGAGTACGCTGCCATGTTCTCCTTAAATTTATCAAGATAAGCGTCAAGAATATGGATTTTCAGGGAGATCCTGCAACCCATCTTGCCATAGTTTCACAATAGGTTCTCAAAAAGCTCTACATAGTTGTTTTCGGCTCTGTGATTACTTAGGAAGCCCAGAAACAGTGCGATAAACTGTCTCCCGGTGTTTTAACCGTTTCAGTGAACTTCTACGGAAACTCCTTCTACTCCTTGATATTAGTAATTTGTGAACCAAAAAAGACCCCGGCTTCCACCTTTGCCACAGATACCTTAGGAAAGAAATCTTGGAGATACTTGAAAGCTAAAGACTCTTGAGATCTGACGAATTGTTTCATAAGGCTCAATTTTAAATACCGAAGAGAAAACAGTACTTTTCAGGGGGTCCAACAAAGGCTCCCTTTTGACGTTGTTTCTTCCCACACGAATTTTGGTCCGTTGTGACTGCTGTCTCAAAGATAATGATAACAAGGAAACTTGCTAAGGCCGCCTTGGAGACCCAACAAGATGGCCACCATTTTGAAGCTTTCGACAACCTCCTAACTGTACTCTTCATATTTCATTGAATCTAGCAAGATTTTGACACTGCTGTATTCCTCTTTTAACTGAACCGAGTCAGCAAGGGAAAGAGATGGATACATGTTCCCCTTATGACTAGCTGTCTTCGACGAGCTGTGAATGAAGAAGCGTCAGTGTTTGGGGTTAAAGGCGAGTCCGATTGCCTCAATCAGGTCCGTCGCATTGTGACAAAAGCAAAGCTCATCTTGAGGTGTAAAAAGCTTTAAAAACACTGGTGAGTCTGTCTCTGACCTGATATTTGCACAGTGTCCTCAAACAAATCACATTGCTTGAGTCTTGAAGTTAAAAGCTGGGCATTCGACATTATTAGTCCAACATCTCTGACAAGATCATTGAGATCCGTTTGGTTGGGGTAGTATTGGTTTCCCTGTTTGGTTGCACCTCTGTAATCTGGATCAATGAGCTCATCCTCTTCTGAACTTCCTTTACTTTCTAAGAACTGCTGCTCTCTTTTCGGAGGAGTAGGTACGAAGAACTCAGAACTGTTTGGCACTGGCTAATAGATGACTGAAGGTTCTGGATAAATGATAACAGTCGCATTTTTTCCTGCTCGACATTTGGGAAGGGATCACCATGGAGAAGAAAAAATTGCTTGAGCGGTTAGTTGGTTCACTCTAAATTCGTGGGATTGCGAAATTCATAAACCCCCTTTTCTCCTCTGTATCATCCTGTAAAAAACAAAATGAAAACATCAGTATAAATCTACAAATTATATTAACTAAATGTTATTAGAAATGTTTAAAAAATAAAAACTCCAGTATCAAAATAAACAAAACACATTATATATATATTACCTTTTAGGGTTCTTTTGCAGAGCTTGCGGGTTAAATGAGGTGCCCAAGGTCTGTCTTGATCTCCAACTGGCATGCTAAATTATGCCTTTCAGGCTTCAGACATTATAAAAGATCTCTTTACAGAGTACTTTGAGCTGTTGAGGTTGAGTAGAAAATTCTTTGTATTTATACAGTGATCTATGTTGCTAGAATGTTATAGAAATTCTTTAAATATATAAAAAAAATCGCGAAAGTTCTAGAAAGCTCTGCAGTTTATTTTTCGCCAAATTAGTGCTGAATCTATGTGAAATGTAACATAAATTACATTGCTGTCACCCGCCATCCCAAAATAGACCTCCTTACCAGACCATACTCTAGCGTAGCTAGCATAGTATAGCCTAGCCTTACCTAGTATATATTAGCCAGGCATAGTATGACTTAGCTTAGACTACTCTAGACTAGCCTAGCATAAAATAAATAGTATGGCCGATCTTAGCCTAGGAACCATAGTAAAGCCTAGCCTAACAAAAACTAGCATGACATAGCATACTACAGACTATCATATATAAGATAATATAGCTTACCATAGTATAACATTCTATAGCTTATGATATTATAGCCTAGCCTAGAATAGTATAGTATAGCATAGCACAACCTAGTATAGTTTAGAATAATTTAACATAGTATTGACTAGCCTATCATCGTATAGCCAAGGATAACCTAGCCTTGCAAAGCCTAGCATATCATAGCCTATCTACCATAGCCTAGCTTACTCTAATCTAACTCATCATAGTATAGTATAAGCTTAGTATAGCCTAGCATAGCATAGTATAAACTAGTCTAACATAGTATAGCTAATCTTAGCATTGTATATCCTAACCTATTCTAGCATATATAGCCTATACTATAATATTATACCCTAGTTAACCATAGCTTATTACTGTCTAGCCGAACATACAATGTGATATACTAGCATAGAATATTATAGAATAAATTAGCATAGTTTATCTTACCCTTGTACATTATATCTTAGTATAGCTTAGCATTGTATAGCTTAGCCTATAATAGCCGAGAATAGCATAGCCTTTTCTAGGCGTGCCTAACAGAATATTTCATACTATAGCCTAATCTAGTCTAACAGAGTATCGACTGAAAAGTTAAGATGTTATTGCCAGAACAAAATAATTCCCGGGATAAACTTCATAGGACGTTGGCAATTATATTATTTGAAACAGAATGTAAAACAACAAAATGGTTTTGAATTTCGTTAGAATCGGCCAAATAGTTTTGATTTTATTTCCAAAACAAAATAATTCACGGGCTAGCCTTGGTAGGACTTTGGCAATTATAGCATTCGAAGGAGGGTGTTAAACAACATTAGGGTTTCAAATTACGTTAGAATCCACAGAATAGTAACAATGTTATTACAAAAACAAAAACAAGTAAAACTGGAACCGATTGATCGACTGACCGAAATAGTGAGATTTAGAGTCGCTCGCGACCTGACTCGCACGCGACAAAAAAATAACAAAATAAAAAATACGTGTTATAATGGGAAACTATTTCATTCATATTAAGCTGTTTAAATACTGGAAGGAGTTTGCCCCTTCCCCCCGAAAACGAATTGAAACTTGGGCAGATTGTCATCGACTGCAAAATGGCGAGGGTAACAAAGATTGGAACCAATTTAAAAAAAAAGAAGTGAAAACTTGATATCTAATAAAATTGGAATTAAATACAGATCGTTCAACTTTATCGTTGTTGTCAGAATATTAATAAATATACGAAAACTTAAAAAATGACATAGATCTATAAATTAAAAGATCCTTGAAGGATAAGGTTTTATTACACTTAAATTCAAGGGAAAATTACTTAAAAATACCCCAAATTGAGGGTTTGATAAAATTGTAGGCATCGTTAGTATTAGGCTTAAGTTATAAGCAAATAATATTATCAATGTATTTATTTATTTTCCTTCTATTTGGTGAGATACATTGCTGATTGTCAGAGAGAGATGGTTACGCCCCTGCCCCCCTAGAACCCAACGTCTACCCGTGGCACTTGAGAAAAGAGGCCCCTGCAATCCCAGCACCACCAAGAAAGCAGCGAGAATTTCGTGCGGTCGTGTGACCCATGTTGGATTCCCCTGCTTACCCTTCGAATCCCATAATCGGCACCAGACCTACTGCGTTGAGGATTTTAACGCGAGCCGTGATGCTCGCCGACAATATCCTCTACCCCTTGGCGCGCCAAGTCTAATAAGATCCCCGTCTCCCTTTTGGGGGCTTCTGGCGACCCGCTTCCGCCGATGCAGTATAAATAATTCTGAAAAAGCTTTGAAAAATTATTAGCATTTATCCTTTTCTTGGTTAGCAGCCACGTACAGTCTCGTACGTCCTCGTCCGCCTCCCAACGGCTTACAGGTACGAAAGCGACGCATCAACAGTCTACCTGGTCTCGATCCTTCCTAATGCCATAGTTCCCGACCGACAGACGATAGACACGGACAGGCATTTATCACATGGGTATCGACTTCGTTCTAGTATGGATTTCTCCCTCACTCATTTCTCACTGAAGTTAAAGAAGAAGGAATTTGGTAAGTAGAACTTTGCAGCGCCCCGCAACCTGGTCGTCCCTAAAGCCTTGAGTCAATTAGGCTTTACGTGAGCCTCCCCGTCATTTTCACTCTCCCCCTTTCCATGGAAGCAATCAACGTACATCCTCTCTCAAGCTCTCCTCCCCCGTCGAGTCATCTGTATCCCCCCCTCGTTTGGCACCCCGGGTGTCATCTTATTTATTGTCATTTATTTACTCTTGCTAATAATATTTTATTTGTATATAGTAAAGTTATTTTTCTACAGTCAGTTTCTCTAAATCAAGAATCACTAAGAATTGATTATTTAAACGAATAGTCAACTCATTTTTGATTATTTAACCCTCGCACTGTGAGCTATATCCCCCCTCCCCACCTACAATTTCTGGCGTACTCCCTTCCCGCGTCACCGCAGAGTCAATCCTTGGATAGCAACGACGTTAAACTCTACGAGAGTGATTATTTTTACCTATATCTTAATACAAATTATATTCACAATACTTAAAGTTCAGGAAAGCAAAGCTCGATCGTGCAAAAATGCTACACCAATAATAATTTATTCATGTCAGTATAATGTGAACCCATAACCACCTTCCTTCGGTCGCTACCGCTTGTCCGTTGTACTCGAGATTGGCTCCTGCATACACGCTTGCGGAATGGGGACTATATGACCTTATTGGACGAGGATAGTGTCTTCCACTTGGTGGAATCTTAATTGTAGGTTGAATGTTCCTGCGGAGGCGGGCTTACCCCGACGCCACAGCGCTTCTACTTGTTGCTTTTGTTTTTGTTTTTATTTGTTGTTCCTTTTAAGGGTGGTTAAATACAATAATATTTATATTTGAATTGTATTGAAATACAATTTTCATATAATTATATTTGTATTTGTATTTTGGCATACAGAGAAAAAATTAGTTTGTATTTGTAGTGACCCCGAAAAAATAGGCATGTACACACTTTTGCGATATATCCTTCATTCATTCACTAATCACCCTTACTTTGAGAACCTGAGAGAAGTAACGCCTGTGAACACAACTAGATCTCACTGAGAACTCCAGCAAAGAATATACTACGTCAAACAATACTACAGGACACGCTCGTTCAAGAAACTATAGGATAATTTCGTGCATCAGTTCTAATACGAAAAAGCCCCCTCCAAAAGCAGAATTTAAAACTCGGTGAACCACTCCGGGAACTATGGCAGAGTAGAAAACCTCAATCCAGCCAGTGACAACCGCCCAAGCCATTCAGGATGCCCCAGGAATCGTACAGCTGAGTTAGTCGAGAGCCTGAGAGAGTCAGTTCAGCAGAGTCCAAAACACGATGTGCGCAAGCGAACAAGGTCCCTCGGTATATCCTGTGAGGCTTGAAGGGGAGTGCTAGTAATGGATGAAAATACCTACCTATATAGAATACAGACAAAGGAGACCTTTAAAGTCTCAGACAAGGAGCAGAGAAAGGCTAGAGCAGTCAAGATACTGCGTAAGATTCAGAAGATCCCAACTTTCTTTAACCTCCTTTGGACCTCAGATGAAACTCAATTCCATCTTGAAGGAAAGGTAAACTCGAGTACAAATGTATTCTGGGGTACTTCCAGACCAAATTAGGTAGCCACCAAGCTCCTGCCTTTCCTTAAATGCACCGATAGACTGCAATATCAGCCAGAGGCATCATCGGACCATTCTTCTTCGAGGAATCTGGCGGAAAAGTGACAGTCACCAAGGTGCGGTATTTTGAGGTCCTCAAAACCTTTTAGAGGGAGCTACAAACCCTGTTCACGTCGCTTATGGGTAAATTCTGGTTGGAGCAAGATGGAGCACGCTCTTACACCTCAAGCCTGTCTCGAGATTGGCTGAAAGAGAACTTTGGTGGCCCTGTGATCAGTCTCAAGACTTGTTTGAATGGGCACCACACAGCGCAGACATTAGCTCCTTAGATTTCTTTCTCTGGGGCTATCTTAAAGAGAGAGTGTACGCAGAGAGATCCAGGACCTTGACGGAACTCAAGAAAGCCATCAGGGAGGAGATCAGAGCCATTAGTCGGTCGGTTTTTAAGGACGTCATGGACAACTTTGTGCTGCGCTTCAAGAAATGTACAGAGCTAAATGGAGGTTATCGAGAACACCTGCTCTAGAATAAAGAAGAAAAGTTCAGAGACTTTCATTTTTTGATATTTCATTTTTAAACACAATAAACCAGTTATCACCCAAATCTAATTCAATCCTTGCATAAAATTTAAAAATGAAGCCTATCGAAAGTTGCGGACCGTTTTTTGGGGGGATCACTCTGTATTTACAGTTTTAATTCCACGAAATTTACGTACTCATCTCTATCATTTCGCTATTTCGAGCTTAGAGAGTATTTTTGAAAGGACACTGTTCCCCCTAGAACATTATTCTGAGACAATTTTGTAAGCTTAATTTGTTCCGTTCTCTAGTTCTTGTCTATTTGATAAAATGTTTTTAAAGAAATTACACGGATAAAATGCTTGCTTATTTAAACATACTCCGCAGTGCAATTGATAATAGTTGCCCTCAGTGTAATTTCCATTTCATTCCTGTTAGTAATTGACTACTTAAGCATTCCTTAATCTCAAACGAAAACACTCGGTTAAGCTTATAACCTCATTTATGTATCAATTTTTGTGTACCGATTGCCAGGTCAGCTACGTTGGAAAAAGTACTTTTCAATTTCAATTAATGATAACCAAACATCATGGATTTTCTCAATATAGTAAGAAATCTCTGAGAAAAACAAAAAAAATCATCAATAAGCAACCATTCTGTTCCTCGTAATAAACACATTTTAGAGGGAGGATTTTCGCTATTAAATTTGTCTGCAAGCAGTGGCGTTTGGGTATTTTCGGTTAGTTATAGATTGTGAAACTCGTCCCCAAACTTAATTACAACATTCATCCATGTTTTTTTTTTTAAATTAAGGGCATTGAACGAACTAACTTCGATTCAACAGCTACGAACCTTTTTACAACCAAACAACTTCTTCACATATAAGGATTTAAGCTCTAATTTCTCCATTCTATTACAAAACGATCTCCTTCGCCAGTTATTTCAAGAATATCCAACTATTAGGCTAATCATCACTAATTTTATGATTTAAGAAGAGGAATTTTTTGAGTATTTCAATAATAATTTCATCTTAGTTTGGTTAGGACTTATTTTTTCTTTGTCAAAGTTATTTCTAATAATTCTTTTATAATATGAAAAAACAAATGGTGAACTTAGGAAAATTTATTTTTATATATCTTCTTCTATAACTCTATATTTTAGCAACTTTGATATTTTAAAAGGAGGGAAATTTAGTTAAGAGTTCCTTTTTAAAATTATTATAATTGGCGAAGTTCAGAAAATTAATAAAAATTTAACCATGGCTGCTCTTTTTAGATTTTAAATTTTAATCTTAGTAGCGAAGCGCAAGCTTTCCCCGTAGCGGGAATTGGCGAAGCCATTCCCTTGTTTATCATGTATTTATTTAGTTTTTCTGTGGATTTTCTCGTAGTATATTAAGTAATTTTAGATGCTCAATTTAATGTAGATTTTGTCATTTTGCTAATATAAATAATTTTGAATGCCCACTTAAATGCGTAATTTGTCATTTAACAGAAAATGTCGGACGATGTATAGTAATGTTGTACAGATGAATTGCTGCAGTATTCAACTAATCACAAAAAAATCTACCAGTTAATGTATTCGTGAAAAGGTAAAAAGTGGAAATACTGTAGACTGCTAAATGTAAATCTTACATTTCGAGATTATTACATGCCTTGACTGAGTATGATGCAGATTGCGGCCTCCGGTTATGTGAATGGTTTCGAGGAAAAAAGAGAGCTGGTGTTAGATGCTGCGAGAGAGAAAGATCTGGAAATCCCGGTTGAGAAACAATTAAGTGGGTAGTTAGGAGGGTGGGCATAAATGTAAATTCACAACGGATTAACGTGATGTTGTTTGAGGTTGGGCTTAGCGTGTGGTGTGATATTAGGTACAAGTTGTTACTCTTAGACAAATACGATGTTATAACTATTTAGTTTATATCATGAATGATAGTTGAACAGATGAACAAAGGAAATCAGAGTGTTAGTTTATGCAGAGAGTTTGAGAGTGAGCTGGATCGGAAAGTTCCTTAGAAATTATGGTGTAAAGGTTGGTAAACAAAATTTACGCTATTGTCGTAGGTCAAGTTAGATCTTCTGACCTCCGTTTGCTTTCCCTGGCTCGGAACGAGTTGGCGGATAGCCTTTGTGGCAACTCCGCAGTTGAGCCTCGCCTCGAATAATGCAATTGAACTTTGGCTTCCAATAAATCTCTATGATTGACTAATTATACTTGGCAGAATTAATTCAACAATCTAGAAGGTTCTGTATATCAATCTGGGGGAAACCAATAAACTTTACTACTGTACAAACACAAATAAAATACTGGAAATGAAAGATAGATAAAAAAAAATAATGGATATGTAAGATAAATCAAGGTATGCAGACTCGGCTGCACACGACCAACAACAAATCCGGGTGGATCTGCCACCCAAAGATTCAGCTGCTCGAGAGGAGCACGAAGGAGGGGGGGGGAGTGATGAGCGCGGGTACTTTCCTGCAGCACTGGTTGGGTTCGTACTTAAGGTCGATTCGTACTCTGCCTGTTCGAAGTTATGACGGAAAAAACAAATTGTATTCCAGTAACCACACTCATCCTCGAAAGCAGGGATCGAGGGAGTATTTGCTGGGGACGAAGCTGATCTCGAGAGATCTTTCCTCCTTTGTTTCTTTCTCTTTTCTTGTCTTCGGGCTCTCGGGGTATGGGAGGCCGAGAGAAAGAAGCTTTAAAGAGAAACAAAATAGACACTCGTAAGGATGATGCAAACAATCAGGGCACTGGGTCATATTACAAAAAATATGGTCGGGTCTAGTTTAAGTAAGTAATTATTCAGAAGACAATGAATGTTTTTGAAAATATGCAACAATTATTCTAACTTAATTGCCGCCTACGCTCGGTCAGCAATTAGAGCCGGAAGATCGTACCTTATGCGAAGTCTCCTCTTAGCAGAATACTAATTTAGCCAGGCCAATGCTTTACTATAAATATATACAGACCCCCGTAAGTGAAAGTTAGAGAGGCACTGGAAGGGCGATTTTCCTTGATCGATATAGAGGGGCGCCGGAACTGAATTTAAATCTTCACGCCATGTTGCCAATTCTCTCGTTGTCAAGATAAGGGTCACTATAGGCCGTGTTACCGAACGGAAGTAACCTTCTTTCACGTCTCTCTCTCTCTCTCCATTTCTCTGCCATCTCCTTCCTTCAAGATGGAATTTCCAGGTAGGAGTGACCTCCAATAATAATTCAATCTTAAAGTGGCACCTTGTCCAAACAAGGAGTATACAGGGCATCGTAATTTAAAAACAAAAAAATGCATGACAATAAATTCTTGTGAAAAATTCCAAAATATAGAGAGTGGAGAGTACATATGTATAAAGATTAATATTGCAGAGGAAAACAATAGACAATAACCACGATTATCAAGGAATACCTTTAAGAAGGAAGCTAAACTGCCTAAATTCATAAGCAATAATATTAACACAACAATAAAGATAAAATAAATCAAACGGGTACATTATTCTTTAAACTTAATTGGATATATTACATGGGCATATGTACATAAAAAAACAATCTTAAAATTAGAAATAAATACTTTTAATCAGGATCAGCTTGAAGGAGAATTCAATGGACTTCGGCTTAAGCAACGTCTATACAGTTTTTGGAACCTTAAATATACAGGATCCTGATTTGGAATTCTTATAATCACAAACTCGAGCGCATTAGGCGACGATTATTGTTTTTTTACATTTCGGAGTTAGGATAAGGGTTTATAGTCAATTTCTATTATAAATTCTTTTTCTACCAGAAACATTTTAATTTTTTTCAATAACCCAGACTATCGCGAGGGCTTCTGGTTCAATGACAACGTAGTTCTTTTCTCGTGGTATCAAATCCTACCTTACATACGCAATGGAAAAGATTTTATCGTTTTCCCCGTATTGAACGAGAACACAACCTATCCCACCGTTGCTGGCATCCGTTCGAATGCCAAATGGTTCTTCGAGGTTAGACAAGCGTACTTAATTGTCAATGGTTCCATACAAGGAGCTCAGGAGCCTTTTTTTCAAAGGTACGCACAAAGGGGTGGACAGAGAGGCAAAATTACGAGTAAAACGACGGTAAAAGGCCTTTTGCTGGCGGAAAGAGGGATTCTAACAATGTCAACCTTGGCATTAAATTGTTTTCTTAGGGGGATGGACAGCGGAAACGGCTTAGATCGGATCAGCTAGTTAGTAGTTAATTGAATGTTGTGATTGATAAGGGATGCACAACCAGAAATTTCAAGATGATGTCATGGAATTGATTCAGTAGGGACAGCAGTTGAGTTTTCTGAGGAGGCGACAGCTAGTCGCTCACCTTAAATTTAGCCGACGAACGTTTGGGTGCGTCTTGTAAGATGTGTAGGGGATATTCACAGTCTTGCTCTATGCAGGCGACTTGCACTACAGTTAAAGGGTCAATTAAATAATTAAAGTCTATAGGCAATTCTTCGTCTCTAGTCACAATTTGGTTAATCCTTGCGCGCCGATGATGTTTCTTGAGGATATTTACGTAGAAACGCTTCTATCCTTTTGGCATTTCAATCAAATAATAAACTGGTCCGCGTTTCTCGATCACATGTTGTTGTGAGCGACAACAAGAGTTCCTTACCTGACTTAAATTTTCTATCTTTTGATATGTATTTGAAGTAAGTTTTATATTTATCCAGGTTAACATCTGCACTTTGGTACGATATTTCGGTGCATTTCTCCAACCACTGTCGTAACTCAGGCAGATATGAGTACAAGGATTGGATTTCCTGATGCAGTTTTGGGTTCGCATATAATTAATTCACTATGCTCAAGAAAACTCATATTTCTTCCGTAAGAAGAAATGTATGCACAACAGGAGGTGCGATGTGGAATTTTTCTATACGCAAAGAGAGCTGCCGGAAGAAATCTGGGTTACCCTCTTGCAATGCTTGGTACACAATTTCTTCAGAATGGCTTTGAGACTGCTATTTAACATTTCACACACCCCATTTCCAGGTGGGTGGAACGGCGATGTAAACAACCGTTTTATCATAAGCAACTTGCTCCCGTATTACATCAATTGGGACGTAAATTGGTGGCCACGATCCGACAAAATATCTCTTCCGGCACTCCAACATGAGATAAAATTGTGATGAGTGTATTGGCATAAGAGATGCTGTCAAAAACCTTGGAAATCTAGTAGCAAAAATTGACAAGGGTTACAACATATCTATGGCCCTCACTCGAAGGTGGGTGAATTGGCCCGATCAAATCAATCGCCACTCGGGAGAAGGTTTCAGAGATTAATGGGCTCTTCTGCTAGGGGGCAGGTTCGTCTCGCCCGTTAATTTCAGTCTTGTGGCAGATGATGCCACACGCCTGACAATAATGCAGGATTTTGCCTAATGCATCTGGCCAAGAAAATATTTAAATACCCGTTGTGCCGTCTAAGTGTAGCTAAAATGAGCCGAGAAGAGACTATCGTGGGCGGTTTGAAGGATGGGTCTGATGTTGGAGTGGGGCACACATAATACTTAGGACTCTGTGCTAGTCTCTGCTGAGCACAGGCAAAAATTAAGGTCATCCTTAATAATCAAGAAGATTATCTTGTTTCCTCTATTAGGCTCTTGTTTCTTGTTTCGCGCTTTTATCCAAAAGGAGCGGAGCTATTCGCAATATTTCTGGGTTTTTCAAAAGTTTTCGTTCAAGGCATTTGGGCAATCTGAAGCGGCAGGGTCTTCCAGAGGTAATGGCGATTCCGAGGCTTTAATTGCTTGAGCTCTGGTGGTCACGGGTTGAGCCACAGGAGCAGCGAATCCCATGGACTCTGGCCAATTACAACCGCACAGAACTTTAAGGGCTCTGCGATGATTTCAATACAGCCAGTGAAGTAGGCGCACTCGATGTAGCCTTTCACAATGGGGAATCTGTACGCACACCCCAGCGAATCGTGCACTGTTGCAAACTTGTCATGATCCGGAGCTACCGCTGAAAATAGCCTATCAGATATCCCGATCCACCTGCACCCTATGTCGCGCACGAGATTTCAGCTGGTGCCCGGCTTCACTCACTTCTTTTGGAGAAAGGAGTGCTTCTGCAGGCGACGGCAGTTGAACAGGCATGGCTCTTATATTGTGCACCTGGTTGGGATAGCCGCCTTTAAACTGAGAATTCTGAGGGCAATTGGTTCCTTGATGACCCTCTACTCCATAGAAGTAACATACGACAGTTCTCCTTGGGAACGACGAAGCAGGGGGGTTAAAGAAGAGGGGTTTGATCTCATGTTTCTCTGGCATGGAAAAGGTTTTAGGCTTGAGCGGTCAGTCATTTGGATAATTCATCCCTGTTGCAGGGGGCGAACTTGGCCGTATAGGCCTTTGCTTTGAATACGTTCGGTTCAGTCTTTTTCCATACCTTTGGATAGCAGTTTTGGCTAGCCGCATATACATCTGATTCCTCGATGCACTCATTGAATGGCCGGTACTTCCGGTCTTTTCTAAAGAATCTGATCTTCAAGGGAAGTGTAAAAACAATGGTAAAAAGAGGAAATGAGAATAAGTATTTCTATGGCTATTTTTTTTTCGAAAATCACGAATATAACATCCGTCTCTTTCTGCAACCCTCCAGTTTCTCGTAAATTACCATCATACTTACGTTAAATACACTTATTGTTCTGTAGGGATTAAATGCCAAACAGGATTCGGTCGAAACTGACAACTCGAAAAGTTATAAACGGATTTTGCTATAATTTTAACGGAGTCTTCCTAAGGTATTTCCCAACTTTACGTATAAAATTTATTAAAGTATACTTTTTATATTTGTACTTATATTGGGCCAAATTCCTGGAACCTCTTACGTAACGCTTGATAATTGTGTAACTTACTATAAATGCTTCCTATTTTTACTTTTTTATTCAATATATGGTGCTTTTACTATTTCTAATATTTTTCCCATACTACAGTACAGTGTTTTTTCTTTACAGGAGAGACCGAAATTGCCTAGGGAACGCCAAAATTCCCCAACCGATTTCTGTCATATATGTGTTATATATGTATTTTGGATGTAAAGTGGGTGACTAGGACAAACGCTGGGCGCTCACATATGTTATGCCAGTTGTAAAAGTTTTCTTTCAGCCTGGTTGAAAGGCAAACAGAATCGCCTAAAGTTTGGTCTACCAATGGTCTGGACGGATCCAAAGGACCATTCAACAGATTGCTACTTCTGCTTAACAGATATTAAAGGCGGGTATTCTTTCCGGGTTTTTAATACACTTTCAATAGATGTATCCATTAAAAATATCAAAATAAATACTATGTTGTACTTCCACTATTTCTGCAAGTGTTCACCAAGTTTATGTGCTTTCTTTACAAGTGGGACAGTATGGCCAATTCAGAACACTATGTACGCTCAGAATGGTGACCTTGTGAAACCATGATGCCTGGATGCCAAAATTTCATTCAAATTCCTTAGTTAGGAAGGAGAAAATCATTTTTTCACCACTGCATATAAAACTAGGCGTAATAAAGCAATTTACCAAAGCACTGCAACATAACAACCCATGTTTACAGTACCTCAAAAGCGATCATTCCTAAAATAAGTGATGCCGAGATTAAAGAAAGCATATTCGTAGGCCCTCAGCTTCGTCAACTTATAGGTGATGAGGACTCGAGGTGACAATGGATGAAGCTGACCTGGTATGCATTGAAAGATTTGTGAAAAGGACTTTTGCGAAACCACTACGGATCCCAGTGAGAGCGTATAGTGGAGAGCCTATTCAAGTGCTACCAAGAGCTCGGATGCAATATGTCACCTAAGATACACCTTCTTCATTCTCGTCTGTCCTGCTTCCCAGAGTATGCAGATGTGAGTGCTGAACATATATAGAGTTTTCATCAAAATATAGCGTCAATATAAAACAGGTATAATGAAAAAAGAAGCCATGCTATGCATGCTGACTTCTGCTGGAACTTGAAGCGTGATAAGCCTGAGAAAGCTTACAAACGAAGAAGTAAATACGAGTACCAAAATGTAGCTTATTACATTATATAATGCTACCAAACATGCTGATTCATTATATATTCATGAACTAATTACAATAGACATTTTAAATATGATTTTTTAATCGAAATACATTTATGATATCATGGAAATCAGTATCAATTGCATAATTGATACATCGAAAATTTACAAGGAAATGTTATGTGATGGGAACTTTTTGTTATCAAATTCGAATTTAGCAAACTTAATTTTATAATAAAATGCACATGAAATTTATGTTTTTTTCTTTACACTAAAATTTGTTGGACAGTGATCTTAGTGTATGCGAAGTTTTGAAAAACCCATTAAAATGTGGCTAATTATGTGTTTGAGATAGAAAGAGATGACTGAGTGTGATAATAATATATTTGATGGGTAAAGATGCATAGTGTTTGTAAGGGCGTGTTCTTGATGTACGATTAGATTGCAAAATTTCAGACCCTGACAGGAGAAGTTGCTAAAAAAACATAGTGCCCCATCACTCTGGGGAACTAACTTGGTGTGTAAAATATAATAAGTGGCTTAGTGATAGATGGGCTATAGAGGAGTAGTTGAGGGTAAAGTGTCTTTTACTTGCCTTTGACCCGATGCCCAACCTCTAGATGATCAGGTATGATGATAATTTCTCTTTTAGTCATCCAATTTTCTATATATTTATACTTTTGAAGAGATACATGCCCCCCTCCTCTAATGAAGCAACACGGAAGAAGGCCGTTTAATTTCACCTACTGAAATCCTTCAGGAATGTTTCTCTCAAAGGCTTATTGATTGTCACGGAAGGATTCTTCGTCCTATATTGTTCCTTTGAATAAAACGGTTGATATTCCTTCAGTATTTAGACTTTGATATAGGTATATATTATTTCTCAAGCCCCTCTTAAAATGTTAAGCTCTAAATGTAAAGCACTAGATTTATGTGGTTAATATTTTAATATCTAACATCTAAATTTTCTAAAAATCTGCAGTGTTTAGTACGAATTAAACGACACTATTTTGAAATAATTAAAATGATTAAATATATATTCTTTTACTAAGGTTCAAAATAAGACATATTTTATAGCCATCCTGTAAAATATGTGTATTTGGTACCAAATTTAGCATCAGAATAAGCTTCAAGCATATTTTTTTTTTGTTATGGCAAAATATCTTAGTTTTTTCGAAAATTCGCTCATTTTATCTTCTATATTTAGAGATTAATATATAAAAAACCCTGTCCTCTATTTTATAAAGAATATTTTTACAGAATCAGAGAGTGGTAAATGAAACAAGTGTTGTAATCCTATTTGGGAAGAATTAAGATGGTAATAGATTTGGAAAAAGCGTAGGAAAATGAAAATGTTAAGAATTTTATGGAAAAGCTCTTACATGACGTTTTGGATTACATTGAAAGGATTTCTTACAAAAGCGATAAACCAAAGTGTTAGAAAATCAGGGAAACTTCTTATATGAAAGGCAAAGTGAACATTAATGCCTCTTGCACATATATGGCGTTAAGGTAAGAGAATTTCACTTCAAAATAGGTGACTAAAATGAGATTTCCCCCCAAAAAGTGGGAATCTGTCGCATGGCTATGGAGGAAGAGGATTACCCAAGAAGATTATGTAAAGTACGTCGACAAAGAAAACTGATTTCATTCAGCAGTGCAAGAATACATATCTTGTGATGGGTAGAGCATCCTAGGGGAGATCTTTTCAATTCACAAAAGCTCACACCCTTGATTCTCAAGTTTATGACAGAGGCGAGAACGAGAATGAACTGATTTGTGAAAATTTTCACATATTCTTCTCAAAAGGCAAAAATCTTTGAGGTCTTTGCACCAAAAAGTCTTTCAATAGAGGATCATAACGAGTGCGGCGAAAATAATGTGAAAATTTAGGGCAGGGAGGCAGGTTGAAAGAGGACGACTACACGGGGCCATAGGGATGACAAGGACTACATATTTGCAACGATATTAATCATAAGGAATAAATATAAGAATATAATATAATAATTATATATTTCCTATAAAATTATTTTAGATGTGTTATTAAGTGGTGGCTCTATTTAACTTTGATGATAATTGAGAATGAGTTCTTAACTGGGGGATTCGCATCCGTAGGAGATGTGAAACAGATTTGCAATGGGGAGCGATAGTAATAATATGGACTTTACTAAGGCGTTCTTCAAGAGAATGGGGCTTCCCCCAAACGTCTGTCTCAAATAACCAAAATATTGAGAGAAGAAGAGCGTATTTAAGGTACCAAGGGAGGTTAGGATGTAACAAGAGTAAGTGTATCGCAGCAAATACATCACTCCACATTCTCAGGTCAAATATAGATAAAGCAGGATCCGGTGCAACACAATTAGTTTTGATGCATAACCACAGCGTGGGGGGTTTAGGTTCTTAGGATAAGGTCGGAGACTATGAAAGATAAAATAGACATGCGATATTTAATGTCATTTAAATATGATATCCTTAAAAGATGATTTCCTATCGAATTGGAAGCCAGCGACACACAATTTGACCATCTACCTTGATGAAGCTTTGCTTAATGCCTCAAAATTTCGGCTGGCATACGAGGGAAGATGCCACATAGGGTGAAAATGTTGCCTTTATGGTGAATATAACAATAACTCGTCAAATTAAATAGAAATATTTATCGAACAGTCTTACTCTCTAATTTATAAAAGAGTAGTAGTAGGGTATTTAATAAATATGTTTAATTACAGATGAAAACAAAGCATACACTATATATGTATGTATCTGATTGTATTTAATATACAATTAAATGCCGCTTCATATGGTATCTGAAACAAATATTTTCTTCCCAATTTTGTTATTCGTTCATTTTTCTTCTTACTCTTTTCTTTTAATCAATAGCTCCGATATTCGTTCATTATTCTTCTTTTGCATGTTCTCAGACCATTACTCCGATCGTTATTGGCGCAATGTTCTTCTTGTGACAGTTTCATTGTTTATAAATAAAACTATGGATCTACGAACATCACGACACTTTCAATCCATGCGCTGTCCATGAGGAAGCGTGATTAATAGTTCTGAGTATATTCACCAATGAATAAGCAAGAGTAATTCATTCATATGGAAAGAGGGAAGAAAACCTAAGCACGGATTAAGAACTTATATGTAAATAGGAATGAAGAAAAAGCCGCAATGTGTTGAGCATGCAACGGTTTATACAGTATTTTGAGTTTATTACTTATGAATGAACCCGCAAGTCTATGCATGTTAGTGCCTCTTTGAGAGAGCACCACTGCTGTGTATCAAGAATGTTTGCATATAAAAGATTGCTAAGCAATACATGTGTGTATTGGCTTAAGGCTGAATTGTATCTGTAATATTTTGAACGTGTCTTAGAAGTATAGTGTAAGTTTGTATGATTCTTAGACGTGTGAGAATTAAAGAAGCTAAGGAGGAATGTGTCAATGATATCCACCGATCCTCCCATGGGGATTAAAAAGAATAATTGTGCAAGGCAATATATGCATACACAAACAGCTTATCACAAACAACACGAAATTTGTGCCTCCTACCTCCACTCCACATAACCCAATGTGTAATGGGTAAATTATCTAAATTATATGTTATTTCCATAATATTTATATTTCTTAATTCGTTCTAAGGTGAGGATGTAAGGTGTTATTTATGACAGAGGTTAATGTGCTCCCTAGATATGTAGAAATTAAAGAAGCTAGGGAGGTTGGTGGAAAAGATGGTCAAATATTCTCTCATGTGGGTTAAAGGATGTAATGTAATATATATATGTCTACAGAAACCTAATTACAACTAGAAAAAAGGTTCTGCCTCTTAGCTCCGTCTATATACCCTACAAGCCAAATAAGTGGTTCAGCGAAGAGATACATACTATCTCGCCTCGTTGGTTGATTGTAAAAATCATATTGAACTTGGAGTGGCCAGTGTTCCTAGAAAAAATAAGGATGGCACATAACAAAATCTTCGGGCTAATATAGAAAAAAAAGTAATTAAGGATAGAAATGTAAGGATTACACCCATACCTATAATCAAACTGAAACCGTAGTATAAAATGATGATAATAATGATAATGATATTTAAAGGATTATCATATAGGAATAAAAAAAGAGCTCAGAAATTCTCACAAATTTACATTACTTTCCGATGCTAAAAACCTAGTAACTGACGTAGGCATTCCATTTTTACCAATTCGCTTCTTGGTGACAAAGAATTTCTGCTTCAGTTAACCCCTATGGCATTAGCAAGCAATACTCTCTATGAAGTAACAAAATCCTTTAATACCGCAAACAAATTTCCTGTGGTTTCACTCTTTCTTTGCAAAACGACATATTCTTAGGTAAACCCTTTCTGCTCCACCTCTTATCACCTTGAATTATATTCTATTGGTTAAACTAAGGTAGACGTATCCTTTATCTTCAAATTGTATTGAAATTTACTCAGTTATAAGAAATTTACGCCCCATTAATGCGTTTTTGCATATTATACATAAGTAGTTAGTACATACAACCTTCTGCTATTCAATGTGTGATAATAAAGTTTATTCATATTTTTTCAGTGATTACTTAATTGTTAACTTACAAGTGGTAATTCTTTGATATAAATGTTTCCAAAGAAACAGATTCTTAAAGCTTAAAGAGCTCAAACCATGGCATTGACCAGAGATGGATTATCTTAAGTCTAAATTGCAAGAAAATTGAAAGGCTCTAGAAACAGTGTCAAAAAAAACATAAAAGGTATAATGAGACAAATCTTTCAAATACTCTAAAGCTTAAGGTCGCATAAGATGTACAACTCTGAGGAAAAAGAGGTTGCTCTAAATGAAATTTCTGCTCAATAGAAAAACAATCTCTTCTTACGTAGCTGCTGAGTGTCGGGCAGCATCAAAAAAAGAGATATGGAGACGCATAGTGAAAATAAGATTATTAGAAGCTGGGCTAAGAAGGATGTAACGCACAAAAGAAACTGTAGTTGTCTCAGGTTAACAAGAAGAAGCGATTGTCTTAGGCCAAAGAGCATCATGAGTTAACTCATGATGATTGGGCTAAAGTTGGTTGTTCTGTTAACATCAACTTTGAAGTAGGCTATTCATATTAGTTTCCACAGATCTATTACGCTTGTCTACATTTTAGTTGGATACCAAAAATGATCAGTAATATTTGCATTTCTCCTCACAACTCTAGAACCCCTGGAGCTGTTTATATTCGTCGATGAGTTGCAGATAATTATGATCTGAGATCTTTTGTCTCAACAGTCTAATTTTCAGGAGGCAGTGTAATGATTTTGGGGTGCTTGTCGTCTTCAGGTCTAGGAGTATTGTTCACTCGTGCAGGCATAATAAATTCCAGCACTTCCACCAGCATGTTAGACTTGTTATATTAATCTTACTTACAAAAACTTTTCAATGATGAGATATCAGATGGGGTAATCTTACAAAAAAACATTGTTGCATGCAACACATCTAGTCTCAAAGGGTTGTTTAAAAATGGCCCCCTCAATCTCCAGACCTCAAGCACATTGAACATTTGTAGTCACTCTTGGGTACAATAGTGAAGGTGCACAAATGTGCATAAAAAAGTGAATTAACAGCCAAAATTCCTGAAAAGTTTTGCTTAGAGATGCCTTCGAAGCACCAGCGCGAGAGGAAGCCCCCTCGCAAATACCCCTTTTCAGCTCTTTCTTTGTAAACCACATGCGCCTAGCGTAAGAAGTTTAAAAAGTTCAAGAAGGCACATTCCCGCGGCGACTCACCTGAGGCAGCTGTATTTGCTTTCTGGCACCACTCATCTTCCCCTCTTTTCTGGAATAACGCCGTGCGCCGGCATTCTAACCCTACCACGATACCAGGAATCAAGTTTCACCATCTGGAGCGACTTGTTATCAGGAAGTGTGTTTGCTTATACTAGCGCTGAGAATCAAGTAAGTACGGTTAGGCTCTCTGTCTATCTATCAGACCAGCCACTTGGCTATTTAACCCGAAGCTCGCTTTTTCTTGAGGAGATTGAAAGCCCGCCATTTCCTCCGTTCGGAATGCGTTTCTGTTTCCCATGTAGCCCTGTAACCCGTATTCGAGTCGTACCTCGTCGAAGATCTCGCCAGCAGACCTGCCTTCGTTAAGCTATGGCCCCTGTTCAGAAGAGAGATATCGAGTCCCCTTCTTTCCGGAGAGTTGTGCAGCCCTCTTATCTTCACCACCTATTCAAGATTCACGTTCTCTCGAGAATGAAACTCCCTGCCCATTTGCAGAATCGTCTCAAATTGAAATTACGTCTCTCTGGAGCAGAGAAAATAGCATTCTTCATCACGAAGTAATCAAACCTCATCTTCGAGTCCTCCTCATCAGGACTCCCAGAAGTATCTTCTTGAGACCTTCGCCGTTGTCTTCCACCCTCCTTTCAATTCGCCTGTGCTGGAAGGTAAAGCGATCTTGTGTTGTCATCCCCAAATTACCTAGTTAATCTTTACCCGCATTTACCTTTGATTTTACTTCCCGCTAAATTGTATTTAATACCCATTCGTTTTAGTTAACTTTGATTTTGTTCTCCGTCATATCATAAATCGACATAATTAATTTAACTACCTTGATTAAGGAATTTGTTCTCCCCTTTTGCATATATTTATATATTTCTTGCCCCATTTATTATATATATATTATAATTATATTTTTTCGTCTTGTTCTTAATATATCCTTTGAACTGCAATTTGACAAGCCAGTAATTAACGCCCGATCAACCGCAATCGCACTCTCTATTAGTTGCCACAGAGCATATCTAAAGCGACCATAGGTCAGTGTCTTCCGGTGCTTGTGTACGCCCTTGTGCGCCGAGCTATTCTACACAGGCATACTTCTACATTAAGGTAAAAAAAGGAAACATCAAATAAAACAAATATTAATTTTTGATAAAATGTTGGCAAAAATGTTTATTTGTATCATGTCAAGTATGAAATAAGTAAATCTCAATCTTATTCTTTACTTTTTCATACCTGCTCCAGAACTTTGGCTAAGCCTGAATATATATATATATATATATATATATATATATATATATATATATATATATATATATATATATATTATGTATATATATATATACAGGGGGGCTGTAAGTTTGTATACATAGGAAAATTAGCTGTTTGTTATGTTTCAGATACCATAGAATATGCGTTTGGCGAAAGAACAACGAATTGAAATCATACTGATGGCTGGGTTGGAAGCAGTTGCATGGTTGCAATGAACTTTAACAGAAAACTGTGAATGTTGCAGATCAACCGTGATGTGGTCCTAAGAATATCGTAACAACAGTTACGATATTTACAGCGTTTACACGGAGTCCCATAAAAAGTACAAGACGGTTGTCTGCAGAAAGTGGTGTCAGCAGATCGATAATCAGGCGCATTTTGAAAGCAAACAAATGGCATCCATGGAAATTGCATATGACAAAGCATTTGAGTAAAGACAACCCGGATAGACGGATAGAATTCTGTGAATGGGCATTAACCAAAGTAAACGAGGATGCAAACTTATCAACTGAGAGCTTCTTTACTGATGATACAAATTTTTACGTCAATGGAGAGGTTAATCGGCAAAACATACGTTATTGGAATAATGCTAACCCTAACAGGCTGAGTCTGATGAAGATGGAAGGTGCCAGTAAACTGATGTTATGGGCCAGGATATGGGGTGACCGAATTATTGGATCAATTTTTGTCAGTGGAATTTTAATGCCGAAAGATATCTTCAATATTCCCATCCTTGCTAAACGAGAAAGGTAACTTGCCATTTTACTTCCAGGAAGATGGAGCTCCACTCATTATGGTCTTCACGTGCGTCGGTATTTGGAGTAGCAGTTTCGAGATGCTTGCATTGGTCGGCTTGCTCCTGTGGAGTGGTCTCCTCTCTTCCCAGATCTCTCCCCCCTTGATTTCTATCTTTGGGGGCACTTGAAGGCCATGATGTATCAAGTAAAGATACGAAACATAAATCATCTAAAGGAACGTATCACCAACGCCATTACAAGCATAACCTCAACTGTGCTAACGTGTGCTCATAAACAGTGGGAAACACGTATCAAAATGTGTTTTTAAAACAATGGTGACTAGGTAGAGCATATTGATTAAATAAAAATGGTTGTCCATAATAAAATTTTTACTTTTCCTATGCATGGAAACTTACGGCCTAATATTAAGAAAAAATAGAATCTCAATAGAATGAATGATGAAACAAATAAAAAACCCGAACCAAACAATATGGAACAACAGCTACACGTGCGAACATAAGATACATGTGCGTACTTACACCCTAGAAAAATCTACAAGCTGTGATTAATAGATATTTATACTATCGTTTATCTTTTATCGAATTCTTTTAAGATTCATATTAAATTCCTCGGAATATCCGCAACATTGAGAATAAGGAAAATTCATATCGATTTGATCTGCTAGGCTAGTGAGATGATAAGTCAAATCGGATTCATTCATAATTCATAAAAAATGTCTGATTATCAACATTAAAAGACATAGAGAAGGCACTCGATCATCCGAGAGGATTCCGAGTGGAAAACTCAATAGAATTACTTTACAATTCCTATATACATAATTGCCAATTCTATCAGTACTAAATAGGAAGAGGAGCTAAATGTTAATTTGCTCAAATTTTAATTGGCTGATTCTACTCGAATTCGTCCACGTTTCTCATAAGAGTGCCAGGAAGATCAGCAGCAAGAGACACACAGTAGCAATTCTTTCATCTACAAGAATTGAGTGTAGATATATCAAATCAAATTTTATCACGATTCATAAAAATATATTAAAATTATCAGCAATGAGAGACAGCCAGGAAAACAATCTTGCATCTTTTATGAATGCGAGAAGATAAATCATGTGTAATTTGAAAAATCATATCGATTGGTTTGCGATTCATATAAAACTGTTCTTGTTATCAGCAAGGAGACCTAAGTATTAGAGAATTGTTCATCTGTCAGAATCGCAGGATTAAAAATGAAAGAAAAAATTGTTCTTATTATCTGCAAGGAGAGACTGGCATGTGGTAATCTTAGGTTATATTTCATCTGTATGAGGGAAAAATAAAATGCCTGGCTTATCAACACAAAAATCAAGCAGAGGAAATATTTAATCTGTATGAGGGAAAAATAAAATAGAATTATTTCATTAATCATAAAAAAGTGCCCAAATTATTAGTTGAGAGAGACAAAGAGAAGCGATCCGTTCACAACTGAGGATTAAGAGAGAATAAATCAAACTAAATTCGTTCAAGATTCATATAAAATTGCCTAAGTTATCAGCAACAGGGGAAGAGTGGGATGAAAGCTTTCATTTGCGATGATTGCCAGTAGATAATTAAAATTGAACTCTTTCACCATACATATTAATCTGCTCGGATTATCAGCAAAGAGAGCTAAGTAGCATTTGCGAGGATTGTGAGTTAATAAATAAACTCGAATTTATCAATGATTCATAAAAATCTTCCCGATTATCAGCAACAAGAAACAAGCAAGAGGCAATTCTTCTTCTGCGATAAGTTAAATCTACAACATGCAGCGAATGGAACGAATTAGAATGGGTATTTTCAGTGCCATTCCATTTTCCATGTTTTTATTATGCTAATAATTTTGTTTTACTGCAACGGCAATTTTGAGGAGAAGTAATCAGAATCGGAATTTCAGACTTGATATATCATAATCAACGTTACCGTTTGCTTAAATTTAACTCGCAGTTTTCCCTAAGCTCAACTGTACCCACCTCGTGTAGGAGGCAGAACATTTTATGACGTCTTACCAGTGTCCAGACATCTTATTTTGGAGCGTCTTCGTAATTTTGAGCCTCTGTGTTTTTAATACGATTTTTTTTGTATATGTTTGAAAAGAGCATTTTGATATTTTTACTGATATTGTCGAGATTAGTTAATGCAATCTTTGTTCATCCTCAATCTTTTGATGAACTATGAGTAAAATTTGTTTCTTGGAATCTTCTAATTTCCTTGCTTTGCTTCCCTTTTAAAGGATCAAAAGAAACTAAAAATGAATTTAACCTCATTTGTGATAAAATAACAATCCAGAACCAAACTATAGCATCCTACGTGAGCAAAAATATCCATTAACTACACATGTAGCCTGAGCTTAAAAAGAACCAAAGAATAGTTAAAATTTGCTTAAAACTTCCAATATATTATAATGAACTTGTTTTAAGCTATTTTAATTACTAAATTATAAAATAGAGTTATGGCCAAAAGTGTTGGAAAAGGCAACTTTCGTAACATGGGCATCTGCATAAACAAAAAATAGTACCAAATTATTAAATATAATATTATTTTGCGAGAAATAGATTACAAAGTATTTCCCGCAGTATTCTATAATCAAACTTATAGAAAAGATACTCAAAACTTACAAATAATAAATGGGGAAAACAAACTTTCGATCCTTCTGCAGAAGTCTTAAACTTGAGTGAAGAAGTCTAAGAAGAAACAAACAAGTTCTACCCTGAAGGAGCGAGAAAGAGTAAAATGAAGTGAAATCCTCATATTGTTCATTCGGTTCTTGCTCTTTAACTAGAGAGAAAAAAAAATGGAGTGATATCTAGAGAAGATGAAAGAAGTAAAAATTAATTTCTTGTTTCGCTACTTTTTCAGTTAATAAATGTTTTTATGCCTTAAATTGGCTTTCTCATAACCTCCTTCGCCTACTACATAACCACCAATTAATGATAATAATATTTTCCTAAGCACAAACCTAGAAACCGCTACTATGGGCCTGCATCAATGTAGTGCCTTTTATGACATATATATATATATATATATATATATATATATATATATATATACATACACAGAGGACATATAAAATAGTTTTTAGAGCTGTTTAAATTGTTCAATTTTTTTGAAGATATCTCTTCTAATGCCCATGTCATTTTTAAGTTAGAAAAACTGTGCTTGGATGCTAGATAATTTATGTGAAGGACAACCTTTACATGTAGCGTTTGAATATTGTTTCATCTCTTTGATTGAACTACCCGCGAACAATTTCTGGCCATAATTGTTACAGGGTTAAAGAGTTTGTTCTTTACTCTAATATTATGGTCAAATTATTTTTGGTGGCAAGTCTCCCCAATTGCTAATCAAAAACGTGGCTAGGAGAAGTCAAAGGCTATGCTTTGACTTTGGTACGGTGGGAAAGGAGTTATTTATTATGATCTCTTTAATAATAAGCAAACATTCATTGAAGACTTATGTATATAT
This sequence comes from Ceratothoa steindachneri, assembly GCA_963969495.1. NCBI lineage: Eukaryota > Metazoa > Arthropoda > Malacostraca > Isopoda > Cymothoidae > Ceratothoa > Ceratothoa steindachneri. The sequence goes on from OZ018322.1 coordinate 10,868,626, forward strand.
TTACCATTACAGATTTCAGACGATTTTACTCAAGATGTTATTTGTGAATACACATCAGTTCCTGGAATAAAGACGTCTTTCATTTGGTGAACCGAAAAGATGTCTTCATCCAGGGAAATGCATACCAAACCTGGTAGCGCTTGACTGGAGAAGAAAAAATAATGCTTTACGGTGGGACGTTCTTCCTTATTCTCCATATTGATAAGGCCTTCATTATCTAATTACCCTTTATTTAAGTCATTACAACATTACCTAAACTACAAAAATGGCCCGATATGCAGATAGAAAGTCAGGTAATACAATAAAAACTGATTACATTCTTCAAAATATGTATCCATTGTTAGTTAAAGATGGTAAATTATTGTAAATAATAATGAAAACTGCTGAATAAGAGTATTTTTTGTCTCGAATGAGTCCATTTGTGGGCGAATCTACATTCTACATCTCCTTATGTCGGTTGGTCCCCGTTTTGCTCTTTACTTTTTTTAATAACATCATAACTATTCGGCTGATTCTAACGAAAGTTGAAACTCTTAAGTTGTTTTACATTTTCTTTCGAATGATATAATATAAACCTTGTTTATATTAAAAATGATTTTCTGTTCCTTTAAAAAACCGCCATTATTTCTTGGCAACCTAAAGATAGTTTCTATTCCTATGAGGGAACAATTTATTACTTACCTTTTGACTACTTCGTTTCGCCTTAATATGTAACTTCGCTTCATATTTTTGCGAAATTTCAATGCCTTTCGCTGATGGAATTTTTCATTCCGGCTTGTAGTTCACACGCAAATCCCTGCTGGTTTCGTGATTTTTTTTCTCTTCTGAGTGAGAGTTTGCGTGACTACCTTCTGATTGCGACCCGCCCTATTATTCGCTCACAAAGAAATGGAAAGTTGCTTGCTTCAACTCAAGTTTTGGTTAAAGCACATAAAAAGACCGCATCACTCGGAATTGTTAATTCGGCATCAAAAATATAAGCGCTGGCTTTGCGCTCCATAAGACAAGATATATTAGTTTATTCTGAAAATACTGGCTGATTTTTTTATTCACTTTTAAAAAGTTGATTTGGGTGGTTATTTATGTATTATTTTATACAAAAGTTTAAAAGCTTAATAAATAATGTGTACCCTAAGAAATTATCCCTAATTTTCTTTGGCTTGATCGTGACGAATCACCAAAACTTTTTCTGAAAACGAAGTTGCACCAACAGAAGATTTTAGTGACTGTCTGGTGGTTTGCTCTTGGTGTTGTCAATTACACTCTTCTTTAGGTTAATGTGAGCATAACAGAAGCCATTTAGTGCAAGAAACTCAAAGAAATGCATGTGCAATTTGGAAGAATTAAGACCTGCACTAGTGAATCGACGTGGCCTAATTCTGCTTCACGACAACTTACGGTCACTTGTTGTCCCAATATCCATATGGCCACATGCTGCCTGTTATTGTCTATAAGGCACTTTGGTTATTTTAGTAAATAACTCAAATAATAATGGTATATTTCTATTAAGTTATGAAAAATTACGGTATTTTTAATCAAAAATACATATAAAGCAAATTAATTTTTCAAGGTTCATTCATAAAGATCTGGATGGAATTTATAATATGATTAAAATAACAAAACTATCCGACTTTGAACGGAAGAGGGTCATTGCACTGAAAGGTGAAGGATTAGGTAACCGCCTGATTGGCTAAAGAATTCAATGAAACAGTGCTCTATTGGACAACATTTTGAAGGTTCCTGATAATTACAATAAAGTTCATGCTGGTTTACTGCTACAGGCCGCTTCAAAAATCGGTGAACCTGCAAATATCAGAGGTGTTACAATATTACAATGTTCTTTAGCTCTAAAAATCAGGGTATTATTCGATAAAAGCATCTGTATTTATTGTTGAATCGGCAGCACGCTTGTATCTACTTCTAACAAAGCCGCTAAAATGAAGTTTCTCGCAAGCATCAAACGTAGAATCCTAATTTGTCGGTGGTTTTTCTCTGTGACGAGAAAAAATATAAATTGATCGGTCCTAATGGTAACAATATTACTCAACAGTTGAAATTATGGAAAATTCTGCTTATTCTAAAATTCAGAGCGGTGAAGGAGGCGGAAAGATGAGACAATCTGGGCAAATCGAAAAAATCCCACTTTTTATTATGGATAGCCCCATTAATGCCGCCCAAAACATAAATTTATTAGATTGACCATTTATTGACGTAGAGAGAAGGATATTGCCAAAAAAGTTCATGATTCAGCAAGACAACGCTCCATCTCATATGAAAAAACCACATCAGACTTGCTCCAGGCTGTTGGAGTTAAAGATTTACAATGCTCAACAAGAAGCCCCAAATCTCATTCCAAATAAAATGCCTTGGAATAGTTAACAATGTTGCATACAAATAGAGAAAATGATATTCGACTGTTGAAATTCTTAAAAGGGATAAGCTGCCAATTGACCTGCTGCCAAACTTGATTTGGAGAATGAAATCCAATATTTTTGAAGTTATTTAGAAAGAAAAGAGAGGAAAAATTATTGATAAAAGAATATTTTGTTTAAAAACTTTTCTCTTATTATGGCGCAATTTAATCTCTTCAACCTTGGATGAACGGCCGATTACTAGAGGGATTAGGCTGTGACATTTGTAGTGTTCCAATATCCTTGTTTTTTATAAGCAATATGATTGCTTTGACACTTAACAAATGACAATGTACAAACTTGCTAGAGGAAGAACAATGTTTGGAGGGTTTTACCAGTGCAGTTGGTTACAGAAGGATTTACAGGGAAAGGTGTGTGAGCTTCCTGTTTCCAGTTTCGATAGATCGGTAGAAACACTATTATCTATATTAATCCTTGCCAGAGATTTTGTATAAACATTTGATCGGTAACCAGTCGCTAAACTTTAAAGATCCAGAAACAAGTGCCAACACAAACTAAATACAGTCGCTTTGGGCCAAGGTGGAAATGGGGAATAAAGAAGAATGTTGAACTGCTCGTTCTTTCACCGACTCTTATATATGCGAGTTTTTACGGAGGCAACGAACTAAAGGAAAAAACTTAGTTGCTCTAATTTAGAAAGACATTGTAATGATTTATCTATTAAATGATGTTTAGTTTTTACTTTTTTTCCTTAGCTTTTATTTTTATTATTTTCCTCTTATTTGACCAACAAACCCCCCAAATACTTATAACATAGGAATTATCCTATCCCTCGATTCCCGCGCATGAGTAAGTCAGTTCAGCCTCCTTAGCCTGCCGTACAGCCATCTGGATAAGGGGAAGAAATTGCGGCCTAATAAGAGAAAAGATCAATTCAACATTTTTGAAGAGTGAATATTTTTACTTTAAGTAAGATTTGTAAAATTAGCCACAAAAATCAGGGACTGCAAAAATATGGATATTGCAAGTGTTTTTCAATTTACTCTCTAAAAAAAAAATCATCAAATTTTAAAAATTAATTTATACAAAATAGGTACAATACTATGGTTTTATAGTTGTGAACTTAAGTTTAATCAATAGACAACTTAGGGGAAAAGATTTCACTTAACCACAATTCACTTTGGATTCGTATGTATTCATTGAATGAGCAAAATTTCAACGATTAATGGGCATGATTGCATACATAGGTAGAATGTATATATAAGACTTACTAAAACCTTCTTCCTAATATTAATAGAATTGAATATAATTCCCCGAGGAAAAGATATAAAGGCCATCAAAAATGGAATTGTGGAAGTGATATATCATAATTGGAGTGAAGATGATACATTTCTCGTTTGCTTTATTCATCGCCTTGATACAAGGAGCTGAATGGTCATTTATTTAGAGATTATGGCAATTTCATGGTCTTTCATGGCAGTTCAGATGAAATGAGAATCATAAAAGATTCTCTCTCTCTCTTTCTCTTCACATATATATATATATATATATATATATATATATATATATATATATATATATATATATATATATATATATATATATATATATATATATATATATATATATAGACACGGTGTTTCAAAATTATATGTTCAAAATTGGCGGATGGGTAGAACTGGTCAAAATATGCAATCTTTCATCGATCAATATGTGTCCGCAAATGCATCATTAAAGAGATATTTGGAGTTTAAATCTAGTAAAAGTGGGCCAATTAAAAAAAAATAAAATAAGTGTATTTCTTGATAACTATTTATAATTTTTATGAGAAATCCAAGATCTAGCACTCGTGCTGCTGCTTCATCTATTGGACTTAGATACCATGCAGTTATGTGAAGTCTTAATGAAAATCATTTGCACTCTTATCATTATCAGAGTCCAGGCCTTATTACCCACCGACTTTCCTTATCGTATTAATTTTTCTAATTGGTTCTTAGGCAAAAATCCAGACTTTAGCAAAAAATTCTTATTTTCAGACGAGGACTTTTTTAGCCGTGAGGGTGTTTTTAACCAGCATAATAATCATGAGTGGCATCATATTAACCCACGAATTGCGCGGAAGCGTGGATATCAACAAAGATTTGGAGTTAATATTTGCGCTGGGATTCTAGGTGACAAATAATTGGTCCATACATGTTACTGTCTCCACTCACAGGAAATGCCTATGGTATTTTTTTATCAGAAGTTCTACCTGAACTTCTGCAAGACGAGCCACTTACAGCAAGAAATAAAATGTTGTTTCAGTATGATGAAGCACCAGCTCATTAACATCAAAATGTAATAGCCTATTTAAATAATCAATTTCTCAATCAGTGGATAGGAAGAAATGGTCCGGTTCATTTGCCTGCAAGAAGTCCTGATATGAACCCTCTTGACTTTCTTTTGGGGCACATGAAAACCATCGTTTGTGAAACTCCTGTGGATTCAGAAGAAGATTTAATTGGAAGAGTAGTTGCGGCTGCTGGTCAAATTTCCGAAACGCCAGAAGTATTTGATAGGGTTCATGAAAATTTATGGAGGAGGTTACAGCTTTGTATTAAGGTTGAAAGTTCTCACTTTCAACAGTTTATGAGTAATTAAGGTAAAAATTATAAATAGTTATCAAGAAATAATCCTTTTTTACAAGTTTTTTTTATTTGGCCCACTATTGCTAGATTTAAACCAAAAAATCTCCTTAAGGATGTATTTGCGGATACATGTTCATAGATAAAGATTGCTTATTTCGACCATTTCTACCATACGCCAATTTTGAACATATAATTTTGAAACACCCTGTATATATATATATATATATATATATATATATATATATATATATATATATATATATATGATAATTGAGCAATAACGTTCAGGTCAATGCGGTTAGGTAAGGGTAATAATCATAATTCCTTAATACGCCCAAAGTCTCCTGGAGGTATTCAACCATCTTCAGGAACACCACCCATACGACTATGCAAAAAGGTGGATCGAACAAGGGAGGTTTTGGGAAAAATTTCGAATTCTTTTTTTCGACCCTGAACTTTTGATGGACTCAGCAAAATCTAATGTGTTTAAATTTCAGACTTATAAATTAATATTTTCAGGTTCCTCAACGCAATTTAAATTTTGAAAAAAGTAAAAATGTCGGAAAGATCTATCTATTTGTTTTCAAACTTCAAGTTCTTACATCAACGTTTATTACCTATACGGAGTATATTATTTCCATAAAACTTTACAATCAATAATTCTACTTCAATAATTCTACTTGTATAAAAATAATCTATTAACTACTAACTAATTTTCCTTCCTTTTCTTTAGTTTGTTTCCATGCAACCTGTAGATTTTTATCATCATCACTCTGAAATAGAAGAAATTTAACAATTAACAGTTGAATATCTAAATTTTCACTATTATTCAATATCCATTTATTCAATGTAGTTAGACTTTTGTAGTGTCATTACCTTTCATTACGAAGTCCTTCTTGTTATTAAATGATTGTATTTTTCTCCTGGTCTTAACTCTACTCCTTATATAGCCGTGCCGTTTGTCTCCTCCACAAACTGCTAGGGACGCTTCTGTGACCAGTTTGATGCATCTCTCAATCGATTATGTGTGACAAGGAAACCTCGGAGTATCCAAGTTAGGTTGGTGAGGGGTAAATTTGTCAGGTTAATCATCAGAAAGCGTCCTCAGCAGCGGAGGTTCAGTCACCACTGTCTGCTGCTAATAAATTAGGTGGATGTAGTCATTAGCTTCAAAGTTTATGTCTAGGATCATGAAAGTGTGTATTGATTTGCCTTTATAATCTTTTCGTGATTTCATAATCCTTTTCTATGAGAGTTCCCGGAGATGATTTCTTTCATCTTGCAGGATACATAGAAAAAGGTTTTCCGCATGTAGAAAATAAGCATTCCTTTGAATCACTGCGGCAACATTATGATTAATCTGTTTTTTATCCTTTGCAGTTATTGGACTGTCCTGAAGAGGATGAGTGCTCCATTTTTCGAAGAAGAGTTAGCTTTTATTTTAAGCCGGCATGCTGCATACACCTTCATGATAACCAAGACAAAGGATTTCAGCGAGTCAGATGGGTCGGAACTCAAAACATACGAGGGGTGGTCAATAAGTTTTGCGAATCGGTAGGACAAAACAGAGGAAGGGGGATGGCTGTTTTAGGATCAGCAACTGCTTCTTAAATAAACGAGGCAGCCGCACGCTATTGCCTCGTCTATTTGAGAAGCAGTAGCTGATCGCAGATCGTCAGTCACTAATTTTTCAACAATCGAGAAGGTTGAGCACAGCGCAGTGATCAAATTTTTGACCGAGGAAGGCAAGAATGCAAAAGAGATCCATGAACGCATGGTTGCAGTGTTCACCGACACCGCCCATTCCCAAGCAACCATTGCTCGCTGGAGTAGGGAGTTCCGCCATAGTTGTGGGTCCCTTGAAGATGACCCCCGTCTAGCACGCCCGTCAGACGTGACCAAAGAGGACAATGTGGCCCGTGTGGAGAGAATGATCCTCGAAAATCGACGGGTGAAGCCTGAAGAAATCGAGCGAAAACTTGGAATATCACATAGAAGTGTTATCAACATCATGCATGACAATTTGACCCTGACCAAGGTCTCTGCCCGTTAGGTCCCTAGAAACCCTTACACCCCATGATCTGCTTCAACGTCGTCAAAGTCCACGATGCCAGAGTTGCATAAGCTGCCAGCGCGAATGCGGATTCGAGGAGCTCAACCATATCCCCTACAGTCCAGATCTGGCTCCTAGCGACTTCTTTTTATTCCGCCAGCTCAAGGTTGCACCTCGTGGAAGCTGGTTTGGGGACGAGGAAGATATCCAGCTCGCCGTCCAGGAGTGGATTGAACAGTAGTCGCGAGATTTCTGGTTGTCAGGAATTCGAAGCCTTATGGACAAGTGGCACAAGTGCATTGAAGTCGAGGGTAGTGATATTGAAAAATAATAAAACACTTTTCCTTATATCTCGTTTACTTATATCTGAATTGCAAAACCTATTGACCGCCCCTCGTATAATCGAAATATCTGATTTGCTGTTGTAAGTCATCGTGCATGCGATATTTTTCCAAGACTCTTACGAGGCATTTTAGCGGAACATTTACGTTGTAAGAGAGATAAAAGGATATCCAACTGATACTTTTGATCATTGCTCAGATTTCCTCTGTCAGCAAACAGCAAGTTAGTCGGATTGGCTCAAAATAGCAACACTAAATTCTCACATTTATCCAGTTGTTTCCCTATAGGTCCGAAAAATCCTAGGGAGCGCCGTTATTTTTCCATCTAAATGAGATGGTGCAATGGGAGCTTATTTGCATGGAGTTGAAAATAAACTATTCCAGTGGTGTATTAAGTTTTTCTTCTAACATTCTGATCACTCATCCTTTTGTTCCTGTATTCACTGCTGTTCCATCGCATCCCATAGCAACGAGTTTATCAGTTGCGATATTATTTGCTTCTAGATACGAAAATATTTCGTCGCATATAGCTTTTGAAGAACCTGTCTTCATTGTCCGGTATCCAAGGTATTCTGAACCAGGTTCTTCTTGCACTGAGATGTGCTCCTCCATTATCTTCTTGTTGTGATGAGTTCCCTCCATCGTCTTAACAACTAATGTGCTATCTTTTCTACTATCAAAATAAATAAATATAATGGCTTATCCAATCTAATTTTTTGTTGTATGTAGTGTAGTACGTTCTTTGCACGCTCTCCCTAACTTTCGAGTTGTCAACTACTATAGAAGTTTCCTTGCCTTTATTTAACGATAAGTCCTTAAGAATTGAACATGTTATTAAAGCTGCAGCTCAATCAGACAAACCACTGCGGTCCCATGCCAACGCAAATTCTGCAAACTTTTTGTTTATTTCTTTTCATTTCACCGATGAAGGAAGCTCATAGTCTCTACCTTCGTAGATGGTTTATTTAAAAGTAAATACTCATGATTCTTCTTAATTGCACTCTGAATATTCTTCGTTGATTGAATTTGATCGATATTACCAATTGATATTTTCCTAGTTGTTCGTTGATCATCTAAAAACGCTTGCTCCAATGGCGGCACCTTCTTTTCTTTGCTACAAGAACAGGTTTCAAAGATATCGCATTTACCATACGAAATATCAAACAATTGTTCTACATTCTTTGTACAATCGTCACATTTCTCTTTGAATGATGTCACATTTTTCCTGCTAATATTTCTCATTAAAGTCTGATATTTTGAATAATAATTTAAAATTTGTTTTCTAACTGCCTCGATTGAAACATAAGGGATTGATGCCGTTTTGCAAATAGAAATTAACTTATCCGCTACTAATCGAATAATTTGTTTCATTGGCGGGTTTTTTCTATTGCGGTTCTTTTCCTTTTCTCGCTCAAACAAAACATATTTTATAACATCTTTATAAGTTAGCAACACTCGTTCACTAATGCCGCATGGTAGACCAAACAAAGAGCTTGTAATTTCATGACGCGTTCTAGGTTTAGATCTCATTATTCAATATTGTTTTAATTTTTTTCTTACAAATTATTTAGCTCTAAAATATAATAAAACGTGTATAAAAGGTATGTATACAATAAATAACTATTCTTAAATACAAATAGAAGAATGTGATAAAAACAATATACACGAGCCAGAGCCACACACACACATACACACAGATCCACTCTCAACGAGATCCTCAGCGCTACTAAAACATAATTGTCACGTATGCCGCTATAATATGTTATTGAGGAACCTATAAATATCAATCAATTACTTTCAAATTTCATTTTCTTGTTCTTTAAAATACACTGATTATTTGTTTAGAGCTATCAATTCAAAATTTAATTATCAGATATAATCCAGAAAATTCAGAATTTAGTTGAGAATCGCATTATTTTTTATTTTCAATGCCGATGGAAAAACCTTTAAACATTATTATATCAAAAAATCCTTTTAGGAGGTTTAATTTAACAGATTGCCCCATAAAAAAACGTGATGGAAAAATGAATGTCAGAAAAACTGTTTTTCGCTCCACCTTAATATGCAACCATACATTTCGTTAAAAAGACAAACTTAAAGAATTCTGTTGTATAAAATAGCGTTCAATTTAACAGAAAACAGGAATGTGAATGTTCCTGGGGATATTTTTTGATAATTGAAAAATTACTTTCAAGTAAATCCAGTTAGGTAAGAGTAATTGTTAAATTATCAAAGAATTACAAGAGCGAAGATCTAATGATAAATTCGCATCCCCATTTTCAGTTAAAATAAACGTAATCTTATACAAAAAGATTTTCAGTAAATATATATTTAACAGAAGAAATACCCATAAGACAGATCTTTGGCCTCAACTTTGGTCACTAGTATGGACTACAAGGTCTTTTGTGACCTGTTTATTTATGTAACTCTATGTAATGGTCTCCATCCGGCGTCGCAATCTTTTGAAAGCTTTTATAATGGCCTCTCTATTAAAGCGAGTGAAAACTATTTTGATCCTGGAGCTAGGCTCTACCTTATTAATGCACGAAGACTTGTTCGACTCTCCCTCAAATAGACCACTCATAATAATAATCCAAGGGAATGCAGTCTCGGGAGTTGGGAGGCCACATATTAGGAGGGATGTGGTCAAAGAAATGGTCGGACAAACAAGAATGGATCCTCCTGCCTTTGTGTCATGGTGTAGAGTTCTGCTGGCAAAGGTAAGGCCTTCCAACGGCCACCTAATTGATTTAGAGTAACACCAGCTCCTCATACATTTAATCTAGCCATCCACGAAGAAAAACAGTAGTATAACGTGGCTCTAGCTACTGAACACCCCAAACTTCATGATGTGGACGGGAAATTTAGTCTTAATAACTATCGAAGTATCATAGGGTGGGCAGAAAAAGCAAGCCAGCGGTTGTTTGCCAGTTCACCTCCTCTTCCGGCAGAAATTCATCTTGTCTGAGAAGAACCAAAACAAGGCAGCTTAGAAGGGTTTTGTTAGTTTATTTACAAATCACAGCCCATTTCTTCCAATTGTTCTTTATCTTCTGCAAAAGAAGCTGGCCCTTTCTCATCTTTTATTATTAGTAGCTTATGCCCCATGCACTAAATGCCTGAGAAGTGACTCTGACACTGCCTTCTTCCTGGCTATTAATCACATTTAGTTGCTGAAATCGTTGTTGAACATAGCCTTGATCTTAGCGTTATTCTGGTTAGAGTTAAGTTTTTGAGCCGCTGTACCCTCGTACACACAGACTGACTCATCTGTCTATTTCCTGATACCCCAAACCTTCTACAGATTACTACTACCCAAGCAATCAAAACTATTTGTATCGGAGCTTTTGCTCTAAATCCTGAACAGCCAGATAACCCTTTCGAATATCTTGCGGGATTAAATTCAGATAAGGTATTGCTTCCTCCACAAGTGATGTAAAACTCAGTTTCTGTAATAGGAAGAAGAGAGTTAACTCTTGATTTGAGCAAATCTTTCTCTGCCTCTGTATGTCTCTGTGTGTCTTTCTCTCCCTTTCTATATATATTAATAATAATTAACTTTTGTACTCTAAGTATTTAGCTCTGTGGCACTCCATTTGTTAATGTAACCTATGGCAATGCCGATCTATTGAAAATTACCGTTTTTGGTTACTAATCGAAACATCTACTTTTACCAAAATTTCTTTGCAACCTTACAATTTCCATTAACTATTTTATGGGGAGCCTTTCTAAAGTCCAGGTAAAGAATATAGATCTCCTTCTGTATATCAAACATAATACAATATATGTACATATAAGGTGATCCCATGACTACCCTGGCTTTGTTGAATGTTTCTCATGATTTTATAGATATTATTAATCGACATCAGGTTTGTTTTTATCCTACTTTATTACTAAACTGGCCTAAGCCTAAGTAACTGTATTTCTTATCCTAACGCACTTCTATAGGACGACATACATTACTCATCATTCTTTCGAATGATAATTTCTCATATTATTATCAAATTAATGTGGTATTCATTAAATGATATTATGTGTCAAAAAAGCACATTTACAACATTATAATTTGAGAGTTTTGAAAAGACAAAAATGTTATTTTAACAAAAAAAATGTTTGCGTCAAGCATACGGTAAAAGAACAATTAGTATCAGCTTTTCGCAAAGATTTCCGAATTTTCCAACATAACCGATAGTCTAAATTGGGAACCCGCTTAAAAAGAGCAGTGGAATTTAATAAAGATCTTTTCCATAATAAAATTGAAAGAAAATCCAATTGTAACTGTTCATCACTTGGCTAGAAACTACATTTTACTAATACGAGTATGCATCAGCATTTAAAGGACGTAAGCATAATTTAAGCATTTAGGGAAACGTTAAACTCAAATATACACCCTGTTTAGGATGACAAGTGGTATTTGATCAAGATCTTTTAAAAATAACAGTAAAAAATTTAGATTGTAACTGTTAAACATTTGGCTGACAAAAATACATTCAACTCATTCCACTGTACATCGTCATTTAAATGAAATCGGCAAGATTTTACGATTTTTGAAATGTGCTCTTCATCAAACTCGTATGTCAGAGGACACTTGCAACAAAGCATCAACAGTTATTCATCTCTACCTTCTCGAATAAAATGGGAACAATTTTTTACTAGGATTCTTACGAAGAACGAAACGTGGGTTATGTATAATAATAGTGAGCCTTTCTAAACAATGATTAGTTTGGGGGTGAAGCTTATACTACAACCGTTTTTTTATTTGGTTGGACATGAATGGCATAATTCAATTTTAACTTCTTAACTGAAATCAAACGATCACCAAACAGGTTTACATTCCTCATTCCTCATTTGTACCCTTTGCATGTATCACTTAAAGAAAAAAAAAGAGCTGCATCACTGAAGAGAAGAGTGTTTTATGACCAATACAATGCAGGACCTCCTACCGTAAGATATACCATACAAAATTTTAAGAATCTTAATTGAAAACCCATCAGCTCTGCTCCACTCTCAGCCGAATTAGCTCAATCAAATTGCTGTTTTTTTATTTTTTGCGAATCATCTGAAAAGAATGATGTGGTCATCAGAAGAAGAAGTCATTACAATCTTAAAGAAATTTTTTAAGTCAAAATCAAAGATTTTTACATACATGGCATTGAAAAGTTAATTAGGAAGGTAAAGAGTAGTGGTAGAATCCGAGAGAAATTATGTTCCCTTTTGAAGTAATAATTAAATATTTATTTAAATATAAATAATTTTACAGAGTTATTTGATTTCTATCCATAAAATTAAGATTAAAATGAAAAAATGACTCATTACTTATTTAATGAAATAATATATTAGCTACCCAAGGCTTTATTATGTACATAACATATTTCAGATCTGCTTCAAAAAAAAAATAACTAATCTAATTCCTCGTTCCTGGTAACACAGCCCTAAGCATTAAAGTTATAACTGGGGCGAATATAAGATCCAGATCTTCCATTATGTCAAATCACTCAGCTTTAGGTTGCTAATTCACAAACTACTAAAGATAGACATATGCAGCCTAATTCGAAAATTTGTTTCTAGAGTGAAGAAATTATAACGTTGTACTTAATTTGGCCTATGGCACATGCTAGTAGAAATTCGGATTTATCCCACCATTTCTGAAAATCATAAATTTGCTGATATCTCTCAGACTACTAACGATAAGCATATGATTTCAAATGCTATGGCGGTGGCAAAGGTATGCGCTCTCTGAATGTTTTATATTTACTCTTTATTCTAGTTTGTGTTTTTATGTAAATTCTAAGCCTTTTTACGCTAACCAACTTAGTATTTTGCAATCCGGTAAAATTATGGTTTAATTTAGTGTAATTCGCTAGATGTTAATAATTTTAATAATCTGAAATTTAATTCGATTAAAAACATAAACAAATTACTTGAGCACTCGATTTTTTTCAACAGAATGGGATCTATTTTACTTTATCTTTAGCAACAGAACTCTTTCCGCAACTGTTTGCTTTTGGCAGAGCTTCAAGGTAGGAACAACTTCTGGATGCTTCTCGTTAGGGAGGGGGGGTAGGGAAAACGGTCATACCAAATGGTACTATCAACCATTTAGCGCAGTAGCTCTTCACGGCTTAATGGAAGGTCACTGCCTTCACGGTTCGGGTGTGTGGAGTGAGATAGTCCTTCCAGTGGTCCAGGGAATAGAAAGAGAGATGTGTTTGCGCCTTACAAGCAGAAGAAAGAGTGATCTAGGTGTTTGTGAACGCCTCAAAAGGAGAAAAGAAAGAAGTGTTTAAATTTGCGATGTATATATAGCCATGTGTATTAGAAAATTAGGATAGATATGGATAATTTCTTTAGGCAAGATTTAAAAAAAAATAAAGCTTATTAAATTAATTGATTTTCTACTGCAACAAAATAGAAATACTTTCACAAGTATGCAAGATCTTAGCACCATTAGATACGTTTTTCTAATCAACATCCCAAAAGTGAAGGAAGTGGCAGATTCCTTATAAATGTAATTACATATAAAAAACAAAGATAAGTAAGACCACATAAATTTGTATGGGGCTATTCAGACCTGTTGACAATAGAATTGCACATGGCTGTATGGGGCTATTCAGACCTGCTGACGCTAGAATTGCACACAACTTAAATAAAATACAATAGCTAAAACAGATATTTTTAACAAATAAATCAAAACCAATCGTAAGCATCTCCCGGGGAAACTTTCTAAAGTAAGATATCTAAAATAAAGTAACGAAGCTAGAAGTAAAAATGGGCAGTGAATACCGGGCATTGCAAAGAAAGGTTACACTCGTACTGACACTCTCAGCAAAAGAGACAATGATAGTTTTGATACAGTTAGATAAGTCTTTATTATATTAACATATAAGTATGTGTTTAAATTGTATTATAATGAACTTAACTAGCATTGGCGGCGAGCACGCACTCAGGTCTAGAGCAAAATTTCTGCCTTACGTTGCGGACGAAGTCTTTCCTTCTGTTGGCTCGCAAGTGGTTTACAGAAGACTTCAGCTCGTCAACGTTAATATGGGGGACTTTGTTAGCATTGTTCTAGACATGCGCCCAATAGTTGTAATCGATGGATTGAGATAGTGTGACTGCGTCGGCCAAAGTTCTTTGGTGAGATATTCATGTTTATCCCTATCCACTCTTGCATAGTTTTGGCCGTATGGGCCAGGGCATCCTCCTACTAAAAGAGGTACTCATCAATTTTTGCGATCGTTCTCAATTAGGGCAGTAGTTTCGTGGTTGAAGTGTTCCTGCAATTGGCAGCAGTGAGCCTGTAAGTGGAGGCGAGTCATAAAACCGGAGGCATCTGCTCTCTATTCGAAGCCATGACGCCAAGCATCATCACATACCCCGTTTGCTTGGTCTTGGACACATAACTGACCTTGGAGACGTCATGTCAGAAAATTACCAAGCGGTCGTTACAATTTTTAAAGACCGGATCTAGCATGAAGTTTTTTCACCAGACAAAATGATTATTCTATTTTCATGACTAGTCAAGTCGTTAAGAAGGTGACAAAATTGTAACCAATAAGCGGAGGCCTTACCAGGCAAGTCAAGCTCTTGCTACCTAACTTCTTGATGGCCCTGGACACTTTGGCCACCAGACGTTCTTCTTCCGTGCTAACACTGTCATTTTCAGCTGGAAACTCGTTAGATTAGGATAGGTTAGGGTAAGTAATGATAAACTTACCTACGTTGGTATGGGCGTAAGAAAATCAAATGTAAAAACAATTCACATGAAATAATAGCCTTTTCATCATTTGCACAGGATAGGTAAATTCTGCACTCTAGTGGCACAAGATGGGGAACATTACTGAAACTTGATTGGTTGGATTTGAAACATGATGAGTTATTATTTGCCTAAAGATAAAAAAATCTATCATCCAAGCATTGAAGATTTTTTGGCGGTCATTTAAAAATGGTGCAATTAAGTATCCCATTTGGGATATTTGTGCGCTAAAGAGCTGTTTGTTTCGACGGAACCTTAAAACAAACCCACTTATATATATATATATATATATGTATATATATATATATATATATATATATATATATATATATATATATATATATATGTGGAAAATTTACAAAGTATCGCGTGAGTAAGCAATAAATGCAACAAAGCCCACAGGGAAAATTAATACGAGGATTAAAGTACTTTCGAACTTTATTTCGAGTTCTTTATCAAGGAATAATAAAGAACTTGAAATAAAGTTCGAATGTCTTGAAATCCTCGTATTAATTTTCCCTGTGGGCTTTGTTGCATATATAGCTGTATATATATATATATATATTTATATCCACATATCCTCCTTCAGTGCTTAGGTGCGAAAAGCACGTAAATGATGGCTTGAGGCCGTGAGGGTAGGCTAGCCTTCACCCTACTCTAGCGCATTGAATGTAATACATAATGACTTAATTTATCTTTCACTTTGAAACAAAAGCCGAACCAAATCTAAAGTTTAAAGTTTATTTCACACAATAGTCTCCCTATGACATATGCATCACTCGGTGAAATTTGTATAAAATAATATAAAACAGCATTAATAACGAATTTTGTGTTTAGAACTTACGCCATTATCTAAGACATTGTGAAGAATAAATCAAAGCAAGTTCATTTTTTGTGAGAAATACCGACAACGCAGTTAAAACAAAATATTATACAATTTTTGATAATACAAAACTAAATGTGCAATTATCATGAGGAAATGTTGAATGAGGTCTAAGTTATCCACTTGTCATTGAGTGAAAAGGCCGTGCACTAGATTTGTCATGCATGCCATAGATGATTACCGGTGATAAATCGATGCCAAATTCTAAATAAATAACCATCAAACATACGAATTTTTTTTAATTACAATGTAGAATATTATAAAGTAAAATTTTTCAAAAGCACTGTATTGAGGTTTGTACCTGTGAGATAAAGCACCAGTTTTTCGTTCCAAGGATATGTTCCGCCATTCTTCGGTATGTTTTTTTTACTACAAATAAGAATGAGGATGGCCATAAATACCTTATATAGTCAGTTAAGTTCACTAATACGGAAAAAAATATATATGTATTTCAATGACAAACTAAATAACTACTAAATATTCTTTGACTTGTGGAGATTATAGATTTTTATGTTTTAGCTTTATCTATAAATATTTTGCTACTTCTCTCTGCTTCTTCCCTCTACTATTCTTAGAAATTTAATAGCTATAAAATAGGAAGTTTAATTTTAAACATAGAAGGCTTATATCTTTTAAAGGGCCCACATCTGTATTTTCATCAGATTTTTCAAACGTGGGCCGGCAGGTAGTATGAGGCTGCCAGCTCCAACAGATATCTGAAATCTGCCCTCTGCCATCAACTTTCAAAAAAACAAATCATGTTACACGTGGAAACAAAAATGACCTTTAATAGTTTACATTAGCTAAGTTAAAGTTGAATTCTTCTTAAGCCTTGGCAATTTCTGTTTAATGGTTTTAACTCTATAGAAACTAAACGACATATTTTATTCATGAAACTCTACAATTATTTGTACATATATTAATTTATTTAGTTAAGACACTTTTCTTAATTTTTTCTATTTATTATAAATTCGATTAAGATCATATCTTATATCTCTATCGCAAGGAGGATTAATCAGTGTCTATAAATTAAAACATGAACAGGGATTAAAGCGTGGGTGAGATACAAATGAAATGTAACCTATGTATAACAAATGCCATGAAAAAACGAACAGCAATTACACTGAAAAAAAATAAAGAAGTAAGCATTAAAAATAGTATTCTCTTTATAAGTTTCGTTAAATCTAACTGGTTTGAAGTCTAAATTGCCACACTCTAAACCAATGGGTTAGTTCAAATTTTTATAGGATTTACCAGGTACGAAGTGAGACCGATTATGATGCAAGTTTAGAAGCTAAATACTAAGAAAGTAGGAAGGGATGGCTATAGATTATAAAATATACAATAACCCATAGTACATGCCATATTCAGCCATTGAAGGGTAAATTAGAGGTACCAAAGTCAATTGCATAGAGATAGGAGCAAAACGAACCTAATAGAAACTAAACTTTAATATTGAGGGTTTGTGTATTTTTAAAATTTGATAAAACCCTTGAGTATAATTCAGCAATTCTACATATTAACGTCTGTATTGCCATCGAAGGCGCTGCGGTAAGAATAACCCAAATATACAATATACGTTAAAGATATACGAGGGGTGGTCAATAAGTTTGGCCATTCGGATATATGCCAAAGTATAAAAATTTCAAACAATATTCATCTGTATTTATTTGTGGAAGTACTCTATATCCTGGGCAACAGGGAAAGAGATATTAGGAAAAGTGTTTTATTATTTTTCAATATAACTACCCTCGACTTCAATGCACTTGCGCCACTTGTCCCTGAGGCTTCGAATTCCCGACAACCAGAAATCTCCCGACTGCTGTTCAATCCACTACTGGAATGCGAGCTGGACATCTTCTTCGTCCCCAAACCGGCGTCCACGCAGTGCACCCTTGAACTAGTGGAATAAAAAGTAGTTGCTAGGGGCCAGGTCTGGACTGTAGGGGGGAAGGTTGAGCTCCTCAAATCAGCACTCGCGGAGGGCAGCTTATGCAACTTTGACGTTGTTGACTTTGACGACGTTGAAGTCGATCATGGGGCGTTAGGTTTCTAGGGAGCCAACGGGCAGAGACTGTGGTCATGGGCAAATTGTCGTGGATAATCTTGATAACACTTCCATGTAATATTCCAGGTTCTCGCTCGATTTCTTCGACCTTCATCCCTCGATTTTCGAGGATCATCCTCTCCACACGGGCCACATTGTCCTCGTTGGTCACATCTGATAGGCGTCCTGGACGGGGATCATCTTCAAGGTACTCACAACCATGGCGAAACTCCCTATTCCAGCGAGCAATGGTTGCTTGGGAATGGGTGGTGTCGGTGTACACTGCAACCATGCGTTCATGGATCTCTTTTGCATTCTATCCTTCCTAAGTCAAAAATTTGATCACTACACGGTGATCAACCTTCTCCATTGGTGAAAAAATTGTGACTGACGATCTGCGATCAGCTACTGTTTTTTAAATAAAGAAGGCAGAAGCGTTTGTCTGCTGGTCCAGACTTGTCATAACTTGTCCTAACACCCCCACAAGCGGCCATCCCCCTTCCTCTGTTTTGCCCTACCGATTGGCAAATCTTATTGCTCGCTTCTCGTATATATATATATATATATATATATATATATATATATATATATATATATATATGAATCCATTAAACCACATTGAAAGAGAAAACGGAATAATTTTTCCTTGCAGTAATATTTTTATTACCTTTTTTCAAAAAATCCGTGCAGGGAAGCGATTCGAACCAGGCACACTGAGGAAGTAAGCACCGCATTGATCACAGTTTTAGAGTATGCCGTTAGTACACTATTCTTCGAATTTCCAATTAATTTTCTCTTTCTTTCATAGTATCCGTTTGAGCTTGCCAAAGTGTTCCTTAAAATCTATTCTATTCAGAGAATTTTTTGGTTCTCTGCGTAGCGGTGGGTACTAACGGCATATTTTTAACTGAGATCAAAGCGGTGCTCGCTGCCTCACTTTGCCTGGTTCGAATCGCTTCCCTGCACGGATCTTTTGAAAAAAGGTAATAAAAATATTACTGCAAGGAAAAATTATTCCGTTTTCTCTTTTAATGTGGTTTAATGGATTCATTTTCATCATTCTCTCGTGCTACTTTGATAGAAATATACATATATACATATATATATATATATATATATATATATATATATATATATATATATATATATATATATATATATATATATATATATATATATATATATATATATATATTTACATATATATATCTATATCTATATCTATATCTATATCTATACGTATATATATATATATTATATATATATATATATATATATATATATATATATATATATATATATATATATATATATATATATATATATATATAGATATATATATCTTTAACCCACATTACTCGTGTCTCGGGTTTAGCGTTTTCTAAGCACATACGGGGTAAAGTTTGACGTCTTTATCTTGTTAAGAAGTATAAATTCCCCTTTAATTCTGTAACACTTTAAATACCTCCTTAAATCCGTCTTTTAATACCTCTTCTACTCATAGAAACCTGCATTTATAAATAAAGTGAATAGATTTATGAAATTTTGACATCTCACCATAACACCTTGTCTCCTCGGGTGGCTTCTTGCTCTTTAGACTGGGCATTGGCCCACAGGCCTCGGAAGGTATCGCAGTTCTTCTGGTTTATTGCGAAGTCTTCAGTCATGGCTAACTTGAGTTCTGACGAACGTATGATTTCAGGGGCGATGGAATCGTCGAATCTCTTAAAACTTCCGAACGGGTAACCACTGTTTGAGCCCTGGAGCTGGTGAAAACCCGTGGGTACTGGCCAATGAAGACGGAGCAAAATTTAATAGGGGCTCCTACTACTTCTGCCCAGCCAGTGAAGTACGCACAATAGATGTAGCACTTAACGATGGGATACGATTGACGTGCCCCAAGTAGTCATGCACGATGGCGAATTGATTATGGTCCTGGGCTACTGTGGGAATCAGCTTGTCCGACACTACTATGCAGGTGCCTCCGGTATCTGCCAGAAGAATGGAGACGGCAGTTATTAATCGTTCCGGATACGAACATAAGGCTTCCAGAGGTATTCTTATCAAACAAGAAGTTTACATGGGGGCCGCCGAGACTTGAGGTGTTCGGGAAAGGAGAAGATTCTGATGCAAGTTTATCTGCCTTGACGAACCCGAGGAGGTTTAGGCTATTCTGATCTCGATGTCTCTTGGTGGCTACTCTTTAGCTAAGTCTGGTTATACTCCTTCCATAAATTCTTTCTCTTAATTTATCTTCATATCTTACTTTAGGAACATCTTATAACAATCTAACCTGCAGATGTCTCCATTCATTGTTGCTTTTTAGTTTGAATTCAATGACGTTGAAACGTGGAAGAAAATGCCAATATAAGTATGTGGTGAAAATCTATCTCAAAATAAAAGGAAACTCAAAGTTCTCCGGGCACGTTACTTCAAATATATGTGTGTTTTTCTTCCAGAGAAAACGATTATTAATCTAGCTCCGATTTTATATGCGAGAATGTGTACGTATTTTAATCGAACGTGTAACTGTGTATAAATTATGGCGTAAAGCCAAATCCGACGCCACTTATTTTCACATCAAACGCCGTCACCTCCTTCTCTTCCAACCATAACAAAGTCGCATCCATTCTGAAGCCAGTCTAAAATCTCCCAGTCAGCAACTGGAAATCGTTCTCGTAACAGTGCCATTGAAGAGGACCTCCCGCCTTAGATATCGCTGAAATGGCATAACAGAAACGATTTTTTGATGAAAAATTCAACCATTAGCCCCCTCCCCCCCCCACACAAATTTAACGCAGTAGAGTCATCATATCCTACATCCGGTGAACTCACTCAGGCAGATTTTATAACTCTCAGATGAATGAGTGTATGATATTTAAAAGAACTTTTACTTGATGTTTTTGGCGTAATGGCCAAGTGTTTGTAATTGTTTAAAGCAAAGTAATGTGCTTCATTTTTATAAATTTAATCTTTGGTTCTTGCGAGTTATATTGGAATTTGAGGTTATATATAGACGTAATTGCTGACATATATTCGTCTTTGAGGAGGTCAAAGACTATATATATTTCTATTATAAGAAGTGTTATAAATGTGTATTGTATGTAATTGTTTCTTAATTGCGAGCTAACTTGTCAAAGGCAAATTTACTATCAGATTATTTTGATGTGTATCTTCACCTATCTTGAATTATATGTGGTTGCATGTTATATAGTATTTAGTTTAAATTAGTTCAGATTTACCTAGTTTAAGCTAGCTTGAACTAATTATTATTTAAAGTACAAACTCATAAATATCATAAAAAGTGAGAAGACCCATAAAAGTCAACACATCGGAGATTTCTGAGACAGCCCTATATTGTATGTTTCCGGTCTTTAGATAGTGATTAGACTTTTAAACAATTTTCCTCGAAATTCCGAATGGAAAAAATGTAAGCTAAATAGTTATAAAAATCTTATTATAACTACCATTATAATTATCATTGTTTTCAATATTTTTTGAATTAGTAATGGTATAAACCTGGAATTATTGAATTTTAAAACCTTACTCTTAAAAAAAAATTTACTTTCACCTCGTAGTTAATTTTGTGAAGATTTTTAAACAAACAGTTTAGCTGCTCAATATTATATTAAATAATTGCATACCTATGGTACAGCTATTTAATTCTTTCCAAAAATTGCTTCTCTGCCTTGGACGTATAATATATGTTCAAAACTTTCAACGACATTCATTGAATTTAACTAATTTAAGAAAATTCTTACACTAACCAAGTTATTTGTTTTAACAAATTAAAATTTTGAGCGTGAATTTCGAATTAGCGACTTTTTGGATTAGGTGAAGAATTGTGAAAAAAATAATTTCCTGAATAATTTCGCAATGGATGCTGATGCCTGGAGATGGTTTAGAAAATAGAGCAAATCAATATTTCCCTTTATTCTTCAAATTGTAAACTAATTATTAGGAAGAAGAGACCAGACGAAATGAAAGAACATCTAAAATCTCTATTCACAATGTTTTCTGCCGCTTCAGCACCTCTGATCTTATAATCTGGAATAGCACCTGTTTACTACCTAATAATTTACAATGTCTCTCACGAGAGGGAGTTGAAGTACTCCACTCATTGAAAGTAGATAAAAAAAATTGCAAGTAATACATATTTTATGTAGGATAAATTTGATATAGCCACGTTGTTCAGCCTGTTTCTTTGTAAAATTTGAAAAGATCAAGATAAGTTTTTCACAACCTCCAAATATATCGCCAATTAGGAAAGGTTGACTTTTTGAAATAAATATTCCTACGAATATTTCTTTTGACAGGGCCATCCAAGAGAACGCTCTGAAATTCAAGAAAGCCTTAGGGAACACAATATTTAATTTATTCAAGCCTTCTGTCTGATTTTAGTAGGAAAAGTAAGAATTATGTGACAATCGTGTAATGCATACTTATGATTGGCATGTATCTACCAGCAATGTAAGACGAAGAATTTGGAAGACACCCTCATGAGAAGAAAAGCCGCAATAAATCTCTCAATTATCAAGAAAAACATCAAGGAAAAATTTATATGCTTTAAAGGATGCACGGGTTAGGTGACCAGTGATAGCAACAAACTTAATTTCCCTGATGTAAACCTCTTATCATTGGGGACTTCCACGTGTCTTGTCTCTGGAGAAGAAAAGTCAACTGATACTATCAAAATCTTATAGATGAAATAGAACATATAATTATGTATAAATATAATTATATGTTGTATATCATAAGTATGTAATACACCCTAAGTTTAAATATAGGATGAATGATGCCATATCATATTTTCGAGATCGAGCAACGCTCCGAAATATTAATATCTGGAATAAGTTACTAAGTGAATGAAGAACGACAAGTGGATTTTAAGTTGGATTTGCTGAAAACAACACGAATGACGCACATACGAAGTCAAGTTTAAAGAATGGAGTTTCATTAATGTTTCTAAGCCTGGGCAAATGAAAATCGGTCTGGGTATTTATAGAGGCAATATGCACAAGCTGCCCACGAAGGCCTATGAGACAACTATTTATAAGTCCATTTTTAATTAAACTTATATATATTTACTTCCTTTATACCGGGATTATATTAAATGACAACATTCTAAGTCTTCAAGACCTTTTCATAACATTTTAAGGGATTAATACACAAATAGAACTTGTAGTTGCAAAGCAGTGGTCTTTTTTCAGAAACTTTCATTAAAAGTACAAACGCCTGATTACAGCTTTTTCTAACCATTGTTGGGACTTATATTGCTCACTTCACTCACGCTTGCTGACATGTAATATTGAGTATTCAGGTGATTAATGTTGCACTTAGGAGAGAGATTGCTGAAGCAACTCGGGGATGAAATCTCAGGTTAAACTTTAAGTTCCAAATAGTGCAATAAGCTCAAACAAGAGCACAAAACAGTAAACAAAATAAATCAGATTCCTTAGACAACATACCACATACCTTCAAATTTTACTAAGGGTAATTGTTCTAACAATCCTAATATTGGATTACATCATGTGAAAGTCATCGAATTTATTGCTTCACTACCCTTTTTCCGCATGGTAAAGTCGTGCGTGTTCCTTCGCGCTGTGGAACGAGGAGGAGATTGTCGAAAATTTTCGTTCGCTCTCAGCTAAAAAAGAATGTTTACCCCTAAATTATTTTAACGGTTAAGCTTAAATTAATTTTCAAATTCATATTTCTATATACAATTAAAATTCATAAAATATAAAGTTGGATTTATTACAGTAGAAATTTTGACATCTTTGCTGTGAGTATATAAGGTTTTTACCGCTTTTATAAGGGATATTCATTTATTTTATATTTTAGTCGCGAAGTTAAGGTGAAATATTTAACATGGCTTTTAGAGTCTCGAATGGTTAATCAGTTTCATATTACAAAGTTAATTTTCTAACATTTATAATTATAATATCCAAAGTTCTTCCTATAACTTTTCTATGGTTCAATTTTATCTTCCCAAAATTCATTCCCTATCATCATTTCAAAGGTCATTAACTCCATCTTCAAATTGATTCTCAAAAGGTCATTTTATAATCATACAAAGCCATTTATTATTCGTTTTATCCGTAATACAAAAAAATCCATTTGTATCACGAAGATAAAGTTTTTGTATTACTTATTTTCCTAAATACAAGGTTGGCCAAAGGTCACCCGGCAGTAAATCAAAACCATTTAATCTCAAGATTTATTTATGTTAAACAACTAAATGAAATTTATAAATGCATCTAAATATGAAAAATTATAAAAATTGTTTAAAAAGAAGTCCTTTTTGAGCGTTTATCCATTCTTCACGGACTCTTTGTGCATTTCCATATTTTAGGTATTTAGTGTCTATGGGATTTTATTTAATGCCAGGTGACTTTTTCCCACCCCTTTATGTAATAATAAAATAAATCCCTTCAAGGTAAGTGTTTGCTGCGGATCTCAATCATTAAGGCCGTATGTTACCACCCGGAACCACAATTTCAAGCCATTTTTACTCTTAATATATAATAATTCAAGGGTTATTATTTTTTATATATATATACTCCAATTCGGGCATCAAAAGGTTAAAAATCTAACAGTAAATTTATATTTGACCCACTCGTGCCAACAAGTCGATTATGAGGGTGTTCTCAACCTATCTTACCACATTTCATCTCACCTTCTTTCTAAGAGTGACGAAAAGTGTAGTGTAATACCTTATGGTAGGCAATTAGTGTAGTCATGATTAACTACCTTCAAACTGCATCTGGAATGAATGGTATATTAGGTAACGTCACTTGTTTAGTATGGGTGAAGAGTGCCCCCTAGCACGACCCGATGTTGTGTGAATGTAGGGAGTGATTGCTATGGTTACAGTCTCTTTTCATTTTTATCCAGAGCTCTCTAGCAACCAGAAAGAATCAGTCGTGGCAGTGAGACACCTGCTCCATCAGGGAGATTCTATGACCCGCATGGGCCCACCACTCCTTAAGGTAGTTTCTCCACTGGCTTAAATATAATTTCCTTTATTTTCTTTACAAATATCTCTCATATAATTTCCTTTATGGTCACCATTTGCTTTAAAAATATCCCCGTCAGTTAGTTAAATAATAAAGTACCAATGTACACTGGTTTATAGGTTCAAAAATAGACCTAAATTTAACGTTAAACTGTAGCAGATTCAATGAATTGCGTGCTCTTTCGATGTTAGCAGTCCAAGTAGTTTCCTGTTGTGGCTGCAGTGGCGACGAATCGTTCACAAATTTTGTCATTCCTAAACTTCCAGGATTTCTTCATATTTTTGTTTTTTTTCATAAAAAATGCCTATTAATCTTCCACTCTCTCGATGTTTTTACTCGCACAATTCTGGGACGTCAAAAAGTATAAATTTCCCTTTAAATCTGTACCACTTTAAATACCTTCTTAAATCCGTCTTTTAATACCTCTTCTACCCAAAGAAACCTGCATTTATAAATAAACTGAAAAGATTTTCGAAATTTTGACATCCCGCCATAACACCACAACTTGTTCATTTGACTTATGCATCTACGAATTTTCATTTCTATTAACATCACCAATTTACTAACTTTTAAAACCTTGCATTATCATTTACGATGTATTCTTTTCTAAAAATACAATCAACCACTACAAAGTACTACTTGACTACATCGCTCATGCACCTTCAACGAATGTTTACTTTCCAGCAGATTTCATCATCTAATTATCGAACCTTTCAAGTCTTGCTAACAGTTCCATCTTTGGTTTCTAATAGATTTATTTTCCTGAATTCTGTAAGGGAAAAATGACACTCCAGAAATACCTTCTCATGTTATGAACAATTTCCTTTGCACTGTAATTTGATTTTGATAGTAGATTTTCTGTTCTGCTTCCTTGCGTCGCCAAAATAGACAACTGAGCGAAATATTTCTGGAATAAATTTATATAAGAGACGGGTTTTACCTTCCATCACATAAGTTTACGCATGAAATAGCATCTATACCCATTTCTAGGCAGCAGTCACCGTGTCTGGAATAATCACGGAAAAATTCGCCCTTGGAAGTTTCATGGGAAATTTTACGATAATGTCCGAGACAATAAAATTCTTGCAGATTACTGAGCATTCGGTCATCTTAGTATCTTTCACGATCTTTCCATCCATTTGGGGAGAATTTATGTGAGAAAATAGAGTAATTGTCCGCTTTTCATCCGTAGTTTGCATTGAGATACCAAGAGAACCCGACAATGGATCACAAATAAAATAGTATTGATTTCAAGATGGAATGAAAGAAAGATAAAAATACGTTTAACGAAATGTTGTCACAATGTAAAGTTGCCGTGATAATTATTAGTCAGAATATTCAATGTTGAGAAACAATCAAAGAATATTAAAATATGTTTTGAATAATTTCGTTCCCTGGGCGTTCTAATGTTTTTCCCGTCTCAGTCCCTTATATTTTCCTTCAATTTATCTTGATCCAACCGACTTCAAATTCCAACTTTGATTTTTAAACAGATGAAGAAAACATAATTCTTGACAGAAAAGTAGGTAAGAATAGGAAAACTCGTCAAGTATAAGTCATTTGGATATTATTTGTTTCACCTGATCATAACTGAAAAAGAATGTTTCGTTCTTAATTCAGTTTACAGTCATATTTTTTACCTTTATACTTTAATTTTAGTTAATTCTCTTTTTCATACTTTTTAGGAATTATATTTCAAAACAGATAGTTCGTATATTTACAAATGTCTCTTAGTATATGGATTTTAGGATTTCATAGGGATTTTTGGCAATCATAAAACATATTTCAAATAGACAACAGAATATATATAAGAGAAAAACCGTATTAATCTTTAGAAATTCAACACTTATCGAAATTAGCCTAACATCCTTGATTGAGAGAAACTTTAAATACAAAGTATTTTGCAAGAGAGACGAGAAAGCGATGTTCTAGAGAATGTTTAAATGCAGATCACGGAAATGCCTTTATTTTTTTACAAAAGTGCTCTAGTTTTAGTAAATTGCGAATAAAATTAATAAAATATCGAAAATCACCATATGTATGTCTAAAGATTTTGCACTAACTAGTAAAAATGTATTAAAAATAGGCATAGATGTTGTTAAAAAATGAGTTTCATTTCAATGATTATTTGAATATATTTAACAAATTATATTATAAACAATAAATTTTAAGGAAAAAATAGCCAAACGTATCTTTTAGAGTTTATAGAAAAAACTATTTAAACAGTTTTACTTAATTTTTCCACTTATTTCCAGGGTACTGATGCTTTGCTTTATGTGCATGGCTTAGCTTAATTCTCTATATACTCCAGCCTGCTTTCATATTTTAATTAATCATTTTTAAGCCAAAATTTGTATAGATGTCACCTTTTCTGTTTCACGAGCAGACCATTATACACACCTATAAAATTAGGCTAGGCTTCCAATTCTAGCTTATTTAGAGAAGTTCAAATTAATTGTTCACCATGATTTAACGAATTTGAGAGCCTACAAAGATCTATTCCTTTACTTTCGTTTCAATAAGCTTTAAAAATATGCTTTGGATATATGTTAAAGATTGTTGATCATGCTCAACGATTTAAAAATTTATTTCATGAGCTCTAATTTTATATGAAGAGGGGCGCAAAATTATTTTTTCCTTATTACTTAGAGGTTAACGAATTGTGTCTTGTGAGCCACCTAGATGACCATTGAAAACATGTATAATGTTCCGCCTGAGCAAGACTCTAACTTGCATAAAAAACATGAGTTCAGTATAACCTGACTTGTGACCATTTAGTAAATACGTTTCAGAATAAAAACTATATGCCTTTAGAACAACAAAGTAGAGGGTATTTGATTGCAGGTTATGCCATTTGCGCGTAACAACAGGTTTCGATAGGCTAGCGCCTATCGAAAGTAATATTTCAGTATGTGGTTTGAGCAATGTTATTTCACATGATTGAAGTAATAGGAGATGGCAGAGCAAAGTTGGAATAGATATAAAGTGGTAATTTTACCTAGAATTAAGGTGATAGCACATGTGTT
The DNA here is from genome assembly GCA_963969495.1 of Ceratothoa steindachneri. Lineage (NCBI taxonomy): Eukaryota > Metazoa > Arthropoda > Malacostraca > Isopoda > Cymothoidae > Ceratothoa > Ceratothoa steindachneri. The sequence goes on from OZ018322.1 coordinate 10,896,750, forward strand.
CATTAGTCACTTTTCAAATTCTTTCGTTCAGAATTTTCCTTTTTTGCTTTTGTATATCATTTTATTGCAAATTTTATGCACTTTTTAGGGTATAATGATTTTTTTACAACATGACTAGAACATAGTGAAAATAAAGATAATGCAAAATTGTATACATTCATTGAAAACTTTCTTCGATATTTAAAGTTAATTTGTGAAAAAATAAACAAAATTACACTAATGATTTTTATAACATTTTATTGCAAGTTTTATGCCTATTTTTATAGTATATATTTTATCTTATCAACATGAATAGAATATAGAGAAAATTGTGATCATGAAAAGCTTTATGCATTTGTGGAAATTCTCCGTAGATTTTTAAAATTGATTTGTGAACAAAACGCAAAACTATTGCATGCGATTTTAAATATTTGCTAAAAAAACGGTGCCTAAGAACTGGTTTATATTTTTAGTATCAGTGGAATATAGATTGAACTAAATTCAAGGCCAGTGAGAATAAATCCTATAGTTGACCATGACCGCAAAATATATGTTTTAGTCCATCATTAACACAAATTTTAATAGAACTAAAGAAAACTGATTTTAAATGATAACTAAATCATATGAGCATCTCTTGGTCGTGTATTAAGTTCGAATACTTAATATGTAGTAACTCTATAGCCATTTATATGATATCAGATTTCTAGGGTGGGCGTCTGAAAGAACTCCCTGGATCTCAAATACTGCGCCGTGGGTTATTATGATTTTGCAGGAATAAAAGAGCTTTTAATGACCTTTAAATTCATATATGATAATCTAACGTAGTAAATAGTTGAAATAATAAATGTGTGTCCCCTTAAAATCGGTATGTGTGTATAATGTTTATTGAATATATTTTGTTGTCATTATTCAAAAATTAGTTGTTAGATAATCTACATCAGTAATATGATCTTGCGTTTAACGCAAACCACTGGCACACCAAATTTAAAATTCTTGCAATTTCCTTTAGAACATTTGGACAATAAATTGCAATATGTAGTAAATTATATGTGCGATGCTTATTCTTTATCAGTACTCACCCAGATTGCAGTTCATAATATAAATTCTAAAGTTTGTTTTATTGAAAGATTGAATTTCACTTATATTTTTCTATATGGTGGGCAGAGAGTCGTTACTCACTTAGAAAGTGGAAAAAAACAACAAAATTTTGAAGAGCAACACCAACACTAGGTTAGGTTAGCCTCACACATTCGACTTCCGGGCTCCGTACGCTGCTGTTGTTTGTTGCTACTGCGCAATTTATTTCTATTTGTGTGAGCCGTAACTTACAGAAAAGAGTTTGGAAGAAAGTGGAATTAAAGTTTTGGTAGGCTACTGTTATTATCAAGAACTTTCTACAAGATTTGCTGTGAATGAAATTTGCGATACTGAAGGAGAAGGCACAGTCAGTCAGGCGAAGGTCTCGAGGTGATACAGAAGTTTCAACTGCGGGGATCTTACTCTTGACGAACAACCACGTTCTGGGCAACCATCAAACAACTTGGTATCTGTGACAGATTCGGATGCTGGCTGATCAATGGAAGAAGACCGTAGGGAATGATTGACGTTATTTTGAAGAATAAATATTTCAATTTCTCCATCAAATTTTGTTGTTTTATTTCGCTTCCTAAGTGAGGCAGTCACGATTTTCTCGCCAACTTAATAAATGATAACATAATTTCCCATGAATTGATTCTAACTTTGCAAGAGTTCATAAACCTCTGTTTTGCCTTCAGGTAACTCTTTCCGATAAAAATATAGTTTAAATAATTAAGCAATATGTTCTCAAATTACTGTAAGCGATATAAATATCCAGTGAAGGTAATTCATTATCAGTCATTATTAAAAATTTTGAAACTAATAAATATATTTATTTTTTTCATTCGTATTTCAAATTTAGGTTGTTGGAATAATCATTAGAATATTTAAATTACGAGTATTGCACATTTATTGAAAAGTCAGCATTTCGATAAATAGAAGTTGCCTTCCACTGATAAAATAAAACCACGCTCATGTCTGTCAATTTTCTGGAGGGAAGGGGGGAGTTCTTCTCTCCCTGAATATGTGCTATTAGATCATTAAGGTAAAATCATGACAAATATGGATTATATGAATGACTTTTTGTAATTATAATCAATTTCGTAATATTAAATTAAATAAAATGATTGAGTCTTATTCAATTCTAGAAATGGTTCTTTTTTAAGAAATGAGTGACGCCAATGTTGCTTTGTAAAAGTGACCAGAAATGTGAGGAGATAGGTGCTAAGCATATTAGACCAAGGATCACTATCTTAGGGTCGTTAATGACTCTAAAAATAATATTGATACTCCTTTTAAGAAGTCTTCTGGTCGCCTAAGAGCTTCAAATGAACTCCAATTCAACTTCTGGTAAGGTCCCAATTCAAGAATCGTGTTGCTCCAGTGCTAAGCTTGCTCACAATTTGTGAAAACCAGTTGTGAACGCTTTATTGCACACAGAAAGGTAGAGACTTTTCTAAACAAGGCCTCAGGTCGATGGATTTTGCCGATAAGACTCATCTGCACAAGAAGAACCATACGATTAGGCTTCAAAAATGTAAGAAATATAAAGAATGAACCTTCAAATACGGAGGAAAATGATATTATCTGATAAAGATCCAATGCGCTTGTTTTGAACTTTTGAATGATCCCTCGTTAAGAAAAGAAGGTAGATTACTTTTACCATCTCTGGGGTTACTTCTCATCTCGGGGAAGTGGATCACTTACAACATTTCCTAATGACAATATCAGTAACATAAGATGGTACAAAAACGTGCATATTCAGCATTTTCATTCAAAGGTTGAGCACCAACTTGGGGATGATAACTGGATTTTCAACTTGATAGCTGACATTGTCACAGAGCAAAAGCAATAACAATATTCTTGCCTCGAATTAACATCAAACTTTTGCAACCTTGGCCCTGTTATTCAGTAGATTTGTATCCAATCAATAGAAAATTAGTTGCTATAAATAATCAAACTGGCTGTAGATAAGCAGAAACCATCGGATGGGGACCAGTTGGGGGCTCTTGTCTTTAACATGTCAAAAATAATTAAAGCAGTCCTAAAGAATAAGAGAGATAATTTTCATTATTTACTGCACACATAAATTAACTGTATTTATAAAGAAAATGTTTTTGTACTCTAAATCATTATATATTTCAGCTTCAAATTTTCCTAAAAAAAATTTATAGAAAAGATATAATAATGTCAAAAATTTAGGCCATGAATATACATGTTCATTGGTGGATAATATTTTTATTATAATTGCAAAAAATCAATAAGGCTACAATCCAAGCGGAATGTGAAATAAAAACTATACATACGAGGGGTGGTCAATAAGTTTTGAAATTCGGACATAAGGAAACGAGATATGTGGAAAAGTGTTTTATTATTATTCAATATAACAACCCTCGACTTCAATGCACTTGCGCCACTTGTCCCTGAGGCTTCAAATTCCCTACAACCAGAATCTCCCGACTGCTGCTCAATCGAATCCTGGACGACGAGCTGGACCTCTTCATCGTCCCAAACCCGGCATCCACGCTATGCAGCATTGAGCTGGCGAAATAAAAGGTACTCGCTAGGAGCCAGATCCGCACTCTTGCAGGGCAGCTTGTGCAACTCTGGCCTTGTGGACAGGGGCATTTTCGTGGAGGAGCAAGACAACGCATGTCAACTTGCCACGCTGCTTCTGACGGATGCACTTCTTCAACCCATCCAGTTGCTTGGCGTAATATTGGCCTGTGATGGTCCTTCCACGAGGCGCATAGTCCAACATCAACACTCCCTCAGAATCCCAGAAGGTAGTGGCCATGATCTTTCCTGTGAGGGCTGGATCCGGAACATAATGGGAGTCTGAGAGCCCCTGTGCTTCCAGGCCATGCTTTCGAGATTGGTCTCGGGATCCCAGTGATGGCCCCACGTTTTATCAGCTATCACTATGCGTAAGTCGAATCCCGCCGGATCTTGGTTGTACAGGAGCAGCAGCTCCTCCGAACTTTGAAGACCTTGAAGTCGATCATGGGGCGTGAGGTTTCGCGAGGTTTCTAGGGACCCAACGTGTAGAGCCCTTGGTCATTGCCAAATTGTCGTGGATGATGTTGATAACACTTCCATGTGATATTCCAAGTTCTCTCTGGATTTATTCGACCTTCACCCGTCGATTTTCGAGGATCATCCTCTTCTCACGAGCCACATTATTCTCGTTGGTCACGTCTGACGGGCACTCTAGACGGGGGTCATCTTTAAGGGACTCAAGACCATGGCGGAAATCCCTATTCCAGCGAGCAATAGTTACATAGGAAGGGGCGGTGTTGATGTACACTGCAACCATACTTTCATGGAGCTCTTTTGCATTCTTGCCTTCCTTGGTTAAATATTTGATCACTGCGCGGTGCTTAACCTTCTATACTGTTGAAAAATTTATGACTGACGATCTGCGATTATCTACTTTTTCTTAAAATAGATGAGGCAGGAGCGTGCGGCTGCATGTCCTGACTTGTCATAACATGTCCTAACACCCCCACAAACAGCCATCCCCTTCCTCTGTTTTGCCCTCCTGATTCGCAAAACTTATTCCCTGCCCCTCGTATTAGTGACTTTAAGAAACGTTTGATGGTTTATTCGAATGGCCAATTTATCAATCAATGTCTTAATTAGGGTGAAACCACTTTATAGCCTCTGATATTTTATTTAAGTTCTCAACTTTTCCTTATCATTGCCACCCTTACTTAATTGCTATTAAACACGACTATTCGAGTGGTAGTGTATAGACGATCAAGTTTTACATTGTGTCGGTTATGCTATTCAAAATTTATAATTTATGTGACTGAGATATGTGTGATTTCTAAAGAACAATTAGAGAGATTAAAATTTTAACAAAGTTCTAAGCTAATTTTGAGCTGCATACCTATCCTTAAGGTTACAGCTTCGTTTTTTAGTCTAAGAGGGCAGTAAAGAAGAAATTTTGTTGTATGCAAGAGAGTAATTTGACTATGGGATTATTGAATTGATAAGAAAAGAGAATAAGATCAAAAAGATACAACTTGCATCGATGTAGGTGCAATTACAGAGTTTGCTCTAGAGCAATGGTATGCATGTCTCTGCTCTGTTTGAGTTACAATGCCAATAAAGGCATGTAACTTTGTATTTATGTATGTCTAGTAGGAGTTAGAGGTATGTTAACCTATGTCGGCTGTAGTAAAATACCTTTTGGAGGGAACATATATATATATATATATATATATATATATATTAAGGACAACCAGCGCTTATGATTTGGGGCTCTACTCGCCTCACTAGTCCGAGGTCCGTAAATTCAAGAGGGGCCCTGAGAATTTCTGAAGAAACCTTGCCAATAATAGATATTTAATTTTGACTTTTTTCCATAAACTTATTTTTTATTCATATTAACTGTTTTGAATTTATTATAAAAGTAACGCCACTATTTCAGTAAATAATATGGGTTTATTATGTCCTTCAGCTCAAATTCACCAGTTCTTTGAAACAGCCTATTTATAATGTACCTGGAAAAATTAGCACACCAATATCCTACTGAATTTAATAATGAAGATTTTGAAACATTTTTGATCAGACCATATACTAAGTATCATTAAACAAAAGTTTTATTATTCAACTCAAACACTTTAACAATTTTGAAGATCCTCTCTTTTACTCAAATTCAGTATCCCAGAAGGTTTTTCCACAATGCCTTTGTAAATCATGTACAAAATTATTCAAAATATTCTTTTGATATCAGTATTTCAGTTATCTGGTCGTTGTCCTGCAACGGAAATAAAATATTTATGAAAGATTTCCAGTGGTTTTATTCAGATAGTTCGAGATTGACGATCATGATCAATTATGCTCTATAATCATACAACAAAATCTCTATTTTTTTACACGTAAGAAAGAATAAAACTGAAATATTTCCTGCCAAACCATTCTCTTAATTACTAGTATAAAGAAGTAATTGAGGAGTCAAATCTCCAATTTTTTTGAAGAGCAACCACCTCATCTTCTCCACTGACTTTCAGCGGCCAGAGAGCAGTTTTGTTTGCCTTGCAAAATCTCTCTCAAGGCTTCTGAAGGTAACCTTAGAGAGGAAAGCGTATTTGTGCCTTTTAATCATTCATTTTCTAATTGTCGCTATTGATTCTTTAAATAGATTTTTACCCCTAAGAAACATATACCCCCTCAGCGGTGAAAATAACAACTACGCCTATAAATACGAAGTTTGATGAAAAAGAAAACAAAACTTTTCTAGGTTGAGCAAAAGCAATGAGCCACTTGAGAATAAATTTCAGCTAAGCCAAGATTCGTTAAAATGCGAAATTCTCATGGAATTTATCAAACATTTGCAAACATCCTATAGTCTTTGGACTAGGAATAATTATGTACCAATCTTGCATATAGATTTGAATATAGTTAGACAAATCTCTAAAACTATAATAGTACGCTTATCTTTTAGAAAGAGATTGAAAAAAATATCTATTTTATAGAAAGAACCTTACAATACCTTCCATATTCCGAATGGTCGATGCTTCTTTGTAGCATTTATTTAGATATGAAAATGTTTTAAGGCAAGTCGGATGGGATGGTTGGTCTTTTCCTTTTTTTGAAATTATTTTATATTATGGCTTGCTAATTGGCATGAAGAGAAAAAAGACGAAAATTTCCTATAAAAGTTAAAAATGAATAGTTATCTTTTGATATCTTTTTAAAGGAAGAATGTTGTTTTTCATAGCACTTGTTTATCCAAGCAAATATGCGAGAATGAAGACAGAAAGGCTGCCTGGGTATAAGTGGTCTTATATGTACTTAATTCAAATTATTTTATATTATGGCTTGAAGAAAGTCATTATCGGCCTTTATCAGATCAAGATGAAAATCTGCAAAAGAAAATGTGATACAGAAGTGCGATTTAGCGTTAGTGCTCAACTGGCAAAAAAAATGAACGATGTTTATCCAGACCAATTTTTTAATTTTAAACAATGGGTAGTGCAGTTTCTTTTTGAAATGGCAGAAACAAATTACTCTAGAGACATCTTTGATCAGACTAGCAGTTCATTAGTTTTCATGAGCGAGTATAAGAAAAAATAAATGACTTTTTCGCGCAGGAATAAACATCGGAGATAGATTCTCCTATCCCTAACAGGAATGATTGTTATGCGAGCAAGAACAGGTTAAGAATTAGTATTCCATGTGTGATGTTAGCAGTTTGTTTAGTCGCTAGTTTCATGAACCATTTTAGAGTAGTGGGTGGGATTCTGGCACCAAGACCTTTACTGAGTGTAACCCGGAAGAAAAATTAACGAAGAACCGTTACCCTCTTTCCCGAAGATCTACGATGATAACTTGAGAAGTTCGAAACAGGCAGTCTATCTAGTAACAGAGCTCGCTGTCCTCATTTGAATATGAGAAAGGGCTGAATCAAAGGTCTTCTATGATGCAATTACGAAATTCCTCTTAAAGATTTACCCCAACTGTTGTTACCAAAAATCAGCTTTCCTGCTTCGGGGGTGTATAAGGTCTTCGTAGAGTAAATACGTGTCAGGCACAATAATGTGTGTAAAGAAAATGTTGAAGTCAGTTCTGAAGAAGACCCTAGTCTATGCTGCGAAGCCAATTTCCTCGCAGTAGCGCTAGGATTTGAATTTTGGTCCGCCAAAACAACTTGTTTTTCCATATCTTGTTGCTAAAATTGCCTTTATGATTCTTCTGCGATAGGGTGAGAAGGGGGGTCATTTTTATAGAGTCAATCGAAGGGGCGAAACTTCTAAACTCATTGCGTTTAGTACATTAGTCCATGAACGGGCAAAGTCCATTTAAATGGGCATAAATTTACTTTATTTAAACACTAATTTTCTCTCAGTTTACCAGAGAATTTATTTTCTTTTTATTACAGGATGTAAAGAAAACATTACTCTTCATATCTGATGATTAAACTTCTAACACGCTTTGTAAACAACAAGGAAACATCGAAAGGGATAACTCCCTTATTGCTCCTACCAAACTGTCTGGACTTAGTTAAGTTATTGTCAATAAATTGCTACATATGTAACTTCTTATACTAACTGATGGTAAAAATGACATTTAAACAATTGTTGTTTTTGTAAAATTAAGGATTTAAGGCAAAACCACATTCTGTCACTTTTATTATCAGTTAAAATATGATGCCCATTTAAATGGGCTCTCTAGAGGTCAGTCCGGGCACTGCAGCCCCAGGAGAATACTTGAATCAAAATACATGTTAACTCTTAATGCTTATGTTACTTTATCTTGATTATTTCTGATATATTGCTATCTACACGGGTCAGTGTGTATATTAATATCTATTTAGAATCATGAAAAATGTTCGTTACTAATATATATAATAACTGGGTGTTTTCTCAATATTACAATGTCTTCTCGGGTGAAACACTTGATCCTTTTTTTTGCTTTCCTTCTTATGGACTTGTACTTTCTCTTTCAGGTGTCTAAGAGATTTTGAAGATGCAGTCAACTACCTTTTTTCCTTATCTAACGAAGGAAATTGCTTAGGCATTGAGAGTGCCTTTTGAATTTCCAGGAGAAAGGGAAGAACCTGATGTAGACGACACTAGTGAGGATATAGCTGTTTTAGAGCAAGAACATGTCCGATTTGCTAGGAGCAAGACATCTGAACCCCTTTTCTTATATAAATCTGACAATCCGGAACAGTCGCACTGATCCTTCCTCTGCATGGAGAGCATCAAGTTTTGAAGAACAGGAAGATTTTAGATGCGATGATCATGCAGCAGTCCTTGGCCCACCGAGGAGGAAGTAGCATAAACGCTTAAGGCCTGTTTATGATTGGAAAAAATGTGAATCTCTGATTTGTGATGAAGGTGATGCCCTAAACTTGCATAAAGTTTATAAACCATCAATTTTACAAATAATGGGCAGATGAAGGATTTACACCTGTGGACATATTCAAATACTTTTGGGGCCAAGAATTGATCGAGGTGATCAAGATAGAAATAAATCGTTATCATCACGTTAAATTTGGGAAAGATTTATGTCTTACTCAAAAAGAACTTCATCAGATACTTGGCATCTTTCTTGGCATCTTTACCTAATTGACGGCTGTATTGGGTAAAGCAGGCGGACACTCGAATTCTGGCTGTAACTCAGTGTGGAATTTCATTAAACCTATTTGATGAGATCGTGCGAAACCTGCACTTTGTTGACCACTCACAGAAGCCTTCAGATCATAAGATCTTTAAGATTCGCAAGTGTTCTTGAACATTTCAACGAGCTCTTCATGGATATCGCTCAGTTTCTTCCTATGACATTGAGGAAATAACGGAACCATAATATGGGGATTCAAAGAATTCATTAGAGGAAAGCACGTAAGATTTAGCTTCAGGTTTTGCTGTCTATGCTCTCATGAAAGACCTTTAATGAATTTCTGTTTGTATGAAGAAAAATACTTTTGGTTAGACGAAGGAATGCCTATGGGGCAATCTGCTGTACATGCCTTGGACAAAGGAACAGTACCTAAGCCTAGCAGTGGATAAGTCGACACATTTTTTACAGCACTGCTTCTTCTCCATTCTTTCCCGGAAGCTAATATTTGTCTGATAATTACAATTCGTAAGTACAAGACAAGGATGTCTTATTATCAGAGATCAAGAGAACAGAGAGAGGGGAGGCAGGGCTGTTTCAGGAAAAAATATTGTTGTTTTTTGTGCATAGAATGGCAACATCAATGTTCGCTGTTAACAAACAGAAGTCACAGTGCATCTCTTTTAATGGACAAATGCAAATGGTGGTCAAAAGAGAAGAAAGAGGTGGTAGTAATCCTTTAGTCCAAGATTGTGAAGCTTCACACAAAAGAATGGGTAGCGTAGATCTGTTTGATCAGTTAAGGAGAAAATATAGAGTTTCATTTAGGAAGCGAGTGTGGTACTATGTAATTTCAGCTTTCTCTTGAATAGATTAATTATAAATGAGTGGATTCTCTACAGAAAGATCCACAAGGTGTTACAGATAGAGATTCTGATGGAAATTGTCAATGTTCTGCTAAATACAAACATCAGTAAAATCTCGTAGACTTGAGCTACTAACTTGACCCGAGCAATCACGTTACCAGAGAATAGATCATTGGGTTGTGATGGGAGTTACTCAACGGCGGTGTGGTGTGTGTAAGAAGAATGTGAAGCCTAAGTGCTCCAAATGTGATGTGGCACTGTAAATTCAGTGCTTTGTTGAGTATCATAGGAATGTGTATTTTTAGTCAACTGATGTAGAAACCTTTGGCAAACCTTTTATTATTCGCTGCATATGTATAATATACAGTCATAATTTATCAGTTTCATAAATTTATGCTTGAAAATATATAGGAGGAAGCTTTCCTGAAATTTTGTTTTAACTGGTATGAATCTTATTATAGACTGAGACTTTATATTTGTGCGGCAAATTCTTGTAATAACTTCATTATCAATATATCTTTCTGTTAAAAATACTCTCTTCAAAACAAATATATATTAAATGAGATGGTTAAACCGATAATTCTTTAATTTAATCCAGATACATCAATAAATTTTATCATATGAATTCACAGTTATGAAAGTTGAGTCTCACGCCAAGATGGAGTGCTCCATAGAGCCCATTTAAATGTCCGTACCATTTTATCTTATTAGAGGAGCAAAATTAAAAGAAACATACATACCTTGTTTGTTTTGGCATCCTGACAGTCCCCTATACATTTGCACTAATGCTACTAAATTTTCGGTGTTTCCCTGCCACCCCAAGAGGGTAGGATAAATTTCTAGTTGAATTTAAAGAGTATATCTGATCGATGTTCACAGAGTAACCTATGTAATAAGAAGTGTTTGAATGCATTGACTTGAATGAATTTGATCTTTTAATAAGTTCACCTAAAGATGGCAGTTGATCGGTAATGGATGATGAATTCTTATTAATTTTCATGGTCTGACAGAGCCCGTATTTTTCTAGGAATATTATATTTAGGGGGTGAAATATTTAAAATTTTTCGTAATATAACAATTTGTAATTTCCATTAGTCAAAGTCTGTGTTATTACTCGTATGTATGCAAGAAATATTAACAATAGTTCACATATAGCGAAAGAAAATAATTCAGGCAATCCTAAGCGTGTTCGTGTTTACTCCTTCAAGGGCAAAAGGAGAATAAACAAGAGAAACAAAAAGTTTTGTAGGAATAACTGCCATGCCAGTCAAACAAACCTAGGAAAAAACACATTAAACACTAGTATCGCTTAAATTATAATTGCCTTCTGCAGAGAATTTGAATTTAAGTATTATTTAATTTAGATAACTTTATAATTAATAAAATATTGCTAATTAAAGGATGAAAATTTAAGGGCTGCGTTTTACATTTCTGCATATTTTGTTCCAATTTTATTTTTTTCGGAATTTGTTTGTTTGTATAAATTTGAGTGACGTTAGAGTTTTCTTAAAAGCTTGTATTTTTATCTATCTTGTTTATTCTCTCCTTGCTCCCGAGTAAACAAGAAATTGCTTGGGCCTGCATATGTTTTAGTTTTCTTTTTTATATTTAAACCATTTATATATATATATATATATATATAGTTTGCAGAATGAAGGATATGACGAAAGTCGGGAAGTTAATTTAGTTTACTTGATTGTACAACGTTTCAGATAAATGTTTTCCCCATCTTCTGGTACCGGAAAAATTTACAAAAATTCATGAAACACTAAGATTATACCTTAATAATTTAAACTGCCAAAAGAATTAAAAAATTTGAAGGGGTTGTAGTAAAATAAACAACCCCCTTCCCTAAATTTTTCTTTCTTGCTAAACCCGACACGTCTTCCGCACCAGTCTTCTTTTAACAACTGTTCAAAAAAGGTTAGCGTTTTTTCCTTAAAATATTTTCCAGTGTTATCAACATTTAGTATTGATAAATTTCATTAGCCATTAAATTATCTAAGTACTATTACCTCCCCAAATTTTCATAATATTTGTCTTTCATGAATTTAAAATCAAAATCACTGTCACAGAAGATGGGTGAAACATTTACCCGAAATGTTGTAGAATCAAGTAAATTAAATGAACTTCCCGTATTTCGTCATATCCTTCATCCTGCAAACTAAGTTACAGGGCAATAGTTGGGTGGCAATTTAGTTTGGTTTAAACCAAACCCATTCATTTAAAAGAGATAAATACAGGACAAGTGATCCATCATCTACAAGGTGGAATAAAAAAGATAGTTAAGAGAGAAAGTTGCTAAAGTAAATTAATTAAGGCGAAATACACAATTGTCTTTTACAAAATTTGCATATATATATATATATATATATATATATATATATATATATATATACTAGCAGAGACACCCGACGTTGTGCGAATAATTAGCGTGTTCGGAAATAAAGTAGGACAGATTTTAATTTTTACTTTTTTATTCTTCACAAACAATATTCTCATTCTATGAACTAAACAATGTTGTTCAGCAGCGCTAGAGATTTTTTTGGTACACAATAATCTGCTTTTCTTTGTAGATTACATAAAACCATTATTTTTGCTTCCAACTGTAAAGCAAACACTCAGATTTGACAATGAGAAAAACAGAGTTCCTCTAATTGAAACCATTCCACTATTAGAGTTTCACCATACGATTTATATAATTACCATTACAAAAATCACGGATTGAGAAAATGTAGTTTTTGAAAGTAAATGGCTAAATTTGGATGCAAATGATCCACGTTCTAGTACACATTACTAGACAACAGTTGAAGAGAGCAAACTCTTGTCTTTGCAATGTATTTGGAGTTTATTGAAAAAATAAATTTCAAAAGTTTTGTGCAGTATCCGACTTATAGGTATTTAAAATCTAAAAATGACGTTTTTAAGCTTTCCTGAGGCGAAATTTAAAATGTTTTTAAGGGCAAAATATATTCTTATTTCTATTCTTCTCTAACTCTATATTTTAAGAACGAGATGTTTTGAATATTTTTATATTGGTTTAGATGTCTTTTTTAGGGGGAAGGGGGGTAGGGGATGGAGAGGGAAGAGGGGGAGAGAGGGGGAAAAAGATGGGGATGGGAAATTGGGTTAGACAGGGTGAGGGAGAGGGGAGATAGAGGAGGAGAGGGAAAATGGGAATACTGTTGGGGTTGAGTGACAGGGAGAGAGGAAGGGAGGTGGGGGTGGAGTGGCAGGGAGAGAGGGGGAAGGGGTTACAACGGTAATTTTGATGCCTAAAAATGTCCAGACATACTCAAACAGGCAGACTTCATTTTTAATTTATATATATATATATATATATATATATATATATATATATATATATATATATATATTTTATATATATATATATATATATATATATATATATATATATACATATATATATATATATATATATATATATATATATATATATATATATATATATATATATATATATATATATATATATATATATATATATATATATATATATATATGCGCAGACATTAGAAGGTGTACGAACTCTTCAAGTCTCTTTCCGCACATGCAAAGGCACGACCATAGAATTGATTTATACCAAGCAAATTTAACATTTATAAATCAAACAATTATATTAAGAGGAGAATTGCAGAATTCATCTTCATTAAGAAAGTAAATAATTTCAAATTATCTGAAGGGCAATAAAAATTTAATAAATATATATCGAATAAAGTCGCCAATCGTATTTATAAACCCCCGGAAGCAATGAATCTCGGAGATTAGCAACTTTCCAGATTGTTTCCGGTTACATTTCATTTTATTTAGCTTGTCTTTGACTCCATATTCACTCCAGTTATTTTTTTCAAGATTGTTTCCTGCTGTTTCATTTTGTTTGGGATGTGTCTTACCTTATATATTCTGTGCTCCTTGCCTAGTTTCTTCATTATTAGTTGAAAATGGAATCTTTTAGCTTGCAGAATTTAGTCCGATAGTTATAAATAAAATCTTGATTCAAATATTGTGGTTTACGTTTATCTTTCTCATATATATATATATATATATATATATATATATATATATATATATATATATATATATATATATTTTATATATATATATATATATATATATATATATATATATATATATATAAATATATATTCGCAATTTTTTTTAAAAATAAGCTTCTGTAAATAAATCAATTATGTTTATGAGTTTATTATAGCTCAGCTTCATTTTCATTTTGGTGAATCTTAAATATTATAGATGAATTGTTAAAGTTAATATTAAATTTGGAAGATATTTATCAGTTGAAAGAGGGTAAGAGTAACGAAGGAATCGGAAGCGAGGTAATAACTATAGAAGTATTTTAACCATCAATGAAAGGGAAAGTTAATTATAAATAGTTCTAAGAAACGGGCTATAGATTTACCAGTGCTGCACTTTCGATGAGTCGATGTGGGAGAAACTCAAATAGGCTCGAGCTATAAAGTGTTTGGGCTTGGAGTGGAAGGCAAAGGCCCGGGATTAAGTTGTTTATATTTGAAATAGTAGATGAGAGGAGTTTTTCTCTGCGTTTAGGGTCGGGTTTTTTAAGTTTAATACCAAATGATTCCAATATTCGATGATGAGCTTAAATGCGATTGCGATTGCAAGGACGATTCTGGGTATGAAATTGGGTGAAGGAATTCTTTTTTGTTAGTGTTTCTTTTTTATTAGAAATTCCAACATGTGCACGAATACGAGAATATAAGGTATGCTGTGTTGATCCTATAGATTCCTCGGATATACATCAAGAGCATTTGTATTTGTAAATAATGTAGGGCTGAAGAAACTCTGGTACACTGTTAAAAAAGCGGGGTAAGATAAGGCTAAATTAGACAAGCATAGGATATTCGATGAAAAAAGTGTATTCATATTGATGGCTTACCCCTTTTACACGATTTACCCTTTAAGAAACGGTAAATATTTCTTTAAATAGCCTTTTCCAGTTCACCCTTGAATCAAGGTTCATTAGTGAGTTACAATGGAAAACTTTCTTTGGAAGAAAACCAAAATACAATAAGAATTTCTATATAATCAAAATGTAATTTATCTGTGATTGAGAACTGCAAAAATCTTTGTAACAGCATTGGAGTATCATCAGGTAATTCTAATAAGAGTATTGCCAGGGGTCTCTTTTGGGTGATAGGTGCATCCGTTAATCATACATATATAATCACACTCTTACGAAAACAAAGAGATAAAAATAATCAAATTAAAATTATATTATATCCAGACCTTAGGCATGATCGCCAAGAGATGAACATTTTGGAAAAAAAGACAAACGCCACTGTTGGCGGCATCTACCCGGCAGACTATAATCAACATCAAGATCATTTAAAGTTTCCACCCTACCAGCCATCTACACTTCCTTGTCCTCTACATGTGTGTTTTCTTTCTTTTGCAATCAATGCTGAGCAAGGCCTTTGGACTATATATTCTTCGGCAAACATCCGCACACCGAGACTGCTATTACATCCTAGTGAGAAACCTTTCCCACCCGTTTTCACAATATTATTATTTTAGTAGGCGTTACTTAATATTAAGGTGTATGTGTGTTAGTGTATCAACCTAAACATTTGTCCACAATGCTTTCCTATTAGTTGTGTACAGTTCTACAAGTATTGTGGTCTTGTTCCTTGGGGGCCCAAATGCCGTGCTACATATAATCTACTTCATGCATTCATTTTTAGTGATATAAGCAGTGGTGAATCATGATTTATTGAGAAAAATTTATATTGCATGAACATTTATGCAATTTGTTCTCTTTATGTCTACTTTGTATTTCAGAGATTAGATTGTTTTTTGCTGTACAACTCTTCAGAGAGGATGAACAAATGATTCTAGTTGGCAGCAATTAAGGTATATTTCACATTTAGTCCTTTTCTTTTTACTTTTTATCATGCAGTTTTCAAATATAACAAGAAAAATGGGAGGATTTTCCAATTTTCATTGTATTTTTTCCTGGTTCCCACCATCTGCTTTATGTATTGCAAATTTCCTTCAAGGTTTTTATTTCTCAGCCAGGTTTTAATTATTTTATAAATACATTAACAAACTTGATAACTTTTTCTTACAGTTATTTTCTAGGCTTTAGTTCAGTCACTTACACTGTGTATATATTTTATTTATCTAGTTATTTATTGACCATATTTTACTTCCCCAGAATATAAAGGCACCTTCTCCAGTGATGGTAGTCGATGAGAATGGCTTTCAACTATATATTAATGGGGAGTCGATTCTCATAAGAAAAACGGTAAAGAGACCACAACTTTTGAAGCTCTCATCCATTCCTATTGAGTATTTGGAATTGAATACCCAAAGGAACTAAAGAAAACAATGGTATTTTTTTAAAAATATCTTTTTAACCAAGTCTCAAAAGTTCCAAGCCTCACACAATAATGGGGCAAAGAGCTTGGGATTGCATAGGTTAGGTTAGGTTAGGTTAGGCTCTTCTAGGTTAGGTTAAGTTGGGCATTTGGACTAAACTACAGCAATATATTCATTTGCAATGAAATTTGGTATTATATTAAACTACTACTTTACCTTTACCTATTTTTTTATTTAATTAAGGATTTTATATAATAAATAATATTTTCTAGATGAAAATCAAGAATTTACTTGTATTCTTAGTTTTGGAATGTTTTTTTTTTAATTTTAAGGTTTGGTATATTTTCTATAACATTGTAAAGTATTTATTGTTCTTGATACAAATAATTAGATTTTTCTTTGTATTTAGTCATTCTGAATATTTGTAATAAATCTGGTAGAAAATTTGTATATATTGGTTGTTTCCTTTTACTTGGCAAGGGTATATCAGCCTTTTAATTTACCTTTAGGCTTGAACAGCCAAATGACTTAAAAAAGGCAAATAAAGAGGTAAATATGGGTTGTACTTCACCCTCTGGAAAAAGAGCAAGATTTATTATAATTTACCCATATTGGAAAAGGGTAATTTGCGATCTCATTTACTCTTAAAAGGGTATGCTATTTGGGACACTAATTATACCCTTTCCTTACACTTATCTTACCCCTATTTTCTTAGAGTGTAAATTATTCTTGACGTTGAAAAGGCATTGTATTTTTTTGCATCTTTTAAATATTGGTGGAAAAGCGCTATCAGAAAAGGTGTTAAAAATGAAAGAGAGTTTGAACCAGAGTTAGTTGAGAGGTCCTATACAGGAGATGAGTTGGAATACTTATTCTTTAGGAACGTCGTCGGATGGAGCTTTATGGCTAAGCTTGTTGTTTAGAAATTTTTGAAGTGTTCAGTGAAATGGATCATGATTGTATCTATTTTGTGGTAAGTAGTTGTATAAGAAGCTAACCTTTTTTAAAAAGTTAAAATCAGAGGAAGCAAGTTTCAATGTGCGGCAGATTAAAGTCCTGATAAAATTTATTTTGAATTTGATGTCACAGAAACTAACAAATTGGTATTTTTATCCAGTATGGCAGGTTTTGTATAAATATTAAATTCTAACCTCTACCTTACAACTTTTTATGAACATCCCTTCATACGCGTGTTTTAGTCATATAAATCATTAATATTTGTCTTTCTCGCACCTTCTCTCTAACAACGTCCTCTTTCATGGACTAACTAAGCAAAAAAATAAGCAAATACTTTTTTAACTTTGCCTTGCTAATTAATTTTTATTTGATAACAACATTTTTCACTAACCAGCATGCTTTGCCTTAGGTCATCCTGTTGCCTCTTCTCTTTTTCCATTATTAACACCTTTACCACTGAAGCGCCTCTTCCAATATTAGATTCATCTCATATTAAACATAAAAATGCCACGCTAAACGCAGCTAAAAGCTCCTCTCCTGTACTATTGCAAAGATATCCAAAGAGAACCAGCCTTTTAATTCTACTACCACTGTAAACAAGTTATCGCTCTCCACAATTCTAGTTTCTTCCTCTTTGATACAACGAAAAGGCAGTACCAGTAAGGTTAGTCTTCGTTCTTAAAACTTTTTATATGACGTAACTTTCCATTTCAATCATGGATAATATACGTTTTTAGTTTATGCCTTGATTCTCGTTCCCTCGTTACTCTTACCCATTTGACTCATAATTTTTTCCAAAATTAAATATTAAAGATAAATATTGATCTCAATTATTTAAGATAAGCTCGCAATAAAAGTGGATTTAAAGAGAAAGTAGTGTCTTTGTAAATGGGTTCAGAAGCTAAAACGTCGGACAAGAATAAATATCTATTAACAAGATGGAAATTTTCCGGAGGCTTATTATTTAGTATAAAATTACGTATATCCTTGGCATCAGGTAATTAATCAGTAAATATATATAAATATATATATATATATATATATATATATATATATATATATATATATATGTGCACATACACCCAGAGAGGAAAGTGAAAACCGATTCCGAGCGCTTTTGTCTTTATGCTTAAAGACCTTTTCAAGGAATGAAAAGGAGGCTGGGCATACATTGCCTTAAATAGTGGATGGAGGGATTAGTCTACCCACCTCTGAACTTTAATTAGGGAGTAAAAAATTCTGAAACAACTTTATTTAAGATTTTATGTATGTATTGATAATGGAGTCTAGCATGAACAAACCCGGGCTAATATTGAAATTTGGGAACGCATTAATGGAAATACATTCTAATATATTTCTCGAAATATAATTACTGCATTTTATTACTGGTTTGACATTGTTCCATTTAATACTATGGTTAAGATTGTACATATTTGAAAGAGCGCAGATTGTTCACTGTGATTACGTACATTGGCTTGATGTTGATTAACCAGAACATCTAGTTCTTTTCCCAGTTTGTCCGAAATAACTTTTTTGGCAGTAGTTGCAGCCTATTGGATTAACAATGCCTGGTCGGGAGTGGGGGGGGAATTTCTGAAAAGGATGCGATAAATTGTAGTCTTGTACTTAAAAATAACATTTATGTTCAGAGGCATAAGGAAACAAAGTAATTTAATGAAAATATGGTTATAAGGTAAAACTAATAAGTTTTTGGCCTGAAACTTAGGGATATTAACATTAGTTTGATAATAGGAACGCTTAGCGGACTTATAATAATTGTCGAGAAAGTACAGAGGGTAGCACATATATATTCCTATTTTATATATTCTATCGACTGCTTTCTCTAGGTATTCTGGTAAGACAATTCTAAGATCACGCAAAAACTCTTTGTTTGATGCTATTATGATAGTTAAAATAAAATTGAATATGACGGTCTATGGCTCTTGGTTTTCTATATATTTCATATTTGAAACACTGGTTTGTCCGATGAATTAGACTATCTAGGAAAGGGAGTGTGCGATCTTTTTCAACTTTTAAGTTAAATTTAATCGAGGGCACTAAGGTTTTAATTTTAGTAAGAACTGTATTAATATTTAAATTATTAGTTCAAAGGCAAAGGATGTTATCAACATATCGCAACCAAGCTATAAGAGTTTCATTAATTTGGGTAAGTATTCTAGATTCAAAGAATTCCATGTATAGGTTGGCGAGTACAGTGGACAAACAATTCCCCATTGCCATTCCAAAGGTTTGGCGATAAAATTTTCAATTAAAGGTAATTTGCAATTGTTGCTTCAAAGAGCAATAAGTTTAATTAGCGTAGAAGCGGGTATAGGGAGAGAAACTGTGTTGAGATGTTCTTCAAGAAAATTCAAGAGATCGGGTAATGCAACTTTAGTAAAGAGGGGACAAACATAGAAACTAACCAGGCTAAAATTATCAGGGTAGGGGAGCTTATTAAGTTTAATAATGAGGTGTATATTATTGATAATATGAGAATTGAAAATGGTCCTAACCAAAGGACTTAGGAGAGAGGCTAATCATTTTAATAGGGCATAGGAAACACACCCGACAGAGATAATAATGGGGCGCATTCGGTTATCAGGTTTATGAGTTTTAATAATACTATAAAGGTAGGGAAGAGAAGCATTTGAAGATTTAATTTTGCTAATGAGGTCAGGGAATCCTTTAGGGAGAGTGCGAATAGTTGATTGAAATTCCTTCAATGCCAATTCATTTGTATAAATTCCAACACTGTATCGTTAAATTGATTTTTTTCCTCCATAAGGAGCCAATCCCTTTGGGCTTGCGATCCTGTATAATATACAATTATACATGCACGACCTGCCACAGTCGTTATGTAGGCCAAACTGGCTTTCAACCTCAAATGCAGGATCGCAAAGCACTTGGGTTTGTCTCATAGGACTGGTGTTCCCATTTCTAAACCTGAAGCCTCTTCCATCAGGCAACACTCTGAGTATCTCCATGATCCTCCTAATTATATTTCATTTACCATATTATCTTCAGCCTTAACTTCTGTCGATTTGAAAAGCTTAGAGTCACTGTAAATCATTAAAATGCATCCAAACATATATATAATTACTCCTCCTCAATTAAACTCTTCATTATATAACCAACCAACACTTTAATAGATTAACTAGCCAACCGACCAACCGAACAAATCTCGTTAGTAGTTTTTATATTTTTAGGTAGTTGATTTCTCAACTACTACGAAAAAGGTTAGTCACTCTGTTTAATTCATTTTTATTTGTTTTCGGGTTTGTTGTTTATGTTATAACTTCACTTCTTTCTATTAGTTTTTAAAACTACACTGGATAGTATTAACTAATTCTAAATATTTTTATTGGGGTTTTTACTTTACTCTCAATAATTTTCAATTTTATTATTTTAACTTGTCTTCATTGGCTTTTTTAGCCATTATTTAATGCATTCGTTTAACTGTTATCGTTTACATTCCTTCTCCTTCTTATTAGTCGACACAGTCGCTGAAGATGGTCCTAGTGAAGGTCCGAAATGTCTGGCCAATAAATGATTAGTGTACTTACCTGGGTCTTCATATTCCTACTCTATGTGTATAAATATATATATATATATATATATATATATATATATATATATATATATATATATTAAAGTAAGAAGCCGCTTGAGCTGCATCTTACTTGAAATTACATTGCGATCATATGGCTTAAAGGAGAATTTATCGCTTAAATGTCGGAGGAAGTATATTTATTAGGTGCAATAAATGCAAGTATGGTTGAAACAGCAATATATCTCTCACAAAAAAGTTTCATTTTCGTTTATATTATAGTCATTTTATTTCAATTTATTTATTTCCCAATTACTTAAAATTAGCGAATGTATTTTCGTAGTGATGGATTTATATTCTCAAAAAGAAACTATTTTACCATTTGTAATACAAATGTTGTTCCTTATAAAATATTAGTAAGAAAATAGGTGTCACCGTTTTGTTTAATGGTGTTTCTAGAGGAATTTAAAAGCGAATATTGAATCTATTTGGGTCGTAACAGTTTATAGTTAGACGGCAAAATATTAAACTTTATAAACTTAGTGAACTGAATTTGAACAATATATATTTTTTGATAGTTAAATTATTGTTCAATTTCCATCATTTTGTTTTTCACTCCTATTTTGAGTTTAACGAATGTCGGCCTCCCTCATTCTTGGAAGACTATTGATCTTCATTCTGTAAAGCCTGGGTAAATGGATATGGAAGAACGGTTGTTACCCTTATCCCGTCTCCCCTCTCCACAGTTCTGGAGGAATCTAATAGAAAGGCGGCAGCATTGCACATGATTAGAGCGATGTCACTTGACTTGCCAGGAGGAGGCTGTATACAGTAACAGGCTGCCCTAGGAACTATTATTTTCCTTTCTATCTCTTGAATTGTTCACGAGACAGTGGACCTATTTGCCCATAGCTGTGGGTTTTGCTTCCGGGCACCAAGATGTATCCATATACCAGTGAACCTGCAAGACTCCAATCTGTGTGTCCAAACCGCCAGTTTTGGTGTGTTAATTCAAGAAGGTTAGACATAGGGCTTGATGAAGGAGAGACTAGGTGCTGGCAAGGAGAGGCTTACGCAATCGGCTTTCCCTTTTACTATACTGTAAAGCAGCGGCGCTAGCTAGCGGTAGTAACTCAGAGCTACTCCACTGTATGCATCACAACAGCTATTGAGAAACATTTACCCAAATAAGTGGGTATTTTTTCCCACACTTACACATGCATAGTTTCTTGTCGTCTGTCCCTTGTCTCTTCTTCCTAGGGGAAATATTAAATTTCGACATTTGATCGCAAATGTGCTTTAGTACCGGTTTTATCACGATCGATCATAACATCCAACTACGATTTTAATCCATATTCAATGCAATCAATTACCTTATGTTAAAATAATGTGAGGTAAATTGCCATAATTCCATTTTACTTCGAGCTGTACGTGCATTTCTAATCTTTTACCAGTCAGCCTCAAATTTATTCCACAATCCTAACTTTGCACACATAATTAATCCAAAATTATTCCTGCTTTAATCACTTCGTCTCTATTCATATAATATTTAAAATTTAATTTTGTAAGAACTCTTGTATACGATGACGTCCTCTCATCCATACCCGATCTAATTCCATCCCAATATTTCTCTCTCTTCGTAGCAGATTCAACCATCTTGATTGCCGGCATAATTCAACAGCTCTTAAAGGCTAAAGAAATGGTAAATATAGTAAGGATTAGGTTTTTAAACATAGAATTAAGTAGATCAAATTTATTTAAGGCTAGTGGTACCTTAACCAAATACTACTCCCCCCCTCCCGGCCTTACATCTATAAATACTTGCTTAGGTTTCTAAAAGCTCTCCTCAAAAGGTTGTCTAGGCATTACTCTTATCTCTTATTTGCGTGGGAGAATATATCCCTGTATGCAAGATTGGTCTGCAGAAAAACAAGATTGTTTTTGTCTTCACGACTTAGGTCCAGTCTTCTGCATGTTGTTTAATGTTTTTTCAGATTTTTAGTTTGCTAGACGACCCACCAAGGTAATGCCGAAAGTGTGATACTCGGTGAGTTTTCGAAGTGCGAATAACCATATGCTACATATTATCAAAATATTTTGAGATAACCAGAAAATAACATAGGAGAGAAATAGCCAAAAATCTACACAGAGGATTTTTCTTTCATAAGATAACACACCACTTATTCTCCTCTCATTTGAAAAAGTTCTCTTTGCGAGAATTCTGTTGGGCATTTTTTCTCCTCTTTTCCTTCCCATAGTTCAGTTCTGACCTAGCTGCATGCGAGTGTTTTTTGTCAAACGTTTAATAAAGCATAAAGAGACATCACTTTTCTTCTGTTAATGATTAAAATAGGTGCATTAACTTGGTTTAATTTTTAGAGACCTCTGTTTAATAGAAATGGTGTAAATGGATATTATGATCGCTTGCAAAATTGTTTTGGCTTCAGTGGAACCTAGGTTTAAAAATATATTTATGCTTCATTTTGGTTTTATTTTATTCCATTTTCCTTTAATCTTTTCGAAGACCCTCCTACAACAATAATTATAATTCATATTTTTTGTGAGAAAGTTTAATACATAAAATATAAGGCTCTTCTGAGTCGGGAGTAAGCGGTGTCTTCCTTTGAAAGATAATCCTCTTTGATCCTGTCTAGGTATTATTCCTAAATCAATTAAATTATTTTGTAATTTCAGGTATACAACTTTATCTTTAATGTTCTACATCCTCACTGGATCTTTCGCATTCATAATATTTAAAACAATGGGGCAAATATGATTTTTAAATAACATGTACGACCCAATTTTAAGAATTCTCTCTCCCTTAGGTCATACGCTACTTGTTTATGACGTGACTAATACGGAGTTGCGTGCCAACTAATGACTCAGCAGTACCCACTCAAAAGCTAGTCAATGGATGCCGCAGGGATCAATTAGCGACAGTTCATATAAGAGTTCACTCACATACAGGCACACACTCTCCCTCCTGTCCTACCCTCATGTCTTAATTCTTCTCTCTTTCTCTTTTTCTCTTTCTGGACCATTCGTGACCATGGAAATTTTCAACTCTTAAGGTTATTCATGACCAAATGAAAACTCAGTGATCTAATGTTACTCAAGATAGAGTGTGCATCTAAAATAATACTTCCACCACTAAGCAACTTTCAAGAATCCACTCATTAAAACAATAAAAACACTGTATACCAAAACACAAGGAGTGCGTTGGTTTCAACTCAAGCCACAATTAGAGGTCAGTCTTGCGTTTTTTTGTCTTGTGCCTATCAACACTGAGTCTAAGGCCATCTCTCACTATTGCCATCAAAAATGGAACAAAAGCATACACTTTCCAAACCACATGCTTGTTACATCTGCGCGCATTGGCCAGGATCTTGTTAGATTTTCACAAAACATAACCGTGTCACATCCAGCAAATCAAATCTACAGGAAACTGAACCCGAGATTCACAACACTCGAGTAGAGAATTAGGTTCCCAGTCCTATGCGTGAATAAGCTGCCAGCCCTATTTTTTTATATTTTGTAACTAGAAGCGAAATTGCACCCTTATTAAGTTTGTCTTAAAATTTATTCTCCTGACAGTCAATCCCAAGCGCAGGAACAAATTAACCATTATAAACTATTTTAATAAAGTGTATATAATTGGTCGTGGTGCATCTCTCGCCATAGACCTCATCCCTGCTTTGGTTTTATCTGAAAAAAATGCTGAGATTTATCATTTATGATTTGAATTCACTAAATTTCTTACTAAGATTTTCTCTATATTAAATTTTCTGCATTTGTCTTTAATATGAATAGTCTTAACAGTATATTTTTCACTGAAGATACAATTCATAGAGATTTGCAAAGTAGTATTGGATTTCTAGATTCTCAATGTGTTTTTGAACTTAATTAAAAAGAGAAAGATAAATAAACGATTAAACACCTATCATGAGGGTACAAGTTAAAGGAGGCAAGGTGAATCGAGAGGGATTTCGTAACAAGGGGCATAATGCAAATCCTTAAATATTACTGGGCTTATTATGGCACAAATTTCAACCATCAAGGCCGCATTAATAAACCCAGGAAAGTTTTATTATGAAATATTAGAGCCCCTTAGTAGAGCTTGTCTCCAGATAATTATAACCCTGCAATGACAGTCCGAAATTATTGACTGCGCTTTACTCTCGCAAAGAGCTTACACACTCAATTAAAAAAAAAAGATTGAAAAAAGGTCGTACTAATCTCAACTTCAGCCCTTGTGTTACCAAGAATAGTAGGTGAATTAAATGTAAAAAATGTCATTACCGCCGACTTGGCTCGATCTCACCTGTCACCGTTTGTAGTGTCACAAGCTAGCGCTCGCGGGATATCTTCCTTTGATTGAAGGCGAAGAATTTAATTTCCAGCTAAGTTTTATAGCTACTTTTTACTTTTTTCCCGACAAAGGAGAAAATGTCGGGCTTTTATTAATTCTATGCCACTTAGGACCTGTAGAGATCATTGGTTTTGGATGTGTCCAAACCCCAAAACAACGCTCTATATGAGACGTGAAGAAGGTGGCTTCAGTAGGGGGTGGAGTGGCAAGGGCCGGCAAGTAGACCCTGCAAGGAACGAAGCCAAAAACCAACGAAGGAGAAGTCGTTTAAAGTTTTGTTTCCGACTTTGAGTATCGTTCTTGTCAACTACTGGGTGTAAAAGAACAACCTCTGACCCCAAAGCCAACTTATCGAAAACACGTGCTATGGTATCACGCCATGGACGACGTCATTTCCTGTTCAAACATTCTCGAATTTTCGACTTTTGAGCACGTTGGGAAAATATTTCCCAATCCTGCGAACTCATCCCAAGCCTCCTTCCCCCCAGTGACGAGGTGTGAAAGAACTCCTCTGCCGTGGGCTTTGCTGATAAAAGAGGAATCAACTCCAAACTCCCCCTTCAACTACAGAATCGGGCATACAAATACTTGGGTTATTCTGTATTTCTAAGCATCCAGCCCGCACCTCAAGGCCGTCCTTATCGTCTCGTCCCTTGAGCAAAAGTCAGACAGCAGTCTTCTTCATCCTTGATTCTACACAAGTCAATTGGTAGCTTCTGTGAACGGCTAGTATTTGAATTTGCGCAACAGTTTCCCTTAGTTTAATTAAACCGAAGTAAATCTCCATCGAATACTTTTGAGGAAAAGAAGATTGCTCTTTCCGTGGAATTACGAGAATTTCCACTTTCCCCGTCGAACGTTATCTATGAAGTTTGGCTATCTTCATCGGAAGGTTGATTCTGATCGTGCCCCAACTGCCTTATTTGGATAGTGCCTCACCTGCCTCATCGGATCGTCCCCCCCCCTGCCTCATCGGATCGTTACACCCCCCCAGCCTCATCGCAAGAAGGACCTTCCTCGAAATCATTAACCCATAAGACTGAAACCCTCTCTATTATTAGTATTGTCAAGTTCTCCCTTTTGATTTGAGCCTAGTTTCATTAATCAATTAATTCCATTTGAGAATCCATCCTTATAATAATTATTAAGAGACTCTTACAATTTAAATAATTCCCCCTTGTCTAATATTATTCTTATTTTAATCTGTGTAAATGAAATGATATCTTTGTTGGTTGATCTTTAACTAACATTAAACGATACTCTCGGCCTATTTAAGTAAATCTCGCCAACCATTTATGTACTCTGTTTGATTATTAATGATTTGAAACCCAACGCCTCAAATGTAACCTCCTAGAAGGACTTTAATCCATGCGAGCAGTAAATATGTTATTGAGTGTTTTACCCACCACAGTGGGTTATTTTTTACGCCTATAAACTATTTTGGATCACATACAGGATCAAACTAAGTTTATACTCAACGAGAAATCTCGGAGGAAATTGGAAGAGATTGTCTTATTACTCAAGTACCACTTCACGTCTCTGCTAAATGATCCATAATATGCAAAAGCCTGTTAATCATGTGTGTCGGCTTACACACCGCAAAGTAAATATATTAGGAAATTGAGGAAAAATCTAGGCCAGTTAAATGAAGTTTATATTTTCAAACCCGGGATAGATTAAAATATATCCATTAATTCCATGTCCCATTTTAAGTTACCCAAATGGCTGCAAAAGCATCAGAACGGGACTTATCATGCTGTTCTCTAAATTTTCAGCAACCTGCCTCGACAGGAAAACATTCATATCGACCTAAGTGTGCTTCCCATGTTATGCTCTAGAGCAACATTCAACTAAAGACTATAAGTTCACGAGCAAGATTTGTTTCGAGTGTCCTGCCTTGGGACACACCTCAAGGGAGTGCACTATCGGTGGCAACAAGAAGCACCTCAATTGTGGAAACCAAACCTGCACGCTCTCCCTGTCATACTTCACAGAAAGAACCTTGGTAAATGCGAAAATAGGATACATCATTGAGGAAAAAAATAGAAAAGACAACACTTTCTACGCGCAAGCGGTGAAACCCGTCATAAAGGAAAACCCGTTTTCCAATTTCATTCTTTCTGCAATCTCAACCTGGTAATATGCGTTATATACGCACGTTTTGTAAAAATTGCAAGCCAAGGAGGCTATGCTACTGAATTCAATATGATGAAGGTACAGAACGTAGTTAAACAAATATGGATTTCTGTTAATCTCGCTCTGCTGGGGTGACTTAAATCAAAATCAAACTGGGAGTAAGCATAGCAAAGCATCGATATCTCGTTCTAAATACAAAACTACCTGTTTGAACAAAACAAGAGAAGCTGAAGTGACGGAGCGCAAGGAAATATGCAGCCAATCACAGGAGGAAATCGTAACTTCACTAAAGGCAATCCAAGAACCTACTTCTAAACACGCGAAATCAAATACACTTGTGCAGGCAATGTGAGACTTGAATATAAAAATCAAGGATTCACCATCAGCACCATAACCGAAACTTACTAAAACTTAAAAAATCATTGAAGCTCCATCATATGCAAAGTCAAATGGGATTATTATCATAAATCAAATCAAGAATAAATACTCAGAGAACTGAAACACTGCTAAATCTAAATATGCCCCATCTCATTATTTAACCTCCAATCACTTTAAAATGAAAAGATCAGTTCGTGTGTGATCATCAACCAGTGTACTGAACAGCCAATACGAAAAGATTAAGAAGAAACTATGACTAATATTGTAAGATATATAATAAGACTAAAAATTTGCTCATTAAATGTAAATGAGTGGAAAAATTACGAAAAATACACACAATAACATTATCAGTGAGATAGATCCCTACGTTGTATTAATATATGAGCATGAATTAGAAGAAGATAACAAGTACATTGATATATGAGCATGTATTAGAAGAAGATAGCAATTACAATAAAATCTATAGCTACGTTATAATAGTCAACCACACCAAGAGGAGCTACACTGTGTGGCTATTGTCATTCAAAGAGGCGCCAATATAGATATATTAAAGCTTTGGAAAAATATTTTCTAGTAATCAATGTCATTACAACCATCGATCACCTATTCATGGCACTGGGTTAAAAATCACCCAGGCGGCTGTACCTCCATATCCTTAAATTCCTGATTGTTGAACTCAATGCCTGCTGCAGCGGTGCTCGCTAAACCAGCACATTCAGTGGTGTAGGAAGCACACTGAGTCTGTTTTGCTCGCAACATACTACAGAGAGAATTTCCGACTTTGCTGCCTTCAAAACGAGGAGATCTTTAACGACTTTGATGTTATCCTAACTAATTGAAATTTCGCATTGAACAATACAACAACCCCAGACCCTTACACACCAATGAACCACATTAGCATGATCACCACGCTATCGACTTTTCCAGCCTAACGAAGGATCCCTATATATAGATGTCTGCACAGGGCCGATCATAGCACTTGCAAACAGCTCCTTCAAGACGACATAGTGGACCACTTCGACGGTCGTACTCTCGAAGCCATCTACTAGAACTTTATCCACCTAACATAAAGTAGAGTGGAAGCGGATGGTTTAGCCATCTTCATAGGGGAAATATGAAACACTTAATGGACCGTCTGGAGGCGTTAATTGCGTAAATCTACAACTAGGGAATCTCATCGGATAGATATATAGAGTTGCGTAACATACGGATGGAGCTTAACTACCTAATTACTGTGACGTGGATACAAAAGAAGCCAACTGCAAGTGCAGCTGGTTGTTGAACCAGAAAAAACATATCAGAAAAATATGAAGGAAACAAAACTATTTTCCAATTTTGACAAAATATGAACAACCGAATAATGACTTCCCATCTAGGACATGTAATATATAAGTAGTTATATGAATATATTTATATATGGGCACATAAGCTTAAGATTAATAAAGAGGAAAGTATGAAACGAACAAAACACCACAAGACAAAAAAAGAAAAGATCTAAAGGGGAAAAATAAAGACAAAGGCAAAACCAAACGAAAAGACTAAAGAAAAAACAAAAAAACATATCAGAACCAAGAAAAAGAGAGACAATAATTACGGAAAAAATTATATATATATATGGAATGAGTTGGTCTACAAAAGGTTCGCTTAAAAATGAAAGCAAAGCTTTGAATGAAGATTAACAAATCAAAGTAAATATGGCCAAAAAAAAGGCACAAATGGAGCAATTGCTAGAAGTACTGGCACACCAACTTTTACTCTCTATGCCCTTTCCTACTATCCTCTAGACAATATTTTCTATTTTTAAACATCGTTGATCCAAATTTATTTCGGAAGTGTTCAGTCAGCTAGCGCTTACGCAAACAGCGCTCTGATAAAGCTACTCAGTGGAAAAGAATGAAATTTCGGAAAGTGAAAAGAAAAATAAGAAGAAACATATGCGCTCATTTGACTGATTGAAGATTCCTACTGTTCGAATTAAGCGATGTACCTCCCTCATGATGGACTACTTATTCGTACATCTCTTTATCTTTTTATTTATTGTTAAACTACAACTTTTTTCAAATTTGTCCTACATAGCATGATCACCTATTAAATTTGAGTTACAGTTGATATTAGGTCATAGTAAACCCCCGCAGGCGTCTATATTAGTGGGCCAGAAAGGCCCAAAGATGAATTTGTACACAGATTTCAACCCCATTTTCAAATAATAGTTTTATTTACGAGTTTGTTTAATTCTATTTATTCTTCTTCTTAATAGTAGATCTCAATTGACATTAGGTAAGGGAAAGAAGAGGGGAAGAGGTTAAGAGCAGGAGTGATTAAAGCATAGTAAGAAAGAATAAATTGCGGGACGTATTTTATGTGAGAGCAATAAGAGGTATGAATATGGGACTCTATGATCATATTATTGTGGTGTGTTGAGTTGGATTGGTTATTCCATGGCTAGACGACGTTGGAGTAATGTGAAGGAAAGAAGAATCAAAAGAGAAAAGTTATTCATTAAATGAGAGAAAATGGAAGACTATGTGAGAATGTTTGTGAGTATACGAAAGCAAAATATTGCGGGTAAGCTGATAAAGAAAATCAAGAATAAATTTAAGGAAGTGGTAGTAGGTAGTGAAATGTCTATGTGTGGCTGTGCCATAGCTTCAAAAGGAAGCAAACTACTGAATGGCGAAATGATGATGTAAAGCGTGTTGTGGAAAGAAAAAAATATGTGCAGATCAGGTTGTTAGGTAGATCCGGTTAACTGCATACATGGAAAGTAAAGTAAGTGATTAAATAGAGTAGTAAGGTGGCAAAGGAAGCATATTGATAAAAGAGGAATAAGGATCCTGATATGAATATAAAGCAATTCTGAGAATTGTGAGTGGTCAGGAACAAGAAAAAAAACAGCTGTTTGAACATTAGGGACAAAAATAGAACGGCATTCAAGAGCAATTAGGAGTTCCAAAGTAGATGAGAGAATACTTGGATGAATTGTATAATGTGGATACCAAAAGATGATGTAAATTAAAATAGGAATGGCTTGTAGAGGTATGAAATAGGAATGGCTTGTGGAGGTATGTTGGTCATGTATTGCCTTGCAGGAATACAACTCTTTTGCGATTCAACAGCTGTATGATGCTTTAAGCTAATATTGAATCTTCGCAATTGTTTTTCATATAATTCCAACTTCTTGTCGATAGACAATTAGATTCGCAAACAGAGATTTTTTTATAAAGACGAAGTCGAGAGAGAGAGACATTTATTTACTTCAAAGCCTATATAGTTTTATTCAAGTAACTAAGATGAACCACAGTTTCATGGGGTAAAGTTTTCTGAAAATAATGGAAGGTAGTTTGTCGAATGATTTCTATTGTTTAAACTTTGATTTTCTTTATCCAAGATTAAAAGACGAAGAATATTTGTGGAGAACAAGAATAATCTTGTGGAATTGAGTTAATCAAGAGACTAAAGCATGAATTTAATTCGTGAACAAAAAATACGGTATTGAAACAAATCTATATTATTGGACGTATCCTATTTCGTAAGGGATTAGTTCAATTTGGTAATTTTTAATGTAAATTCAGCAGAAAACTTTCAATAATAATGCTTGAAAGAGTTATTACTTGGTTTCATATAGAGAGACAAAAACAATATATATTCGCAATACTCTCAAAGCTTTTAAATAAAACAATGTGGAATTCTCCCTCCAAACAATTAAGGTGCTGAATATTCCAACAGCGAAACACATGCGGTTCTAAATGTCCAATTTTGTTATTTTTATTCCTTTTTAATTGTTTTACCCGGAGATGAATTTGTTGTTTGAGAATAATATGCACATGAAAAGGCAGTGTGCTCAAAGACTTTAAACTTAACATGCGGATATGTAAACAAAATTCTTGTTATTGCTGCCGGGCAGAAATATGTTGGTACGCGTACAATAGATATTAGGAATATACATTTTTCAAAGTACAGAAATAAAGGTAGGCAAAAGGACTTTTTAAGATCATACACGTACACAAAGATGCAAGCCTGAAAGAAATTAACAAAAGTTGGTACGTACACTCAGTACATTATATATTAGTAAAGCAATTTCAACTCTGCAGCCAATAATTTGCAATGTTCCCTAAGCTCAAATAAGAAGCTCTTCTATGAGAGAAAGTTGGGAAGCCAAATCGGGTTGGAGGGAACAGGATAGGAGGTAGGGGATGTAGGGATTGCAAGTGAAATTGAATGAGAAGACCCTCTCTCTGGTTTATCTTGACACTTATTTTCAACCTTAGAAATTCGTGGCCGCTTGGGAGTGGTATCATAGTCATTAGATAGGCCTACGAAACTATTTTAAGAAGCAGGTCGAGAGGAAAGGGAAAATGAATTGTGGATTCCATTGGGTTTCTTGTCTTAGAGCTATATATATATATATATGTGTGTGTGTGTGTCTGTGTGTGTGTGTCGGGTGTATTCACCATGATTTCTTCGACAAAGCTTGAGTATAATATTAAGTAAGAAGGACAAAATGAAGGTGGGTCCCATCTTTATTCTCTACGTTTCGAGTTATTTCTGAACCCATCTTCAGGAGCTTCAAAACAAATCTAAAGTTAAATCTATACTACAGAAAAAGTACAATCTAATTAAAAATTGACGCAAACGGTGGTAAAATACTAAAATGAACATCATGTTAACGAAAACCAAACGAACAAAGAACTAGTGATGTATCTATAGTAGAAGATATTTGAAACCAAATTATATTAATCCAATTCAAACAAAATAAACGCAACGGTACAGAACTTAAGAATAAAATGAGCGTGCGTGAAAGAATATACAATAGATTAAAACTAAATAAAGAAACAGAACATTACCTGCATGGTCGAATAACAATGAGAAGTGAAAACGAGCAGGAAATTTAAGATTGAATACAGTTTGGTTGGTTAAGTTATAAATAACGAAATAGATGACGCGTCATTATTTAAATTTGGGTGGTTGTATTTAATACACAGAGATTCTTTAATGCGGAGAGTGGATGTACATTTAGCAAATTTTAATACAGAAAAATCATTTGAGGATCCGTCTATCTTACAATCTATTTCATGTTTTCTGATGAGAGAATACTCGTTTTGATCAATGTTTTACGAGTTATATAGCTTAAGCACATGTGAGGACAGTATCTTGCCAGGAGAGAACGCACTGTGCTTCCTATATAGGTTCCCTGTTTACAGATGGGGCAAGTATATTTAAAAACTATGCACGAACTCAACCGCGTTGGATTACCATCCTTTACTCTGAATAATTACCAATAATTTTGCTGTTAATAAAAATAAGTTTAAAATTTTTTTGATAGTAAAATTTCCTTAAAATGGTAAATAAACGTTTCGGAGCAGGTCATTAAAAGGACTGATGTCTGGTAACCTGAATAACCTAATTTCCTTGCGAACATTAAAAGAACTGGAGGGGTTATATAGCGCGAAGAGAAATTTTCTTATACAGATTTCGACTAGGGATAATGAATAGTCAATTTTAACCAAATAACTTTTTTTTTAAATTTTAAGTTAAATTCCAAATGCATATTAAGGTAGGTAGA
Organism: Ceratothoa steindachneri; assembly: GCA_963969495.1. Classification (NCBI taxonomy): domain Eukaryota; kingdom Metazoa; phylum Arthropoda; class Malacostraca; order Isopoda; family Cymothoidae; genus Ceratothoa; species Ceratothoa steindachneri. Next base: position 10,930,073 of record OZ018322.1, read on the forward strand.
AGACTGGTTAAAACCCCTGAGATGAGCGTTTTAATGGCACCAATTTTGTATGCTATATCATAAAAAATAAAGAAACTTAACCCCAACCATGTGAAAGCTGGTTTTCTAAGGACACCACATAAGAGGAGCAGTTTCGCTATATTTACTTAGGGAAGGAGCCTGCGCTTTGCATGCAGACCTTCCGACTGTGACTTGCGGATTATCCGGTTTTGCCAATAGAGTTAGTCTTGGTCTAAAAAAATTAAAAGGTTTTTATTACATTTCTCAGATAATTTTTTCGGGCTCTAGTTTTTTGGAGATCTAAGTTAAACTTTTTATTTTTTTTAAACAGGATGGTGAAGCCTAGAGAAAAATAAATATGATTTTCAAAAGTTTCAGAATTTAAAAAAATAAATTACAAATGATGAAGTTCAGAATATTTGTTGAAAATTTCTCAAATTAGGAATTAACAAAAAAACTAAATAATTTCGAGGTTCCTAAAAAAATTATATGATTACCGAATGTTTGGTATTTTTAAACCAAAAGAATTATAAATTGTGAAGTTCCGAAAAATTATTTAAATTAAGTTACTGCTGTTTTTTAATCGCGTGCGAGTTTATTCGGTCGGTCGATTGGTCGGTCAGTCGCTCCCCGTTTTGCTTTTTGCTTTTTATTGTTCCGGTAATTACATTGTAACTATTCAGCCAATTCTTATAGAATTAGAGAACTTTATGCTGTTTTACATTCTCTTTCAAATAATATAATTGTGAAGGTCTTTACAAGGTTAGTCCGGGAAATATTTGCGTTTGGTTATAGCATCGTAACCATTCAGCTGATTCTAATGAAAGTTGAAACACTGATGTTGTTTTGCATTCTCTTTTGAATTAGATAGTTGCCAAGGGTCTTGCCAAGGTTAGCCAGGGAATTATTTTAAAATACATTGACATTTGCTTTATATTTTACATTTCAATTTTAGTACCGTTTGTTGTATTTGCCCTCTTTTTTTAATAATGAACCTTTTCCAATTAAAAATCATTGTTATGTATTGGAGATAATTAAAAGAGAGGAAATTACAAATGACTTGATTCAGAAAGATTTTCGTGAATTGTTGTATTAAGGCAAGAATTTTAGGCATCAAAATCAAAGGAAAGATTACATCCTTTTCCTCAACTGCTAGTTTTAATTAACAAAATCAGTTTATTTTTAAGATTTTTTAATGAATTATCTTTTATAAAAATTTGATTAAATAAGTTTAACAGAGAATTTAATATATAAATACTATCTAAAGAAATACACGGAAACAACGCTCTGACATTTACAAAATATTAGCCAGAATTCAATAGTAAGAAGAAAATGTCATTACAAAAGTATCTGTCACTCGATCAAAGCGTGTTGCATGTTTTGGAAATCGAAATAACAAATTGAATAAAAAAAACATAACAAAAGTAAATAATGTTTAATGTAATAAGGCGATGATTAAAATAGATGAAAATATACCAAGCAATATTGTTAATAAGATTGTAGAGGATAAGAAAATGAAGTTTTTTTGACTTAATAAATCAGTAAAAAAGAAAAAAGCACAAATAAGATTGGTCATACATTTATCGAATGAAGTTCGTTATATAAAGAAAGAGATAGCAATTAAACAAAAACAAGAAAACACCAATTAATAGCTGTAAAAAGTTTACAACCAAAAGGAAACAAAAGAGACAGAAAAAGATAAAAGACGATTAAAACGAGAATAAAAAAAGATAGAGAAGGGACAATTAAATCCTTAATCCTATAACAATAAAGATTTTTGGTGCTACTTTGGCTTATCTACATGGCCAAAACTATTTTCGTATGTTATTTACAAACTAGTTTGTTATCTACATGCGTTATGGGGAAACCAGAGTACTCATATAGGCAGGTATTTTACCTTTTTTTTATCAGTACTATCCTCTTTAAATACACAAGGGGATTAGAAGCTTTTAATGACTTCCTCTTCCGGTATAAAGTTAGGAGGGAGGTATACTAGACAAAAAAATAATTCCCTTCCAAAATATAATTTATATTTTAGTCATTTACACAGTAGTTAAGAAGCTCGAAAAACAATTTTATACCGAAACCAATGACAAAACTATGACACCAGCATTTTTAAGAAGACATGGACTTTTGGACGACGAAAAAGAGACTATACCATGTCATCGATCTAACGGAACTTTTCGTTCCGTTACTATTGGCAATGTTTTTTCCACTATACAGATTTAAATAACAAACTAAACTTTGCCAAATTTTAGAACTGATCTTTTATATTATTCTAGAGTCTTTTTATCATATGGTTCAAAATTTAACTGGTAGAGGTACCGAGGCAATATGTGATTTGTTCAGCATTTGGAGAGAAGTTTGTACAGCGATTGTTTCAGTCCAGAATCGTGGTCAAACGGTAGGCACTGACGAAGAGCCTGTACAAATAGATAAAGCACAATTTGAAGGACGGCGAAAATAAAACAAAGGCCGGAGGCAAGGAGACCGGGCTTCTAATTCAACAGACAGCGAAGCTGAAGTGGAAAATAAGCGTTAAGATGGAAATTGCATTGATGGGCCCTGGTTTGAAGAAAGGTTTAGATAGCCGATATTTTTACGTTTAAAGAAGAGATCGTGAGACACTTCAACTAATTAATCAGAGAGAAGAGACTGAAGGCTCAATAATCCATTCCGACGAATGGACAGGCTACTCTAATTTAAACCATCTTAATTTTAGTCATTTTTCCGTAAATTATCAGGAATATTCCGTCAAACCTTACACGGTGGAGCACATATACAAGCAAGTGAAAGATCCTGGCTTGATGCAGCCATTCAGATCTTGAAAAAATGTGTGTCAATCAAAAAACATTTCAATCCATCTAGACTACTTCTGCTGGCGGTTGAGGAGAAAAGAAACTACTGACCTCTATCTTGCATTTTTATCCGATGTACGTGCTGTTTATTGATAAAATAAAATAAAAGAACGTTTTCTATTATTTTCATTACTAATTTTCTATGTTATAGGTATATACTCGTAATTTCAAAAATAAAAACATCTCTGTTTCATTCAGACGAAACTAAAGGTGAATTATTATGTAGATAACATACCAAAATGAAATTTGTAAGGTGGAGATATTTTGACCATGTAGATAACAACCAAAGTAGCACGCCTTTTTTTCTTGCGTTCAGGCCTAGAAAATAAGCATGGGTATAAATTAATATAGGCCAAGGTAAATTATTAGGAGATAAGTACTGAAAATCTTATATACGTTGATTCGACAAAAGGCTCGTTAGAATAGCGAGATAGGACGTAGTCATAGGGCTTACTTCTGCATGGGAAGCACAAATCCCTACTGTAAGGTAAAAGGCAAATTTGGGTCTCATATATATATATATATATATATATATATATATATATATATATATATATATATATATATATATATATATATTATATATATATATATATTTATATATATATATATATATATATATATATATATATATATATATATATATATATAGATAGATATATATACATATATATATATAGTTAATGTATTTGCAGTATTAAACAAATGACTACTTCAGGTCTAGCCTGACACCCTTGGGCAAGAAACTAGAAGATATATAACACTTAAGGAGCCCTTCTAATGTGGCCCCAAAACACATTTTAATGGACTTCCTTTATGTTAGTTTCATTTAACGTAATAAAAAACAAAATATTTATTAAATATAAAAGTGCTGTCTTAGCTAAATACATTTAAAAGATGAAAAATATTCCTAGAAAAATTGGTAGGGTTAAGGTAATTTCATTATTATACAACTGACTCTAACACAGGTCCAGCAGTAAACGAGACTAGCATAAAGGGCGTCATTTGAACTTTGTTTTTTTGGGCACATTAGAAGAGCTCCTGAAGTGCTATCTGCCAGTTTGAGGATGAGGGTGTCATGCCGGACCTGAAGTAGAGACAGTTGTTTAATACCTCAAATACATTAAACTTATCAATTTGTCTTGGAATTTTTTTTTCCATATATACATATATATATACATATATATATATATATATATATATATATATATATATATATATATATATATATATATATATATATATATGTATATATATATATATATATATATATATATATATATATATATATATATATATATATATTTGTATATATATATATATATATATATATATATATATATACACAAAAAAAGAGCAAATACAGGTTCTGCGAGTTATAATACAACTACCACAGGGCTACGCCATTTTTATTTTCTGCCTTTCCTATAAATTTGAAGACAGAAAGAAAGCTGCACAAACCTTGTATACCTGACTATGAATACGTATGGTACAAGAGAAAGAAGAATTGGACGCGAATGACCGGCAATCAGCAGACGCGGTTTCGAGTCCCGGCCAGGAATTTTCAAAAACTTTTTTCCCCTGGCCTCATTTCTTTCTTCTCGGTAAAGGATCGCCTTCACTGTCCTGCTTCTGCTCTCTTGGATCCTAGGGCTCTTCAAATGTCCATTTCTCTTGCCTGTAAAAAAAATGGGGTAATTTAAAACACTAAATAACGTAGCTGATTACTTATCCCGCATACCTCTTTGCATAGAGCAATTGAATACATGAGCTCTCAAACACCTTCTCTATATATATGTCGAGGAATAGGCCGAGGAGTGGTTGGATTTTTCTCCGACTCTTATTTTTTTTTATATATATATATATATATATATATATATATATATATTTATATATATATATATATATATATATATATATATATATATTTATATATATATATATATATATATATATATATATATATATATATATATATATATATATATCCTATTATCTCGGGTGGGGAGTGGTTATTCGGCCCGTGCCCTGAATGGGTTTATTGACTCAGAGTGCTTAGAGGTTGGCTACGGAGGGAATGGAGTGAACTTTGCCAGCACGCGAACCAAAAGAAGTTAGATACACAACAATATGAAAATAAAGTTTTAATGAAGACTAAACAAAAAAATATATATATATATATATATATATATATATATATATATAAATAAGAGTCGGAGAAAAATCCAACCACTCCTCGGCCTATTCCTCGACATATATATAGAGAATGTGTTTGAGAGCTCATGTATTCAATTGCTCTAAGAAGGTGCTGGAAGAAAGGGGGGGGGTGAGAGCTTTTTGTTAAAAAGGGCCGTACGCTCGTGAACTTCGAGGAATCTTGGGTGCCTATGTAAGGGGAGGGGGGTGGCGAAGTGACCTATTGCCGTGTAGGGTCCCGAAGATAAAAAGAGATATATTTTTCTCGCCCAAGGATCCAGAGTGAAGCTGTGTGCACCTTAGGATCTGACACATGATTACGAGCTTGGGTCCGCACTGACTTGCACACCAACGGGGTAAGGAGCCCCTCTAACTGGGACCGATCTCCTCTCTAAAGACTTGGTTCTTCGACGATTTACCACTTCACCTAGGTAGATGGCAAGTTCTACTACTGAGGGCTAAAATAATTCATCTTTTATATTTGAAACTCGGGAGAGGTTCACATGGCTCCGGAAGTAGATCTGATATCAAGCTCCTCCATTTCGTCCTTTGTAAACTTCCGGGAACCACTGGAAGCCAAGATGGACTCCCATCTATCGATATTCAGTCGAAGAAGGAACTCGGTGGTTAGTTGAAGTGGCCGGCGTTTGCTTCCTGCGGGACACCATCAGATATCGGGCCAGAAGGGGAAGGTTTGATAACTGGCTCGTCCGGAAGAGAGGTGGGGGAAACCTTGGTGCATTATGTTATTTCCCTACATCCATACCCATCCTGAGAGGACATTATTCTTAAGTGGAACGAAGGATAATGTCACAAGGTATAACCTACTCACAGTTACAATCTATTGCCAAAGTGAGATCCCATAAAACATACATATGCGAAACACACAAAAAAATAAACATAATGAAATGACACTATTTCGCGACAAGGTCTTAAAAATTACAGTTATAACTTGACATCCATAAAAAAATAGAACATACATATATACAAAAGGAAAAATAACAATTGCCGCCAGTTCCGGTTAGTGTCCACAACTAGGGCCTTCATCTATCGGATTGCGTGATAAATTATCAGCAATGATGTTATTCGTTACTTTTACGTAAGATACATTGTATTGGTATTCTGCCAATAAAAGGGACCATCTTATAACTCTCCCGTTCTGACTTTTACAATTTTTTATGTAAGCTAGTGGCTTATGGTCCGTTTTGACAGTAAAAGGTCTACCAATCAACTATATCATAAAATTTTGAATGCCATAAATGATTGCTAACGCTTCTTTTTCTATAGTAGTGTATGCTTTTTCGCGAACCAAGAGCTTCCGGCTCGCGTATGCCATTGGAAATGGGGTTATTTCTTCATCATAGTGTAATAAACGCACCCAATGCCGAGATTAGACGCATGAATTCTGATACCAAAGTTTTTCTGGGGATTGGGCAAACGGAGGATAGGAGCGGAGACCAGTTTTTTCTTTACCTCGCCGAAACTCGCATTCGCAGCGAGATTTCATAGCATGGGATCTGGTGCTGCCTTATAAAGAAGGTCATTGACGGGTCACGCCATGGAAGCGAATTGGGGGATGAACCGCCGATAGAAGGAGACGAAGCCAAGACACAAACTAAGCTGTTTCTTGGTTTTAGGGAGTGGCATGCCCTCTATTGCCTTAACTTTGTCCTTTAGTGAGGCTAATTGTCCTTCTCCTAATTTGAACCCTAAGTAAGTTATAGTGCTTTGAGAAATGTGGCACTTGGACGGCTTGATTGTCAATCCGTGGATCCAGGGCCGGTTTAGGAGTGGGCGGAAGGAAAGAAGGAGCTCCTCCCAGGTGCATGTCGCAACGTATACGTTGTCAAAGTAGAAAGAGACACTGCTCAAACCATCTACAATTTTTTGCATCATGAGGTTATAGTTACTGCAGGCAGTGACTAAAATAAAAGGGAGACGCGTGAATTCCCTTAACAATTTTTCGGTGAGAAATGCGGTAAACTTCCTCACGAATTCTCGAAACGGGATTTGATAGTAAGCTTTGAACAAGTCTATTTCAGAAATGCACTTGGCGTTCTGAAATAAGTGCAGGTTCTGGTCGATAAAAGGGATGGGTTTGGCATCGAATACCGTGACAGCATTTAAATTTCTAAAATCTACCCACATACGAAAAGATTGATCCGGCTTACGTACCATCACTATCGGGGAACAATAATCCGACGAGGTGGGTTCAATTATTCCTAATTTAAGGAGATTCTCAACTTCTTAGCTAAAGGCCTTGCGAAGGTGGATTAGAAGGGTTTAATCCTAATTGGCTCCATCGTTGTAAGAGAGACGTCATGCTCAAATTGTGTAGAGCATCCTGGAGACTCGGAGATTAGGTCTGGGTATTCCTTCAGCAACAAGATAATCTGAGACGTCTACATGGAACTGAGGTGAGGATTCACGTCGACTGCGGTGGCCAGGTCTTCATGGGGAAAAGGGGAGGAAGGCAGATCAGGCAAATGATAATCTTTATCCGACTCGACTCATATTGCTTGAACAATATCTAATGGGTGCCAGGGAAGGATGCTTTCATTGTTCTTTATTCGTAGAAGACCACAATATTGTTAACACAAGATCGATAGAGATATCTTTCAACATGTTGATTTGGACCAACTTATTGCTAGATGACGACTGAATGACAAAATCTACCGGTCTTCTAGCTTCTATGACCGGGAACGGTCGTTTCCATTGGGATAGGAGTTTGTTGTTGTCAGTGTAGAGTAAAAGCAGAACTTCATCGCCTCGTCTCAATTTTCGTGCCTTAGATTTAATATCAAAATACGTTCGATACTTCTCTGAATTAAACTCGGAATTTTGCACGGCAATCACTGAGCATTATTTTAGCCTGTCACGCAAGTCTATAACATACGAGTAGGAGGTCCTTAGTTCCTCATCCAATCGAGAGTTTGTGAGGAGCTCTTTGAGAATGTTCAGTGGACCTCGGGCATTGCGACCATAGAGAAGCTCGAATGGGCAGAATCCCAGAGTTCGGTAGGGAATCTTCCTACAAGCAAATAAAGCTACTGATGGGTTGTGATGCTATTCCTCGGGCTGGTCGTGGCACAGCTTTTTAAGCACGCTTTTCAAGGTACCTTTTAACTTCTCGCATATACCTTTTGCAGCGGGGTGAGAGGGTGTGGTGAAAATGGGCCTAATGTGGAGCAACTTACTCACATGCTTTATTATTTCGGACGTAAATTGGCGGCTCCTGTCAGAGAGGACCTCTTTAGGGATCCAAACCCGTGAAAAAATAGAGATTAATGCCTCGGCACACGAGATGCTATCGATTTTTGTGAGCAGAATTTCTTCGGGGAACCGGGTGGCCCAATCGAAGATGGTGAGAACATAGGAGTTTTCTTCGGTGGAAGGGGGATGTAGCAGTCCAATAAGATCGATGGTATCCCTGCAAAATGGTTTTGATACAACTGGAGTCTGAAGAAGGGGGGCCGGTTGTACTCGTCCTTTGGCGGTGACCTTTTGACATATATCACAGGTTCTGGAAAACTCTGCGATTTCCTTGGCTGCACCAGGACAAAAAAATACTTAAATACGCGTTGCGAGGTCTTATTATGGCTGAAGTGTCCTTCATCACACCTTCTTGTGCTATTTGTAAAATCTTCGCAACGTAGGCCCTAGGCACATAAATGGCCTTGAACGGGGAGCCTACTAAATCCGGGTAAGTATGAAATAGCAAAGCATCTTCTATCACATACCTAACATTTCGGTCTCCAACAACCGATTCTATCTCTCCTCGTTTGGCCTTTTCCTATAAGGGTTGAAGGGAAAGGCAGTCTTTTGGGGCACTGATGAATTGGGCGTTATACAGTCCCTCGTAATTGGGGGTGCAAGGGGGCTTGAGAGGAGTGTAGGGAAGGCGTCTATATCAGCCTGAGTTCGGGTGACGACAGCTTGCCCCACAGCAGTTGGGCAGAGCTGCGCGCTCTGGCTTACTACCACTGCAAAAATATTAATCAAGGTAGCTACGACGTTGGTTCACCCTTTAAAATAGCGGCATTTGTCGTGACAACGGACCACTGGGAATTTATTAGCTCTTCCCAAGAAATCGTGTACGACAGCGAATTTCTAATGTTGCGCATCCCCTGGGGTAAGCAGCTTGGTAAGCACCTGATTGGATACTCTACATCCATTAATGGATCCGGACTCAAATTTGTGCCGACAAGAAGAACTATTATTAAAAATAAAGTTCACCTGGTTCTCCTGAGAGGTCGACGAAGATGGCAGAGGCGCAGGCGCGGTAGGCTGTTCGGCAATGAGAGTTGCGGAGACTTGGTGGACCTGTTGTCTAGGGGAAAAGCGAAAGCGGGAGTTTTGTGGACACTGAGATTTGTAGTGACCAGGCGTTCCGCAAGAGAAGCATACAATGGGGTTACTCCGGTAAGGGCTACTCAACGGAGCATTAAAAATGGGAGTTTCACCTCTTCATGCTTCTTATGTTGGTTACCTTCCGGGTTTAAAGGGGCCTGGGACTTTTACTATATGAGGGAGTTTTCTCGGTTGTGATTGTCCTTGGTTCTTAGGGGACGGAGGAATGTTCGTCTTTTGCTCTTTAAGGAGAGAACTGATGATTTGTGGTGTAGAGGTCCGCTTCTTTGAGGCACTCGTTAAAGGATAAGGCCCGCCTATCTTGCACAAATGCACGGATTTCCGTAAGGAGGGTGTGCATTAGCTGGTCCTTTTAAAAAAATCTAGCAGTGAGTCTTAGTCGCCACCAGCTTTAGCCGAGTCCAACCAAAGTGAAAGTTTTTCTTTATTATGAACCCGAACTGTCGATACGTCTGTCCTAGCCGATCGGAATTTTTCTCTGTAGCACTCGAGGTTTAAATTAATCGCGGATAAGAGTTCTGCTTCAAAATGTGAATAATCTATTGTAGCTTCTTTTGGGAGGGCAATGAAGCTTTCTCTTAGATGAGAATTGAGCAACGGGGGCAAGCGACCTACTCCTTTAGACTCAATGTCCCACCCATTGACTTCGAAGATCTTTTCGGAATGGGTTAAGTAAGTGCAAAAGTCCTCTTGATCGCCAAAAAGGGCAAGCTTTAATGTGGGGTCCTGAGGTTGATGACTTCTGGACCCGAAGGAACTGACTTCTACTTGATCTCTACCTAACTCACACTCGTGGTGACCAATTTTCTCCCTCTCTTCTCTCTCTCTTTATCTCTCTCTCTCTCTCTTAATTCTTCTTGTCATTGTTGTTCTTCTCTTTTTTCCTCACGTTTATTAATTGGTTCGTTCAGAACGTATTGGATCAATTTCTTGCCCGAAAGGCCCAAAACTTGTCCCTGTTAATGGAACATCTTAAATGAGGAGGAAGACATCTTGGATACGCTGTCGGATCCGCTGATTCACGAAAGAGCTTTACGACTTAACCCCAGATTATACGGCAGTAACAAATAATATACACAATAATATAAAAAATAAAGAAAATACAAATAGTTACTAAACTGGGTGAGATGTTGCCAGCAAGGGTTATCGAGTGTGGATTAACCCTTTTTATTTTGCATACTGACAATACAAAAAAAAATTAAAAGGACACGGATCAATTCATATTTCACCAACAAAAATAAAATGTCTTATTATTTGTTTTATCTAACCTTGGGTGCTTGGCAATTAGAAAATGGGAATTTAAAAATTGACGGGTTTGGAACAAACCGCACACCTAATGACACTAGAATTAAATATGATATAATATATATACTATATGTCGAGTGTATGGGGAATCGACCCTCTCCCTCCTCTCTCAGTTAAGACACGGGACGTTGACCTCAAAAGATCTGGGCCGTATAGGCCCCTTAGGTGAATCTCGTAACCACGCCCCCTCGCCCTCGTCCTTATGAAAAGCAGAACGGTTAAAACTGCAAGATCTCCAATACGAGTGTGTAATCTATTTCACCTCAAGTAGGAAATTGGAGACGTGATTTGCTCAAGCTCGAAGGCCCCTCAAGACCAGAAGTAAGACGGCCTTAGAAAAACCGTTGGAGTAAGAATTTTCCTGCGCCTGCCCACGTGCCCTACCCCCTCCTACCCCTACCGCAGTGATGTGATGAGGTATGAATACCAAATACTTGGGAAAAACAGGGTAGATTCGGTTAGTCATCAAGGCGACGAAGTTCCCGTTAAGAGCCTAGGCTACCAAAGAAGGGACTGAAAAGCAGCTCATACTCGAGCTAGTTCCTTGTTACCAAACCGAACTTTAAGTTAACTTGTCCAAGTTTAACTTATTCTCGTCATAGACCCCCCCCCCGCCTATCCTGGTGTACCACAAAGCCCTGAGAGAGTCCTCGCCCTTGAGGAATTTTGAAACGAAGAAGAAAAAGCTCCTCCTCGAGCCCGTTTCACGGTAGTCACACCGAACTCTAAGTGAACTTGGTTTAAGAACTAAGTTCAACTTATTCTCGTCAGAGAAACTGCCCCTCCTATTCTGGTGCATACTTAAGCACCGTGATAGTCCTCACCCTTGAAGAAGACCCCCCGAGTCACGTTTGGCCCACCATCTGCAACACTCGCCAAAGTCCCTTGTGGCTGTCAAGAAATTACGTCCGCAGACAACCATCTGCATCTGGCCGCGGCCCGCGTGAAAGAACCCACAGGACTCTTGAGGTGTCTGTGCACAGTGAATTCAAGGTCAGACTCAATTCCGTAGCAGGAGGGACGAACGTATTTAAACTGCCGTAGAGACAGTTAGCATATTTTTACATTGAAGTGAGTGGTGGGATAACCATCAGTATAATGTCAAGTAGGTCAGGTTAGAAAGCCCTATATGCAAATTATTGAAGTCCTTATTATGTATTAAAATTCGTAATATTTCGGTGATTCAGGTTTATTTTTGTTTCTGTATTATAATTAAAGTTTAGTTTGTTTTCACAATTTTTTTTATTCCTTCCTCGAATCGCTACATTGGTACAGGGAACCTTTAAAGTTTAAAAGGGGCAAGACCCTAGATAATAATAATCAAAACCAAATATAGCACTCTTAAAGAGGTATAACGTTAGTAAAGGAGTGTTCTTTTTTGTATTAGGTAAACAACACCTACGCACCGACTTCCTTCTATCACTAGGTCCGCCCTATACCACGCATCGAGAAATAGGCTGAGGGGTGGTTAGATTCTTTCCCCGCTCGTATATATATATATATATCCTATGATCACGAATGCAGAGGAGTTGTCGTACTACTTCTTAAACTCCGTTCGGCCCGTGCCCTTAATGAACACCAAACAAGAAAATATATACATATTTAAATAATGTGCTTTGAGAGATAAATCAATAAGTGAATCTTGGATAGTTCACTTGGCTTGTAAATAAATATTCATTATGTAAGTCCCTATACACTTGTAATGTTGGTAAGCTTCATGGTAAAGTTGGGGAATGTGAAAGGGAAGGGTTACCTTGGAACCTGATGTTCGGGTGGCGGTGGTGAGTGATGGTGGTGTGATAAGGGGTAGACACGATGAAGTAGCTTCTCCAAGGACCGACCTGATCCCACAATTCCGTCACGATTCTGCTGGAAGAAGGCGGTGACGCAAAATTTTGTTAAAGAGGCCCCCACGCTCGTTAACTTCGAGGAATCTTGGGTGCCTCTGTGAGGAGGGGGGCGAAGTAACCTATCGACGAGTACGGTCACGGAGAAAAGCTAAGATGTAGTTTTCTCGCTTAGGGAACTAGAGTGAAGCTGTTTGTAGCTTGGGATCTGACACGTGAGTACGAGCTTGTGTTCGCACTGACTTGCAAACCAACGGGATAAGGAGCCTCCCTAACTCTGACTGATCTCCTCTATGAAGACACGCTGCTTTGACGATTTAACACTACACAGAGATATATGGCAATTCCTGCCCGCCAGATGTTGTGCAATGCTCTACAACTGAGAGTTAAAAAAATTCATCCTTTCTACTCGAACCTCGGAGAGGTTCACATGGCTCCGGAAGTAGATTTGATATCAAGCAACTCCATTTCATCCTTTCTAAACTTCCTGGAACCACTGGAAGCCAAGATGGGCTCTCATCTATCAATAATCTGTCGAGGAAGGAACTTGGTGGTTAGCTGAAATGGCCGCCGGTTTCTTCCGGCGGGAGACCATCAGATATCAGGCCGAAAGGGGAAGGAAGCGTTGATAACCGGCCCGCCCCGAAGGGAGGTGGGGAAACGTTGGTGCAGTATTCTAATATCCTACAATATAAATATATATATATATATATATATATATATATATATATATATATATATATATATTGGTGTAGATAGGTTGCAGTCTTCCTTGAAGGAAAATTTTGTTGAAGACCGTAGTGTATTACGTCTTAGTTAATTTCGTTTGGCAACTTTCGATTCTTTTGAGTGTCTTTTTTATTCCATCTTGTAGATGGTAGATCACTTGTCCTTTATTCATCTCTCTTTTAAATGAATGGGTTTGGTAAAAAAACAAACTAAATTGCTGAACTTTCCATCTTATTTGATCAACTTAGTAGCGTCTTGATATATTATTTCATCTTTTACCAATAAATGTGCAGTCAAAATCAGAGTAAATGAAAGAAAACGATTTTTAGAGAAAACGAGCAAATCCGAAGAGTGGAATTTTTAAAAACTTAACTGAGCTATTCCAGTTTAACGCTTGACTATTGGTGGCCGGCTTCTCTTCGTTTATTATTATGGCTTCTAAGATGTTCAGCTTAGCTTTATTTCGCTTTTTTCTTGTAATTACGGTGTTGTCACCTAGAATATTTCTCGTTAGATTGATTTAATATGCTCTCTCCATATTATTTTTAGGCCCTCCGCATTGCAGATGCATCGTTAGCTCTGATCGTTGGCCTCGCCACTGGTTTCTGTAAAGGATATAAGTTCTTTTTACTACTCTCATATTCATTTCATCGCGACAGTCCTTGAAGTAAAGGGACATTTTGATGAAGCAATCAATTAGATTTATTTTTAAAATTTGTTGCTATCATTGCTAAATTAATATGAATACTAAATTTTATAGGCATATTTCAAAATATTGTTTATGCTTTCTTAGTTTGAATCAAATTAAATGACATATTTGCTATATTTAGTAAAAAAATTATTTAAAAAAGACATGAATACTGGACAAGTGATCCACCATCGATAATATGGAATAAAAAAGAGAGTTAGAAGAAAAGAAACTTGCCAAAGGAAATTAATTAGGCAAAATACACAATGGTCTTCAACAAAATTTCCATTCAAGAAAGACTGCTCCTCAACTACACTAATATATATAGAAAAAAAAAAAAAAAAAAAAAAATATATATATATATATATATATATATATATATATATATATATATATATATATATATAATTGTGTGCTATATGAGTTATGATTGGGGAAGGAATTAATGCTTTGCAACACCGTGTTAAGTACTATTATGGGATTATATAAATGCATTTTCAGCTCAGTGCTGTCATTTTCCTGTTTCCGCGTTCTCTGGAAAAGAGCACATTAATTTTCAGTCCGTCAAACAAGGAACCGAGAGCAACGAACCAACCTCAAGTTTCTGGTAGCACGGGAGATTCAGACACTTACATGACTTCGAAAAACACAAGATCTTAAAAGATGGATGCGAGGATGTGAAAGACGATCAGATGATTGAAAGGGTTAAAACGAACAGAAGAACTAAGGCCTACGTTGAACGCGTGAAGCAGATGATGCGTGGCAATCGTCAGTTGACTGTTCGACTAATGGCAAATGAGCTGTTAATGAACTGCAACAGCGAAAATTTGTCTATCTGGATGAGTTGCGCAAAGATATTGCCGAGCAATGCCCAGATGGAGCCGTTTATATTGACATTCTCGTGCGTCTCAAAACCATAGAAGCCTTGGTAAGGACACTCATCACCTGTAGTGGATCATGGATTTTCAAGTAAGGCCAGGAGACCAATCGCCCGAGCTTACAGTGGAAGACTCTTCAGTGACCAGGGGGGAAGAATGTAAGACATTCAAATGTCAAAGTCAAACTCATTTTGATCTCATTTTTGGGGCGTTAGGGGCATCGTTCACATTAAGTTTGGTGGGCAAACAAAGGTGAGAGTTTTGATAAAACAACTCATAATTTTTTCGCAACGCGTTCCTTAACCCTTTTTAGAAGCTCACCGATATGACTAGTTAAACATCTATCTCTAGAAGACTAACTACAAAATCCATCTTTTGAAGTAGGCGTTTACTTTAACATAAAATGAGAACTGAATATTGTATTCCTACGGCTCATCGACCGTCAAATTATATGATAAATGAACAATAACGTCCATGACAATGAGGTTAGAGAAATGAAGTAGTAAAATTCATTAATCCGGTATAAATTCTCTTGAATTTCCTCATCTCTCTTTCGGAACGCCACCCATACAACTCGGCAACCACCCATTTCTTTAAAAATAAAAGTTAAGGACCCATTTCTAGCTTGTTAAGGACTTTTTATTATTAGCCTTATCTAACCAATTGTCAGTAACGTTATTATTCACAAATATATATATATATATATATATATATATATATATATATATATATATATATATATATATATATATATATATATATACATTCTGTTGACGATTTGTCCGTTTTATCCATAGTTGAAACCGACAATATAAATAACATCTTGTATATCAGTTAAAATATATTGGAGTATAAGTTTCCCATAATTTCGAAGCGTGATATTTCCAAAGGAGTTTTCTAGCCCTTACACAGATACACACACTCACACGTGTAAGTAGGCACAGGTATTGGATAAGCTCTCGTATGAAAGTTTGATTCTATATCATTAATTAGATTTCTTAATTTTGGTAACCTTCAACAGGTGTATGAATTGACCAACTTATTTGTTCGCATAGAATTTTGTTAAAGCATTTTGAATGTGCATAGATTTAAGTTATAAATAGAATGATGTTTCTTGCTGAACGCTGAGGTTTGTGAACTTATTACATGCTGATTTAAGACTCAAACTCATTAAAGTGTATCACTCTATCGATTCTCTACACTTTTCTAATCCCCATCCTTCGCCACAAAACCATCATGAGTTCGACTCGGCCTTTTCAGACTGTCGTGACCCTCTTTCTTGCAAACTTACATCTGTAAACACTTTTATTTTAAATAAAAACTACGAATGTTCCTTTCTTCCCGCCCTCTCGCACTCAACGGGTATTCACTGGCTTCCTGAACGCCTTCAGGGGACTATGGCTTAGTTGGTGAAATTCAGTATTTCGGGAGATTTTTGACCCAATCAGTTGCTAGTAATCCAAGTATGGATCCTGGACACTTCTTACCCTGAAAAATCATATACTGCCATCTCATATTAGAACTAGTCATAGCCAGACAATTTATATTTAGATATCTAATACCTAAAGCCTCTCTTTCACTGCCTAAGCCTAACCAAACCGGGCACATACGCTTCCTTTTTTCTCTAAAACTAACTAACACACAATCTTTAAATTCATTCTATTTAATTGCATTTTTTTATTATGGTATGAGATGTCCTAGTTATTTAATATATTAGAAATTAGTTGCGCATCTTGATCTCTCATATGCCTTTTACTCTATCGACCAAGTTAAAAAGCAGTCAAGGGTCTATGATACGACTCTAAACTAAATCAGATCTTACATCGACCCTCGAACCAAATCAACTTAATTTGACATTTTTTTTTCCCAAGGTTTTCCTAGCCCTTAAGTTGTACCACAGGACACCATTCTCAACCTAGTTCACTTTTGAATCTATCATCTACCACTGGATTCTTTCTTAGAGCTTTTCGTCGGTTAATTTCAACTATAATACGACAACACATTTTTCTTTCCCTATTGTCCTCTTTCTTTGCCGCTCTGCTTTTACCAACCTTCGAATCATAGACATAGCATTTGCAAACCTGCTCTGACGAATTTTTTTAGGCTGAACTATTTAAAAATAGAGCGTCTATATTGATACTAGCATCATGCACGAAAGGTACCTTAGCTTGATCTCTTTACTTATGTAAACCTCTTTAGTTTCTCTAACTACTCAGATTCGGTTCCATATCCTATGGTTTACAAAATCATCGATATGTTTTTTTTCATCAATTTCTCCAGATTTGTCCACTCATCCATTGCAGAAGATTTATATTGCTATCCAACTGTTAGTCTCATATCCATTGGATTCCTGCAATTCCTTTTCTCTCGTCTGCTAAGCTGTACGCTCCATTTTACCGGGTATTTCAAAAGTCTTGTTACAATCATTACCACTTTTTCCACAGAGGAATCAATGATAGCTTTGATGCATTTAGACATGAATATATTTTTTAACAAGTAAATATGACTTTAAGTTTGTACAATTAATTAAAATGGCCGCCTTCGGTGGCGATCACGCGCTCCAGGCAAGACTTGAATGCCATGCACACGTTGCGGACGAAGTCGTTCCTCATACTGGCCAACACGCGTTTGACGGAGGATTTAAGCTCGTTGATATGGTTGTTGCAGACGTCGGAGGCATTCCGCGCGACAAGAGTCCACACGTGGTAGTCGATGGGAGTGAGCAAATCCACTCTTCCACGGTCTTAATCATGTGAGCGTAGCAGAGTCCTGCGGAAAGAAATAATCCGCCGTTTTCGTGATCTTTCTTACCCAATGCAGGACCCTCGTGGCAAACATATCCGAGTAAAAGGGTGCGGTGAGCATATAATGGTCGGGAACCACACCGGCTTCATTTTCACGATAGTTGAAGCCACGACGCCGAACATGATCAGGGAGGCCGGGTGCTTGGTCGTAGAGTCGTAGTGCATCTCTGAAACGTCCTGGTCGAAACTACTCACGCGGTCGTTCTGTTTGTTGTGGACCGGATTGATCGTGAAGATTTATTTCTTTAGAACAAATGAGAATTCGATTACCACAACTCCCCCAGTCGTTGAGAAGAGAACAACAGCTCTCCCGACGTTGTTCTCGCATGTTGTGCAGAGGAACTTTCACCTATGATCTTGCCACCCTCTCCTTGAAGGTCATGGATACGGTGGATACCGTGATGTTATTCTTCTTTTCGAACCCAGTCATTTCAAGCTTAGTGGCCCTTTAGAGGGCGTTTTTCTTAGCCAAACGGTTAACAACCTGACATCTACCTAAACTAGGTAGATCTTTGTAGTCTTCACCATATCATGTTCTCTCTGCGACTCTGTGGACGGTCATCCGACTGACGGTGAACCACATGGCGATGTCGGACTTGTCGCGGCTCGGAATAGAAAGTTTAAATATTAAAATTGGCACCAATTGAAACTAATCATGAACAAAGGTATTGATGTTTATTTATTTTTTAGGATATTTAAGTAATAAATTTTTTAGTCGACGACCTTTTATCTCATATATATTTTTGTAATTCTAACTCTGATTCTTACAGCGTTATAAAAAAGCTGCCTTCTTAGTTTACCAATTTACAGCACTTTACTTCTAAGTAGCGTAATTAGAAAGTCGCCTTGCCTAATTAGACTTTTAGGAAGATACTCTATCTCCCTAAAATATCGTTAACTTTCCATGGAATTTTATAAGACCTTCTAGACAGCATCTCAGTTTGAGAGCAATGTATTATTATGTACTTTATCAAAAGTTTGATTAATTCTAAATGTCCTTTCATAGTTCTGGTAAGGAGTCATAAAAATAAATTGTACTCTTTAAAGAAAGTCTTTCTCTCCTAATATTGTTTACTTTCTGGTGCACGGCTTACCATGCCTGCGCTCGATTTCTAGGCTTAGTTTTTCTTTTTCGAAGAGCGGCTTTCTTCCTTAAATAATGAGGACGGGTTAGGGTGTAATGTAAAACTTTATTAGGGGATACCTATCAATCTATGCTGACAACACCGCACTCAATTCATCTTAAACATTTCCAGTACATCTTTTCATTCCATACAATAAGTTAAAAGTTATTTTAATTGGTAACGTGTTACACTAAGTTGATAGGATCACACTTGAATATAAATGTCCTCATTGAGATAATTAAAATAGGGGCCTCTTTATTAAGTGGCCAATGGTCTCAGTACAGCTCCCATTTTACTTGTAATCATGGAAATAGTACAAATAATAAACGGAGTGAGATAGAAACCTATTGCCACAAATATTTATATCAGTAGCTAAATAGGCTTTTGGGACTCTGAGGCCTGCTGGTAATATCTTTTAAGTTACTAATCCTTGATTACTTTGGCCAAAGGAAGCAAATTGAAACAAAATCCCACCGACTTCAGAAAAGTCTAATTAAATAAAGTTGTATGCAGCCTTTTACTAGATAGAATCTGATATATCAATCTTTTCTTTGTATTTTTCTAATTAACATTTATACGAATTAAAGAAGTTAATGTACCTGCAAGTCTCTTTACAGTTATTTCTACAGCGCTGTTAGTTTTCGATACGCCAGATTTTGCAAAGTTCTGATAGAAGAGATTTCTGCTTGTAGAATCTTACTCTTTCCTTTTCTCCTCTTTATAATGACTTGTAAATAAAGTCCTGAGCAATGATCAAGCGTGGATCGCAGATCCAAGTTTAGGGATTCTTGGGATGGAGACGCACCTCCAATTCCAGACCCGTTTATTTTTATCTTTCTTTTTTTAAGCCATACCTGAATTCTGCTATTTAGAAAGCCTTATGTATTAGTATAGAATATATATAAAACATTTTATTTTAGCTGTTGCGATCGAATGCATCTGATATGATACATGTCTAAAATAAAGGTAAATCGCAAATTATTTCTATTAAATTCAGTAATATACATTCGCTGACGTCCCCAAACTAAAATAAACTCCAATTCATAATTTTCTGATGTGCGGAAAAATTAGTATCTGAGAGAGTTACAGGTCACTGCTCTATGAGTTTCTAGTTACTATTAAAAAATATTATCTATGTTGTGTAAGATAACCATTATTAATCATTAGTGCCCTGTTTTCATCCCTACTGGAAAGGATGAATTAAGGCTAATCCTCCTCAAATCTTATTAATGGATCCGTCACTGGCCATGGGCCTCTTGTATCTTTGCCTAAATCTTAAGTGGTTCGATAGGATCCTATTTCTAACCACTTATATGCCTAATTGTCAAACCATTTTTTTTTACTCTTAAATAATTGCCATTCATTAGAAAATTTAAATTTCTAGATTTTATTGATGGAAATGATTTTTTTTAGAGAATTTTTATTCTTTGATTTCATTCTTTTTATGTAAATTAATAAATAATGTAGTCATTAGAGACTCCTTCCGTCAAATATAAATACATAAACTTACTATGAATTAGTTTTTTAAATGAAAAATCTACATTTATCACGCTCAAGACTTGTTATTTTCATTTGACATTCCTGAGTTAGTGTAAAAATTTGTATTCCCGTAATTGAAAAATTTGGATTTGATATTTACAGAAAGCAATGACATGATCAATGACATGTTCGTCCTAGGGTATCTGACAGGTATCAGAGGCTCTTTGCTATAAATATTCCCCAAATTAAAGTTATTTTGATGAATATCTTCTAGTTAACACGTCGTATGCGATTATCGAGGGTGATTAAAAAAATATTTGTTCACCTAGTGCTGGGAATGTCGCCTTTATTATTTGGCACTCAAATGGGTACGATATAAGGTCTAATTTGTGGTCAATGTGTTATATATTTTCTTGTAGTGATCGAAAAGCCATTTTCTTTGCAAGTTTTAAAAATTATATGCGCCATATCTATATTCATTACGGATCTTGTTCTCGTTCAGCAGAGTTACGCGAAATCATGGTCCTTAGCCCTTCATGACAGTTTACCTTTCAAATATTCTCAGAGAACGACTACGTAAACTTTATCTTCTTAATTTCAAATAAGAGTAATAATAATGATAGTACTATTGCTCATCGAGAAATATTCCAGTGGTCAGTGCCACATTCTTTTCTTTTTCTTTCTTTCAACAATGAATCGCAAATGGAAACTCGCGGCACCTTTGATCCAGTACATAAAACGGAAGGCTTGCTGTCAGATATGATTAATATACTCAAGTTATAACTTTACGATCAATATTTTGAAAGAGTAGAGTTTGAATAATGATGAAAGGCAAAACTTATACTATATATTTAGATTTTTCGATATATCGGCTGGTCCAAACAAACGTTACCAATTTTGAAATTTTTATATCTTGGTGATAAATACTGGAATACGCTTGAAGCAAATATTAATCGCAAATTAATGTTCCATTTAAATATAATAAAGCCATGAGTGACATTATGTAGTTAACGCTATAAATACTAAAATATAGTGTTAAATATGGGGTTTCGATATATGAGGGGAGGAGATATTGCAATTTTTCCTTTATTTATATTGAATTTTTTTAACATTTAATATGGATTTGAAAGAAAGCGATACGCACATTATGAAACACTAATAGCAGAAAAGCAAATGTCTTGAAGAACTACTGTAAACGTATTGTAATTTGGATTTAAAAAAAAATACTGTTGCCTTTTTATGTAGAAAATTTCGCGAAACAGAAATTATCAAGCGACGTCTCGCTAGCAGCACGCCCAAGTCAACCAGATCTGTAGAAAATTTAAGATTTTTAAAGAATTTGTTTGAGGTGATAAAGATAAATTAGATAGAAGTAAAATATATGAAGTTATCTGTTGTTTAACCTTCTTCCTTAAAAAGAATAATCAAGAACGATCTACATTTAAATAATTATAAGAGGTTGAGCTTTACAGCTGTATCGGATTAACAAGTAAATGAGTGGGTAAGTAAAAGTATTTTGATGTAAGTTATATGGGATTTGATGAAAAATAATTGTCTGTTGACACGTGTAGGAAAAATGTGATCGTGTTCGGTCCCTAACTCCAAATGCACTTGTGAATGAGAACCTTCGTTTTGTATCTTTAATGCTCTTTTTGACTGCAATATTTAAGCATAAAATAACAAAATTGTTTTATCATTAGAAATATGTAAATTAATTCATAATACTCCAATGATTTTATTTTTCCTCAAGTCCTAACTGAATTAAATGAAATTACAAACAGTTTTTCTCTTTGAAAAATTACTCACCTTCTCACAATGACCATGAAATATTATCATACTTCAGAGGACATACTCATAGCTTTATCGAACTAGAGAGCGGGTGACCTAGTAGTATTGATCTTAATCTCTTGTCTTCGGCGTGTGGGAAGCATTAGAAGACAATTGTATCGTTGTAATGAAAGTAAATACTGTAACGCATCTTCGAGACCGAATTATAGCAGATTAGGGAAAGTTTTCCACAAGTCTCTGTTGCAAGGTATACTATTCGGTAAATGTCCAGGCTGCAATTGTTCATTGATCAGGACTGAGGTCATATTAAATTTGTTGGTTTCTAATAAAATTAAACCTCTTTTCGGAATTACATATTAAAATTACATAAATTATGTTATATATGAAAAATAAGGAAATAATTAGTCACAAAATAATATTCAAATATACGTTTATGAAATATAAAAAGAATGCTAAATATAATAAATGTGAAATACAATTTATAAATAAAACGACAATGTTTGAGGGTTAGCTAAATATATTTGCTAAATTGCTAAATTACAGAAAAGTATATTTATAGGGTAAACATTTACATTTTTACGGATAATATTTATACATGCCGCCACAATATCCATCTTGATGAGGAAGTATTACGAAGGAGTTTTTAATTTTAAATGACGACCTTATCTAGAAGTTGGCTGCATTTAATCGCTGTCAACGTACGCAGGCTTTATTCAGTAAAGAAAAACAGTTAAAGGTTTACCATCTTTTTGAATGGTTATGGTCGTTTCGCCCATGGAAAGAACTTTTAATGGGCTAGGTTAAGGAACAACCAAATGTTTGCAAACAGTATCAATTTGGACAAAGATGCTTTGCGAGCTCTGAAAGTCTTTTAAAACGAATTGCTTAGGTGAAGCTACGTGGCGAATTACAGTAGGCTGAAAAGAATCAATTGGGTTCCGGAGTTGGGAGACGATTGCTTCAGCATCGTGTGACGAAGTGAATTTGGTGAAGGTGACCAGGTAAGCGAAGAGGAGCACCGTATATTGCTTCTGCAAGTTTATACTGCATATCTTCTTTGAAAGGTGAGCGAAGACAAAGAATGATGAGAGGCAACTTTGCTGTCCAGTTTGGAGCATCCTCGTGATACATCAGAGCGCTCTTCATCTGTCAATGGATGCGCTCAACCAAGCCATTCGCCTGTGGTTGGCAGTCCTTTTTATAAATGCTACTGGAGCCAAAGGTTTTGGTAAACTGCCGGAATTAACTGGCTTCGAAATAAGACCTTTGTCCGTCCTATTGGTTGTTGGAGCTGAGGCTGGAAATCCATCTGTTGACAAAAGTGGGAGCGGTAAGCGGTAATAGTGGCCGAGATGCCCATCATTGCAAAGGCTTAAGATCACCTGGTAATTATTCGACACAAGTTATGAGGGAACTGCAGTTGCATGAAGTGCCCAATGGCCAGACGATGTCCAGGCGGACACAGTCAAGTCGAGCATGAGGGGCCAAAAACATTGCCCGGTGGCAAATGCACGTGCCGAGAAAACCTCGCACTTCTGAATTGAGAACAACAGTGAGTCCACTGAGGGAATGGCTTGTTCATTACGACTAAATGTAAGACCGAGAGACCATTGTGAGAATTCAGTGTATGCCTGGAACTGAGAGGCCGTGAAAATTAGCAAAAACATCCTGACAAAGAATGGGAGGCAAATAAATTCTAATACAGTTGTTCGAAACATCACACAATAGGAGAAAACTGAACCCGGGATAAGTCACCAGTTTGAGGGAAAAGGAATGCTGAGACGGGTTATTAATGAGTGAACTCAGTTCTGCGCCATTAGCTTGTTCTTTCTGAAGAAGCTTCTGATCAAATTGAGGACGGTCGACATGAGCATTCACTCCTCTGGAAAGGGAATCGGATGCTACGTTGTCAGTATTGTGGCGAAGGACATGGAGAGAATGTTGTGCATAATTTAAGTGGAAGATGAAGGTCAAGGGTACTGACTGATCCGATAGGATGTGAAATTCCCTCACTTCGACGAAGTGACGCAAATTGCAGATGCTAAGATAAATGGCGAGAAGTCCTCTGTCAAAGGCACTGTACCTTGCTCAGCAGGTTGTAGACTCTTAGCTGCAAGATTTCGTCCATGGCGAAATCGTATGCATCCTTCATTATACATAATTCAACATCAAGAACAAGATAATATAGGCGTGCAGGTTTCTGCGAAGACATTTTGCTTTCTCGAAGCCGGTAGTTACCAAATCAGTTCACTTACGGAACTTTTGATGCCTTTCTTCGCTGGTCGCATGAGGTCGTTTTAGAACGATTTATCCTGGACTTGTCATACTAGAAGATACAAGGGTCGTTACGAAATTAACGTCAACGAACCTAACACTAAACCAGGCCTTCTCAGCGGTTCCTTGCTGTCCTACGTACGGCTTGGCAACGACAAACTCCTGGATTTAGGGTAACACTAACTCTTCCAGGCATTTCTTCTAGCCACCTGAGAACATAAATGGTGCTTAAAGTGTCCATCGTACTCACCAACTCAAACACCATCACTTGGTCTTGGAACTTGGGATTCATGACTCTCGGCACATATTTGGGGGGATGCAGCAATCCAGCAGTTGTTCCTGGTGTTCACTACCTGGTCATGGTACAAATTGTTTCTCTAAGAAGAACCATTGCATATCATGCTTGAGGGGAAGCTAGAGTTTGTTCAGAAGCTTCACAACATGTCTTTCCATTCTACTTCACTTTCTGTAACAGAAACCTACCATTCTCTTATCTTATATAAGTACTAGAACGTGTCCTCATACACTAACTGCCTAATGCAGAATTCAGTCAGTGTCTCGTTATTTGCTATGGACCTCATTGACTTACTGGGATAGTTGCTAATGATAGCCTGGAACTCCGCGACGATTTTGGGGGTTAATTTTATATTAGAAAGACACTTAATGTGAGTTCTCCAAGTCTTTTTATCTTCCTTGTCAAAGAAGTCGGACTTATACAACTCTTTTATGATCCTGTTTATTAAATTGCCACACAAGCTCATGGACATATTCGCATTAAAGCTTTTGGCGTGAATCAGAGTCCCAAGCAGCACAGCGCTTCACCTTTTCGAAGTTTATTGTGGAAAAAATTCACCCATATTGTTGCTTCCTTCACCTAAGTTGCACCTTTGATTCTATTATGATAGGAAGGAGATATAACTGACGGTAGACAACATAACGCACTGAATTAAGAGTTACCTACTTCCACAAATTACCCACTGTACGCTATATAGAAGTGTTATCTCTGAATCTTTGGGGAAAGTAGTGTATTTTTATTAGATTCATGTTTAATTTTCCCTTCCTTTAGACTAATACAATTAATGGCTTTTGTAGAGGAACATTTTTTCATATATTTATTTGGGAGTGAGCAAATCCACTCTTCCACGGTCTTAATCATGTGGGCGTAGCAGAGTCCTGCGGAAAGAAATAATCCGCAGGACTCTGCTACGCCCACATGATTAAGACCGTGGAAGAGTGGATTTGCTCACTCCCATATGATGATATTTATTACAAATGAAATGCGCCATTAATTGAATGAGTATTTAATTACAAATCTGACCTCTTCATTTGCAAAGAAAAAATTACAAATACATATTGATGTTTTACAAATATATAATTCATATTAATTAGTGTTCATTTTATTACAAATATAATTTTCATATTAATTATGAAATATAGAACTGTAACAATAATTTATTGAGGGTTTGTTTTATCACAGCGCAACCAGCAATATTATTAATTCGGGTATTGAAGGAAAGTAATTTGATGATGGATAATATACAAAGATAGTTGTACCGTCAATTGGATTTAGTTTTCGACAAATAAATATATAACGTTATTATGAATTTAATGAAGGTTTTTCACAACTTTATTTTTCTTAGTAATTGGAATAGCATTTTGTGGCAAATATAACTGTAATATTAATGTATTAGAGATTTACTAGAAATATACCTGTAAATTAAGTGAAAGATGGTTTATTACAAACATAATTGTGATATTAAGTTGCTTAGGGAATTATTATAAATATAAATTACTATTATTTAGATCAAGTTTTTATAACAATTATATTTAAAATATTAATTCGGTGAGGGATTCAATACAAATATAATAGCAATATTAAATTGATCATGGTATTATTACATATATGTATACTTGTAATATTTATTTAACAAAGTTTTTAATATAAAATAACCCTTATGATAATTTGATGAATATTTTATCACAATCATTGCCACAATATTATTTAGATTAAGGTTTTATTGCAAATGAACTTTCCTATTAATTTAAAAGGGGTTTTATTACAAATCTAAATGAAATATAAATTTATGAGGTTTTTTACAAAATAACTTTATATTAAATTTAATAATGTTTAATTTGATTTGGGATAATTAGAAATATAACTAGATTTAAATTAATGAGGTTTTATTACAAACATTTGAAAATGGTGATATTTCGAATATACTCCTGACTGTAATTTCATTTGTGACGGTGATATTGGAAATAGAGAATTAATATTAATTATCTTAAACATTTTTTAAAAATATAACTGTAATATATTTTTGAATAGGATTTTATTACGAAGAGAAATTTTATAATAATTTGATGATAGCTTATCATAAATTTAACTATATTATTCATTTTGGACTGTTTTATTTCCCAAAAAACTCTAATAATAATTTTATGTGAGTTTTAGTACGAATACAACTGTAATATTAATTTTATGATGGTTATATTGAAAATATTTTAAAATTAACAGATAAGAGTTTTATTAATAACATAACTGTAGTTTTAATTTGTGAGAAAGCTATTAAAATATAATATTTAATTTTGGTTTATTTATGTTATATAACACATATAACTATAATATTATTTTGGAAACGTTTTTATTACAAACATAACTAATAGTAATTAAATGAGGGTTGTATTGCAAATATATCTCTAGTTGAAATTCAATGATTAATTTCCAAATATATCATTTTTTTACAATTATAACGACAATTAATTTAATGAGGGTTTTATATAAGTATAACATTAATATTATCAGGATTTATTAAAATATAAGTGTAATATTATTTTAATGAGTGTTATAATACAACTAAAACTGTAATATTAAATGGATAAGGTTTCTATCAAAAATAAACCTTTAATATTAATTTCGTATTAAGCTATGAGGCTTTTCTTACAAGATATCTTTAATACTAATTTTATGATGTTGAATTGCAGATATAACAACGCTGTTAATATCATGGGATTTTATTTCAAATATTACTAATAATAATTTTATCAGGTATTTATTACAAAAAATAATATAATATTAACTGGATAAGGGTTTTTATTTTGAATATAGTTTTAATATTAATTTGATCAGATTTATTACAAATATAACAAATAATAATATTTTATTAATTTGATGAGATTTGTTACAAATATAACAAATAATAATAAATTATGAGTTATTTATTCTCAAATATAACTAGAATATTATTTGGATGAGGGTTTTATTACAAATAAAACTTTCCTATTAATTTCTGATGGTTTATTTCAATTATATTTCTTCAAATATATCTGTAATATAATTGGTTGAAAGATTCTTTACGAATATATATATAATATAATTTTAATAAGGGATTTATTACAATAGAACTTTTATATAAGTGATTTTTTTTAATATAACTGTAATATTAATTATGTGATGGTTATCTTTATAAAATAAACATAATATTTATATGATCAAAGGTATATTTTAATCAAACTACTATATATTAGTTGACACTTTATAATAAATTAAAATTGTTGTATTGCAAAAATAAATTTAAAATTAGTTGGCTAAAGGTTTTATTACATGTATAACTGTAATTTACAGTTTGAGGGTGATATTACAGTGATAGATTTGATTTTAGGTTTACTTAGGTTTTATTACAAATAGAACTATAATATAAATATGAGTAGGGTTTTATTTCAAACTTAATGGTAATAATAATTTAATGATGTTTGGATTACAATAAAAAGTGACATTAATTTAATGAGAGTTAGGTGACAAATTTAACTGTAAAAATAAATGGACAACGGTTATATTGCAAATAATAATTAATATAATCCAAACTACTATATATTAGTTGAGAGTCTATAATAAATATAAATATAATATTAATTTGAGGATTGTTGGATTGCAAAAATAAATGTAAATTTAGTTGGATAAAGGTTTTATTAAGAGTATAAGTGTAATTTTAATTTTGAAGGTGATATAAGAACGGACAAGAGTAAGAAGAACACAAATACAAACAAACATAATATCGTAGGTCTACACTGAAAAATATTGCTGTGAAATTGGATGTAAACTACTCTAAATTTTACGGTAAAAGACAAATTCAGTGTTTTAATGTTCCCTCAAGGGTTAGTAAGTTTCTCCTACCTTCCTACGCATCGTGGATGAGATCATCTGGCCGGATACTGAAATGCATATAAAGATTAGTATGATAGTCACAGAAAGTCCTAAGGCAACTAAGGGCGAGTACTCGTTAAGGTGGGTGGGCAAGGTGACGTACATTATTGAACTCTTCTCTGTCTCAAAATAAGGAGTTGATTTAAAGTGCTGTCTTTTAATCCTGATATTTATTTAGGATCAAGCGGTCGTTCTCTATTTTTGTATTTCTAAAAACAGATTTCTTTCATAAACAATACCCATATAATACAAAGATTAAATTCTCTCCTCTCATTCGCCGTGATGAATGATGCTTCATTCAATTACCCTCAATTTGCATTCTCCAAATACTAATGATCCCCAACTTTGATTAAGTAATATCTCAGATGAGCCAAGGCTGGTTTACATTTAGGGGATTGTGTAATGAATTGCCTAAGTATTTTAGCTTTAAAGAGACCACTATTGAAAATTTGATTTTGGATTTGCAATTGGAGAGTAAATTGCCGCGCAGGGGCCCAACCTTTCTCCGATACGTGCGATAAATGATGTTCCGCAAATGCATTATTGTGATTGCCTGGAGATTTTGGCAGAATTTTAGGGGTGTAACAGCTTGATTTTAACAAGATGATCTAAGGGAATTCGTGTTCCTCCCAAAATGATTTTGAAGATTAATAGGTAGATATGGAGTAGATATTCTTTAAAGAATATACAAAGTAATGAATATAAATCTCTAAAAAGACGACCAAAATGTTTTGTTAGTTATATTTCGATGAGTTGAGCTTTTTCTAGGTTGTAAAACTAAATAACTTTTGGTTGTCAAGAAAAGGAATAAATTATATTTTTCTTATCTGCGATCGGGTCTGGAAGTAATGTTGTCCTTTTTATCTGTTGCCTAGTTTGTAATGCCAATTTGTTTGATTTTGTATTAATAAATGGTTCATTAAAACTTTATTTTTCTAAATCTTTGCTGAATTTTAATATCACAATTTCATGGCCTAATAAAAAACATTATAGCAGAGAAGCCACCTTTCTTCCAGACATGTATAGGTTGATGCAATTGTGTTGGATGATTTAAAGCAGTATGTTTGCTCTTATTATGTAACACAAAGCTGGTTATTCACAAGTTGTTGTGATATTCAATATTTGCGAGCTAATAGACTTTCGAAAAACTTCTTCTTCTGTATGATTAAGTAGATACATTTTGAACAAATAAATTGCCTGAACAACAAGCGCGCAAATGCACTAACAAAAAGTCATATATTTAGTAATATCAACCAACAACTAGAGGTATTATTGGCTTTTCAACCGCAAACTAACTTAAAGCTATAAAATAACCCATGGATATGGTCATTTCGTTACATTATATTCTTGGCTTCATTCCCAGGAACCTGCAAGTATTTCCTTGCTTTAAAACTCCGGGAATTTTGAAAGAAATCGCCAGAGTTAAAGACTGCCATGTTTGATCTTACCAACTTACTGTAACTGTTTATTGGCTATGTTTAAAAAGTAAACGAGAGTCTCTTACTCTTCATTTTCTCTGACAAGGTTTTACACACTCAATCTCGCATTTCCTCTAGCTTTTATGTTAGCCATAATCGTACTTTCTCCTCCTCGACAAAAAAAACATCTCTAAAGATTAAGCATCTTTTCTTGTATCCTCAAAAAATCTGTCCCTTCTTAGTAATTGTATCCAATTCTTTATCCTTAGTTGACCTGAGATAACTGTTCTTACTTCCTTACTATCTTTCAAAAATCTTTCTTCTGGTGTGAGCCCATATAATATCAACACCCGTTTATTTCTCTAGTCATCGAAAGGCTGGTGTCGATTCACGTTTGTAATCTTATGTTCTTTTGCATCATTGATAAGATTTTCTAGTATGGCTTCAAAGCAAGATACATCACTGAATAAGGCCTCCTTCATGTAAATGACCGCCCTTGTCGAGCGGTTTGAGCTGGTCTGACTAGTACTTGAGTGGTTTGCTTGTTCACGTTTGCCTTCACTGTTGTCCTCCAAGCTCTTCTCATTTTTCGTATTTTAACTTCTTGAAAGTTTCTCTTACCATGTTTAAATAGATTCACACTTCCTTAATGCAGTCAATCTGTTTTCATCGGGAGTGATATATATATATAGGATTGAGTAGGAACGTTCTGGTATTCGGCCAGTCTTTGTTATTCGTCCCCATCTTTTACCGAATTATTATATTCCGCTTGACATTCTTAATCGTTATACTTGATTTATATTTACATTCTTTTGCTGAAATCATTGGTCTACCTTTTGTTTCCCGAGCCTTTTCTGTTTTAGAGTAATAGAATCTACCCAGTTGATACTCTGATGATTACAACTTCAGATATTTTTCTCAATGAAAATATCAGGCCTTGTCTTAGTTCGTAGAGAGCCAACTATACATTGCACCATATAAAATGCTTACAATTATTATACATTGACAATTTCAACAATATATAACTATTAAGCTGATAGTGGCAAAAACCCATGGAAGAAAAGCTGTCTAGTAGTGCTTTAATTATGGCTGTAATATGTGTGAATGAGTTGCTATATGTTAGGTGATTAATTTTAATTGAGTTCGTTGATACATCTCGTAGAAAGAAACTAGGTTAGCTGTGGTTTGGGGGCATTCTATTCAAGGTAATTACAAGCACTGGTGTGGTTATCAGGAATATCACGATGCACTTTCAGTTAAGTTTTATTCCTCACAGCTCCATCATTTTCATCAATACTGGGAGGGAAAAAATAAAGTATTAGAGCAAAAACAAAAGTTCTGTACAAATTATAAATAAGTTTGGCATGACATAAGCGAAATAAGACATAGGTTACCAGAATGACTAAGAAACAAAACTTGCAAATCCTATATCTATAGTTTTTAGTATTTTTTAATTCAGGATCG
This sequence comes from Ceratothoa steindachneri, assembly GCA_963969495.1. NCBI lineage: Eukaryota > Metazoa > Arthropoda > Malacostraca > Isopoda > Cymothoidae > Ceratothoa > Ceratothoa steindachneri. The sequence goes on from OZ018322.1 coordinate 10,961,497, forward strand.
TTTCTAGCAGTTGCCAACTCTTAGAATGATGAAAAGTATCCATAACTGCAAGGAGAAGATTTCTCATTGCTTGCGTTGTATTTATTTTGAGAATGAGAGAAATAAGAGCTAGTAGAGGGATACGTCGCTTTGGAACTAAGGCAGGTTATTCCATATCCATTGAGGTAATTTGTTCATATCTGAGTCTAATTTACCTGGATGGTTACATATAGCAAACAGTGTGTTTTCCCCCACCTTAAATTTTATGTACTTACTAATAATGGCGTCCAAAAATAAATTAATCTCCTTATCATATGCCGTACTATGCAATTAGAATACTGTTGTTACTAAATCTTTGGCAATATATAGGAAACTAAATTAAGGCGGCTTTGAGAATGCCTGGCGTAAGAGGTGCCATTTCTCAAGAAAATGCAAGAAACCAAAGAAGAACACATAGCAAAATACTTGCAATGCCTAATACAACGAAATTATCCTGAATGATTCAAAAGACCAAATAAAAATATTTAATGAGTTTCGTCGTCCGGTGCAAAATATGGCAATGGTTTAGAGTGAATGGTATGCAATAGATGGAACGGTTTACTCCCTATCCTAATCAAACTAACGGTTACGATGCGATAGAAGTTAAGCCATATTAAATTTGCTTAATCAACTGAACGTGTTTCGATTCAGGTCCCCTATACGGTGGTGACTATTTGTTCCAGAGCCCCGAGGTTCGGATTCTATGTTAAACTCTTAATCCTCACTGAAAAAGAAAAGGCCTCAAGCAATTGCAGATCGGCGGTAAACCCATATTTTTCGTAGATCGATCAAAAGTTCAATGCAAAGATACCCCAGGGTTAACCTCTTTTTCGTACAAAGTAATTCCTTAGCAACAGCTTAATTATGTGAAGGTTGCCTTCGTTATCTTTGCTTGTACAGTAAAAAAAGGCGTGATCAGTCAATAGCCATGCCTCTATTTTTAGGAATAGTTAGACAATTTATTTCATAGAGAATTATAAGTGGCATATAATTAAAAAAACCTGAGAGAATGTATGTAGGAAAAATAGGTAGAATAATATTCTACTAGCTTAATTTACGAATCTAGAATGAAAATTGGGTTTTATTTCAATCTACTTTCAACTATATTGTCGCAATGCTAAATTTACTTCTATATTAAATTCACTCTAACTAGTCATTAGCAAAAAACATAGAGACTGCTTCAGATAATATTGCTTATTAGTGTAATACATGGGATGAGAAGGTGAACGCCAATTACATATACTAAAAATATCTGTGTAAATTGGTATTATCACTAATGAACAAATCTTATTGTTTCTAACTACAGTATATAAAAATAGTGGAAGCAGGTTTAGATTATATATTGGCTTTTTTCAAAGCATATTTTTAGGATTTCATCTGCTATACCTAGTAATGTTGTCTTCCTTGTATGTATATGTTTTAAAAATTCCCCCAAAATGGAATTTTATTTGTTTTTCTGGTTTGTTGTTAAATATTAATATCTAGCTATGTATATGAATCTGGTAGTATTCATATATCAGGTTGGAACGAAAGTAATGTCCTATTTTAGGATTTATGTATATTAGAAATGAAAAAAATTAGGACTATGGAAATATTTAATCATAAATTAAACCTCAATTGATTTATAGAACCTAATTTCAATCTGTCTATAAGTTTATAAATGCCACATGCAAAATAGTTCATGTTTTGAAGCGAAATTGGAATTCAACTGGTACTTAACTTCTTCTCTTGATCTCAACCTAGTACCATCCAAATGGTTCTGTAATCCACAAAACAAGTGATAACCAGAGGAAATAACGTGAAGAGAATATGGAGGATGAAGCAATATTTCCCAACTGAGCTTCTTTAAGATATCTTTACTCATTAGACCTGTGTGAGGACAGGCATTATCATGTTGGAGGATGTTTGTTTGATTGTTGTCTAAACGTTTGACGTGGCCAGTTCCTTCGGTGTTCAGATATTCTGCTTCCTCGACTCTTCCACGAACGGCGGCATTTAACGTTATGATAAAGGATCAACTTCTCACTACTAGCAACAGAAAATGGTACCTGATGGTTCCTGATGTTGCCTTAAAAGCATTAACTTAGAGCAGGCAACACGCTGTTGGTGATTTGCCTTTCAGTTTTCGTGTGGGACCAATTTTAAAATCACAGGAACCTTTCTAATCCTTTTGAGTTGGCGTAGGACTGTCTTATGGGTTGCAATAATTTTTTTTAGAGTTTCCTAGAAAATTTAGCTGGATTTGCTGTGACAGAGACTTCAAATTCTTCGGAATCAAGTATTTTCGGATGAACTTCTTTTGGCCCCACTTTTAGACGGAAATCTCGACTTCGGTAACGGGAAAAACACCCCTTAAAACTTCCGTCATTTAATGGATCATCCCCTAAGCCCAACTGCACTTAATATTTGTTGCCGCTTGACATTGACACCTGTATGAAGCTTATGTAGTAAAACATGTCTAATATGATGTTTAGATAGGAGGACAGTGGTGAATACCCAAGAAGATTATGAACATATTTTTATAATATAAAAAAAGGTATAAATTGCTGATTGTAGCATTCCTAAACGATAACCATAGGCACTAAATCAATAAATACCATCTAAAACCGTATTAAAAAAAAAATTGACATTAATTTCTTCCAACCTGATACTTCAACTAATTTAAAAAAATAAGAGTTTGGTCCTAGATTTAAACTCTAAACCTCTCATATGATTGAATTATTGCGTCAGTGGGTGTTTTTTAATTTTATTTAACATTACATTTAGCTATGTGATCTAATATTGCTTACTTATTACGAGGGGCTGTCAATAAGTTTTGCTCTTCGGATATAAGGAAACGAGATATGAGAAAAAGTGTACTATTATTTTTCAAAATAATTATCCTTTACTTCAATGAACCGGCGCCACTTGTCCCTGAGGCTTCGAATTCCCGACAACCAGAAATCACCCGACTGCTGTTCAATCCCCTCCTTGAGCTGGCGAATAAAAAGTAGTCGCTGGGGGTTAGATCTGAACTGTAGGGAGGATGGTCGAGCGCCTCGAATCCGCACTCGCGCAGGGCAGCTTGTGCAAATCTGGCCTTGTGAACTTTGAAGACGTTGAAGTTGATCATGGGGGGTGAGGTTTCTAGGGACCCAACGGGCAAAGACCTTGGTTATGGCCAAATTGTGGATAATGATGTTGATAACACTTCCATGTGATATTCCAAGTTCTCGCTCGATTTCTTTGACCTTCACCCGTCGATTTTTGAGGATCATCCTCTCCACATGGGCCACATTGTCCTCGTTGGTTACGTCTAAAGGGCGTCCTGGACGGGGTTCATCTTCAAGGGACTCACGACCATGGCGGAACTCCCTATTACAGCGAGCAATGGTTGCATAGGAAGGGGCGGTGTCGGTGTACACTGCAACCATTCGTTCATGGATCTCTTTTGCATTCTTGCCTTCCTTGGTCGAAAATTTGATCACTGCGCAGTGCCCAACCTTCTCCATTGTTGAAAAATTTGTGACTGACGATCTGCGATCAGCTACTGCTTCTTAAATAGACAAGGCAGGAGCGCGTGGCTGCCGGTCCTGACTTGTCTTAACTTCCCGTAACCCCCCACAAACAGCCATCCTCCATCTTCTGTTTTGCCCTACTGATTCGCAAAACTTATTGAGCGCCCCTCGTATATGCTGTACCATTGACAATAAGTTTCAGTTGTTTCATTTCAGCTTTGGTTTACTAAATTTGACGATAAGGTGAGTTTATTTAATCGTCATAGAAAGTTATTCATGCAGGTTTAACAATTTTTAATCATGTATTTTGATTGAGGTTGTTTTAACTCTAAGTGTAATTTAATTTACCTTTCATTATCATTTAACTTTAGTTTCAATTTGTTGTGTAACTGTGTCAGCAGTTAACCATTAGGACAGGCAGCTAATAATGCAGTACCGTTTAAGATTTGTAACCCTGAGCTTCTGTGGGAGTCCAACCAAGTAAACATTCGTTTAAAAGGTTAAACGTTTCAAACATTTAACCTTATAAATGTGAAGACAAACTTTCCGCTCTGTATTAATCTCTTTCGTAAATAGGAAGATGGACTTGCCGCTTAGTATTCTTTCTTTTGTAAATGGAAAGTTAAACTCCCCATTATGCAGTACTATATCTTGTAAATAAAGGAACGAAAATTCCAGTGTACTTGGTCGGTGAAGGAGACTTCCGAAACCGTTGTATCCTGTGCCAAGTAGTGAGGTAAAGAGAAATATTTTTGACCTTTTTGGAGGACAAATCATGCGAGTCACATCCAGCGACATTATTGAGTCGATGCTACTTGGAAGCTTCTGTTATTCTCCTTGTAAAACCTCGTAGGGAAAAGTTCACGGCATTGAAGTCGCTTTCCCAAACCTTTACCTTCTTTGCCGAGAATACACTTTCAGTTTCGTGTGCTGGATCCGAGCTCTGATTGAGTGCTTAAAAATTCGGAAAATGGATTTGTGAACTTATTTTCAAAAACGTTTTAAGGGTTTTCAACCTTTTAAATCTATTATTGCGCTGATTGGACAATTATTACAGTACTTATGTCTAAAAGCTGATTGGGCCATTGGTTAACGCTAAGCCTGTTATTCCAGAAATAAACATAAATATGACAATTAAATGTATCTCAATCGCAATTGGTTGAATTTTTGTAGTATTATTAGTAGAGGAAATGACTATTTATATAGTTCTACTTTTGTGGAAAGGACAGTCACAAAAAGTTAGCATTATTATTCCAGAAGAAAAGTTGTCATTATTGTTTGCCATTTCGAAGCTTATTCCAGCTATTTGCATAGGAATAAAGAATCCAGCTCTCTCTCTCTTTCTCTCTCTCTCTCTTTCTCTCTCTCTCTCTATATATATATATATATTTATTCCTTTATCCTAAAGGAAGCTCGCTGATCACTTAACCAGCCAAGAAAACTACAAAAGAGAGAATTCGTTACCCAGACCCTATACTTCTACGTATGTTTAAGGTAGGGAAGATAAAGTATTTGATAAGCACCATTTGGTTATGGGGTAAGTACTGATAAGCTTTTAATGGATACTGTGTAAGAACTGCTTGGTAGATGTTTGAAGCAGGCTGATATCTTTTATGTGCTCAATGGGTAAGAGCCGGGTAACCAGGAACTTTGTAGATCGTACCGAGAATACCGGCTAAGTACCGGATAGATACAAATGAGTGCTGCATGGATAATTGGTAAAGAGAAACTAGGTATAAAATATTACCGAGCCAAAGTAGCAAACGCGTGAGAGGTGCTACCGGGTATGTACTGATGCTCACTGCTCAACAAACAAGTAGAAAGAGGTATCGCTTCCGGTGGAGGGTAAAGTTAGCCCGGGAATTATTTGGTTTTGGCTCTAACATCATAACTATTTGGCCAATTCTAACGGAATTTTAAATCCCTATGTTGTTTTACATTCACTTTCGACTGGTATAATTGCCAAAGTCCTCCCGAGGTTAGCTGGGTAATTATGTGGCAATAACATCATAATTATTCAGCCGATTCTCAGGAAATTTGAAACCCTTATGTTGTTTTACATTCTCTTTCGAATAATATAATTGCCAAGGTCTTCCCAAGGTTAGCCCCGCAATTATATTCGTTTAAGCTATAACATTCTAACTATGAGTCTATTATAGCGGCATTTTAAACCCGTATGTAGTTTTACATTCTCTTTCGACTGGCATAATTGCCAAAGTCCCAGGGGTTTAGCCGGGGAAATATTCTGCAATAACTTCGTAATTATTCAGCTGATTCTAAGGAAATTTGAAACCCTTATGTTGTTTTAGCTTTTCTTTATATAATATAATTGACAAGGTCCTCCCAAGGTTAGCCTGGAGAATTATTTTTGTTTTAGCTATAACATCAAAATCAATTGGCCGATTCTAACGAAATCTGAAACTCGTATGTTCTTTTAAATTCCCTTTTGAATGGTATATTTGCCAAAGTCCTGCCGAGGTTAGCCAGGGAACTTTTTGGCAATAATTTCCTAACTATTTAGTTGTTTCTAAGAAAATTTTAAACCTTTATGTTCCTCTAGATTCTCTTTCGAATGATATAATTGCCAAGGTACTCCCAAGGTTAGTCCGGGAATTATTCACAATCATCAAGTTCGTAATGTAATAAATCAGAATAATTGAGAGCAACGACTTTGGTAAGCAGACCTTGTTTTCCTGCACACCAATTTTGAAGGTGTTGTTTAATAAATAAATACTTTCTCTCCCGCACACCTTATTAATTTTGTGAGAGAAACGAACAAGTCCTGCAGGGCTTCAGAAAATCCCAAAACGTGTTTTTGCTAATAATAATTAGAATAATAGTATAAATAATAATAATTGTAATTTTTATAATTTAGACGTTTCAAATATTATGCTTTAATATCGTACAACTGTACCACTTTATAACATACCCTTTCAATAAAGAATTGCTCTCAGCACATTAACAAACATTGCAATACCAATTCAAGGACTAAAGAGACTTATATCCCCTTTTCTTACATTTGACTTAATTTTTAAAAACCTGCACAAATATAATGCACACCTTCTGTTTTTAAAACAAAAATCTGAAATATATTAAAACCGCACAAATATTTCATAGAGAAACATCAATTCACCAAAAGCAGAGTTCTCGTTTATAGTGCACGCGTAGTTCCCTTTCCCCAATCCCCATTCGCGCTACCTATTAATAATGTCAAGTTAAAGTGTATCGTGATAAAGCTGGTAATTATCTGCCTTTGTTCAATGGTTTTTGCAGTCATGGTAGCTTTACTTCAATAATATTAATAGATTGGGCTATAAATATGTAGAGTATTTTGGTACCTTACTTGAGCTGTCCATTACCCTATTTCACTTTATTTAGATTTATACCAATGGTAATATTGATATAGTCGTTCTAGTTTTAGTTTAACTTATAACTTTAATGACTCTGTTGCTCAATGATAAGTAAAATATGGATTCGATTCGAGCAAAGTAGTTGTTTTGGAGTAATATAATTTGAAAGTCATAGCTGGCAAGAGAGGAGTCAGCTGGTGCAAAGGCAAGCAAGTTGAGATCGGCAGAATTGCGTCTCTTTCAAGCGCCAACATCTGCAGAAGAGTTGTACCTCAAGCGCCAAGGTTTGGAATGTTCCGAAAAGTTGGTTCTTTTACAGCTTCATACATTTTTATTCTCATCATTCTTGTCTCGAACTATTTTCTTCGGTTTAAGCTCTTAGATTTAACTAACAAAATATCATCGTCATTATGAGTGTGAGCAAAAGATCTAGAAGAACAAGAGAGCGAGAAAAAAAAGGCCATCGCTTCTGAAGCGTTCAGAGAGATGTTAGTGGAGATGATGGAACTAAAGTAGATGTAATTATCTACTAATTTTATTAAGTAATTAGTGGTGGTATGTTGGGTGCACCACCCGCGGCGTCTTGGTGTATTTAAGGCTCATTGTAAAACAAATTTCAGTAGTAAAAGAGTTAAATATTTTTCAGTCATAAAATATGTTTAATGGAAAAAAGTTGGATTGGTAAGTCTTTTACTAATCTTATGGGAAAGTGAAATAAATACCAATGTTATTGCAAAAAAGATGCCTGGGTTTTATTAAAAAAAAGAACGAGACGTAGTAAAGAACTATAGGAAAAAATAAGTAATTTATGAGCAAGGTCAAAAATACTTGTATGCTGACCATTAGAAGAAAGTAAACGTTGCAGTGTTTTCAGTTACCAAAAAAGGCAGGAATCAGAAGTAAATTATATGAGCATTGGGAATATAAAGCCTTTAGGATTGTTGATCAATATATACAGAAATTAGAATATACGTATACTAAGGCAATCTTGTCACTCATAATCGCATTAAGGATAAAAACAAAAACAGAGTAATAAAATTCATGAAGTGCAGGAAGTGTATTGAAATTAAAGCCTAGCTGTTTTTTTATATGAAATCTGAAATATAAGAGTTCTGATAATTTTATTTCCATATAGCCAAAGAATTCCACTAAAGGCTTTTTACTGCCCTGAGTCCTAGAAAATAAACATTGTTCTGAAAACCATAAACCAACAACAAATTGTTAGGAGATATGTACTGGAAACCTTCTAAGTTTTAGCAAAAACCGTTGGTAACCGAAAGACCAAAGGTCTGCCTGCAAAGCGCTAGTGCCTCCCGTTAGGATGAATGGCCAGGCCGTTGCTCTTGTCTTTATATAACATTGCAGAATGATGAAAGACTTTTCGTAATTTTGCGAAGTTCTGACATGTAGACACAAAAGTGGTCGTGCTTTACCTAGGTAAATAGGAGATAGAAATTAAGTAAACATTTATCCAAGTAGTTGGTAATATTACTAGTTAAAATCTATGTTATAGTAATTATCACTGATGTTAATATTTACTGACTAAGATATTTCGTATTCACACGACTAGAACATGTTCTCTTTTAAGAGCAATTTGATTTGGCAGCATAAGAAGAAATTGCATTAAAACTTTTACCCATGCCTATTTCCTGTCTATTTATCGTAGATTTTCTTTATTCTACTGAATAAAATACTTTGTTGTTTGCTTTAATTTCACACTAATTAATAAATATAGTCTCTTTAGAATGGTTTAATGAATCATTTTTGAGTGCCTATGGTTGTTTTCGTTGTCACTAATACGCTAAATAGGAAAATATTCACTAGGAAAAAGAGTATGGCTGGCGCGACTGCATGTATGAGTGGGACATGCGAGCGAATTTATCAGGCTATTTGCTGGAGAGGGTGTATTTTATGAATGCCACTCAAACACCAGAGATATGTGGAGTAAGTATCAAAATTCATATAATTAATTACCCCATGCATTCAAATTTGACTACTCTCCGCTAAGGAATAGACTCAGTATAGCCAATTTTACCCAAGAGCCCATATTTGGCAGCAAGCAGCTGCTGTGATATTTTTTTTAATGCGATCTTTTTTACCAGAAAAAAATCCTTCTTTATCAATCTAACTTTTCAGGTATTTTATTTGATTTTATGTTCGGGTATTGTTTATATAACTTGGATGATGAGAAAGGATGTCTTTGCATGTCTAGTACTGGCTGAAATCGAGGCGAAGGGTTTAGGTTGTTTATTTAATTTAGGTAATTATACCACGCAGCCATTTATAGGGATGTCAGAGATTATCTGATTAGGCAACGGATTTAACGGTAAGAAACGACTGACAATCGCTGCGAGACAAAAACACCAAGACCAGCTTTTCCGTGGGGGTGGCAGTAAATGGAAAGTTGTATCACTTTCTTTAGCCACTAACTACCGAGCAAAGAATCCTTCATGAACCAAATGGAGGTCTGCCTTTTTAAGTCTGGGGTGTTTGGAAATGGGCCGATTATAAGGTGTAGGGATTTAGGAGTAATAGGATCAAGGTGCGAAACAGGGTGAGAGGTAAAATGATAGCAGTATTAGGATGGGCTGAGTGTGTGACGAACTAGAATACAGATGAAGGTGCTTGCGCGCATGCGTTCGACTAAGCGCGACGTCAATATGCAGCTAGCTGCCTACGCAGTGATATTTTTGTGTTTATTCTGTGATCGAACTCGTGTCTCTATATGGTATCTTAAGGCATCTTTTTTGGCGATGTGGAATAAGATTCATTGGTGAGAGTGGTACGCCTGAGAAGCGAGGAGCGCTTAACGGCACTGTTTAAATTACCAACATTTTTATTGACAAGCATAGATATATATATATATATATATATATATATATATATATATATATATATATATATATATATATATATATATATATATATCTATATATATATAGATATATATATATATATATATATATATATATATATATATATATATATATATATATATATATATTTATATATATATATATATATATGTTGTCCATGAACCGTATCTTTAACCAATCAGGCATTAATGGTGGCAGTATTTGTTTTAAAGAACCCATCTAGCGACTTCCTACTAAGGCAATAGTTCCCGTAATCACGTTACAGCTTAATACTAGGCTAGATTAAAAAGAAACAAGAAAAAATACTGGTAGTGGCAGGTCTGCTGTATATATTGAATATAAAGTGGGGCTGAGACACCTCCTTCCTTATCTGTGATTTAATCGCAAGGAATTCTCTTCATATCACTTTTTTATGGAGATTTTAGAGTACGAGTATATATTGCATTCCTCTGACTCCGACTTTCTCGAAGGCTTTCTCTACATCTCTTGGGACAAACTATATTTACTTTTTCTCTGAATTTTGCTGTTGCTACTTTTCATTACTATGCGAAAGAGCGCTTGCATTCTCTTCTTGTCCAGATTCAAACTGGTAATCATTATATGGATTATTTTCTTCAATCTAGTTGTCTAGTCTTCTGTTGAGGTTTTAGTTTTACTACTTTGTCGAGGTGCCTATGTGATTTACCTGATTTCGCAACGAAAATTACTTTGGCTAGTTTGTAGCCATTGGGGAGTAGGCTTTGTTTAGGCACACGTTATAGATTTATTAAATGTTTCTATGATGTTATCGGGTGTCTCGTTAAGATTTCTGCTGGCAGTTTCCACAGGAAATAAAAAGAAAGGATAGGAGGAAATAAGAGAAAAATAAATTTGCCGAGCAACCTTTCACCAAACATCCTCTTCGCTATCCCCAGTACCCATTTGGGCTCCGGCAGGATGGGTGGAGAAGACAGAATACAAGTTTTCCATGTCTAGAGTCGGAGGTTTCTGACCGTATCGTGTGGATGATAGTGTAAAAAGTAGAAAGAAGTTAAGGTTTGCAAGTGAAGGCTTGGTTGCTTGGGAGGAATGCTAATCTCTATAAGCTTAATCGAATAAAATAGTTTTGAAAATTGTTAGTGTGAGAGAGTTAGTGCCTTTGTATCAGGCTAGCATTTTTATAACATGTATCTGTATTTGCGAGGAAATGCCATCGAAGGACGACCGTGAGAGGAAGCCCCTTGGAGATACCCTTCTATACTTTCTAGCCCAGCGTCAAAATATTAGAAAGTCGAGGAAAAATCCGCCACTTGCTTAATCATCTGTCCGAGCTGCGTTTGTTTTCACACGCCGATCGTCCTTTACCCTTCCCTGCGATAACGCCATGCGCGGCCATATTAACTCTACCCCTATAATGCGAGGCGAGTTTGATCTTTTGGAGCGACGCATTATCATGAATTATTCTTGCTTAAACTGGCGCCAAGGACCTTTTGGGGACCGCAAGGCCTTGAGGCATCTAGCAGAGCAGCCACCCGGGTATTTAACCTGAAGCTCACCATTTCTCGAGAAGATTAAAAACCCGCCGTTCACTTCGTTCAGACTGCTGTGTCTTTCCTGGACCCCCCGTAACTCGTCATCGTACGTCGTTGAAGATCTAGTCAGGAAATCTACCTTCGTTAAGCTTTAGCCCCTGTTCAGAGGAAGGCTATCGAACCCCCTTCTTCCCAAAGAGTTGTGCGGCCCTCTCATCTTTACTAACCCTTCAAGATTCCCTTATTTCAAGAAGTATCTTCTTGAAGATGCGCCGGTATCTTCCACCCCCCTCCAATTCGCCCGCGCTTGAAGGTAAAGCGATCGTGTATGGTCATCCCCAGATTACCTCGTTAATCTTCAATTAATTCATTTAACTACCATAAGTAATTTGTTCCTCCTTTTGTATGTATATATATATATATATATATATATATATATATATATATATATATATATATATATATATAAAATTTCTCCTGTTTGCATATATATTGAAATTAAATTTGGGGGTATTGTCTTTATATATCCTTTGAACAGCAACTTGGCAAGCCATTAACCTAAACCCGGCCAACCGTAATTCGCACTCTTTATTTATCGCCCAGACATAATTCAAGGGGCCTGTTGCCAGGTGTCTGCGTGTAATTGTGTAAGTCTCTGAGCGCCGAGCTAGTGTATACAGGTATAGCTCGACAGTATTATATTTGTGTTGTTTTTAGGTGTTCAAACTTTTATGTTACTTCTTTCTACTTCTTGGTTTGCATTCTCTCCCAGAATTTTTCTTTCTTTTTTATGTGCCGATATCATGCGTTGTATTAATGTAATTAATAAAATAGGCTAATTAAACTTACCCATAAACTTACCCATCCCTGAGGACTATCTGTGCCGTGACTTCTTTCGTTTCCTATTGATTTTTCTAAAAATTTATTGGCTTATTCCTATATAACTTTCGTGAGTGTTTTTAATTCAGCTTCTCTGAGAGTGTCACGTTGATTATACATATCTCCCCTTCTTGTTTTGGTGATACGCAAAAAGCTTTGTTCTCTATCTTCTGTAGTTTTTATAACGTTGGATTTTGAGATGATATACATTGGAATTAACGAGTACAGCATCGCGGATTGTCTCAGTTCTCAATTTCTGTTACTTTTTCTAAATTTTGCCGTTGCTAAAACTTGTCACTTATAGACTTTGGTCTCGTTGTGTGTCGATTTTGCTAAGATTTTTTATAAACATGTGATTCATCTTAAATTTCTTCCTCTTTCTATTATTTTTTTAATTTCCTTTCATACTCGTTATCTCCCTTATCTCTCTTTCCGCAAATCTCGCATGTAAATTGCCGTTCCTATAAAAGCATACGACGTTATGCGTGATGTCGTCGGCGAATTATAAATTGACACATCCTTCATATTTTACGAACTTGCTGAATGCATATCATTCCCATCACATAGTCACAGAGCTGTTTTTAGATTTTTTTATTCATTTTGATTTCTTAGAATTTGTGCTGCGTTCTTCTTATCCGAACATTGTCAAAAACTTTTTATAAGTACCTGCAAATTATATCAACACTGCTCTTTCGCCTTAATCTAAACTGGTACTTTCTTAGAAGAGCATTGGTCTACAGGTGTTTACTCAGTTGTTGGTTTATAATCATCTCAAATACTTTCTTGATGAAATCAAGTATAAAGATTGGCCTGCAGCTCTCTACTTGCGTTGGCGGCTTTTCTGTTAGGGAATAAATTTCACTTTGGCGAGGTTTTTGATAATTTACATAGGGTGTGTTTAGGAACGCATTTAGGACATACGATATTTCCTCAAAAATTGATGTTAGGCGCGCCTTAATATTTAGTTTGGTAAAACCAAATCTTTCTGGTGCGTTATAATGAAAAAGTAAAATTGATGACTATGGTTCTTTGTAATCATTCAATCTATAATCTGGTGGTTATCTCTAATTGCATAGACAATAGTAAGAATGCGTTCTATTGATTTCTTTGATAAGAGAATCTATGATATGATGCTTGAAATCGAAGTCAAACTTTTTTAGCTCTGCGTTTGTGTTGATGATCCTTTGCCCGTCTTTACTAAAAATCCATTTAATCTGGTCCTCGTCTTCTATATTCTTTCCTCCTGCGTCTTTTAATTTTATTTATCTATTTCCTGAATTTTTTCTATTGACTTCTTCGATAAGCGGATCTATGAGTTCATGCTTGAAATCGATTTCAAACTTCTTTTCCTCTGTGCTTGTGTCGATGATCCTTTGTCCATCTTCTCTAAAAATCCATTTAATCCGGTTCTCGTATTTTAATCTTTTCTCCGGTGTCATTTACTTTTAGTTTCTATTTCCTGATTTTTTTTTTTTTTTGTTGACTTTTCTAGTATTTTAGTAGTCAATTCTCGTCTTTCCTCCGTCTGTTTAGTGCGATGCTTTTGTTGTGACTTATCTTATCTCTTCTGATATTTTTCTAATTTATTTTCTTTTTAATCATTTCTGGCGACCGTTAGACTATTGCTTCTTTACCTGCCACTTACATCGAACTCCTTATTTTTTCTAATTCTTTATTTTACTCTTTTGATGTTGTTTCTTGTAGTATTTTGGGTATGTGTGTGTAGTATTTTTCTGTATTTCTCCCAGTCAGCTCTATGCTATACTTTTCTTATCTTTCTCAAAAACTGTATTAGTTGATGGTTTCTATGAAGAGTGTAGCTCTGTGGTCGGTTCAAAGATTGTCTTTCGGCTGCATGTAGTATTGATTGGGAGGTAATTATTACCTAGGAAGACACCGGTTTCGAAGCTGTATTGCCTGTTACCTAAGTTGAGTAAGCAGGATCCAGTCAATAGAAGAATTTTATTGCAAATAGAATGTCCAGGTGGGTACCAACTCTATTTCTTGGTCTTTATCCTTCGCTTTGTCATGGGCATTATTAATGCCAATGAATGTAACTGGGTTTCTTTTGTTGAAGATGAGTGTGGGTTTGGTGCCCGGAAAATGATTCATTCTGGGAGGTTTATATGCCATTGGTTAACTCCATTTTTATTTATATAGCGATGTTCGTTTTGTTTAATTCTTCTTGAGTTATGTGGTCGATATCTTTCTTCATCGCATGTGGTAGGATTTTCATTCGCTGGTCAGAATATCTATTGGACGCTGGTTGATTTCTAATTATATTGCCATACGGTTTTTTTATGATATTTCTGTTGGTCCATGTGGTAGTTAAAAGGGAGGCTAAAGATTTTCATAATTATATCTGTTTATGTTATTGTCTTTCTAGTGATAAATGTTGGGGAGTTCAGGCATATTCCTTGGCAAATTCTGCGTGCTAACTTAGTGTTAAAATGTCTTCCCTTTGCGCTTGTTCCTGTGTAATACGATTCTTTGCAATATGTGTAAAGAACGCCCATTTAAATGACTGTTAGTCTCTTATTAAATATATGTGTGAAATTAGCTATTGTTTAACTGTTTCTTTTTACTTTTGTTATAGGGTTGAAATTACTATATTGCTAAGTTCTATCCATATTACGCTTGAAAGGTAAGCTTTTTTTAGTTCTTGTTTGGTTCTGCAGTCTAGATTCGTCTATGGGTATTGCAGCTTCTCAAATACTCCTCTCTTGGGATTCTAGATGTTACATTGTATTATATTTTGGTTTTCTCTCGATTAGATTTATTCTATGTTCAGATATGAGTATTATGGCAGTGTCTATTCTTATTTTGATTTTTCCGTATGAAATATTTTAATTTTCCTGTTTCTCATGTGTTTTTCTTCATTTTCTTTATTGTTAAGGCAGTAATTGTTTATATATTTCAACTTTGTTTACTTTGTAATTTTCGTTAGTTGCCGCCAACCTCCTACACAAAGAGGTTGAGGGGACTGGTAATGTTTCGTATTGTATGATTTTTCTTCTTCTGGTTTTAAGTCCGACTCATTCTCGTATTTACCTCATTTGATTCCTTTGAGCTTTCTTCGGTTTCGATTTTGTCACTTTGTTTGTTTCATTTAAATTTTCTTCCGAATCATAATCATTCGAGATCAAAGCACAGATTTATTCGAAGTAAGATATAACCATTTCCGAAAAAAAATTATTCCGTTTTCTCTTTTCTGCAGGTATGTTGGATATTTATATATATATATATATATATATATATATATATATATATATATATATATATATATATATAATAATTCAAAATTACATGACGCCTGATATATAGATGTATTTAAATGCCCAAGGAAATGGAAATTGGTGACACAACCCGGAAAAACGCTAAGGAGAATATTACGTGTACCAATGAAAGTTAAGAAGGAAAATGGGCCATGTAGAGAACGGAAAGATAGGGAAAACTATTTTACCCGTTATATGAAAATAAATAAAGAAGTTGAATTTGAACCTCTGTCATTAAGTGATCATCGCTTATACGACAACGGCGCTTATCGCCAGAGCTACCATATAAGCGATGAGCGCTTGATGACACATTCAAATTCAATTTCTTTTTTTATTTTCATATAATGGCTAAAATAGTTTGCCCTATCTTTTCCTTCTCTACATCTCCCATTTTCCTTCTTAAGGTTTGATTAGTACATGTAATATTCTCTTTATGGTTTTTCTGGGTTGTGTCACCAATTTCCATTTCCTTAGGTCTTTAAATATATATATATATATATATATATATATATTAGGTGAAACAAAAAGAACACGTCCTGACATCTAAATTGACCTATACAATTATTTATTTACGGTTTACTTCAGCAAATATCAACTTTCTTATTGGTAATCAATTTGTAATCGTACCATACTAATTCCATTAAAATTAATCTATTAAAATTTATAATATATTGAACAACAGAGAATGGTGAAATAAAAGTACGACAATAGGTAATGAGTAAAACAAAACCTCAACACACCCTATTCATATTTTACATTGTAACAGGACGGTGCAACACCTCCTAAAAGGCCTTTCACACAAAGGTATCTGCAAAAGAATGCGATCATCTTGATTGGTAACAATGACTGGCTCCACCAATCGCCAGATTTTAATCCCATCGACATTGGATTTGGAAATTTATTCATAGATTTTAAAGGTCGAATGCATGAGTTTACCGAAAGCGAATTAAAAGAAAAGATACTGAAGTGATTGGGTAAAAAAACAGAAAATATTAGAAAGTGCAACGTCATTAAAAAAATGGTTTCAACTACCCGCAAACGTAATGGCTTACATAAAATTAAAACATACTGATCAGATGTTAAATAAAAAATATGACGTGATTTTGCCAATAATAAAATTTTTATAGGAAATTACATACAATGTAATCAGAAACCGTTGTAAAACTTTTTGGCTAAATTAAAAATTAAATAAAGAAAGAAGAAAATAATTTAAATATATTTGCGTTTGATAATATCTGACATAACAAAAGGTTAGTCACGTTGGTTGTTTAAAATAAAATAAAAAATGACTAATTTTTATCTGGTAAGTTATATATATGAACAGGGTGTGTTGAGGTTTGGTTTTACTCATCACCAATTGTCGTACTTTTATTTCACCATTCTCTATTGTTAAAAAAAAAAATATATATATATATATATATATATATATATATATATATATATATATATATATATATATATATATATATATATATATATATAGATATATATATATATATTTATATATATATATATATATATATATATATATATATATATATATATATATATATATATATATACATATATATATATATATATATATATATATATATATATATATATATATATATATATATATATATATATATATATATATAAATTGATACAAGAACTGAAGGGTGTATCTTTGAGAGATAAAAGATATAGTGAGAAAAAGTGAGTGTATCTGTGAAAGATAGGCAGTTATAATGAAAGCTGATTGAGAGCAAACAAGAGAAGAATACTATAATTGACAGAGGAAGTTAGATATAGTAAGAGAAAAACTTAGAGGGAGAAATAGTGAGAGTGACAAAAGGTGGGTGAAAAATTGGTTAGGAGAGAACTTGTGGGATAAGAAATGATATGGAGGGAAACTGAGAGAAAGGAAGTGAAGGAGAATGAAATTGATATAAAGAGAGTGAGAATGAAAACGTTTAAAAAGAAAAGTGAGAGAAAGACTAAATGAGGGAAATTAAATTGACAGAATTAAAATATTACAGAAACTAAGAGAAAAAAAGGAAGACAAGGAAATTAGTGCAGATAAACCTGATTAATTGAGAGAGAAACTGATAGAAGGGAAACCCAAAGAGAGATGAAGTGAAAGTGGGAATATAAGAGAATATCAGAGAAAGACAAGGTCAGATGCAGAAAAATAAATAGAAAATTAATAAGAAAATGAGGCACAGTGGAAGAGAAAAAATAGTGAGAGAAAGAGAGTGATTCAAAGGTAGAGTGAAAAATATGAAAGAGCTGGGGAGATATAGAAAGTGTTCACAACGAAAAGTGAGAGAGAGAAAGAGATAAAGTGAGAAAGGGAAAGTAAGATGGGGAAAACCCAAGTTAGAAAGATGGAGAGGAAGCAATAGAGGGTGCGAGAGACATGGAAAAAAGAGAATAAGAGAGAAAAAAGAATGAGATAGAAAGGTAGAGTTTGTGAGAGAAAGAGAGAAAGATTAAGATTAATCGCGAAAGCGAGATTATTTATGAGTTTGGAAGAGCAAGATATTAGAGATTTATTACAATAATAAAGTGTCTACACTTCAGAAAGAGAAATTCAGTGATAGAATGTGTGAAAGAGGTAGTGATATATAGAGATAATGAGAATAAAAGTTTCCAAAAGAAAGTTTACGAAAAAAATGAAGATATAGAATTTAAAGAGAAAGTGAAGGAAATTCAAATTGACAAAGTTTACGCAAGAAACAAAGTGAGACAAAGATATGTAAGACAAAATTAAACAAAAAAAAGGTGGGAGTAAATTAGAATGGGAGATAGAGAAAGTCAGATGAGATAAATTAAGAGAAAAGGAAACTGATCGAAACTTTGAGAGAGAAAGGAAGTGGCAGAAAGATAGATAAAATATAGGACAGTGAAAGTGAAAATAACATGAAGTGAGATAGTCAAAGATGGATTTTAATAGCAAGAGAGAGAGAAAATGTGACGGAGCGAAAGTGAGATAAAGACGTAGTGAGATGAAGTCGGAGGGAGAAAATGAGTCATTGAAAGAAATAATGGGAGGCAAAACATTTATGAGTGCAGAAAGATACCCTTTTTGTTCACTTCTTTGCATTGCTTAGCACGTTGCTGGAAGCCACGTGGTTAGCCAGACCCCACGCGGCTGAGATTCAAATGGCAAAGCTCTCCCAGATGGGCCCCTCCTTGCACCATCGCACGATCCAAGTAGAGTGTGGAGAATATCCCCTACGCGGTCGTAAATTTCAGTCTCAGCTACCCACTGGGAATTCTCCAAAGTGGGGGTTATTCCCCATCTCTAGCATTAACAGACTGCATATTTAAACCCATCAGCGGCCTTGGAACAGTAGTAAAGGACAAGGTCCCCTCGCAAAAAGACATCCTTCGTCCCAAGGCGGTGTTTTTGTGTGTACCCAACCGAAGACTGGACAATCTCTCCTCGGTAAGGCATCCACGGTCAAACAGAAGCCTCTGCCCCCTTGTCTTCTGAAGCAGCTGTGCCGGATTACTCCTTCAAGGCCTAGAAGCACCCAGACCCGTCGAAGTTACACTGAGGTATCCATACCTCTTGCTAGAATCACCAAGGATTCCAGCTACCCCTCGAACCCCAGCTAAGGTTAGAACTTACGCCTTCACAGCAATACAAGGTTTTTGCCGACCATACCCTTCTTTCCAACTCTTCTACTGACGATGATACCTATTTTGAAGATGCCGACAAGGTCCTCTCTCAGATCCCCTACTCCCCATCAAGCCTCTTTGAAGTCGCTGTTGCCTTCCGAACCGTAAGCTTCCCTATTTCCACTTTAATCTTGTGAGCCCATTTGGATCTGGTTAGGTAGCTCGAAACTAATTAATAGAAATTAGACTTTCTCACCGGTAACGATAAATCATTATCCAACCTTTAATTTTCCTCTATATCATTTTGACCATTTTTAATTTGTAAATAAAATTTATATTTTCTTATATTTATCTTTACTTAACCTGAACGTTACTCTCGGCCTCGTTATTCAAATCTCGCCAAGCTCGGACTCGTCCTGATTAGGTAATCTTATTGACTCCGTGCCTCAACCTGACCTTTCTAATCCGCGCATCAACCTAGCGTTCAGTCATTGGACGGTTCGCTTTAATAGCCTGAACTCCCCTCCCCCTTCATACTTATAATAGATATTATATTATATAGTCGGCTTACCACGACCTTGATTAAGCATGACGTGAGAGATAGTGAGAGAGAACGCGAATTAGAAGCTGAATTGCAGAGAGAAAGTGAGATATAAAAAGTGAGCAAGTCAAAGTTCAAGAGAGAAATTAAGATAGAAAAATTGTGTTCTATAAGAAGATAGAAAAGGGTAAGAGAGAGGGGGTATATATGAGTCAGAGAGAAAGTGATTGTGAGACATAGTAAAAGAAAGAAAAGTGAAAGGCAAAAAATGATAGAAATGATTGAGAGACAAATCATGATAGATGAAGTTTAGTGAGATACATTTATTTAGACAGCGAGAAAGTGAGTGGGAGTAATTGAGAAGAGGCTAATGAGGATGAAAATGAAAGTGAAATCCCGAGAGAGAAAGATACATTTGCATTTTTTATTTTAAATATTCTCATGGTTCATTTGCACCTTAAGTTATCATGTTCTCTTCTCCAATTATGCATCACTATAATTCTTTACGTAAAGGGAATAATGCAACACGTAAATAATAATAATAAGGCATGTTAGGACAATCTTTGTCTCAGTCCATTGTGAGTTGAAATGGTTTGGAAGTGAGTTGTCTCATTACCACAAAGGAATGCGTCATCCTTTTAGAAAGGTTAATGGATGTCCAATTTTCCTTTCTAAGAAAAGATTTTAAATTGTATTCAGATTCCTTTACGGGCCAAGAAAAATGTTGTTGTTTCCACCAAATTTGGTGTCAAAGGGAGCTTAAATTATTTTTCAAGAGTCCTAGTTTATTCATGGATGCTTTTGCATCTAACCTCACAAACCCCCACATTCTAGAAGTAGCACTGTTTTCTTATTTCCGACTAATTTTGGATTGTATTACCTAACTAATTTACAAGAATATACACAAGTTTATGCAAAACACTTTCCAGTTCTCCCCCCCTCCCTTCATTACACTCAGATCCACGTCACTGATTTAATCCCCCTCCTGTTTAAAGTTTTCCTAATTAATGATTTCCTTTTCCTCCCTGTGGGCCTACTAAATACTCTGGCGATGAGAATAAATTATCTTAAAGGAGATTAAAATTCACATTCGAAGTCCTACGGCGACGAGTTATTATCTTAATTTTAAATCGAGGTGTGATTTAGGGACGACGTATAAAACAATATTTATCTATTTATATAAAATTGATGCCCTCTACTGAGATTTTTTAAAGACTTTAGGGACATCGGGATTTCTTCTTCAGAATGGTCCGAATAAAACTACGGCGTTGAATACATTTTTTTAACGCTAATTTCTCTTTGTGTGCTGATATCGGTCTGTATGTATTCATATATATTGAAATACTATAAGTTCTCTTGCGTTTTAATTACTTTTTGGCATGCAAATTGCATAAGATTAAACTTTATATCGTATTTAATCTTAAATACGGGTTAAATATATTACATAAGACTGGATAAATACTGTTTCAAGACCATTATCTATTATCTGATCAATCTGCTATAATACACGATAAGTTATAAATTATTGTTGACTATGAATTATCTTTCGTATACAATTTCCTATTTAAGTGGCCTCTGGCAATAGGAAATGAGAGAGATACACTGTGCACGAGAAAAACTGAAATTGATTAAATATCATTAGTTTTCCACAACTTTGAAAGTGTTAAGGTCTGAAATTTCATAAAATGATACCCTTTTGTGTTACTAACTCAGTAATAATAATCTTAATTATTTGTCAAATTAGGCCATAATTATTGGTAACACGAAAACACTAGGATATAGAACATTAAGAAGTTAAAAAGAATCATTCCCGAAGATGCTTGATCATGTTTAGCCGTCTAAGAGAGTCTAGTCAAATCTCTCGGGGTTGAAACAAGTAGAACAACTCTCTTGTGTTTTCTCCCCTCAAATATTTGTCTTGCTCAAACCCATCGAGAAAGATGAAGGATTTTTTTTTTAAATCTTCCAATACAATTGTTTCCTGTCCTCGGAGTGGAAATTCTTTGATTAAGATTGTTCCATTCATTGTCCCTCCCCAGCAGAGGAATATTATGTGCCCCAGCTTGATTTCAGGTATTGATACCGAGATGGTTTGGTAATAATATTTGACTGCGTGTATTTATATAGATGCTGAAACAGCCTGACGAATTATACACTCATTTCCAAAGCAAATAGTCGGCGAGTTGAAGTTTGGCCGAGTGAAAACGGCAGAACTAATGGACAGGAAGGAAAAGCCAGAGAATTGGAATGGACAGACGGGCTGAGAGGTAGAGTTTCTGACGGATTAGACTAGAAAGGAAGTCAAATTCAGAAAACGATAGAAATAATAAATCCAGGATAGATGAACAAATAAATTAAATGATTTAACAAGAAATAAAATCTGAAATAGGAAATAAGAATTAATATATTATAGTACTCAAAGTCCTTTCATTCTGTCATTGGAAAATTATGACGAAGTTGACGCTTTCATACAAACACAATAATAAACCAATATGTCATATTTAATGAAAAAGTATGTAATAATAGGAAAAAGTATAATCTACAAGTTGATGCAATGGTTCATTTTAAATCTAAATTTTTACTTATATAATTATAACATCTGAAGAGCTTAGTCAATAATGTTATAATATTGTCTTTAAAATAAAAGCTTTCGCTTGTGATGTGCACGAATAATGTTAAGCCGTTGAATATGGAAAAAGCTCAAAAGCTGCTGGAACGTATGTTAATTGCAACACTAGTGTATAGGTGCAATAATTGGGTATCGAATAAAAAGAAAGGAGTGAGAGTGAGAGAAGTGCGAATGAACAAATTGAAAGGGATGTAGCGGTTTGTGATCGTTAGAGAGAGAGAGAGAGAGAGAGAAACATATTGATATATACAAATGAGAGTGTATCATAATGGAGACTGAAATCAAGTTATAGGCACATGTCAGAGGAAAACATTAAGGTCGAATAGTGAGTAGAAAATATGAAGAGTAGTGTAACGAGAAGAAAGTTGAAAAGAGCAGTGTAATTTGATAATTTGCGAGTTATGTCGACTGTGAGAATGATAGGTAGAATAAATAATGAATAGTCAAGAGGTAGTCATGATGTTAAGAGAGATGTGAAAGAAGTTGTGACTGAGAAAGGTCTGAGGTTTAATCTGTAGGCATGAGGAATAAAAAAGTGAAAAAAATACATATATGAGAGTGAATGCGCTGGTATTCAAATATAATCTTGATTCAAATATTGTGGTTTACCATTTTATTTTACACACACACACACACACATGCATACATATACGAGTGGCGGTCAATAAGTTTTGCAATTCAGAGATAAGGGAACGAGATATTAGGAAAAGTGTTTGATTATTTTTCAATATAACTACCCTCGACTTCAATGCACTTGCGCCACTTGTCCCTGAGGCTTCGAATTTTCGACAACCAGAAATCTGCCGAATCCTGTTCAATCCAATCCTGTCCGGTGAGTTAGACATCTTCATCGAAACATAAACCGGCGTCCATGCAGTGCAGCCTTAGCCGGGGGGAATAAAAAGTAGTCGCTAGGGGCCAGATCTGGACTGTATGGGGGACGGTTGAGCTCCTCGAACCCGCGCTCGCGCAGGGTAGCTTGTGCAACTCTGGTCTTGTGGACTTTGATGACGTTAAGGGTAATCATGGGGCGTGAGGTTTCTAGGGACCCAACTGGCAGAGACCTTGGTCATGGCCTAATTGTCGTTGATGATGTTGATAACACTTTAATGTTATATTCCAATTTCTCGCTCGATTTCTTAGAACATCACCTGTTGATTTTTGAGGATCAGTCTCTCCACATGGGCCACATTGTCCTCGTTAGTCACGTCTGACGGGCGTCCTGGACGGGGGTCATCTTCAAGAGAGTCACGACCATAGCGGAACTCCCTATTCCAGCGAGCAATGGTTGCATAGGAAAGGGTGATGTCGGTGTACACTGCAACCATGCGTTCATGGATCTCTTTTGCATTCTTGCCTTCCTTGGTCAAAAATATTATCACTGCGCGGTGTTCAACCTTCTCTATTGTTGAAAAATTTGTTACTGAAGATCTGCGATCAGCTACTGCTTTTTAAATAGACGAGGCTGGAGCATGCAGCTGCAGGTCTTGTCTTGTTATAACTTGTACTAACGCCCCCACACACAGCCCTCCCGCTTCCTCTGTTTTGCCCTACCGATTCGCAAAGCTTATTGACTGCCCCTCGTATATATATATATATATATATATATATAAACACAGAACACAATGATGCCGTTAGACAGGTTTTTTATTGTCTAAAATTATCTGTTTAAATTTTAATATTAATCATTGAGGCTTTGCACATGTTGTCAAATAATTCTTTCCTCATGCTGGCCCACATGCGCTTAATTAAGGATTTAAGCTCGTCGACGTTGCTAGAGCGGACCTTGCAGGCTTTACTCTAGACATGCATTCACACGAATTGTAGTCGAGTTGATTGAGGTTGGGTGACTTCGGCTGCCTAAAGTCCTTTGAGAGGAAATTAATGTCTGACCTTAGACACGTTGGCACGATTTTGGCCGGGTGTGCAGGGGCACCGTCCACTCAAAAGATGTCATCTGCCTTCTTCGTGATCTCTGACGCCTGAGGGAGGACGTTATTTGCAAGATATTCTTGTAATTGGCAGCGGTGATTCTTGCAATCCGCCATGAACCGCACCGAGGGCATATTCTCGTCATTCGAGGCCGCGACGTCGACCATGATCACAAAGGCCGGATGCTTGGTGGTTGACAAGTATTAGATCTCCGAGACGTTCTGACAGTGTCTTACTACGCGCTCCTTGGGCTTGTTGATGACTGAAATTACCGCGTAGATTTTCTCATTAGAAAAAGTAAGAATTCCATTATCTTGACTCTTCAAGTCGTTGAAAGGTCAACGACAGCGCTCCCGACATTTTTCTCGCATACTGCCGGTAAGCATAGGTCTGTCCACGGATATCAAACTATTGTCGCCTCCCTCCTTGCCTGCACTGGATATCGTATCCCCCCGAGATTTCTTTTCCTTCACGTGCGCAGTCAATTTGAGCTTAGGAGCAATTTCGAAGGCCTTTCTCAGAACCAAATAGTTGGCAACTTGAGGTCTGGCTGAAAAAGTTTGTTTGATCTTTGAGGTCTTCCCAGTTCTTGAGCATCTCCGTGACTCTGACCACAAGAGAACAGAGATATGGAATATTTTTACTTCCATCTCAAAACATCTGCACACAATGGAAATGACAATATAATGAAACGTGCTGTAAATGAATAAAGTAAAGTTTGATGATGGAACTTCTTAATAAATTTGAATATTTTTTTAATATTTTTAAATTATTCAGTATTTTGCTCAATGCTGTGTAATTAATAGAATGATATCTTTACGAAAATACAATTTAACTTAATTTTTTTCATATTCAACCCTTAATTAATATCTATTGAAAATATTATATCGTTCTAAATAAGAAATATTACAAAACTAAAGAACTTACAGAAGCACAGAGAGAACAAATCGAACTCTTCCAGAGCCAAAAGTTATCACAAGTAGAAATTACGACAATGATAAAATTTCCAAGATTTTCAACACCTTTTGGGCTATCACTTTCAAACACAAACAGAGTTAGAGAGGCATGCCACTCTGCTTGTGAAGTAGCAGTGATTTAGCAGGGAGGTGAGTCTATCATTTTATGGGCTGTATGTCTTCATCAAGGCCAGTGGAGATTATTTTTTGAGAGGAAGATGAACTTTTCCACCTTTACCACCATAAATTCAGAAATTACATCTTGCCATATTAAGAATAAAGTTATTTTTCAGCAGGGTCCGTGCCATACATCCCACCACATCAAGAATTGCTTTTAAGAAATGGGCGATAACTGTTAGGGATTATTCAAGGACGACCTAGGAGAACCACTTAAAATAACCCCTCCCTTTTCAAACAGAGACCGCTTGGTCTCAAACAAAATCCTAAGGAAGAACAATAACGAAGATTCTCACGTTGAAGCCGATGAAAATCTCCATTTTCCTTTGCCTAAATCAGCCGATTCCCCCTCTCCCATGACCCACAGACAAATTAATCCCCCGCCAAAAAGAACTTCCAGTCAACTCTATGCCTCGAGGTCAGAATTAGAGCCAGACGAACATATTTTCTAACCCTTATCTGAAACAGTGTTAATCCGTTCGGCGCCACGATTTCCCTTGAGACAAGAGCCTGCCCGGACGACTTTTAGCGACTTAACCGGCTGATTATATATATATATGGTCCCCCGTTACTCAAAAGAGAGTACAGCTCACGTCCCTCCAAGATACTTACCCCTTACGTCTCGAGTCGAGCCCCTAAAGTTTAAAACTCACGTCGGCTAGATCACTACCGTGAACTTTTGACAATCCTCTATAGGCAAGTTCGTGAAGCGGTTTCTTCGAAAAGTACGTGCAACTTACTTCTCTCATCTCATTTACGAAAGTAAGTCTCCCCGTCCGAAGCTCACCCCTCAAGTCTATCTTTCTACTCCACCCACGAGTAATTCAACTTGGCTCAACCTTACCTCGCTCTTCTTTGATGTAATCGACTCCCAGTGCACGATCTCATCGCCGCGCTGCAAGATCTTATTTTAATCCCGTGCAATCCAAGTCTTGATTATGTCACCACCTTCTCCTTCTCCGAGAAGCCAGTCCGCAAGGTAAAGGTCCTTCCGCCCATTTGTTTAATCCCCCCTAGAGTTTATTTCCCGCAGTCTATAATTTATTAATTACGGAGTCTCATTTTCATTTCCCTATTGCATTAGTCCATGTCCGATCTGCTCATTGCAATTGCATAATAACTCAATCTTGAGCCGTCTATATATTGTTTGTGATTACCTTTTTTTGTTTTAATTAAATAATTTATTTTGGGGTAGTCTCTTTAAATAACCTTGAATGAATCCTGGTATTTTACGAACCATTTAAGGCCAACCTCACGCACTTGCTTACGCCCCATTTTGTTTGAGCTTCCCATTGAACTGGAGCGCGGGCTACCTCCCCCACTCTTCATTCCCGCACGGCCTCTCAGCTTTCGGCCGCCTATTTATGCGTCTAGGGAGCAGGGTGTATACCAATGATACCTCGACATGTTTTTTTTTTTATTTTAGAAGCCCATCTGGCATCTGCTTACTAGGAAAGCATTATAGACTGGCCACCACAGAACCCAGACTAAAATCCAATAGAATACTTTTGAGGAGTGCTCGGAAAAGCAGGAAATGTACCAAAGTATGACTGAAACAGAATTTAACGAAAATTAGATGCTGAATGGAGATAGATAGCGTCAGGAATAGGTAATAATATGAAATCCACGCCTAAGAGAATAATGCCTTTAAATCCTCTCAATATAAAGAGTGTTCCATTAAGATGGATCTAAGCTAGAAGTAAATAAAACAGTTTTATTTGTAAAATTTATTGATTTCACTTTTGGTTTTTGTTAGTAAGTCATGGCAATTATGTGTGAAAAATAATATCGCCTAAATGTCCGCCAAGGCCTCTGTGGCACACCTTCACTCGATGGTAAAATTTTTGATGACGTCTCTGCATAGTTGCTCCTCGATCTCGCCAATATGCTTTATTGTCTTATCCTTCAGCTGTTGAATCGTTCTGAGCTTGTTGGCTTGACCTAACTTTTAGATGACCCGAAAGGAAGAAATCTAAAGGCGTCAACTCACACAACCGTTGTGGCCAATTGACCTCGCTGTTTTGAGAGATGATGCGACCTGGAAACTTCTCTTTTAATAAGCCATTGTTGCATTGGCTGTGTGGCATGTGTCTCCGTCTTGTTGAAACCACAAATCTTCGACATCTATTGAATTCAATTCAGGCCATAAAAAGTTGGTTATCATGGCATGGTATCGTTGCCTGTCACCGTAGCAGAATTCCAGGCATCATTTTAGAAGAAATACCCCTCAATGATTCCGCTAGCAAAAATTGCACACCAAACAGTGACCATTTGTGAATGCAGTGGCCTTTCAACAATCTTCCTTGGATTTGGCTCAGCCCAAATGCGACAATTCTGCTTATTAACGAAGCAACTAAGATGAAAATGGGCTTCATCACTAAAGATGATTTTTTGCGAAAAATCATTATCGCTTTGTCTTTGCTCGTGCACCCAATTGACGAATACATGGTGCTTCAAATGGTCAGCTGTCCTTAGTTCTTGTGTCAATTGAATTTTGTAAGCGTGTAGAGACAAATCTTTTGTCAAAATTCTATGTAACATTGTTGTGGAGCGGTTCAATTCCTTCGCGCGATGACGAATAGAGGTGTCTGGATCTTCGGCCACATTCTTCCGCACTTCAGCAATGTTTTCAGCTGAACGGCATGAACAAGCACGCAATGGCGTTTTCATATCTGCCACCGACCCCGTTTGTTTGAATTTACGAACAATTTTCCCAATTGCCCTCTCGGTTGGTTAATTATCTTGACCCAAATAATCTCGAAGTGACCGAAATGCTTTTCTGTTTGAACGTCCATTTTCGTAATAGGCTTCGATAACTTTATCACGTTGTTCGATTGTTAATCTTTCCATGGGTAAAATTGCCAAAGACTGATGTTGTTAAATATGAAAGAAAAGGAAAAAAAAATCATTATACTTGAATAAGATCTGTAAATAAGGCAGCAATCCTGTTATGCAGCGTCTATGGAAAACACATTTAAACCGCTACCTCCCCTTTATTCGTCGCTTTACCATCAACTCTCTTATATACACAAAAGGGAGCTAGAGATACACTTGATCTAATTTAGGTTTCTTTTATTGTTGGTTATTTGTCGCCTGACATCAATATAATCAAAAATAACACGACATGTTCATTTATTTTACAGAATATTTACTAAATTTACATATTAAAGAAGTGAAGTATTGTGCCTTTCAATTTATTAAATAAAATCTTTGGGGTAGGAAGGTAAGATATTCGTACAGCTTGTTTTGCCATATGCAAAGACCTGTTGCCACACGTACGGAGCTAAAACAGCCACTTCCTGGATCTATGGCAACATCAATCCCTCTGGTGAGTTGATGAAACCCTCCGGGTAGATAAACGGGAACATAATATCACTCTAGCTACTAAATACCCTAAAAATCATGATGTGAACCAAGAATTTAGTTTTCACGACTTTCGGCACATCTTGGGGCGACAAAGCAAGCCAGCGGTTGATTTGCGAGTTCACTGTCTGGTCTTGGCAGAAGGTCTTCTTGTCTGAAAAGAACCAAATCATGCTAGGCTTGATGAGAAGATTCACTTTATTAATACGATTCACCGCACATTCCTTCCATTATCATTCATCATCTGCGACAGACGCTGGCCTTTTATTAAATTGTATGGGTCTTACGGTTTTATCATCACAAACTACCAGTTGAAAGACACTTTGACTCCCTCGTCCCTGCTTTCAGCTCTAGTGACCTCATGATATCTTTTTAAATGATAGACTGGATCTACACTAAAATTCCGGTGGTGTTTATCGTATCAGGACGCTTAGAATGAGTTTCCTGATCTTTCTTACCCTAGTAATCACAGATTGTTGTATTACATCCACTCGATAACATTCACTACTCCTATATTATGGGGGGGTGAATTAATCATCTACTGCAATGTGAACCATTGAAGGACTGTTCGCAGGAATTAATGACCCACTAGGAGGACACACTTGAGGCATTCGGTTTCAAATCTCTAGTAATCAAACAGAGTGCATACAAGTTTGGCGAGATTTACTTGAATAGGCCGAGAGTATCGTTCAAGTTTATTTTGAGATGAAACAAAGAAAATATAATTTTATTTACAAAGATCAAAATAAGAATAATAATAGGCAAAGGGCAATTATTTGAATTGAAAGATTTTCTTGATAACTATTATGAGGAAGGATTCCCAAATGAAATTAATTGATTAACGTAACTAAGCTCAGAAAAAAAGGGGGAGATCGACATTTCTAATAATGGAGGGGGTTTCACTCTTACGGGTCGATGACTTCGAAGAAGGTCCTTTTTCGAATGAGGCGAGTGGGAACCATCCAATGAGGCAATTGGGGCACAATCTGAATGAGGTAGGTGGGGCACCATCCGAACCAACCTCCCGATGAAGATAGCTAAGCTTCAAAGATGGCGTTCGACGGGGAATGTAAGACTCGTCGTAATTCCGCTTAAAGTGGAATCTCCTTTTTCTCAAGGGTAATGGATGGAGATTTTATTCGGTTCAATTAAACGAAGGGAGTCTGTTGCGCAAATTCAAAGACTTGCCTTTACAGAAGCTACCAATTGACTTGGGTAGATTCAGGGCTGAAGAAGTCTGCTGCCTGACGAACGCTCACGGGATCAGATGATAAGGACTGCCTTGATGTGCAGGCTTGACTCGACGAACTACAGAATAACGCTAGTATCTGTATGCCCGATACCGGATGAGGCAAGGTGCAATTTGGAGAAAGGAATTACAAGCTCCGGACATCTTAATCCGGAGGCGGAGTCAATTCTTCATTTAGCAGTGAGGTGCGAGACCTTGCGGCTCTTTCTCACCTATTTACTGGCGGAGGGGAGGGGGGGCTTGGGACAAGTTCGCTGGATTAGGAATTATTTTCCCAACGTGCTTGGGCGTCTAAAATTCAAGAATTATAGAACAGTAAATGACGTCATCCATGGTCGGATACCATAGCACGTAGTCTCTGATAAATTAGGAAGGGGAGGGGCAGGACCACCCGCCTCAATCCAAAGCAGCATCGCTTGCCTATTTTATTTTTGGTCGATTGTATTCAGCCATGGGATGTCTTCCTTCCTAGATGGTGCAAAATCAATTCTATTATGAGAATAAGAAACAAGAACCATCATTAGACAACAGTCAACCGCCGCAATTCAGATTTGCTAAAGTCAAAAAATTACACACTGCAACATGTCGACAACTATTTTATAATAATTTAACACCTACATTAAAACCCCTAATAATTTATCAAACATATTCTGCTCTACTAAATCCTGACGGAACAAGACCATCAACTTTCACATGATCAATTATGCTCATACAAATAAATGTGGTTTAATTCTTACTCTTACAAGTGGCTAGTTTTGGAAATACAAATGTTCCTTGATCGATTTCTTCTCTCTTAGTACCAGTTCAGCTCAAAAGCACACAGTGGAATGATACCCCACCATTCTTTAACCACTATTCCTCATATAAATCATATATCTGAGCCAATTTCCACCTCATTCACTACATCAGTCTTGCTCTACCTCAGATGCAACAATCAATTCGTACCTGATTCACACTGCAGTTCTGCTTTGTTCGTACATCTGAATCCATCTCCACCACTTTGCCACTACCACTCCTGCTCAAACATATACATCTCAATCAATTCCAAGCGTCGGCCCCCCTCAAAGAGACGCCTGCAAAGAGTTCCCCCTTCCTAACAGGCGAGGAAATCGAAATTTCGGGACAATATTAAGAAATTTCGTTACGGGAGACGACTCGGAACCTCTGCGGTATACTTCCATCATTTGAGGCCTTTGCCGAGTTTTATGCGAAACTCAATAAAGAAGTTAAATTAGATCGCTTCATACGCCCCTTAATGAGTAAAATGAGGCCCCGAAGAAGCTGGGGAGAAGAGGAAATAGGGTGAGATGGAGGGGGGCTAAAAGATTTGAGAAGATGAGAGATAGTGGTGAGGTAGAGAAATGCAGGAGGCAAGTGAAGGGGAAAAAACAGGGGAAGAGTTGTTCTAATGTAGAATTGAACGATTAATTATGGAGAAAAATAGGGTGGAAAAAAAATGACGGTAAGAGAAGGAAGATTGATG
Source organism: Ceratothoa steindachneri (assembly GCA_963969495.1). Lineage (NCBI taxonomy): Eukaryota > Metazoa > Arthropoda > Malacostraca > Isopoda > Cymothoidae > Ceratothoa > Ceratothoa steindachneri. The sequence continues at coordinate 10,992,842 of OZ018322.1, forward strand.
AGAGGGTAGATGAAGAGATAAAGAATAATGACAGGAGACACAAAAAGAAAGTGATTATGGAAAAAGTCGATAATTTATTGGTCGAAGGCAGAATAAGGAATAATGATGGATAGATAATGTTATAAAGGAGAGGGAAAGAGGGGGAAAAGATAAAAAAACAAGATCTTCATAGAGCGAGCATGCGAAAATAGGAAACTTATAAAATGGCTATCATTAGAATAAGTAGGATAAAATGTGAGTGAATATTTAGACGTAGTCATATATGGGCACAAAATATTTCTCACAAATGGAACGCAATTTAAATGAAACATTAAATATATACATATATATATATATATATATATATATATATATTTATATATATATAGAGAGAGAGAGAGAGAAAGAGAGTGAGAGAGAGATTAGAGAAAATCACAAAAATTATGTTAAAAATCTAAAATGAACGTTTGCGGTTATTACAAAACCCATCTTCAGCAGCTAAAAACAAATTCCCTTTTACGCCTTTTTTTTGCTGTGATTTTAAATTTTCTGTCATTGGGTTGGATTTGTTACTATTATAGGAATAATCGGACAAATTTTCACACAGGTGGATAATAGCCATGTCTAAATTCTTGAGAGCTTCTTAGGAAGTAATGTTGGTCGTGTTTCTAATCTCTAATATTCCAATAAGAATATCAACGTGTTTGAACATATATAATAATTCTAAAAAGAAAATAAATTATTCATCTTCCCAAATTTTAGGGAATCCAAGTGATTACCAAATTGTCTTATAAACCAACCCATCCTAATTTTGAATAGTAGTAAAGCACTCTCGTATTTGTTTTCTGTTTTCACGTACTGCAATAATTATTCTAGATTGAAAATTCCAATTGTCTTACACACTCTCGGAATCTGAGCAGTACAGAAGTTCTTGAGCTCTCGTTTGAGCTTAGGTGAAATAGTAAAAAACAGACAATTCCATTCAAACTTGAAAAAAACACTTTGATCCTTTTATGAAAAGAAATTAGTTTTTTTAATGATCAAGATTAATTCCTGTGCGTAGCAATGAACGTAATGTGTCACCGACTCGTCATCAGCTGTCTCGGGCCAGACCTGCCTGCCCTATATTTAGAGCTATTTAGGCACTTTGTAAAAAGAATGATATGAAGCTGCCGGCGAGTCGCTTCAAGAAAGAGATGAGTTACCGTTGAATAGGCCTGAAATTGTCGGCTCTTTGTTATTCGTTTGGAAGAGTCTTTGACAAAAATTTCTTTAATAGGCACAAAGCAGGCTTTACATGCATTGACAGGTTTTGATTTAGAGTTTATCTTGTATACTTTTAATTTTTTATGCGTTTTGTTGCAGGGACCTAATGTACAGGCCTCCACTCTCTCTCTCTCTCACACACACTCTCTCTCTATTTATATATATATATATATATATATATATATATATACAGGGTGTCCACAAAGTCTGGGTACATAGGAATTTTGATATTTTATTTATTTATGTTATTTTTCCTCCCCAGATCGAATGATGGCTCCGTCTAAAGAAGAAATAATCGAGTTGGTACTCTTAAGTGGACGAGACGGATGGTCTTTTTGCAAAATCGCCGATGAATTTAACCTTCGACACCCTGATCGGCAACGATTTTGCGATAAGACCATAAAACTCGTCCACTTAAGAGTACCAACTCGATTTTTTCTTCTTTAGACGGAGCCATCATTCGATCTGGGGAGGAAAAATAACATAAATAAATAAAATATTAAAATTCCTATGTACCTAGACTTTGTGGACACCCTGTATATATATATATATATATATATATATATATATATATATATATATATATATATATGGAAAAATATCCAAGACAAATTGGTGCGGTTAAGGTAATGGCATAATTAGACAACTGCTCTGCTTCAGGTCCAGCAGGTGATCCTATCCTCCTTGAACTGGAAGACAACACTTAGGGATGACCCATCCATCAGCGATCCTATAAATGATCTCAACTGTTTCTTCGTTGCGAGGGAGGGGTATCTCAACTATGGCTTGGACTTTTACTTCCTGGACCTGAAGCAGAGCAGTTGTCTAATTATGCCATTACCTTAACCGCACCATATATATATATATATATATATATATATATATATATATATATATAAATATGGTGTGGGCGATATTCATTCGCAATTTTTAACTGCTAATTTTACGCATGTAATTTACTTCCGTTGTTAGTCTTTTCTTTTCAAATTTATGACCATTTTTGCTTTATTTAAAAGCCGAATATTTAAATGTGGAAAATTATGATCCCCGCAATGTGTGGTAGAGGCACTTAGTCTTCATTGAATCCGCGCCAGACGAACAAACGAGTAGATTTTGGAATTCCTCAACATTAGAAGAAGAAAGGTAGAAAACGTCATTTCATGGTATGACATTATATTATATCAATACCATATTATATCTATGAGGAAGGGACTAAAAACTTAAAGGCGAATCGACAAAGGGACGGAACACCACGAGTTTAGACGGGCGTAAATGCAAGATAAGAGTGCAACGAGGTCGGGTAAAATAAGGACAATGGCAAAGCTCAAGGTTAGTAAAAAAGGCGTGAAAAAAATATAATTTTATTTTCATAAAAATAATGAGGCAATTGAAGGGCAAAATTACATCAGTTGAATTAGGAGGGGGGGATTGCATTAATGAATGAGACTATCAAGTTAAAATTTAAGGTATTACAGGAGGAGACTATTCAAATTTGGGGAGAATGAACTCAAATGGGTTACCGAAGGGGGAGAGGGTTTTGCTTACGGAGAATTCCGGGTGAGAAGTCGGCGTAAGGCTTGACGGATGTCTTCTGCACGTGAGGCGAGGCGGCACCGAGCTTTGGAGTGGGAATTTAAAGTGATGACCGTTCTCCAAAAAGGGGAGGAAGCGGTAACGTAAGGTCCAGGAGAGAGTATTTTGGCCACCCGAAAACGATGGACGAACGAAGAGGGCTTCGACAGGAGTTGATGAGTAAAGTCGGAAAACTCGCTCGGTGGCGATAGTTAAATGGAATTACGTCATTGGCTGGGGCTAATTCCAATACACAAATAGTTCGCCTGTCACTTTACTTTGGTGTTAGCACCTGACTTGGAACTAGGGGAATCTTCTTAGATCCGGGCGAAATTCCTCAACTCTGTGTCTGCCTCATGGGAAACGAGCGCTATATATGTCTGAGTCTCTTCCCGCGCGAGGGAGGGGGGCTAATGGGAAACAGCTCTACTCTCGAATGGCCTCGAATCTTCTTGCCGAGGGTATTCTAGCCCGTGCAAAGGTGGACCGTGGTGGACGCGGTTCGAGACTACCGCTTGTGAAAGAGATGGGGGGGGGGAGTTAGGCTTTCGAATTTAAGCCCAACAGAACCTTCTACAGCACATGGAAGTTCCGTTGTGGACAAGCAATTCCACGTGGGATTGCCCCACACATCTCCCAACCAAAAGATGTTACTTTACAGAGCAGTTGCGTAGGAAAGGATCATCCCACCCGTCAAACTAGAATTATCAAGGGTCTAGTGAAATTCTGACCTGCTACAACCGGTGTACAGACAAAATAAAACGTTAATCTGAGCTCAGCGCGGAATTTACGGACCTAAGCCTTAAACAGGTGAATTCTAGAAAATCTAACAAGTACACTTTAAACCAAAAAAAATCACAGGAGAACATTGGCGAAATTTCAGTGGAACTAACAAAAAACATACAATTAAATTAAGGCATAAATATGGGACTAAAGACTAAACAATTTAGTCGACAAAAAAAATCATAATTAAGAACATTAATGAGATAATATATACATAAGGGATTATAATATTGTCAAACTTTTGCCAAGCATTTAACTTCTAAGTTATAGGAGAAATACCTTATTTACAGTTATGTTAATTTAGTGGATCGTCGGCTTCTTCTGCCACCGGGTTAGGACTCAAATTGTCTGCAATACAGAGGTCACTGCCGCGGACGTACAATATTTCAAACTAATATTGTTAGAGTATCAGCAACCACCTCATGATTCACCCATTCTGACTTTTCTTTTATTTTTTAGAAACGACAAGGGGCGTTGGTCTGTTTCCACTACAAAAGGTTTTTCTATTAAGTACATACTGAACTTGATAACACCCCCCAGACTATTGCCCACGTCTCCCGTTCTATTACTGAATAAACTCGCTCGCGTGGTTAGAGCTTTCTACTCGCGTAAGCCACCGGGTGGCTGTCTCCGTTATCAGCATATTGAAGGAGGACACATCCAATCCCTTCATCACTGGAATCGGTCCTAATGCTGCAAGGCTTAGTCGGGTTTGGGAGCCTCGGGATGGGAGCGGACGTTAGCTGGTTCTTTAGCTGATGGAACCTGGCGGAGGTTTTGGGGTCACACGAGAGGGAATCCGGCGATTTTTTTTTTAAGCTGGCTAGTTATCGGTGCGGCAAATGACGCGAAGTTTAGAATGAAGCGGCGATAAAATTAGACTGATCCTATAAATGATCTCAACTGTTTCTTCGTGCGAGGGAGGGGTATCTCAACTATGGCTTGGACTTTTACTTCCTGGGGGCCTATCTGATTTTTACCGATTTTGAAGCAGGGCAGTTATCGGTGCGGCGATTGACGCGAAGTTTAGAATGAATCGGCGGTAAAATGAGACTGATCCCATAAATGACCTCAACTGTTTCTTCGTGTGGGGGTGGAGTATCTCAACTATGGCTTGGACTTTGTTTTTCCTGGGGGCTCATCTGATTTTTACCGATCTTGAAACCTAGATTCTTAATCGTATCATAAGCGAAGTGTTACTTAGTAGGCCCAAAGGTGAGCCCGTGCTCACGAAGCCTATTGAGTATGCCGCGGAGAGCGATCAGGTGATGGTTCCCCGTAGCGGTCACTACATACAGGTGGTCAAAATAAAAAGAGACGTGGGGCAGCCCGTCCACGATTCTTTGCATCATTCTGTTATAATTGCTGCATGCAGTGACTAGCCCAAAGGGTAGTCGTTTGAACTAAATGAGGCCCTTATATGTGGGAAAAGCGGTAAACTTGCGGGCGTACTGACGAAGGGGAATTTTGTAGTACTCCTTCAGACGTCTAATTCGTAAATGAAGTTCATTTTCCCGAAAAAATTGAGATTTTCATCTAAGAGGAGAATGGGTTCTGCGTTGAACACCGTTACCAATTTAGCTTGCGAAAATCGACACACATACGGAAAGTGTGGTCGGGTTTGCGAACCATAACAATGGGGGGAGCAATAATTGAGGGTTCTATTATATCTAACGCTACCAGATTATCCACCTCTTCGTTGAAAGCTTTCTTAAGGGGGATGGAGACGGGATATGGCTTAGAGCGGACGGCTCCTTTGGTAATGAGGACAATGTCGTGCTCAAATTGATTAGAGCAGCCAGGGGTGTTAGAAATGACATCGTCGAATCCGCTCAGCAACTGCTGCAGCTGATTCTTGAAGTATGCACCTAGCCGGGGTCAGACGTCAAGTGCCGTCGCCTCAGATGGATGTGGAAATTCAGGTAGTGACAGAAGGGTATATTCATTATCTGACTCAATACAAACTACTTCGACGATGTTGAAAGGGCCAGCGGGATATGCTGCTTCCAACGGGGATTCTTCCGTTGTGGCTACCAAGTTGTGGGTACCTGCGCGCCGGTGGTGCCTTTTTAACATATTTACCTGGAAAACCTTCGCTCTTGCCGGAGTACGGATGATGTAATCCACGGGCCCTCTAGCCTCGAGGACGGGGTAGGGTTCCTTTAACTGGCTAAGGAGTTTGTTGATTTCCGTGGGAAGTAGTAACAGCATCTCCGCGCCAGGCTTGAATTTTCATTCTCGTGATTTAAGGTCAAAGTAGGTCTTATACCTCTCTAAATTCACATCCGCGTTCTTATAGGCTAGATAAGCACACCCTTCTAACCTTTTTCTCAAATCCAGGAGATAAGGTAGGAGGTCTGTATTTCCTCCTCCATTTGGAAATTAGTAGAGTTCGTTCAGGATGCTGAGGGGGGCGCACACGTTCCGTCCGTACAAGACCTAGAAAGGGGTGAATCCAAGGGTTCTATGAGGATCTCTCTGCACGCGAAAAGGGCAACCAGCAAGTATCAGTGCCATTATCGGGGCTGGTCAATGCAGAGCCTTTTGAGGACTGATTACAGGGGCTCATTTATTTTCTCGCACATACCGTTCCCAGCCGGATGGTAAGGGGTGGTAAACAAGGTTTTACTATCAGAAGCTTGCCTACATATTCCATGAAGTCGGAAGTAAACTGTCTCCCTCGATCTGACAGTACCTCCTTGGGAATTCCCACGCGCAAGAATATGGAGATCAGTGCTTCGGCGCACGTGATACTATCAATCTTCTTGAGGGAGACTGCTTCTGGGAATCGGGTAGCGAAGTCTACCAAGGTGAGGACATAGCAATGTCCTTCGCTTGAAGGGGGGTTTATAGGATCAATCAGGTTGATAGCCACTCTGGAGAAGAGCTCGGTGATGATGGGGCCTCTCTGAAGGGGGGCTGGCTTAACCCCCCCTTTTGCGGACGTCTTTTTAAGATATCACATGACCGACAATATTCGGCGATATCTCTGACTGCACCTGGCCAAAAGAAATACTTGAAGACTCGTTGCACGGTCTTATTATGGCTAAAATGGTCCTTGAATTGCCTGTGATGGGAGAGCTTCAATACTTGCGAGACGTATTCACGGGGAACACAGAAGACATGTGTTCCTTGGTCGGTGACTTCCGAGCAGGCACGATACAATAAATCCTTCTTCACGAGATACAACACTCGTCTGGTACCTCGGGTGGACTCACGCTCGAGAGTTTTAGTTTTCTACCAAAGGGGGAGGAGAGTTGCGCACTCCTTCTGGGCGTGGGAAACTTGTCACTCCGGAAGGCTTGGAACTTCGGGTCTATAGGAGTTTCCAGAGAAATGGGTGCATGGAATTCCAGGGCTGCCTGTGTACGGGTAATCACAAGCTGGTCCACGGGATGGTCGTGGATTACGGGGCTCTGACCGATCAAAACGGAGCAGAACTTGATTAGAACCGCTACCCCTTCGACCATATAGTCGCACTCGATGTGACAACGAGTTACTTGGAAACAACTGGCCCGCCGAGGTAGTCGTGGACCACCGCAAACTTCTTATGGTCGGAGCCAGCAGAGAGGAGTAGGTCCTCAGACACTACGATACAGGTGCACCTGGTGTCACAGACGAGAGTGGATACTCGGCACCCGTTTACGGTTCAGTTCTCGAATTTCAATCCGCCAGGGTTGTTCTCATTAAAGAGGAAGTTCACCTGATGGTACGGAACTTTGGTGGGCGAGGGAGGTTCAGGGTTTTCCTGAGGCGAAGGAGAAGGAGCAGGGGCGGCCCAGATTTAGTGCACTTGGTTGGCGTGAGAGTTTGCGAATCGGGATTTTTGAGGACAGTTCGTGCGGTATTGGTTGAGAACTCAGCAGTTGCAGCAGATGATTGGGTTCTTTTGGTACGGCACAACCGGGGGAGAATAAAGGAGAGGCTTAACGACTCGGTGTCGAGATGGATAAAAGTTGTTTGGCTTCGGAGGACTAGGGACCTTGGTAAATCTTGGAACCAATTTAGGAGGGGCCTTACGACCATAAAATTTAGTTTTGGGGATGATTGGGGAGCCTTTTAAACATCCTTATGGTATAAATTGTGACATACCGTGTAAACATCGGCCTCTTCCAAGCACTCCTTGAAAGTAGCACACCGTTTATCCTTTATGAAGGCGCGAATTTTTGGAGCCACGGAAGCTAAAAGCTAATCCCTAAGTAGAAGTCCAGAAGGGACTCCTAGACCGGGGGAATCTTGCACGCATCCAGCCAACACTGAAGGTGTCTTTGGAGGACGTACCCGTGTTGTTAAAAGGTTTGGTCAGGGCGAATCCTTTCCTACGGAACCGGGAGAGGTTGAATTCGCTATTCATATGAAGAGCTAATAACAATTCGGACTTTAAGGTGCAATAGTCCAAAGTTGGTTACGGGGGAAGGGATACGAAGATATCCCTTAACTTGGCATTTAGAAGGGAAAGTAAGCGAGCGACGCCACCATTGACGAGATCCCATCTATTGATCTGAAAGATTCTCTCAAAATGGGTCAAAAATGACCAAAAGTCCTCTCCATCATTGAAAGCGGGAAGGTGCACTAAAGAAGTTTGGGGAATTTCAGCCCGGGAACCGATGGACTGATAATCCATTTGATTTTGGCTCATTTCCAGCTCATGCGGCCTAATTTGTTCACGTTCTTCCATCTCCATCTTCAGTTTGTTCTCCTCCATTTTGTTCTTCTACATCTTCATCTTCAGTTTGTTCTCCATCTCCGTTTTCAGTTTGTTCTCCTCCATCTTCAGTTTGATCTCCTCCATCTCCATCTTCAGTTTGTTCTCCTCCATCTCCGTTTTTCTTAGTTCCTCTTACCTTTGCTCTGCCCGTTCGTTCCTCTCTTCTTCCGTTACGTAATTTAGCAGGTGTTTGCTCTAAATAACGAACATTTCACCCGGACTCTTGAATTTTACGAAGAATGATATTGTTACGCTGTTAACTGAGGGAATATTGATACGCGAACGAGCTAGGACACTACCCGCGCGAAACGAAAATTTGAATATTTGTGAAGGCCTTGATCACTCCCAAAAATTAGGATGCACCTATCTACCTCTGCTGTTTCTAAGCGGAAAAACAATTAAAATGGTCCTACCGGAATTAGGACACCAAAGACATTAACTCTTTTAGATTAATAACCAGGAAAGTCTCCAAAATTCAAACACAATAAAAAAAAATTAATTACCTGGGGTTCAACACTAAATCTAAATAGATTACGTTCCTCTGCTCGTCAATTCACTAAACATGCCTTCTGCCAGTACAATCCAAAATTTAAAATAAAAGGGGTAGACGTGAATAACAAGGAAACGTATAATGTCGGAATTAAAATGACATGGGTTCGTAAAAACCCTAAACACATTTGACACCAAAATTATATAATATGTATATTAATAAATATATATGTCGTGGTATGACATTATATTATATCAATATCATATTATATAAATGGGGGAGCGACCAATAACTTAAAAGCGAACCGACAAAGGGACGGAACACCACGAGTTTAGACGAGCGGAAATGCAAGATAAGAGTGTGACGAGGTCGGGTAAAATATAGGCAATGGCAAAGCTCAAGGTTATTTAAAGAGGCGTGTACAAAAATATAACTATATTTACATAAAAATAATGAGAGAATTGATGGGCAAAATTACATTAGAGAATAAATGGGCAAAATGACATAAGATAAATTAGGTGGGGGGGGGGGGGAAGATGGTAGTTATGAATCAGACTATGAATCAAGTGGGTTACTGAAGGGGCAGAGGGGTTGGCTTACAGAGAATTCCGGGTGAGACGTCGGGGTAAGGCTTCACGGATGTCTTCTGCACGTGAGGCTAGGCCGCTCGGAGCTTCTGAGTGGGAATTTAAAGTGATGACGGTTCTCCAAAAAGGGTGCGGGGCTCGGTAACGTGCAGTCCAGGAGAGAGTATTTCGGCCACCCGAAAACGATGGACGAACGAGGAGGGCTTCGACAGGAGTTGATGAGTGAAGTCGAGAAAACTCGCTCGGTAGCAATAGTTAAATGGAATTACGTCACTGTCTGGGGCTAATTCCAATACACAAATAGTTCAGCCGTCACTTTGCTTTTTTGTTAGCACCTGACTTGGAACTAGGAAAATCTTCTTGTGTCCGGGCGAAACTTCTTAACTCGGTGTCTGCCTCATGGGAAACGAGCACTATATATGTCTGAGGCTCTCTCCGGGGGGAAGGGGGGTACTGGGAAACAGCTCTACTCTCGAACGGGCTCGAATCTTCTTGCCGAGGGTATTCTAACCGATGTAAACGTGGACCGTGGTGGACGCGGTTCGAGGCTACCGCTTGTGGAAGGGGGGAAAGGGGTAGGTTTATTAATTTAAGCCTAACAGAACCTTCTACAGCGCATGGAAGTTCCGTGCTGGACAAGCAATTCCACGTGGGATTCCCCCACAGGTCAGAAAGGGGCTATAAGATTTATGATTTGACTATGAGGTGGAAACATAGAGTACCCCCAATGGTCGACAATTTGATGGCATCATATTGCCTGAACTGTTCCTTGAAATTTACATTATCGATAATGATCCCAGATTGTCAATGAGTGCCTTTTCAAGGGAGAAACTTGCGGATTACAACCCCATCAGGCTTCTGGAGCAAACTCATATTTTCTAGTTTGTATATAAGATGAGGTAGGGAGAATTTATGTCCACAGTGATATATGAAAAGCAAATTCACCACATCATGCGGAAAATCAGCAGGTTGAAACTCTTGTAGCCGCCAATCCGCTGTGGTTCTTCTCATATGAAAAGAATTCCTGCCAAGACCTGAAGATCAAGATATAAGAACAGGTGGCTTGATATCGCACCCAACGACATGCCCATAATAATTTCGATGAAATTTAACCATCTTTCAAGATCTCTGGCGTAGTCACCGCATTAGGTAACGCCATGCCACAGCACTTCATCCCTGAACGCCTATACAGAACATTGATGTCTACATCAGTGTTTTCAACGAGGTGTAGAAGCTGCGGATCGAACGATTAGATGATTGGATCCAATACCTGTAGCAGAAAATACTGCGACCAACCACAATAGCCGAAAGACCCACACCTGGCTGTCGGATAGTTTGTTTGAGTACATAGAACCTAACATATTGCATCCTAATCTGACTGTTTGCAACTCCATTGACTTTTTTTTGTGTAGAGCACGAGAGAACGAGAGATCACCAATTCCAGCTGAGGGTAAGGATTACCAGGAACTTCAGGTACCTAAAACGGGAGAGTATGACGAAGGACTATGGCCGGTTCTGAGGTCGCCTGTAGACAGTCATCAAGATCACAGGCGGATTAATCGACAGAGATAAAGGGAAAATATCATATTCCGGATGTTGGGGATGGATAAATATAAATTTTACGATTTTAAATGTGTTCTTTTTCCGAAACCTATTAATATATGAGAAAATAGTAAACAGTTTTAAATAGCATAAAGAGTATAGTTTTAGTTTAAAATAAGTTAGCTGACATGGGTGAAAGAAACACATCTGAATATTTAAGAACTTTACCTATAACATGATGATTCGCGGTGGGTATTAACTCATTAATGCCGACAATTTCCTCTTAAAGTTATTGATATTATACTTTGGAAAATTCATTTTACCACAATAAATAAAGCATATAGTCCTTACCTTATCTTTGCGCTTTTAACTAAACTCAACACAACATCTCTACCGTGATCTAACCCAGTTTCAGGATTTTTTGTTGAGCTGCCACAATAAAGTTATGCATGAAACATGTATCCATCCGAAGCAGATAGAACCCAGAGTTTATATCAAAACCGTATTGTCTTTTCCCTAATAATCTGTTTCGTGCTGTGATGCCCATAATATAGCACTATTGCTAAAGCCTTCTCTTCAGGTGACAGAAAATTTACCCCGACACCACATTGTTCTTCATCTTCAAGGATGTCGAAAATGTCATTGACGCCCAACCTATAGATATAAAGATACATAATGTATATACATATACATACTACATGAATAAGTATATATATATATATATATATATTCATTATAAAATGTTTTATTAAAAGCGACCCCTAGTTTCGAAATGATAACTCTTTTTTCATCTTCTCGATTAGTCTTATATTCGCCTTTTCATAATTGTTTAACCTGTGATGCTTGTTATTTTGCCAAAGATAAAAGTAAATTAATGTAATTTAGCAGTTTCTTTAATATAAATGACGCGTTTCTATACATCAAGTATCATCTTCAGAGTTAAAATGGAGAATTATTACAAAGTATTCAGTTTATCTATGTTACAAAATGTATTAACAAAATTACGAACGAAGCTATACATGTATATGCAGGTTGGATCTAGGTGATAAAAGGTCGGAAAAGTAGGTAGCGAGAGGGAGGGGGTAATCAAGCTGCTTGCCTGAGGGGATTAGTGGCTAAGGGCAGCTCTGAGTACACCTGTCCCTCTGTAGCTTTTCTTGGGCTAGGGAGGATTTCATTGAAGTTAGACTGTATGTTTAAATCGTTCTTGGATATAAATAGCTTCAATGAAGAGTAGTTGACGCATGTTGGGAGCATAGTCTAAAATTTGGTGTTTTCTTCTATCATTTTTCGGTTGAAGCATGTTCCGTGTACTTACTGTGTATGTTTTTTAGGTGCACCGTTGTTCAGATGGTATGAGCTTCTTCTTAAGATAGTGGTTTTGGTCTTGCCGATATACAAGTTAGGTAGGAGGTCGGTCTCCTAGTTTACATGTGTACTCGTAAATCAAATGTGTCCTTTGTTTCGGTTGTATCGGAAGGTTTGGGATTATTTTTCATGAAGAGGGTTGAATTACGTTTATTTTGATAGTAGATGATGAGTGCGATCTTTTTCTCGGCGATTATGGGTTTTATTCCTCGGTCTATAATGTACTTGATGGCTCTTTCATCTGCTTGGTGTTCTGTGCTCATAGTATTCTTGTTGAACAGTTTTATACTATCCTCATTATCTGTATTCCTGTTCTTCCGGGGTTCTGAGAAGTTCCATCTATTCATTTTAACTCTTATCCCTGTTTGTATTTTTTTTATTGGAGAATCCGTTATTTACGAGTACCTGAGTGGCTCTCTCGAGTTCGTTCTATGTGTCCTTCCATGTGGTGCAGTGGGTAAAAGCACGATTGATGTACGACGATATCACGCTTGTTCAGTAGCGCTTAGGACATTCGCTGTCCCCATTCATGCAAAATCCCGGGTTGGTGGGCTTAACATAAACTTTAACTGTTATTGTTTCATTGATATTGTTAGTGAGGATATCTAAGAATGGTAATGTGTTTTTATGGCTTTCTTCGATGGGGTAGTTGAGGAAAGAACATTCTTTAAAGGCTTTTTCCAGATTATGTATTTCTTCTTGTGTTTTACGTTGATGTAGACGTCGTCTATGTACCCGCAGTAAATATGGGGCTTGGGTACTCTTGAGAAAACCCCTTTTTTTAACCACTCCCATATAGAAGTTGGCAAAGAGGACTCCTAAGGAAGAACCCATGGCAACTCCATCATCTTGGCTGTACATGTTTCCATTGGGGTCAAAGAAGGGGGCTTCAGAGGTGCAAATTTGTACGAGTCTCGCCAAGTCGTTCCTTGCTATTCCAATTGGGGGACGGTCATTTTGGTCATAGACGTGTTCTAGTATTATATATATTGTTTCAGCGTCTGGTACATTTCTGAATAGTGATTATACGTCCATAGAAGCTATTATTTTCTTATGGTTAGTGGCTCGGATGATATTTATGAAATCAGCCGAAGATTTGAGGCTGTATTGTTTGGGTAAGTATGGAGTTAATATTTGGTTTAGGAATTTTTGGAGTTCGTACATGGGTGTACGAATTTGGCTAATTAAAACGTGGAAAACTTTTCTTTCACTCACTGCTGTGCTAAAGCTATAAAGGCAGTAAAACGGGACATGGGCAGCTGCCACGGAGACAAAGAGGCCAGACAAAGAGGGTGGCGGTGTGATGTTGTATGTCAAGGATACTCTTAACTCAACGGATTGCAACATCGTATCCGACCATGAACTACTAGGTGTTCACCTAGAGATAGGTACTGCCAAATACAGAACCCTGGTGCTTTATAGACCTCCTGCCCAACTCGTTGAAAAGTAAAGAGATCTGTACCAGCCACTAGGAGAACTTGTCGAAGACAGGGTGTGTATCGTCATGGAAGATTTCCACTCACAAGTTGACTGGAAAACCAGAGAACCCAGTGACGAGACCGCACTACTCCTGAGGTTCACTAACAACGAGTTCCTCACTCAATGGGTGAGAAAGCTAACGAGAGGAAACAATATCCTCGACTTGGTTTTCACCTCTGAGGATGACATCGTTGAAGACCTCTCTGTTGGCAAAGAGCTCGGTGGCAGTGACCACCGACTAATTAGATTTGTAGTCAAAGTCCCCAAGGCAGAGCCTGCAACTAGTAAATCAAGGAACCTCGATTTGAGAAGAGCTGACTTTGCAGGTTTATGCGCGGGACTGACTGACGCTAGGCTAGAAGAGTGCGAGGCTGTTGAAGCCTCTTGGAACAGTTTCAAAACCACATTCATGAGTGTTCAATCGAGTTTTATCCCTCTGAAATGCCTCCGTCGGTCCTCTGTTCAACCAAAGTGGTTTAATCGAGAAATCGGGCAACTGCTTAGGGGGAAGAGAAATGTGTACCAGCAATCGAATATCTCGGGTGACTTTGACGAATACTGGAGACTAGCCAGGAGAGTGAAGTCCTGCATAAGGGCGGCTAAGCGGTCTGAGGAACTCCGAGTGGCGAGACTCTGTAAAGAGAATCCCAAGGAGTTTTTTGGATATGTGAACAGCCGTAAACCAATCCGTCGGACGATTGGCCCTTTGAGGGATGAGGAGGGGACATTAGAGCATTCAGATGCAGAAAATGCTAACCTTCTCAATGACTACTTCTCTTCAGTGTTTACTGAAGAGTGTGGTCTTATTCCCCAGCCGACGGATTCCTACTCGTGGGGAAAGCTGGAGGCAATGGACTCCACCGTAGAGAAATAAAGAAAAAAATCGCTGACCTAAAGACGAATAAGTCCCGTGGACCGGACGGGTTTCTATACAAAATATTAAAGGAAGTGTGCGATAAAGTATCACCACATCTGTGCGCTATCTTTAACATGTCAATCCGAACCGCATGCGTTCTTAGAGACTAAGGTGAGGCGGAGGTGACTCCGATCTTCAAGAAAGGAGATTCAGGACATCCGTCAGACTACCGACCTATCAGTCTGACTTCGATAGTCGGTAAACTCATGGAAAGCATGATGGTGGACCAAATGACGTCGTATTTAGAGTCAAACCTGCTACTGAGGAGTTCCCAGCACGGCTTGCGAAGGCAACGGTTATGCCTGACGAACCTTGTGGAATTCTTCCACCTTGTCTTCAGTGAGCACGATCGGGACAAGGCAGTGGATGTGGTGTACTTAGACTTTCAGAAAGCCTTTGATAAGGTACAACACCGCCGCCTTCTCCGGAAAGTGCAAGCGTTGGGCATAGACGGAAAAGTAGCCGACTGGATCGAAAACTGAATAAGTGGCAGACGGCAACGGGTGTTGGTGAATGGACAGGCTTCTGAGTGGCTGCCCGTTACTAGCGGGGTGCCTCAAGGTTTTGTCCTGGGACCACTTCTATTCATCATCTAGGTCAACGACATGGACGGAGACATGGTTGCCAAGAAATCCAAATTTGCCGACGATACCAAGCTTGGTATGAACGTTGCAAAGGATGGAAATACTGCCCGCATGCAAGAAGATCTTGGGAAGATTATGGAGTGGTTGGACACGTGGCAAATGCCTTTTAACGTGGGAAAATGCAAAGTAATGCATATCGGCCACAGAAACCCCCAATCTCAGTTTATCCTTAAAGGCACTGCTCTTGAATCGAGCGACACTAAGAATGACTTGGGTGTAACTATCACTAGCGACCTCAAGTTCTAGAAACAGTGCATCGAGGCAAAGAAGAAAGCCCAAAGGATGTTAGGCTACATAAAGCGCCAGTTTAGATACCGTAACAAGGAGATAGTACTTTGTCTGTACAACTCCCTCGTTTGGCTGCACCTGGAGTATGCCGTACAATTTTGGAGTCCTTCTTTTCGAAAGGACATCGCAAGGTTGGAACGCGTACAAGCTAGGGCAACCAAACTGATTCCCTCTATCCGACATAAAAGTTATGAGGATAGACTAAGGGAATTAAATCTGTTCTTGCTGGAAACCCGTAGACTGCGTGGTAAGCTCATCGAGGTTTTCAAAATACTTCGAGGGTTCGACAATGTTGACTACCGGGATATTTTAACACTGATTGAGAATAGAGAGCGCAATCACGGCTTTAAACTTGAACTAAAGCGTTACAACCGCAATCTGTGTGGAAATCTTTTCACCTACAGTATCTGCGGTAAGTGGAACGCACTTCCAGTGGAAGTTGTCAACAGTGAATCTGTTGACCAGTTCAAGTCAAGACTAGAAAAAGTCTTGAAAAGTGGCCGTTTAGGGACGCAAAACAATTGAGCACCCATGTGCCCGCTCGATTGCTAGTCGAAAGGTACCCTCTTTGAATACACCGTAAGGTCTCCTAGGGTACTCTCTTTACTTGTAAGTGTTTAATGTGTCCGGAACTTCAGTGTCCATAGTTATGTCAGCATATAAAAAGTATAATAAAACGTCATTGTCGTGGGTTAGCCGAGATTATATATATATATATATTTATTTTATTATGGTTAATATCCCAAATAAAATTTGACTTGAGGCTTAGGTTCGTGCCTCGGTGATCACTTGAGGATCGTTCTCTATGAGTGCTATCTTTATTTTATTCAAGGGAATGAATAAAAGGGGTTTCTTTCTTGACTACCAAACTCTGCCAACGCAACTCGTTCAAAGATAATTTAAAGACTTCAACCAAAATAGAGTTTTACTGAACATAAATCAATGGGTTCTACTGTCCAGCTCTTGAGGCTCGATTCTAGGTAGATTTTACGGGCGAACAATTTACTCTAATACACTTTAACATTTACCATTCACAAAATAAACTACTTTTAAGCACGGGGACATAAACGCAGGATTATTTACTTACATAAGGTAATGGAGATCACCCCAAAGAATCGCTTCGAAGTACCTTCGTTTAAATTGGTGTCAAGACGCGTAGCGCGAGTAGTATGTTGGTTGCTAACAAGATAGCGTTATTTCGACATGAAGGTGGACGAGTGATATCACACCGAAAATCGAATAAGCGAATGAAAGTTCAAAACAAAACGGATGATTCTTCTGGTTTCGGCGGTCGTGGGGACCTTGACCCGTTTTCTTCCGGACGAGAGTAAATCATTGTCTTCTTTTTTTATCTAGTTGGGATTTTTCTAACTCAGATAGAGTAAGATTTGGAGTTTTTAAGCTGTGTAGATTGATACTCAATAACCTTGGGTCTCGAATGGCGCCGAGCTTTATTGGCACAATCTGGTATTGTCCAAGGACTGCAGAAAACTTTGTACCAGTGATTTCTGTTTTCTTCTCGAACTCGAAAAATCTTCTCTCCCGGTGACTTTCTTGTCTCTTCTGTTGGAAAGAACAAAAAACCACGTTTTCTCGTGTAGACCTGTTATATACCTCATTTACTCCCGCGGGGTAATGGGGAGGTTGAGGGGGGACTCGCAAGGTGAGACCCAAGGGTGGTCTCCCTTTGGGGCGTCAGTTCTCTCTCTTCCCCGACCTTTTGAATTTAGGAAAAATAGATGTTTTGTTAACTCGACAGAAGTGGGTATAAATTTAGCCAAGCTTGGCGTCTTGTAGCTTAAGAGAGGGTAATACGAGATCGGCAGTTTGCAATTTTGAATGGATTGTTTATAAGTATACCCTCGAAGGGCCTGCCTATTGAGATGAGGTCAGAAATCTATCTCCTAAATTTCTCATTTTGATCGTTCTCCTATGTTACCGGAGAACATCGGAGAGGCTAAGCTAAACCCAGATGTCTTTTGTTATTATTACATTAGTTCTCCTCACCAAGATAGAGGTGTTGATACATATATACTCTCGCTAGTTCGCAACAGTTGTTGTTGAACTCTTAAATCTCTACAGTCATATGTGAGGAACAACAGTAGGTGAAACCCGAAATTAACTGGCAGGTATCGTCGAACACTAAAAAGATTGCGTCCAAACAACTCAATAACCATCTGACCGATACTCTGTCGATAAGAACTCTGCAAGGGAACTTCAAAAGCAGACATTTATATAAGGACTGCCCCACTCTAAAACTGCCCGGAACTTTTAACTATCGCTAAAATTGAGAAGAAATGTGGTTACGTTCCTAAAACATCTCCACTTGATGACTGTAAAACAGTAGTTTGGTGCTACAAGACAGCATTTACATTATTTCCGACAAATATCCGTGTTTACGTATGACGATCTCCAAAGGAAGTCTACAATCTGACTATCTGCCTCTACGCGTCAAACATAGGTGTAGAATCGTAATGGTTTAGGTGGGCAAATCCTGGTATTCAGCTGGCCTCATCATTAAGATCAATTTTTGAGTTACTGCCCCCAAAATATCAAGGTATTCTCAGAGATGATGTTTTTATTATAAATAAGATCCTGGTTTTAATGCTCGGCCTGTGTTTGTAAAAGTTTGGAAGGTAATCCTACATCTTCTTGGAAAACAGGAATCATTTGATGCATACATCATCGATACATTTTAGGGAGGTTGCAGCAGAAAGTGCATGAATTTGAAAACATTTAAATGATTTCCAACACTTACACATACATATATATATATATATATATATATATATATATATATATATATATATATATATATATATATATATATATATATATATATATATATATATATGGATGCAATGTCCCGCAGGAAAAAATTAAAATGTGTTTCCAAGTACTTTCGAACTTTATTAAGTTCCTTATCAACGAAAACTACAAGAAATATTATTATATTAGAGGTATATATGAGTTTTTCATTTCATATATATATATATATATATATATATAAAAATTAACCGACAGGAAAATTAAAAAGATGAATCCAAGTACTTTCGAACTATATTTGCAAGTTCATTATCAAGGAATAGCATGAAAATGGAGAACACACCCTGATATAGGGTACAAAGATACGAAGGGAACGCCCATCACATAGTACAAACCAATGGATATATATATATATATATATATATATATATATATATTTAGATAATGATTCTAATAAAAATTTCATATACAAACAAACGAGGAGGGTAGTTCGACTATCAATCAACATTAATTATTCATTCCATCTAGCTATTATTTTTTGCTTTGCCTGTTGCCCCTTCCGTTTCAGATGGTTAAACGAGTTATCTCACGCGATTTCGAAATATTTAAATTGAATGACGTCATTAAGGTCTACTCCAGCGAAGGGGCAGTCGCGCAATTGACTTCTCCATTGATTTCCATGAGTTTGGTAAATCCATTTGAATAGAATCTACGTTGTTGTTTGTTTCTTTTTATGCTAAAAATATTTCCCTTTGTTTGGATAATTAATACGAAAATTTTTTTATGAGATTTTTTCCATCTTTAAATTTAACCTTATTTAATATCTATGTTTTTTCCGTCTTTTTTTCAGCACAGGCAAAATTTCTTCGTTGGTTTTATTTACTTATAGCCAAGAAGCAAAACTAGCAAGGGCCTCGAATAAAAAAATTAAGAGACTTTCTAAAAGAATGAGGTGAAAAACAAGGAGAAATTAAATTATAGGGTGGGTGTAATTTCTAGATATTCTAGAGATAAAACTAGGGTGCCCAGAATTCAACGACACTTAACAGTTCCGGACCTACCGTGACCCCCGTAAAGACTAAACTAAACGGAATTGACAAAAATAAAATTAGAGTATAGTTAATTATAGTACACTATCTCTAAAACAGTGAAGTTCTCACCCCTCCATTTACCGACTAGGTTACAGAAGAGTAGGAGAACATCACGTCACTCTGTTAGCGCAGGGGCCCTCTTTGTCCTAGTGGGCATATACTCCAATCCAGATCCGTCTCATTGCCTACTACAAGAAAAGAAAGCAGGAACAACACCAGTAAATAACAAAAGAGTAAACACGCTAAGACCCAATGTCGTTAGCAGTTAAAGTTTAAATTTATGTAGCTAAAAAAAGACTCCTAAATTGTTAGATGAGCTAAGGAAATCTAGAGCTCCTAAGAACCTCAATATTGATTAGCTCAATTCGATTTCACAAATAATCATAATTCCTTCCCTTTCTTAATCGCTTTGATCTCTAATTATTTATCAAGTATGAATCATCAACTAATTTATATGTAGGTAAAATATCTACAAATCATAGCAACATACCTACATAAAATTACACATACCCACAAAGCTACATTATCGTAACAATAAATATATCTAAACAATGGTAACATCCCCTAAATATCTTACATGCAAGTAAACGAGTGGTTTGAATTTTATATTTTGTGGTGTTAACTTGGAATAATCAACTTGAAAGGTGGTTAATGGTATAGAGCTAGTCTCGAGAGTGTATGGTTGAGCATGCAGTGTTTTCTCATAATTTCAGAAAGAGAAAAGTGTTATTTACTTTACTTTTTAAAATTTATTCTTAAAAAGAAGATATAGTTTTCTAGTAAGAATATAGGAAAGTGATAAAGATACAGAGCCCCACTACTCAAAAAGAGGGAAGCTTTGGTGCTCTAGAGTTGGCACAAAATGTTCCTATAACTGATTATCTGAGTAATTCACATTTTTCTTGTCTGGATACGAGATGAATGGCGCCAATTAGAAGTGAAATAAAATCCAGTAAACATTTTAAGTAAAAATGTTGAGTAATACGGACAAATATGTCTGTTAGGAGATTTTATAAATCCATTTAATACAATCATCCAAATTTTAACAACAAACTAAAAACTTGCAAAAAGGTTTTGTACAGATAATAAAATCGTAGCTAAAGGATATCTAAAGGCAAATTTTATGGTTTCTATGCTAAATTGCTTTGGATTAATTAACCAAGCCATTCACATATTTCAGCGAAATCTTATATAATAATTCAAATGTTATCTATATGTTTCAAGGGTTTTAGGAGTCCACCCGCAAGGAAGTCATAGGTAATGATCCTTTCCCGCTTGTTTTCCCAACGAATCCTTAATTTTACTTCAAAACAATTTCTTAAAATTTATTCCAAGCAAATCACTCAAATTTCTCCCAAGTGAATCATTCAAATGGCCCCTAAGTAAACTCTACAGATTGATCTAAAGCAAATCTTCAAATTGGTTCAAGGCGAATCTTTCAAATAACCCAAGAAATCTTTCTTATTACTCCCAAGCAAATCTTTCAAAATTCCCCAACGCGAACAATTTAAAGTTCTTTGAAGCAATTTATTCAAATTGATCCTAAATAAATTCTTGAAATTACTCCTAAGCGAAGCTAACACATTGTTCGGAAGAAAATTATTTAAAATGCTTTAACCCAAATTCTTCAAATTGCTGTCAAAGATATCCTTATATGTGCCTCCAAACAAATCCTTCAATTTACTCCCAAGAGAATTCTTCAAATTTGTCCTAAGCAACTTCTTCAAATTGTTCACAAGTATATCCTTCATAGTGCTTCCAAAAAATTAGAGAAAATAGAAAGATCAGGATTTATAAAAGAATGAATTGCTATGATTTTATTTAAGTCAGCTAGAAAGAAAGAAAAGGGGAAGATCATAACTTCTACCCCCCCAAATTGTATAATTTTGTATAAGATATTCAGAATTAAAATAAATTGGAAGATGATAATTTACCTAAAAGAATTTGTATCCTTTTATTAAAGTCATCTATTATTAAAGAATATGATATGATCATAATTTAAACCGCCAAAATTGGTATTATTTAAGTCCCCCAGAAAGAAAGGAGATAAAAAGATTTATAAAATAAAGATTTATAAAATAAAGAATTTGTATGATGGTATTTAAGTCATCTAGAAAGAAAGCAAATGGAAAGATGAGAGTTTATACGAAAAATGTATTTCTATCATTATATTAAAGTCATTCAGAATTGATGAAAATGGGAAGATCATTTTTTAAAGCAAAATATATTGGATCGTTTTATTTAAGAATTATAGAAAATGGAAATATCAGAATTTATATAAAAAAATGGTATTATTTTATTTCAGTCTTTTAGAATTAAATAAAATGGGAAGATCAGAATTTATACTAAAGAATTTATATAATTTTATTTAAGTCCTTCGGAATTGAAGAACAGGGGGAGATGAGAATTTATACAAGAAATTTAAATTCCCATAATGATATTTTATGACATTCATACCTTTAACGTCGTAAATATAGTTTATAGTCTTTGACGGCAATTGAGCACTTTGACCCTTTTTCAAGTTATGCAACAACTTTAGGTCGTCGCACGTGCATTCATTTGAGGGCCATTTTACATAATTTACTAGATGACCACAATTTTGGAAATTCAAGGAAATACTTTATTTCACAATTAAAATATAGTTTGCGCTTATTTTCTTAATTTATGGCTATCCTACTATTACATTTTTTAAAATTATAACTTTCGTTTAATATTATCTTGCCGCATTTTAAGAGCGATTTTTTTTATACCCATGTGATCAGGTTAAGTACTTCAGTGTTAGAAGGTTTACAACGCATGATTTAATAGAGGTATAGATTCGCTAACCACTTCTTTTACATTAACGGTCGTTTATTTCTATTGTTTTACTCCGGATTCACTATTTTTGTATTTTTTTCCCTTTCCTATAAGCTCCCAACCCTATGTTCGGAACCCTTTTTTCATATAAACGAGAACAAATTCTGCTTGAGACCAGTTTTCAATAATAACCCCAAATTTACATTTTTTTCTCTACTCTTAATTTATTTTAATAATAATAAAAATTTATAACCTTTAGTTTGAATCCCCAGCGATACAGAGCTTCAATATATAGAAAAAAAGCGAAAGAAATTTTAAAGATTTATAAATGATTTGTTGTTGTTTTAATTTGATTTTCAAAGCGCAGATCTGCGTTTTGATGGATTATGTCTGAAATAAGATACCTTTAGCCCGTTTCTTAGAATGAAAAACCTGTCCAGAAACGAACAAATCTGTTAAACTAAATATCATAACTGATATCACAATCATAAGTATAACAGGTAAAACAATGTTATGCTTCGATGCATTACACATTCAAGGCAAATGAAAGCGTTTTTCTTTTATAATTACCAGCTTATTCTCCCCGTTTAATACGATTTCCTCAATATAAAAACTAGCAATTCCCCCCAAAACATACGAATCTCACACATTATAAACCATATTCTGCCTCCTTTTATACCAACTTTCTGTACAATTTCTACCTACTCTACTGCAACTTTTCTCCTTGTCACAAATAATTTGGAACATATAATTTCTCACCCTCTACACGCTACCCTTGATTTTAACTCCAGATTTAGAAAACTAATATTTGATTTTGGTGTGACTTTAATTACAAACCTATGTACTTAGAAAAAAAGAGCAATATTTCATCTACATAGTAATTATCAAACACAACTTCCTTGCCAATTTTTATTTGATAAAAAAATTGGCAATTATCAAAGTCCATTGAAAAGCAAAGTTGGATAGTTTAAAAGTAAATTCATAATACAAAATTCTGGTCGAAGGTTTTGCATTATGTTTAATTTAGTTAATATTATTTAGTTTAGTTAATTGCCTCGAGAATAAATAACGGCACAATTTCAGGTCTCGGAATTTGTCGATGGATATTCATGTTTAGTAACTTTTATGTTTTTTAACGAGATTTTGAATGTTTTAGTGAAATATTCGGGTCGAACAAGATTCCTCATATATAGGAACCATTATAAGAAAGATCTGTGGTTCTATAATTGATTTACAGAAAATTCTATTATTTCTTTGGTTTATCAGGGCCAGTTGAATTAAAAGTAAGATAAAAGAACCGATTTTGAAACATTTCTGTTCAGGGTCTAAGCAAGAGATATGAAAAACAGTGGAAAAAATACTAAATTGAATAAAAAATCTGCATTAGTGAATAAAAAGAAATTAAACATCAAAATGATAAAATTTGATGATGCAACGAACACTATAAATATAAAAAGTAAAGAGCAAGAGATAGAAATCACTCCTGGGGGACACGATAGAGAGTCATGAGCTATGAGCGATGTAATGATCTTACGCGTATGGAATTCCAATGGCAAACGAATGTTAGCTTTTTTGGTTTGAAGTTGGTGGCAAACCCAATTGTTTGAGAAATTTGTGGCTAAGAATGAAAAGTGATCTCACACCTGTTATCTAAGGCAGCGGATAGCAGAAAATCTATGAGTTAAAATTTTGCAGCAGAATTTCATTAGGCAAACGATAGGGATACAAACTAAAATTAGTCTATATTTATTTATTATTAAAATAAATATAAAAGTAGAGAAGAAATGCTAATTGTAGGCTATTATTGAAAACTTTTCTTGAACACATTTTGTTCTTGTTCATATGAACAAAGGGCACCGGATATAGAGTTGTAGCTTAAATAAAAGGAAAACATAGTGAGTCGGAAGTAAAAAATAGAAATAAAGGACCAGGAATGTAAAGAAGTGCCTTTTAAACCTCATAATCAAAAAGTATTTAACCTGGGCACTTGGGTATTTATATAAATCCTACTTAAAATGCCGCAAGATAGTATTAAACGAAAGTAATAATTTTAAGAATTGTAATAGTTGGAAAGCATTTGAATTAGGAAAATAGGCCCAAACTATATATTAATAGTGCGGTAAAGTATTTTCTTGAATTTTCCAAAATATGATCATTTAGAAAAATGGTGTAATATGAGCCTCAAATGAATGCAGATGAGACGACCTAAAGTTGTTGCATAACTTTTAAAAAAGGTCAACGCTCTTAAATGGCGTCAATGATAATAAACTCTCTTTACGACATTAAAGGAATGAATGTCACAAAATGTCATCTCGGTTATGTAAATTTGTTATAAAAATTCTGATCTTCCAATTTTCTTTGATTCTGGATGAATTACAAAGATGATACATATTCTTTCTTATATAAATCCTGCTTTTTCCTATTTTGTTTCATTTTGAATGACTTAAATAAAATGATGCAATGAATTTTGTTTTAGTTCCGTTTGTTCCATTTTCTTTAAAACTGTATGACTTAAAAGAAATTATACAAATTTTTTTGGCATAAATTTTGATCTTTCCATTTTTTTTCATTCTGTATAACTTAAAAAAAATGATAAAAATTTATTCTTGTATAAATTCGGAACCTAACATTTTCTTTAATTCTCAATGACTTAAATAATGTTATAAATAAAAATTCTCTCTTTAATAAATCCGTATGTTTCTATCTTCTTTCATTATTGTGAGTAAAATAAAATGCTACAGATTCTTTAATTTTAAAATCATGATCTTCCGATTTTCCTTTATTCTGGATCACTTAAATTAAATAATACAAATTCTTTTGGGTATAAATTCTGATCATCCCAGTTTCTTTCAAACTTGGTGACAAATAAAATGATACAAATTCTTTCTTGTAGAAATTCCAACCTTCACATTTTTTAAACTTCTGAATGGTTTAAATCAAATGATATCAATTTATTCTTTTATAAATCCTGATCTTTTTATCTTCTTTCATTCTGGAGTACTTAAATAAAATGATACAAATTCCTTAATTTAAAAATTCTGATCTTCCATTTTTATTTTATCTGGATGTTCTATAAAATGATATAAATTCTACCAAGTGTCTCTTTGATTATTTCGCTGACGAATATTTTGGAATAAATCTTAAATTAGGAAGACACAGGACGTGGAAATGTGTGACAACAATGTAACAAGGCAAAGTTGAATACTACTTAAGATGGCATATATTTAGGGGTGTAACTCATCCTGTTAGATGACAGTTCTCCTTAATGAATTAACAATTAGTCGGTGGAACCCAAGTAATCCTTGCATCGGTGGTATGAAATGTTAATATTTTATTTAAGTTAATTCAACTTATTCGGTCTGAATTCGAATATAGCTCTGTCTTAGTCAAATTTAATTCGCTGATCATCCACTGCACATTGATTCGGAAAGTAACGATATAAACCTGTTTTTGCAAAGGATCTTTAATCCCTTTCCTTGTTTCCGCCCGTTGTTCAGTCTTCGAAAGAAGAATACATAATTTTCTTTTCATCCTAAAATAAACAAAAGGTTACTATGATTTTTGCGACTGTAGCTAATTTAGATTAAGTAATATGTCAATCATAGTTTATATATCACAAATTTGTTAAATTTTCTCACACACCCTTAGTAACTCAAATTTTCAAAGGCTACATATTAATATAACTACAAGTAATAATAATTACATTGGTGGTGTGGATATTGGCAAGGTGTGTTGAAGAAAAAGAGGAGATAGAAAATATAGTATGTCTTAATACTGTAGAGCTTGCCTACTTTTAAACTTTTTGTACTTTTGGAGCCTACAAATGCATAAATAACCATCAAAATTATGATTCTTTGGTTCTCTCCATTCTCTGGGAATAGTAAAGGACGTGGCCTTTTACGCAGCTGCCCAAAATGATGCAAATTTTGGGGGGTATATATTCAGATCGACAGCTTCTACATATTGAGCCCAAGGGTTGTCTGGGTTTCTAATAGACATTCCGAAATATATTCTATAAGCTATCGAGAATTTAGCAATTTTCACTAATTTATTTGATAATTGTTTGGGTCCTACATCCTAGCCTTAAAGAAAAGGGAAGCTATTTAACACACTTATGCATTGCTTATTTTCCCTATTATCAAAAACAATAAAATTCACAACCCTAGAAAACAAATTGAAACGAAAAAATATGATTTTCCATAAATACAATTTAGATACATTGTCACTCACTAACCATATAATAAAAATCGTTAAAAATGTAACTATGGAATTGATGCTTTAAGATCTACAGTCTTAATTTAATATTAACAGCCAAAACAACATGATAAGCGATTTGGGAAAATTTTGCTACCTAGTTAAACGTCCTGATGGTCCTACAGGTCGTTTACAAAATTTCTTAGTGTGAATTTGGCAAACGAATAAAATAAATCCGAATCTTTCTCTTCTTTTATTATGTTCAGAGGAAACACCCGAAATGTTAAGAAATTAGGTATAAGGGAAAAATAATTACTTTATAAGGACCTAAATCGCCTTTTTGAGAAAAGAAAGGAAATGAATTCGACTATTTAGACCATTTTTACGCTTTAGGTTTAATAGTTGAAATACATAAAATTGATATGACCATTTCAATATGATACTATACCCAAAAAGCCCTAACTCGCATTTCCGCTTAAGACCGATTTGCCAAACTTTTTACTCTTCTTTTTTTTTCTTTTTGGTGAAGAGAGAGAGAGAAGTAAGCCCTCTTTTCAGCTCAACTAGAAGGGGCTCCAAAGTATAACGAACAAGCCACAGCCCTATTTTTTGGCGAAATGGAGAAGAATTTGTATGACAATTGGGCACAAAATAAGGGGCGAGGTACCTCCCTTTCTCATGAGTCCTCGAAGACCGATGCCACCTCATGAAGATCTTAAACAGAGGAGGACTCTTGGTTCGTTAAGTACCATACCGAGTCATTGTTCGACCTCAGAAAAGAATTAGCTTTTTGTGTCGGGGCATTTCCGAGAAATCAATGAGCTATGTATGACCTATAACAACGTCAAGGTTGCAAATTTCGTGTCTATAAGATTAACTGATTAACATTAATAAAGTTTTTAAAAATAATATTCGATTTCACTGAATTCGATATTGAATTAAGGGACAATAATATATATATATATATATATATATATATATATATATATATATATATATATATATATATATACATATATATAGATATATATATATATATATATATATATATATATATATATATATATATATATATATATATATATATGTATATATATATCAGTTCGGTAAGGGTAATATTAATAATTGATTAATCGGATATAAAAGTGTCATGTGGTTCCTTAAGCCTCTTCAGGAGCGTCGCATGTACCACTAGGCAACCATCCATTTCTCTAAAAAGAAAAATTTCGAGAAAGATTTTGTCGGAAAAATCAGCAGAAAAGTGATAAATTTCTTTTGCCGATTTTTGTCGCGGTGGAGAATCCAGGTTTTCCTTTTTACTTTGAGGCATTTTAGGAATCTTTGATAAATCCAGGCATTCCAATGGACTCATGCATGGGACCATTAGGGCCAAAAGAAGGTTCTGATACTTATCTGGTAAATGAGACCAAACCTAATAAGTCTCTCACTTCGATAGTTGAGGATTTTTGGAATCTTTTTATTTAATTCCAGATTTAAGATTAGGATTCTTTTTTGAGTTTAACTGTTATGTGTGTTCTTGTTTTGAGTTTAAGACTACCACCACTTCTACTACACCAATACTACTACTACAACTTCACTACTACTACTACTACTAATACTCTTTCAAATACACCACTACCACCACTACACTACTACTACTACTAATACTACTACAAATACACCACTACCACCACTACACTACTACTACTACCACTATTACTAATTCGCCAATTTCACTTCTACCATCACCACTACTACTATTACTACAACCTTCTTACCACCACTATGAAAGTCCCTATACCACCCTAACTACCATTAGCACTACTACATCACCACAACTACTACTATCACCACTCTCTCTTCGACAACAACACCACCACTGTCACTTCGACAACAATAACACCACCACTACTACTACTCCTCCAACAATAACACTAATACCATTACTACTATACCAATACCATCACCATCACTATTACCACTATCAGTACCACACTATCCCCTTCTCTACACCACCACGAGTACTACAATACCACCACAACCACCGACAGAGAGAGAGAGAGAGAGGAGAGAGAAGAGAAAAGAAAGAGAACAAACACAGACGAAGAATGCAAGAAAGCAAACATGTTCCATTTTGGGGCTGATTTTTCACACAGTGACAACACCCGCTTTAATGATAGTTGAAGGCAGCTTTTACTTTGACAGAAAACGAGAATGAGAATGTTCCCACGGAACCTCAATCATTTATTTTTTTGATAACTGACCAATAATGTTCAATACAATGTGGTTTGGTATGGGCGATAGTAATAATTCACTAATCCCTAGAAAAGAGGATTGATGAACTCTAAGGATTTTTCTATTATATTAAGAGAATCTTACTTTTTACTAATGCCCTTAAATAAATTCAATGACTTGGACGTTATTGCTCACCTATCTGCAATTTTGTGGGGCGAAGAGCCGCGAAAATATCTACAATTCTCGTTTTCTCTTAAAGCAAATGCCAACTCCTAAGTATATTTTTGGAGAAATGTATGGTTGCCCAAATGCTGGAGTGGCGCACCCGAAATATACTCTCTGTCTTCATTATTTAACCAGAATTCTAAAATAACGACATCATAATTTTCTAAAAACAAAATTTTCTCCAGACCTAAAAATTTATTGCGTATGGTACGGGGGCATTTACATTGTTTTTCGTTTTTAAGGGAATTTACACTGATTTGGCCCGCTGACCACGACAGATACCGTTTTTTGAAGGAAAGTCCTCGGCAGCTTCTTTCAATAGACAGGGAAGTTTATAAAAATTTGTACAATTAAAAACGATGGAAATGCCGATTTTTTTTTTAATATGAAAGAGAATGGCAGCAGCTAGATTAAAAGGTAGTACGTTGTATTCCTTTTATTAAGAGAAGAGTAAGGGGCAACACGCTAAAAAGACCTTTCCCTAACTTAAGGAAATTATTAAGAAAATAGAGAATATAACAAAGTTCTTCCCCTACTCCTCTTTGTCTTAATTTTGCTATGTCTCTTTATATATATATATATATATATATATATATATATATATATATATATATATATATATATATATATATAATATGTATTTTTAGAGGCCCAAGGAAATGAAAATTGGTGACACAACCCAGAAAAACACTTAGAAGAATATCACGTGAACCAATCAAAGCTTAAGAAGAAAAATGGGAGACGTAAAGAACGAAAATATAGGACAAACTATTTTAACCGTTATATGAAAATAAATAAACAAGTTGGATTTGAACCTGTATCATTAAGCGCTCATCGCTTATATGACCAAGACGCTGATCGCCAGAGCAATCAGCGTGTTGGTCATATAAGCGATGAGCGCTTAATGATACAGGTTAAAATCTAACTTCTTTATTTATTTTCATATAACGGTTAAAATTGTTTGTCCTATCTTTTCGTTCTATACGTCTCTGATTTCTCTTCTTAAGCTTTGATTGGTTCACGTGATATTCTTCTAAGTGTTTTTCCGGGTTGTGTCACCAATTTTCATTTCAATGGGCCTTTAAAAATATATTTTTTTATTATCACGTGTCATGTGATTTTCAATATATATATATAAAAATATATATATGTATATATATATAAATATATATATATATATATATATATATATATATATATATATATATATCACATAAGTGATTTGCTAGTGTCCAAATAATTCACCAATGCAACGATTTTTTTAAGAACTATTCTCGAATCTATATTAATCACTGAAATCCCAAACTTTAATCTGTCAGAAAGTCAACACAAATGTAGCCGCTATGTAGCTGACCTCATTTTAAAAACATTGTTACTCACCTTAAACTAACTAATGTCAGTTGAAGGTCTCTGTATATTTTAGTATTTCTGTTTTCTTTGTCAATTTCGCTCAGTTAATTTCTGAAGATGGGATGGAATCTAGTTCCGGTTCAATAAACTTTGTGCTCAAAAAGTAATTTCATTGTCTTTTTATATGTATGTTTTTATATAGCCAGTTTCTGGATAACTTTTACCTTGTTTTTTCGTTAAATATTGATTTAGAATGTTAATAGTGTTTCGTTTAATAACAATATATATCATCATCCATAGTCAGATGCCTTTCATCTTGAGGGAAGATAATAGCTTTTATCTAAAACCTTAGAAATAAGGACCGTCAGGCGTAGTTGGGTGCATTAGACCTAAGCTAATGTTCTTCCTCAGAGATTTTATGGATTTACGGTCAAAATTGAACCTGATCCCTAACTGCGACTTGTGCTTAATATATAGCCAGGATGAGGCTAAAATGTAGCATCATATTTAGACACCTCCTCTCACAATAAAGGTTTTTCAAAATGTTAGAAAATTACAAGCGATTTAATCATTTGGTACTGCACATACAAAAAGTTCAAACCTTTTAAGGAACTTAATAAACAACGCCCCCCTCTCTCCCGTTAGGAATAAAGTAGTCTCAAAGGATAATAAAATATAGGAATTGGGTTACTTAAGACTGTTTAAGCGTCGTAAATATAGTACCTCTTCGTCAGAAAACCAGGCTTCGAGAAAATATCTGGAGTTTCCATTTACCTCCTCCATATACCTCCTCCATATGCATCTGATGTTGTAATTTGGTTTGGTGTGGTAAAATAGCTGAGAGTGAAGCGTTCCTCCGGAGAGACCTTACACTCAACGGAAATTCATTAACAGTTTTCACCTTTCATCCGTAATATCACTAATGAAGGACTATAGCTTAGAATCGAAAGCATATTAAATATTAATAAAGTAATTTAAGCTTAATTGTGCGGATTTTTCCTCCAATATTGTCTTGAGCTACTAAACTAAAGTTTTGTTGTATATTTGATGCGAATCTCAGTTTGGCCTTTGGCGGAGAAACCTGGAACTTCGTTAGACCCGAGCTAAAGCTAGTTTTGTGTTTTTATACATCTGGTTTCTGGAGAATTTTACTTTGATTTTTCGTTAAATGATGATTTAGAAGGTTAATAGTGTTTCGTTAAAAATAATTTTTAATGAAGTTCTATATAAATATTGGACTCAAAAATTAAATTGCTCGTACCTGAGAAATTTAAGTAATTTTGCAGTCAGTAACTAATTTTAAATATTTTTCAAAATCTTCTCTCTTTATACTGTAAATCTAAATCACAAGTTTCCTATTCCAAGCTAAAATTATCAAAGTTCTATTTGTTCAGGCTATAATTTATTAAGTTATAATTAATTAAGTTCATAACTAACCTGTTTAAAATTTGTATAAAATTCAAACAGATATGTAGTATATCGTAACGTGCGATGGTGTGCATAATGTATGGAGATAAAGATCTTGCAGTTCCTCTACTAATTAGACTCCAAGGTTTGTGAAACCAACATTATGCCACTTATATTAATTGTTTGTTTGTGAAATGTACATGTGCCTATATTTTTGCGTGCTTATGTGAGAGTGTGTTCATTACATGTATTATTTTCTTTATATAATTATGTTCTGTAATTGTTTATTTCAGTCAAATAAAGCCAAACTTTAGAACCTTCTTAAACTTTTGGGCTACTTCAGATTATATGACTAAGATGAATGGCACGTGTTCTTCGTTCCGATCGTTTGAATGTTTTTCTAACTGCACCAGAAGCTGCACGTGTAGTTAAATACTGGTTGTTTGTCTTCTCTAGGTAAAAATCGTCCATTGAAGAAAAACGATTGGTATTTTGGCCTCCTAGCCAATTTAGTTTCTCCTAAAAATTTCGAAATAATTTCCGAATCTAGTATTTTCGACGATACTCTTGCTGCTCTTAAAAGCGCCTTCATTTATCTTGCGAATGAGATCGTGGCGTGACACAAGCTCGCGACTCGTAAACAATCTGATGGTGAATCATTCATGAATATGTACGTGTTCTTCAGACACTCAGTTTGGATTGCAATTTCCAGGCTGTAAATGCCGAAACGTAGAGAAACGAGTATATTCGAGATGCCTTCATTACTAGTATTTCAGCTGTGTATCAAGTGAGAGCGTCAGAGATTGCCACAGTGGATTCAGCGGCCTATGCATTATTCACGTCTAGTCTGTACCTTTAGTAGTTTTTCATGAGCTGGCTGCTGAAATCGATTGTTCAAATCCTAATCCTGACTGTTCGAATTGTGCTGCAGCTCCTTGGCTTTGCAAACATAAAATATGTTATTATTGCGGAAATTCCTGCATCAGAACCGTCGTCGCTGTCCGGCAAGTGACGTTACTTGCTTTAATTGTCAGAGAAGAGGAAATTTTGCGAAGGTATACAAGTCATCTTAAAATGAAGTCTCAACATTAACCTCCAATCTGGTTCTCAACAGTATACCATCATTTTTGAAAAGGTCATCTCTAGAAATGGAAGTGAATGGCTGTGTTCACGTGGCTCTTTAGACAAAGGAAGTTGCGAGAACTTGATTTCAAAAGATGTTGCAAAATCTTTTAATTTACATCTTAGCCCTTATGAAGGCACTATATCTATGGCCTCTATAAATCTTACATCTATCAAGGAATGTTGTGAGGTTAACATAAAAACAGGGAAACCGTGAATACCGGAAAGTAGGTTTGCTTATTTTATCTGAATGTTGCGGTGACATTATTTTAGGAATCCCCTTCCCAAGTAAACATTCCTCCTTTGTGCCTAACTTTGCATATCTCCAAATTGACCTCGAAGTGTGCCATCAGGCTTATGTGATGACAGATCTTCCAAACGTTTTCACCAAATTATCATAGGACTGCAGACCAGTCATAACAAAGTCACGGAAATTCCAAACGTCTGACAGTAAATTTATTAGTTCTGAAGTAGTAGGCATGCTTAAGGAACACATCATCGAACCGAGTACCTCTCCCTGGCGAGCTCAAGTTCATGTTCTGTAAAATCAATCAAAGAAAAGGGTAGTAATTGACTATTTATCCTCAGAAATTTAACTAGTTTACTTACTTGGGTGCATATCCATTCCCAATGTTGAAGAATCTGTTAATAAGATAACAACTTTATAAGATATTTAGCACCATCGACCTAAGTAGTGCTTATCATTGTCTTCCCCTTCACCCTGAGGATAAAATTTACACTGCTTTTGAGGGAGATAGTAGGATTTTTCAATTTAAACGCTTAAGTTTTGGTCTACCCAACGGCGTTGCCTACTTCCAGACAATTATGGACGATTTGATTCGTAAAAATATTCTTTTGAGGACACGTAAGATTACCTTGATGATGTTACTATTTGCGGCCGTACGTAAGCGGAACATGATAGAAATCTAACCAACTTTTTCAAAATTGCTGAGAAGCATAAAATGACCTTAAATAAAAACAAATACACATTTTCAATTAAATCTATATGTATTTTCGGTGGTGGTGGTGGCGACCCCGGCCCCGGCCCGACAATAGATCGGGGACCCTCACACCTATTCCAGGCCCCACCCAAGCTCCCTGGACCATCGCAGGAGCAGACCCGCCCGCCTTCCTGGGTCTTTCCCAGAGATCCACTGGGACCAGTTCTGTGTGTAGCTGTGGGCAGTTTAAGAGATTGTGGTTTCGTATATCTGTGTAGGCATTTGGGGCAGTTTGCGGTTTTATGGGTCGTGGGAGATATTTTCTAGAGGGATGATGTCAGGAGTAGTGATTTGTTGGTTCGTATCTATGCTAGTGTTCTTCTGACCTGCTTTGTGAGTGTTTGTTCAGAGTTGTGTACGGTTGGAGGTGGTGCACTTAATATTTTGTTGTTGGTTATGTGTGTCAAGTATTGCTGTGTGATCTAAGACTAGATTGTTTTCATGTTTTGCTTGATTGTGTCTTCTTTTGTTGCTTTAGGGTCTGTGTCTAAGTTGGTGGTGTATTTGTTGTTGTTATGAAAAATCGTCTGTTTTTTTTGTGTCGGTGATTGTGAGATTGTCTGGTGTTGTGATGGAGGGGATAATTTAGATGTTGCGTTCCCTGCCTGAGTTGTGATGCATGCAGTTTTAGGTGATTTTTGATTGATAGGATGTTCATATCGTCGTTTAGATTTTGGCTGGTTGTGGCAGTGAGGAGGGCTGTGTTTTGTATTGTCTATAGTTGTTTGGTTTTGGTTTCTGAAATGAGTGGGGACCAGATTGTGTTGGTGTATCTATTACTGATCTTGTAATTGTCTTGAATGTGTTAATGAGCGTTTCTTTAGTTCTAACCCAGTGTGTAGTTGTGACTGACTTGAAGACTTTAAGTATTTCCCTGGCCATGACCATTGTGTTTTTTATGTGTTTTGAGTATGTGAGTTTGGGGTCTAAAGTGAGGCTTAGGATCTACGGTTCTTTTGTGGTGGGTAGTGTTATGTTTTGTATGTTTAGATTCAGAAATATGTTGTATTCGGCAGGGCCTTTTTGTGGGAAAGTTGGTATATCTGAGTTTTAGATGTTAAAAAGTGTTGGGGAAAGTACTCCTCCTTGGGGAAGTCCAGATTTTGTGTGTCTGTGTTTGGATTTAGTGTTTTGAATTTGGGTGCATTGAAGTCATCCCTTGATGTAGTTTGCTATGGACCTGATAAGGGGGTGGGTATGGTGAGTTTGTGTATCTTGTTGATTAGTTTGTGTAGGTCTACTGTGCCGAATGCTTTGGATATGTCAAGGGCGACTGCTATGTTTGCATTTGGTGAAATCTTCTTGTTGAATCCATTTGTGATTATGTTGTTCATTGTGCGCATGCTGTGGTGGTTGAGTGCATGGGCAAAAATAGATGAAAATTTGCCGTTTACCCTGGAAATTGATGCTTCAAATCGTGCCATTAGGGACATTTAACCTAGAATGAACGATCCATTGCCTTTTTTTTAGATATTTAATAAATTTCTCCAAGAGAAATCACTACTCTGTCGAAAAAGAGGCCAATTCTATTGTTAAGGTAATCAAAAGATGTCGTCATTTTCTTCCAGTTCGTAAGTTTACCTTAATTACGGATCCAAAATCTGTATTTTACATGTTTGATTCACATCATAGGAGTAAATAAAGAATTGATGCTATTTTGCTACGAGGTTATACATCGTCCTGGTTCGCTAAACAGATCTGCTGATGTCCTATCAGGTACTTTCCATTCAACCATTACCCACAATAATCAAGCTCAAAAAGCTCTCTGTCATCCAAGGATTACATGATTTCACCATTTTGTTTGAGTACAAAACTTTCCTTATTCTGTAGATGGCGTTAAGCGAGTAGTTTCAGGGTACGAAACGTGTCAAATGTTAAAACCTCAATATTATCGTCCAGAGGTAATAGCTTATCCGTCCAATGCTCCCTTTTGATCAAACCAGCCTGCAATTTAAGGGGCCACTACCCTTTTCTTTTTCCAATTTTTATTTATTAATTATGGTAGAAAAATACTCGCGTTTTCCCTTTTCTTTTCATTGTAAAGATATTTCTTCATCAACTGTTATACAGTTTCTTACTACGTTGTTTTCTCTTTTCGGGTTACCAGGGTACGTGCATTTAGATCGAGGTACTTCTTTCATGTCTGCTCAAATAAAATAATTTTTATACGAGAAAGGGGATTCAACGAGTCGTTCAACTCCTTACCATCCTACCGGGAATGGACAATGCGAGGGCTATGGTGGAGTTTATGAAAAACTGTTACCTTGCAGCTGGGATCTGGAAACCCGAGTATGCACCATTGGGAACACGTCCTCCCGGATGCTTTTCATTTCTTACGTTTAGTGTTATTTACTTTAGCGAATGCAACTCCTCACGAACGTTTTTTATCATTCTCTCGAAAGACCAAGATGGCAATGCGTATATCTAGCTGGCTTGCTTCACCGGATAAAGTACTGTTAAACGACATGTACTAAATAAGGACGATCCTTTTGAGAATAGAGGTTAATACCGCCATGTGCCTGAGAAGCCATGAATTCACTCCTCGAGTTTAAACTCGATCGAGTACGATTTACTTATTTAATCACCCATCCGCGCGTCGTCTCATAAAGCCTCCTCCCCCAAACCAAGTCCCAGCAACTAAATTTTAGTTTGTTGACCAGTCGACCTGTAAAATGTATGTTCCTATATTGGTTCAGCAGCAGCTGCTTGTGAGTTCACGTTTGAGCTTTTCTAATCGCTCTCGGTAATTCTTTAATCAGATTCCTGTAAAAATTAAGTATCCGTTTGCATTTTTTTCTATTTGGATATATCGTATATCTATTGTAATTATTATGATTATTTTTTGTACCGTATGTGTCATAGCCCCAGAGTCCCGTAGCCTTCTATATTATACTAACGAGTAATTGCACTCGATTCTGTAGATAAATCCTTCCACGCACTTGATAGGGATCCCATTCCATTTTCTCCCCCCTCTTCTGCCGCTGCTGGGAGACGAGCGAAGGTCACTCAATCGACCATGACCGCCGACTCCGTCTAAATATAATATATATATATATATATATATATATATATATATAAATATATACTGGACATTCTACCACAGATACTTTAGAACGCGAAGCCGAACTAATCGAACGCAATTTTAAATATGGACACGTCAGATTTCCAGACGGCCGAGAAGATACGGTGGGTATCAACGATTTGGCCCTAGCCGGAGCGAGCCAATTAAACGAGATCGAAGATATTTTTAATCTTAATTCCGACACAAAATCGCCCATTATGTTTAGTGATTCTTCTTTAAATGTTTAAACTGAAAGAGATCTTAATTCAACATGTCATGATGTTCCTCCTCCAAGTGCTCTCCCTGAAGACCCCTGAAAATATCCCTCGTCGATCTACTCGCTATAGAAAGATTGACTGTTCTATCGAAAACGAACATCTCATCATGTCCCTCCTCCAGCTGCTTCCCCCCAAAATATTCTTCGTGGCATTGCTCGACCTAGAGAGCCTGTTGCACGTTACATTAGACGCTTGATATAGTATCTCATTGTATTTTAACCTTTTTCTTTTTGTAGAGAGGGACATTTTTAAATTTTATTAGGTTAAAATTGATTAAGTTCATATGTAGTGTGTCGTAACGTGCGACGGCGTGCATAATGTATGGAGATGAAGATCTTGCCGTTCTTTTACTAACTAGACTCCTAAGTTTGTGAAACCAACATTATGCTACTTATATTAATTGTTTGGTTGTGAAATGTACATGTCCCTATATTTGTATTTGCTTATGTGAGAGTGTGTTTATTACATGTATTACTTTCTTTGTATGCTTATGTTTTGTAATTGTTTAATTCAATTAAATAAAGCCGAACTTTGGTACCTTTCATAACATTTGAGGTACTTCAGTACCTCAAAGGTCCTGAAGTAGAGCAATAGAGCATAATATTTTGTTCTTGTATTTATTTTGTATGCTAAAGAAGCTGACCGTTTTATGGTTGAAACGTTGCCCATAAATATAAAGGGTAACTCCAGCAATTTTTCTTGCCCTGGAATTTCTCTTAAATATTAAATTCAGGCTATCTAGAAGCCATCCTCATCTTTATATATATATATATATATATATATATATATATATATATATATATATATATATATATATATATATAAATATATATATATTATTAAAGACCATTGTATATTTAGGTTATTTCCTTTGCTTTGTAATCTTTCTATTTTTCTTATTGTTTTCTTTTGTCCATTTTGTAGATGGTCGAAAACTCCTACGTCAATCTTTCTCTTTTAAGTAACTGCGTTTGGTAAAATCCAAACTTTAATAGTTGAACTTTCGAACTAAGCGATCATCTTCAGTGTGTTAAGCTGTTCTTTTCCTCCTTTACCGATTAGTATGGTGAAATCAGAATTAAATGATAGATAGATAGATAGAAGAAAAGGTGTGTGAGAGAGTAAGGGAATAAAGCGTCCGAGCACCCCCCACCCCACCTCCCGTTCGTTTTTGGGCAAGGATGGGAGCCGGGCGGAAGAGCCCAGGCACCATCAGCTTCCTCATTTGCCTCCATCCATGTGCCCTGGGGCACCCAGGGCAGGTATAGGTGGAGAGGATGAGGACAGGAAGAGGAAGACTAGCGATAGTAAATTAGTGAGAAACTAGGTGACCTAGGTGGTTTTAGCCCTAGATCTAAAAGCGGTGCTAATACTGGAGTGTGTATGACCCCCCATCGTGGTAATATAGAGCACATTGAAATTGACAGTAGTGAGGGATTAAGTTGAAAAGGAAGCAAGTTGGAGAGTTTGCCTGCAGGTCAAGCTAATCTCTGGCCGTTGTTAAATAGTAGAAGTTGATAATTAGGTAGGATAGTAAGTGGCTGAATTACCGATTAATGTTACCAAGTCTTTCTGTTATGATATTCG
This sequence comes from Ceratothoa steindachneri, assembly GCA_963969495.1. Lineage (NCBI taxonomy): Eukaryota > Metazoa > Arthropoda > Malacostraca > Isopoda > Cymothoidae > Ceratothoa > Ceratothoa steindachneri. The sequence goes on from OZ018322.1 coordinate 11,031,577, forward strand.
TGATAGTTGTTTAGGGCGTTCAAACCGTTGTTAGAATGTTAGTTAGTTACTCGTACAATTTATTTTTGTTGTTTTCCTTTGTATGTATTCGTTGTAAACCTATTATGTGACTGTATCCACGGTTTATGTTTTGGTTTAATTTCTTTTATTCTACCATTTTTTCCTCCTGTTTTTCTATATCTTCATTTATTTTGGAGAAATTTCGTTCCTTTTGGTTTATATCGGTGTGTCTTAATTGTGTTTCATCTAAAGATTGCCTCAATCGGTTTTCCTAATCAGGATTTTATCCTTGTCGTATTATGCGTTAGTTTTAGTTTCTATAATCCAAAATATCGTTCTCATCTTCTTCTCTGTCCATTATGGTCATGCTCCTCGGAAACAGTCTATGCTGCCCCCATCCAGCCCGTTGCCCTATTTAATTGGCAATTCGTCGCTAATTTTATTTCGTGTCTTTTCAATGTCTACTTTGGCTCTTTTCCTTATTAGTTTGTTAAGTAGCGTAATGTTTAGTTCTCTGTGCAGATCATTTTTCTTCTTCTTCCTATTCTTCTCGGGTTTGTTATGAGATACATTACTTTGTTCTGGATCGTCTGTAATTTTAATAGGTAGCTTCTTGATAGAGTGCACATCGCAGTCGTCGGATAGATTAGTGTTGGCTGGAATATTGGTTTGTAGATTTTCTTGTTATTCTGCTGACTAAGTGATCTTAGTTTGTATTATAGTTTCAGTCTAATTTTTCCTTTCTCTATTTTATTGGTTAGATGTTTCTTGTAAGCTGGTTTAGTTATATTTAGTCTTAGTACTTCACCTTCGTCGCTGTATCTGTATCTTATGTCGCCTACTTATATATATATATATATATATATATATATATATATATATATATATATATATATATATAGATATCTTAATCCTGTTTACTGGAATAAATTTAAATTTGTCTCTGTTTGTGCTTATTTTCCACTTCCTTTCATATTTGTTTATCTTTCTTACTTCCTTCCCGTTCTTCTCGCTTGGAACTGTCCGTGACTGTACTGTGACACAATAATTTGTGTTTAATCATCCACGAACTGTTTGTTCATACTTTCTTCTTCTGCTGTATATATGGTGTACAATACTAGACTCAAAGACCCGCCCTTAGGAACCCTTCTTTCAAGCTTAAAAGGTCCCTCTTGGTGACTGCCTGTGTCTATATATGCGTATCTATCCAAGAGATAATTGCACAGTATGACTTCGAGTGACTTTTAAAGTAGTCTAGGTATAATTTTTGTATCACGATCTACCTCTCTATCTAACATTTCTATATCTTTCCGCAAGTATCGATTCCAAAACTAAACTGTATTCTCCAAATGCGGTCGAAGCAAAGATTTGTACAAGGGAATTACTATATTTTCCGATTTGTAGGCAAAATTTCTATATATGAAACCAAGCAATCTGTTTGCTTTCTTGCATGCCTCCGCGCACTGTCTTCCAACTTTTAAATCGTTGCAGACTATAACACCAAGATCTTTTTCTTCTCATACCTTTATCAGTGGCATGCCTTTCATTGTATAATTGAATTCTTCGTTTCTTACTCCAATGTGTAGTAACTTGCTTTTATCAATTTTGAGTTTCATCTGCCAATTTGCTAACTATTTCACAATGCTGTTTAAGTCTCTCTGGATCTTATGTACATCGGCAAGTGTTGCTGATTTACCCCCTAGCTTTGTATCGTCAGCAAATTTGAGAAGAAGCTCGCTTTACCTTCATCTAAGTCGTTTACATATATTAGAAAAACCAATGGTCTCAGCACGGACCCCTGGAGCACTCCGCCTGTTACCTCTCGCCATCTTGATTGGTGACCATTTATGACTGTACGTTGTTTCTTTCCCTTGAGCTAGTCTTCGATCTACTTCAATACGTTTCCACCGATTCCATGAGCGGCAATCTTCTTAAGTAGACGCTTGTGAGGGACCGTATCTGCTGCTCTATTAATGTCATACTCTTTGATGATGGTTTGAAAAAATTCTAGCAGATTTGTTAAAAATGATTTGTTTTTCGTAAAATCATGCTCTGATTCGCGGATGATACCAAATTTGTCTTAATGTTTGACAATTTTCTCTTTTATAATAGATTCGAGCAATTTTCGGACTAAAGATATCAGTCTTAATTGCCTGTAATTGCTTGAGCTTTGTCGGTCACCCCTTTTAAAGATCGGAGTAATGTTTGCAATTTCAAAGTCTTCTGAAACGACATCTTCTTCGAGTGATTTATTGAATATTGTGGTGAGTGGCTTGGTTATCGTTTCTTTCAACTCTTTCAGGTGGCGAGGATGGATCAAATCTGGACCAGGCGATTTACATAGCTTTAAATTTTCGATTTGTTTGATTACGTCTTCTTCTGTTACTTGAATACTAGTAATAAATGATTCTTCTTCGATAACTATTGGTGAATCAATGTCTGGAACAGTGTCGATGTTTTCCGTTTTAAAAACTGACGCATAAAATTCGATTAAAATCTCGGCAATGGCACCTACCTGAGTCATATATTAAGTCTGTACTTTTTAGCTCGATTTCGGAATTCTTCTTTAATTTTCTAATTAATTTTTTGACATTGCATCTTAGATCTATGTATTCATCTGGACATGCTGCGCGAGTATCTCTACAACGTTTATATACCTGATTTCTCCTTTTGATTAGATCTTTGACCTCGTTATTCCACCAGTTTCGTTTTACCGTAGATTTGTGCTTATGGTGTCTTTGGACATATATTAGGTCAGCGTTTCTGAATTTTGTTATGAAATCATTCTACATTGTAGTGACGGTGGTGTTTTTATTAGTCCTAGAATTAAGGGCTTTCTTCAACACAGGCTCACTTTCTTTAAAATTTCAAATCTGAGAGAACTGTGATCGCTGTCTCTGAGCGGTTTGTCGACTTTAACATTTTTCACAAAGATTTCGTTTGTCATAAAAATAATATCCAGGATATTGTTTCCTCGCGTAGGTCGATCAACACATTGCATAAGGAAGTTATCATCTAGAAAGTGAAGTATTTGTGATCCAACTCTGTCAGCAGTAGCCTCCTTAAAGTTTACATTTGGAAGGTTAAGATCAAAGATTTGTTATTGTAAGTGTGGATACAATAAGTTCATGGAGCCAGCGGAGCATAAGCTGATCTGTCATTTCCGTCTGGGATGGAACTCTATAGATAACGATGGTGTTGAATTCTATGTCTCCAGCTAATGATTTCGCGCATACAATATCTGCATTGTTATGATTCTCCACGGCAACCTCGATGAGATATAAATTTTTTGGGCAAGAATTACAACCTCGCGCCGCTCCTTCTTCTAACAACCCTCTCCTTGAAAAAGAGATTGTAACCTGAGATTTTAAATTCACCGATAAATTCTCTACTAAAAATATTCTCTAACTCTCAGAAATTGCCATTAGATAAAAGTTTTAATTCGATTTTATTTCTAATACTACGTGCGTTGGCATAATAAAAGTTTAAGGAGGGTGGTGTTTTATTCTGGCGTCGAACGCTGCATTCCGCTACACCGGCTCCGCGTCCTGACACTGACTTGCAGGAAAAATCTGTACAGCATTAATTGAGGCTGCCAAGTCTTGCAGGTCCAACCCTATTCAGATGGAGTCCGTCTTGCTGGAACAAGTCTTCACGCTCGTAGAAGTTGTTGTAGGTTTCGATAAAGTGCACTCTTTCCTCTGGTCAAAGACTTTTTACACAGTAATTGATGTAAGACGCCTTTCCGAAGAAAGTGTTCTGCGCCCATATTCTGGGAGAATGCCTGAAAAAGAAAGATTCCTACTATTTTCTTTCAGTTAACGCATCAGCTAACGGTACTTCGCCAGAAGCTCTTCAGACCTGGTATAAAAATATCGTTAGTCTCGACGTGGATCACAAAACCAATCTCCTGCATGGATCCACTCGTGTAATAATTGATCAAATCTATCAGCTTTTCGACTCTTCCCCCAGGATAGCAATATCTCCTCCTCTCAGCAGGTCGTCTTCCACCAAATTCTTTCAGTTGTTGCCTGACGATTGAGTCTCCCACCAGGCAAATCTCAATTTCTTGATCCTGTGAGTCGTCTAAAACAGAAAATCTATATGCCATTATTGTCAGTAGCTTCTGCTTCAGGGGTTTCGGTGCAACTTCTTGACGAACGGGCACGAAAGATTCGTCTTCATTTGTACGTGGAGACAAACCTTTCAAGCCCGTTCGTCGAGGAGTTGCACCAAGACCCCTGATCCGGAGGCTACCGAGAATAATGCATAGTGCCATGACCGGGCTTCTGGTTTTCCGGAATCCAAATTGACACTTATCATAGAAGTTTTTTCCTGGAGATGTTTAGCGAGTATGGGTTTTAAGATCTTTTAAAATACTTTTCCGATGAAATCTAGTAGCGTTATTGTTCGATTGTTCCCTACCGAACTGAGTGATTTTCTAACCTTTGTTATAAAAATCATTTTCACCAATTTCAGGTCGTTGTGGAAGTAGTCTGTATTAAGGCACGTATTAAAAACGTTTTTCAATCCCTCCAAGATGCATAGTGCCATGACCGGGCTTCTGGTTTTCCGGAATCCAAATTGACACTTATCATAGAAGTTTTTTCCTCGAGAGGTTTATTGAGGCTGGGTTTAAGATCTTTTCAAATACTTTTCCGATGAAATCTATTTACGAAATTGGTCAATAGTTTTCTACTCGACTAAGTGATTTTCCAACCTTTGGTATGAAAATCATTTTCGCTACTTTCAGGTCGTCGGGGAAGTACTCTGTATTAAAATACGCATTTAAAACGCTCTTCAGTCCCTTCAAGATTGTATTAAATGCTTCTAGGTATTTTTTTTCGTGAATCATGAAGTAATTGGTGCTTTCTGTTTAAAGCTGTTTATGTTACTATAAACTCTTTAGTCGTCATGATGTCATCATTTTCTTCGTTGAAATTCCTATTTAAGTCAACAAATTGGTGAGGGTGGGTTCTTTCTATTATTTAATTGAGTTTTACTAAATGCTTTTTCAACGTCAGTCTCATATTTCAGTTGGTTGCCTCTTTCATCCTTTAGTCTAATCTTCTCTTTGGCTATCCTATCTTTCATCCTATTCACGCATTTCCAGAAATCTTTTGTAGATCCTTCTCGATCTACATATCTTATGAATTAATTCGTTCCATTTATCTTCTTACTTTTCCTTTATTAATGCCGTTAGCTTTCTCTTTTCCTTCTTAGTTCGATGTATATCTCTCTGCTTAGTCTTTTGATGTGTATCCGTTCCGAAGTATCTCTTATTTCCACGTTTTTATTTATCATTTCAGTTGTCGATTTGAAGGTCTGCATGGTTTGGGGTGTTCTTTTGGGAATTGCCTCATTGTCTATTTTTGTCATTGTTCCTTAAATTTCCCTTAGTTTTTCTTCAATTTCTTCTAGTTTCGCTTCGTTGAGTGCCTTTGGTTCATAATTTCTGAGGATTTCCTTTATACTTATCGCAGTCACCTTGATGGTAGACTTTCCAAACTTTTGATGGTTTCTGAATGGGTGGCTTGTTTATTGTTCACAAAGGATGCTATGTGGTCACTAATTCGTATCTTAGCGGGTTCTAAGTGGTATTTAAACAAGAGGTTAAAGTTAGATAGGCAGATGTCTGGTTCTGACGGTACATTTTCGTTGATGTTAGTTGAGAATTGAGGTCCGAATATTTAAAGTATTCTCCTTTCTAGCATCGCTTTCAGGTTCCTCCTCGCGCCGTTTGTGTCTGTATAACCATTCTTGGAACAGTGTGCGTTTAAGCTTAGCTAAAGATGACTGGTTTCCTATTGTTGTATATCTTTATGAAATTTGAAATCGGCTGTCTCTCCAAGGAGGTTAATTTCCTGTTGCTATGATAACACTAGTGAGTTTAACCTGTATTTATACTGCTAAATATGATTTTCTATTCCTTCATGTATCCTGTAATCCATTTCTTTTCGACCGCAATGGCGGCTCCGTCGAATCTTTCTCTTGGAGGGTTAGTTAATACAAGATTGTTACCCATATCTTCATATTTTTTCTCTCTAAGTGAATTCTGTGACTTTATAATAAAATTATGCCTCAAACGAGTTTTCTAAAAATGTTCCTGTACATGGCTTGCTTCTCTTTCCACCCATTGGAATTTATCTGTAAGATTTCTAGTTTACGTCAGTCCATAGCGAAAGTTTCGTTAGGTTCTTTTTCCTGGTCAAGAGTTCTCGTGCATTTAGGATTTAGTGTTTTTTCTTCTTATTTCGGTATTGTTCTCTCCTGCTATTATTCCTACCGGTCTTGTGGAGTGGAGTATATAAATAAACTCCTCCATAGAATGTATGCTGTACTTTATGGAATCTACGGCTTTATTTCCATTTAGGGTTTTAGCTCAACAATCCCATGGTATCGTGACCTGAGAAATGATGAGCCTTAATGGGCTGTTCAGATTATGCATTTTGACTTTGACGCCCATACAAATACACTGGTGTATAATCGATGATAATCCGTTGGAATTAAAGTCCTCCAACGAATGCATTAACTTTAATTATTTGTCCATTTATTTTCTTTTTTAAGTCTTTGGTTAGATCATATTTCATTAACTTTGATTTAGTAGTGAAACTTGAGATGTTATTCAATTTACTGTTATATTCTTCTTTGAGGCCCATCATTTATCAAGTCAGACCATTGATATCATAATACAAAATGTATACAACTATCCTACTATACCTCCACCTAATCCTGACCCAAACATCTTAAAAATATGCTGAGATCATGCATTTCAAAAGCCCTGTTCTCGGGAGAGCGGACGAATATCTATAAACACAATTTGATGGAATGGCTATGGGATTGCCACTGGGGCCGACCTTTGCCAATTACCTTAAGGGTTACCTAAAAGAGAGCTTATTATACAACACTGAAAATAAGCCACACAGGCTTTGCAGATATGTAGACGACATCTACATCAACGCCTAAAATAAAGAACAAGAAACATAAAGCAGCCATTCAAGGAGAACCTTGTGTTAAAATTCACTTATGATTTGAGAACGAACAATAAATTCCCTTTTCTGGATGTTGAGGTACAAAATATTAATGGAAATTTCATGGCAAGATGCCTCAACGCAGATGGTGAATGTCTCAAAATATACAAAAATTTTAATCGGCTCATACATACGAGAGGTTTCCATTCTACAATATTAAAAGAACTGAAAATTATCCAGCACCTCGGGCTAATTAGAATTAACCTGGTAGGTGTAAAAGACTAAACTGTCATTTCTCTTCAATAGTAACGTACAGGAGACAGCAGAGCTGCCACTGTGGGTTTTTTCACCTTGATCTGTGTTTATCGGGTTATATCTGGGTTTCTGGGTTATTATTTTGTTGATAGAGCCTAATAATTTTTTTACTCTCAATAAGAAAACCATCAGAATTATTCACTCCTTGCTTCAAATATCTTATTATCACCTAAAAACATTAATTTACGAATGCAAAACTAATCCATTAAGAGATTTCCCGCGCCAAACAAGCCCTCGTGAACAACGGTTTCCCGAACAGCATAATAGAACAACGACTTCAATCATTTTTATGAATGCAATTCTAAGTCACAGATAAAAACGAAGGTAACCAGGAACCTAAAAATAACATCAAACTGTTTTATAGAAATCAAATGTCATCGGCCTACAATGTAGAAGAAAAAGCAATCAAGGAGATTTTTAATCGTAATATCAAAGTCAAAAGTCAAACGAACAAGATTCATCTTATTATATATTATTAAATAACAAAAGTTAACAATCTCCTAATGAAAAATAACATCTGTCAAGACTCCTTGAAACTGATGTCTACCAACATATTTAAGAGTTTATTTGCCCGCATGAATTTTGCAAGCTTCATAATTACGCGAATTAATTTGGTATGACGACCACCATCCTTTCTAAGTGTTAAACCCTGCACCTTTAAATGTAGGGCCTAAAAATCATATGGAGAGCATACATAACACCAGTCTAAGAAGGGATATATTAGTTGAATCACCACAATAAAAAGAAAAGAGGTAATTAATTTATACTTAACATTTTAGAAGCCATCTTAATCAACGAAGAAAGGCTAACCCTGAACACTCAGGATACAAGTTGGAATCGAAAAATAAAATTGTTTTAACAATTCCACCAGCCTGATTGGCCCGTTTATCTTGAACTTAAGTTCAAGCTAGCTTAAATTAATACGTAGAGTTTGTGTTGCGTGATGTACAAAGGGCCTTCGATAAAGTTTGCCTGAGAGGTCTAAAACACAAGATCTTAGGCTTCCAGCTAAACACGGTGTTTGTTGGAAAGGTTCCTCTGTGACTACATTATGGAAAGAAAAGGTCAAATCTCCAGCAGAGCTTCAGAGGACCCGAATCAGAAATCAAGGCTGGTGTTCAACAGTGTAGCTGTTGTACCTAGTGTACCTATTGGTCTTACTTGCTCCATTTGAAGAGGATGTGATATGCCTGCAATTTGCAGATGACATCACGCAAATCACCCCCTGTTCCTATAAGAACGCTGGATATCAAGCAAGGGAGACAGCTGGCGAAATTGAAAACATCAATCGATTCGAAAGAATGTGTAACATATGACTTAACAGCCGAAAGTTCCAAATCCTTTCACTAAACCGCCTGAAACTTGATGACATCATAGTTGAGGACAAACTTCACACCTACGGCAACGAGGATAAAGCTCCAGGTCTGTGCATCACGGAAACAAGGTATAAGATGCATATCAACCATCGAATCTTCCTAGCCAAAAGAGAGCTTGGAAAACTGTGCAGGTACAAAAACCCTCAGCACCAATAACATCAGAAAGCTAACACTGCCCTATCGCGGTGAAAACTGGTTACCCGGCAGTGGTAATGCAGGTGGCGAGTTCTGACTTTCTCCGGCTGATGCAGAGGGTACAGAATAAAGCCGTTGAATATCATCCTACACAGGCTGGGAAGAAAGCCCATAAAAGGTAGAAGAAGAGATACTCCCGCTTATAAATGGCAAACTCGACATTTCACAACACCAACCAAGAAGAGTCACCAGGGGAGGCTTATTCCCAAGTGGAAGAATGTGCTCCCGGGAAAAACATATCAATGCATACACCTAAATGAGACAACCTATAACTTCAACGTATTCAGAATACAAAATAAAGAATGGGCGAAGTACCAAAATCAGAACAACGATATTAAGTAATCGAACAAATAATTAAAATAGCCGAAGTGACCAAAAATCAACAACTAAACCAAAACGTAAGTAAACAAGTAAAAAGAGGTGAAGTGCCCCCAAAACTATATGAAAACCGAAGTAAATAAATAAACAAATGAATATAAAGAGGCGTATGACACATGATTAATGAATAAATAAAAACTCGAATAAATAAAGAAACTCTATGAATAAAAATAGGTGAAGTGTCCAACTGAATCGAAGAAGAAAAAAAGGAAGAAAAAATTAAAACTAAAAAGAGGCGAATTGCCCACATAAAAGCAAAATGCCAATAAAGATAAATAAAATAAAAATTAAAACCGAAAGCTAATGAAAAGGCAAAATCAAATTTGAAAGGCTTGAACGCCATCTTGAGAGAGGAAAAAGTATATTTATATAGATATATTTTTAAGAAAATAAATAAAATAAAAAAATAAATATATAAAAGAATAAAAATGAAGGAAGAGAGAGGGAAGAAAAATAAAGAAAGAAAAGACAGAGATAATGCAAAGAAGAAAACGACGCTCACTATACTGAACAACACAGCCTTCAGCCATATAATGGCAGTGCAAAAATAGAAGGAAATAAAGGATGAAAAAAAAAGGAAAATGCATGAGACGCCCTCCACACCAGGGCAAACTTTAAAATCGACTTCACTGCTCTCTATTACTACCATACATTTTAACACTTGTTATATCATAACATCATCATTCATTTTATTCTGATTCTACCATACTCCATCGGTAAAGGTGAAAAGGAACAGCTGATGGCACTTTGAAAAAGATTGCGTAGATCAAAAGCTCATCTATCAAAGTTTAGATTTATCAAACAAAGTTAAAAAAAAAGAAAGATCATGTAGAAGAAGTCATCTACCATCTACAAAATGAACGAAAGAAGCAATAAGAAAATTAATTAAGGATAAATATACAAAGGTCTTTAACAAAATCTGCATTCAGGAAAGGCTGCTACCCATTTATACTCTTATATATAATTATATATATATATATATATATATACACGAACATATTATATATATCAGTGCCGACTCCGCCACTCGGACTGTTCGGGATTAGTTCGACTATAAATTTAGTAGTGAACATGTATTTCCAAGCTGATTAAATTTCTGCCAACGCTGATTTCAAATAAGTAATTGCAGCCAATAACTCGGGTTCCTTTTAAGTGGTCATTAGCGATCTGAATGAGATTGATATCGAATGAGAGGCCTTTAGAGGGAGAATGAGGCCTTATCCATAAAGGTAAATAAAAGATAATTCCAAATCATTTAAAGTTCTGAAGAAAGTTAGGAAGTTTTAATTTTTGTCTGAGACCTAATATTTGTACAGTATATCATTAATGATTTTGAAAATCAAAATTTTCCGTATTTTATTTTCTTTACATTAAATCATGATGAAAGAAAATCAGAAATTTTATTTCGTTAAAAGGAATTTGAATTCTTTCTCTCTGACAATGGAAGGTCAAATGGAATGATCATTAGGGATGCAAAGGGGATATCGAATGAAAAGGTAGATTGGGGGAGAATGATATAAATATAGAAAAAGAGAGAAAATAGTAAATAAACTATAGTCTAAAAACAAGCAAATATATTAAATCCCCTTAAGCCATTAAGGGAAAGCCGTAGTAAAACGCAGAGAGATTAAATTAACAAACCTAATTAGTTATCTTACAAATAGAGCAGTCCGAAGTTTAAAACTTTAAACCCCATTTAATTTAAGGAAGTGCTGATATACAATCATCTTGCTTACATTAAAACTGAAATAATGGTTTTATTAAGTATGCTTAATATATGACTACGAATACGCACATTCCATAAATATTAGCCCAGTACAGATCTGTAACGACATGAACCATGCGAGTGTAACCCAATGGAACCCAAAGTCAATTACCTTCCCTCGGACAAATCTTCACAATAGAAGAACCAATATGAAAGAGCTTCTTGCCGACTTTCGCCTTATGGTTGTGAAATATGAAAGCAGTGAGAAAAACTTGCGAATGGAATATAGAAAATAATATTTATCTTCTACCTCAAACTAATGTTTAAGGTGGAAGATAAATATTACAACTTCATTACTGCAACATTGAGTGTTTTAAAAATGTCAATCAGTTGGTCACGTAATCGCCTTATGCAAAGTTGCATGTAATAATAGGCATTAGCATTGAATTATTTTTTAGCTCGGTTTATTCGTAAGCTCGGTTAATAGCTAAGTTGACAAACTTTGTATCTCTTCTTATATTGGAACATCATTACGTTTTTATTCTGGAAAGGAAGGACAAAATACAATTGGGAATTTAAGACCAAGAAGGACAAGGGACCTATATAGAACAAAAAATATATATTTTGATTTAAACTTGAAATCTTTTACAATATTATTTAGCATCCTGTTAAATTTTGTGGGAGTTTCTGCGCTTTGTTTCGACACTGAGACTTGCTAAATTAAGATCTCTCTGTCAATTCCAATGATAAATGACATAATTTATTTGGTTCATTTGGTAATCTGCTTTTGAATTTCAATATCATAAGTATATGTAACCACAATTACTTGTTGTATGTTAAATTTCCTATGCCAATTTCTTCACTAGTCGACGGTTTTTCTAGGCTACGTTTTAAACTCAAAATATTACATGTAAAAGAAGGATCTGATTTCTACCTTCCTGGTATTTAATAATTTGGAAGTTTTTACTATATAAAGTGTGGTCAAGGTCTTTTATGTACACATTCCATAAATATTAGCCCAGTACAGATTCTTAAGGTTCACCATTAGTAATTGGATTTCAGTTAGAATTTAGCCCGTTAGTGCTTTTGAAAATATAGGTAAACAATATCCTTGAACTTCTTCGCTGAAATCTAAACTCTGTGTGGGATTATTGTCAATCCTAACTTTAGAAATTAGTTGAACAGTTTGTCAGTAAAGAAGTTAAAACTAATTGGTTTATAGTTACTAGGAACAGTTTTATCTCACTTTTTGAAGATTGGGTTAAGATTATCTCCTTTTATTTCCGCTAGTTCTAACCCGACTCTAATCGATTGTTTAAAGAAGGTACGCAGACGTGTTATTACTTGTTATTTAATTCATTTGGTCCTGTTTATAATTTAATTATTTTTCCCTCGTTTATTTACGTGTCGATGGGAATCAATCTTTCTCACATATGGACGTTTTGCCTAATTAGGATAGTAGTCACAAGTCAACAACAGTCAAATAAATGCTCATTTGAAATCTTCACTATGAGTTTAGCTTTGTTAGTGAGAAGTTCCTTTTACTTCTAATCGCTCAAATAACATCTTCTATGAGGTTTCATCTTTTAATGTAACTAGAGAAATGCTTATATTCTGTGTGATAACTTCGGCAAAGTCTTTGTATATCTGAGTCGTTATTATTTTAAAGATTAGTGTTAACTGTTTTGCTCTCGTAAATTGCTAAATGAAGAAGGGGAAGAATTACAGTAGAAGAAAGTTTAATATTCATAGGCTTCAGTCAAAAACAATCTATAAAGATTATAGTAATTATAAGTAAAATAATTGCTTGAGAATGAAGCCCAATTATATACAAGTAGAAGACGTTTAAATATAAAAATAATCAACTTAATGTGCAAATATATGAATATTATAGCATAATGTCCTATCCGAATCATAACTCTACTGGGGAATCACAACTCTCATAGAGGGAATCATGACTCTAATATGGGTGTTGAGCTTGATGAAATGACTAGACTCAGAAATTTCAGCGTCGTAATATTGATTAAATATACACGCAGAAGTGGAAATGAAATTATAACTTGATAGTGAAATCTGAGTTGAGGAGTGAGAATGTGAGACAATATCTTTACAAAACTCACATACAGGAACACAGCTAACAGATGGAGTAGTTAGTGAAGCCGTAGAAAAAAATGAGTACTTTGTCCTTTAATAAGAGCCAAATAGTTCAAATCTAATAGAGAAGAGAGTTTTGCCACTTTACTGAATAAGACTTGATTCGATGTCCACAATTTTTTCGAAAATTCATAAATAAGGCAAATATTTCCTAACCTTATGAAAGACATTAAATTGAATATCTTTAACGAGCAATTGGGACGAAATATGTCCTCGTCTGGTTATAAAAGAATTGGAGGATTATAAATTTTATTACAAAGTTATCATTCTGAAATAAATAGAGATTTTTGCCCCATCAAAATAACTTGAGGTATTAACTGAAATCGCATCAAGGAAATAAAGACAAATTATATAAAACGATCATTGATGACTAATTGTTTAATTTTATATAATTATCAAGAAAAAACGGAGAAGATTCTTATATAAGTTCGAGGGAGAAGAGAGCAGTTTCGTAATTTAGACAAAAAGGTAATAAATACAAAATTTGGCATTGAATGCTTATTAAAAGAAAAATGACATTTTATGACTAAATTTTGAGCAAAGCAAAAAAAAGGACAGTTTTTAGAAAATTTCTAACTAAGGGAAAAAAAGGAAAGTTTTATGACTAACTATTATCACGGAAGGATTAGTCGGTTTTATAGGTAGGTGTTCGTAAGAGGGAAAGTTACTGATTTGTGAGTAATGTTAATTAGGTAAAGACAGAGAAAGGTTTTTGACCGGGTACTTGCAGAAGAAAGAAATTACAGTTTTAGGTCTAAGTAGTCAATTTAAAAGAAAGGGAGGTTAGGAAATTTCCTGAGTAAGTAATTATCAGGATGAACGTGAAATTTTAATATTAATGATAATTAAACAAATGCTTAACAACGAAAGAAAAAGCAGTTTCATGATATTAAGTTAATAATTTATGGAAAAAGTGCGTTTGACTAATGCAAATTGTGGAAAAAATGTGTATGTCTATGAGAAAATTCATATCGGGAAAAAAAACGTAGTTTTAGATTTAAGTGTTGATAGAAGTAAATTAGGGCAGTTTAGAAATTTTATGTCTATGTTTGTCAAGAAAAGGTTTAATTTTATGACTAGTAAAATAAAACAAAAGATAATTTATTATTTTAACAAGTTGCTCATCAAAGAAAGAAAGAGGAGTTCGATGGCTAAATGCTCACCATCGATAAAGAGGAGGATGTCTGTGACAACCACGAAAATAATTGGAAGTTTTAAAGTTCAATGAGCAAATGATCATGAGAAAAATACACTATTTTGACTAATGCTTATTATTGAAAGAAAGAAAAGATTTATTTCCAGTTGGTCTCCAAGGAAAGCGGGAAAAGGGGTATTCTAGTTCTAAATAATCCTCATTTATATAAGTACAATTTTAGATTTTCTGGTAAGTGCTCGTCAGGAAAAAGGGCGTTTTTATGACTAAGGGTAATTCAGGAAGATAAGATGAGTTTCATGAAGAGCTGCTCATAAAATATAAAAAATAAGTTTTATAAATGTGCAAATCAAGGAATGGAAGGAACAAGTAAGTGTATGACTAAATACTCATCACGCTGGGGAGAGGGCGCCCTTGTTCTAACCAAGGCTGGATGTGGACTCTTTGTGCCGCCAGGTCAAATATGGGCGCGCCCTGAGAGGAGTGGGAGGTATAACCCGAAGAAAGGATCCGATTGTGGCATAAGGCGTCCCAAGCAGTGCCGAGCGCGCCAGGACCAAGAGCATAGTCCGCGAAATGAGAGATTCGTAGCATGAACGGCTAGAATTTCCTTCTCTTTGAGATAGACACCACATTCTTTTAAGGAAGCGGGTTTAAGATCTTCACAATTGATAAAATAGGCCATTCACAATATTAACTTATCGTGTACGGACTTGAGGTACCATACACAGACTTCGGACGAACCCGACTTTGCCCGTCTTCAGAAGTGATTCGTATGACCAAAGCGGCGGCAGTAGAAACAAATCCACGAGAGTCACACGAATGCCTCATGCACTGAATAGGAAGCCTGCGATGATCGAACGTGACGAAGAATGAAGAGGTGGGTCTCGTAGCCCCTCCCTCTTTTCTCATCACACGTTATGTCTTTCGCAGAGTAGTCCAGATTTTCATCGCATAAACAAATCCTTTCACCAAGTTCATGGTAGATTACGGCGTCACACTCACCGACCCGCCATTAAGTGTCTGAAGGGCACTAATCAGCGCTGATAGGCAGCGGGAGGGCAAGGGCACCAACAACTTTCCCAGGCCCATTCAGAGCGCATTTGCACTCGGGCCAGGAGGGTGTGCAGCCCCTCCAGGGACCTAGTGCAACAGGCTACGCAGGGTAGCGCCCTGCGGAGTCCTCCACTAATATAATGGAACATCATATCAATGAATTGATGTAAACTTTAACAACATATCGTGACTATTTACAAAAGAAACCCTCTGAGTTGCATAAACTCTCTGTTAAATAATTTCCATTTTACCTTTATATTAAACATTAAAACTGCTAGGCTCGTACTATTAGTGCCCATCATTATCAGCAGGTTTCAGTTCACAGTTTTAAGATTTAGCAGAAAACAATGGGGTTCAGCGTCGGACTACGAGACGAACTCTTTTCCCAGCTAAAAAAATTTAAATATTTGACTCTTCTAATTTCTTGTCAAATACTTTCATTCCCCTTCTAAAGAGTTTCTTTCAATAGTATGTGACCTGGAAAGTTATACCGCCTTAATTATATTGCAGCAAAATTCAAACCAAACACAGATCCGAAGCATCCCATCTTATTCCAACGAATTTCATATAATCTGTTAATTTTTTGCCTCGAGCTATTACGGGCTTTTTCTCAAGCTGTTTAAAATAACCTATCAAAGACTCTGACCATTCTAAATGTTCTTTCGAATTCTTTTTATAAATTCAGAGCGACAAGTCGATAACTTATAAATATTAAATATGAACTGACCATGAAAATAATCAAGCCAAAGAATTATTTAAATTGATTCTTATTAGAAGGGTAAGAGCAATTATTTCATTTACTTTTAATTCTCTGGTCTTAGGTCACTATGGCTAATCTGAAAGACATTATTATTAAAACTAAGAAAGAAAAGACATTGGTTCTCACCAACTGCCATATTATGGCGTCTAAATTGCTCCATCAGCTTTTGAAAGGAATAAAAATGGTGTTTCTAGGTTGTAGTTTAAATATTAATAGTGTCAAACAAATCTTTTGCAGTACGTTTAGTTTGCATTCACTAAGTTGATATGCTACAAGCACTTATTAAGCTTAAAGGTAAATGATTCATTTTTGTGAGAACTTGAAGGCTAGAGGAACTTGGTTATAGGCATATTCCCCAATGTATAATTTATCAGATGTCATAAAAAATAATCGTAAAATTCCTAGCTCTTGCACTTTATTGACTCACGAAATTCATTCCTCAGATGAATAACCATAGCGTCTGGTTTAGTATTTACAGGATCTTTAACAATACATTTTATTTCATGTCCAGAATATCACTATATGTTTCATTAGCTGTATTTAGTTCTTGTATTAGGTTGAGGAATAAGTTCTTGCGTTTTTTTATGTTGTATTGATTTCAATTTTGTTGACGTCGCTCGAACCTGATGGCTGACCATGTAAACATGATAGGCCTTGGGTAAGTACCCTCTTTGACTGAGTTCTGCTAGGTACCCATCAACCCTCTCATTATTCATTAAAATCTAAGCAAGGCGTCAGTTTAGGCAGTACTAGATTATATGTACACTGTATCCAGGTAACCTCACCGACCTGAGTGTCTTATAATCTACTTAGAGTCTAGAATTGCTACCAAAGCTGTCAAAATTCTCAACAAGCAAATAAAGCAATTGCAAGATACCTAAACCATCCGTTGACCGATCTTTGCCTAGTTCTTTTACCATTTTTGAAGAATATCATTTAATAGTTCGTACAAACCGCTGCTAGCTTGGTGTTCTAGGTTAGGAAGGCAAAGTTTGATAGGTCATTTGTTTGCCAGAATATGAAAGAACTGTTTTGGATTACATAATTTTAAAAAGATAATAATTAAGGTTTATGTTCTTCATGGGCACAGCGTCATGAAATATCTTTGCCAAATTTATCAGCACCGAATGATATCATTATAATCGAAGGAATTGACATGTATAGGTTGTATCAAGTTTATTGAAAACTTGTGAAATGGAGCCGATATCACCGAGGTAATTAACAGTGGAACTGGTTAGACTTTACCCTTTGAGATTTTCAAACTGACCTAACAAAGAGATAAAATGTGACAATATCTCTCCTACTCCAGAATACCAGTGAAGAAGGAAAAGGGAAAACTGATTTTCAATTAAAGGCCGTTTACCCGGTCACAATTAATAATGGAATTCATTTTAAATTGACCACTTTCATTTAATTCATTTACTTTTAAAGGTTTTATACGGGGTTATATTATTGTCTTATTTTCATTTGCGAAATAATTTTGGAGTTATTTATTTACTTTTAAAATTTTGTACCATTTACCTGAAGATGAGCGAATAGGAGATTTTATCTCAAATTGCGTGGTTAAGCTGTATAAATAAGCCAGTGGACAATATAGTATATTGTTTATCAAGGATTAAAAAAGAAAAAGTCAAAATCTACATTCATAAATGTCTGGAGTTGAATTGCTCTTAGTCAAAATCAAACCAATCAAAGAAATGTTAAATATAAAATTGAAGCATTTGTAGTGTAGTTTCGTGTTACTCTATATCTCAGTATGTCGGTTGGTCCGTCGATCCTCGTTTTGCTTAGAATTTTTTGGTAATAACATTGTAACTATTCGGCTGATTCTAACGAAATTTGAAAGCCTTATGTGGTTTTACATTCTCATTTGAACCATATTTTTGCCAAAGTCCTACCAAGGTTAGCTGGGGAATTATATGGAAATAAATTCATAACTATTCGGCCGATTCTAACCAAATTTGAAAGCCTTATGTTTTTTAACATTCTCTTTTAAAGGTTATTCCGGAAATTATTGAAAGTTTTGAAGGTCGTAAGGACATAAATCACAATAAGTGAGAGCAGGCACAAGTGGTAACTCACATGTGACAAAAACTAAAGAGTAGAGAAATATAGTCATAAACAACCAGGTAGATCTGGTAAATGTTACTTTATGTCATTAAATTCAATGTAGCCTCCACCATTAAGAATTTTAATAGTCACCAATGCCTATGCAGTCTTAATCAACAAGCATGAGCAGATAGGCACCATTGACGATATATGTAGAATCATCAAAACGCATGGAGCCTTCCCTTACCCTCACAGCCAGTCGAAGACCATGTACGCCTCCACTAGAACAAAGTATGCACCGTCTAAAAGCATGTTCAATGTCTATGAGATGATGTAATCTCCATCAACAAGCATATTAATAGGGCAAGCAATAACAATGTCTTTTAACTACGCTCAAACTGCATGATGAGAGGGTCCATCATCAAGCATTTTCAAAGGTATACTGACGATGCAGCACTCCTTCCCCCTATTATACTGCTTAAAATTTCCCCCACCTGCCAGCTCGGCTTTCCTAACGGGCAATTTTTTGCCGGCCCTTTCCACAGACCCTTTCTTAATCACCACTTTGGTTATTAGGTTCGACATTCTCTGTAGATAAAGAAAGTAAAGTTGGGGAATTGGTCGGAGTTTATTGGTTGTATTAGACGGCTCAACGTTCTCTGTAGATAAAGAAAGTAAAGTTCCGCAATTGCTCGTCGTTTATCAAGTTGTATTAGAGTGCAAAATGCGGAGGTTAAGAAACTTTCTTTTTGTCTTGTATTTATTGGGATTAGTAAAGTAGGATGAGTTATCCAAACTCATGATTCTTGTTATTATTCATTCACACGGCAGCGTTGCTCCTGTTCGGTGACTTCGGATCTTGACACAATGCGTAGCTTTAAATATTTATTTGAAATATAGCTGTGGGTGACATTACAGGAGATTGAACTGTGCGGTACTTTCTAGGTTGGCTGATGTGCTCAGGGGTGCCTAGTAGGTAAGAGATAAACAAACAAAAGTGATCAAACCCCATCTTCCGGAGAGGGTCATAGATTAGATCAATAAAGGTGTTAAGAGCTTGATTAATTGGTTTAAATCGCATTTGATTGGCAATTAGAAAAGTTTTTGCTCAGTTAATATTAATGGGTTTCATCGCCTAATGTCCTTTTTCGGTCATTTATTTTACATCCTAATTAGACTAGGGTTGGGATTAATTATTTTGGTTAAATACATAAATAGACCCACAATAAGTTAACATAATGTAAACTAATTGATATATAAAATAGAAACACGTAAAAAGTACATTGGACGAGAACATAAAAATCAACTGATTCAAAAGGTTCAATAGCGATTATAGGTAGCTTTGTGTGTAAATGAATCTCATTTTAATGAATTATTATAATCAAACAAAGCCGTTGATCAGCTGTTCATTTATATCCGTTTAGTATTTAATTTCAGGTAGTTTTCAGATGTCTGGCGCCTATTATCTACTTTGATGAAATCATGCTGCCCCGCATTTTTCCTACTGCTTCAATGGTTTAGCTGTCGCTGAACCTTGAAGATTTCGGTACTCTCAACTTCTATATTGCTGCAATTCACTTTGATTTAATTGCGTACATGACGCTTTATTGTATACATGCCTTTGCACTCTGTGCACCTGGGTTTTGTGGGGGATTGAAGGTTTATAAACTTTCTTCTGTGATTTAGAGTCTGCACGTGTGTGGCGGAGTATGGTGAGCAAGGCATAAAGGATATATACTTGATATCCTGTGTGTATGTAGGAATGAATGGTAGTATAGATACAAGTAGTATATATATATATATATATATATATATATATATATATATATATATATATATATGCCTTGTGTTCTGGCTGCATGGTGGGAGGGATTATGCGCTTTTCCGTATGCGTGTACAGCCCGGCGTTCTCATGTATATTTGAATGTGTATGTATATATATATATACAGAGTTTCCTTCTCTAAAAGCCGCTGGTGGTTTCAATCATAAATACGACAGTTCAATTTAGTGGAGCCATAATTTATTCATATATTTCTCTTGGAATTTTAGCTTTTCAAAATTCTCGTAATAATCAAAATTAGTTTTATCTATTGGTAATTTTAATTCTATAGAGTGTGAAAAAGGGAGGTGAGGGGGTGATTTTCGCCTGGGAATAATTACTTTCGAAGTGAAAGTTTATGGCTTTGCTGCCGTTAAAATGCACCCAAGTGGATGTAAATACAGCACATAGTTGAATGTTAATTAGGCGTTATTTACATCGCCAAGGCTCGGCTCTCCAAGGAGGACAGTTTTAACTGAAAAGAAGAAGAGAATGGATGGGATCACCGAGCGTAAAAGAGATGACTTTAAGAATTTAGAATGTAACGAAACTGCTAGAATAAAGTATAGGAATGAGAAAGTTGACCTGAAATCTACTGCTAGCCATTTTACCTTGTAAGGTTTATTATCCTCAGTAAAGCTGAAGGTAGGATAAATCAGAATTTTGCCATAGAGAAGGAACTCAAACAAAAAAAATGAACGATTTATTAACTAGAAATCGATTTGAGAGATTTTCAGCTCATAAAAGTGAAAAATGTGGTAGTGTTGAAATGAAATGAGTCAACCGAGCCTAATATCAAAGAGCACTCTTGGTAAACGATAGCATTTGTATTCGCGAATAAAAAAAAACCCTAGAAAACAAGCAACCCGTATTTATAATTCTCAATTATTATGATCTTTCAAGGATAAAATTGCTAATGGGACTATAAGTTCAGCTAATCTGCCATTGGCAGATACATTATCCCCCTATTGGTTAAAATTTTATTTCCTGATTATGGTTTCGTGTAGCTAAAATTTACCCAACTGAAAAAGGGAGAAAACTAATCGTACCGACGGGAAATGTTTGGCAAGAATCTATATTTTTGCCTGTAATATATTGGTTCTATGCCGAAGTGTGGGAGAAGAAGACAGTGAAAAGTGTGGTCACGACAGAAATTCGAGGGATACAAAACATATGGGAAACATAGCATTTAAATGGTTGTAATAATTGCTTTAATGTATCCTAAGAAAGGAGAAAACATATTTCGAATATATTCGAAATTTTTCCAATTCACTCTTAAGAAAGAGTTGTAAATTTACAATATATATATATATATATATATATATATATATATATATATATATATATATATATATATATATATATATATATATGTATGTGTGTGTGTGTGTGTATATAAACAGAAGAGCAATACCACGCTCATGTACAACGAAAGGACCCAAAATAGAAAAATAATATCAAAGACGGATGGGAAGTATAAAACCAAATAGATAAGGTCTACTTCAGGAAAATTCTAACCTGTGCGCAAATAATGTAGACATTTATGTGACGAAACTAGTACATACATACCCGATTGTGAATACATAGAAATAGACAAGAGAGACATAACTATTTTATTGTCTATTTTTATGTATTCACAATCGGGTATGTATGTATATTTATGTTTATTATACCTCTTTCTCTCTGCAGTTTCGGAATAATACTATTGGTCAATGCTGCCCTGACATTTTTACCCAGTTTCAAGTCAAAAGTGGACGGTCTCCAAACCCCTTTGGTGCACTCCTATTTGTGATTAATTGGCGCATTTTCTGTCGTTGTTTATTATCGGGAAGGCAGACACCTGCTCCAGTTGGTGTTTTCTCCTAGAGAATTTTTGGGGTGGTTTGTTCATCAATACAGGGTAGATGAGATTAGATCGGATGTACATTAGGTATATTTTAATAATGTTGGCCGAGCTAAGATCTCTAAATCTCTATAACTTTGAGAGTCCTATATTTTTAAAATTCTGCCTCTCCGTGTGTTGTTCCAGAATTCATGGAGGGAGATCATTAGAACCAGTACTGCGCCTCTGGCTGAGTACCTTTATCTCTTCACGCCTGTTAGGATGTGACGCGTAGAGTAGCGGCTCAACGGAAGGATCCTGAACTTATCTCAGTTCGTTTGGACCTGCCAACTTCTCTTGTTCTGGCTGATGTCCGATACTTTCCTTTTAGTTTGGCGGCCTTTGCCGCTGCAATCCTTTCTTTGCACTGAACGTTTTGCGTAATGTTATCTTTGAAAGGCAGATTCATTATCTCCCTCTGCACTGGAGTTTGGAAGTCGAAGGTGAAGACCAGCTAAAGCAATGGGTTCAGGCAGCTCTCCTAGGAGATGCAAGTCTTATTTCAAATTCGGATCCGCTTTACCGTAAGGTGGAAAAGAACGGCTACGCGAATGTGGTTGGAAAAGGTCCGCGGTGTAATTGCGCGTCTTATGGTTATTAGTCTACGGGTGAAATGTTTCTTTGGCTCCAAAGGTTTCACGTAGATTCTGCTTCTAGTTTGGGTTTCAAAAGGTGCCTTGGTTACCTCGGGGTTAAGAAAAGGATTCGAAGGCAAAGCCAAGGTAAGTAGGCTGTTATTATTGAACAGGGTCTACCTTCTTAGGAGTAAGCGAAAGAAATCGAGTCCTATGCGGCCGTATGTAGGCTTAATGATGTTAGGGATAGCTGAGGCTAAAAGGACACGACCTAATGACGAGGAACGCACTCGTTATGGTAGTAATTTTAATAGGGTTAGGCATTTGCCTTTACTTGAGTATATCCGACCGAATGACTTAACTCCTTGTAATGTTTTCGTTCGTTTATTTATAACTGCCTTGCTTGAGAGAGCAGAACCTCTTTCTTTTTATTCTCAAGGTGCAGTGCGGAACTATCGGAAACGTATTAATTCGTCTTTTAATTGACCGTTCGGCGGAGTTACCAGAAGTGTGTGCGTTCCTACTCTAGCTATACACATTTTCAAACAGCGCTGTAAATTCTATCAAGATAAGACAGTTTATTTTGGGTTTGACAGTTTCACGAGAATTACACCAGTCAAAGCATATATCAATGTATTTTCCCGGCCTCTTTAATTATCAAGCATCGGAATCTTTCCTTACAGCAGCCGCTCCTTTGTGTTTTTTTTATGTGTGTGTGGCTCTGTGTGAAACCAGTTATTCGCTTGCCTTTCTTATGCTATTCCCAATAAATGTACAGTTCTGATATAAGTATTTCTCTATTTTACCTTGGTTTAAAACTTATTACATAGCATATTACCTAAAAAATTAAAGAATGTGCTCAATTTCAGGTTTTTATAGATACACCGAGCACCCATTTCTTGGGGTTCCTCACTGTGCCTACCTATCCTATAATTTGGGAACAACAGGCCTACTTTCCTTGTAATCTGAATGCCACAACCCTTCACTAATTAGTCAGTGATTTCTATCTTTGATGAATTCGCGATCGAGTCTAGTTGTAGGCTCAGGAATACATATTGGAGCCTTTCCAGCCAGACATTGTCGAAGGCCGTCTGCACATCTCTCAGCACAATGTCCACTTAGTACCCTTTCGCTCAGCAATACATAGAGCACTTTCTTGTTTAGGAGCGCTAGGGGTGTACATGTGCCTCTTTTCTTCCGGACCCCATGTTTTTGAGGGTTGTGCGCTTCCAACTTGCTTAGTTGAACTTGCAGCTTTTCCGCCACGATTTTATCTAAAGTCTTTTGGGGTCTCCAGAAGAGAGATTGAGCAGAACTTAATCTGCTTTTCTAGAACCTTGTGCCCTTTCAGAAGAAAGATCAGTTTATCTAGCTTTTACCCATCCGGGAAGTAGCCTGTGTTCAGAGCAGCATTCGTGATGTTGGCAATGCCCTGAATTATTTTCCACGGGGCGTTCACGTGGGTGTTCTTCCTGAGTACAGACCAACCTGTCACCCTCTATTTGAAAGACAAAATTGTGGCCATGGTCTCTTCAAATGTGATGGAGCGACCGTAGTTAACCCTCTCACTTTCTTTGGATATTTGGCGCTGTAGATAGGTGTATCTTTCATCGTGCCGAGATTATAGAGGAGTTGCTCGAAGAAACGTCGTCAAACTCGTAGTTCTTCTCACGGCTTATTGCGAAAATCTCTTTCCTGCTGGTAATGAACATTCTTTTGAGACTTTCTGAATCATATATGAGTTTTGGACCCTCTTTGACTCCGATTTTGGCTTTCGGAGACAACCTTCTATGTTTTCAGAAATTCCACAAATCGTTACGAATTTGCTCTGACTTTTCAGCCTTCCAAAAATATCATTGCAGATATTCCTTTGTTTCTCAAGGAATATGTTTTTCAGCTTCGTGATTAGATTGTGCATTTTGGCGCTGCTTTCTAAGTTTATTCCTGCCCTGATTTCCTCATAGATTGCTTTATGTTTACGGACGGTATCTCTGATCTCGTATGTCCACCTAAGTTAAGGGAGCATTGTGTTCTAGATCCTGTGGACACATTATTTTTCTTCGGCTAGAGTGAGGAGATCGTAGATCTTGTTTATCTCATTTATTTCTTCGAGATTTTTTTCGTAAACATCAGCTGGCTGGTATTCACTGAGCATCTTTTCATAAAGATACCAGTTAGCTTGTGTATAACATTTCTTAATTGTGACGGGCATGATCATCGGCGAAAGTGAGATTGTTCTTAAGATAGACATGTAAGCGCTCTGGATCACTGGTCTTGTTTCGTTGCAAATGATGAACTGGAATTTTTTTTTCTCTAAGAGTATGTCCGAAGGAGTAGCTAAAATATGGTTAGGAAGGTTGGAAAATCTGTTCAAATTCTCTTGAGCCTGTTTTTTTAGCCATAGCTCTAACTTTGTTTTGCCCTTGTCAGTGTAGCATAAACAGATGCTCTGTCTCTGGCGTTTAGGTTGCCACCTAGCAACTCAGTCTTAGGTTCGAAAGTAGGGTTAAGAGCGTTCTTAATTGGCAGATAGGTGCAGAGAGGCAGCTGATATGCCAATGCCACAGTCAAGACCCAAACCAGGGTCGGGATTTCAACAGCAATGCATGATTCGTCTGTCCTGTAGCTTTTAAAATTGTGTGATTTTACGGATCGTAATGGCTGCACTATCCTATTTTTCTTATGTGTGATTTTGTAAATATTAATGTAATTTGTTATATAAAGATGATGTAAGAGGGAGTGAGTCTATTGTTCAAAATAATTTTCCATATACAGACCATATTTCCTTCCATCAATCCTCGTTCTGTGTTAAAATATTAAGAGTGTTGTTCGTCTTCTTCATGTTTTTTTTGTGTGTGTTTGTTGACTTTTTGTTATTTTTTGTAGCGAGATTACTATTCTAGATTTTAAAAAATTCTGCGATACTTAAGGTGATGCAGGAGTTTCAGTATAATTATAATTTCTCTGAGTGGAAATCTTCAATATCTGTTTCTTCTCCTGGGGTTTCGAAAACTCATTTAACCTTGTAGGGGCATACTTCCTGCTATACTTCCGCAGTTTCGGGGTTCTCTGGGATATTTACATTTCCGACGGAGGTCTCGAGATCATTTTCCTATCCATCGCATTTATACATACGTTATGTATTCTTAAATTTGCCCCCAAATCTCTTGGCGGTGTAAGAAGTCTCAGACTTTACATTTTCAGAATCAGATGACGATGACGATCTCGAGCCATCCCTTTCCGCTTGCTTTGTCTTTGTGAAAGCTCTCTTCTCTTTTTTCTTCGTGCCCTTTGCTGCTGCATTTGAGATAGTTATTTTCCTGTTCATTGCAGTCAATTGTGGAGTGCTGCTATAACTAAAAGCAGCGTACCCGTCTCATTGGCTAGGGCCTTTACATCTTTCTTCCGTGCGCATATGGAAACACATCATGCCGGTGTGTCGTTCAGTCTCAAACTTGCCAAATTAGTTCATCTGAACAAAGTTTGAAAATTTTGACCAGCTCTGGCTTTTGCTGGCCAACTTCAGTTTTTATGGGACTTTTGTGGCAGAGTAGGACGCCATACTTCTCAGCTTGTAGACCCTCAAAAAGGGGGATGCAATTGTGCCTTTTATCGAAGAATATTTCACAAATTTCAGTGATTTTTCTTCGTTTTATGTTTATTGGTTTTATTTTAAAGAAAAGACAATTCCAGCATAAACTCTCTTGGATTAACTAATACAACATTAGTTATATATAACCCCAAACAACACAACTTCACACTCTTAAGCGGCCGCATCAAACAATGCGTTCAGGTAGATCGGCTCTGTCAGTGGCACGACGTAACCCGCTTCTCCTGTCATTCAATAATGAAGATGTTGAGCTCTGATCCACCTAAACCCATAACTCTATAACACAACACCCGCATCCTCACCTACACTATCAAAATATTTGACGCATTCATGTACAACTGCGAAAAATTACATACACACAACATACAGAAACCACACGGAAAAGAGCACTCCCAAGTAATCCATGAATGCTGGCGGCTCTAGGTTGAAGAGATGGGGCCTGTACCCTCTTAAGAATGCAAGTGCTAGTCAAATCTACCCCAATATATAATTTTATCACCATCTAGAAACTAAAACACTATATTAAAACAATTCAAAAAATTGCAACCGGCCCTTTCGACCTCCCAGCCACAATATTCCACCACTTACCTGAAAAATATTCCTTATAATGCAACACATGTTTTTAACTCTTCACTCGCCTCTAGTCTATTTCCAAATATCTCCAAATCTTCACTTATCACACTTCCTAATAAAGAAGTCAAAACAAGTAAATAAATATAGACAGATTGCTCTTCTAGAGCAAAGGCAAAGGAATTGAACGTATGGTATACACCCGTCTCCGGAAATTGCCGGAAGAAAGTGAGTAGTCCTCCCATACTTACGAGGGGCGGTAAATAAGTTTGCGAATCGGTAGGGAAAAACAGAGGAAGGGAGATGGCTATTTGTGGGGGTGTTAGTACAAGATATGACAAGTTAGGACCTGCAGCTGCACGCTCCTGCCTCATCTATTTAAGAAGCAGTAGCTGATCGCAAATCGCCAGTCGCAAATTTTCAACATTCGAAAAGATTGACCACTGCGCAGTGATCAAATTGTTAACCAAGGAAGGCAGGAATGCATAAGAGATCCATGAACGCATGGTTGCAGTGTATACCGACACCGCCCCTCCCTATGCAGCCATTGCTCGCTGTAATAAGAAGTTCCGCCATGGTCGTAAGTCCCTTGAAGATGACCCCCGTCCAGGACGCCCGTCAGACGTGACCAACGAGGACAATGTGGCCCTTGTGGAGAGGATGATCCTTGAAAATCGACGGGTGAAGTTCGGAGAATTAGAGCGGCGAGAACTTGGAATATCCCATGGAAGTGTTATCAACATCATCCACGACAATTTGGCCATGACCAAGGTCTCTGCCAGTTGGGTCCCTAGAAATCTCACGCCCCATGATCGACTTAAACGTCGTCAAAGTCCACAAGGTGAGAGTTGCATAAGCTTCCCTGCGTGAGTGCGGTTTCGAGGAGCTCAACCATTCCCCCTACAGTCCAGATCTGGCCCCTAGCGATTACTTTTTATTCCGCCAGCTCAAGGCTGCACTGCGTGGACGCCGGTTTGGGGACGATGAAGAAGTACAGCTCACGGTCCAGGAGTGGACCGAACAGCAGTCGGGAGATTCCTGGTTGTCAGGAATTCGAAGCCTCAGGGACAAGTGGCGCAAGCGCATTGTAGTCGAGGGTAGTTATATTGAAAAATAATAAAACACTTTTCCTCATATGACGTTTCCTTATATCCGAATTGCAAAACTTATTGACAGCCCCTCGTATATTGTTTCAGGAGAGGACGGAAGAAGCAAGGGGTGCGACCATTGCCCATGAAGATTTGCAAAAAGCAAGACAGTACGCCAAAAGACAGCCTATAAGGAAGTATGTGGATAATGCTTTTGACAAGTTGTGGCATGAAGGACTGCTGTTGCAAACTAGCCAAAAATATAGAGCTCAAACTTTACACTAGAAGATTTCTTTCTCACTACCATAAAGAGAGGAGATATTATCATATAAAATACAATATCACAACAATGGTTTCATGGTGGGACTTAAATTATACATTATGTACACAAATGACACTGCCCCCCCAGAGAACTCAGGGGCTGAAATATACACTGTCCTACGCTGACAAGACGATTCTCCGCTCCTTCTTGTGCCTCATAGCCACGAAATTTCCTAAGTAACAGACCACACTTTACGGCGCGTGATAACACTATATGCACAACATACAAATTTACTCGCACAGACCACATAAAAACTACATATCCACCACAGGATTTAATGCTAAACCTCATATGAATATACTCAGGGACGTATCCGTTAAATACACCAAAACATTATGCAAGTTGTAGCTAAACCCCCCAAAAAATTGCAAGGCAAGTTCTTTCGCAACGCAATTTAAAATTACAATTAGGCAAACCACTTGTAAGACAACTACTCACAAATCCAGCCATTACACTCACAGCCGCGAGCCACACTTGGAAGAGGAGACAGCAGTGAGTACATAACTGCGATGAAAGGTGCATGTTTGCTCTTCTCGATAGACATAAATGCCTAAAGTAAACCACAAAATCAACTGACACCACTTAACACATTGATGCACAGCCGCTTAACACGATTGTTGAGAGAACACGCAATAGACCTAAAATCCACCAAAATACACGGTGACTAGACGCTGTGCTTACTCTTTAGATACCATGATTATCCACAACCAGCACCCATTTTTCTATAAGAGAACAGCGTTATAAGAATCGTGTTTCCTTTGCTCGGACATCATCCTTTCTACCACCTTCTGCACCCCAAGTAAAATCCCAGTACAAACAGACACGCCACACGTCGCATTGGTGTCTAGCCACCCACCTATAACCTATTCTATCCCATTTTATTGTTAGTGATACCATTTTCCTCACTTAATACTCGATCTCTGTGGCTCACGACAGTTATCCCAATTATTTTCTATCCGTTCAAATCGTGTGATGTCAAGAACATTATTGAGGCACTCAGTCAGTTTGCTTCCATGCGCACCACCTTTTAATAAATCTTCTCACTTATAAAGGAGTCAAGGAAAATTAAAAGAGAGGCGAAAACAGTGATTTTCTCGGAAAGGCTTTTTCCTTTTCTCTTATTAAAGAGCAGCCAATATTTTATTTCTGCAAGCGGCAAAGACGCAATTTTGCAGAAACGAAGACAAGAAGACTAAGAGATATATGCGCCTGCTCGGTTGTTTGGAGATTCGTCCTCTTCCCTTTGGGCGAGGTAGCTCACCAAATCGGTCTGCTTATTCCTACATGTCTCTTCTATTTTATTATTTACTGATAATCTTCAACTTCTTTCATCCTAACACTATATAAAGTGAGATCAATAAAGAAGCTGGAAAACCGCAAAACTTTGCAATAAACATTTCCTAAATTATTTGGGCCTTCGTATTTGCTTCCACTCTTGCCTCTGAAAAACTACTTTTTCTTGTCTCATCGCTCATTCCCAAACAACTTTCTCTTTCTCTTGTACTATATGTATATATAGTCTGTTATACCAGGTTTCTGCATCTTTTATTCTGTCTTCAAAATCGTTTTGAAAGGCAGAAAAATAAAAATACGGCGAGAGCCCTGCGGTGGTTGTTGTTACCACACGCAGAAATTGTATATGCTCTTTCTTTGTATTTGACATGCACAATGGGCCTTTAAATTGTGAGCGGGCAAGGGGATGTGGTATGAAACTTCCCTAGAGGTTCCTAGCTTAGGGAGATACTCAGTTTGATGGGGTAACGCTTTGGGTGAAGTAAAGTCACTGTACTTGGTAGTTTATCGGTAGAGTATCTGACCAGCAATCAGCAGACCTGGGTTCGAGTCCCGGCAAGGAATTTTCAAAAATATTTTTCCCCCTGGCGTTATTTATATCTTGTCGGTAAAGGATTGCCTTCATTGTGCCGCCCTCTGCTCTCTTTGATTCTTATGTTCTTCTAATGTCCTTTTCTCTTGCCTCTAAATAACTCCTGCTTCTTGTCTCATTGATCATCTGCGTCCAATTTCTCTTTCTCATGTACTATATATCCATCTATATATATATATATATATATACATATATATATATATATATATATATATATATATATATATATATATATATAAATATATATAAATATATATATATATATATATATATATATATATATATATATATATATATATATATATATATATATATATATATATATATATATATACACATGGGGAGCAGAGAGGACGGATGTTTATGAAATGTCTATTACTCACCATTCTGCACGTGGTGTCTTAGCATTTTTTTTTCTTTTCAGGTGAAACCATCGCGCTGTGAACAATAGAGCATCGTGTTTGCCTACGACAAATACCTGAAAGAATAACGAGTTTGTTACAGCAGTTCATCGTGAATTTCAGCGCCATTTCAACCTCCACCGAAATGAGGCTGTTCCCACCCGTAACACAATCTTACGCTAGGATAATGCACTTCCGAAACGAGGTACAATGATGAATAGGAGACTGTTGGGAGCCCCACGAACGTATGGACCCCGGAAGATGTGGAACGTGTTGGACAAGCTTTGCTGCGGAGTCCGTGTCGCCATGGGCAACAATTGCAACCGTGGAACTATGAACAGCGGCTTGAGTTCGCACGTCAGATGGAAACAATTTTGAGGCAAATGACAACTTCATTTTGTTAATGAGTGATGAAGTTCATTTTCATCTCAATTGCAAGACCAATTAACATGTGTCGTTATTGGGTTCTTCCAAATCCAAGACAATTGCATGAAAAACCACTGCGCAGCCTAAATAGAGTCTGGTTCGCTGTTAGAAATGCTGCCATCATTGGTCTTTACTTTTTTTAAGCCAATAATGGAAATGGTGTTACTGTGAACTCAGAGCGTTAGATTGAGGTGATAAACATTTTTTTTGCCTTAATTACGAATAAAACGTATGCTTATCCGACGTCTCTGGTTTCAGCAGGATGGGGCAACGGCCCACACAGCTAGAGCATCAATGGACGTTCCTCGCTTTCTCTTTGGTGACCGCCTCAATTCCAGGTTTGCTGACACTCCTTAGCCCACTCGGTCCCTTGATTTGTCCATGTTTGATTATTTCTTGTGGGGAAACCTCAAAGCATTTGTGTGTGAGCATCAGCTCCGTACATTGGACAATTTGAAGAAAGCTATTTGTGTGGAAGTCGTCAAAATAAACAGAGCAATGCTGGAGAGAGTGGAGGCCAACTTCCAAGTACGCCTTACGAAATGCATCATTGAAAAAGGACACCACTTGTTGGATGTTGCTTTCCACACTTGATTTTGTCAAATGCTAATTCAATACGAACACATTGATGTTAAGAAAATTTGTTTAAAGCTAAAATTAATGATCCTGTGAATTTTATAAATACGTCCGTCCTCTCTGCCCTACCATATATATACTGGGGGCATGCGATCATTAATTCAGCGGCCCCTGTTTATAAGGCTAAGCCCCGTACATTGGACGATATGAAGGAAGATATACGTGTGGAAGTGGAACAAATCGATAGAACACTGCTGAAAAGAGTGGAGGCCAACTTCCATGAACGCCTTCAAAAATGCATCAATGAAAACAGACACAACATGAACAATATTATTTTC
The DNA here is from genome assembly GCA_963969495.1 of Ceratothoa steindachneri. Classification (NCBI taxonomy): domain Eukaryota; kingdom Metazoa; phylum Arthropoda; class Malacostraca; order Isopoda; family Cymothoidae; genus Ceratothoa; species Ceratothoa steindachneri. The sequence goes on from OZ018322.1 coordinate 11,063,182, forward strand.
TTCACATAATATTTTTTAATTTTAATTCAATACGAACACATTAATGTCAATAAGTTTTTTAAGCTAAAATTGAGGATTTGATGAATTTTTTAAATCGACCCTCCTCTCTGAGGGAGCCATTTTAAAAACATCCTTCCTCTCTTACTCACCCTATACTTATATTTATCTATATAAATATTCACTTCTTCTGTTTTCTTTGCAGCAAATTTTCAAAATGATTATACATATTATATTAGGTGATTTGTAAAGTATCTGAACCAAGTAGACTGAAAGAGGGGTAAAAGCATTTAGTCGTTCTTGCGTTTCAGGGAGCTAAAAGAACGCTTAGAATCGACTATAGATACAGGTGTGAATAAAACAACCTTCGTACATGACAGAGCTGTAGGCCCTCCAGGACGCTTTTCGAACTCTACCAAGTCTCATTAACAGAATTTGTTATTGATTATTTATTGAAACTTTTGTTTGAATAGATAACTTTGAAATCAGATGACATTTATTTTTCATTTGAAAATGTGCAGCATTGGATCATTCGCTTAAATGACAATGCATTAGTCACTTGAGAATTCTTAAAGATGCACATTCAATCCTCAAAGATCTACAACAGCAAAAGAGTCAAATATTTCTTAATGATTAAATATAGCTTTGTGTATCGCTTGTAATTTGAATGCAGACTTCTTTTACAATTACTTCTAATGAGATATTTTTTGTTTGAGATCTATTTTTTCTTGACACATTTTCCGTCTTGTGTTTGGCTATGATGAGACTGGCAAACACCTACTTTATTGTCTAAATTTTTAGCTGATTTCGGACATTTACTTTGGTTTTGCTTAATCAGGAAAACAATATTTTATTTATTTCCACGTGATGTTATTTTATGTTTTGTGTACATGTACAGGGATTTTCTATTTATATGATGCAAAAATCTTTCTTATTTCTTTAAAAAAAAACGAATTTTGAAAAGTTTAATGCGTGAATTTTCTGACTAAATCGCACTTTTATTTTGTAGGTGAATAAAATAAATTGAGCCAGAATATCTTGCAAAAATTAAGCCTGATGAATTCTCCTACATCTGCGGTGAATTCACAGCTGTGTTTGACAGGAATCCAGTCTCAGGTTTCATAAAGCATGCTTATCATGTTGATTTTGGCTTAAAAATTGGTGACCAGGATGAAGCTTGGACGCAACACATGGTATGTAACACATGCACCGAGTTATCGGCGTCATTGGACCAAGGGCCAGAAGAATTCTCTCAAGTTTTGGAGGTTCCATAGTGTGGATAAAGCGGACAAATCCTGGAACTGACTGCTACATCTGCGCTATTGATTTTACCGGGATAAATATAAAGAAAGAGACCAGCTACAAGTATCCTGATTTTCAATCGCCACGTCGTCTTGTTGCTCACTGTGTTTAAATTCCAATACCTGACTTTGGTTCTTTAAACAACTTTATGAAATTAGTGACCAAGATTTCTCCAGTGTTGAATAAATGGAATAATTATATTTTACCACGATTATTTACTTAATATTCCCAAAAGGGTCTAAATGAACTAGTTTGCTATGTCATCCAAATTGAACCCAAAAGAATCGCTTTAAGAGTGCTTGTATCTCCTTTTATCGCTACAGCAATAAAGACTTACTCCGTAGTTTCTATGAAGAGAAGAACTTGGCGTACCGTCCATATATTTCTCAGCTTCTGCACAAGCTTGAAGTGCCACATTACCGAACCGAAATTGAAGACTGTTCATTGCTAGCAGCAGGTGATGGCTGAAATATGTTCTGCAGCACAAATGACACCAGTTTTTGTCTGTACTCTCTCGCTCACTCGACTAGACTGAAAAAGAAGTATGAACATGCCCAATCAGCGCATAAGTAGTTGATTTGTGTTGATGCGAAGATGGTGAAAATTATGTTTGCGCAACAGTCCTGATTGACTAAGTACCCATGCTTTATAAGTATGTGGGGTATAAAGAACCGAGCTTAGCATTGCATGTAAAAGGACTGGACTATGCGAGAGAAATTGATTCCTTGCAAAGCCTCGAGTGTAGTTAACAGCCCTCTTATGGACAGACATATGATACTCTTGCCACCACAGCACATCAAGCTTGACGAGATGAAACAGTTCACTAAAGCTATGGACAAGGATTGGAGCTTCTTCACTTACATGTGCCACGATTTTCTTTGATTGAACATGAAGAAGTTGAAAGGTGGCATCTTTGACTGTCTTCAATTCTGTCAGCTCATCAGAGATCCAGAATTTGAAAACTAAATGACCGAAATGGATCTGGAACCGTGGAAAGTATTTGATTTGGTCGTGATAAACTCTCTTGGCAACAAGAATGCCAGAAACTACATAGAAGATATCACCAATATACAGAGTGCTTTCAGAAGCCTCGTATGCTATATTAACATTAAAATGCATTACTTAATAATTCCTGACAATGTGTGTATATTTTTAACGAGTTATGCTTTCGAATAACCACCATCAATTACAGATAAAAGTTTTGATTATCCCAGCAGTATAAATTGAACCGCAAAAATAAAAGGCGCTAAAATCTAAGTGAAGATTTCTTTGTATCACAAACAGTAAGCGATGGCTTCTTGTGAAACCGACAATTCGAAAAAAGATAGACTTAGTTTACACTGTTTGGAAATGTAAAATGGGGTCAAACTTCAAAAGACCTACACCGTATTTTTAGTGTTATGCAAGTAGTGACGGTCTTTTTAAGCATTCCAGGTGGCAGATATTGTTTTAGTTTGGCACGGAAAGTTCATATTTTTAAGATATTACACCTTAAAAGGGTTAAAGTTCAGGTTAAAATACGGCGAGCCTTGCTTTCTTTTAATGTGAAAATAAACAATTATTTTCAAAAACTGGCAACCCTTACTTCGAGATTATTTCGAATATTGGCAACCCACGAGGCAAGCACTTAAAAGAGCGCAATTCCGATGAATCTGTTTGTTTAGACTTTAATACGCCTTTTGCAACCAGAGTGGATAAGATTCGCGGCTCGTTTATAATCGTGAAAGGTGGAGATGTTTTAGCTTATGTCGTGAAGTGATTATTTATTAGGTAACTTAGGACGACGTTAGGGCCTCCGGCATTTAGCAATCGCCTTATGCATTAAAATCTGGTGTTAACCTTTCGAATTAGGAATATTATGAGTTTTTTTCAATTTGCTGGAGGCGGGGCTAGCTACCAAAATTAAGTACGGGGTATGGAGGAAGAACCCTCTCATTTAGAAAGTAACTAAAGATTTTTAATTTTGGGCCAAAATAGCCTAAAGTAGGCGGCACTATAGTCTTTATTATTTCGATAAACGTGCAGAGCCAATCGCATTAATTGTAGCCCATAAATAGCAGCTCATAAACTGAAGTACTAACCAAATGCATATACGTATAATATATAAATAAATAGTAAGTGCCTAAAAACAGTAATAATTGTGTTTATCGGCTTCGTTTTCGCACGGAAAGCCTTTATTTTTAAGATAGTATCGCTTCAAATAGAGTCGTACTCAGAGTACTAGTATCTTAAAAATAAATTCTTTCCACGCCTAACCGAAGCCGTAAATGATGATAAGAATGTCTTCTAAAGTTTCACCTAAAAGAGTTCTTTAAATTTAATACATTACCACTGAGACAAAATAAACTAATCCTTTGCATTCGCCATGATCCTTGTACGCAGAAGTTTAAAGAAAATTTCGACTCTTAGAATATGATAAGTGTCAACTCGGCCTCTTATGACCTCTATTAATCGCCTCCAAATTTGACAGACTAGCATGAAAGAAAGGGTAGCAGAAAAAGGCAGTTCGTTATTGTCGCGATTCCTGTGAATTTCATTCGCGGTCTAAGGGCTAACTGATTGTGGACCCAAAAGGATTTTGAAAAGACTCCAAACTGTTTTAAACTCAGTAATTACAATTCATATATGAAATTATTAATGAGAGTTGCTACATTGTATACGTTTCATGACAGTTTGATATTATTTTATATTAATTTTGATTTGGTGGAGCCCGTTCCATCTGGTCCCTTACAACGAACCGCTTATATATATATATATATATATATATATATATATATATATATATATATATATATATTTTGTAAATATAGATACACTGTTGAATTATAAAGCAATGGCAGCATTATTGATTTTAACTTGTATACTCTATTTATCTTACACGTTTTTTGTCTCTGTCTGAGGGCGAGAAAGTTACATTCGCAAAAGACATATTTTATTGCGAGACATCTTTCTACCGTGTTCGGTCATCTTGAAGAAATGATAAGAAATTGAAGGACTTACAGAACGCTACACTTTATATACTTTTACATTTAGACATAAGGGATACAAAATTAACCAATCACAGTTTAGGATTTTTTTAAGGACAAAAATGACCAAACACCTTGAAAGACAAATTTTAGTTCAGATAATGTTCATTAAGTAAGGGAATTGCGATTTTGTATTAGCGGCGGTCAACGCGGAGACTATAGTGGTCAGAAGTATGGTTTTGGCCTTGAGTTGCACATTAAGTGCTGGTTTGTTCATTTGGATAATGAACGCTTAGACCATTCGCAATCTTCTGCGTTTTTTTAGTCTCATCATGATGGAGGTTTACTTATTTAACGTCTCACGGGTCAGAGTAGTACCTTGAAAGTAGGCATGTTTTCTAATTGCCAACTCCTGTACATGAGCCGTCAGTCGCCTCAACAGGGTTTGGGAGGTCACACCAATGTACCTGGCATTGGGGTGTCAGCAGTCACCGACTTAACACGAATACTCGTTCAAGACGTTAGTCTCCTAGAGTTCACTCGTCGGAGGAAGAAAGCTGTTCTTCTTGATGCAACTAATTGTTTTCTTTGTTTTGTAATATATTAATAGGTTTATATCCGTATTAGGGTCGGTTGGGGTGAGATTTCGATGCAATATGGCTTCCAGGGCCTTTTCGTCTTCACGGTAGCTTGTGTTCATATTGGCGTTGTAATAAAGATCGATGGTATTTTTCTTCGGTGTTCACTGGGCACCAAATCCAGCGGCCATGTACTTTTTAATAGCGGCATCAATAGGTTGCTGTGGGTAGCCATTGTTGACCAAAAGGCGGGAGGCCCTATTAGTTCAAGATTGACAGCCGTCCAGAACGAGGAATGGGAAAGTGTTCTGTTAACCAAGGCATTAATGACTGATTTCTGGTAGCGTTCATGACACTCAAAGGTACCGTTTAAACAAAAGCCTAAGTTTGTGGCCTTAAGCTACACTCGGGTCCCAAATTTAGACTCATAAGAACTGCCGAGTGCTTTCCTCAGGATCTACTGGACTTTGAACGCCGCTAGCAAGGATCTTATAATGAAAATCTGATTGAAGACTATATTTGGCGACTGATTCGTAAAAGTAATTTAAGGTATAAGTGTAAATCACGCAAAACTACTGATTTCTAATATTTTAACTGTCTCACTTAGGTAATTTAAGAAGAAATAAATGCTAATTTTGTATCATGTCGTTTTGCTTCTACTTTTTGCAAATGAAAGTTGAAATTCACCACTTCCTTCCAGAGTGAATAGGTAAATTTCATATAAATATCATTATCCTGGACAAAAAAGAAAAATTTGGAATAAATAACAGTTTTTTTCATGTATTATACCCAGATACAAAAATCGTGTTACACACTGTTATCAAAGGTGATATTTGTAACATAAGGAATTGAAAGCAGAGCTTTATATACATCGTTAGTTAGATGTTAACAAATTTCTGAAATATTCATAGGGAATGAAACTTTTAAACACAAAAAGGTACATTCAAATGAGGGTTCAGAGTGCTTTAAATGGTTAATCTATATTTGAGACATGATTAAGATTAGCAGGGATTAATTTTTTGGGCGAGGGGACATCAGGAAGTAAATTGTATGTTTGTTTTAATATTAGATGTAAACTGTTTTACTTTTATATATCAAGCTTCTAATTTAAGTAGTTGTCAGTGGTTTGGAGCATGTGATAGTGTTTTAGTATAATCTTCGAGTGACTTCTGGTCCAGTTGTCTTCCATGTCTTTTTAATTTGTGTGTTTTGGGTGCCACCACATTTCTCGCAATTTTTCTTTTATATATACATATATGCAGTAGCTGCCATAAATAATTTCGGACAATTAGGTTTTTATCACAAAATTTACAGGAGCTTCAAACTGAAACTGAAACTTATCTGCAAATTTACTTGCAAAATACCAATTTTATCAAATATATGGAAGTCAAAATGATACGGACTTTTTTTTTCAAAACAGCCGTAGATGAAAAAGTATAGTAATATAAGTTAATAAACGATATTTTGGGGGTTGTTACAATACATTAATACTTGCTATGTAGAAATTTACTCTTAATTTCATTCTACTTACATTTTTTCTCACAGAAGCGTACTGACCAAAAATATAATTATTGTGTTATCTTTCTCCATTCCTTTTGTAAAATTTCCCCAATTTATTCGACGGTGCTTTTATTTCTCTTTATTTATCTCGTCTAGTGTCTTAGACAAATTCTAAATCGGAATGAGTTTAGGGCTCTAAACAGGCCAGTCCATTTCACTTACTACTGATACAGGAAATTCTTCACCAATTTTGCCATATGGAATGTGCATTATCATGCATATAATTGGGAAGTTAGGCAGACGGAATACTTCTCCGATTTTCTCACAGGTGGCCAAAATATATCTTTATACCCAAGGCTGGTAAGACCCTAGCTCAACTGGTAATTACAGGCCAATCTCTCTACTCGGGTTCCTGGGTAAAATATACGAAAAACTCCTAGCTAATCGACTTGAAGACCAACTAGCCGAACTGGGAGCTCATAACAACCAGGCGCAGAGGTTGCGAAAGGGAAGAGGAACAGAAACGCACTCGCCCTCCTAACAAGGATAATAGCTCACTGCAAAGCCGAGGGAAAATAAGCAGACGTGATGCTGCGCAATGTACAGTAGACCTTCGATGATGTTTGGCTGAACTTCCAGCTGAACCCACCCCTGGAAAGGCACCTCTGTGACTAGATCATAGAAAGAAAAGCCAAAATCTGCATCCAGGGCTTTTCAGGAACCAAATTTGAACTCGAAGCGAGAGTTCCACAAGGCAGCCGCATGAGTCAATTGCTGTACCTCGTGTACACAATAGACCTCACTGCTTCGGTGCGAGACGAAACGATGTATCTGATATTTTCCGATGACAATACCCCGTAAGGGGCGCGGCGATTTGCCATCCTGGCAGCCGTGCTGACGGGATCCAGCGCTGCGTCCGGCCCCAGCTTAGCCTCTCTTCCTTCCTTCAGATAGCCCAATTTCTCCCCTACCTCGTCGCTTTTCATACAACCTCTCCCACAACTTTCTCTGGTCAGCCTCTAATTTCACAGGGTAGAATGCTGACCTTCTTCTCAAGCCAACCACCCCGGATGGGGGCTGAGGGAGGAGGGGACATTGTTGCCTAACCCCTCAGCTCCCGGTCGGGATGGGGTTTTTTTAACAACCTGCTTCATCCCCACCCATACCTTCCTCACATCTCTTTTTCTCTCCTCTTCACATTCTATCTGTTTTACGCCGTGTCTAAGGTGGAGCCGCCATGCCGAAGGACTGCCAGGCCACCAGGTGGGAGGGGTGGTCCCAAATGGCGGCGCCTGGCTCTGCCACGCCTGTAAGCACCTCTTGCAGTGCGGGCTACTGCAAGAGGTGGTGAGCGATTGCGTCCCGTAAAACAAAGAGGGTCACCATGCCCAATGATGAAAAAAAAAAACATCTTCCCTTAATTCCCCATAAAACAACGGAGCCGCCCTCGTGCAGCTCCACAGAAAATATAGAGGTCCCCCCCCCCCTGTGCTTGCGCAGGGGACCCTCCATACCTCTTTAACCGGAGAGGAGGCTTACTCCTCTCATACGCCTACGGGTGTAGGGGACTCCCCCTCACCCCCTTCTCTGGAGGTGCTTTCGGGCACCTCCCTATCTCCAGCGGCAGTCCCTCCTTTGCTTTCTAAGGGGACTGCCAAGAAAGCCAGCAGGCAGCCCATTGCCGACCGCCCCTCGTACAAGCGGCTCGGTAGGGCAAACCCCCTTAGGGAGGAGAGGAAAGCCAGGCCCCTTCGGTCGCTTCCCTTAAAAGAGCTGCTGGCAAAAATATTAAATCTTGCCGGGGTCAAGGCCTGTGCCTCCCCACTAAAGACTTATGACGCTGCCAAGGGGACCTGCGATGTCCTGGGAGGGGATGGCCAACTGGAGGCCCCTCCTGTGATAGACATGGTCCTTGAGGAAAACCAGCCTCAGAAGGTAGGGCCTTCCATGGGGGGGAATCCGGGCTCGGCGCCAAGCACCGAACCCGAATCCGCCCCTATGCAAGGTCCTCATCAAACGGCTGTGGATTCTCAGGCAGTACAAAGAGGGGAGGGATCTCCTCCGGATGATGCCCCTGCGACCACCAGGACCTTCTCCATTTCGGAGAAGGACCTGGCTGAGGCCGGTCCATCTGGCCTGGGGGCTTCTACCGGCGGGAGTGAGAAGCGGGTTCATTCCCCGCCCTCCTCTCCAAAAAAGAAAAGGACGAAAAAGACCAAAAAGACGAAGAAGACTCGGGGCTCCTCTCAATCCGCGGGAGCGACGGGGGCGGATGGGTCTGCTGCCACTTTGGCAAGCGACCAAGCCAAGATCGGCACATCCGGGCCCTCTGCTTCCCCGGGTACGGAGCTCCTGACGATGACCAAGCCTAAAAGTGCACAGGGCGAAGCCTCGAGGACATCGGAGCCCCTGATTCAGAGGTTACCTGGCGTTTCCGAACCCGCTGGCTTCAAACGCTTCCTCGTTATTCGCTCCACTGATGGCAGCATGTTGTCCAAGGGCAACATGATCCATCAGAGGAGAGGATTAGCTAGTGCAATTGGTAGAGAGCCGAAGGTAACCCGTTTCTCGGACGGGAGCCTTCTGGCGAATGCGGCGAATCCCGCCGAGGCGGCCAAGATAAGTGCTCTTCGGACACTTCATGGCACCCCGGTGAGTGTGACGCCGCACTCTACCATGAACTTTGTAAGAGGAGTAGTTTATGCGAGGGAACTCGTTGACTACTCCATTGAGGACATCACACTAGAGCTGGCCGACCATGGGGCGGTCAAGGTCGAACGTGTGATGAGAGAACAGGGAGTGGCCTCGAGAACCACCCCTACACTCTTCGTCACGTTCGACTGTGACAAGCTCCCTGAGTCGCTGCGTGCCAGTTGGTACCGTTACCACGTAAAGGCCTTCGTGCCACTGCCGCGGCGGTGCTATTACTGTCACCGCTTCGGCCATACGAATCGCTCATGTAGACGTGCAAAGTCGGGGTCACCCGAAGTATGTGTAAATTGCTCCAAGGTTGCACACGATAAGTCCAAATCGTGTGTGGCCAAGTGTGTCAATTGCGGAGAGCCGCACCCAGCTTCTTCGAAGCAATGTGGTGCATATCTCCTTGAGAAAGAAATCCTGGCCGTTCAGGCCCAGGATCGACTCTCATTACGCGAGGCAAAGGACTTGGTCCTGGCGCGCCAGGCTCTGCCTGGGACGTCATATGCCTCAATAGTTAGAAAGGCACCCTATGCTCCTGGCCCATCCTGGCCAACGAGCACGGTTGTTTCCGCGCCCATTCGGAGCCCTTCTGCGAACTCTACCCAACCTGGGCGCTCCCCTGGTAAAGCTGCCGGCAAAAAGCGTGACCGTTTCCCGTAAAGCGAAACGGCCATGCGCCTCCACCGAGTCGTTAGACTCACAGGAGGCAACACCCCTGAAGATGGTCGCTAGGCCATCTTCCGGGGTTCCTAAAGCTGTTCCCCGAAAGGAGGACAGCAACAAAGGAGCTTCGGCCCCTTCGCCCACGCCCCGAGGTGGAGCGAGTGGCTCGGAGACGGTGGTTCCTCTAAAAGAGGGCCCCCCGCCTCCGAAGCCGCAACGCCCGCCTAAGGTTTCGAGGCGGAGGGAGGAAAAGACTCGCATGGCGAGCCCAACCTCCCCCAATAAGTCCTCGAAGGCGACAGCGCCTTCAGCGCTTTGTCCGGCCAACAGCGCCCGGGGTTCTGCCCCCGGGAAGCGTACGGCCATTCCCGTGAGGGTGTTCAATTCGAGGAGGGCCCCCGCGTCTCCTCCGAGCTAGGCCTGGAAGGCATATTCCTTCAATGGAATTGCCATGGACTCCGGGCCAACTGGGAGGACCTGCGGAGGCTCGTCTAGTCCCGTTCCCCGTTAGCTATTTTTTTGCAGGAGACCATGCTAGGCGCGTGCCCGCTGCCTGCCCTCCCGGGGTATAAGGGTCTTGCGACCCCACCACCGCGGGATGGCCGGGCTGGGGGATGCGCGGTTTACACCCGGCATGATGTCTCCGTTCTTCCTTTCTCTTTAGATACCTCCTTTCAGGCAGTGGCTGTGCAGCTGCACCTGGATAGGAGGTATACTATCATTTCTGCGTACATTCCACCGTCAGCTAACTTCGACGCGGGGGACTTCCGCCGCGTCGTGGCACGGTTGCCGAGGCCCTATCTCTTGCTTGGAGATCTGAACGGCAGGCATCCTCTCTGGGGAGATTACTCCATAAATCCCAGGGGACAAGTCCTTGCCGATCTGATCGAAGAGCTTGAGATGGGCGTCCTAAACGTGGATGAGTTTACGCATCACTGTCCGAGAACCGCTTCATTTTCTTGCCTTGACCTATCTTTGTGCTCTTCGGATGCACAGCCTGATTTTGATTGGGGGGGTGGCGATGACCTCCATGGTAGTGATCACTTTCCCATTCAAATATCATTTTCAGGGCAACTGCCGCCTGAGAGACCACCTCGGTGGTGCTTGGCGCGGGCGCGGTGGCCTGCATTTCAGGAAATGACTGAATTCTCTATCTCAGTCGAGGTGTTTAGGTCGGTAGATGAGGCTGTTGAGTTCTTCTCCGCCAACCTCATCGCCGTGGGCCTGACTACTATTCCTAGGACGTCTGGCTGTTTTGCACGCCGACCACTGCCATGATGGTCGGCCGAGTGTGAGACTGCCCTCAAACAGAAGCGTTATGCCTACATGCGCTATAAGCGCCGCCCGAACGATTTCACTGTCGCTGAATTTCATCGGGCTAGGGCTAGGTTCCGGTATATTTCGAAGCACGCCCGCAACTCTTCTTGGCGGGCATACGTGTCTTCACTTAACGGGGAGCCTCCTTTAGCTGAGGTGTGGAAGCGAGTCAAAAGGATTCGGGGCAAGTTCAAGCAGGACCCCCCTCCCGTTCTCCAGGAGAATGGGACCGCAATCTCGGACCCCGCGTCCGTGGCGGAATCCTTAGCGACCGCTTTCTCCGCATTCTCTAGCCGTGATGCTGCTCCGCCAGCATTCAATGCACGTCGTGATGTCGCGGAAGGCCGCCGGCTGGACTTTACCTCCAGAGGCGGAGAACCCTTCAACGACAAGTTTACTGTGAGTGAGTTGCGTTCCGCTCTCGCTTCGTGCGCGGACACTGCCCATGGTCCGGACGATGTTGTGTACGCCATGCTTCGACAACTGGGTGATCAAGGCATGGCCTTTCTGTTAGATCTGTTCAACAGGATCTGGGTGGAAGGTCTTTTCCCAGACTCCTGGCGAATCGCTACTGTGCTCGCCTTTCGCAAGCCGGGGAGAGATCACTCTACTCCGACCGGTTTCCGCCCAATCTCTCTAACCTCTTGCGTGTGCAAGTTGATGGAGAAATTGGTAAATGTTAGATTAGCCTATTTCCTGGAAAGCGGACGCCATCTGTCTTCTGCACAGTGCGGCTTCCGTAAGTTCCACTCCACGTCGGATGCTCTGCTCCGACTGGAAAATGCCGTCTGCGAGGCTTTCCTTCGTAGGCAGCACTACGCCACGGTGTTTTTTGATCTGGGGAAGGCCTATTATACCGCATGGTGATACGGTATCATGGAGAATCTCCACACGATGGGGGCGAGGGGACGCCTCCCAATGTTTATATCTGAATTTTTGCGAGATCGTCGATTCCGCGTACGGGTGGGGGGAGTTCTCTCTGCCCCAAAGGAGCAGAAAGAGGGTGTCGCGCAGGGAAGTGTCCTCAGTGTCACACTCTTTGCCCTGAGCATCAACGGCATCACCTCGGTGCTGCCGGAAGATGTTCTCGCTACGCTCTACGTGGACGACCTTTCGATCTCTTTTGGCGCGGCCCAGATGCCAACTCTGGAGCGTCGACTCCAACAGGCATTGAACCGCGTCTCTCGCTATGCCGAAGCGCACAGGTTTCGGTTTTCTTTGGTTAAGACTAAGGTGGTGCACTTCTGCCGCCATCCACGGCTTCACTTCGACCAAGATTTGTTTCTTAATGGGGTGCGCCTAGATGTGGTTGAGTCGCACCGTTTCCTTGGTCTTGTATTCGACCGACGCCTCACCTGGGAGGCTCATATTCGCAGCCTTAGGGTCTCTTGTACCCGCGCCATGGACATTCTCCGTTCCGTGACGTTCAGCGCTTGGGTGCTGATAGGGCTACCGCCTTACTTTTTTATCGATCCTTTGTTCGCTCGAAGCTCGACTACGGATGCGAGTTTTATGCATCCGCAGCCGAGCGTTTATTGCGGAAGGTGGATTCAATCCACCACACCGGCCTTCGCCTTGCGACCGGTGCCTTCCGCACTTCCCCCATTGAGAGCCTGTTGGTCGATGCTGGGGAGATGCCACTCGCTCTGCGCCGCGTGCAGTGCATCACTCGCCTGTACGCGCGAGCCCGGCGCCTCCCTCAGTCGCCAACAGCTCTCACTGCATCCGCAGCTGATCTCGATGGTGCCTATGCCACCGACAGACGCCCGTCATACCCTAAGCCCTTTGAGTTTAGGGCCAGGAAACTCCTTCGAGAGGTAGATATAGCTCTCGGGCCGGTGGCGCCCCTGGTTCTGCCCAGGACGCCACCCTGGAGGGTACCACACTTGGCTTTTTGTTTCCACACCTCTGCTCCCAAAGCTTGTACTGCGCCGGGAGTATTCCGTTCGACCTTTTTGGAGCACACATCGTGTCACGCTGGTACCGTGCGAGTGTATACGGATGGCTCCAAGTCCCAAGAAGGGGGCGGCTTCCACGCCGTATCCCCTCTCTTTGAAGTCAGCGGGTCTCTACCAGGCTCTTCACGGCCGAGCTGGTGGCAATACACCACTCGGTACGGGAGATTACGCGACGTGCCCGGTTCGGAGACCGGATTGTGATCTATAGCGACTCACAAAGCGCCCTGAGTGCTCTCGGGGCATTGGAATCCCCGCATCCCCTGGTTCGCGATATCCGTGACGCCACGGTTTTGGCGAGCCGGGCAGATGTCGAGATTATCTTCTGCTGGGATCCTGGACATGTAGGAATTGCGGGGAATGAGCGTGCCGATGAGGGTGCCAAAGAGTCCGTGAGGACTCTGCGACCGGACCAGCGTTTCGCTCTTTCTCACACCGACTACATGGCAGGAATACGGGCAGCTCTTCGGACTGCTTGGCAAAGAAGATGGGAGACGGTCGAAGGGAACATAAAGTGTCGTGCCATTACGCCGCGACTGTTCCCATGGACCTATCCCCCAATGCCGCGGCGGCTTCAGGTTGCTTTCTGTCGTCTCCGAATCGGACACACTCGTGTGACGCATCGCTATCTGATGGAGCGCTTGCCTGCGCCCTATGGCAACGACTGCGTCGTTCCCCAGACTGTTCGGCACATTCTTGTCGAATGTCCCAGTCTGGGTGATCTTCGCGCACGATACCTGTCCCAGTACCGGGATGGGCGGCGTCGCTACCGCCCGTCTCTTGTGCTCGGGACAGATTCATGCACATTGACTTGTAGACTTGTTGACTTCTTGGGGGAGGCCAGCCTTCTCCCTATTATTTAAGCAAGGTTTGTTTGTTTTGCTGTTTTGTTTTGTTGTTGTTGTTTTTTGTTTGTTTTTTTGTTTTGTTTTTTTCCTTTAGTTGCACGCTCCTGCAACGGGGGGACCTCTCCCCGACGCACCAGCTTGCTTCCTTTCCGCCTTTTGGGGTGTTTTTTTTTTCCTCTCTCTTTAATTTTATTTTAAACTAGCCTAGAACTAGGCCAGTTTTAATACGGCGACTAATGCCCAAGTAGGCAGTCGCCAGATGAGCTCTTAAAAAAAAAAAAAAAAAAAAAAACCGATGACAATACACAAATCACCCCTAGTTCCTATAGGAACGCTATGGTTCAAGCAATGAATACAACTGCTGAAATAAACAAAATTAACAGATATGAAAGGATGTGGAAAAAGAAATAAACCACCAAAAATTCCATAAAATCCCAATGAACTGCTGGAAAATAAATATGGTCATAATAAATGCCGACCTATACACCTACTCGCAAGAGGGTAAGGTCTTTGATTTATGGTTCCAAAAGTCTGGGTAAAAAACCCACATCAACACCAGAGTCTCCCTAGACAAAAGACAGCTTCAGAAACTATACAGGTTCCGAAACCCCAACGGTCCAAACAAGTAGAAGCTATACACTGCCTTGGTATACTCCGTTCTGGTGTACCCGACAGTGATAACGCAGATGGCATGTTGTACCTTTCTCAGATCGATGCAGAGAGTACAAAATAAAGCCACCCTGCTAATACCTGGCACTAGAAGAAACGACCATATTAGGCAAACAGACTTGCACGCAAGAACAGCGCTTAGGCAAATTAATACGGCAGTTCAATGGCTAGGGAGAAAGACTTTGAAAAATATACAGCAAACAATATACCCACACTGGACAACATCAACATTGCAATCCCACAGCAGAAGCGACACAAAGTTTTAAGGTCAGAATTATTCCCAAGTAGAAGAAACTGTGCGGGAGAGGCAATAAACCCGCTTTTTAAGTAACAAAGATCTAGTAATACAAATCTAACCGGAGAAAACCCCAAAAGAACAACCAATATAGACTAAAACTAAAAAAACGAAAAGCGAACAAAGAATAAATATTCCGAATAAAACCACATAAATTAAATAAATAAAAAGACAAACAATAAAAATAGGACATATGCACATAAATGCTGTAGAGAAACAATAAATAAATCAATGTAAAACTAAACAAAAGAGGCGAATAGCCCATCAATCGAAAAAGGAATATAAAATAAAAAACTGAATTAAAGTAAAAAAATAAATAAATAAAAGAGGCAAAGAGCCCATCAAATTAAAATGAAATCAAAAGTATAAACTAAGTTCTTTTTATGGAAATGCCTATAAGAGAAAAAGAAATAATAATAAAATAATAGTTGATGAAAATAAAAACAAACGAGGCATAAAATGCCCACAAAAAAAATTAGCCTAAATAAAGTTAGCAAAAAATAAACTTGAAATGATAAAAAGCTACGATGCAAGAATGAATATAATTATATAAATATATATATATATATATATATATATATATATATATATATATATATATATATATATATATATATATATAAAATGTGAACAGTGGGAACACTTGAGACAAAAAAGGCATCAAAATTAGAGGAATAATATGGAATTAAGACGAAGGCGATGCCCTTGCAACTACTGTAACGAAAACTAAACAACTTTTTCACCCTAATTACACCTAGGTCATCAAATCAAATCAAATGCGGCTCTTATATGAGGCACAACATGTCCTTGCAGAAGTTTTTATACACTTGGGCACTCACTCTGTCCTGCAAGCAGACAAGTGAGCCAGTACCTTCCGCCAAAACTATTACCCACTCCATAGCACTTCGTACACCAAACTTGCCGCTGCTCTTCACACAGTACAGAGATACTCTCTGACGAGGTGTTTTTCGAACGAGCCTCCTACCATCTAATCCAAACAATTTGTACTTCCTTTCATCGCTGCAGTGTACTATGGACCATTGCTCTTCTGTACATAGAATCTGCTTAGTGCCAAAGTATATTCTACCTTTCTTGTTCTTTAGGCTGATTAGAGGCTTGAATGCTGATGTACGATATTTTAAATATCTTTCCGTCAGGAGCGTGATAGAATTAAGCTGTCCTGATAATTGTGACGACGATATTTTGGAGAAGAAAAATGTTGTTTTTTCACCTAATTTGTAGTTTCTTCCATCCTAACATGTAAAATGTAAGTGTACAAATTCTAGCCATACTTATTTTATATCTGAAATTTATCATGTACAACTTAGCATTATTTAGCTTAAAGCTACTGTATGTTTGTCGTGGAAAGTTAAGTGTCCGAATCATTATGGCAGCTGCTACATATATATATATATATGAAATGAGGGTGGCAAATGAATGCAATATCCCGCAGGAAAAAATGGAATGGTGTTTCCAAATACTTTCGAACTTTCATTTTTTCCTGCGGAATATTGCATTCATATATATATATATATATATATATATATATATATATATATATATATATATATATATATATATGTATGTATATATATATATATGTATGTATATATATATATATACATATATATATATATATATATATATATATATATATATATATATTTATTCATTTGAAATCAACGAGTAGGAGAGTAGTCAGAATCATTATTTAATTACAATTCAATAATATCTACGTTTCGAGCCTACAAGCCTATTTTCACAATTTTTTCTTAAATAAAAGTTACAAATTAGACAAAAATAAGAAAAGATTTAAGAAAAACTATTCCAAATTCAAATGAATTACGCTAAAAAAATACTTAAGGAGAAACAACCAGCCATTCACAACATTTCTTGATCATTTACACTGACTGAATTAATCAAATGCATTCTAGTGTGTTATTATTAATTTAATGGTTGGGTTTAGGTAATTGGTTGGATTTTATTATGCAAATAAAAGTGGTGTATAAGAATCGTCAGACTTTAGACGTGGAGTTATGTATTTTAAGAAAAGTGACTTGGAGAAACGTAAGAATTTGTTAGCTTTGGTGTTAAAATAATATTTTGAAAGTTTCAATTGCCAAGATTTTTCAAATTTTTTTGAAAGCTTTCTAATGGCAGATTTCTCCTTTTTTTTTAGAATGATACCGAATAGGATCAGTTACTAATCTCATGAGTGCGCATATTGCTGCTAATATATTTTGGTAAGGAGACAATTTGTTTAGATATATAGGTGGAGAATATAAGAACATAAGAACATAAGAAAAGAAGGAGACTGCAAAAGACCATTTATGGCCTACACTTGGCAGCTCCTGTTCCATATACTCAAATGATTCTCTTTTCGACCCCAAACAAATTAAAGTTCGTCTGAAATATTATTTACTGAATAACCTGAAGAATTTAAATCTTCAAGACTAAATTTATCCCACCATTTCAGGGAAGTTGTCTATCAAATATCTTTGGGGAAGAGAAATCTGGAAGTAAATCTGTAAAGGTTGTTTAAATTTATTTGCAACAACTTTTTAATAATAGATAAAGGAAAATAATATTGAGACAGTAATATTTACAAATAAGAATCCTGATTGTATGATAGAAGAGGTAGAAGAGTAAGTGTATCCTTGCTTATATGCGTTTTAATAAATAAAGCACTTTAAATGTTTTAGCAATCCAATGAACAAATGTAAATCGATACATGAAAGCGTAGGTTTGATATAAAAGAAGTGGAGGGAATATAATTTTTTTTAATAAGTAAATCTATTTAATGCAGAATTCCTATTTGTTTGTGTTTCATTATATAACTGATGGTGTAAGGGAGAGAATTGAACAACAAAATGAACCTTTCACCTATTCAGCATTTTGTAAAACTGCAATTGAATCCTCAACGAAACCTTATAGTAAATTGGTTGGAAGTAGGAAAGATATAGTCTGAAGAACGTGCTTCTAAAGATAGGTAATTAAAATTTCAGCAGATAAAGGAAGAACTTAGGAAATCAAGCTAATGGTATCAACCCGTAATATATTTTATTGTAAAATATTATGAAATTTTTATTAAATAGTAACTCTAAAACCTGTTTTAAAGTTATTTAAAGAAAACATAAAATATCATGGTGTTGAAATAGTTTGTTTAAAATAACTTATATGGTGTGTTTTACTGGCATATTAGAGAATAATAATTTCACACCAAGCTTTCAAAAAGTGGTGTGATGAAAGTTTGCACTGTAAAAGTTTTTAGAAAGCTTTTTCATAGATCAAATTTAAATATTGTTCTTTTGTAGCTTTTATGTTTTCTTCAAGATTTTCCTAAGTTTTTTTAAGTATTTTCTTGCATTTGTCTACATATATTTAAACCTTCTCAGTTTAGGAATAAATCTCGAGAACGAGCTTGTGGCTAGATGAGAAGTGACATTGAGTACTCTCCTTGTGCTCGCAATAATAAACTAAAGCTGTTTTAAGCAACAATTTGGAATCTCGAAATATAATCCGAGAATTTCGTTCAAATTTAGATAAATAAAAAATAATATTTAGAACTAAGTTAATCGATTATGTATATATTTACCATTTTATTGTAAAAGATTTTCTCCGTGATACTATTTAATAAATTTCTATGTAGTAGAATTTTTTGTCCTGATGTTTTAAGAAATTAATGATTCGATGTTAATATTATTGAAATTTTTTCCACAGAGTGAATTTTTCATGTTTCTAAAGTCTTGAAAGTTCGATGCTGCTAATAAATCATATTGAAAATATTTGTTATTTTTTTCCAATTTTGCAGGTAATTTCCTTCTGATGACCTATTATATATATTTAAGACTAATATAATTTGAATGTGAAATATAAAAAAAATCAGAGACTAAACCATTTTATTAGTCAATATAATCAATTGATGCGCGTATTTAATATTTAGTATGATGTTCCTTGTTCTTCAGAATTGCTTCAATTCGTTTTGACATGCTGGAGACAAAATTTTCCAACAATTAGGTTGCTTCTGTTTATCAACTCTTAGTTTTCTTATCACTCACAAATTCTCTTTTGGATTCAAATCTAGCTAATTCCAGAGTTAAACTTACAAAAGTTGGATGTTTCTTTTTAGCTAACTTTGTTATCCATTTTTCTTTTTGACAAGTTGCGCCATCATGCTGAAGAATACATCTCCAAATTGGTGATGATTGTTTGGAGAAGTTATTGATGAAGCTCGTGTTGGTACCATTTTGAGTTTATTGCAATGTTCTTAAGCAAAATTTTTAGTACTCCAGTTCCCTTAAAAGAGAAGCAGCACAGACATAGAGGTTATCCGGTTGCTTCCCCGTGGGCACAACACAGGATTCGTAAAATCGCTCCTCTCTTCCCCTCCTAAAAAGGGCTCTTCCAGAAGCTCCATCAACCGGATGGGAGATCCTTCAGAGAATAACACATTGCCTCAGTTTTCAACAGTCCATTTTTTTCTGTTTCTTACCAAAGTTGAGCCTCTTTATAATGTTTTTCTTAGCACGATGAGGCTTCATCTCAGGTGTGCCGACTTAAGACATTTTTAATAAATTCTTTCCCTTCCAGGCCACTTTGGTGCAGAAGATTAAGGGTTGTAGGCTTTTATTTAGGAATAACCATTTCTGAAATTGAAAAAGATTCAAGTATATATTTAAAAAAAATTAGGAAAGAGATTATAATTGCACATGATTTCTTTAACCAATATTCATCATAATTATTTTCCCCTTTTGATCGAAAATAAAAGTTCCCTGGACTGAAACTTTCTTCCTCCAGGAACAAAACCAGAGCGGGATTTTAAAATGCTGACTATTTAATAAAACCTCAATAATTAAAATATTATAATAATGTTTTTTTGACATGTAAAATTTTAAAACGAATTAAAAAACTAATTAATAAATATTTTAGGCTCAAAACCTTTGGTCATGACAGCATATATATATAATTTTTGTTTGATTATAATTAATACTATATATTGTGTTTGTCATTTTAAGTTGATCATGTCTAATTCCTATAAGCTTTTGCCCTTCCGTTAGAAAAAACTCAATATACCTGTTATAAGAATTTTTTTCTTATAATTAGACTTCTAATAATTATTTTAATCTCTAATATATTTTCTTATACGTCCACATATCATAAAAATTAACTGCTAGAAAATAAAAAAATGGCTATGAAAATAAAGAGATATAGAGCGCATATATACAACTATTGGCTTAATGAAAACAGGCGAAGAAAAAACTTAATTAAAAAATATTTTTGAAAACGGTGGGATTAGATAAAGTCAGAACTAGGCAAGGGATATCGGTAATATCATAACCATGCATGGAATATCGGTAATATCTACGCAAAATTCAATACAAGGAAAATGAGAAGGGGAAAGAGAAAGAATCAAATCAAGAAAAAGTAATAAAAAATCATACGGTCATAGAAATAGAAATGCACTTATATACACATATTTCCATATTCATGTAAATAAAAAATATAAAGCAAATAATAACCAAAATTCTGCGCTTTAATAAAAAACTATTTAATTTAAAATGAGAATTTTATAATAAGATCAAGTTTGAAAAGTAGGAGAAGGGAACTAATAAAGCAACATTTAGAAATATATTCCTCAAATTCATAAAATGATCATTATCTTAAAAATAAACATAGAACGCATTTTTCCCTTCCTCACTTCTTCCATTGTATTTTTGTTGATTTAGATGGTCACATAAAGATATTTACACTGTTCATAGGACTGTTTAGGATAAACAAACATGGGTATAATATACCCCAACTATATCTTTAGCATTGCCATATTATTTACCTGAATCTTTTTAAAAAGATTTTTAAAATTTTGATACAACAATAATATTCAAATATTTCAAGGGAAAAGGATGAAATAAAACGGATCAGAATAAATGAAACTGCTAGAATTATTATAACTCAATTGATGGACTCTGTAGAACTGGGGTAAATTTTTTATATGCCGAATTTACTCACTGTAAAGGGAAAGATTGGGATGATTGATTGAATTACTACGTGCGAAAAAGCCCAGAATGTTTTGGAAGAAACTATTTCGCATCCTAAAAGTAACGGTGTTTTTATTCATTATTTTCGACTGTTTTAGTATAAAACCTAAGACTGCTCTTAGTCTCTCAAAGCTAAATGACTTAAGTGGACATTGAGGCTAATCTTTCAAGGGGCAGCAGTTTTCCGCAAAATCCAGCATACAGGTGATGTGACAAAAGACTGAGCAGGTCTGTATGCCTCTTCAAGGAACCTTCCTTTTAAATACATCCCACGTGAGTATTACACTTGTATATTTATCTTACTATTCATCTATTTATATTACTTTATCACTTTTTCCTATTGTTTACTAATTTTGAATCTGAAGAAAGGTCAATTACTTTTATTGTATCCATTAGTAGGAGTTTTTGTTTGCATGTAATTCCCTTAATATATTATATAGGATTTTATCCTGTCTCATCACTATCATTCTCATTTCCCAGAAAATCACAGTTGCCGATTAGCAGTCCTCAAGGAAACAATAGTAAAAATAGAACGATTAACTTTGCGACTAATGTATTAATAAAAGTTAACATATAAGGAATTGAAAGTTACATATTTTCTTTGACCAATTGACAGACTGTTTTAAATCCACATTTCTCGCTAATACTTTCAATTTTACAGTTTTATTTAGGCTTTTTGATTGAACATTTTACCTCTTAATCCCTCAATTTTACACTGGTCTTTCTCGTTTCCATGCATAAAAATTGTTTATTATATACTAATCTTTTCTCAGTTTTCTAAAAGATTGCTTGGAATTAAAGTAAATCAAGTTCTTTGGTACATAATTCCTGTATGTCATTTCAGCCTAAGAAAGTACATCTATATTCATTAGTTTGCAAGTATATGGTAACTCAAAGATCTACTATAGATTTAAAAATAACATAATATATATCTATCTTATGTATTTATTACTTTTTTACGAAATAAAACCCCATAATCACATAATCATGTAACATAGGTTATGCCTCTAAAAACCTGACACCCACAGCAGAAGCATGATCTCACAACGTCAGTTCGTCATTAGAGCTGGTGATCTCTCTTAAATCGTATGTTCACCACTTTTAAATTTCTCACTATCTTTACTGCGCCTGTATGGACACAAAAATGGTGAACGACGGTTAAATGTTATTAAAATCAAAATCTAGAAATTGTGGATAAATTTGAATTAGTGGCATTATTTTAGGCTTCGCAGACAAAAACATTTTCAAAAGCACAGTACAAAAGAGCAGTCATTATCAGCAGTGCTCAGATTTCTGCACATGATATTTTTGAATTTTGGATGGTGGTGGCTTATTAATGGCTATATTAACAAGTTTAACACAATTCCACCGTTCAAAGAAAAAAGTTATTTGATTTTCAGTTAAAAGGGGGAGGTTAACTCGATATTAAATTTAGAAAATAGGGAAGTGGAGACATGATATCTTGAAAAGAAATTCAATGCCTTCCAAATAACCATGAAAACATTAAAAATAATGATACTCACTTAGGAAATAGCGGGATTTCGAAACTGGGCCAACGGGTGTGCCTTAGTTTCGAAATATTCTACAATTAATCTGATGTGGAATGAAGGTTTGTTCGGTGAAATATGTTCAAAACGTAGTGAATTACGCACAAAAAGTAGTCTCCCTATTTATTCACTTTAGTTATGCCTAATGTACAAAAGTTTTCCCTTCACTATTCCAACTTTCTTTAAAACAACACAAATAAGCTGCCTTTCTAAGACTTTAGGAATTATGCTTTTTCCACGTAGCCATGGTTTATACCTGTGAACCGTTTCTTTATTTATTATTTTATGTGGTCGTGGTGTGATAGTTTAGGAGACTGTATTTGGTGTTTAAACAAAGTGCTTGATTAATATCGGCACTGACTGAATTCAGTACAAACTCCATTCTTTTGTCTCTTTTATTTGCTTTTCCTATGATTATTATATGTTTTACATTTTAAGTTGCGTATAGATTACATCTATTTGCATATATAGCGCATTAAATATCAGCATGTGTGCGTTAGAAATCCTTGTGTTGTGAATTTTGTGGTTGCGCTTAGGTATGAGCTGATTTCCCCGACCCCATTCCCATGGCAACTCATGTTATTTTAAGAATCAACTTGTAATTAACTTACACGTTCGCCGGAATTGGTTCTTTTTGAGTGTCTGAACTGTTTCAGTAAAAATAAGCTCATTAATTCAACCATATATTAAGTGGTAAAGAGACAAATGCTTTGCTACAGTAAGTAGGACCATAAGTCTGTCTAACCCTACTAACCTATCCTAACCAAACCTAATAACTTTTATCCTAACCAAATTCAATCCTGTCATGTTTACTTTATCTTTTACCTTATCAAATTATTAATCATATTTCCAACGAATATTATTTTAATCATGTTTAATCCTAAGTCGTACTTTTTTATCTTAATCATATTATCATATATTATTTTTTATTTAAAATAAGCAATCCTAAGTAAAGACGGCCACCCCCCCAAAAAAGGTGCAACTTAAGCCGCTGCAGCAATGTATGAGAAGCCAGCGAATTTTATAGAACAGGGAGTTGTACAAGAGAAATGTACCAGCGCGGAAAAAATCAGCAAACCACAAAATTCTGAAATGGTTCTAGGTGTAGAAATAGTGGAGCATGGGGTACAATGAGGAGTGAGTTACAGTTGTAAAGAACAGATACTTACAACGAAATTGTGATCGGTGGGTTGAAAGTGACTAGGATCAAATTGAAAGGGATAATAATAAGATTGCAGAGAAGGCAAAGTTAAGACTTTCAGATATTAGCAACATAAGCCTGGATAGACCATTGATAAATTAATGTACCGGGTAGAATTTTAGTAGTTTCATAAAATTTAATTTAAGAGTTACCAAACTTAAGAAAGGGAGCCCTCCAGCTTTCCTTGAGTTTTAACGAGGGCGACGCATTAGAATAAAAAGAAAAGAGGATAGGAAAAAAAGGACCGGACCTACAAACCAGGTTAGCGGAATGACAAAATGCGGCTGTGTCGGCGAAGATATATGATTCCCGATATTAAAAATTAAAAATGAAGGTAGATAAATCTGCTCATAAAAACAGATAAATCTGTTACATCTTCAAGTCTGCTATCTAAGTCGATGTTTCCTTCATCAATTGGCATCTTCGGATAGTCAGCAATGGCTATGCAGTCTCCATCAACAAACATGAATAAATTGTCACCAATAATGATATAGCTTCCATCAAAAGCATGCCTGGAGGGCTATTAGTATTGATAGTGTAGGTTAACTAAGAAAGGAGTTAAGTGAACATTGCTTTTGCCTCCGCATGAATGATCTAGGTTCCACAAACAAAAAAGCTGAGGGAGGTAAGAGCAGAATGAGTTCAGACTATTTCGAGAAACCCACTAGTTCTATGAGGATAATAAAAACAAAGGAGATCAATAGTGAACGAGGCGGCCAGTATATGGCTCAAGAAAAAACTGCCCATTTAGATTCACAAGAACAAACACTAGGATGTCAACATCTTTAAAACCAAGAGGGAATCTAGCGCAGATTCAGTGTTTTGCCAGCGTTGATACCAAACGCAGATTTAGTGTTATGGCTTGGCTTGATACTAAGAGCAGATTTAATGGTCTGGCGGCCAGCTGTGTTACCATGAGAAGATTCAGTGCTGTGTCCAGCCTTAAGAGGAGAGAAGATTTCATGGTGTGATCAACATTCATAACAAGAGCAGAAATAATAGTACACTCATTGTGGTAAGCAGGCTTGAACTAAAAACAGATTCATTGATCTGAACTATCTTGATACCAATCGCAGATACAAGCTATGACCTGCCTTGGAACCAAGAGCAGTTTCTGTCATTTGACCAACTTTGATAGAAAAAACAGATATATTGCTTTGATTAGCCTTGAATCCAAGATTCAGTGCTGTGACCCAGCTTGAAACTAATGGCAGATTCAGTGTTGTGACCAGACATGAAATCACGCGCCGATTCAGAATGTGAGGAGCATTGAAATCATGAGCAGATTCATTGCGGCGATCGCTTTGAAAACAAGAACATATTTTAGTGCATTGATCATTAATAAAACCAATCGCAGATTCAGTGGTGTAACAAGCTAGCCTTGAAAAGAAGAGCAGAAATATTACTGTGACAAGCAAGGAAACCAACGGCAGATTTAGTGCTGTGAACAGCCTTAAAACCATCAGCGTATTTAGTGCTGTGATCAGCTTTGAAACAAAGAGCAGCTTCAGTGCCGGGACTTGACTTTAAACCAACAGCAGATTCAGTGATTTGTACAACAATAAAACTAAGAGAAGCGTCAGTACTGTTACCAGCCTTGAAAGCAAGAGCAGATTCCGTGTTGTGGACAGCCTTAAAACCAAGAGCAGGTTGATTGCTATATAAAGCCTTAAAACTAACAACAAATTCGGTTAAGTGACCAGGATTGAATACCAGAAGAAATTTTCCTTTGAAACTAAGAGCAGATTTAATGCAGTGACCAACCTTGGTACCAAGCGTAGATTCAGTTTTGTGACCAGTCTTGAAATCCAAGGAAGATTTACTAGTGTGCTCATGTTTCAAATCAGGAGCAGATTCATTGCTATGTCTGGCCTTAAACCTAGAACATATCCAGTAATGTGTCTATCGTTAAAACCAAGAGCAGCATCAGTACTGCAACCAGGCTTTAAACTAAGGAAAGATTTAGTGCTGTGATTAGCCTTGAGACAAAGAGCAGATTCTGTGGTCTGACCACCAATGATACCAAGAGCAAATTCAGTGTTTTGGCCAGCCTTGAAACAAAGCAGAGATTTAGTGGTCTGACCAGCCTTGATACCAAGAGCAAATTTAGTGCTGTAGTCAGCCTTTAAACGAAGCGGAGATTCAGTTTTTGGCCAGCGTTGATGCCAGGTGCAGATTCAGTTCTGTGACTTGGCTTAAAACCAAGAGCAGATTCAGTGCTGTAACAAGACATGAAACCAAGAGCAGATTCGGTGTTTTGATTGGCATGGATACCAAGCGAAGATTCAGTGCGGTAATTAGTCAAGATTCTAAAGCATATCCAGTGGTGTAACCAACATTCAACCTAAGATATAGAATTACATTTTACTTTGGAAGAGGAAAAATGATCAAGAACTTGGAGTGACACCAACATTTAGAGGAAATTAGGAAAGACGTTGTGTTCCGAGATTTTATTGTAGTGTTGTTGTTGGGTTGCTCCATAGTTTCTTAAGAAAGTGATGAACATCAGGTGATTGAAAATGGACAGTTATGCACCAGAAAAAAGGGTGTTAAAAACAATTTTTCTCTTCTATTTAAAACGTAATAGCATCTAGGCCGCATTACGAAGAATGTTTGAAACTGGATATATGTAACAAGGATATATTGTAGGAAGATAAATTGCTGCTGATCTTCTTGTAGACTTTTGGTCCGAGAGCGAAAATTCGGGTTGATGAGGGTAGGAAGGCACAAAACCACATATGTTTCTTGACATTTAGAACAGTAGGAGCAGTTGCAGACAGTAGAAAGAGAACATAATGAGAAGAATACAGACAGCCACCTCCACATAAGAAATACAATGGAGGGGTATTCTATTCTCTAAATTAAAGGGTAATAACTACAAGGACGTATCAGGGAGAAAGTTAGTAAAGAGAGATCTGTAAAGAAAGTATTTAACATAGACAAAGTTTATTTAGTGGTAGGATAATTGGGGCAAGGAGAGTGATCAAATGCGAGTAAGTGCGCAAGCAGGAAGCGAAATGAGCAGATGTAATCCAGCCCATTCTCATATGAATAGATTAAGTGTTTTATATATCGTTGAGATTCAGGTGATGATGGCAGTGAAGGATAAAGGGAGGGGGTTCAGAAGAAAGGAATACACGTCAAGTATTTTAAATACTTTAGTGAAAAAAGAGCCAACTGGAAAGAAAAATAATGTATTTTTGTTCTTTACAGAAATTAAATAATGTTAAATGGAATAAAAAAACTTTACCCACTGCCTTTAATGTGCCTGGATAAAAATACTTATAGTGAAAAGTGTAAAATATGTGATAGATAAGATAAAGAAAGAAACAAAGAATGAGGAAAAATATATAAATAATTACAGAGAGAACTATTGAAGAAATTTTAGGATCAACAGAAATTAATATTGTATTGATAACATCTATTGTGCTGGGTATCGATTGCAATTGGTCGAATAGGGGCCAGGGTAGGAGAACTGAAATATTAATGTTACGGAAATCTACTATGTATAAGAAAACAAAGAGGAGAATAATAAAAGAACAAGTGAGTCCTTATGTTTAATTCAGTGGTAGTATTGCATTGTTATGAGGAAAATCGCAAGTGATAAAAACCTAAAGTAGGGGTTCAATAAGAGATAAATGCTAATATAGAGTTTGGATGGAGGAGAGTATGCTTAAGATTGGGTGGAGAAAACCAGCATATAAAAGATGGAAGGGACAGATAGAAGACTGGTTGGATGTGTATGGAGGAGAGGTGAAATATATAGGTTTGGAAATTAGGATGAATTTGTTATGGAAGGCTTTGGATGTTACGGAAGACTTAGATAAAGTTGTTCTATAGGTAAAGATGTAATAATGAATAAATTAGATGAGGTATTCTTAAAGGATGAGTTAACAGAAAACTATGGATAAATGAAAGACTACTTCAGGATTGAAAGAAAGGAAGGAGAGAAGAAGAGTCACTTCATGGGAAGATACGAAAAGCTAGATTCAGAGTGTAAAAATGTGGTGGTCATAATTATGCTGGAGAAAGAAGCTAAAGGCTTTCATGTGCTGGAGCACGCAAATATATCTAAAAGTCAAAAAGAGATGGCGTTGGCAGCCTGTGGGACGAATACATAAGACTCTGAAATAAGGCTTGAGAATCTTGGAGAGAAAGAGAAAGAGGAAAGCTATACTACATAATACAACATACCTATTATGCGGAGGCTGAAAGTAGTAGGTTTAGGTGAGGAAGAAAGGGGAATAGCAGTAGGAGAGTTCATAGTGAAGGAAGGAATAGAACAAATCCGGTAAATAGGGAAGGCAGAGTGATAGTATATGTAATCTGTGATTCTGGGTGGCATTGGGCAAGAAAATATCCGAAGAATTATCAGAACAAACATAAAAAAGAAAGAGAGGGGAAAAATTAAACTGGGAGTAAAAAAAAGGCGTATTTTTTAAACAGAAAAATAGTAGAAGATGAGAGATTGAATGAGGTTGATGTAATATTAGATACAGGATGTAATTCAACAATATATGGGGAATTATAAATAGCATTACAATAGAAGGGGTGGTCATACAAGCCTTAAAGAGAAAAAGGAAAGCTAGGTGTGATTCAAATAAATTGTTTAATTTTGGAGATAGTTCATTTAAATCAATTGGAAGGATGGAGTTACTAAAAAGCCAAAGAATGAGACAATTTTTTTTAAAACAGAGATAGTTGAAGCTGACCATCAATGGTTAATAGGAGAAGAACCTATGAGCAACATGGTAATGAAAAGTAATATAAGAGAGAAAAACGTGGAATTTAGGATTTTGTTAGAACGAAGGTTAATTTGAGAAAAGATGGTAAAGAACATTTAACACTTGCAGTACAAAGGAAAATATACAACTGTTTTTAGAATGATAGAAAAATAAAAATGAAAGAGACAGAAAAGCAATAATGATGAAATTGCATTTGCAATATGAACATTATATTTTTTCGAAATATTTGGGCTTAAACAGAAGCAGTTAAATGGATTGAGGGTATGGAAGAAAGGGAAAGAGAGGAACTGAAAAGGGTATTAAGAAATTGTGAGACATGTAAATAATATGAAAAGAGTCCAGTCAGGCAAGTAGTGAGAATAAACTTGAGAAGAAACTTTAATGAAGTGTTAGCTATGGATGTAGGGCAAATTGAAGGGAAGAAATTTCTAATATTAGTAAACACAGCCACAAGATATTATCAAGCAATGTAGATAAGAGTTAAAACCAATGACAAGATTAAAAGCAGTGTTTGAATGATGCAGGCAAGATATTTTGAATCTCACGTAAAATATTATCAGATAATGGCGAAGAGTTTTAGAATGAAGACATAATAGAAATGGACGAAAGGTGGAATATAAAGATTTTAACTTCTGTGCAAAGAACATGGAGTAATGATATATGTTAAAGAAATATAATTATAATAAAGAATATGATGTTAAAAATGAAATAGCTTAACCAATATTATCCCAAGGTCTACTTAGGTAGACATATTTTCAAAATGTAAATTTTATGTTATTTTTTTCTTCAGATTTTTAAGTAAATGTGCACTAATAAAATTTCAGATTTAAATATTTTATTTTATCACTTATAATCCAATATTGTACTGATAAATTTGTTTTAAAAGTTAAGGAAAACATAAAATTCTGTATTATTAAAAAAAATTGAAATGCCCTCGATAAGTGACTTACCATTCAAAAAAAACTTAATATAATTCCGAGAAAGGGGGTAAGGAACCATTTTAACTCTAAAAGGTCTAAAATAATTCTTTTAGGTTTTGTATTAAACATAATAGGCGTTTAAATTTTGTGGTCTACCTAGGTAGACATTGGGCAAATGAGGCATCAAAAAATTACCAATTTGTGACATTTTTTCTTATTTAATTTTTTACAATGTAAACTTATTAGTTTTTCTTTTTATTACTTATTTAATGTTTCTACGCAGTTAAGAAACAATTTTTTAAAAGTAATTATATGAAAAATGTAATTATTTCCAACTAGGAAATATGTGGTCAGTACAAAATTTTGCTTTTCATTCCAACTTTATTTTTACAGTAAGAATAAAAAAAAAAAATTTCTAGTTTGTGATTTCTAAGATACAAATACATTCTACAATCTGCATTTATTGGTCAAAATGGAATCAAGAAAATTTTATGGAAGTAAAATAATTCACCATCGATTTCTATAGGATGCAATGGCCGAAATTGACCAAAACGATAGTATTGACAACGTAGATATTGTTATAACAGGTATTTTATAATTAATTGTGTTTATTTTTTCACAGTATATTGGTAATAAAATTGACATAATGTAAATTGTTGTTGTTAATTTCAACATATCCTCTCAAAGGAGATCAAGGTAGTGACATATAACTAGATGACGATAACTAGATGACATGAAATGCGTAGAGAAGTCGGTGAAGAATTAGATGGTTTTTGTGTGAGTGAAAATGAAGAATAAGTAGAAGCAAGAGCTTCAAAGAGAAAAAAAACAAGCACAAATGATTTACGAAATAGAAAAAGGAACATTTACTTCTAGATAATGAGGTAAATGAAAGTGACAACAAAACGGAAAATATAACTAGATATTTACACGAAACATTTCCACGCTCAGAAAGCTTAGATGAAATTGGTCTGTTCAATGAAATTTTGAAAGAAATGATGGAATTACTGATCTGATTAAAGAAACAAATAAATATGCAAACCGCAATAAAAATAATCCAGCATTTAGTATCAACAAGGAAGATTTTTATAACTTTTTGGGGCTGGTGTTGCTGTCAGGATACAATATACGGAAATCATAAAATGACTACTGGAGCAAATCAGACGATGTAGAATGTAAGGCTTTTGTAGATATTATGTCAAGAAACAAATTTCAAACTATAGCAAACTATCCACATGCAGCTGACAATAAAAAGTTGTCAAATAACAAAATGGCAAAAGTAAAACCTTTATATGATGTCCACAATGAAAAGCTGGTGAATTTTGGGGTTTTACATACTAACCTATCTATTGACGAATGGTTGGTGCCTTATTTTGGGAGACATTCCTGTAAGAAGTTTATTAGGCAAAAACCAATTCGATAAGACTAGAAAATTATGGTTATTATGTGGGTCTGATGGAACACCATATTACATTATACTAAACGAAGGAAAACTTAAAATGTTGAGGAGGGATCGTTAGGGACCCACGTTGTACTGAAACTTTTAGAAGGGATTGAAAACCCACGAAAGCCTGATATATTTATGGACAATTTCTTCAGCTCGTACGACTTATTTGTTCAACTGAAAAAGCAAAACTTTAAAGATACTGGAATAATATGAGAAAATTGTTTGAAAAGTGAACTATAAAGTCTCAAAGAGTCATGGAAAAAGAGGAAAGAAACAGTTATGATTTTCTGTCAGACGGAAACGTAGAGATTGTTAGATGGAATGATAATGCAGTAGTTACACTTTTCAGTAATGGACTTGGATTAGATCGATTAGGTGAGCGAAGATATAAGAAAAAAGTTAAAGGAAAAGGAGAACAACAAATAAACCAACCAAGAGTTATTGAGTTTTAGAACAGTGGCAAAGATTTTTTAGACGGAGCACTTTCAGATTTTCGTCAACGCAATTGCGGAAGAAAATGCTACTTTCCTTTGATAATTAATCAATACATTACATATTTTATTAGTTCAAACCTGGCACTTTTACAATATAATTACCGGTTGGAAGACACTACAAAAAGATTTTAGGCGAAACTTACTGATATCTATGAGGAAAAAGTCTTTCTTACCGCCGTCTTTTCTAAGTTTGAATAGGCCTGGTCCCACTTATGAGTACTTGTCAGCGTTAGATTGGATGGTTAAAATACAATGCAGTAAATGTAAAAAGACTAGAGAGATGAAAAAGAAGAAATGTTTCTAAGTTTTGAGCATAGTATGCTAATTGAGGCTAAGAAAAAAGAGATAGAAAATTTTAAAAATAATGAGGCTTTTGGACTAATGGGAATACAGACGACAGGAAGAAATATCAACCCAAATATCATAGCAGAAATAAAGAACGTAAATAGTGTCTGTCAAGCAAGATTGATAGCAAGAGGTTTTGAAAAGGAAGTGGAAGAATCGGAAAAAGATTCTGTAACGTGTAATGCTGAAATCTTAAAATTTTGTTTCTCTATAATGTCAAAGAAAGAATAGAATTATAATACAATAGATATTAATAAAGCTTATTGGCAAGGTGAAATCATAAAAAAACGATGTGTATTTGGAACTACCGTAAGAAACTAATTGGACTGCTATATAGAAACTAAAGAAGACAGTATACGGACTAAAGGATGTAACCAAAGCATGGCAGTGCAAACAAGTGAAGAAATACCTGAAATTGAGGGAAAAAAGCGTAGACTTGAACCAAATGTATTTTGGGGGAGAGATTTTTAAGGTCTAAGAGGATTAATCTCTTCACGTATTGATGACCTTTTCTA
Organism: Ceratothoa steindachneri; assembly: GCA_963969495.1. Taxonomy (NCBI): domain Eukaryota; kingdom Metazoa; phylum Arthropoda; class Malacostraca; order Isopoda; family Cymothoidae; genus Ceratothoa; species Ceratothoa steindachneri. The sequence goes on from OZ018322.1 coordinate 11,095,221, forward strand.
TGGAGGGACATAAGAATTTTGCCCCCAAAAAATCGAAAGAATGAAGAGTATGCTTAAAATAGGTGAACAAAAAGATAGTAGTTTTAAATACACAGGAGTAACAGTAAAAGAGGATAAAGATAAAGTGTGTTTTGAACCGAGAAAATATATTTATTCTTTGAAAGAACTTGAAGCTGAGAAATTCACATTATTAAGAATATTGAAACCTAAAGAAATGACAGAATTTTGATCAGAATTGGGGCAGCTGAATTGGATAGCAGGACATACAATACCGGAAATGTCTTATGCTGTGAGTGACTTCAGTAGAGCTTTAAAAGACGTTACTAGTGTGGATCTGATAATTGGATAAATAAAGTTAGAAAAGTAAAAAGGATTAATGGAAAAATAATATTAAAGAACTTAGAAGAATATGACGTATGTTGGAAAGTGTTTGCGGAAGCATCTTTTTAAAACAAAGAAGATGGGATTACTGAAATTGGGTACATAATTAAATTAACGGATGGTGAGAAGAGGCGACCAATTATGTGGAAATCACAGAAAGATAGAGTAGTGGATAAATATACAATAGAAGCAGAGGCATGAATTGTTAGAAAAGTGGTAAAAGGAGGGAAATATTTAAACCATCTGTGGAAAGAAGTAATGGGTAAAGGAAACTATAACTGATGGCAAAAACAGATAGAATGACATTGGCAAAAGTCATAAAATCATCTTTTGGTGTTAGTAGTACGAATAAAAGGCTATAAGTTGATATAGCCTGTATCAAAGAAGCAATAGAAATGAAAAGATTAATAATGCAGAATGGATATCAAATAATGAACTGGTGGTCGAAGTATTGACTAAAAGGGGTGTATCAGAAGAATTAATAAGGAATTATGAGGAAGCGAAAGAAGAGTAAAAGAACAAGAAGGGATTGGGAGAGAGAGAGAGGATTAAGGGCAGCTGTTCTATTTATTGTTTAATTTAGGTGATGATGGATGTGAAGGAGAAAGGGAAGTGTGTTTGGAAGAAAGGATTACACGTTAAGTATTTTAAATACTTTAGTTGGAAAGAGGCTTATCGGTAAAGAATAATAATTGGTTTTTGTTCTTTACAGAAATTAAATAAGCTGAAATAGAAATAAAGAAACTTTAACCAGTGCCTTTAATGTACTAGGATAAAAAGACTTATAGGGAAAAGTGGACAATAAGTGAAAGTTAAGAAAAAGAAAGAAAACACAATAAGGACAAAAATATATAAAAAACTATAGAGAGAAATATAGAAGAAATAGTCCGATCAACTGCGATTAATATTTTTAGATAACATCTTTTGTGCTTGGTATCTATTGCAATTGGTAGAATATGGGTAATGGGTAGGGGCACTTAGAGATTAATGCTAAGGGGATCTACTATAAGAAAACAAACAAGAAAAAGAAGAATAAAAGAACAGATGAGTGCTTATGTTTAATTCATAAATATAGATCAAACCCGGTCGTTAACTAGCCTGCAAAATCATTAGAAATGTTTAGAAGGATAAAGCCCAGGTTGTTTCAATCTACTTTGTGACTAACAAAGCTATTAGAGCCGAAGATAGCTACCCTATTTAAGATACCTGATATAACAGTTTGCCAAGGACTTCCTCTTGTGCTGTTTGAAGTTGCCGAGAAGGTACGTGAGAGGGGACGGAGAGAAGTTAGAGGGCTTGGTGGAAAATATGTCGAGAGGGGGATTAAAAACTACAGCGGGCAAGATGAAGAAATTGAGATAGCAACGGTCGGGGTTCTTAAAGGGATTTATTTTCAGATTTTATAGCGAAAAAAAAACCGTAGCCTTTTCCAGACGTTTTTTCGGAAAACACCTCGGAGGAAAGTGGCAACAATCGAGGGACCAAAATATGTGAAAGTTGAACAGAGGCAGAAAATCCACCATACATTGGAGGCAGGGATGGAGCGCATCTGGTCTGGTGTAGAGAAGGGAAAGGGGTCGTCATTTTCTTATCAACTAGAGCTTGGTTTCCAAACTATTACACGACATACGCCACTGCGGAGCGTAGTCAACTCAAAGAAAGATCTAGTCAAATTCCCTATCCCCGTAAACAGTGGAGGCAAAATGAAGGGGTGAACCAACTTGAAATATTACCCTCTCCCCCCAACTAGCTAAGAAGACGCTTGTAAATTGGCGGTCGAAACGGAGTATAATGGAAAGATTTGGGAGTTCAAATTGCTAGTACTGAGGGAACTGACTCCTAGAGGTCCAGGTCCCTGGTGTACCAGTCTTTACATAACACCCAGTGTCAGAGGGAATGGAGAAATATACGTAAGTCAGACGTGCAAAAACATACCAGTGTGGGGAGGGGGGGTGGCAATATGTAATCAGGGATGATCTAGCATGTGTGAATTTTTCGAGCATACTTCGTACTAGGACAATAGAATTGAGAAGCAAGTGTGTATAAAGACAAAGAAGGCAACAACTGCTTCACTTCCACTGGTACAAAGAGTCCTACGTCGTTGCCTCTCACAGGCCCTCCCTTTCTGCTTCGCTCTCTGAATATGTAGCATCGGAGAACCCAAGGACATACATCTCTTTCCCCCATAATGGTGGGTAAGATCAGAGAAAGAGGATGAAGGGAGTCAGTAATCTCAATTGTAGGTACCTTGTGACTGTGCAGGAAAGAAGGAGGAAGGATCTGGGTAATTATTTCGTGTCTATTTTCGTAAAGCCAGCCATGACAAGACGGGGTGGAATGTACTAGCTGCTGAACTTAGAATATGAATTAATCTAATGAAGTAAGACTAAGTCATTTTCCCTAGTTATAACTTGAAATTTCTATTTGCAGTCAATCAACCCATCAAATACTCTGAAATGTTAAATAGCATATAGTACGAGTTGTAACTTAGGTTACATAACCGATCGTCAACTAGGAAACACGGTTTCAAGAATATTAACAATCAACTTAAATCCGCGATCGCTCACAACGTTTCCTCGTAGAAAGTTATTCAGATCTTGAATAATTCATGTCAGCAAGTCAAGTTTAAGCTACTTTATTATTATGTTTAAGAATAGAATTGATAAACACTACTTAAATTTTTAAAATTACAAAGAGTAACATTGCGAATAAATTAAATATTATTTAAATTCACTGTTCGAATAACTCAGATTTCTTCTCCTCCATTAGTTCCTTCGATAGAGTGGCCTTGAATGCACCTTACTGGTGTCTTTGCCAGTCTGTACTCGACTCTTCTGCCAAATGCAACTGTGCACATTACATGTAATTTACATTTTTTTAAGTTAATCACATTGCAACATTCAAATCCCTTTATCGTGCACTCATTGGTTTTCAATTTTCTTTACATGAATAGATAATTTAAGCTTCCTAAGAGCTTTTAGGGCCTCTTATCTGCCAAAGACGCCTCACCTAACCTCACTCCATTACTTTTAAAAATAATTTCGCCGAGCTCTCTTTCATTGACTTTTCTACAAATAAATACGTCTCTCTTCTTAAGACCACAGCTAGTTAGGGCTTCGTCACTAAACCCTCCCTTAACTTCACCGAATACTTGCCAAAATATTTATGACGTGCCTCGTTGGTTATGTCTGCTATACAAATAAATAAGCGCCCTTTATAAGACGCCCAACAGATATTAGGCTTGTCCCGAGCGCCCAAATGCATTTGCGATAATTTAAAGTTTACACGTGACAATTCGAGTCAGTTCCAGCGAGGGATCCACCATCCTCTTACAAGTAATTTCTTTTGGTATCTAATCTTTTCCATTATTAAAAGACATTAAGAGAATTTAAGGCATCGCATTTCCATTAATAGCTCTGAGGCCATTAACGAAGATCGAGTCTCTAATCCCCATACGTTCAGGAGCGGGGGTTATCTCCGATGCACCTCGCTGAATTTAGAGCAAGAGTTGTTGAAAGTTTTTTCTTGGAGGTTTAATATCAGTTCCTTATTGCAAGAGTTTGATACAAGCACGTATTGCAAAGGCATATATGCAATTACATGTTGTTAAGGTTTGATTGCATCAGTGCATATCGAGAGGATGATTGCAATTATTTATTACTAAGGTTTTATTGTAACGATTTATTTAATGGGTTAAATTTTAATCAGGTTTTTCAAGAGTTTGATTGCAATCACTTATTCAACGCGTTTATTGCAATCGATTATATTTGAGGTCTTATTTCAAATTCTTATTGCATGTACTTGAGCGTAATCACTTATGACAAAAATTGGATTCAAATTCCTTACCTCAAAAGTTGAGTTTAATCGTTTTTAGTTTACTTTTTATAAAAATAGGTAAGACTCAAATAACTTATGACATTGTTTTTGTTTCATCACTTAGTTCAGAGACGATTGTAATCACCTTATCGAAGAATATCTTTTGATCGAGATATTCTTTTTTTCTTTTGAAGTATACTTTTGACGAGGAGTAATAATTTTGTTGTTTTTAAGGAAGAGCCACTTCAACACGTAAGGATATAAAGAAACGAACAGGAATGATCCCAAAATAAACATACATTTAAATTTATCAATTAACTATGACAAAAAACAGTAAACACATTTATATCCTCCTACGCTAACCGAGACCAAACCGGTTGGCAACTGGGCCTATTACAATATCTCTCAAAGACAAAAATAAACAAATAGGCTACACGTAAACACACCAATTGCTGATTAGTTAGTTTGAGTTCGATCTCACGGGTTCGGCGACAAGTTTCACCAAGGCATAGTTAATGGGCGTAGTCCTCTCGGCGTACTGAGTTTTTAATGGTAACTCTGTGGACGTTTCATTCGGGGAGGAGACGACTAGGGGTAGGGGATACTCATATTCCGCGTCTAACCTCTGAATCGGTATACTTCGGTGTACCACCTTGACAATTCTATTTTCCTTCATTGTCACCCCATTTCGCTGGGTTCTAATTGTAAGTACTTTCTTAGGTACACCGGCTTGTACCTCTTCCCTATTTACTCTGTCCGTCATTACCCTATTAGGTTAAGTATTCATCGATCATTTCCTAGGTCCAGAGCGTGCTAAAACTTCCTCGACCTCCATCTGGTTCTCGATAGATGAACTTTCGAGTGCGAGCAACCTTGCTTTTTCTTCATTCACTTCTCTTTCAGCTTGAGGCTGTTCTTTGTATCTCTGTATTATTCTTTCATCTACATTTTTTTATCTTTATTCTTCTCTCTCTTGACTCTTTTTCCCTCTTCATTCTTCTTTCCTCGGCTTCTATTTCCGCTTTTGCTAGTACGCTTTCAGGTCGTGTTCTTCTTTCTTCATCTTCTATTTGTATATTTATTCTTCTTTCCTCATCTTCTTTTTCTATACTTATTCTGAAATCTTTTGCTTCTCTTTTCAACTGTTTTATTATTTCGTTTGTTTTACTTCCGTTCGGTATTCTTTTTTCCTATGTTTCTATTTTCCACTGTATTCTGTCTTTCTCTCTTTTTCTGTCCATCCGTATTTTCATTTCTTCATCTTCTTTTTTTCCACCTCTTTTTATATCTTCCATTTTACTATCAACCTGTATTATTTCTTGTTTTTCTTCCCTATCCAAATCTCTTCTTTTTTCTTCGCATTCTATTCTCAGTTCCACCATGACGTAGGCATCCATACCTTTCCCTTCAAGTCCCAGACTTTGGGCTTGTTGGTATAATCTTTCGTTCTGATGCATTTTGTGCTTGTCCGTCGATTTTTCCTTGCTCTACTCTCAGGTACTTATGTCGCCACTCAACAGGTAACGCACAGCCTAACTTACCCTTAATCCCACTATTATACTGATTGAAATAATACTCCGACAAGAAAATTAACACTTGTCCTAATTTAAGATAAGGTCATATTAAGTTAGATTAGGTTAATTTTGCCCCCTAAAATGAACAGCATTTAATTTTAACTTTGCAATGGATTACTAGAATATATGAGCTTTATTACTGAAATTAAATAAGTAAAGAATATAAAAATCGTTGGATCAAAGAGTTCACTTATAGACACCTTCATTTAATTCAACTTCACCCTCTCCAAATATACTCCAAAGCGCTTCATCAATCAATTCAGTAAGTTTGCATATGTTTATCATTAATTTTACTCTACTCTGTTTGGAAAATCAATAATTACGCTCCTTTATTAGACATTTGCATTTTTTTCTGCCTCCCATACATACCATTATTTTTTCATTTAGAGCCAGCTTTTTTAATGCATCTAAGTAAAAGATAAATCGCCTGCTTAAGACATAAGGAAGGTGATTGATCTGATGATTTTTAAAAAGGAGGTTAAGCATTACTGCCAGAGAGGGAACAAAGACGCAAAAAATTAACGAAGAAGGAATGTAGTTTACCCACAAACTCCTCTTCTTCCCCATAATAATGTATTAAAATTAAGTTAATTAAAAGTAATGAAATTTTAGTTCATAACTTAGACTGTAATGAGCAATATTACGTTTACGATGCCAAAACTTCTATCACCATAAAATGAAGGAAAAATTGTAATAAATCTATGATATTGTGGATATTTCTTTTAGATGCAGCGGGGCAAAGTGGGTGTTGTGGGTAAATTATCGGATAGCGGAACCACAGAGGAAAAGTAGACTAGATGAAAATGGGCCTGGAAGACTATGGTCCTAGTTTAACACTGGAAAAGTGCATAAATAGTCGAAATATTATTTTGAATAAGAAATGCGCAAGCATTTAGGGCTAATAAATTATGTCATACTTCTTTGTTTTATTGTTATATTATCATGGCACTAATATTATGATAGTGGAGAGTGTTTATCATCCGTTATATAGTCACGAAAAGGTAATATTTTCACCTCATTTTGAAACTCCAAAATTCTTCAACTTGGCCATGTTGTGATTGTTTATGGTTCGGTTTGTTGGTTTTATTTTTTAATTGGGTTAAACATGATAGAGAATCAATTTGGGTTTGGTAGCTTTATATTGGCTCTGAAATAACGTTCTCTAATATCATAAAACTTTCGAAAGAATATGAGAGCGAACGAAAAGAGGCTGAAATAGATTTGGTTGGTTAATCTCTCAAATCCTGCTGATGGATAATCTTGGAATATATACATATATGTATGTATAGATGTTAAAAATGATATTTATAAAAATAACATAATTTATGTTGTCTGTTCTTTTAAAGAAAGACGTAAAGGGTAAACTAGTTTACACGTTTACTTTTAAACAATATTGCACGCAGATTATGGTATTGCATCTTTTTCTCTAATTTTGGTTAGCCAAGAGTGGACATAGAATTTGTGGTCTAGGGTTCACCCGCACGAAAATAAATCCCAAAGATCAGTAAACAGCAGCTCTTGAGAGGAAATACCTATTGTGTTGTATCATTGGAAAGAGGGGATGTTTTAACATATTAGCCACTCTTCCCCGATATTAATTCGTTTTTGACTATATTTAACTAAACTCTCATTAATAGAATATTCAAATAAACCATTAAATAAAAAAAATAACATTCACGGCCCTATCTTTGCGCGCGATATTTCTTTGGCAAAGAGATCATGATACTCTCCACTCTCTTCATTTGTCTTATTTAATACGACGATAAAGACAACCACGAGGCAATGAAGAAGAATAAACGGCGAAATTCCTAGTGTAAAACGCTTTTTCTTCAGGCAGCCACTATCCGGTTAGGTTCTCTTTTGCTTGTTTACTGGATTAAAGCATGGCTTTTAAGAAAAAAACATTCACGTCTTTTTCATCTCATTGACTTGAAGCTGGCTTCTTCGAGTAAACTTTATTCAAGGCAATTTAGTCTATTTGATTTGAAACTGGCTTACTGAAGTAATACACATTCACAAAGTTTACTTCTCTCCGATTAGAAGCTAGTCCCCCTTACTGATAACTATTTTCAAAGTTTTGTCTATTGGACTTGAAGTTGGCTCCCTAGCCTAATGACCATTTATGGCAGTTTCGTCATTTTAACATCAATCTGACTCCATGTAGAAGGACCATTCACGTTACTATCGTATCTTGGAAATATACTAGATTCTTCAAGTAAATATAATTGAAGGTAATTTCGTTTCTATTAATTGAAGCTGGCTTCTCCGAATAAAGGCAATTTTTTCGTAATTTCCTCTCTTTCAAATTAAGTTGGCTCCCTCGAGTTATAATCATTCAAGTCACTTTCGTTTCTTCGATTTGAAGCTGACTCCACCGATTAACCACCTTCAAGGCACCTTTGTCTCTGATATTTAACTGCAACCATTGATTAACTATTGCTTGGACAAAAGAGTTTTCGATTTGAACATGTCCCTTGATTAACACCGAGTGATGGCAATGGCTTCTCTTAGAAATGAAACTAGCTACATCGAGTAATAACCATTTACTGAAATTTCGTTTCTACAACTTAAAGCTGTCGCTCTTGAGTCAAGAGCTTTCATTGTAATTTCGTCTGTTTGACTTGAAGCTAGAACCATCAACTGACGACCATTCAAGATACTTTCATTTTTTCGCGTATTATCGGTTTGTCTCGCCTAAAGAAAATTTAACACACATTTGTTTCTTTCACTTAAGCTGGCTTTCTCCTATAAAGACCCCGCACGGTAATTTCTTCCTTTTGGAATTATAGCTGGGCTCCTCGAATATGGATCATTCACGGTCATTTTGTCGCTTTAAACTGAGCTCGCTACTTCAATTCAGGGCCATTACCGAAACGTACTTTTCTTAAATTGAAGCTGCCTCTGTCGAGTAATAATCATTAACACCATATTCGTCTCTCCAACTTGATATTGTTCCATCAACTAAGTAACATTCACGGCACTTTGATTTCCATGAATTAAAGCTGTCTCGCTTGAGTAATAACCATTCAAGGCACTTTTGTCTCTTCGACTTGAATCTTGACGTATGAGTGAAGAAGATTCAGTTTAATTTTATTTCTTCGACCTTTAACAACCACTACGTAACTTACGTCTTTTGGACTTGAAGCTGGCTCATTAGAGTAACAAACATTCACGCAAATATCTTATGTTTGAATTGAAGCTGGCTCCATGGAATAATGGCGAGTCGTGTTTTCTTTTGTTTTAGCAACTTGAATCTGGCACTCTCAATCAACACTTTTATCTCCGCCAATTGAAGCTGGCTACCTAAAATAATCATCATTCATGGCAGTTTAACCTATTTCACTTAAAGCTGGCTCACTTGTTTTACAATCATTATTGGCAGAGTAGAGTCTTCGAATTAAAGTTGTTCTCTCTTTTTACGACCATACAGGGGACTATGTATTCTTCGAGTTGAAACTAGCTCCCTCGAGTATCGATCCTTCTCAAAACTTTCTTCCCTTTCCTTTTTAACGTTTCCGTCAATGACTTTTGTTAAGGAAACTTTTTCTTCTTCGCCCTAAAACTAGGTCCCGGGAAGATTGTCCTTTAAGAGACACATCTCTTTGAATTAACACTAGCTTATTCGTGTAACGACCATTCACCTCTTTTAATTTAAGGGGAAAGCACATTTTTTCATTAGTCACTTTTCAAATTATCTCGTTCAAAATTCGCAATCTTTGGTTTTGTATATCATTTTATTACAAATTTTATGCACTTTTATATGGTATAATTATTTTTTCAGCAACATGAATAGAACATAGTGAAATTTAAGATAATGAAAAATTGTATACATTAGTAGAAAATTATCTTAGATATTTAAAGTTAATTTGTAAAAAACAAAAGAAAACTACACAATTGATTCTTATATCATTTAATATCAATTTTTATGCACTTTTATATGGTGTATATTTTGTTTAAGCAACATGAATAGAACATAGTGAAAATTATGATTATGCAGAATTTTATACATTCATGGAAATTCTCCGTAGAATTTTAAATTTGACTTGTGAACGAAACGCAAAACTATTTCATGCAATTTTAAATATTTGCTAAAATAAATTGGCGCCTGAGAACTGGTTTATATTTTTAGCACCATTCGAATATAGATTGAACTCAATTATAGCTAGGGCATTCAGATCACAACTACTATTTACCTAAAAACCCCTCTTGCCACTGAGAACAAAACCTATAGTTGACCTTGTCCGAAAAATATATGTTTTAGTCCATCATTAACACAAATTTTAATTCAACTAAAGAAAACTGATTTCAAAGGATAAATATATCATATGTGCTTTTTATGCTCCTGAATTGAAATCGAATGCTTAAATTTAGTGATTCTATAGCCATTATTATGATATCAGGTTTTAAGGGGGGGGGCGGTTCTGAAAGAGACCCCTGTGTCTCAAAACGGCGCCGTAGGTTATTATGATTTAGCAGAAATAAAAGGGCTTTTAATGAGCTTTAATTTTATATATCATAATCTAACGTAGTAAATAGTTGAACAATGAATGTAGTATCCACTTAAACTAGCTCCTTTGATTAACGACCATACACATCACATTCCTCATTTGGAACTGAAACTGTCTCAATCGAATCACGACCATTCACGGCACTTTTCTTTCTACGATTTAAGCGTGGTTCCCAGGAATAAATTTCATTCAACGCAGTTTTGTCTTTGGACTTAAAGCTATCTTCATCGAGTACTACCATGCACAGGACTCTCCTCTCTTTGAGTGGAACATAGATGCCTCCTGTTATGAAAATTCACGGCATTATCAAATCTTCCCACGAATAATGACCATTCACGGCACATTATTCTATTTTTCTTGAATCTCACTCATTTATTTAATGGCTATTCACGACACTTTCGTCTCTTTGACCTTAATGTGCTACCTTGATTAACGAACATTCATGGCACTTTAGTATGTATGACTTAACCCGTTCTCCTTTGATCTAAGAACATTTAAGGCACACTTTTCTTTCGAATTGAAGCTGCCTCTCTCAAGTTAAAAGGATTCACTCCACTTTAGCTGTTAGACTTGAAGTTTGCTTCATCGTGTAACCACCCTTCGAAGCGCTTACTTCCCTTAGACTTGAAGCTAATGGTCTCAGGTAACGACCGTTTTTCATGTAAGCAAAAACGAGAGCATCGCCGACTCAGGTCTCTCAAGTCTGCAACTGAGTAAGGATGGCCTCGTCAGTCAACTCAATTTTTTTCTGACCTTCGAAAGCTAAAAATAAAAGACGATGAGTAAAGGTATTTCCATTTACCGGTAATATTATGCTTTCTATCTTTTCTCCTCATAATATTTACGCTCCTTCTACGTAGGATAAATATTAATTAATTATTGAGAAAACAATATTCGTAATTCCAACCTAGCTTGGTCCCTCAAGGGAAAGAGAACAAATAAATAAAAAGCGGAAATAATTAAAGAAAATTAGGCTAACATTATAAGAGAAAGTGTCAATAGACGGTAATCGTGCTTTCCATACATTATGTATTTTCTATGGTAACTAAAAAAAACACATATGTTTAAAGTACTAAAATTCTTGCCTATTAGTCTTCATTCAGGAGAAGTTGTAAAGTTTTGCCAATTTGTATTAACTCCAAGAAGTTTTAGTTGATTTACCTATTACTAATTGGTAAGATTAAAATACTTCCCTCTAATTAATACTAATTATATGATGGTACTTCTCTGCTATAATGCTAATAGCCCTTTTTTGTACTACATTTCTGGAATTTATAGTACGAATCTATAATATCGAATCGAGGTTGTATAATAAAAATATTCGAGAGGTACAATAAGTGTTACATACTAATACTAATTTCAGAGAGGTGCTTTTAATTATTAATTGCAGAGAAGCATATGTCTTTGCAATGATTTTTATTTAATAGAAACATTTAAATCTTTGATATTAGTATTAATTCCAGGGAAGTATTATAAGACTTGTCTATTAGTATGAATTTATAAACACATAGAATTATTATTAATGTTAGACACAAAGTATTAGATGAAATATAACCATATATTCTATAGGGAGATTTAATGTATTAGCATTATCAATACTATATAAGTATTATTAATGCTATCAGTATTTATTTTGAGGAACTATAATCTTAGATGCATGTACTCTTGCTCAGTGTCGACGCCTCGCATCTTTTGAGAGAGGGTACTAGTTTGAATTGAGTCGAGGCTGAGGAATCTATTTGCTTGTTTTGGTTTCTTAAAATTCGCCCAAAGTTTTAGCATTTAGAGGAGAGAATATTCCTGCTTGTGTTACGGATTTCATCACCCACTCAAGTCTCTTGATGTTTGTTTAACGAGTACCTTCAGTTTAACGTGGGCTTCGAATCCAAGGACACTAGATGGCTTTCATCAGCTTACTTCTTTCAAATAAAAATGTGTCTATGAACAAGATAACTGCAAAAATATCAGTGTTTTACTATATGAGATGCATAACTAATATTATCTAAACAAATCATTACCATATGATCTGTTCTTCAAACGTTTTGACTTTATAAACAGAAAAAAGGTAAGACTAAAACGTTTTGAACATATTTTCTTCCCTTAAAACATGAAAGCGTTTGAATTGTATTTCCCAAACCGCAGAGATAATATTAATAGTTTTACTGAGAAGGGTAAAATACAAAAAAATTACACCTCATGCAATAATGTTACAGGCTACAGCATTTGAGGAATTTGTTCCAAGACTATTAATATTCTATTATTATCATTTACACATGTTAAGCTCGAAAACATCTCCTTGTATGTAAGCAAAAGGCTTATTTGATTGATTTTAAAATATTTACTATCAGAAGTTTGTCATTGAGTTAAAATCTTGGTTCCGATATTTTCCTGTTTTATATCATGTGAAAATTGGTTTCAAACCAATTTGTACTTAATCATATTAATTATTCCTTTCTTTCTCATTCAAATCTTCGTTCATTTACAAGTCATTCGCTCGTTTAAGTCAGGCCATTAATAGTGTCCTCGGCAGGAACTTTCACACTTTTAAACTTCCACCGTGATTCTCTCAATCCTAGAATCCCTGCGGGGATAAAACTTTAATTAGGTTAGATTCGTTTGTTTACACGTAGCGTTTTCCTTCTTGTCAGCAACAATCCTTTCTAACCATAAAACTCTATTGGCGCTATGGAACATGGTTCAAAATGCCGTTAGAACGAAGTCTCTAATAAGACCAATTCCCCAAGTTGCAATTTTGGAGATTCTTGGGGCTGTGTGAGAGGGGGAGCTTCTGGGAGGGAGGCTTATAGTTCTGGAGCATAATTAAAAGAATCACCTAGAGATTACTGATCTTATTTTTCTAATGCAAATTGGGCCTATTATTGTTTCATTACATTTGATACACGATCAGAAATAAATAAAAATTGACTGAACATATATCCTTATCTTCTAAAAGTTTATCTACCAATGGAGTTTTTTTATATACAAATAGCAACATTAATAAATAATAAGTTATTGAAAAGGTATATGTTGACAAAGTTTTAGACTTTTTTATTCTATCTATACTTATTTTACTTATTATTAAACTTCGGTACAACCTTTTTGTTTAGCCAATTTCCACTTTGTTTAAACTTATCTAATGTCAAAAGTGTTTTATAAACTAATATAATATTTAATTTAACTCTGAACAAGCCTAAATATTTAAGAGTATTTTTGGTCGGATTATTTAAGTTAAATTTCTCACAAATCGGAATAGATATTTAGTTTTGTCTGGATGTTAGTTAATGTGGTATAATATTTATTTAAAGTCATTTTAATATACTTAGCATTGCCAATATTGCAGACAAACTAAATATCCCACTAAACAATAGGTAAATTAAAAGAATTCAATAGTATAAATTGAATAAAAAATTATGTATTGCAATTAAAAGAATTTAATAGTATAAGCTAAATATAAAAATTACTTAAGTTAATTAAAAGAATTTAATAGTATAAGGTAAATAAAAAATTATGTATGCCAATTAAAAAAATTCAATAGTATAGAGTAAATCAAAAGTTATGTATGGCATTTAAAAGAATTCAATAATATAAGATAAATAAGAACTTATGTATGCCAATTAAAAGAATTCAATAGTATAGAGTAACTAAAAGATTATATATGGAAAGTAAAAGAATTAAATAGTATAAGGTAAATAAAAGATTACGTATGAAAATTAAAAGCATTCAATGGTATAAGGTGAATAAAACATATGTATGCCAATTAAAAGAATACAATAGTATAAGGTAAATAAAGATTTTTGTATGTCAATTAAAACATTTCAATAGGAAAGGTAAATAAAATATTATGTATGTCAAATTTTGCTTTATATGCTTAGGAAAAAAAGGGAGGGAATATTCATAAATGTCTATAAATAATGTTCATATTTATCTGGCCCATCTTCGATATCCAATGATGAAACTTTATCTCACAAGAACGAACATAAGTTCGCTGTTTTCTCTTACATCTTTAATTTGAAAGTAAAAAAGAAGAAGAAGAATTTCCTTAATGATTTAAGCCATGAAAGTTGAGTTGGTATCTTATGATCTAACTTAAATTATATATATATATATATATATATATATATATATATATATATATATATATATGTGTGTGGGTGTGTGTGTGTGTGTTGTTGAAAAATTGTTGAATGGCAACACTGCTGACAGTTAATTGCTTACAATTTTTGGCAAAGAAATTTCTTGCACTCACTTTCAATTTCATTCATATATTCAAAGGCTCGTATCTCATATGATATAGTTCGAGTATTAAATTTAAAGTTTATCTTGAAGTAATAAATCTAATGTTAAAATCAGTTATACCGAATCCTATCCCATATCCTAATCCTTCCTCATAACCTTTTTTTTCATTACTAATACACCTATAACCCTAACATTTCATTGATAAATACTAAAAGAATTTCAAATATTATAGTCCAGATTTCTTCAAAGCAAAGACTTTCATTTTAAAAAGATTTAAAACGTAAGTCCAAATCTTTAATTCTCCAACCTAATCAAATAAATACAAAATAACTTAAAGAACTTTGGCTTATTGATTTGATTCACTTGTCCTATCTTAGGACACAACTTCGTTTACGGAGAAATTGATTTGTTACTTAGCCTACATAGCCTAGTCCTAAGCCTATAACTTTCGTCAGCAAACGTTTATTGTTAGGGGGTGTCCCTAAAATATTCAAGTTTTGATATAGTCTAGACTTATCTACTTAATTTAATTGCTAGATTATTTTTTAGCCAAAATGGCTAATACTAATATTGATTTCATTTTCTTACTCTTCCCAAAAAATTAGTAGATTCTATAACAATTTAAAGAAGCCTTTAAATGTCCTAATCAATATCCTGACATAATTAAGGGTAAAATTACTCGTTTATTAAATAAATTGAAATATTTAGGGAAATAATAAAAATTTAAGAACTAATTTTTTCTCAGAACAAAGAGACGTCATAAAAAATATCCTTATCCCTGGAACACTAACCATCAGATCACTACAAACCACTAATAACCATGGGTAAATCATACCGGATTTGAAAAAAAATATTAAATATAAAGCTTTAATAAAACAGATTTACATGAAAGCACTTCAAACATTGAACTTTGACTTAACATTATGAAAAACTGACAATGACGCCGTTGATCTGGGTACCCCCTAAAGAATTGATTTCATCTTTTGACTTGCATGTTGTTAGTCCTTCAACAATAGAACAAGAATTAGATAATCAATTAGATTATCATTTGGATCAACTGGAATATCCGCCGCCCAGATGTCTTGGGTGGCGGATTCTCCAGTTGAGTAATTCTGGGCGGCGTAATCTCCAGTTGAGTATTTCAGGGCGGCGGATTCTGCAGTTGGAACATTTCTGGCAAGCTAGGATCAACTGGAGACTAAAGATTCTAAAGTTGATATCATAAATTTTTTATATTCATAATCTAATCTGCATAAAATCCAAATGATAAGATGCCAAAAGTATAAAGCATGTGTTACTTCAATCAGAAAAGGATATTTTTCGAGAAGTCCAATTTGAAATTAAGTGTTTGTTTGCACATAATGTATATGTGGTGCATCCAAGCAAGTATAAAAATTGCAGTTAATATGGTGGCAATTTGCGAATAAACTGTCATCGAAATTTTTAATTTTTTTCGTGAAGTGTGTCAAAAGTACTTTGGGAGGCATCCAATTCAACTGGGAGGACCTGGAATCATTGTTCAAGCCGATAAATCCTGCTTTGCCCCTGAAGTTAAGCCCTCAGAGGACGAGAAAATGAAAAACCTATTTGGGTTTTTGGACTAGTGGACACTACTTTCAATCCAGCTGTTGGATACAAGGAAATTGTAGAACGCAGAGATTCCATTACGCTTCTTGGATTAATCGATGCTGTTATACGACCCGGTTCTGATATTTACACGGATGAATGGAAATCTTATCACCATATTCACCGAGATCTTGGACTTAAGCACAGGACTGTAAATCATAGCATTAACTTTGTAAATCCTCACATGGGTGTGCATACCCAAGCTATTGAGTCATATTGGAATAAACAGAAACAGAAAATTAAACAAATGCGAGCTTGTCGAAGCAATTTATTAGCAATCTATTTAAGTGAAATGATGTAACAAGATAGGTTTGTAATCAATGCTTTCCAATATTTATACGAACATATAAGCGAACTATATTCATGATAAGTTTTTAGTTTAGGCACTGGTGTGAATGTGAAGTATGACTTTATGATTGTGAAAGATGAGCAAATGCCGTTTGGTTTCTTGTAGAAAAAAGTTAAATAATTCAATCTTGTATAATTATTTACTGTTTATTATGTTAATTTACATATTTAATTTGTGTATAATAGAGATGAACATTATTTTTTTTTGGCTATTCTATGCCTTTAAATTATCTATATAAGCTCGGGTGGCAGATTCTCCAGTTGAGTAATTCTGGGAGACGGATTCTCCGGTTAGAACATTTCTGGCAAGTTAAGCGGCGGATTCCCCATTTGATCTTACTATTTTAGTTTACTGCCTCCATTAGAATGGGGTACTTTTAAAGAAAATCAGAATGATTAGTTTGAGTTTAAAACTTTTCTTACTCAATTTCAAACTGTACTAGGTTATAGATTAAATATTTCAAATTCAGCTCAATTACAATATATTAAGAGTTATAGCAGAGGCCGAGATTTCAAATTAATAACTTATATAACAGTAAAGGATTATGCTTAGGAAGAAGTTCTATATTTGCGTCAAGAAGGATATTTAGATGAACCATTTATAATAGATGAAACTATAAAGAAAATCTGAAACTCAAAACCTAATTTTGACAACAATTTTGAGGAAACTAGGATATTTTTAAGTGAAATTAGATCTTTGTTGTGCTAATTAAAGAAATAGCATATGATTCTTTCACTAAAGGTCCAGGAATTTGTGTTATAAGTCACATCTTATTCTATCAACTTCCAACAGTGTTTTGAAGAGAACTTACGAAAGAAAAAGGTTGATAATAATCATCCTGATATAAATTATATCTTTTATAATAATACCAGCCTTTTGAAGGAATTATCTAAAACTAAAAAAAAGTCTTAATTTGACCTACAGAGGTCAATTTCCAAAGCAAACTAAAATCAATCAAAGGATTGGCATGAATGAGAGTAATAAAAGAAATCATTATGTTTCAAACTTACAAAATTTCAAAACTGACAACTCTAGTAAATCTCCACAAGTGTCAAATTTGACTAGCGTAATATAATCAATCTAATTTTAAGTCTCAAAATTCTAGTTCCAACTCCAATCAAACTCAGGCTATTCCAAAGTATTGCAAATTTTGTGCAATATTTGCACATAACGTGTTTCCTTGTAATAAATATTACACTCTTGACTCTAGAATTAAAAGATATGAACAACTCAATTTATGTTCTAGTTATTCAAGTTCTAAACACCAAGCTCAACAATGTCAGGAATGTTTAGCAAACTATCTTTTAAATGTCAAATATGTAATCAAAATTCTTATATTGCTGCTTTATATCCCCAATTCAAAGAAATTAAAAATTCTAATTCTGATGCTGAAAGTAATCTATGTATTAATTTCAGTCAACAAGAAGATAAATCTTATCTTACTCAAATATTACAATTAGATTTTCTAGAGTAAATAATTTCAAAGATATAAGATGTCTCGATGTAAGATGTCTTATCTTACCCCAAAAGTTTTAATGACTTTGAATGTAATGCAGAAACTGTTTTCAATGTTCAATATAATATTAAAACATTCATTCTTAGGCTCAACTTCGAGATAACTTAAATAAAGAACATTAAAATTTAATATCAATAATTTTAAATATGTATTGCAAGTACTCATAGATGATAAATTACAATAACCTTTGAAGTGTCTCAAATGAATGACGCTATTCCTAATTTGCAACAACATTTCCTATTAGTTAATGTTAAATATAATAATACAAGTGACAATAGTTTTATTGACTTAGTAGGTTTAAAAGGAATATATATTTTACAATTTTTACCTCAGTTTACATTAATCAAATGCATGAAACTTCAAGAAGGTTCAACCAAACGCTTTGGTAATATTCAACATTTTCTGCTTCCGCATCAAATTGCTCCTGTACAGATTTTCCTCAAAACACTAATACTAATGAAGCTCAAGTTAATTAAACTCCAATTAATTTTGTAATAGATCCTTGTAAGTTATAGTTTCATCCCCTTAATCACATTTTAGCTGAAAGTGAAATAGAACTAGGCTTAGAGTATATGTTTAAAATAGAATCCTTAACCCTAGATAGTTTTAACACCATTGGGGATAGTGTTCAAGTAGAGAAATTTGGGAAAATATTGATTAAAAAATGGTAGTTATCAAGTAGATCTTCCATGCAAGGAAGATGTAACCAATCTGCTTCCATTAAATAGCTTTATCAGTGCTAGACAAAATTTATAAATCACTGGAAGAAAGACACTTAGTACAAGAATATCAGAATGTTTTTAAACAACTTTTGAAGATGGTATCATTTAGAAGATGTGAATTGATATCAAAATTTCAATTGAATAAGACACAGACCCATAACCAAAACCGAACAGCAGGTTACTACAAAAGTTAGACCCGTCTTGACCTGATCTCTTAAAGTAAATGATTTTCCATCCATTAATAAAGCTGCCTATATAGGGCCTGTTTGATGTCTTCTTTCCTTAAATTTCTTCCAGAATTCAGATCACATTCTTATGTTCTCTTATTGGAAATCAAGCAGACATTTTTAAAAATTAAACTCAAATCTCACGCTGAAATCAAGACCTATCAGTACAACAGCATTTTAAGGGGATGCGCATCTTCTTCATTTATACTTAATTACGTAATTAAACATCATATAATTCAGTATCCCAGTGATCTTTGTTCAAAAGTGTTATACAACAACTTTTATCCGGATAATCTTATAATCACTAGTTCTGATTTTGGCTATCGTGAGAGTTTATATTATGAATATATGCAGCGCATGGAAGAAGGAAGCTTTGGTTTTAAACTGTGGAAGACCAACAATGAATATCTTAGAAGTAGAATAAAAAAAGACAAAAGATTTGAGGAACATGATAGCACAGAGGAGAGAGTGTTGGGATATAGATATAACACATTTCAAGATTCTTTACAATTAACAGATTTAAAATTCAATTAAGATGCTAGCACTAAAAGAACAATTATTTTTCAAATTTCTAAAGTTTTTGACCATTTGAATATTTTTTGCCCGTCATCATCAAAGGCAGGTTGTAAATGAGACAATTGTGAGAGTGGGATCCTAAATGTTATGAAGAAGATCCAATGGAGGTTTAAAAATCCGGTTATAAATTGAGCAAAGATTTGAATGATCCCAAACAAATTCCAGTTGACAGATGTGCCTTTTTGCATTCTGTTAAATCTAATTTCCTTTTCATCTTTTGTGATGCTTCCACTTCATCTTATGGGGTTTCTGTTTATGCTGTAGGAAATTGGTTAATTTTATGAAGTCTAAAGTCGCAACTCTTAAGACCAAATTTCTTACAACTTTGGAATTATTGCCTGTATTTTAGCCATGAAATGTCTCAATTAATTTTTAAATGGCTTAAAAGGTTCTAAATTTGGACCCGTCTAAATATTCATAGATGCACAAATCATTTTGTCTTGGTTACTTATTAAACACGCAAAAAACAACAAATTTGTCTTTAATAACAACAGAATCAAAGTGATTCTTGAAGTTAAAGATTTCATAGAAAAAGAATATAACACCAAGATATCCTTCCATTACATCACTTCTAAGGAATACCCTGCAGGTTTGGTAACAAGAGATATATGTACCAGCAATTTTAAGTCTAAATTAGACCTTTGGGTTAAAGGGCCTGAATGGATTCAAAGTGAGCCTTCCAGATGGACTAAATACCCACTCCATTGCCTCTAAGCTAAACAAATTAAGTTCATTTTCAAATCACGAAAGTCCAATAAAGATCTTAATCAAGAAACTAAGATGTATTAGACCAAACTAATGAAAACTGAACGCTTTAGTTAGGAACTTGAATTTCTTCAACTAATAACAGAAGCTAAGAAAACCCTGCATAAATCAATCAACCTAATCCGCTTGTTTATGATTCTAGACTTCTGAGAACTTGAGGCACAATATCTAAATGTATTTTGTACAATTATAATGTTTTGTACCCAGTAATGTTTTCCAAGAATCATCATAGTTCTAAAATGAATATAAAAATCATATACGATTTTCACATATAATGTAGCATTATTATATATGAAAAATAATTAAGAACTATTTAATCCCCTGAATTCGAAAATGAAATGTTGGATTTAACATTAAATAAATCTTTCAAGAAAATTACTGCATCCTAAACTGAAAAGGGTTATTTATAGCGCAACACAGATGGGATTCATCTTATTTTACAAACTAGGCTATTTAGCCCCCATGAACTTCCCGAAATCAATTAAACTTGTAACATTACTTCTGCTTATGTTAAACTTCTCAATTCCTAAGATGTACTATGTTATTTAAATTTTTATCTTTTCTAATCCATATTACTAGTATTATTTTTTTCCATTTTTCAGTTTTTTCCTTTTTCTCCACTGATACATTTCATCGTTCGCTAAAACTTCGCTTGTACTCGAAACTTGACTTTAATTAAATCGAGCCTGAAGTGAAAAGTCGAGTATTTCACTTGCATCATAAAATGGTGCTACCGCTAATAAAGACTTAAAATATATCTGTTCCATCTCCAGATTTATAATGGTAAGGCTTGGATTTTTAGCAAACCCTCTACAATAATAAGAAACTCTCAAATGTATGGACCGATTGATAGCAATCTCTAGAATCTCTGGAAGATATTTGCGTTTAAACTACCCAAATCAAGTCCGATTATGTAAAATACAATTAAGATAGTACAAATTAAATTGGTCTATCCTGTAGAAGCATCATTTTTCTCAATACTACAGTTAGAATAATCAAACAAAATTATTTGCTAATGATGCTGATAGAAATTCAGAAAGGAAACTTAGGAAGAATGGTCAATTTTCATATTTCAGGATATGGCAAAGTGAACTAGAGCAAAAGGGTATAAGTTCATTTTACAAAATTTTCGCCCTCTATAATTGCAATTTCTGTGTTCTTCGAAATATGTTAATTATACTCGTATTTAAGACGGAGTCGTTTTATTGGGTTTTATTCTTGTTAGAATCCATACTTTTGATTTTAATTTCTTGATTTTCTTTCTTCCACTTTTCTCACTTCTCTTTCATATAAAATCTGTAAATTGGTTGAATAGTAGGCCTAGTAAGTTCAATTATAAACAAGGAAAATTAACTGCGCATTTTGTTATGAGTTTGACTATATTTTACTGTCGAGCTTTCATGTCATTGAAGCAATATTTTTATTCAAAGGAGCCATCTTGCAATTCCCTGTATGATCATAATTTGCGGTAGAAAATACAACCTGGTACTTAGGCTAATCGGTGAGTAAGATTAAGACTAAACTTCCCACTGTCATTGTTGCGGTTTTGGGGTTGAAATCAATAATAGTAATTGACAGAATAATGGCACTAGCCAGAAAGCACCAACCAGAATAGACCAGGTAATAAAAAAATGGAAATTAATTATCAACATTTTTATCGCTACATTCCAGTATTAGTTCCTATTAAAAGTTAAGTTTGACGAATTTTTCTCCCAGCAATTAATTTTACTTTTGTGTGATCTATGATGAATTCAATTGTTTATAACCGAGTATTAATATGTTAAATTCACGTCTCTACTTCTGAAACGGATAGCCAAATTTAAAATACAAAAGGATACAGCTATATTAGAGCAAAGCAAATGATTCCTAGATATCCTCTAAATTTACAATATTATCATTTTCACTTTAGCCCTATTTAATGTAAATCCCAGTTAGCTAATTATATGTCCAATGCATTAAGAATGTTAAGATTTCAGCTTCTTGCACCGTCCTACACATATGCCTGTGTGTACGTAAACACTTATCGTCGAGGGGGAGGATAGCATGACATAACATAATTACACATAACATAATTACACGGATGACAAAAGCCACAAGGGCCTATCCAGAATGAGTTAGTTGCCCCCCCTCTCATTTGCTATCGAACATGGACCGGTTACGGTTTATGGATATATGAACGGGGACAGGGTGTTTCAGTATCTGCTGGTTGAGTCACGAATGCCTACTCCCCACGCTATCCTCCCAATTTATTTCATTCCCTACTCTTCCCAGTTTCTTTGAAAACCCATTTGCAGTAAAACGAACTCTGGACGGGATGACAGTTCGGAAGCTTGAATAAGAATGAACTCAAATCACAGCGATCAAACGGTCTCTAAATTCGATTCCACTTGGCCTGCGGTGAGAAGCATTGACTTTTTGTTTCTATTGCAATCCAACCAATTTCAGCTTCGCTCTTTTTCATGAATTGGTTCTGCGTGTTCCCTCAAAATTTATTTTAAAAAGCATCTTAAAACCTATGTCAAACTCAACTCAAAACTCCTAACAAACGCATCTCCGACTGATGTATGCCCTAAAACCCATCGAAATTATTTCAAACCTTCGCACCTTCAAATTCATATATATTTTTCTATCTATTTCAAAATCTTAACTAATTCCATCTAGCCAGAGCATTCAGGACTTAATATCGTTTCGAAAAATCTTTGGACAGGCAAATTAACTTCCAAACCAATAAGAGACGAACGCTTCTCATCTACAAGCCATCATCTTGCTTAATCCTGACATGCTTCCATGTTATTTAACTTAACAAGAAAAGTAATATTCAATAAAGTATATCAGTGGATCAGCCAGCAACCGCTAGCAATCTCTTAAGTTGACACCTAAAAACCTCACGCCGTTTGAATCCTCCCTATCCATTGCACTCCGGCGAGGCATGTCAATCGCCATACACGCAGCACTCGCTGCAACCCAAGTTTTAGGCCAAGTACCAGCTTTCACTCATCTTGCAAGAAACTTTCCACCCACGCAAGCTACGAGCCCCAAGACCTTCTCCCCCAAAAATATAAGATGTGAACCCGTTTGTATAACCAACCTCTCTATCAGCATACTTATTATATACCTCAAAATATTCGTTTAAAAATTCATTCAGAAAACTTTTTTATTATCTTTAATTTTTATACTATTGGTAAGCTGTCGTCATGCACTTATGTCATCTTAGGAATCTAAACGGACAGTAGATTCGATAATATTCGCACCATGGATTGAAAATTAAAAATGGGCTAAAATAAGTTTAATTTATCTAATTACACTGTCAACACAATTTTTCTGGCCTAAGGTTTTCGAGAGAATTTATAGGTAATTTGGGGTGCTGATTCCAAATATACCACCATTTTTGTGTATCACGTCAGGTTTTGGGGCAGGTTTTGATTTTTGCAGTTACAGCTTCACAAACTTCCTCTTCTTTGACATTCTGTGATAGGCAGCATTTGGAACATCTCTCATCAAGCTCAAGCAGTAATCTGCCATCATATTGGAATCCCATCAATCTTAATTGCGTTCTTCCATTACTTTAATATCTTGATGAAAGCGTTCACCTTTCTCATCACTACCATTACCCAGCTTCTATGTTGCACTATGTAAATAGTACAACATAATACTCATTATAAATCCAGGTAATTAAAAACACAAGAGCATGTCGTCCACAATATCTTTGTAGTTTTCAGCTTTCTTGTTCCCAAGGAAATTTTGCACCACATTAGAGAAAACGTTCCAAGCTCTAGCCTCAACTGCATTCATTTTTGTATTGAAGTGAGCATCTTTGAGGAGTTTTCGTATCAGTGGTCAATCAAATATTCAGGCCTTTTTCTTCTCCTCACTCAGGCTTGGAAAGGTTAAACATATGTGGCGAAGAAGTCCCCACTGCGATCAAGGGCTTTGACAAATTGCTTCAACATACCAAGGTTTATTTGCAGTGGTGTAAAGACGATTTTTCTCTTATCAACCAGTGAATAATTTATGATGTTTATGTCACCAGGTATCAAACTGGTTCTTGTTGGCCATCCCTTTTTCATTCTTTGGTCTGCAATATCCCTACTGTCCAAATAGCACAAGAAACATTGATATTTTGTGTAACCTGCTTGCTGGCCCAGCAGAAAGTTCATCATTTCCAAATCAACATATATTACCCATCAATCTAAGTGATATTGCAACCTCTCCAGAACAATTTTGATGCTGTCATATTCGTTTTTCCTCATTATTGAGCGCCTTTTTAGGATTAAGCTACATATCTTTCTGTTATGAGGTAAAAAAATTTCAAACTTCTTTTAGAACTGTCAATAAAAGGGCTGCACTCAATTGAATCGTATAAAAGCAGTCCCACAGTGAGCAGAAGTCCTTCAACATCAATACAATAAACAAATTGACCATTAGA
The DNA here is from genome assembly GCA_963969495.1 of Ceratothoa steindachneri. NCBI lineage: Eukaryota > Metazoa > Arthropoda > Malacostraca > Isopoda > Cymothoidae > Ceratothoa > Ceratothoa steindachneri. The sequence continues at coordinate 11,119,943 of OZ018322.1, forward strand.
ATAGAAGTAATTACGTAGCTCTTCTTTTCTATTACGATGAAAAGAGACACTAGTGCCACGTTTCAGCTTTTTTTCTTGCAACCTGGAAACCAACAATTCAGCGGACATCTTTGGCAAATACAAATCTCTGATTAAATCATTTAATTTAAGCTGACTAAACAGAGAAGGTTTATCACAATCTGTATCAGTTGCCTTAAATATATATCAATCTGTTTAGTTTCCTCATCTGTAGTACCAGTTGATGTACTGATATCTTCGTCTACAATCTCGGGTAGTTCAGTAAATACTGATACAGGTATTCTTCAAGGTGCGCAACCGGTCGAATGCAGAAGGGTTATTTGGGTATTGTAAGTGATGTTTGTTATTCTTCTTGAAACATTTTGCATTGCTAGAGCAGAATTGGCAGTTAGCATAATGGTTCGTTGGTTCTCTCCAAACAATTGGCACACTAAACCTGAGCTTGGAATTCTTTCCTTGAGACCATGATCGAAAGGTTTCAACGCAGGTTTTGCATACCTTTTGAAGAGTCCAACTTTTGTCCTTATCTTCACGGTGTACTTTGAAGTATTCAAGATATGTTTTCCGGACAGTTACCCTAGTTGTGCCTTTGAGCCTTCAAAGTGAAGTCACCACAGATCTAGCGAAATGTGTTTGGTTCATTACAGCATGTCCTTCTTTGGGAGGATGTAGCCATAGGTTCCGTCACTCTAACAATAAAATAATTGCAATCAATGCTTATCAGCAAAAAAGCATTAAATTTCCTACCACAATGCAGGCTAATCTTCAACTGCCTGAAATTGTATTTGCATGCCGTAAATATACTACGGACATGCCAGATATCACCCTAAAAATATCTCAGCATATCTCAGAAAATAGTAATAAAAGTAATATATAATACTTAATAAATATGAATATTAATAACAAAACATAAAATTTCAGCAAAGGAGTAACAACATGAAATTATGACTAACAAAAAGTTAATATTAATGATAAAATCCATGAATATGGGGTATACTGATAGCGCAAAAAGGTGACGTGGTAGACCAAATCTAATATCATATTTGAATTGAGCACCACAAAATTAGCCTATAACAGCTCTAACTGCCCCTGCGAGAAAAACATCTTTTGTTTATGTTGACCTGTGTTATCGATTGTGCGAGGCTCATTGCCCTCAACCAAACATAAATCATTCTCTTGTGCCTTTAACATAATCAGAAGACAATAATTTATCATGTAGTAAAAGCAAAAACATACATAGAGAACAATTTACATTGAACTATACGTAAAAGACAATGTGAAGGTATACTAATCTTATATCATTATCATAAAATATTTCTTTGGAAACCAAAAGGATATAACCCTAAAGGGGCTAGTCGCGGCATTACGTTGAAAGTGTAAAGAATTAAGAAAATATAAATATGTGAAAGGAAAAGTATTCCAAAATCTAACGAATTCAAGAAAGAAACATCCCGGAAACTGCGATAAAAAGAAGAGGAATATCCATTAAATCTAACTGAATATGGAGTAGGCCAGACTGACTATGCAATGATGGGCAGGCTGCAGGTCAACGAGTAATTTAAAATAGTTGCCAGTGCTGCTACGAAACGACAATTACGTAGAATTATCTTAATATTAGTAAGCAAATATTAAATCTAACTGATAATCTATGAGTTTTAAGTGGTATTCTAATGCAAACATCCACCAGATGCAATAGAATTACTCAAAATTGTGCAATAGAAAAGAATAAAAGCATTTTCTAAAAAATAGCATGACGCGAATATATTTGGCGGCACCTTTGCAGCGAAACCAAAGCTTAGGAAAAATTGAGAATGTAGATGAGCACAAATGAGACACAAAAGTAAATTTTTAATCCGAAAGGATGCCAAGTAAGTTCTGTAAGGAACACTCTGGAATTTAATTACCATTGACATTGATATTAAGGTGAGAAGGGTGTAACATCCAAAATCAACTAAAAACCATATTTTAAAATTTTCTCTGATTTACCTTCATTTATAAAGATTCCAGTAGGAGATGATCCTTAAAAGATCTCAAGTCAGGACATCGGAGATCAAATATATATCTTTCTTAGAATGATAAGCTACAAAGAATGGGGGTGACAACAACATAAGCAATCATTTCAAAACTCGATCCCATACCACATATCGAAGCTACGAGTATAAACACGAAAAAAACTGTATGAGGATACTGCCCTGGGCCACGACAGCCAAAATGAACTAAACCTGCTAAAATAACCACCAAATGATACTTGCTGTCTTCTGTTAGTACAGAACTAGGAAGTACTTCCCGAAAGTGTTCAAGATAACAAATGATATTATTATTTACAAGAGTATCCTTATGACTTGCTCTATCGAAAGCTTAGCTAATATCAAGAGAGACAAGTCTTAAATCATGAGCACCATTATGAGACACTTACATGTCGTGTGAGATAAAAAGGGTATCAGGGGTACTTTGGCCTTTTCTAAAACAAAACTGATTATGTAGTAACAAGTTATTATCATCTAAATAACCAGTGAGATTTTTGCAACACCTGACACACTCTTGTGATGTGATGTTTGGTTGATGAACCTAAACCGCACCTCACGATGCGCATCGTATTGATATACATGTAAATGATGAATTTGAACCACGGGTAACTACAAATCAAGCCTTCATTCCACGACAAACCCTACTCAATATGGCTTATGATAAAAATGGTGAGCTCAGGTTCAGGAAATATGCTTGCCCTCCTTGTTCCCATTGGATGCATGAGTTTTGCTCTGAAGGTCCTCTGACAGTGTACATCTCAAACATATCCAATTTCCCTAACTTCAGCGCTCTCTTTACGCAACAATTTTCATCTTTACGTTTAGAATTTTTTATATTGGATATTACATAGTACTTCTTTTTTTCACGTACATTGAAGGAGCTAAATTTGATAAACTGCCTGTGCTGTGTACAACAAATACAACACTCTCCTCGATTTATAGGTTAGCACAGCAAACAGGAAGCACTAGAAACAATGCTACTTGCCAGGAAGACTTAGATAGATGTAAGCTCATTCGGTTTATTCCATCTTTTCAACTCACAATATATTTTACTCTAAATTTTTTACAAAAGGATTGAGCTAATAAAGAATTTGTCAGAATGGTCAATAGAGAAAGCAAAGTTTTCAGATTTGTAAAAGAAATTTCCACGTTTTAACAAAGCCATACTGGGAGCAGAAAGTTAGTAGTTCCTCAAATCAGGAAGCTCATGAAAGACATTCAATTCGACAAATGCATTAGGGACATTGGGAGGCATGCCTGGCTTTCATTCAAGTCTATTGTGACAAAATTCTGAGCAATGTATGAAGTCCATTTGATGCACCCAGGTCTACAAAAAATCATTTTCTAAGGTCAGATCTAGACGTCTGAAAGACAACTGCGTTGAATATAGTGAAGAGCAAAGGAAGCGTTTCCATAATATTTTGAGAGAGGTAAAAAGGATTGCAGGATACTGCTCGGGTCAAAAGAGATATTTCTTATGCGGAACAAAAAAAAAATATTTCTGTAAAAGTAATTTGTTTTTTAGAATTTACAGGGAACTAAGTTTATTTTCCTGAAGTAAATGCGCTAATTTCATACGGTATTTTCATTTTCTCTTCATTTAGATGCGTGGATCAAATGGAAATGTCCACCTCAAGACCACTCAATGATAAATTCGCACTTCAAATTTATTCGAATGCAAAATAATGGGGACATTATAGGTTTCTTATTTAAAATTTATTTTCAAATTTACGAAGAATTTAACTTAATTAAACTTAACCTAGTATCGGTTCGAAATATCCTTATCCGCATTTCTAGAATGCTTTGTCAAAACCAAACTTTCATGTCAATGACTACACTCTATTTCACTTGATCTCAAGTATTTTCACTGTAAATAATTGCGGATAATTCAAATATCATTTTTATAAACTAAAATTGAAATAACGTCGTCATAGAAACCACATGCCATGGTTTTGAGTTTTATTTCACCCTTCAAATTTTATAGCAAATGGAAACTAAGCTGAAATTTAAACAAACATTAATTCTACGGAGGGAAGAATGCAAACTTCAACTTTACTCAAATGAAGATGTTAATTTCGGCGCCACCTCTGATCAAGACAGATACTTTAAACATACACGAAGCAAACACACACACACACACACACATATATATATATATATATATATATATATATATATATATATATATATATATATATATATATTACCCTCATACTAACCGTTTTATTCTCTTTCACACGCACATTCGTTTACACAATAGACTTCCTAACCTGTAATCGCTTTCACACGCACGCGTGTATTCGATCAAGCCGCCCACATACATTAATCGACACGAAATTCTGTATATCTTCTACACGTAGAAATGTATTCGCTCTACACGTAACATTTAGTTTTTTTTACATGCACAATTGTGTACTTAATATAGATGCCTATATGTATTATTCCTATATGTAAACATGTATTTACTTATACGTGCACATACATATATAGTGTCGGTGCTCTAAGACCCATGGTTGCAAAGGAAGGAGGCCGGAGGATGAGTCGTGTGGGTGGCAGGACACGAGAAAAAGCTCAACGGGGAAGGAGGACAGAAGAAGAGGGAAATGGGAGAGGGGAAGAACGGCGGTGAAGAAAGAGGATATAGGAAACAATAAAAGAAGAAAAGAGATGTAATGTGTGGGGAATGTAGAGAAAGGCAAGAAAGAAAGATGAAAAGAAGAAAGGGATGACTAGACAGAAAATCCATAAGTGGCCGTGAGAGAGAACTAAGGAGAGGAAAATGACAGGGTAAAAAGAAGGAAGGATAGAAAAATGAAAGAGAAAGAAGAGAGGAAGAGAAGCTAGAAATTCGAAGGAGGGCCATGAAAGGAGGAAAGTAAGGCGTTACTATGAAAAGAAAGCAGAGGGTGGTATAACGAAAAATAACAGGAAAGGAAAACAACAGAAGAAAGAGGAGAAGCATAGGTAAACATGATTGGAGAAATAAAGTGAAAGATAGAACTAAAAGGAGAATAAAACTGAAAGATGATAGAAGGAAGGAGAAGATAGAAGGAAGTATGTACGTAAAGAGGAGAATAAAAAATAAACAGCGCTTGTGTAAAAGTTAAAGAAGATAAGATTTGGAAAAAGGAATAAAAGACAAGAGGTAAGGAGAGAATGAGAATATAAAAGAGAAAAGAGGGGCCGAAATGACAGACAGACAAACTAATTACGTGGTTAGGAGAGCAAATGGAAAATAATCAGGCATAGTGAGAAGAATAAAACAGAAAACTTGGCTTGGAGATAAGAATGAGAAAGAGCTCGGAGATATGGAAAGGAGAAACAAGGAGATTAGAGTCGACGTAGAGTGGATAAAAAGAGAAGGAAATGAGGAGCTGTTTTTAAGAGCCACCTAAGGTCTTGAGATCGAATTAGTAAAGTAGAATCCACTAAATGTATTGAATGAAATTTAGGAACTTATATTAATTTTAGAAAACTTCAATATCTTCTTGGAAGTTTCAAGAAGCTCCAGAGAGCTCCAGAAATTAGGAAGCGATTAAACTTTAGAGAAGAGAACCTTCTGAGAACATGGGACTTCTCGTGTTTCAAGCTAAAATTCGCTAAATGAATGTACGCGAAGCTTTGTTGAGTGAATATAATTAAATATTCTTCTAATGTCAGTATTATTGCATTCACTGCCATAGAAAATAGAGAACCTAAGCTTAATTGAATTTGAAGTTCTGTATCGTTTTCTTGTGAGCACGATTTATGAATTTGGTAGCGAACAAGATTAGCTCTGTTTTTTTTTTGACAAAGTATATTTCAGGGAAAAAACTCCTTTAATGAAGCACATCCCGCAAGTAAGGTCACAGCAATGAATAATGCAAGGTCAGCTCAATTAATCTCTTTCGAAAAGTGAACTACTTATTAAGTGACCTGGCATGCAGGGGACATTTCCTTTTCTTTAAATATAAATCGCTGTTCATCAACCCTCATCTACTTCTTTTTTCCAGGTCGGTGACTTGTATAAAATGCCTTTATGGAGAGTATTATGACTGGAAATTTTCATACTAGATGCGCATTACCTTAAACTTTTTTAAGATAAAAGGCACCTGAGACTTTTCTCACCACTCTTACCCTTCAATTCACTTTCAATTAAGTTTTAAATTTGGTTGTTTGGCTGAATATTTCATCATATATGCCGTTATGCTGATGGCGATTTGCAAAGGAAGTAACATGGATACCTGAAGGATTTCACTATTAAGCAACGAGAACGGAGAGCTCTGACAGTTGATCCAATTCTTCCACAGCTGCCAACACTTTTAATGATATAATCAGTCTTCAATCTTTTGCTTAATACACAGGACTACTACATAACTAATAACATCTTGCGGTAAGTTATTTTATCGAACCTCTTTTGAACGTCTAAATAAAGAAGCTCCACCGTCCGAGAACGTGGAAGCAATGATGTGAATTATCGCTCATTCAAACTCTTTTACCTGTTTGCTGTTTTTTTGGAAGAACGCACCTGATATTATGTACGCTTTTAATCTTTCCGGGCAACTTTTCGATTTGTGACAGGATTAGATGGCAGGGACAACATGCCAATTGGAGGGATCAACTCTGAGCATTATAATTATCACACTAAACTCTAGTGCTTTCCCCCTGTATTGTTCTTGCCAAGAAATATAAAAGAGAAAGTAAGAAGACATACCGAAGAAAAGAATGTGATGAACAACGATGCTGTAAGAAAAAGAGGAATCATGCCTTTATTGCAAGGAAATTAACATAGACCTAATCGGTAAATACTCTGAAACGATGCCTAGGAGATTATTTTTAGATATCTACCCAATCATCCTTTCAATACATCATTAGAAAATATTCCGAATTTCTTTCATCTAAACCCTAAAAAAATTCTAACGTTCTAACAACACTTATTCAACACAAATCAAATACATTTACTTTCACATTAACTTACTCCAATAGAAAAATTAGGTTTTTCTCTAAAGTTAATTGCAATTGATGTTTTTGTAATAGTTTAATATGCATTAAGGATATAGCAATTAGAAATATTTTGAAGCAAATCGTAAGCTTCTTTAGTCATTTTATTCGCCCCTAAAAGACAATGCGTAAATGAGAATGGCAATAGGAATTTGCGATTAGATATTTTTACTTATTTAAAGGGCAATTTCAACGTATTGTTGATAGAATTGCCTAAGGCGGCCGCGCCTCGCTTATATCACATATTGAAACTCATGCTTCCCAGGTGCATCCTGCGAGAAGAGAGTAGCATAGCGTTCTTAGCGCCAACCATTCCTGAGTATTATCTTCCCCCGCTCCAAGTTTAATCAAGGAGGTTCAATCCCCCGTTTGCCTGCAGGCGTTGATCTGGCCAGATGGAAATAAGCTTATGGGAAGATAAGGTTGTTCGAAGCGCTAGCAGGACATTCCATGCAAGTCCCCCATTGCCCCTACCCCGATGGGCTGGCTCCGGCTATTTATGCGAGGGAGTTGCGCATTTGAATCAGATCGAGATTACCTTCGTCAGGCATCACGCCGATCCGGTCTCCCTTGTGCACCTAGGAACTCTCTACCTCGAGAACCCCCTTATTGTCCAGAAGAGGACAATATCCTTGAGTGCCAAGGTTCGTGCCCCTGGAGACGCCAAGTCAACAGGGCCCCCCTGTTGTTCAATTGTTCAGAAAAGAACAACTTTAAAACATTCCTTGTTCTTAGAGCCCGTTCGACAAGAAAAGGTTCTGGGTCCCCTGATATCACGTCAGTGGTAATTTAATTCCCCCTTGTAACGTTCTTCAAGAGAATGCTTGGTTACACTAATGACCTCAATTGTTCATCCAGAACATCTCCGATACCCTGTCTCAAGGGTCGCTTGAACTTCCGAGCCCCACTTTGCTCATGCTCCTCTAAGTCTGTCCTTCCTCCCTCGTTAATGACAACCCCCCTAAAAACCCCTCCTCCTGGGAAGGAAACCGCCAGTAGGACCAAAGTCTTTCCTTTAAATCACCTACATCTGCACGACGACCTTATAAATACGTAAGCTTTGAATTGCATTTAACTATTTAATTTTCTGCCAACGTAACTCCGTGCTTTAACATTGATTTAGCCAACCATTTCCCTTCTTGTTTGTTTTTGTCATTTTAAATCCCTTCAAATCTTAATCCACCGTTTAGTAAAATTTATCCTATAACCTTTTTTATTTCATGCGTATCTCCCACTTTAATCCCCGGTCATGTAAATATTTTCCATATGTTGTTTTGTTAGATTAATTAATAAAATTCTATTTCATTAATGCTTGCACTATTATTTATCCTTGGGCTCCGTTCCACTTCTTATGTTTATTGAAGATAAATCAGCCCTCTCAAGGCCTATTTATTAACGTAGAATCCTACTCGGCAAACTTATTAAACCCTGCACTCGAATATAGAATAATCCGCACAAAGAATAGATATATAGTATATCGTCGGGAGCCTTTTCTACGACAGTATTAAACGGTAAATCTGCTTAGAAGAAGAACAGTGGATAGATTTTCGGTTTCAGTATGTCTCAAGAAAGTTTTCCAAATGCTCGTAACGCGATAATATTTTAAAGAAATAATGGGACAGAGAAAAAGACAAAAATAAATAGTGATCTAAAGAGAGATAATTGGAATAGAGTATAGGAAGACAGAAAAAGAGATAAATGTAGAGACAGATGAACTTAGACAGATTTACACTCAAATCGATTCAGAGAGACATACAGGCAAATATAAACAGATAGGGAAGGGTAAACATAGAAGGACAGACCTATATTCATTTCGACCGAGATAAGGAGGCCGACAAAAAGACAAAGAGAAAAAGAGAGCTCAGGATAGGTGAAGAGACCTACATTGGTATGGAGGAAAAGGGACAAGGAAATGGATAAAGAGAAAGAATCCAAAGAAATGGAAAACCGTGGGCTAACAGCATAAGCATAATTATAATTATAATATAATTATACTTATAATATAATTATAAGTATAATTAAGGGGCAACTTGAGATACCCCCCCCCCCCCAAAAAAAAAAGAATGCAATCTCATCTCTCCCATTTTGCAATAGTTGTCTCAGCACGTTTGTCCCCTCATCAATAAAAGCCTCATTAGCCTCACACTTCCGGAACACCACGTAGCAAGAATTTTCTCGTTCATCAGTGTCCCCAACGCCATTCCAGACTTCACTAAAAGAGTTATTTCCATTTTTATTATTCTACCCTTTTCTTACTCAACATCCCTAAAAAAATATATATAAACTAAAATCTATCTTCGGGCCTCCTTTCCATTCCAAACTTGCTGTGCCTAAAAACTTTTAAAGATGGATCGCTTAAATTTGGACAGAAATTTGGTAAAGAACTTTCCCTAATATTTTTTGCAATGATTAACAAAAAGGGTGAATCAACCTTTTAGCTTCGGACTGACAGTATGGCTTTTCTTATTCATGTCAATTACACCAACGATGAATAAAGTGGCAAAATATTTTGTTCTCTATTCCATCTCAAGATGTACCATTAATATAATAAAGATTTAATGCATTGTATATCTCGCATTACTGTATAAAATTGACGAAAAAAATGAACTTTGATGTCAGCTCCGATTTGAAGGCTAAATTTTTCCTCTCTATTTGAGAAATAAAAATAGTAAGATTCTTTATTTACTTGTATAAGAGAATATTCTTTAAATTAATATAATTAAAATAAAAATATTACAAAATCATGACGAAAAATAGCTGTTTAAAAATAAAAGCAGGTTACGAAGGTTTTTACCGCGATATCAACAGTAACAGCCTTCAAGAAATTGTATGTCGTGTTAATTGTAATATAAATATACGCCTTAAGCAATGTCTTCATGTTATATCATCCATCTTCCTTTATGTCAATTTAGCTGGCAATCGATATTTATATCTCTAAGAAGCTGGTCCTGCAATTCTTCACAGGATGAAAACTAACCTTAAAAAATTGTATAAGTCAGATTAATACATTTCTCTCTATTTTAATTCATTAATATTAGCCATCTTCGTAAAGATTCTTTTTCTTTGGCTTTTTTTATCTCTATGACATTTTCTATTTAATTGTTTTTTCGGAATTTATAATTTAGGAATTTACTCTCTTGAAATTGAGTTTTACACAACTAATTTCTTGAGACACCAGCCTAAAAAAAAAGCATCCCTGGTTAAATTTGTATCCAAGAAATATAAAAATAAATTTTCTGAACTTCATCCTTTGTCATTCTTTGGAATTTAAAAAATTCACAAAATATCGATGCTTATATTTATTTCTGAACTTCACCATTTTTTTTTTATATTATAAAAGAATTTTTTGAAATAACTTTAATCAAAATTTTAAATATACCTACGGGGTTATGGTCCAAAAAAAACAACTTTTTTCACCTGAAATTGTTTATATATACTAAAAAATACAAAAAAAATCCATCCTTTGACTTTAATACAATTTTCCACTAAGGAAAAAAGACATGTATAAATTTTTCACCCATCTTAAAATATCCCTTTATAAAATTTGTAGAACTACTACAGTCCCTCAATATAAATTGTATTTTAATTTTTTAAAATAAACCAATGAACCATCGCTGGCAGAGAATTAAGCAATAAATTGAGATACTGTCTAGGTAATAATTCACTTGTTACACGGAATCTTTGTATGTCGTCTAGGGTTTTTCATATAACTTAGAACAAATTGGCACCGTTAAATTCGAAAATAACATCCGTTACCTCCGATCAGATCAGGATTTTGTGCTAATTTGATTCTTAAAAAAATCAGATCTTCTAACTAAATTGGTTACACTTTTGTGTCATTTTAGGTTGATTTTCTTTAATATTTCTCATTCGAAATATGTTTTGGTAATAAAAACATTGTTTATTAACACAATTTATTAAATAAATGTTGTTAAAAAAATTGATTAATATACATTAAATAGTAGATATTGGTAAAGGTAATTAAATATAAATTGGATATTAGTTCATACTCTTCAGAAATCAGGGCATGAGCTTCGGTTTCATTAAACTCATAAAATCCTCCACAGTAGGGATTTCTATCTTTATAGTCCAATGGTAATCTCTTATCATGACCACATCTCAGCTTCTCTGACCCCTGGCTGCAACCTTTTTCATGTCCTGATAGAATTTTTCCCCTTTATCGTCGCTCATTGATCCCAAATTCTTACTAAACCAATCAATATGTAAGAATAAGTAATGTATTTTGATACCTATGTTGCATCCGAGGTTTCTGAAAGCACTCCGCATATTGCTAACAAATCTGTGTTCTTCCTGGCATTTGGTTTCTAAAAAATCTATTCACGACCAGAACAAAAGCCTTCCAGCGCTTCCAGTTCCAATTCATTCTTTGAGTTTTTAAAACCTCGATCTATATTAAATCCTTCCAAAGCGTGTGAGAAGTAAAGTAAGAAGCCACCATCCTTATTTAGAGCTTTGTTAAAACGTATGATCAAACCGAGCTTGATGTGAAGCGGTGGGAAGAATAGCCACTCTCTCTAAACCAATAGGGTTGTTTATGACGTTCCTTGCTGTGCAAGGTACCAATACCGTCGTGAAAAGCCATTCCTTTTTCATGTAATGCTGAGCTCTGTCCCTAATATAACACATGCACAGAAAGTTTTGGTACTTGGTGAACCTTAACTTTTGTTTTAACAAAAATTCACCATCTTCAGTTCAGCACAAATCATGTACACATGCTGATCATAACGAATTTTCTTCAGCACGTACTTCACTTTTCCATACTTCCCCCTCAGTGTAATTGAGTGACCTAGGAGTACAGAAGCAACTCTTGCCCGTTGTGAAACACAACATATTTCAATGATTGCTTGCTTTTGTCAATGAACAGCATCCAATCATTGGGTTAGGCTGTGGCACTCCAAGCTTGTACAGAAACTGCGCAATATCTGTACAGTACACCTATTTCTTCTTGTCAGAGAAAGAAGGTGGATCTGCGAAACGAAAAAATCAACTTGATTTTTTTCGTTTCGCAGATCCACGTCAATTTTAGATGATCAAACCAGACTCCGTTCCGGCTGCCTCGTTATCTTTTATCGAGACTTTTCGGCTTGGAGTTGTTTCCTTACGTGTATATGTTTGTGCATTCGCATGCGAAACTTTGCCAGCCTGGTGCAGACTAATATGTTCACATTGAATCACACACAAACACTTTGACTGCATCCAGCCAGCTCAACAAAGAAACAAACGAACATATTTGACTTGTGAGGTCTTGCATCGTGCTCCGATTATAGATAGCTAAGTCACGCCTCTTTGTTGGAAGTTCGTAAAATAGGACAGGCAGAGAATTCCCAGGAGTAAATTCGCTATTATTAGTAGGAGACAGTAATTCCTCTTGATTCCGGATGTACATTAATTTTATTGATGTCACGAATTTGTTCCTCGCCCTTAATTCTCCCCAAACTATCTAACCTAAAGGGAAACTTACACCAAAGCCGCCTATGACTAAACTACCACACTTGTGTCGCTAGGTAAATATGATCTGAGAGATTTTTGTCTCGGAAAATTCGGTCTTAAAATTTAAGGAGTTAATATCCTAAATACTTAAAAAAAAACCTTAGAAATGGGAGAACACTAAAAAAAATGCTAATTGTTGAAGAATAATTCAAAGCTAAAGAAGTAGAAACAATTGAAACACAACTATCTATTAAGCTTTTATTAAAAGAAGTACTCGTACTTGAAAAAATTAGAAAATTTAATCTTGAAAAATCGTTCTCAGAAATTTCAGTCTTATACAGAGCTTGAAAAATAAACTTGTTATTTAAACTTATAATTAATTGCTTGTAAAAATGCTAATTTGTTATCCTTATCGTAAGATTGTACAATTTTTAATAAATTTTCATCTATTTTCTCAAATTTCCTTTTCTTTTGTGGAATATCTCCTCGAAATGTGAATAATTTTCGATTACGTTAGTTCTTCTGCCATTCGAAGAGCATCAATGAGCTTACAATTATTATGACGCTTGCAGGTAATCGATGCTCTCATAGCCGAGTGGAAGACTTCTAATTCATTGTTTGTTCTTAGCAATCCATGAATTACACCATGGCGGACATTTAACAAAATTAATTGCATACAAAGGCTCTTCTCGCTTACCACTTCTTAAATTCAAGGTTTTGGAGCCAATCTATGTCAATTCAAAATAGCTAATAAATTCTATTTGCACTAATTCATCCTCGCATAAATCCTCATAGGCACTAATAACATCTTTAGGTGGTAAAAATGCCAAAGGACAGAACGTTTTTTCTTAGTCGCAAAGTTGCCATCAGTACTGAATTGGACCTTAAATCCCAGTTGACTTATTTTCTTATAAACATTCTGAGTAAAATGGAATAGACAACCCATCCTGTTGGCAGCAGTAAAGTTACGAACGTAACTACTTTGAAGTGCTCTTTTAAAATCAATCATTGATTCTTGTGGTTTTATATTTGGAACCAATTATTTTATTTCATTATCAAAATTGTCATACGTTGCTTCAGTCTTGTCAGGCAAAAAAGCGAAAGCACCAGAAAATAATTTACCATTTAAAAGAGCGTAAATTGTGTACAACTGATACCATATAGATGGAGCTGATTTAAATGTGTCATCCATTCCTAAATGTGAGGCATTCTTTAAATCGTCCATCCCATTAAATGAGGCAAAAATTAAGATTCTCTTTTCGTCATTAGAACCAGTGTCACATTGCAAGAACGATGCACCTCTCTGAAAGCTAGTGAAAGTATCTGGTATTTCAAATCCAGTACGAGAAAGAGGAAAAGGAGCTTCACCCAAAGATTTATTGCGCAAATTAGTTATATTTGTTGAAACCGTCTGTAACTTTGAAATTTCATACTTTGCATATTGTCCAACACCACTTACTGTTTCTGAAATGAGAGCTCTAGTGCTTGATGCAGCTCCTTTATTGACTTTGGTTTTTAATTCTGAAATGGCAATTCTTGCTTCTGTTACATTTGGATCAGCTTCATATACATGATTATTGAGGTTTTTATAATTACAGGATCATAAGGTTTATTCTCTGTATGTAAGAAAGCATGACACTTATTACGCATCTCTCAGAGCCAAAGTTTAAACTCCTTATCAACCCTAAGCATATAGAAATCATAAATCTGGATAAGAGAATGTACGAAAAGAAAGTAGACATTAGACGGGGAAACACAGCCTCTAGTCTTTTCACAGACACAAAGAACTTTAACCACCCGATAGACTTACGACAAGCCAAACTAATCTACCCGTGTAAGGACTTCCGCAATAAAAAAGTCTTTGAATACACCCTTATAGATGAAATCCCAAACTTTAACCTTTCGGATGGGCAATTCAAAGGCAACCCCTACTTCAAAGATCTAATCATAAAAGGTATCCTTAATAAACTTAAATCCACACCCCCTGATTAGGGACTCCAAAGGAGTCTCGGTAAACTATATATATATATATATATATATATATATATATATATATATATATATATATTGTATGCTTCGTTAGACTGCATGTATTCTTAGTGTTCGACTGAGTCTGGCATGAAAAACGCAATGCCGAAACTGGTATCGAGATAATAAATACTACGCTCCTCCACATTGGTTTTATTAACATATTTCGAATCTGTCATTGGATTTAATAATTGTTTAATTGTTTTGATATATATATATATATATATATATATATATATATATATATATATATATGTAAAGATATATACGGTTAATTTGGCACTGTTACATCTAATATATATGTATATATTGTAAAGGAAAGGGTCGCTAAGAAAAATACCCTCTATATTTGTTTCATAAATTCAACCCTTTCTATGTCTCCTAAGTATAACTCCACTTGGAGTAATCTTTGAATACAAAGAAAAAAATAAAAACAGGAAGAATTTGAATATGCGGCAGCCTTTTCACAGGTGCAGTAATTTAAGTTGGGCGCTAAAAGCTTTACCTTGCGCTAATCTCCGTAGTCAGGAAACTGCTAGCCAAAAGTTTCGCGTTTGCATCGTAAAGGCCATTAAGACTTAGGTCAAGTGATATACGCTAATGCATTTGGCTGCCCGAAGTGGTCAGCCAGTTGTCTGAGTCTGACAACGAGGAGAAACTCCCAAAATAGCCGTCATGTTAATACCCTGGGTTTTCGAATATCGGCAGATTAAGTTTGAGAACCCATAGCCTTCGGTTCCGATCGTGAGTCAGTTTCCCCAAGTCCCTGGTATTCGCTTATACCATCGAGATTGTATCTTACCACGCAGATCATTCTCTTTCGTGAAGACTTACTCTGTTCAGAGCAAGCCTCGAATCGTTTCTTGCCCGAAGGTTTTGCCAGGATTCCTCTCTTCTCATTCAGAACCCGTCCTCAAGGATCTCCAGTTTCCCGTGTAAGACTTCGCGCCGAGCCGCGTCAGAGTCTCGATTTTTGGAGGTTGAACTTCTCTGGGAAGAAGTGCTATCATCCGTCTTCAAGGAGGATCGTGAACTCGTTTTCTGGTCCCGCCCCGCCCTTTCATCCTCGTCACCATCAGGATATTGGGGCGAGAATCACGTACATTTCATGGCTCCATTTCCAAACACCGCCTCGCTAAAGGATTGCCCTTCTTTATGTTAACCCTTTTAAGGTAAAAGGACCCTTACTTTATCTTCCGTTAATCGACCCACTTTCCGAGATAAAAATATTCCCTCCGTAAAACTGATTTATAGTATCCAATTTAAAAGTTGATTAAAAAGTAATTAATGTTACCCGATTGTAAATTAATCTATATCTTGTCACAATTGTCCTTATTTACATTATCCATGTTTCCCGTAGGTATATATATATATATGTTAAATAGTCACTTATGTAAGTTATATATTTGGTTTTAACTCTTTAAATATATCCTTCAACTGCAACTTGGTAACCTCATTAAACGCTATCGGCCTCTGTAGTAAATCGCACTCTTTTTACCTCGTAATCAAAGGATTATTCTACGAAGTGAACGTACCTATGTATTGCAAAGGACGGGTACGTACATTAGATTATATATGTATATATAACTGTCTATATACATATTATTGTGGCCTTTATATCTTTCCTCCCAACCAATAGATACATATATGTATATTTAGACGTATTGTCTGGTGAGGTGACCTATTCCTCGACAAATATATATATATATATATATATATATATATATATATAAATATTTATTTAAAGATCGGAAAATATTTTTTTCTAATTTTTGCATTGAATTTTGAGTAATCGGTCTTTTTTGGAGACATAAGGCCATATTTAGTAACAAACCATTGTTTATGTCTGTGTTTTAAGAGGAAATCTTTCAAACTCCCCTACTTTTAATCTCCCTGCTAGATTAACAGGGGCTCACATAGGAATTAGGATATTTATTATAATTTATTGCTTCTGTCTATGTTTGTGATCATATTGGTAAGATTCTATTTAGAAATTTGAGGAACTATTGCGAGAGCCCCATTTTCTTTTCCTTAAGATTCTTGAACGCCTCGAGTGGCTAAGGCTCGGGTTAGGAAACAAGATGACGTCCTTCAAGAGATTTAGGCCCCAGGGTGAAATGCTTAGTCCCTCCGGTAAAGAGCTAGTCGTCTATATTCAGGAAGAGGAGAGAATAAAGAAGTAAGAAAAGCTGAAGCTGAGGAGAGAAGAAGAAAAGCTGAAGCTGAGGAGAGAAGAAGAGAAGCTGAAGTTGAGGAGAGAAGAAGAGAAGCCGAGGAAAGAAGGAGAAGCTGAAGAAAGTGAAAGGGTAAGGTACCATAAGAGGGAGTTAAATAGGATTAACTTAGAATCCCTCTCAGTTATTTCCAAGAATGAAGCCCCCCCCCCCCCCCTAGATAGAGGCCTTAAAGCTCCCAGCGTTTAAGGATGGTGAGGATTTGAGTGCATACCTCACTCATTTCGAAAATATTTTTGAGGTAAATTACTGGGATATCCAAACTGATGGAGTCGTCCGACTTTTGCCTCTCCTTAATACACAGTTGCGAGATATTTTCATGGTTGGACTCCACCCAGGTAAATGGCGACTATGAGTCTCTGTTCGACTTCATTCTGCGGGATCAATTGATGTCTACGCTGCCCTCTAAAATCCGTGCATTCCTGAAGGACCGAAAAGTTGCTTCCTTCAAAGAATGCATCGAAGAAGCGGATTTACACGCGGCCAGTCATAATCTCTACCCAAAAGATCCCAAGAAGAGTCACCTCTTCCCCCCCCGAGAGTGAATCCACTTCCCAAAATTTCACCCGAAGAACGCTTACAAATTCGTAAAGGTCCCAGGTCCCTCCAAACCGAAATATCATCCACCGTCTGAACTTAAAGCTATTAAGCCCACCTGTTTTAATCCTCCTGCGTCGGATAACCCCATAC
This sequence comes from Ceratothoa steindachneri, assembly GCA_963969495.1. Lineage (NCBI taxonomy): Eukaryota > Metazoa > Arthropoda > Malacostraca > Isopoda > Cymothoidae > Ceratothoa > Ceratothoa steindachneri. Next base: position 11,137,371 of record OZ018322.1, read on the forward strand.
GACCCATCGACTGTTTTTCTAGAAGAGCCCCCGGGCATGTGAGAACGAAATGCCCCCAAAATTCTCAATCCAGTTCTGCTCCCAGCCACCAAGTTCACCAAGTAAGGGCTTCTCTTTCTCCTCCGTCTGCTCGCACCGAAACGACTGCTTCCCTACCAGCGAATAGCCCCCAAAGACCTCCAGTTATTTTTTTATATAACAAGAGCTCACCTGGTGGGCTCGAATTTAAAACCAGACCAGTAAATAGTTGCTAGTTTTTACGCCTGGTTTATGATACGGGATGCACGTCCATCGCATTTTCCCACGGAAGAGCGTAGGGAGTCCTACATTCGGGGACTCCCTCAAAGTTCTTATGTTTAATGCGAGGTCTATCAGAAACAAGTTTCTAGAACTTCGTGGCCTCGTAGCAACAGAAGAACCGGAGATGGTGGCCATAACGGAGACGTGGATAAAAACCTCGAGCCAAGATTTTGAAGGTGAATTAACGATTCCCGGTTACCAGCTCTTCCTGAAGATAGGCCAGGCAGAAAGGGTGGCGGTATGATGTTGTATGTGAAGGATTCTCTCAGCTCGACGGATTGCAACATCGTATCTGACCCTGAACTACTAGGTGTTGACCTAGAGATAGGGCCTGCCAAATACAGAATCCTGGTGCTTTATAGACCTCCTGCCCAACTGGTTGAAAATGACAGAGATCTGTACCAGCTACTAGGAGAACTTGTCGAAGACAGAGTGTGTATCGTCATTGGTGATTTCAAAACACAAGTTGACTGGGAAACCAGATAACCCTGTGGCGAGAACGCACTACTCCTGGAATTCGCAAACAACGAGTTCCTCACTCAATGGGTGAGAGAGCCAACGAGAGAAGACAATATCCTCGACTTGGTTTTCACCTCTGAGGATAACATCGTTGAGGACCTCTCTGTTGGCGAAGAAGTTGGTGGCAGTGACCACCGACTAATTATATTTGTAGGCAAAGTCCCAAAGGCAGGACCTGCAAAGAGTAAATCGAGCAATCTCGATTTGAAAAGAGCAGACTTTGCAGGTCTTCGTGCTGGACTGAATGACGCGAGGCTAGAAGTGTGCGATGTTGTTGAAGACTCGTGGAACAGTTTCAAAACCACATTCATGAGTCTTCAATCACGTTTAATCCCTCTGAAATGTGCCCGCTGCTCTTCTGTTCAAACAAAGTGGTTTAATCGAGAAATCAGCCAACTGATTAGGGAGAAGAGAACTGTGTACCGGCAATCGAAGATCTCGTGCGACTTTGACGAACACCGGAGGCTAGCCAGGAGAGTCAAGTCCAGCATAAGGGCGGCTAAGCGGTTTGAGGAACTCCGAGTGGCAAGACTCTGTAAAGAGAAGCCCAAGGATTTTTTTGGATATGTGAACAGCCATAAACTAATCCGTCGAACGATTGGCCCTTTGAGAAATGAGGAGGGGGAATTAAAGCATTCAGATGCAGAAAATGCTAACCTGCTCAACTACTACTTCTCTTCAGTGTTTACTGAAGAGTGTGGTCCTAACCCCCAGCCAATGGATTCCTAATCGGGGAAAAAGCTGGAGGCAATCGACTTCCCTTAAGGAGAAATAAAGAAAAAGATCGCTGACCTAAAGACGAATAAGTCACCTGGCCCGGATCGATTTTTACCTAAATTGTTGAAAGAAATGCACGCACGATCAAGTGTCACGCCCCCTGAGCGCAAACTTTAACATGTCAATCCGGACCGAATGCGTCCCTAGAAACTGGCGTGAGGCAGAGGTGACTCCTATCTTCAAGAAAGGAGACCGTAGCCATCGGTGAAACTACCGACCTCTCAGTCTGACTTCGATAGTCGGTAAGCTCATGGAAAGCATGATGGTGGACAAAATGACGTCGTATTTAGAGTCAAACCTGCTACTGAAGAGTTCCCAGCACGGCTTCCGAAGGCAACGGTCATGCCTGACAAACCTTGTGTAATTCTTCCACTTCGTCTTCAGTGAGCATGATCGGGACAAGGCGGTGGATGTGGTGTACTTAGACTTTCAGAAAGCCTTTGATAAGGTACCACACCGCCGCCTTCTCCGGAAAGTACGTGTGCTGGGAATAGACGGAAAGGTAGCCGGCTGGATCAAGAACTGGCTAAGTGACAGACGGCAACGGGTGGTGGTAAATGGACAGGCTTCTGAGTATGTGCCCGTTACTAGTGTGGTGCGTCAAGGTTCTGTCCTGGGACCACTACTATTCATAATCTACGTCAACGACATGGACGGTGACATTGTTGCCAAGATTTCCAAATTTGCGGACGATGCCAAGCTTGGTATGAACGTTACAAAGGATGGAAATATTGCCCGCCTGCAGGAAGATCTTGGGAAGATTGGGGAGTGGTCGGACACGTGGCAAATTCCTTTTAACGTGGGAAAATGCGAAGTGATGCATATCAGCCACAGAAAACTCCAATCCTAGTTAATCCTTAAGGGCACTGCTCTTGAATCGAGTGACACTGAGAAGGACTTGGGTGTAACTATCACTAGCGACCTCAAGTTCTCGAATCAGTGCATTGAGGCGGAGAAAACGGCCCAAACAATGCTAGGTTATATAAAGCGCCAGTTTGGATATCGTAACGAGGAGATTGTACTGTGTTTGTACAACTCACTTGTCCGACCGCACCTGGAGTATGCCGTACAATTTTGGAGTCCTTGATTTCGTAAGGACATCGCAAGATTGGAACGCGTATAAGCCAGGGCAAGCAAGCTCATTCCCTCTATCCGACATAAAAGTTATGAGGATAGACTAAGTGAATTAGATCTGTTCTCGCTGGAAACCCGTAGACTGCGTGGTCAGCTCATCGAAGTTTTCAAAATAATTCGAGGGTTCGACAATGTTGACTACCGGGATATTTTCACACTGAGTGAGAACAGAAGGCGCAATCATGGCTTCAAACCTGAACTGAAGCGTTACAACCGCAATCTGTGTGGAAATTTTTTCACTTACAGTATCTGCGGTAAGTGGAACGCACTTCCAGTGGAAGTTGTCAACAGTGAATCTGTTGACCAGTTCAAGTCAAGACTAGACAAAGTCCTGAAAAGTGGCTGTTTTAGGACGCAAAACTTTGGATCAGCCATGAGCCTGCTCGATTGCTAGTCCAAAGGTACCCTCTTTGAAGGGACCGTAAGGTCTCCTAGGGTACCCTCTTTTCTTGTAACTCCTTATATCTTGTCTCAAGGATCGCTCGTCCTTCCGAGCCTCACTTCTCTCTCCCTCCTCGAATTCAGTCCTTCCCCCTTCGTTAAGGATGACCACCTCGAACCCTTTTCTCCTGGAAAAGAAATCGCCAGTTGGACCGAAGATTCCTTCAAATTGCCTTCCTCTTCACGACGACCTTATATATACGTAAGCTAAGCATTATATTTAACTATTTAACTCGTGCCCGCGTTATTATGTGCTTTAAACGGATTTAGCCAACCCTTTCCCTTCTTGTTTGTTTTTTTATTTTGAATCCCTCCAAATCTTAATCCTTCGCTTATTCAAATATTCCCATGACCTTTTTCGTTTCATATGTACCTCCCATTTTAATCTCCGGTCATTTGAATATTTTCCATGTGTTGTTTGTTTGATTAATTAATAAAATTCTATTTTATTAATGTTTGTAATATTATTTATCCTTGGGCTCCGTTCCACTTCTCAAGTATATTGAAGATAAATAAGCCCTCTCCATGCCTATTTATTTATTACGTAGAGTCATTCTCGACCATCTGATCAACCCGCACTCGAATATAGAATAATCCCCACAAAGAATGGATATATAATATATCGTCGGAAGCCTATTCTACGACATATTAGTAATATTGATACTAATAATAATTATAATAAGAATAAAATAATGGATTGGCTAGCAGATTGTTTCGTTAATATAACAAGCAGTAGGTGAATCGATTTTATAAACAGATATTATAAGGAGGGAATTAACCGTTGTTTTAGAAATGGATAATTATCAGAGTTTAAAATGTTAAAAAAAATGATTGCGATTTTAAAAACCCTGAGTTTAAAGAGAGTAAATTGGTGGGAATTGGTTGGCCGGGTGGGTGTCAAAAAACTAGAAATTCCCAATATATTTAAAATATTTCATGCAGTTTACTAGAATAGATAGAGTTAATGAAACCAAGATACATAGTGATTTCATCAGTTATTTTAGTTAGAATAAGGGAATTCTAGGATGTAAATTTGGTATTTAAGGGCAATAGATGAGAAATTCCCAAGGTGCAGACGAGTTGTTGAAGACCATTTGCGCATTGGTGTGAGACTTAGGGTCTATCATCAATATGAACACCAAGGAATTTAGGATGATTTTTATTTCAGGCAAAATATCATATAGGTTATTTTATTTATATCCGGACAACCTGTTGGCATTAAGCCACTGATTCATATTAGAGAAGTCAGTGTTTGTGATAGTAATTAATGTAAAAAGTAATGGTAATAAATAATCTAATGTAGAGTTATTGTGCGTCATGGATGTAAATGTATGATCAGCAAAGGGCAGAAATTTAATAAATTTCAAGAAATGCATGTCATTATTATTAATGAGGAGGTCGAATAGAGATAGCTCTCCAGAGCCTTAAGAAGACTAACAATAACAAGAGATTCCTGACGGGTTGTCCGTGATACCTTGGAATATGCTTCGATCTAACTTACTGAGAATAATCATATAATTCACTGGTAGAAAATGTAGAGAGCAAGAAAGAAAAAAATTAAATACCTCAGTCAGAGTAATTGAGAATATAATATGTTTTTGTCAGAAATTCATGAATTAGGTCAGACATACTGATGTGTGGTCGGAGTTGATATTAATGGAGGAAATAAGATTTATTGTCTGTAAGAAAAAACTGAAGCTTCATCTACATTACTTTGTTAAATATTTTGGATAGAGTTGGAAGCGAGTAAATAGTCTTATAATTTAATGGAAGGTTAAGGCTTCCTGATTTCTAAAGTTTGGTACTTTGTTCAAATACCAAGTAGAAAGGAAAAGAACATGTGATAAGTATTTAATTTATTAAAGCGAAGAGGTATTATTGGATTACTGATATCCGCAATAAGTTTCTAAATGAATGCGGTTATAGAATAAGCGGAAGTAGATGTGTTTGGAGGTTTTTGAATAATTGATTACACAGGCCTGCGTTTGAAAATATTTTTTAGGTTCCTCAGGATTTCTTTGTGGTTTCTTAATGAATCAAACCTCCTGAGCTAAAAAATGAATGTATTTTTGTTCAATCAGCTCACATTTTCTCAATACAGCATACACCATTTTCATTGAGATTACCTGATTTTTCATGAAAAAAAATTCAAAAACCTTTCTCTATCTAATAATGCATTATTATTGTTATATCCTAGGAACAGGAATAAACGTATGAAAATTATAATCCATTTAATAAAACAAAAAATTGAAGAAATCAACATAATAAAGAAAATAATTCTAATTTCCAAGAAAAGACGCCCTTGACGATTTTCGTTTGTGCCTCTCCTCTGGTGCATCACGCTTCAAACATCAACAGTAGTCAGCAAGCATGTTTACGTCCCATTTACCCTGGTACCTGAATTCCATTGTTTGTATGTCCTAGTGAAATCTTTTCCCCTGTTCTTCACTGTATTCCCCGCAGTTGTCGGGAAAACAATCCAGATGGGAGTGTAAAATGTGTATCTTCATAGACTTCGAGCTCACAAATGTTTGAGACTTGTTAGGAGCTGATTGACCTAGAAAATTGTTAACTAGAGCTTTGAAAGCTTTTTAGGCATCTTTTTCTATGACCGTCATTGATGCCTCAAACTGCTGATCTCTCATCAAGTTCCTGATCTGAGGTCCATCAAAAATTCCCGCATTTGTGGAAGGTTTTGAAGAAGAAATCAAAAAATTGGGCCTTCTATTTTAAAGGTTTTGACATAAGTTTTTATTATGCCAAGCTCTATATGCAGTGGATCAAGGAATATTTTGTGAGGAGGCATTAAAGGTTCAGCTATCACATTGTTTGATCCAATTCTAAATGCTTCTCGTGAAGGCCAAACCTTCTTCTCATAGTGCATACTATCTGCACGATTGGTCATAAACATAGGAAACAGTGATGCTTCGTGTAGCTTGTTTGCATCCCCCCAAGTATAAGAGACACTACTTGATAAGGAATTCAGCAAGGTATTTAAATTCAATGTGTAATATTTCTAAAAACAAATTCAACGTAATATTTATTAAAACAATAGGAATATGAATATGTACTGAAAACTCCTGTATGCTGACGGATTAAATCATTGTATTGGAACTAATTGGATATATTTACATCTTATTTTGAGTTTATTGAGTTATGTTGTATACCTTCTCAATTAAGATAAGTTCCGCATTAATCCAAAAGGATGAATTAACCTATAGGGACACACTTCAACACAAAAATATAACTCAAAAATGACTCATGATTTTCAGATTTTCATTCTGGTAAAATGAAAGTTGACTAAAAGGGGTATACAAGTATTAACAATTAAAAATGAAAATGTCAATATCAAAGAGCTTAGAAATGCCAAGTGTAAAATGATCTTACCTTTAAGTCACCACATATCCTCCAATTGTCGGTTAAGTAATTTATTGCACCCAGCAATTTTTGCATATTTACGTAACTTTCAGTAAGTTGAATTGAATGGCTTATAGGAACGGAAGCTATCTTGTTATCAAAATTAAGTAACACAGCTCTCAAACTATAATTGGAGAAACCTTTGAAAAGTCTCCATTCTAATGGATTGTAGGGAATTCCAAGGGCCTCAACAGGTCCTTTAATATTGGCGCAGTATACTAAAGAGCTGGAAGAATGCTGTATAAAATAGCTTCAAAACTCTTTTTCTCTATTTCTATACAAAAAAATGTTGTTTCTATTGGAGAAATCTTTGAAAAGTCTCCATTCTAATAGGTTGTAGGGAATTCCAAGGGCCTCAATAACTCCTTTAATATTGGTGCAGTATACTAAAGAGCTGGAAGAATGCTGTATAAAATAGCTTCAAAACTCTTGTTCTCAATTTCAGTACCAAAAACATGTTGTTTTTGTAGCGAGAAGATTACTTTCACGAAGTCGAGAACCAAGAAGTTGTGCATTCTCCTTTGAAAGCCCCATATCCCTGGTTAGGTCACTTAACTGAACTTGAGTGAATGTACTTGCGACCATATCATGTGTGTAAACCTGATAAGACTCAGATGTGCCATAATCTTGATCAACTTCCATATTAATCTCTTCATGGACCTCTATATGTTGAGGGGGAGAAGGTATAGGAATTCCTGGACCATGGGGCAGTGGTTTGATGGAAGAAGGAACATCCGGATATGCAAAACTAAGTTTGTTCTTCTTATTTATACCTGTGTAAAATATAATTGCATATTACATAGAGGAATTTATTTGGAGTTGTAGATAGTACATAAATGTTTAGTAAAAGATATGTTCATGCTGATGTGAACTATTGTAGTTTTTAATTTAATGCATACTAATGACACTTTCTGGAGCCAGTATAATACAGAAATCTTAAATACCTGATACAATTCTCACCTTTAAGATATGTCATACAAAAATGGCAGTCCGTAGTGTGGTCTTTGCCCTCTCGCCACACCATGGGAACACCAAAAGAGAGACTTCTGTTCGCCCTGACTCTAGCGTCCTAAACTTATTTAGCATCCCTTGCAACAAATATGTGGTGCAAAACTTTTATTGTGATCTCCTAGCCTTACTCCAAAATATGCATGATACAAAGATTTAATTACAGAAGAGATTTACATTGCTGCTCGGAAAAAGTCACTGCCGCAAACATAGCAAAATCTGTCGGAGCTATTCTTACATTTTCTGTTTCTTTTTAACTCAACCACTATTATTATTGTTATTATTATAATGTTAAGCAATTTCTAACCTACCAAAATATAAACTTATTAACATAATTACTTGAAATGTATACAAAATTTACTGCAAATACAGTAATGCAAAAACTATTGAAACTTTTGATGTAATATAGGACATGTATAAAATATAAAATTATTATCACCCCCTGTATCGCAAAAACTGGACCTGATAGAGAAAAACAGATGCTACATTCGAAATTAGGAGATCAATTTTATTAAGAAACACTACATCAAACCTAAGGTACACTTTTGAAGCAGACCAGTGTTATACTTCAAAAGATGTAGAGGAAAAGGCGTGGAGAAGAAACTGGTACTACGACGGATCTTTACTGACATATTTCACGCATTTGAAAGGCTGGCCAATGTTAGAAGGATTTTCCCAAGATTTGCTATTTATTGTACAGACCCGGTCAAAAGTTTTCGGACACCTGGAATTTTTCTTACTCCTTGGGTATATCTATGAATATCGTAATGTGGTTTGCAGGAATTTGTCCACTACTCCTGAAGCGGCATTGCACAAATTATAACATTTTGGAAATATCTAAAATGTCGATACTATCAGATTGTGGTATGACACAATCGAAAATAACTTCTTATAACAAACAAAACATATTTTTAGATTTATAACATATTCGATGTCGGCAGGGTCTGATAATTGCGAAACACTTAACTATACCACTGGGCAAATAAGACTTATAAAAACGCTGCCTGTGGAGGGTCATAGCTCTCGAAAAATCGCTTGGAAAGTCAGCTGATCACATTGCAACGTTGTTCAAGTGTTTAAAAAGATCAGAGAAAGTGCATACATCAAAGGCAGACCTCCTTCTCTACTTCTCTTAGGCCAGTTAGCAACGTGACAAGAGATCTCTGCATGGCATAAACCTTTGTGATCATAGGAAAACCGAGGTCAAAATAGTTATGAAGGCGGAAGAGTGGAATAGAAGGCATAATGCCAAAAGTAATGTAATGTCGCCGATCTGTAATGGCACGCGATTGCATGTCAAATTAAGGGGTAAGTTTTTGCATCATTTGTGATGGCTCCACAAATTCAGAGAAGTACCAAGCTGTGCTGAGCGATTACAGTTTGGCCACATTGTGATTTTCTAGCAGGATAATACCAGAGTCACAGCGTTTGGTCCACCATGCAATGGTTCCAGGACAATAATAGGACTCTGATGGACTGGTCACCTCAGTCTCCAGATATGATTCCACTAGAAACCTCTGGTAGGTGCTGAAAAGGCGTTGGACGTTGTCAGCCCGCCTAAAATGAGCACTTGAAAGTAGTGATCATCTAGGATTATTGTGCTAGCATCAGTATTGTTCGAGAGTATGCCTAGAACAATAAATGCTCTCATCACTGCCAAGCAACGGTCGTCAGCTACAGCATCAGTTTGGTGTTGCTATAAATTTCCCAGAGTTTCATCTGTTTTGTTATAATTTTTGGCAATTTTATTTTTTATAACTCTTTTTAATTGTTTGGGGCATATATAATTCATTGTAATTTATTTCTCCTTATTTTAGTATTATATTTATATTGATAAGTAAATAATAACTTTATGACTCAGTATTGATCTTATTTCCTAAAATTTCCGAGCTGTCTAAAAACCTTTTCGAGCGGCTGTAATTAGCTCGGTATTATACTTGATCTGAATTTGAGATGGAAATATTTTATTTTATCAGGGAGTAAAATGAAATGTAATAACCTTTAGTAAATGTTATAGGCAATAGAGTAAGCATCGGTCCGTTTATAGTGTATGATAGATGTTTGTCTATTGTTAATGAATTTAAGTAGATTTATGTTAAGTGAAAAAGTAAGTTGTAGGTAGTAGGGCAAGCAAGGCAGTTTACATTGCATATATTATAAAACGTAATACGAAAGGCTTCTATTTCTGTTTACGTTTTTCTATTGATCTGGAAAATAAGAGTGAGAGCTTCACTGAATTCTTAAAGGTATAATGAAGTGATTTATTCAAACAGTAAATGACTAAATGTTCCTACACATATTTAAAATTTAATAACACAACAAAAATAAGAAATAAACGTAGGTGATAGATAAAATGAAATTTTATTATTTTAAAACAATATTCTTCAAATGTTCTCCATTATTGGTAAAACAAACGCTGATTCTTCGCATCAAAGTTTACATGACATTTTCCAAAACATCAGATGTGATTTTGTCAATTCTTCATTGGTTTTTGTGCCAATTTTTTAAAATTATTAAGTTCATTTACTTATAGCTTTTCTTTATGTTATCCCCAAAGGAAAACGTCTAGATCTATAAAATCAGGTGATACTAGTGGCCAAGAACTTTACTTAAACGTAAAATTAACCGACCACTAAAGGTGGAACTTAGTTTTTTCATGGTTTCTCTTGCTGTGTGTGGTGTCGCCCCATATTGTTGAAACCACACATCGTAAATATACAAAACTTACGTTCTGAGAGTGAATAATTTTGTATCATTTCTCTATAAGTTTCCCCTGTTACTGCCATTATTTTCCATCAGCACCTTTAAAGGACTTCAGCAATGCAGGATATATATAGATAACGATTCCTTCGCTAAGCATGCAACAGGAGTGTTAACTGATATTTTTTCTTAGTAATATATATTTTTCTTTTCAATCCTTTCTATGGAATGTTTCTTCTGATTTTCTCTATAACTCTCCCATCAAATCGCCAGGGTAAGGGAGTATCTCTGAATATCACGCATTTCTCACATACTGTTTCTTGTTACCTGAAGGTCTCGAAATAATATAGGTGAATTAATCTGGGTCAAGCATATAAAAGTAGTGCTGCTTGATTACTGGGAGCTCAATACCTATCTATTCATGTTCTGAACTTGGGGCTCTAATTTGTTGCATTAATTTTTCATTTTCAATCCATGAAACAATTACTCTTATCAAAGTGTTTATATTTTACTTTTGTTTATCCTTCCATCTTAGTTTTAGATCAATTTACTCAATCGCTTTAGTCACGCGCAGTTGTTGGGCAATTATTTTAAATAAGTTGTTCCATAACTGACCTCACAATAGCTTCTGCTTTTGACAAGATTGAGTGATTCTCTTCCACACGGCCGTGTAAGCACTCAGGTGTGTTAAGCCTCAACAGGTAGAAAACATGACTCCCGTTCATTAAGAAGATTGATGTTGAAAGGGGGAAGTATGAGTTTGGGGCATGTTGACTAGGTTGACTAATGATTTTTTTGATGCTTTAGACCAGTAATTTTCAGGTTTATTAATTAAAACAAAGCAACACCGAAAAGGCTAAAAGTGTCGAGGTAGCGCAGATATTTTAATGAAAGATATAAAGAGGTATAATTTATTAAAAAAAATTCATGATTAATTTTAGGATCATATTTCAAAAATAAATACACCTCGATGAAAATTCTTCATTCCGACACCATTCTTTACTAAACAGTAAAAGGAGGTTAAGAAAATGACTAGAAATTATAATATTTCTATATTACTGTTAATCCTTTCATTAAAATAGAAAAATTCAAAATATTTTCAAAATATAATATTTTTAAAATTTTCCCGTAATTTATTACCATCCATTTCAAAGTCAAATGGCCGTTTCCAAATCTTCGCAGCCCATCTCACCATGGCCACTTGATGTAAAGAATTATTAGGTTGAGAAATAAGTTCTTCCGTTTTTTTTTAATGTTGTGTTTATTTAAGTTTTGTTGAGGTAATTTATTAGGTTGAGAAATAAGTTCTTCCGTTTTTTTTAATGTTGTGTTTATTTAAGTTTTGTTGACGTAATTTTTGCACATATTAGGAAAGAATAATAAATAAGGAGCAAAATTTGCAAAGGTTAGGCTACGTCTCTTAACAGCGCAGACTATTAGGCTTTTACTTAGGCTACATTTTGAAGTTGAGAAATAAGTCATTGCAGTTTATTTAAAAGTTGTGTTAATATAATTTTTGTTCTGTACCCTCAAAACGGAATGTCAAGTTGAAAGAAAAGCGCATTTTCGAAACTTGTTGTTATTCATTTTCAATCGAGACGGGAACAATGCAAAATCAGCCAAAGCTCGTCTCGATATTTGTGCTGTGTATGGAGAAAATGCTTTATCAGAAAGGACAGCTCAATGGTGGTTTTCACGTTTCAAAAACGGTCCTTTCAATTTTAATGACGAAGAACGTTCTGGTCGCCCCATTAAGTTTGATGAAGATCGATTGAACGACCTTCTTCATGAAAATCGTCGTCAGTCAACTAGAAAATTGGCTGTGCAATTGGCGTGTGATGAGAAAACTCTAGTGAATCACCTTCATTCGACCGAGAAAGTTAAAAAACTCGGTGCATGGCTTCCACACGCTTTGAGCGAAAGCAACAAACTTTAACGCTCCACGATTGCCGCAGGTTTGCTTGCTCGTCACATGGCTACTCGTGGATATAAGGGCAGATTTATTCATCGCATCATACTGGCAACGAGAAGTGGTGTGTTTATGTCAACATGAACCATCGAAAACAATGGCTTAGCCCCAATAAAAAAACACTCTCGCAATTAAAGCAAGGACTTCCTTCCCAAAAGACCATGCTGTGTGTGTGGTGGGATTGTGAAGGCATCATTCTTCATGAGCTCCTTGCGAACAACTAGATTATCAATACAGAACTCTACGCTCAACAAATGTATCAACTCGCCGAAGCTATTCGTGAAAAGCGACCTTATCGACGTTATGGAGTCCTTCTGCAACACGACAATGCTCGTCCTCACATTGCCAATATTACAAAAGACGCCATCCAAACCTTTAATTGGTTAATCATGCCGCATCCTCCATATTTGCCAGACTTGCTTCCATCGGATTTCCTTTTGTTTCGATCTCTCTCCAACAATTTTCACCGCGTTTCGTTCAATACTAATGTGGAATTAAGAACCTGGCTAGACGAATTCTTCGAGTCAAAATCCAGAGATTTTTATTGCAGAGGCATCTAAAAACTAGTTGAACGTTGGGAAGCAGTCGTAAACAACAACGAAGAATACATTATTGATTAAATTTCAAATTGTTATCAATTAAAAATGAAGTTTTTCTAAAATTGTTAATGGTAATGAATAAATTTGATTAAACTGCAATAACTTATTCCTCAACCCAATAGCTACTAACATAAACTGCTATGTTATGTAGAAAAAAAGGTATAAAATTTAGTCAAATGACTCCGACTCGTTTAAACATTCCACAATTATTCAGGTGGCCCACGTAGTGTTAATTCACGATACACTACAGTATCGCTTCACATAGTTTGAAAAACGCTCATTTATAACAGCGATTTTCCATATGACTTAATTCACCACCATATTCTACAAGATTTTAATCAGTGACTTAAGGGATAATTCTGAAAGCGATTTGCGACATTATTCTCAGTATGATTTTTGGCAGGGAATATCGGTATGATATTAAATAGCTCTTCTATGAAGGATTCATGGAATCAATTCTTTACATGACTATACAACTGTTCTATTGATGATATATAAAAGCGAGTTGCGGTATGAGTTTGGGCAGATTTTCTAAGGTTAATAATAAGAAGCGATTTACGGTATGACTTTTAACACCTGTTTTAAGGGTCACATTGAAAAGTAATTCATGGTATGAATTTTCTCCACCGTTCTAAGCTTGATATCGAAATTGAGTTACGGTATGACCTTGTATAGCCGTTTTAAGGATGATATTGAAAAGCAATTTACTGTATGACTTTCAACAGCTCTTTAAGAATGATATTGAAAAGCGATTTACGGTATGAACTTGAACAGCTGTTCTAACGCTGATATTGATAAGAAATTTACAGTATCACTTTGAAAAGCTATCAAAGGTTGATATTGAACAGTGATTTACATTATGAACTTGTCCAGATGTTATAAAGTTGATATTGTAAAGCAATTTACATTATAACTTCGAACAGCTCCTCTACTCTACTTAGTTAATATTGAAAAAAGCGATTTACAATATGAGTTTAAACAGCTGTTCCCATCATGATTTTAAAAAGCGATTTAAGTTATGACTAAACTGTTTATCTAAGAATAATTCTGGGCAGTGATTCTTAGTACTTTTACTAAAATCAATTCTTGTAGCATATTATAAAGTTTCACATAACTGATGTGACAATCGAAGCCTTTGCACTAAGTAAAGAAAGAACGAGTGATTGAAAGAAAAACAAGTATGAATAGAAGAAAAGGAAAAAAGAGTACTGGTTACAAGGAGAACGAGGGAAAACCCTGTGGAGTAGGTGCCTTTTGGCTCTAAAATATTCCACATTATTAATGAAGAGAGCGTTATACTAGTGTAGTAATCTCTTTGAACAATACTGTTTCCTCCGAAACTCGCCTGGTTGACGATTCTTCCGGCTCCAAACTTTTATCTTTGGATCTTCCAATATATATATTTCTACAAATTTTCATTTTTTTCTCATCTTCACTACTTTACATATTTCACCTTATAAACTTTCTGACGATCATACTCTTGTTGATTTTGGCTTCTTATTTTAGAGTAGATAAAAGTAGATAGGTGGAAGGATAGACCGAGATTACGGAGAAGGGAACTAAGAGGGAGCAGGTAGATACGAAATAGTAGAGGACCAAGGACAGAGCCTTGTGGCCCTACAAAGCGAATGGGGGTAGAGTCGGATGAAACGTCGTCAATCACAACGGATTGGGTACGAGATGAGAGGTAAAAGCAGAACCAGTCAAGCACGGTGCCTGATATGCCGAGGAAAGAGTGGAGACGATTTAGTAGGACGGTATGGTCAATAGTATTGAAGGCAGAGGAGAGGTCGAGTAGAACGAGGATGGAGGCACAACCCCTGTCCGCGGCTTTTCGTAAGCAATCGGACACATTAAGAAGGGTGGTTTATGTGGAGTGACCTGACTTTAAACCAGATCTATAGGTTTCATCAATTTTACAGGCTAACATGTGACTGTTGATGCGTGAAGCAAAGAAACACTCTCTCCAGAACCTTAGAAAGGAAGGGAAGTTGCGAAATCGGGCGATAATTGGAAGGGTCAGTGGGGTTCAGTTGAGGCTTTTTAAGAATCGGACGGATGTGGGCACGTTTGAAGGAAGAGGGACCAAGACCAGTTGCAAGTGAAGTGTTGAACAGGGGAAGGAGCGTTGGAAGGATAGTAGGCAAAATTTTACATAACAGTTTAGGCGGAAAAATAGCCTTTAGGGAGCCCGATTTCTTAGAATGAGAGAGCAGGGCTGTAAGCTCCAACACGGTCACAGCGGGGAAAACGATAAGCGGCTGAGGCGGGAAGGCAGGGAGAATGACCGGAGCCGGGACAGAAGGCTAAGGGAGGGAGGCACGGAGGTTAGTGACCTTATCTGCAAAGAAATTCGATAGAGTAGCAGGGCTAATGGGTGGGAAGACCTGAGTTAGGAAAGTAAGACGGGAGAGCAGGCGGAAACGGTAGGAGGATCATTCCTATTATCAGTAAGCAGATTACGTGAGTAGGCTTTACGAGCAGATTTTAATTTCGCCACGTAGGAAACTGTTGCAAGTCGGAACGCCAGCGAGAGAGGGGTGGTGTCTTACCCAAGGGTGCGAGCCTTTCTAAGGACCCTTTCATGAGTACGCATAGACTGCTTAGCACACAGGAGTTCCATAGAGTACCAAGGAGCACGGTGACAACGGGAATTCGAAGGGGTGACAAGGGAAGAGTTGACATCAAGACAAGTGAGAAGGGGTTGCTTCAAAGAACAGAGAATCTGGTCAGGAGAGGCAGAAGCATTAATGGGAGGAAGTTTGGAGGCCATATCATTAGATAGGGGGAGAATATCAATGGAGGCAAGTCGGCGGAAAGGCTTAGGATTATGAGACAGCTGGGGAGGTATATGGAATGCAATAGAGAAGTTGAAGTTGATAAGGAAGTGATCAGATATAGCATTGGACAAATTTGTAGTCGTCAGGCTGGAAATAAGACAGTCAGAGATTACAAGGTTTAAAATGTTACCGTGAGAGTGGGTAGGGGAAGAAACGTGTTGGGTGAGGGAGTAGAGATCAAGGATTTCAGAAAAGGCTTTGAAATTAGGATTGTGGCCAGGAAGGTTGAAATCACCGAGGATTAGCAGAGAACCAGTAGGGGAGAGGCCAGCGAGGAGGTTACTAAATTCATCAAGAAAAAGCTTGATGGAGGAGCTGGGGATGCGGTACAGGACTAAGATAGTTAGAGATGGGGTGGATTCAGAGACATTGATGAGCGCCTCAAAAGAAAGAATAGGAGGAGAGGGCAGATTATTCAGAGGGTTGGAGGCACTGTGAATAAGAGGAACTCTACCACCGCGAGAGTTACGGGAGGTATGGTATAGGACGTAACCATCAAGGGTAGCGAGATTTAAACAGCAAGCAGAAGAGGCAAGCCAAGTTTACGTGAGACCAAGGAGAGTGACTCGAGTGTTAACGAGCAGGTCATGAATGTACTCAGCCTTCTTCGAGAGGCTTCTGACATTGAGGAGAGACGCTGAGAGAGCGGGTGAAGGGGCAGGTGAAGAAGAATCAGGGGTAAGTGGGGGGTGGAGTCAAGTAAAAAAGTTTTCTAAGAGCAGGAGCTAAACAGAAACCACGTTTAGTGTGGCGGCGGGAACGAGAAATTCCCAATGCATTAATGTGAGTAAGTGTGTTTTGAGAAACACTGGTAGCAGTTCCATTGAGGGAAAGAATCGTTAACCTATCAATCATTTTGGTTAAGCGACACAATAATGGAATAAAAGCAAATTAACTATATAAGTAGAGTGGCTTAAGCGACACAATAACTGGAGAAACAACAATCGAGACAAAATAAAGAGTAATCGAATAGTGTGAACAAATAAAATTACGATAGAAACTAGAAACGAGGGAAACAAGCAGTGACGAATCAGAATTAGTGGTTGGTGAGGGGAGCACGTGGGCAGGAAGACAGAGCGGAGGTAACAACGAGGCAGCTTGAAAAAAAAACATGTGGGTGCGGGAAGAGAGAGCGGAGGTAACAAAGAGGCGGCTTGAAAAGAGCCAAAAAAAGCAACACTGCAAGTGGTGAAAGCACAGGCAATAACACTGCAAAAAAACAAAATTAAAACACAGCACAAAAGATAACTTGAACCATAGAAAGAGCCACAGATAAGCGCATCGATCCACTCGCCAAGAAGGTTCTCAGACGTACCATAATCAGGATTCACTCTGAATGCAAATTTTGCCCTCAAATAACAAATATATTAAGTAAGCTTTCCGAATATCATTTTATATAAAACGAGATATCTCGTGCTAATCCGGAAAGAGATATTTAATCTCTCCCCGGATTATCACAGGATATCTCTTTCATCCAAATAACATAATTTCGTCATAATAGCTGATGTTTTTGGTAACATAATTGTCACCAGTAGTGATTTCTTCCCTATCCACAGTGGGCTAGACGTGGGACAAAAGTCAAGAAATCAAGTTTATAAAGTAGCATTTTTCGAAGTTTTGATTTATTTCCTTATGTTTGAAAATATCCTTTTCCATGAATTAACTTGTCTGAGTTCAATCTGTTGGCAAACAGAAAGAGTCAAACTTGATGATACATGATTAGTCCTGATATACTCAACCAGGTTCCAGAGTCGTGATACGTGTTGCTTCATTCATTCTGGCTTTGGTATCAGAAGTAGGCAAAATATATGGTAGAATATCATTTCATAACACCGAAAATTTTATATTGCAATAGTTAATTCACATTTGTAATGATATTTAATACAAGTAATTCTGTTAATAAAAATGCAAAGTTTTGGCAAAATATCTACCATTTGAATTTTTAAATAAATAGCTGGCAAAAACTTTGAGATGGAAAGCTGTAAACCTGAAATGCATTTTTTATTTTATTTACATGTTAGGAACCTGTTATAAGTAAAATGAATTGCTACTAACTTCTAGCAGAGAGAATGTTAATATTATTCTATCCATTTCCAGATTTGCAAGATATATAATCAGCAGAATGAGTGTGACAAATCAAGATCTTTGTGACGAGTTGACGGAAGCTATGGTTGGGAAACATTTGTGCGGCTTCTCAGACACTAAGTGTAATTCCTATTCACTTAATTATTTGACTGCAAATCAAATTAATTCCAGTCCTGACCAATTAGAAGCTGCAGTCGTGAATTTTTTAAAGTGTCTTCGCCAGAAGTGGCAATCAGTAAAACAGAAAAGAACACTGTTCCTTCAGAAAAATTAAGAATGGCTCTCAAATGCAATAATCTCACCCCCTATTTCACATCTCTTGAAAGCTGGTGGCCCTTATGTTGAATTTAAGGAGGGTTCAGTCAAACCCAAAATGAGAAAGACTGCAGAGTTAAGAGTTTTTACACCAGAGAGGCTAATATTTGCGACATTAAAAGCTCCATTCACAAGTCATTCAAGGCAGGTGCAGGGTAGCATGTCAAAAAGGTATTTTTATTCTGTTAATGATGAATTACTATTAATAATTGATTGCTCACTATTAAAGCGAAATTACGAGCGCTTGAGAAATGGATCCAAAAGTAAAGCTGTAGATTTTTATCCCCCAAGTAACATTGTCAGAGAAGCTAAGAAAGCCATTTATCCCTCTCCGGTCAGAGAGTGGCTACTCACTGAATCCTCAACCGAAATTAGCCTTCAAATTTTATTAGATCACACTGCAAAGCGCATTATAGAAGCCAGCTCATTTGACATTGGACAACTCAAAAATCTAACTTTGCATGGAAAAATTGGTTTTGATGTATCAACTGGACAGTCACTTTACAAGCAAACATTTGAATTGGAAAGCTAAAAAGTTCTTGAAAATGAGAATTCTATATTTATGACCTGTTATGTACCAATTGAGATTACACTAACAGACCAACATAACGAAGAGATGATTTTGTGGAAAATTTTAAAAGCATCCTCTACCTTATATCGCTGGCCTCTGAGATTCTCCTTTCAGAAGGAAACATGTGACCTGCTTAAAAAAGACGAGGATAATTTGCAAAAAACATCAAATTACTTCGCCCAACATCTATTTTGTATCTAGGCCAAGTCAAACATTACAATTATTGATGAAAAAGTTGCAATTCTCTATCAACAATAACATCTTCATTTCAATGTTGCAGCATTTGTGGATGTACTCCAAAACATATTAACTTGCTAGATGAGGCTTTTCGATGCCTAGTTGTTTAAGAAACTCTCAACTTTGGATTAACCACACTACATTCCTGGATAAAGTGTAGGGAATGTTTTTTACACAATACTTATAAGATTCCAATAGGAAGTTGGCAAGCAAGAACACAGGAATTTAAGGCTTTAGTAACAGTAAGAAAATTTGTAATTCAAAAAGATTTCAAGGATAAAACTGGACTTCTAATTGATATGCCAAAAACCAGACGGTTCTTGGACAACAAACGACGGAAAGACAGCACAAAGATTCTTTCAAGTAGCCGTTGTTTCTGCCGAAAAAACAGATCTTGATGCTCTCCTTTAAAAAGAGTTCATGTAATACTTTGTCTTGTGTCATCTGGAGAGAAAATAGGCATTTCCAAATTCTCTGATTACTGTCCTTCAATTGCATCCTATTTGTTTCCTTATACAACTTGTATTATATGCCACAATCACTACATAAATTGCTCGTTCATGGAGTTCAATTTATAGAAAATTTTAACATTTCAATTGGAGTACTTTCGGAGGAAGCTCAAGAAGCGAGAAATAACGAGTTTTGCTCCTATAGGCAGAGCTTTTCTAGAAAAAGCTCAAGAATCCATGCAAATCAGGGTATTATGTCAAGCCTGCTGTGCTCTTCTGACCCTTTATTGAGCTCTATGCGCCAAACGCCAAAGAAAAAGATGTTAGAACTACCCTTTGAAGCAATAAGTATGATCTACCAAGAGGACAATTTTCAAAATACTGATTCTGAAGACAGTGATAACAATTAATATAATATTACTTTTCTTTTTTTCCAATTTATTTTTATATTTTTTTGTAAAAGTTCATTATTTTGTTGTCAAAAGCATTATGTATCAGTTTTTTTATCGAAATATATACAAGTAAAATATTATTTTTCATTCAAATAATTTTGTCCCCAAATTTGGCCATCTGGCCCACTATGCTATCGTAACACCTCTCTCCTCTCTTCGCCTCTTCGCTGACGAACTTCAGCGCTTGGATGAGTTTGGCTGATGATGACCTGTGAGGCAGCTCCTCTTGAAGAACTCCCAGGATAGTAGTTTTCTGCCCAACTTGTGTGATGGTGTTAATAATTAAAATTTAAAAAAATTGTATAATAAACACCCACGGATGCACACATACACAAGAGGGACTAACACAGAGATATTCACTATAACACTCCGTGTACACTAATACACAAAAATAAAGATACACAACTTTCATTCAATATATATATATATATATATATATATATATATATATATATATATATATATATATATATATATATATATATATATATATATATATATATATATAAATATATATAAATATATCTATATATATATATATATATATATATATATATATATGAGGAATTAAACGAAATTTTCCGAAGACAATTTAATTCAGAAAAGTTTCGGTGTATCTCACACCCTTTTTCAACTGACACTGGGCAGAAAGTATAAGAGAAATGCATAAAAGCATTACACAGGATCCCCTCTCTTTTTTCCCCCAATCCCCTACTTGTGGCTAATCTGGGGGCGGGTTAGGCCTAAACATATTGAAGGGCTGACATTTTACTATTTTATTTATTAGCGATCTTACTACAGGATTAAAAGAAAATTGACCCTCAGATAGACTTAAATTAGGAACTGACGATATCAAGTTGGATTCTACGATTCTTCTCTTAACATAGTTAGCCGATTTAAATAACATTTTACTTCCATTGAATTAGATCGTATGATTCTTGTCTCTAACATGGCAAAATATTCCACTACTTTCGCTTTCCACTCTAATATCTCTTTATGTGTTCGTACAATCTTTTGTCTAGATTTCTCCCCGTTTCCCCTATATAAACTTTATGGCATTCGTTGCATGG
Source organism: Ceratothoa steindachneri (assembly GCA_963969495.1). Lineage (NCBI taxonomy): Eukaryota > Metazoa > Arthropoda > Malacostraca > Isopoda > Cymothoidae > Ceratothoa > Ceratothoa steindachneri. The sequence continues at coordinate 11,158,254 of OZ018322.1, forward strand.
TACTGCATATACTCCTATGTTATGATGTCCTTTGGGTTCCTGGCCATCATCAATTGGTTTAAGGAATTATTATATTTAAAGGCTAGATTAATACCCGCTTTTCCAAATATGTCTTTTAAACTATTTAATTTATTTTTAAATGGCAATGTTATACATTTGTTGAAGTCGTTAGTGAGAGAAGGCTTATTACCATAGAATGTTTTCCTAGCTACAAAATGGGCAGACGATATGAACCAATCGCGGTAATACAAATTAGAAAAAATGGTCCTGATAATGACAATTTCTTGATCTAAAAAGGAAGGATGACATATTTTGTATGCTCTAAGGAAAAGGTTAGAAATTTCCGATTTTTTAACAGTATTATCGTGAAACGAAAAATAATGTATATAGGCTTTCGAGTGGGTTGGTTTCCTATACACGTCAAGTTATAATTCATGGTGATCTTTTTTTATGAGGATATCTAAAAAGGTTAATCTATTATCATATTCAAGGGGAATAACCAACTCGCAACCAGTAATAATATTATATACCTCTCGGGCCGTGTACAGGCCCTCATATTCGTATTTTAAGTGACTTCTATTTATTCCTTGAATAAATTATTTATTGGTTTCGGGGAAGGGTCTTTCTTTTGACGCGCAAAACCGCAAATTGAACCCCCGTTGTTCCTCTCTGTCTTCCTCGCGAGTTTCGGCGGTGAGTACCCCACTTGCTGCTTCTTGGGTCTCAGCTTGGGCTGTTGTAATTTGCTCTTCACGGTTGCTCTCCACTGAAGTTACATCGGTATCTATAATTTCTGCTGTGCCCTGTTGCATTTTATTTCCTGAAGTTCGAGTCTCTTAATTTTGTTGTTTTGGAAATCTGTGACTCAGAGTTGATCGGGGAATTTTGCTGTAACTTTGCTTGGTCCTTTGACGTGGGCTTGTATCTTACATTAAACATATCTGCCGATAGGGGTTTCTTGGGGAACCATATCTCTTTAAGGCCGTTATTCTTCAGCAATAGGTTCACTCCGTTGAGTATGATCCATGAGTAGCGACGTTTAACACGTGTGCATGAAAGATGCATGCCAATATCTTCAACGACTCGCATTGTTTGACTTCTATTATGTTTTGTGTTGGCTGCATCTGATGGGCTGGAGCCTTTTCGACTTCAGTGAAAGTGAGATTTTGCTTTACTTCCTCTATCCTTGTCTTCTCCTTTCTTTTTTTTCGATAAATCCTCTCGTCTTTTAGAATCCATTGCCATGGTACGGCGAATTTCATTGCCGCTCAAGGCAATTCAAGCAATTCTTAGTTTGTGAGTCCCATTGACGCCACGTTTGTGAAAATTATTTCAGCATGTAAGGGCTTCAAGATGCCGTCACTGCTTCTTTCCTTTTCTTTCTTTAATTTAGAGAAACTCTTCGAGAGAGCCGCATTTCCTAAGTTCGTTAACCATGATGGGCGAGAAAAATACTCTTTGGGATGTTTTTTGCTGCTCTATTCTGAGCACTACTTGATGTCTTTCAAGGGGAAGTCCGGGGTTATGAGCCTTTCTAACGCAATGCAGTTAAAACACGTTTGGACATGGACGAATTCGTCACTTTTCCTTTGTGTAGTTGTAATTTTCGAGTGAAACGCTACCAGATCGGTCTATTTGGGCTTTCTTTCCAAATCAGTCTGGCGGAAGCTAACTTTAAATACATGGGAGTATTCTATTGCGTTTTTGCTGTTACTGAACTTTATTATCTCCGATACCTTAGCCCGGCTCTGAGGCCTCTCGATTTCCTCTTCTATTTCATTGGCCTTGTATTCGCTGATCCATGGATCTATTTGCTGACAGTAAACAGCTATTTGTGTCTCTATTTGGGGAGGAATTTTGGCCTCAAAACCGATTCCTTCTAGCAAAGATGAGGCTCATTCTGAAAGAAGCCTCTCTACGTCTTTGCCATTCTGATAAATAACAATATAAGAGTTCGAGTAGTCCAATAGGCGAACCATCACCACGCCGAGTTCCTCGTATATGATCTTAAATGAAGAGGTCCGAGCGCGTTTTTGCGCGCCCTACCGGAGGTGCCAAGGGACCTGTTTGGTCGAGTCTATCGGTTGGTTATCCAATCTCCTTTTTCTTGCGTTTTTTTCTCAACTAAGAAGGTGAAAAGGAAAAGCAAAAGAGGCTAGAGGTAGATAAAGTGATTAAAGTTGCTGCCATATCCCTTTATCTACCAGGCTAATTTAGCTGGCGAGTCAGTAGACCTGCCTGCCTACCTATCACCTAGCCCTAGCTGTTTTTGTTCAGATCTAGCTAGAGGCCACCGCTCACACGTGTCTTGCCGTCAAAAGCTTAACTCAGTCTGTGCCAAGTTAGCCGCCCGGATCGGGTAAGGCTGATGCTCGAGAAGGTACCTATGGGGAATAAGCTTCCCTAACCAACTCAACTGAACAGGGTAGATAGGAAAGGAAGAATTCTCCTTGTACTGTCTTTAGTCAAAGTCCAGCCTGACAGTCGCTGTCCCTTCAGAATCTTCTTCTTCATAAAAAAAGTTGTATCTCGCTTTGAACAATCTGAAGCTAAAGATTGCTTGCATGAAAATCGCAGTAGAAAGAACTTCCAATATTTCTCATCCGTCTAAACATCATGTTCAATTTTGTAGCTTCCATGTTTGAAAACCGGCTAGCGTTAGTTTGCCCTTAAAAATTTGTATCGCTTATATTCGAGTGAAAACACTATATATAGTGTAGCATCCTGAAAATCATTCCATTTTTGTTTATTCCCTGAAGATGACCTACCACGGTTCAAAGACATTTCGGAATAAAATATGTGTTTTGCGAATGCTATTTTTCCCATCATAGACCCATTCCAAAAACTTGTAAGAAAAAAAAGAGAATATAAGTTAAAATAAAAAGCGCTGCCATTGCTGTAGTCTTCAACAGTGCATGTATACAACATGGCCTCTTACCTAATTATATATATATATATATTATATATATATATATATATTTATAGGTATATATATATAATCAGAATAACAGCTATAACAAAAATAAATATTAAATGTGGGCATTTCTCCTATAACCATCAAAAAAATGTTTTTTAAATGAGGGGTTAAATTAAAGGAAATGAAAATGGTTGAAGGATGTAAGAAACCAATTAGAAGACGTAATTTTCTGTCACGCATCACAATTCTGAAACTTTCATCTGCATGAAAGGGTGAAACGATGCAAAGACATTTACACATGAAATCCCTTTAGGATATCGAACTCCTCGAACCTATTTCGGTTCACAGATTGGTAGTTCCAATGTGTAGAATCTACTTAGGTTGAGAGACTACGAAGCTTATTCTAGAATCATAGGTAAATAGAGCCCTATATATTCAATTAATGGTTTGATTCCTACCATGAGAATTGAATTAAAAAAGAAAATAATCATTTTATTGATATTAAAAGTATTAACAAATTAAAAATTAAATTTAAAAATCAAATCAATTTGAATCGTGAAGTTACTGTTTAGAAATATTATAAAAGAGTAAGGATCATTAAAATATACATTTCTTATTATGGTAATTATAATCATTGTTATTGTTGTTATTATTATTATTGTTATTAATATTATTATTATGAATATTATTATTGTTGATGTTTATATTAGTATTATTATTATCATAATGTAGGAATTATACTACCGATAAAGCTCATTGGTAGGAATCATGGTACAGAAGCACCCATCGATTTATTATTAGAGATTTCAAGAAGAGGCCGAGAACAGAGAAAGGCAGATTTTTAGTACCAATGAAGACAATTCCTCTAAAATAGAAAAGCCAACGGAGAGAGACGCCTAGAACTATCATAGTATGGTAGTTTCCTAGAAGCAACTTAGGATCCCAGAATTTGAAAACCAATATTGACATTCTTATGGTAGTTACATAGTTTAATTGCACCACCCACTGATGTCGATCAAGGACGGGGTCCTCGACCAGATAATAAAAGTCAAATAAAGGTCAGAATGACAAACGCTGATAAGAGGAAGGGACGAGGAGCAAGGAAAAGGTACAGAAAGAGCACTCGTACATTGTTTTGATAACAACAGTACAAATGTTTATCTGTGGCGTCAATAGATTGTTGATCTGAACCGCCTACGGAAGAATCCGGGACTTAAGAGTGATGGGTCATTTATCCAAAGAGACGAGAGAGGGAGAGACAATGGTTTTGTGGTTGGTTATGCTTGTAGGGAATCAAACCCGATACCGAGGCGTTAAAATTCAAAGTCTAACACTTTAGGGTATCGAAAGCTCAACCAAGACTATTAGAAAGCCAATTACACTCCTAGAAATTATGAAGAAAGATTCCTATAACACAGTAAGAGATAAATCTAGAACCAAAGAAAAAACGCTTTCTGTGTTTGTACAACGGTTGAGCTGATGCCAAGCACTACGTATGGAAAGAATGGCCAGTAATGCCAAAAGCTCTACCCGGAATGTTCAAATGGTTCTATAAACCCCTTGTATATCCAGAAAAGTTATTCAGGCCTCCCCTAAAACACAAGCAGCCATCGGTAAAAAATTGCATAAGAGAAATGGATCAAATAGTTACTTGGTTTCAGTAGCTGTCTATGAAACTGGGTGGCCTAATATCTGAAGTCAACTTAGAAACAGGATTTGTATTTGGAGCACAGATCTCTATGCTGGTTAATAATGGTGAATTCAACAAGCCTTAAACCAGCTGGAAAAGGAGTAATTGCAATCAGTCATAAATGTCTCACCAAAGAAAAAACGCTTTCTGTGTTTGTACAACGGTTGAGCTGATGCCAAGCACTACGTATGGAAAGAATGGCCAGTAATGCCAAAAGCTCTACCCGGAATGTTCAAATGGTTCTATAAACCCCTTGTATATGCAGAAAAGTTATTCAGGCCTCCCCTAAAACACAAGCAGCCATCGGTAAAAAATTGCATAAGAGAAATGGATCAAATAGTTACTTGGTTTCAGTAGCTGTCTATGAAACTGGGTGGCCTAATATCTGAAGTCAACTTAGAAACAGGATTTGTATTTGGAGCACAGATCTCTATGCTGGTTAATAATGGTGAAGTCAACAAGCCTTAAACCAGCTGGAAAAGGAGTAATTGCAATCAGTCATAAATGTCTCACGGAAATATCGTCAAACCACCTGGTCCCGCAGCAGAAAATAAATCTCAGAAGTGAAATCACTGATAGGCGAAAGTTAGGGAAATATTTTCAAGAATAAGAATCATTTTGTTTGTTAACCACTATAATCTTCCTTATTGCTGACTTTATCCATTATTCCCATTTGTTTACACGTTCGGTGAACTTTATTTCTTTTAGTTTTCTTATTTTGATCCCTCTCAAGATAACTAACTCACCCCTGTATAAGTGCTCATTCTAAAACAAGTAGAAGATAATTCATAAAAATAGTAGAATATATTTCAATAATAAAGATAGATTAGGAGAGTTTCAAGATAGGATGTCCAATGTTTAAAGATATGGAAGCTAGAATACAATAGAAGTGTTTAAGGTTCTAGCGAAATAGTACCATCACTGTTTAATAGCTAATTTCTTTTTAAGTTTCCTTTAAAATATTGGCCCCTATTTAAAGCATTTAGTCGTTTTATGCTCTTTTTTATTGTATTTCTCCTCGTCCATTTTAAAATGATTTTTGCGAGCCATTTTTGCTCGGATAATGAGGGGTGATGTGTTCATCTTTTCTAATATTGGCTTTTTTATTAACCTTTGTCCTTTGATGGATGTTGTGTGGGATTTTTCCTGTCGTGGCACTTGCGTAACCCACGTTCATTCTATTATTTTTTATCTAAATCATTAAATTCAAATTTAAATTAAGTGAATGACAATAAAAGAAATGCGAAAGGTGTGAATTTTTATTGCAAGTACGCAGTAATACAAAATACTTCCACTATTCAATCATGCATGTGAACCGATTTAGTATATACTATCTCAGGTAAAATATAATTTTACATCAAAAAAGGTAAAGTTTCTTGAATTTATTTCATGTATTGTATAATAATAAACAAGGAAATAAAGAAGGTAGATTGGATCGAGGAGACAAAGGTGTTCACTGAGAAACGTGGTTATCGTCAAATACCTATGCGAGTTAGATTGACTCTCCAAAAACAAATTCATTCGCACATACGACCAAGTGCGTTCACAAATACGAACATATGATCATAAATATGAATGTGCGAGTTCATAGATAAGAATAAAATATTAATATATACTAAAAAATGAGTTTATGGTGATGAGTAAATTCATTCCTGCATACAAACATATGTATCAGCATATACGAACATATGAGTTTAGAAATATGTAGAAGTATGAACATAGATAAAAACACGTGAGTTTACATTTGCGAAAAAATGCAATTATAGATACGAAATGTTGTGTTGATTGAAAACAAATGTACTGATATACGAACAATTGAGTACATGGATACGAACGAGCTTGTTCATAGATACGAATAACTGTGCTAATAGAAGTACGATTTAAATCTTAGGAGTGGAAATCAAGGATGTCATCGCTTAGAGTAGGTCGTTCTGTTGACTTAGCCCATTAGAGCCTATAAGGTATTTAAATACCAATGTAAAATAGTACTTGTATTTTCAATATTTACTGGCATAAAACTTTGAAATTCCCCAAAATTATTCCTTATAATGTACTTTAATTTATTTTAGAGTATTTTAAATCTATACACCTGGTAACACTGATTTATAAAGCATTGTTTGGCAAGATGGCGGACCGACGACATATAAAGAAAAAACCGTATAATTAATTTTATTTATAATTACTTTGGTGAAGAATATATATTTTTTTAGAACTGTAATACTTATATTTATGATAAAACATAAGCTTATAAGAAAACTAATATAAGAAGTATGAGCCATTTATTTACGCGTTGTATTATAATACCCCTTCGGCCTTACGGCCAAGTTACCACTAAAAATCCAGTTTTATGATATTTCCACATTTGTTACGATTTTTCAAGCACGACCTCTGTAATTAGTTATATGCTCGGTTAAGGTTTAATGTGGCTCATACTATTTATTTATATACACATACATCGTTCATCTATTTCAGAATTGAAATAAATAATGCTGGTTCACTTATGGAGTTATTGGATCAAGAAGATGAAATAAATTTGAATATATGCTTTTCAGACAAAGAAGAGATAACAAAGGAAGATATCGATGAATCTGATGAAGAAGGCGAAGGAGAATTTCAGCACTTAAGAAGAGGCCTATTGAATGCGGAGTGTTTCGTTTCAAATCAAGATGGGAAAAAAGCTTTTGAAAGAAGATTGTATAAGAATCTAACCGATACACGCAGAAAAGAAAATAGAGTGCTAAATTTTGAGGGGATTAATTGTATGTTCACCTCACCTCAACCAAACAAAAAGCAATATTAGTCGGTGGCGCTTATGTGCCGAAGATTCTTTCCAAGAGTATTAGTAGAGAGATTTTTAGCCATTTTACAAATATCAATTTCAGTATTAATACTAAAATAGAAGCGAGCAATTCAAAAGAAAATTTTAACTTCTGTTAGAACACCGTGAGAAGAAATTCCTGCTCTGCAGTGAACTCAAATATCATATGTCAGTCGATGAAAGCATCATACCTTACTTTGGTCCCCATCATTGCAAGCAATTCATTCGAGGAAAAACAATTCGCTTTCGGTTCACAATGTGGGCGCTATGCCAGCATAAACTTTCTTTTCATGCTGTTGATTTTTATACAGGAAAATTGACCTCCAAAGTAGACATGGATGTTGACCTTGAACTTAGTGGAAATGTTGTAGTAGAACTGATAAACAGAGCCTCAGTGCCGGGTGATCATAGTTTCAAAATATATTTTGATAATATTTTACTGATGTTTTTCGTACATGCTGTCTGATACGATCATCAACGCACACTGTCTCATGGAGGACCAAGGTAAAAATATTTATTTTCTAGACTTTATTGATAATCTCTCTCAAACACACCTTAAAACATATAGAATTCTAAGCCTGCAGGGAAGGAAATTTTCTCCAAATCTTCGGGATATTGCGAGATATAATGGAAAAATTTATTGGATCATTTATTTGTAAAACGGAAAGAGATGCAAACATGGGTAAGTTAGAAGCGATTTTTTATACGAAAAATGTAATATTGGTTTAGATCCTAAATGCTTGAAACAGTACAATATACCCCCAAGCAGTTAAAACAAGATATTGCATTTTGTTTGTAACTCATTTAAAATGATTTTTGGCCGTTAAGGCCGAAGCGATATTTAAATTCACATGTTTTCTAACCTTATGTGTAAATTCTTTTAGATATTAGTAAAAAATTACACTTCCTGCATTAGTGGGTTAATTTACGTGGTCACTTCCATTAATGACTGCCCCCCCAAAAATATCCTGTAATTACTAAACATTTATTGCGAAAGAAAATTGAATAATCATCTAAAAGACCAAAAGGTAAAGTTGAATATAAAATTTTAGTCGTTGAAGAAATATCTCCAAAATAGCTTCAATCAAGACTCGTGTGTCACTTTTAATCGTTTCACATGAAATCACGAAACAAGTCAATTTATTAGGGAAATAATGTATTATAAATAAAAAGAGAAGTAATTTTAATTTTCTTCTTTCTCAGTCCTTCTCTATCTCACACTTGCTCTCTCTTTCTCCCTCAGACTTAAATGACACTCACAAATTACTCTCTATCTCACGTTCTATCTCTATCTCCTTGGTTAAGTCGCTCTCCATCTCTCATACTCTTTCTCTCTCAACTTGAGTTATCTCTAGCTCTCTCTTTGGCTCTCTGGCTCTCATTGTGCGTATCTTTCTCTAACTCGCTCATTTTCTCTCTCCCCTTATATATATATATATATATATATATATATATATATATATATATATATATATATATATATATATATGATGAAAATTAATGCAATATCGCAAGAAAAGATGAGTAATTAAACCACATTCTCCGAAGACAATTTAATTCAGAACAGTTTTGGTGTATCTCACACCCTTTTTCAACTGACACTGGGCAGAAAATATAAGAGAAAAGCATAACACAAGATCCCCTCTCTTTCCCCCAATCCCCTACTTGTGGCTAATCTAGGAGCGGGTTAGGCCTAAACATATTGAGGGGCTGAAAATTTTACTCTTTTATTTATTTGAGATCTTATTACACTCTCTATATGTCGCAATATCTTTCTCTCTCACTCACACTCCAACTCTCTATCTCATTTTATATCTCACTCATTTTATATCTATGTATCTCTTTCTCTCATTATCTCGCTTTCTAATTTCTCTTCTTTCTTTCTTCTTCTCTCTATATATCTCTCCGTCAGTCTCACCCTCATTATCTCCTTCTTTCTGTCTTGGTTTCTCTTTCACTTCTAGCTCCATCTTTCTCAATTTTTATCTTGTTCCTACTCTTATTTTTTCATTATATATCTCTTTCATTCATTACGGGATAGACTCACGTGAATTAAACAAGAATAACCGGAGCTTGAGGGGTTCTACGAAAATTATGCACTGTCCAACGGCACGCGAATACCTGGTAGTGACGGGGGCGGGGAGAAGATACTGACGGGCGGGTGGCGGATATTGACGGTATGGACATGCGGTGGATACTTCCTTCCAACTTTGACGCCGGAAGATTTATAGTGGGGTCGAATGGTGTTCTCCCTTACCTCCGTCCATCACCATACGCATCGGCAGGCGAGAGTAGTCTCGCCCATAAAAACGATCGCGAGAAGGTTCCTAATTTGGCGAAATGAAACTTTGTCCGACTTTGGATGGGACATTTTGGGTTCTCAAACTTGTCGCGACTTTCTGTGATGTCTGGCTTTCAAGCCAACACGGCGTCTCATGATTTCACTTAATCACTCATCAAAGCTGTGTTTGCTTTCAGACGCCACTCATCCCATTATTTCAACCACCATATCACGAGGCAAGTTGCATAGTCTGGAACAACGCTTTATAATCAAATATGTTTATTTAGACTGGCGCCAAGAATCCAGTAGGGACAGCAACGCCGTGAGGCGTTAATTGGATCAGCCACCCGATGATTTAACCCAAAGCCCACCTTCTCTCCAGGAGATTGAAAGAACGCCACCCATTCCGTTCCGACTGCCGTCTGTTTTTCCGTGAACCCCTGTAAGCCGTACACAAGTTGTCGCGATTCGTCGAAGAGCTCGCCAGTAGATCTACCTTCGTTCAGCTTTGGCCCCTGTTCAGAGGAAAGCTATCGCACCCCTTCTTCCCGGTGAGTTATGCGGCCTTCTTGTCTTCACCACCCCTTTAAGATTCCTGTTCTTTCGAGACTGATACTCTGCCAATCTGCAGAATTATCTCCAGTTGAGATTACCTCTCTCTGGAGCAGAGAAAATCTCATTCTTCCTCACGAACTACTTAAACCCCATCTTCGAGTCCTCGTCTCCAGGACTCCTCCAAGTATCTTCTTGAAGACCTGCGCCGTCGTTGTTTTCCACTCCCCCTTCCTTTCTTCATTTAGCTAGTGTTTGAAATTAAAGCGATCTTATATGGTCAATCTTAGATTATCTCGTTAATCTTCACATAATTACTCTAACCACCTTTATTAAGTGAATTGTTCACCCCTTTTGTATATATATATAAGTTGCCTCCTTTTATTATATATATTAAAATTACATTTGGGGGTATTGTCTTTATATATCCTTTGAACTGCAACTTAGCAAGCCATTAGTCAAAACCCGGTCAACTGTAAATCGTACCTTTTATTAATCGCCCCAGAATATATCTCAAGCGGCCTTGGTCAGCTGTCTGCCCATGCTTGTGTACGCCTCTGAGCACTGGGTTAGTATACAAAAGCACACCTCGACATATATATATATATATATATATATATATATATATATATATATATAATATATATATATATATATATATATATATATATATATATATATATATATATATATATCATTATCCTTATCTGGTGTAAGGTATATTTGGGTAATTTTTGTAGTGAAACAAACGCACAGACTGTTAATCATTATCCTTATCTTCATGTAGTGGCAGGTAAAGTTGGGTTATTGTTTATTTGTAAAAAAACTTTTTCTATTTCAGTTACCCCCTCCCCCCTGTTAAGTTGTTCACTAACCAGTTTGTAAAGTTTGTTCAAGGATATCCATATAAAGTGGATATCCTTGATCATTTTTTCGGGGGGTGACCCTTTTTTCCCCATTTTATCTTCGTTGTGTGTGTTTTTTTGGGGTGGTGACGATCTCCCATAAACCTCTCTACTAATTCCCTTGCAGGATTAAAGATTTATAATCATTGGTCAATTAGAGTTCAAGTTTTGAATTATTTTTTATTTTATTTTCTTTATTGCGTGCAATCTTTGTGTAAAAAAATCTCCCTTAGGATTTTGATACGTTCGTCGGAGCTTCATAATCCTTTCCGATCGTCAGAGCTTCATAATTTTTTCAGTAAATGTCCTTCCTTATTTGAGTGTATCCGTCAATAGAGAGAGGTTTTTTGTTGTCAGGCAAGGATCTAGTGGCATATGGTGTGGCAGAAGAAGGAATTAAAGTGCAGTAAAACGAGAACAAAGAGAAGCTGAAGATAGAAGAGAAAAAGAACAAATAGAAGCTGAAAAAGAACAAAGAGAAGCTGAAGAAAGAGAAAGAGAAAGAATTCGTCAGCATGAGCATGAGCTTAACAGGAATCATTTGGACCTCCTTTCTGTTAGCTTGAGAAATGAATCCCACCAAACCGCTTTGGTAAAGTAGCCACTGTTTAAGGACGGCAAGGATTTCAGCGCCTACTTAACTTACTTTGAGAAAATTTTCGAAGTTAACCACTGGGATATTAAAGCCGATAGAGTCGCTGGACTACTTTCACTCCTTAATACTCACCTTCAACAAATATTCATTTCGCTCCAAGCCGAGACTGCTATTGACTACTCCTCCTTCAAGTTGGAATTATTATCGGTTCTTAATATGAATCTCGATTACTATAGGTCAAATTTCCGCCAGGCGAGAATAAATCTCGGCAATACCTACCATCAATTTAGATACACCCTCCAGATAACCCTCCTGTTCTGGTTCGACTCAGCCTCAGTCAACCGTGACTACGACTCCCTAATTCTTTCAAAGAATGTATAGAAGAAGGGAATGTGCACGCAGCTAGCCACCATATATACCCAAAAGACTCCATGAAATCTCATCCCTCATCCCCCCAAATTAAAAGTAACCACTCCAAATTTTCCTCCAAGAATTCGAATAAAAAAATGCAACAGCGTCGGATTACCTTCGAAGGCCCATAATTTGTTTTTCTTGCGGTAGTCCCGGTCATATGAGAACACACTGTCCCCAAAACTCACAATTTCTTTCCGCTTATAGTCATCAAATCAACCAAATAAGTCCTTGTCTCTCTCATCCGCCCGCTCGCCCTGAAACTACAGCAAATTCCCAACAAGCAGTCTCCAGAAACATTTAGTTAATTTCCTGATCAACAAAAGCTCTCCCAGTATGCTTGAGTGTGAAAATGGAAGTGTTAATGGTTGCAGTATCAATTCCCGTAAGCGACAGGGGATGTACTTGCTTTGTCCTCTCTGAAAAGTTGCTCCATCCAGTGGGCTCCGACCACGATAAATACACAGTAGTCCATGACTAGTTGGGAGGTGCAAATCGATTTACTAGGGTCAGTTGCTATCTCGAATGTAAATACTTTACTGGTTGGGCTGATCTGATAGCAGCCCCCATTAAGTTCTCCTCCGTGTTGATTGGCCAGAGCCCGCAGTTCTCCCATAAACCCCTTGCACAGCCCGTTATCAGGAGGGCTCAAGTGCTAAAGGATACTGCTCTTACCCGTATCAAAAGGAAGCCCCTTATGCTCCAGAGTTTGCAGCCGTTCAAAACGGAACTTTTGTACTCGCTCAAAAGGAATTCACTACTCTCCAGTTCCTGTGAAAAAAAGCGAGAAGTGACGAGCGTAGATCTGCCCGTGGTCAAAGGGAAGTCACTTACCTTATTAGCGATGAACTTCTTTATCCCACCAGTTCTGCTGAGGATAAAATCTCCACTCGGTCTTCGTGTATCTCCCGTTCCCCAAGTCCTCCGACTCGCACACGATATATTAATGGCGCGTCATTTTAGTAACAATAAAACATCTCAGAGGATCTTTCGTTATTTCCTCCTGGCCCGGTGCTGCCAAAGAAATTGCCGAGTTGTGCAGGTCGTGTGACAATTGTCAGAAGAGTACAGCAAAGGGACAAATACAACTTGCCCACCTCCATAAGACCCTTATTGTCTCGTAGCATTTTTGGGGATTGCCCATCAATCTAATTGGCCCAATTTACCCCTCGTCTAGCGAAGGACACTTGTACGTCCTCACTCATGTTGACTTTGCAATGAGATTCTCCGACGAAGTTCCCTATAAAAAATAGAGAGCGTACCCTGTGTGGAGGACTTTATTTCTATTTTTGACCACGTCTGCATCGAGAATAAGATCATGTCCGACAGAGGTAAACAGTTCACCTCTGAACTAATGGAACACGTCGGCAAGCTCCTTGTGATAAAGCCCTTGTTAACCTCCCCTTTTCACGCCGCCGCAAACAGCGTCTGTGAGAAGTTGAATGGCACTTTGAAGACCATTCTGAAAAAGTTATGCCATGCTTATCCGCAAGAATGTCATCGAGAATAAGATCTTGTCTGACAGAGGTAAACAGTTCACCTCTGAGCTAATGGAACACGTCGGCAAGCTCCTTGTGATGAAGCCCTTGTTAACCTCCCCTTTTCACGCCGCCACAAACGGCGTCTGTGAGAAGGTGAATGGCACTTTGAAGACCATTCTGAAAAAGTTATGCCATGCTTATCCCCAAGAATGTCATCGATACCTGCCGGTTGCCTTGTTTTCCTCAGACAAATTCCCCACAGAACTTTGTGATTTGCCCCCTTTGAGCTCTTCTGAGGCTGAAATGTACGTGGACCAATGAGCATATTGAATTAACTTTTTTCTAATCCCCGCCTGGATGAGGATATCAAGTCTTCGAATCCTTACGTGCTAGATCTTAGGAACTGCTTGAAAGAATGCGCCGATATAGCATACTAAATTTAGGACCTATTTTTAGGTTAGATCCAAAGAAAGGCGATTCGAGCCTGATGAAGAGGTGCTGCTCCTCTTACCCACGGAAACAAGCAAGCACTTGTCCCAATTGAAACGGCCTTTCATATCCTACAAGCCTGCAGGCCCGTAGATTACCTAATACAAAACCCCCCTCAGGGATCAAATTGTTACATGTAAATATGCTTAAACCACGGTGCCTGCATTAATAATATAATTGCCCTTCAAGAAGAGGCAGTAATAGAAGCCTCATATCCATCTGAGCCTCTTAATTTAGTTTAAACCGTATGTGTCGAAGCGGATGAAACTACCCTCTCCCTTCGCTCCCCGATTTCCGTATAAACTTCACCCCGGTACTCGATTTAAACCCCAAGTTGGAACAGACTCAGAAGACGAAATTGGCTCTTTTGTTAACCTAATTCGCCTATGTAATTTATGAGAAGCCTGGTTGCTCTTTGTATTCTCAGTATGATATGGCCCTAACCACCCAGGAGCCTATTAGATCTAAGCCCTACCAGTACCTGTTCATTTGCGCCCTACTTTTAACTCTTAAGTGGAAAACTTGCTAAAATTAGGAATAATTGAACCGTGCATGTCGAATTTTTGCTCTCCCATTGTTATGGTCGGAAAGCCGGATCAGTCTTTTCGCATGTGCGTAGACTTCAGAAAGCTGAACAGCGTAACACTTTTTGACGCGTAGTCTTTCACTTTGATAGACCAGAGTCTACATTTATTTGAAGAGGGCAAGTTTATTTCAGAGATAGACTTGTGTAAGGCCTACTATCAAATCTCCATTAGGGATAGAGCCCGAAAATACCCTGCTTTTTTCAGAGAAAAGGGCCTTATGCAGTTTAAGAGCCCACATTTTGGTTTAGTTACTGACTCTAGTAACTATAATCGAATGAAGCACAGGATACTGGATGAGCGGCGGAGTAACTTTTCCTTTTACTTCGATCAGTTTACGTGCCCACCCATACATGGGATCAGCATCTTATCTCCCTCCACTCACTCTATAATAGGCTTTGTGCAACCAGCCTCACTATATGTCTTAGTAAGTGACTTTTCATCTATAGCACTATTAAATACCTTGGTTACCACATGCATTGGTGAAAATCAAATGGCTCCTACGAGATAAAAGTTAAAGGCCATCACCGCCATGCTCCTCCCGCATACTAAAAAGCAATTACGCTCTTTTCTCGGGTAGTCATTATTCTACCGACGTTTTGTCTCTAATTTTCCCGGCTCAGCGCCCCCTCGTATGCAACTCCAAAGCGATCGCCCACTTCTCTTAGCTGAAGGAAAAACTAACATTAGCTCCCATATTGAGACTCGCGAACACGAACAAACTTTTTGGAATACGGATGCTTGTAATGGAAGCATTGGTTGCGTATTGCTCGTATGGAGTGTACAGAAATTCCAAACATATTTGTTAGGTAAGGACTTCGTGATCGAAACTGTTACAGATTGAACGGGAAGCTTATGCGTTGGAGTTTACTTTTAATCGAATATCAGTTCAGAATAAGGTACATTAATTGGTAAATTAATTGTGTTAAGCATTGTATCACGTGCACATAATCGACTCTGTGTACTCGTTTTGTTTTTGTATAATTATAGAACTCCGTCTTAACCGTGTATGTTTATGTAAGAAAAAATTCTTTTGTACATATATGTTCTATATGTGTGTTTAGTTGTTTTTTATTCTGTATTGTATTTTTCTTTATTTTTATTGATATATGGTTCCACTGCAATTTATGAATGAATCCTTTTTGATTTTTTTTGTAACCCGTATTTATTTACTTTGTCTGATTTTTTTTGCGCTTGGTAACGACGATACACTTTTGAATATACCCTGCGCCAGGGATTAAACGGAAGCCATTGATTGCTTTAGTGACCGCTGTATCGAATTAAATTTAAATGTCCGGTCTTATTGTGCACCTGTATACTCAGACTAAAACTTTCCCATACGCGACTCCTTCCATATTTTCCCTCGTCTTTGCATCAGGAAAACGTCATCTTCGGACAGGGAGACGTGTAAAGGGATGCCCTCGAAGAAACCCATCAGAGGAAAGCCCCTCGGAAATACTTCTCTAAACTTTCAAGACCACGCGAGCATAGCGTGCGAATTTTGGAAAGTTCGAGGAAAGAATCAGTCCCTCCCTTAATCACCCGCCACAGCTGTGGTTGCTTTCGGATGCCAATCATCCCCATCTCCTGTGATAACACCGTGCGCATCCACATTAACCCTACACCCATATCACGAGGCAAGTATCATCGTCTGGAACGACGCGTTATCATGAAATATGTTTGCTTACACTAGCGCTAAGAATCACCTAGGGACCGCAAGGCCCTGATGCGTCTGTTTTATCAGCCTATCGGTTATTTAACCCGAAGCTCACCATCTCTTTCTCTTGGTTCAGACTGACGTCTGTTTCTCGAGAACCCCTGTAACCCGTCGAAAATTTATCGTACTTCGTCGAAGATCTCGCCAGTAGATCTATCTTCGTTAAGCTTTGGGCCATTTTCAGAGGAAAGCTATCGAGACCCCTTCTTCCCGGAGAGTTGTACGGCCTCTCATCTTCACTACCCCTTCAAGATTTTTGTTCTTTCTAGACTGAGATTCCCTGCTGATCTACATAATCATGTCGTTTTGAGATTACGTCATTCTGGAGCAGAGAAAATCTGAGTCTTCATCACGAAGTATTTAAGCTCCATCTTGGAGTCTACCTGGTCAGGACTCCCTGAAGAAACTTCTTGAGGACCTGCGCCGTTGTGTTTCATCCCCCAACCTCATCCAATTCGCCTGCGCTTGGAGGAAAAGGGTTCTTGTATGGTCATCCCCAGATTATCTCGTTAATCTTCACATAATTCATCTAACCACATTTATTAAGTCATTTGTTCACCCCCTTTGTATATATAGAAATTGCCATCTTTTATTTTACATATTAAAATTTTATTTGGGGGTATTGCTTATATATATCCTTTGAAACGCAACCTGGCAAGCCATGAGTCAAAACCCGGTCAACCGTAAAACGCCCTCTTCATTAATCTCCCCAGAATATATCCCAAGCTGCCTTGGTCAGCTGTCTGTACGTGCTTGTGTACAACTCTGAGCACCGAGCTAGTCTACACAGGCATACCTTGACTGACAGCCGTACTTGTTTCCATAGCAACTAAATTCTGTTCTATCTCGCGTACATAAGTCTAGTCTCTTGTCAGCTGTCTCCCAATAAGAAGTCAATTGTATCTCTCTCATTTGCCAGCTCATCGAAAAGCTGGTCAACAATAATTTTCTTTCAATTGGAAGCACTTCATAGCCATTTGACTACTCCATATTTTATGTTAAATTATGAAAATACAAGTTCTTTTACTCGTAGTAAATAAACAGGTCCGCAAAAAACAGATAACAAAGGAAAGACCGATGCAGCAATTTTTAGTTATTTTGGTCATCAATATCTTTAGTCTGACTGTGTTATTTCGGTTGCAATAAGAGACAATTCATATTAGCATACCCGCGATAAAGCTATTGCTGAGTCGAAAGAGCATGAAGGCTCGTCTTTCGTTATCGAATGAGGTCGTTACATGGCCGTTTGCCTAATGCGCCAAGTCCATTCATGTACATGTTAAAGCTCAATTCCCTCGATTCAGATAGCGTGAAGTTTGTTCGTTGTAAGACAGGTGAAGGCTTGCATGAAATTTAAAAAAAAACAGTGCCAAGTTTGGTAAAGGGAGTCAATTTATCGATAGGATGATTCCATTAACAAGCCAATAGGCTACGTGTGCGCCTATACAGTAAGTGCACTTGTGTACAAGGAATTATTGAGAAAGCATGTTTTGCTCCATCTTCAAACATCCAATTCCAACCTGCAGGCACCATACGGGATAACGTCCTTTGCTACACGACAAATCAGCTTTAACATTGTTTGATCTAGAAAAAGTAACTTTTATGAATTTGCCTTAAAGATTCTTAAAATGAATCCCATTGAAAATGTTTGGAAGACTCAAATTATTGTTTAAATCGAAGAATCTGAAAACCTTTTCAGAATATTTGGCAAATTTCAAGATGAATAGAGCAAGAATTCTGTACAAGTGTGTCAATACTTGCTTCTTTCCTGTGACTGGAAGTGTCAAAGTATCCTCCAGATTAAAGGCCGCCACACTAACTACTAAATAATTATATAATGTACAAATGTCTTTCAGTGATAATTTAAGCATTATATTTCAAATAAAATTTGTTTGCGTTGCCGTTTGGATAATTTTGGACAGTGCCTCTTGTTTTTATTAAATTTCCTATCTGCTGATATTTTTCGTGACATTCATCCAAATTTGCATGACCTTTACTGATTCCTATTTTATACTTCCCTGTTCTCTAACACCAATTTTCGAAACCTTGGATTTTATCTTGCAATATTTTTAAACGATTTTGTAATAAAAACACAGTTCTTCTGATTTCTTGAATACATTCCCTTATATTATCTCTCATTTAGGAGCAAGATTTGCTCAAAATGTTCCACAACTAAATGCTGGATATTTGTCTAACACAGAGCGATGTAAACTGGTGGCTTATTTCAGGTTCGGTTTTACCTTCTCTGTAATAAGAGGCTTACTGTCCTAGAAGCAGCTACAACAGTATACTCGAAAGTTGCAAAATCATCGGAAAAAACTAATGTTCGTAAAAAGGAACATCAAACATTATTATTAAAATTAAAAGTTTGTATAAAGAGAGACTAAATCATAAAAAAATCAAAATAGTGTCTCATTGAAGTATACCATTAAAAGAGATTCTTTTTCTTATTAAAATTGATGGTGTTTCTGTGTTATAAAATACATAAGATGTTACCTTTCCTAAAATACAAAGGCACCCTGACAGAAGTGAGTACATGATGGCTGCCACTAGAAAAGCTATTTGAAAGTAAATTTGTGAAATTTAGAAAGATCCAGCGATGAATCAGAATTTCGCAAACGGTACCTTCAGCAATGTCAACGGGTAATAAAAACTTTAGACAAGGTATTTTTTGATAGTGATTCAGAAATTGCGATAAACAAGATAGCTTGTGAAACACTAAATTTTTCTAACATCACTTCACTTATAGAGCAGAAAAGTCCCTCTGCCACAACATTTAGTTGAGGTTTCTACTTAGCAGAGCAAACGAGCCAATTGGCCGAAATGTTGTATACATCCTAAATGATCCTTCTTCTGCTTCATGGCAAACATGTTCTAAATT
Source organism: Ceratothoa steindachneri (assembly GCA_963969495.1). Lineage (NCBI taxonomy): Eukaryota > Metazoa > Arthropoda > Malacostraca > Isopoda > Cymothoidae > Ceratothoa > Ceratothoa steindachneri. Next base: position 11,177,575 of record OZ018322.1, read on the forward strand.
ACCATTAAAACACCAATGTGTTCGCCCAGCTGCTAGAAGTTTAAGCAAGTAAACAAGGGACATCTTGAAGGAATCCTTCTACCCAAATGCTCCACCTACCATCCAATAGGATGATAAACTAATTTCTGACATAATAACTCGCCAATTAGATGAATATCTAGTATTTTGAGTTTATAGTTACGATGATGAATAATTGTTATTGTTGTAGATTAACCAGGCACATCTTACACCAGATTAATATTGTAAAACAACAACCTCTTCCCATCCCCCCTTTATCGGAGACCACGCGCTATGGTATCATGCCATGGACGACGTCATTTACTCTTCAAACATTCTTGAATTTTTTACTTTTGACCACGTTAGGAACATATTAACAAATCCTGCGTACTCGCCCCAAGCCTCTATCCAAGTCAATTGGTAGCTTTTGTGAACGGCAAGGCTTAGAATTTGCGCATCAGTCTCCATTCGTTTAATCGAACCAAAGAAAATCTCAATTGATTACCTTTGAGGAAAAGAAGATTGCTCTTTCCGTCGAATTACGAGAATTCCCACATTCCCCCTTAAACGTCATCTTTAAAGATTGACTATCTTCATCGGAAGGTTGGACTGGATCGTGCCCAACCTGCCTCATTCGGATCGTGCCCTAGTTGCCTCATCGGATCGTTCCCCATTTGCCTCATCGCATGAAGGACCTTCCGCGTATTCATCGACCCGTAAGACTGAAATCAGCTCCATTATTAGTATTGTCAAGTTCCACCTTTTATCTAAGTCTAGTAAGGATAATGAATTAATGCCAATTGAGAATCATTTCTCATAATAATTATCAGGAGACTTTTTTAATTTAAATAATTCCCCTTTGCCTATTAATATTCTAATTTTGATCTTTGTAAATACAATTATATTTTGTTGTTTCATCTTTAACTAACCTTAAGCGATACTCTCAGTCTATTCAAGTAGATCTCGCCAACCCTTTATGCCCTTTCTTTGATTATTTATGATTTGAAACCGAACGCCTCAAATTTGACCTCCTAGTTGGTCGTTAATCCCTGCGAACAGTCCTTTAACGGTTCGCGTTAAAGTAGGTAATTAAATTCATCCCCCCACACACATAATATAGGAGTGGTATATGGTGGAAAGTGGTTGTACCACGAAAAATATAGATGTAGTATGTTAACCCTACACACCTTACACCAGTTTAATATCCCGTAGATGTCAGAGAATAGGGTCAAGTTCACCCTTTCTACTTTACGAGTGTGTGGGAAGTTTAAAATATAAGAAGAATGCAAAGTACCTGAAAGTAGGTTGGCCAATAGCTCACTGGGTAAAAATGTTTCACAAATTTTGTTTTTCCTATTTTTTGAATGGTTTTAATACTAAACTCTGCGTTGATTCCAAAGATGTCCTTAGTTTTTTCTATGATCGATCGTTTGAAAGATATAACAAATTATGCTAATATAAAGAAATGTATGGGGTAGGGATAAAGCACACTTAGGTACCCTCTTTGAATGGACCGTAAGGTCTCCTAGGGTACCTTCTTTCCTTGTTGTTACTCCTTGTTGTTACTCCTTGTTGTTAAATTTGTCGCTAATTTATTTATTTTCTTTTTCAGGTTTATTTGATAAATATTGACTTTCTTGATTATGGCTACAAGAGAATGCAAAAATTCACCAGATCCGTTCTCTTTTGTGTCTGGTTTCTATGTTGCACCTAAGCATTTATCACATAAAAATATGAACGTTGCAAAATACTGGATTACTTTTAGACTGTACTTTTGAATGAGTATGGGTGACCATGAAAACCCATGGGCTCTTCATGAGATATGTGAAAGTTGCCGATCAAATTTAAACGCATTTCCTGTGCAGAGAGTTTGGCGAGAGAGAAAAAATCATCACGATGATGGCTATTTTTGCATGATTGACATATCAAAGTTCAGAAAAGTTAAGGGGAGCTAATCCCTCCCATATCCTAACATTTCATCTTCTATTGCACCTGTGCCACATGATGATATCTTATCGGTTCTACGGCAGCAAGAAAATGTAAGTAAATCCTATCAAATTGTCAGCTATATTCTTTGTAACAGAATCAATACTAAAATATTAAAAAGATCTAACTAAAGTTTCTTGTAATGTGATTACACATGCAATCCATATTTATGCTCCAGCTATTAAATGCATCTCTTTTTATATATATTTTTTTCAGGTAGAGGGTATGATGGAGCGGATCCATTAGAAGAGTCGAAAAGTTGTGACAATGAAGAAATGGATGAAACTTTTGAGCCAAGAATAAGTACCCGCCCACACTTTCCAAATTAACGTTACCTGGATGACCTCATCAGGGACTTGGGTCTCATTAAGTCCGCAGCTGAGCTTTTGGCATCTAGACTTAATAAATGGAATCTATTGGGGAGGATTGCACATTAAGCGTATACAGAAAGTGTCATAGGAATTCGAATTATACTTTGGTATAAGTGAGGATGTCTATTTCTGCAAAGATAGTAATGGCTTGTTTACAGCTATTGGAATAGATCACAACCCTGAAGAATGGCGACTTTTCATAGATAGTTCTACAAAAAGCCTCAAATCTGTTTTACTATATAATGAGAATCAGTATCCATCCCTGCCAATAGCAAACTTGGTACAGATGTAGGACGAATAGAACAATATAAAATAGCTTCTCAAAAGGGAAGCTAATCTAAGTTTAAATGGGAGGTTTGTGGTCATTCAAAAATGCTTGCCTTCTTACTCGATTTGCAGAGTGAGTACAGCAAGTATTCATGTTTTCTTGGCCTATGTGACAGTAGGGCTGATAATGAACATTACCAGAAGGTTAAGTGGACACCTCAAGATGACTTGAAGCCAGGAAAACTAAATGTTATTAGATAGCCTCTTGTAGAGCCTGCCAAAGTTTTGCTACCTCCACTTCATATAAAGCTTTGTTTGGTCAAACCGTTTTAAAAGCATTATATCATGGTGGGAAAGCATTTTAAGACATTTTTCTACTCTTTCCAAAGATATTAGAGGCCAAAGTTAAGGGTGGTATATTTACTGGACCGCAAGTAAGGAAAATGTTGAAGTCAGTACAACTTGAGAATGCAATGAGTGATGTCGAAAGTGAGGCGTGGTCTCCATTTCTAAATATATTTAATGAATTTCTTGGTAAAATTAAAGACTCAAACTACAAGGAGCTGTGAGCAAAACTTTAAGAAAGTTATAAGAATTTAGGATGTAGAAGGTCACTAAAGGTTCACTTTTTGCATTCACATTTGGGTCTTTTTCGTGATGATTTTGGAGAAGTGCATGAGGAGCATGGCGAGCGATTCAAACAAGATATTGCTGTAATGGAAAATAGGATACCAAGGAAGATAGGACACTGCTGTGATGGGTGATTATATATGGTCATTGGTGCCTAAACTTCAAGGAGCTCTCAGTAAGCAAGCACATTCTTTAGTGCACTTTTAGTAGGTTATCTCTTATAATCACATTTTCACATTAGATTAAAAGGAATACAAAGACAACATATTATCAGTTATTTTCATTGACAATGGAATATGCTAAATAAAGTGAACTGCAGCAGCTATTTATGTTTACTCTTCTACAAAATTCAAATATTCTCCTAACATATCGATGCTATGCAGTTTCCAATGGTATTTTCGAAATCACTATAAATATTTAAAGAAACTAAACTAGCCCAGTGTATATCAACTATCTTGAAGTTCTGGGATAAGAGTAAAATGGGTACACAAATAACTTTAATAAATGGAAATCAATATTACTTTACAAGGTTAGAAGTTTTGGAATGAGAAATTCAGATACTAGATTTGTTCGGGTCTCCGCAGCTAAGGAGGGGGGGGGGGAGACGTGGTGAGGAGAGTCACCGTACAAACAAATGGAAAAAATTGACCGAAGGACGCTAAAACGACCTTGAGCTTAAACTACATTGGGGTCGAGGTGCATATAGAGAACTTTGGCAGGAGAAATGCGCGTTGATGTTCCTTCAAAGATTTGTACGATGGCGTAATCCTTGCCCGCTGGTGGAAAGTTCAAACAGTAGTCTCTGGATGATGACTATTACTGGGATTAACTTAAATCTTGCTTTCGAGTAACAGGAAATGAGATTGAGCGCGCTGCGTTTGAGGAGCGTGGGAAGCGGGTCGGGGTAGACTCACGTCAATTAACGAGAACAGCGGGAGTTTGAGGGGTCTTGCAGAGTACAACGGGACGAAAATAGCCAGTACCGACGGGGTTGGACAGAGGATACTGACGGGGCAGGGAGGACGGCAGATACTCCCTTCCAACTTTGGGGTCAAATGATTTATAGAGGTGGAATGGGGTTTTCCCCCCACCGCCTGAAGAGGAGGGTTCTAGGGTCAGACGTATCGGCAGACGAGAATAGACTTGGCTTTTTTGTGCTAGCGCAGGTAGGTTCTTAAACTGGAGAGGCGAACTTTGTCTTAGTTCAGATGAGAGCTTCTTGCCTCTCACGCTTGTCGCAGCTTTCTGTGATGGCCGCATTTCAGGTCATTGCGGCGTCTCACGGCGTCTCATAATTTCGCACCTCCATTAGCGCAAACGTAAAGGGTCGCCCAGGTGTCTTTTGTCTCTCTCTCTATTGAAGGGCTAGGAGGAGCGTATCCTCCTCCTCTCTCTTTCTCTGTGATCTCTGACACTTCTCCATTCGCAAATGGAACTTCAGAGAAAGAAGTGACATCGGAGAATGATTAGTGAGGGAGGAATATAACTTAAGGTTGCATGACAATAGCTGATAAATGGGAATACATAGGATGCATTCTCACAATTACGCCAAAATAAAAAATGATGGAGCTAGTAGGGGGAAGGGAGAGATTATACTTTACACATCAACAAGGTTGTAAAATGCTACGTCCTGGTTGCCGAATGATAATTTTCTCTATGATACAATTAAGTGGGTTTCACTAGCCCGAGGGTGAGCTATCCTAGAATTAAACGATATATAAGGAAACAAAGAAAGAAAGAAATATATATATATATATATATATATGAACAATACGCGTTTTCTTATTATATGGTTAAATATACAAATTTAGCTCATGAACAAAGATAATACATATATTAAAAAAAGAAAATGGCTCGGAATTAGTTTTGGAGCCATCTTTAACTACTTAAACTATCAGCCATGCAGTTATCGGTGCCTTTTCATTATAAAATGCGGAATTGGAATTCTTGGAAGAACAAACTCCAACGCATCAAGCGACCGTTATTGTTGTTGAAGTTACGTAGATATGATTGGATTTTGTGGTCTGATTCCACAACATTTTATTTGCCTAATATATACATTCTAAATTTACAAATCCCCCAAATTATTGCGAGTGTCTCTTTATTAATTACCTTGTAAATTTCTCACCCGTGAGTAATTTTCTGCTTCCGTGAGCGATAAGAAAGCTTTCGCCGTTATCCTCTTATTGGAGGAAGATACATCCTATAACGTTATTACTCGCGTCGGTGCGAATGTCATAAAGTTTTTCCGAGTAAGGGATGCTGAGAATTTGAGCGGATGCCAACTTCTCTTTAAGTTTGCTGTAGTGGTGAGTTGAAATTGGCCTCCATTCCAGGCGTTCGAGGGACAGCTTCTTTAATAGCTCGCAGAGGGGACGAAACCAGTCGCAAAGAAGGGTATGAGGCGACAATAGAACGAGGCAGAGCCTATGAAGGATCACAGTGGCTTTTTATTAGTGATCAACGGCATGTCCACGATGGCCCGGATTTTTCCTTGTTGGGGGGCTAATCATTTATTCCCGATATTGAAGCCGAGGTAATCGATAGTATCCAAAGCGGAGTGGCACTTGCCGGAGACAATTGTCAAGTTGTGTTCCTAGAGTCCATAGAGAAGGGCTTGAAGAGTGGTTAAGTGTTGATCCCAATCTCGGAAACCACATGAACAATATCGAAATAGAAAGTGTTGTTGGATAAGCCTTCTAAAATCCTCATCATCATCCGGTTATAATTATTATTATTATTATCCAAATACAGAAGTTTCCAATGGAAAGGACAAGCATACAAGACTAAGCGTGGTCCCAAAGGGAAACATATTGCAGGAAAAGAAAAAAAGAGGAAAAAATGAAAATATGTTAAAGCAAAGTAAAACCATATTAAAATAATTTAAAAACAAACTCATCGATTAAACAATAGAATTATTTACTTTAGATTTAAATCATGTAAAATCAGATCCTGATACACATTCTTCTGGCAGTTCATTCCCTTCCTTACAAATATTAGGAATGTAACAGCGATTAAATTGAGTTGTATTACTTCTAACAACAGAAAATACTTTGCTGTTCATATTAATAATGTTATTTGAGTGACGTATGAATCAAGTTACTGTAAAAGGCTCAGGCAGAGCATGATGGAATGGATGTTCATTATTATTTAACATCTTAAATAATAAAAAATGACCCGACCAATCTACGTTTTTGTACGTCAATATTCTGATTGGAAAACAGAAATTTCTAAGTAGACCACTCTTCTGAGCAATGGAGGAAGAAACTGAACGAAGATGAGTTTCAAAAGTAAACTTGCTGTCTAAAACAGCACCAAGCAACTTAATATTATCAAAAGAATCCAGACAAATATTATCAAGCAATAAAGCGGATGATTTAGATTTGAAGTTCTGCGGATAAAAATAATTGAGTGTGATTTTCCAGCATTCGAAACTATGTCCCAACAAGTACACCAACTAAAGAGTTTTGCCAAATCTCGATTTATAGAATTTGCCACTTCAACTCGATGACTGGGTGATGGAATAAATGAACACAATGATGCAACGTCAGCATAGGCCAACATGTTATTCTTTAAGTTCTGCCACATCAACCATAGAACTACATTTCCCATCAATAACCACACATTGCTTACGATTAGATAAAAATTAATTTAAAATAGAATAAAAATGCCTACCTATGCCTAAAATTGAAGCCAAGTGATAGTAGCCTGCCTTCAGACACTGCATCAAGGTTAGGTTGTAACTGGTGGACCAAATAAGACAAGGCATCACAAGTCCGTACACCCAGCTAAATCCAAATTAACTAGAAGGGAGTAAAGATTCTTTCATAATGAACTTGTTAAGGCGTCTAGCCAAAAATTTCTCAAAAATATTAGATATAACAGGAGTTATTGAGATAGGCCTATATTCAGATAGTAAATGCGAAGCTGAGGCCTCTTTAGGAATAGCGGTTACATTGGCAACTCTCCAACAAAGCGGAAATTTACCGGCACGAACAAGGTATCTAAATAGGACTTCCGCTTTAGGGGCAAATATTGCAGAATGTTTTTGAAAAATAAAGGAAATATGTCAGTAGGATCCATACCACCATAAGCCTCCAAGTATAATATATAGTTTTTTAGTTCTGATGATCTAAAGGCAAACTTAGAAAAAAATTGGAGTAGGAAAGCTAATACGAGAGAGTTCAAGATCCTGGTGACATTGCTTTATTTGAGAGAAAGATAAGAGAATATCAGCTATCTCTATCGGGTTATATATAGGAAAACCATTCTCATTAGGAATAAGTGGAAGAGATGAGTTTTCTCCATAAATGAAAGATTTTAATGTTGACCACCATTTATGTGGTGGAGTATTTTATCACAGATATGTTTATTGAAATCTGCTTGGGCCACATCATATATACCTTGGGCTTCAGATCTTAATTATAAATATTTCAGCCAATTAATAGGCATTTTGTTTCAGACAAGTGATTATGAACAGATTGCTTACGATTAAAAGTATCTTGTCAAAATTGACGTCGGTTTTCTGTAACGCAATTTCGGCGCACTTTTGCAGCCTCTTCCTTAAAGCCAGTAGGTACCAATAAGAAGTCTGGATACTTTGATCCAATTTCTGATTGGAATAAAGTTCATTTAGGATAGTAAGAGGGCCTCTAAAGTTTCTAACATATAAAAGTTCAAAGAGGGTGAAACCTAAAGTAAGATGGTGAATTTCACTGTGGGCAAGGAGGGATACGGAAAGGAAGCGTGCCTTTCAGTGGGATGATCTGCACACAACTTCCTGAGAATAGCCTTGAAGCTTCTATTTAGCCTTTTGCACATTCCAGTCCCATTCGGATGAAAAGTAGGGGTTAACAGGGGCTTGATCATCAATAATTTACCAACGTACTCTATTAATTGGGAGGGAAATTGACAACCAGGATCTGATAGTATTTCATTGGGCAGGCCTACACGGGAAAAGATGGAGAAGAGGGTTTTGGCACAGGAGATGCTATGGATTTTTTTGAGGGTTACGACCTCCGGAAATCGCGTGACAGACAAAGTCGACCAGCGTTAAAAAGTATCTCTGGCTCAACGAGAGGTGGATTGAAACGATTAGGTCGATAGCTACTCGATAGAATGGTTCAGAGATCAGTGGTCTTATCTGCAGGTCTAACTCGTCCTTTTATGGCCATCCTTTGGCAAATTTTGCTCGAACGACATATAGAAGAATTTCGTCGGTCGCGCCAGGCTAATAAAAGTATTTAAAGATCCTCTGAGCGATCTTTCTGTGACTAAAATTACCAGCAAATAGGCTATTGCTAGCCGTAGGCAGGATTGGAGGGACGTGCGAACGGGGTACACATAGTGTGCGGGACTCGGTATCGTTTTCCTCGGTGCACACTCGATACAGGAGGTCGTCCTTGACCAGGAAGGAATTCACTTTATTTCCAATGACAGGTTTGCGTGTTTTATTCTGGGATTTTGTCTACAGGGGAAGAAGAGTTTCACATTCCGTCTGGCTTTGTGCAAAGTCATATGTCATCGCACTCTGGAATTCCAGAGCACATGCGGTTTCTAGAGGTGTAAGGGCTTTCATTTCCTTCTTCGCGGGGGAAAGGGTAGTAACGGGTTTGAGCCACAGGGGCAGAAGAAACCCGGGGTGACGGACCAATTAGGACAGAGAAAAACTTGATGTGAGCTGCCACGACTACAACTTAACCAGTCAAATACACGCATTCAATGCAGTATTGAACAATGGGGAATTTATTGGCCCGCCCCAAGTAATCATACACTAGGGCAAAATTATCGTGGTCAGGACACACAGGGAAGGGGGTATTGCATCAGATACAACGATGCACGTGCACGCAATATCACGGTCGAGGGTGCAAATTCGGCACCCATTCACGGCTCCAGTTTCAAATTGGAGGACCACAGAGGTCCTTTTATGGAACAAAAGGTTCACCTGTTAGCCAGACGTATTCGGCGGGTTCGAAAAAGAGGGTGCTTCATTTTGCGATGGTGGAGGCGTAGAATTGTCATTGACCTAGTGCACCTGGTGGGAAGGAGGGGTGCTTCTAAACTGCTAGTTTCGAGGGCAGTTCGATCTCAGGTTGCCAGGAAATCCACAGAAATAGTATACGATATTCCTGATATGGAACCAAGAAGCAAGAGCGTGGGAGAAAAGGGCTTAACCTTAAGGTGGTTCGACTAGAAGAGAGGTTAGAGTTTGGAGTGTCCAGTTACCTTGACGAACTCTTTCCCATTATTATGAAAAAATTTGTTCTTGCTGGTTTGGGATTTAGGAGATGGGGGTTCTGATTTCTTTCCTTCTTTCGGATAGAAGTTGTGGTTAGCCGAGTAGACATCTGCCTCCTTGATGCATTCTTTAAGAGTATGGCACCTCCAGTCCTTCACGAAGGATCTGATTTCCGAAGGGAGAGGCGCAAGAGGTTGGTCCTTGAGGACGAAATCGACCACAGCGTGCATTCATGAGGCACCTTGGACGCGTCAATGAAGAAATTAAAATAATGCTGTAAGGAGTAGCCGAACTGTCGAAAATATAGATAGGTTAAATGCAACAGTGCCTATATTTAGCTCGATAGAAATCAGGGATCATGTATGCGGTGAGTAAGTCGGCGTTTAACGCTGAATAATAAATTCTTGCCTCAAATGAAAGGGAGATAAATATATTCCTTAGTTGAAAGATTAACATGGGCAATAATTGTGCTACGGCGTCCGTCTTGATATCCCACTGGTTCACCTCTAAGATCTTTTCGAAGTGGATAAGATAAGACCCAGAGTTTTCGGCTTCCTTAAAGACAGGGAGTTTTCTGGTCGCAGACTGCAGTGCGTCTAACCTAACACTCGAGTAGTTTATGGAGAGCGTCTCGTGCCTTGCTCTGCTCATCTCAAATTCATGAGAGCGAATTCTCTCTTTTTCTTCTCGTTCCTTTTCTTCTCTGTCTCTTCATTTAGCTCTTTTTCTTCTTTCTTCTTTCTGAATGTAGGCCATCAAATCTTCCCCCTGAGTTCGATTGACTCAATTTGGGCCTTAAAGAATTCAAACGGCGAATTTCTTCCCGCTTTACGAGATGGGGACAACAACAAGAATTAAATTAACACATGACAAAGAGTATGGCGTAATTATGAGTTCCTTCAGGAGTGCGAATGGTTTTGCTATCCAACGAACACACGAACAATAATGGGGTAAACACTCGCGAGAGAGCTTTTGCAGGCGAGATTTGAAGAAATTGAGAAGAGAGCACAGCACTAGGAAGAATAGTATTATTTTTCTATATATTTAACTTATGGCACGATATGAGGCATCGAAGGACTAAAATTCAATTCCATGGGGAAATAAAATTAATAGTTAGATCGGTCACCCCGCAATCTATTCACAAAAAAAACTAAATGGCAACGGAAACACATAAACTTTACGAAAAAATAGGTATGCAATGGTAATTGCTCACCTTTTAAATCCAGGACCGGAACCAGAATTAGCCAACAATTAACAATTTAACCAAGGTTAATCAATAGATTGATCAAATTTCAAACAATTGATTGACCAAGATTAACCCATAAACCTGATACCAGATTAATATGGTCACGTGGTATCAACGGCATGCGAGCATTAACCAGATAGTTGCAATCGACGAACAATTCCCCATGGAATCTGACTACTCACTTCCAACTCTGTCACCGGCGAGGCGAACATTGCCTTACTCTGAGATGAGACCTTCTGGGCTCTCGCACGTTTCGAGCTTTCTGTGATGGCCGCATTTCAGGTCTTCGTGGCGTCTCACGGCGTCTCATAATTTTGCACCTCCATTAGAGCTGAGAAAAAGGTTCGCTCAGGTGTCTGTTCCATCTCTCTTTATTGAAGGGCGAGGCGGCTTGTATCTTCCTCTTTCTCTCTCTAATATCTTACAGTTATCGATCTCCAAATTGACATCCAGAAATAGGGAAGTTATATCAAATGCCTTAATAAAGAGCTAGAGGAATGTATTTGAAAGGATAGAGTTATAAGTATGTGTCTCTGTACGACAGCAAGCAATATGAGCCTTCATAATTGGGATTGAGATCTGATTAATTTAAAGATTTTCTAAAACATGCTTCATTTTCTATGTCTACAATACCTCTTCACTTTCTTCTTAAATGAGTCTCTGATTTCCTGTTCCCCTGAAAAAAAACTTTTCAAAGTATTTAATCAATCTTTAAATAAGCTTAACAGAAATTACTTCGAACCACTGAACCAAGATATTATAGCAGATGTCATTATTTTTGTCTGTAAGAGGAAATTTCATAAAAGGCTGCGTTGCGCTGACTATCGTGAATTACTTGAACCTACAATCACAGTTCTTGGAGGTCTTCCTCAATAAAGTAGTCGATTTATTGAACCTAGATGGCTAAAATTATTAACAAAATACGGATTTTCCTTTTTCGCACACAATTCCAATTTACTCGACAAAAACAACAAAGTCTTTAACGGTTCGTTTGATTTCCGGTAAATATATTTTAACTAGTTGGGATGATGCTCCATTCCCTAACCACACTCCATCTAATAGTGCAATTATTACACGAAACTTGTGCTTTTTAAAGATCCAGAAATTTTGACAAATCGGTCCGAAGTAATCGCATGGCATTTGCAATATATTTCAGAAGAATTACTCGCACTGTCCTTTTTTACTGAAAGAATCACACAGAAGGAAAAGAGGCGAATGGTCACTTCTCTACAAAATGAAGGGCCAGAAACACTAAAAAAAGTGCAAAAATGTATATCCCTAACGTTGATTGATTGAAAAATAAACAATATAAATTTCATCACTTCGAAATCACATCCCCGTTTTTCCAGTATTTAAAATGCCAAACGAATTTATCATTGTAGATCGTATAGAGCGGGAAATCAGACCAGAATATAAAGTTACTTATCATTGGATCAGTACTATTAAAGTTATCAATGATTGTACAGAAAGACATCTCAAAATGCTTTATGACTTTCATCTTATACAACAAAAAAAAATCAAGAGCAGCGACCTCTCCTCCAGGTCGTTGAGAATTACAAAAAACGGGTTTCCAATACACTAAAGAACTCTTTCATGAATAGCTAAATTTTGCTTTAATATCTAACTTTTATTTTAATTATTTATTTCTCTAAATATTGGTTAAATATATCTGTCTTATCCTTCAAATATATATAAATGCTGCAATTCTTTAAATTGTTACCTTGTTTAAATTTTATTTCAAGAAAGCGAATGATCAGTGTGCAGCAGATAATATATACCAATTGAGGTTAAATTTTGTATTTACTATTTTTTTATGACCGTTAATAATAAATAATGATAAGGAGGGTTTGCCCGAACAGATTTTACTAATTTTAAAAAAGCACCGCTCATATATATATATATATATATATAGAGAGAGAGAGAGAGAGAGAGCGAAAAAGATGTGTATATACATACTCGTGCAGCTTAATAAATTAAAAAATAAGCACTTCTATCTTCTATATGCAATAACATAAAGTAAATTATTTCAAGCCTTTTTATATTTTAACTTTGTTAATTATGTTCTTACCTAATTTGGATAGGTAAAGTCAGATTTTACATATAAGTTACAGAACTTTTTATTTAGACTTTTTATTTTTTGGAAAAATTTTGACGCTTCGCATACGGTTAGGAATTATTTTAGTTATTATGGCGATACTTTGTTAAAATTGAGGCTAAAACTACCTTTTAGGCAAAGAATCTGTATCTTTTATTAACACCGTTTATATTCATCACATTTTTACTGAAGTTATGAATAAAGGTCTCACGGAAGGACTTTGCGCTTTTAGCTGTTATCGCTCATTATTGTTTACTACTCCATCATTAGTCCGTCAATATATCCCTGTCTCATGGCACTTGATAGCGCTCATCTATGGTCATGAGATCTTTGTGGAAGTGCTCTTCCTGTTTCTCACTTGTACCTAAAAGTTTTCCAGAGAAATGGTTAAGATGAGTCGTGAGGAAATGAAACTTGCCACTAATGTCACAACTAAGTTCACGCAAAGACAACAGCATTCTACAAATCCAATCATCATATTTTTCCCCTTTTTTGTTAAAAGAAAGTTTTGTATAATCTCCTCCAGGAAGAACTGCAACCTGTCTTCTCCGTGGCATTCATCTTTCTGATAAATTACACATCGCGAACAAGGGAACTTACAAATGACAAAGCAAGAACAGCAGAAAGTATGTGTTAAAATTATTTTCACTCACATTTCATTTCCTTCGCAAACTATTACATCAATTTTAAGTTTGAGTTAGAACGGGAGGAAAAATGATTAACTATCGAATTACGATCATGTATTCACAATTTCTGGCATTCCTGTTTTCAGAGTTTCACGCATAGACCATTCCTTTTGGGTGCAGCATTTGTCTCGAACTCGACTGTCCCAAGAAATAGCCAAGGAGGAAGGTGACCACTTTTCGGTCCACACAAAAGATCCAGATATGCCTTTGATATTTAAATAAGTCGATTCCTATTTTCATCTGGTGTTTCTTGATAATGCACCGAGTAGCCAACTGGCGCTGCACCTAAAACATTGGCATTATATAGGAGAACTCCGTTGAAGCTGCTCTTAGAACTATCCATTAACAATCTGCATTCTCTATGGCTATATGAGCCAAAACCTACCTATTATAGAACACGTGCGATATCGTATCAGTAAACAAATTGCTGAAAAATGGAAATTTTCTTTGGGTTTATGACGTCTAACATGGAATCTTATGAGAATCACAGAGAGAGAGAGAGAAATGCTCCGACCAAGTTAATAGCAGACGACAGAAAAAGCTAAGTAATATAAATCCTAGATATGCAAAAGGATTCATTTACTTAAGCTGGTAAAAGAAGTTCAATGTTGATAAGTTTAAGGTTATGTATGTATATTGGATTGAAAAATAATAATTCTATCCATACAATATCGCGAGGAGTATTGGGTGAAGTGTCAGAGGAAAATAACCTTGAAGTCGTTGTTACCAACGAGTTCAAGTCAACAGACCAGTATCTAACTGGTTTTACAGAAAGAAATAAGGTATTAAGTTTCGTTTTGCGTAACTTTTAATATAAGTCTAAGGACTTAACTTTCCTCTTGTAAAAGTCACTTGTCCATCCACATCTGGAGCATTCCTTTCAATCATGTTTCCTATTTCTTTAAAGGATATAGAAAGATTGGAGAGCATAAAGGTACTAAGATGATTCCACAACTCAGCCATAAATTATACGAAGATAGATTAAAATACAGGTTTGCCATCTCTAAAAACGCGTAGGTTGTGGTTTTAAATGATCAAGCTTTTTAAGATGGTAGAAAGTTTTAATAACGTTACCCCTGACTACGGTTTTAGTCTAAATAACGAAGTTGTTACTAGAAATAATGCCTTTAAGTTCCTCCATCGTAGTTTCAATAGGCAACTAACAATAAATTTGTTTTCATTTCAGATAATAAAAGATTGGAATAGCTTGTCAGCTTGAATAGTATCTAGTACTTCATTAAAAATCTTTAAGAATCGTCTGGATACTAACTATGCAAATAATAACATTACATAAACTTAATTTAGGCATCTCCGTACGTGTCTGACCTTTGTGAATGATAAAAATTTAACCTTCCTGCTTATGGGCGGGCTTCATCGGGACACATGGTTATTCTCTTCTTTTTACAGTAATAATATAATTTCTAAAGCAGATATAAGCGAAGCATCATATGAACACAGTTTCAAAATGACAACAAAGCTATATTAGCATGTAAAATTCATATTTCGAGAAAAGTTCGGGTATTACAGAAGTGTTGTAATGAGCAAACCTACGAGTATATTGACATAAATCAACATGAGACGTCGTAAAATATGATAAAAAGACAATAATTATTGCACAATTGACCAATGAAAGAATAATAAAATCAGACTAATATTCCTTTACACTTTTCGTTCAGAAGACGACTAAAGAAGCCTATTATATTAATTGCCTCATTATGAGAGCTAAGTATGGAAATGGATCAGTGAAGATTTGTGCGGTAAATTTATCGCCCAGGGTGAACTCCAGAAATTGTCAATTTTGACTAACCAAACGCATTCTATCGCTCTTCTTCACTGATAGTACCATCTTTCAAGAAGATAATGAACGCATTCGCAACGCTTTGAACTGATAAAAATGAGGTTAATTAATTTAATTGTAAACGCAATCGTAAGATCTTAATCTAATCGAGCATTTTAGAGTGTCAATTTTGTGCATCACCTAAGGAAGCAATTATATCCCACCAGCGACCCAGAATGAAGGAGGCTTCGCTCCAGGAATAGATTAAAATTCCTATAGACTATACACAAAAGAAATAAGAATCAACCCTTAAACATATTGAAGAAAGATTGAATCAAAATAGTGTTACTATTATTTAATATGAACAGTTTTTCTTACCCATAATAATATTAACCCTCTCTAAATATTACTCTTTTCGATTCGGAAGATATCTCTGCCTGAGATTCGCCGCTAATTTTCTCCTTTTGGAGAATAAATAAAAGGGTTTTCGAATTCACAGTGAGTCCAAATAATTCATCGTTTTAATGGATTAAGTTTTCTGTTGGGGAAGAAATATTTGGCAGCTTGTTTTAATTCATTGCTTTGTCAGCTAGCATGCAAAATTCCGGAGATATAGCACAAAAACCACCGTTATATAAATTTTCGAGTGTTTTATCACACAACAGCATTTTCTCTTTCACCCTTCACCCTAAATCTTTCAGCAAAATTACTTTTTAAGAACATCACTCCACCTCTTAATATAATATGACATAGATTTTGTCCTGGCTGAAATGATTTAGGTCTTTCCCTTTACAAAGAAATAAAATATCTAAGCAAGCTCATCATTGTTAAACCTGAAGTAGCGTCCTAAAATTTGAATAAAGGTATATGGTATGGAGAAATTGCCCCTTTTTATTCTCATATGAATTCACCGGAATATTTCAGGAAATTTTACCGCGTAAAATATTTCCTATATTTATTAAATATCATCTCTGTCATGGGTTAGCAAATTTAATTGCCAAAAATACTCGTTAGATGAACATTATTCAATGAATGCGATTATTTAATCCCTAACAGAATAACGCAGGTGGCAAAATTGGCATTGTTTTGTCACAAGATGATCTTCAACTTGACGATTATTTGTCAAATTTAAATATTATCTAGAAGGAACGACATATAATAACTACTTAATGAACAAGTAACTAATGCCTGAGATTAGTCCCCTGGGAAACATGTATACCAATGCATTTTAATTGTTTTGCATATTTTTACCATTGAATCTTCTTTTCATTACGAGAAACGAAGGTCTTCGCGCGATCTTTCACATTATTTTCGGTATGAGTGATATGAAGTTGAGGGAGTGTAATTGGCTTTGAGTTTTAATGGATTAAGTTTATATATCTTGTAGGTTCATGCATAGTAAATGTGATTACGTGGATTTAGATTTAGTTAGCATAAAGGAGATAAAACATCAATATAAAGCATTTATAGGGGTATGCATGCAGTTATTTTCGTATTATCTGTTCTTGACCTATCATAAGAGTGATTAATATGTATGTAATTGAGGCCGTTTAAATGTAAGTAGTTTGATTTTGCTAGAAATTTTCATTACTTTCTTCTTTCTTGAACTGTTCATGTCTCCTTGTCTTCGAAGATCTTCCTTCTTTAGCTACATTATTATTATTTTTATTTTTCATTTGATGGAAAACTTAGAAATAGCGAGTTGAGATTCTGTAGTAGACACATTCTTGGTTACCATAAAGTGCATCAGTTTGATACTATAGGGAGAATATTGTTTATTGTTATCGTGACATAACAGAATCCTGTAGTTTAGGCAACACGAAGAAAACACTCAAAAAAATTAGCTGTTGATTTCTTTCGATCGTTTCGACGTAATATAGATTGAATTTTCAAATTACTGGGACAATTTTTTGCCCTTTGCCCCATTTTCAAACGGCGGAATTCCCTTAAATCAAGCAAAGTAAGCTCGCTTTAGTCAAAAGATAGACTAGATTGCTAACGAATTATGTGACTTTCTAGTTAAAAGTAACAGGGAAGAGCAGAGAAGAAGACATAAAAGTACGAGTAAGAAAGTGAAAGAGGCAAAGCTGAGAATTGAGTAGTCTTATTAAAATCTAAATTCAATTGCATATGAACAAAATAACTGAATAAAAAGTTTAATGCCAATAGGAATCATTGAGGAATTCCCATAACCGAGAGTTAGCAAGATACTGGAGATAGTGAATTTATTGGCAAATTTCTAAGGTGTCCAAAACTGAAGAAACAATGAAGTACAAATATTAAATATCTGATGGTGAATAATTGATCCTTTTTAAGGTTAATCTATTTGGCCGTTAACACCGATAATGGGCTATAGCAATATGGAGTAATTTAGAAATTAATCGTAATTTGAGAGACTCATACAAAGGCTAGAGAAAACTTAAAATTAATATAATTTCTCATATTGGCTGTTTAATTACTCAAAAAAATGGAAACAATTAGTTCAAACATTTTAATTTAGAAATTTATACTTTAAAATTTGGCTAAACACCGATAATACTCTCAAACTTGACAAGCGTTTGTTAAAAGTATATCAAAGAACCTAAAAATAATGAACCCGATGATTTCTTGCCTATATTTAAACTTAAAGTTTGTAGTCGCATAAATTTTAATAAGTTCCTCTTGATTATCTTCTACTACCGTAATACGAAATGGAAACTCTATTAATAGAATCCCTCGATAAGGTATTTAGGTGAAAATATATTTTGCCGATAATGAAGGGCTAACCTAGTAGCTAAAACAATAAATAATTAAGAAACGGCCATGACACCTCAAGTCGGTGATACGGTGCCAACAGGGTTCGCGATTTTAATCTCGCATACGGTTGGGGATCATAAGCCTTTCCATGCCCCTTAAGCTCTTGCACCCATGCTCCATGACTGCGCAGGACGACGTGGCCACAAAAATGCTGATCTTCTTCGCGAGCTCAGAAAATTTAGGGCCTCAGACAAATTTCGAATGTTTTTCTTACAGCAAAAACGGTTGAAAATTTGTGGTATGCCTAAAGAAGGTTGATCTTTGACGTCTTCACTTTTCTTAAGCCTCACCTGAATCTGTGAACGCTCATCCGGCGGACGTTCAGCCGCTTGGCGATGTCGGATTTTTTGTGGCCCGTGCGCGGTAGAAAATAGATTTTTGTTCTTCTGATTTCCATCTCGCCACACCTTACCACAATCGAAAAAAAACTTTTAATGACACATACTCGAAAAGTAGAACATATGTTTGACGCAACGTTTTCTATCATACAAGTAAACCTCTCGAAAGCTAAAATAATCGAGTTAACACTACTTATGCAAAATAGTGAATTATGCACAATAAATTATTGCCTCTAATAATATTAACTTTGCACTAACCATCTGAAGAAAAAAGATTTTGCTAAGACTTATTTGAAGGCATATTCAATTTAATAAATTAAGATTCAATTGATTAGGGAGGATTAAAAAAAACTTGGAATTATCCGTGTCAGAGAGAGAGAGAGAGAGAAGACGCGCCATCTCGTCGCTTTAGAAGATAAACCTCGAATCCTTTAGGACCATCGATTAGATTTTAAAAAGGAAATAGATTTTAAAAACTCGAAATGTTTGTAAATATTCCTAATGAAATATTTGATTTGGGGGAGCTAGATTGCACTTAGGTGTGATTGTTTACCTAAAACACCTAAAGAAGATAAGGAATGAATTATCTAAACCAATCTGCATGAACCTTAACCGATCAAGTGGAGATAAAGTATAAAGATCTAACGTCACACTATTCTTCGAAAAAAGAAAGAAAATTCATGTTCGTATCTATGATCCTAACAATTTATCAGCAGTTAATTTGAGAAAATTAAAATTTATATCAGATAAACCAAAAAAGGTGAAAGAATTTGTCATATTCACTATATCTCTCCAATTTATCTTAAATTGTAAAGAATTAAAATTTATATTAGATAATACAAAATATTCGCGTTATTTTTTCAATCAACAGATAGGAAACTAAAAAAAATACGAATTTTATTTGTTTGCTGATCAATAAATAGATTTCGCCTATTTTTCCTAATAAAATAAACGTTTGCTTATTCCATTTGAATAAAGGCCATTAATTAGGCTTTGAAGCAAAATACCTTTAAAGTCTCTCCTCATGTGTCTTTTTTTTCTTGCTTCAGACCCAATCTTTAAGACCTCTATGGGGGAGATGTTCTAATTAGCTTTTACGGATTAAGTTCAAAATAATAATAATAAAAACTTTCTTATCCATTAAATTTCTTCCATTTCTGCTGTATCCATATGATAAAACTTTCTAATTCCTATTCTCATAAAATCTTACAAACACAAACACATCTACTTCACTGGTAAAACTGCCATCTCCTTCTGTTTCTCCCCTTAGGGCCGCCTTCGTAAGTCTATTCCTTCACACTTTAATCAACTTTACCTTGGAGAGCATAATTACGTAGGCATTTAAGCCATTCCCAAGACTATCACCTTCAAATCAAACACCTCCTTAGGTATAGTATTAGCTTGAATGTGCAGATCCATTATGTATTAGGTTGAGGAATAAGTTCTAGCATTTTTTTAATGTTGTGTTGATTTAAGTTTTGTTGACATGATTTGTGAACATATTAAGAAACAATAATAAATAATGAGATCAAAATTTGCAAAGCTTAGGCTACGTCTTGAAGTTGAGTAATAAGTCATTGCGGGGTATCTAAAAGTTGTGTTATTTCAATTTTTGTTCTGTACCCTCAAAATGGAGTGGCAAGTTGAAAAAAAAGCGCATTTTCGACACTTGTTGTTATTCATTTTCAATCAACACGGGAACAATGCAAACGCAGCCAAAGCTCGTCGCGATATTTGTGCTATGTACGAAAAAATGCTTTATCAGAAAGGACAGCTCAATGGTGGTTTTCACGTTTCAAAAACGGTCATTTCAATCTTAACACGTTGACTGCCAACGCCGCCGATAGGTGGCAATGGCGCTGTCCGCAAAATCCGCCGCCGCCGAGAGGCGGCAGCAAACCAATGCTAAACATATGCGTTAGTATGGCGTCGGCGTTTACGGGAAGATGTTGTGTTGTTTATGGCTCTTCATGAAAGACCTAAGCTGCATTTTAGAATGCTTGGTTTCTAATTTCAATTAATTAAGTTTGAGTCACCCCATATTTCATAAATGGCTCAATTTAGGAAGTGTAAATATAATAGGATACTAACTGAAGAAGATTTAGACATTGAAACTGAAGATTCTGATGGGGATTACATATTTTCATGTTCTGACTCTGATGCATCAATTGACAATCAAGATGGTGGTGCAAATGATGATGGAATTGATGACGTCACAGTTGGGGCTTCAGAGAATCCTTTTAAATGGAATGATATAAATTCGCAGAAGAAAACATTTAATTTTGTTAGCCATCCATCTTTGTTAGTAAATGCTTTGGGTAATGAGCCAATTGATTATTTTAATTTGTTATTGGATGATACTATTATTGATTCAGTTGTTGCTAATACTAACAGATATGCCGAAACCCTATTTCTTAGTGAAACCACCCGTGAAGCAGCAAGGATTACTGCATGGAAAGATGTTACTTCACAAGAGCTAAAGACTTTTTTAGGCCTATATTTACATATGGGTAACATCAAAATAAATAGAATGGCTGATTACTGGAAGATAGATGATCTATATAGTTTACCTTGTTTTTCTGCTAATATGTCAAGAAACAGATTTTGCCTGATCCTTAGAAACCTTCATTTTTCATCTCTGGAAGTTGAAAATGAATTCAAAACTGATAGACTTCGTAAAATTCGGCCTCTGCTGGATTATTTCAATGAAAAAATGAAAAGTTTATATGTTCCTGGCAAGCAATTATCGTTAGATGAAGCAATGGTTCTTTGGAGGGGACGACTGTGTTTTAGGCAGTATATAAAAGGAAAGAGGCACAAGTATGGCATAAAAATATATGTGCTTACAGAACCAAATGGACTCATTTTGAAAATTTTAGTATACAGTGGAGCAAATGATGAGGAAACAAATGGAAAAGGACATACAACTAAAGTTGTTATGCATTTGCTTGAAGAAAGGCTTGATTTCGGCCACAGTGTGTACATGGATAATTATTATAATAGTGTTGATCTAGCTACAGTATTACTGACAAGAAAAACATTTTGCACAGGAACACTAAGATCAAATAGGAAAAATAATCCCAAAGAAGTTACTCAAGCAAAACTAAAGAAAGGAGAGGTCATAAGCCAGCATTACAATGGAGTGACCGTCGCTAAATGGAAAGACAAATCGGAGGTTTTGTTCATCACAACTAAGCATTCAGATGAAATAATTCAAACAACCAATAGAAGAGGAAATGAAAAGGAAAAGCCTGAAGCAATTGTAAAATACAATTCATTCATGAGCGGTGTAGATTTTCAGGACCAAATGATGTCCTATTATCTTCATGATCGTAAAACTCTCAGGTGGTATAAAAAATTAGGCCTACATATAATCCAACTCCTACTTTTGAATGCTTTTTTTCTTTTCAATAAGTTTTCTAACCAAAAGAAAAACCTATATGAATTTCGACATGAAGTCATAAGGAAATTGCTACCATTGAAAAGAAAGTCAGAAGAGAAAGTATCAAGAGAGCACATTCCTACCAAGATAAAAAAGCTTGATCATCAAGACAGAATTTCCAGAAAAAGATGCAAGAGTTGTTCGAAAAATAATAAGAGATCTGATACTATTTATGAGTGTATGGCCTGTCCAGATTCACCTGGTCTATGCTTGGACAAATGTTTCAAGGAATATCATAAATAATGTAAATACTTATGACTTGTAATAATGAGTATAGGGCTTATATTTGTTATTTTGACTGATAGCCTAGTACGGTACATAGTTTTATTGAAAGTGTGTCTTATGTTTGAAAATGTTCTTATTGTCAATATTGGAAGTAATTCTTT
This sequence comes from Ceratothoa steindachneri, assembly GCA_963969495.1. Taxonomy (NCBI): domain Eukaryota; kingdom Metazoa; phylum Arthropoda; class Malacostraca; order Isopoda; family Cymothoidae; genus Ceratothoa; species Ceratothoa steindachneri. The sequence goes on from OZ018322.1 coordinate 11,199,830, forward strand.
TTATGTATTCTTTTTTATTTACACTGGAGGCATAGTACGGTAGGGTCTACTGTATCTTTTTTGTATTTTTATTTCTTATTTTCACTGAAGGCAGTAATCGTTTTATTGAAAGTGTGTCTTATGTTTGAAAATGTTCTTATTGTCAATATTGGAAGTAATTCTTTTTATGTATTATTTTTTATTTACACTGGAGGCATAGTACGGTAGGGTCTACTGTATCTTTTTTGTATTTTTATTTCTTATTTTCACTGAAGGCAGTAATTGTTTTATTGAAATTATTTTTGAAATATTCTTATTGTCAATGTCGGAAGATTTTTTTTAGGCCTATGAGCCAGTATGGATTTGTATTTGAAACTTTCGGTGAAGGCCTACATAGTTTATTGATTTTACATTTATTGTCAATTTTGGATGTTTTTAGGCCTATCTGTTTTATGTTATTTTCAGTGAATGCCTAGTACGGTACGCCAAGGCCTACCTAGTTTTATCGAATTTTTGAAATGTTCTTATTCTCAATTTTTATATGTATATTTTTTCTCATAAAAATATAAAGTACAATATATTAGTTGTTTTATACCTTTCCTTTCAAAAAAGTGACCATAATTTTCACAACGATAAAAAAATCTCAATGACGCCTATCGGCGGTCCGTGGGATATAAGAAAAGCGATCGGCGCTATATGCCGATGACGCCTATAGGCGGCGCCTGCATTTTCTTCATAAAAAAGTATTCAAATTGAAAAAAAAACAACTTTTTATGCAATATATAATCAAAAATATAACTTTGAAACTCTATAATTAGCATCGGTTTCTGGGGTTATTCTATCGGCGGCATTGGCAGTAAACGTGTTAATGACAAAAAACGTTCTGGTAGCCCCATTAAGTTGGATTAAGATCGATTAAACAACCTTCTTCATCAAAATTCTCGTCAATCGACTAGAGAATTGGCTGTACAATTGGCCTTTAATCAAAACACTGTAGTGAATCACCTTCATTCAATGGGGAAAGTTAAAAAACTCGGTGCATGGTTTCCGCACGCTTTGAGCGAAAGCAACAAACTTCAACGCTCCACGATTGCCGCAGGTTTGCTTGCTCGTCACAAGACTACTCGTGGATATAAGGACATATTTCCTCACCGCATCATCACTGGCGACGAGAAGTGGTGTTTTTATGTCAATATGAACCATCGAAAACAATGTTTTAGCCCCAATAAAAAACCACTTCGGTGATTAAAGCAAGGACTTCATCCACGAAAGACGATGCTGTGTGTGTGGTGGGATTGTGAAGGCATCATTCTTTATGAGCTCCTTGCGAACAACGAGATTCTTAATGCAATACTCTACGTTCAAGTAATGTATCGATTCGCCGAAGCTATTCGTCAAAAGCGACCTTATCGACGTTATGGAGTCCTTCTGCAACACGACAATGCTCGTCCTCACATTGCCAATATGACAAAAGACGCCATCCAAACTCTTCATTGGGAAATCCTGCCGCATCCACGATATTTGCCAGACTTGGCTCCATCGGATTTCCATCTGTTCCGATCAACCTCCAACAATTTGCGTGGCATTTCGTTCAATACAGATGTGGAATTAAGAATCTGGTTAGACAAATTATTCGAGTCTAAATCCAGAGATCTTTTTTGCAGAGGCATTGAAAAACTAGTTAAACGTTGGGAAGAAGTCGTAAATAACAACGGAGAATACATTATTGATTAAATTGCATATTGTTATCAATTAAAAATGAAATTTTTCTATAATTGTTAATGGTAATAAATAAATTTGATAAAACCACAAAAATTTATTCCTCAACCCAATACTTACATTCACCCTCTCTCTTTTACATGTCCACGTCTAATTTGTCTAAGTTTGTGGTGAAGGGAAATGTTTGACACGTAAGATTTTATTACACATAAACAAATTATTCTTTCTTTTTATTTTCATTCATAGCATGTGTAGTAGAAGATCGTGTTATACAAATTCACTCAAGTTGTGTATTCACTGATTATCCTCCATACAACTATATACTTATACAAATTTACAATTTTAATTATTTGTGTTAGGGCCTAGTCAAGGGGAAATTCCGCTTGCGATTAAAGAGATGTTAAGCCACATTGAGTGTTATTAGTCGCCGGATGGAGTAGGGACTTGGCTCGCATTCAAGGTACCTGCCATACACTATAGACATCTGTATGCAGTTCATATTTTACACTATAGTTAATCATTCATAAAGAAAAGTCCTTTAAAAGATAAAAGATTGGTGTTATAATCTGTAGCAAATTAGTGGCTATTTCCCTCTTCTTTATTCTATCTACTGAGTTTGTTTTGTTTCTTAATGATGACTCCACCTAGCGACAACGTACTACGGCTAAAGTCACCGTATTTACTTTTATGGATACATCAAGGAAGAAGTTTATCACGGAAGATCCGCAATACTTAAAATGTTAACGTTACAATTAGAAATAAATGCGGGACCTTAAGCGGAACAAAATACTCGATGTGTGATGCATTGTGAGTCACTTTGTAGCCGCATTCAGTTCATTTTGTCGGTCGGATAAATTTTGTGATTTTAGTTGGTTAAAGAAATTTAGAGAACTTAGTGTTAATAATAATTTTAATTTTCTTGGCCAACACTCGCTACAATATTTCGATCTTGAAGAAGATAAAATATATTAGGTTTTGATGAGTATATAGTCATTTCAGTCTTTTACTAGATAGCATATATATGTATATATGATAGTAAAACCACTGAATAGGAGAAAAAAGTTTAAATTACGAGACTAGTTTGAAAATGTAGTTTATCATACCCTCTTTAGTCGTATACGACTGAAGAGGGTATGATAAAATACATTCTGAAACCTGTCAAGTAAATTAAAATTTAGGTCCTATACAGTGGTTACACTATCATATAAAATAACTCACCATTAAGTCATTTTACTTATATATATATATATATATATATATATATATATATATATATATATATATATATATATATATATATATATATATAATAGCTGTTTTTCATTTTTGAGTGTAACTATTGAATCTTAATTCTAATCGTTCCTGATTATTGAAAGCATACGTGTATTTGCGAATCTATTTTGGGTTCATTCTCTAATGCATAGATATACATGTTTGACTATCTAAGGAAATGATTATATACGTACATACTTACACGGATACCCGTAATATTCAAAGGGCGTCTGGAAACTACAGTAATGCTTTAAACCACGGTATTCTAAAGGCGGAGGGGACGTTTTAAGGCCCATAAATGACAAGAAAATTGTTGGAAGCGTTGAGTTTTCTGCATTTTCAAGCTCTTTTTCACACTTTTAAGGAAATATATAGAAAAAATGTTGTGAAAGAAGGGTCAGAAAAATAAACGCCTTTCTATTCGAACCTAAAAATGCTTTAATTTTGATTGTATTTATTTGATAGTTTTATTTTTTAGACATAATAGCTTTTGTTGATTCGAAAATTTTCCTTTATATCACTCATAATTTCCTAATTTAGTAGAATAAAAGCAGTATTATGAGGTTTTTAATAATTTCCCCAAAACAGGCGCTTATTGAGGTTAAAATAAATGTTTTGCGTGGAATTTTAGTGCGGTCGTATCAAAGCGCGTTTCTCCTGCAAATTCAGATTTACCGAAGTTAGATAACGGACAGAATAGTTAAGATGCTTTTATCTAGCTATTATCGTCAGTTAAAGATAAATTCCATTATTGGCCTTTATTTGTTTTTATATTCAAGTATTTTGAATGGATAATTTATTGGAATAAATGAAGAATAACGTTCTAGTGAATGCGGGTAGGATATATATCAGTATCTATATATATATATATATATATATATATATATATATGCAACAAAGCCCACTTGAACTTTATTTCGAGTTATTTATCAAGGAAAATCAAAACTTTTAATATAAGACTAAATATTTCTATTGATCTTAATAAAAGATTTACTTTTATTTTGTGTGCCTCTATGTAGACTTATATTTTTGTCTGTATTTATTTTCATTTGAGTCAAGTTTTTAGAACATTTGTACTTATTCTACCTTGGTGTTTACATCCTGACCTCTCAGGTTAATCTCTCGTTAAAATTTTGTCCCTCTTTAATTGCCTAGGCGGTATTTTATTCCTCTTGTCAACCTTTAGTCTTTTAAATTTACCTTATTTAATGATCTTATTTTGTATTTATCTTCGCTCCTCCTAAGGTTTTCATTTTATATTAATTCATTTTGTTGATCGGTTTTATTGTTTTTGGGTGGTTGTTCCCTCTCCTCTGTATCATTCTTATAAATATTACAATTTTCATAACTTCTGTTATTGTTTGATAAACAACTCGAAATAAAGTTCTAAAGTACTTGGAATCCTCGTATTAATTTTCTCTCTGGGCTTTATTACATTTATTGATTACTTACCTGATACTTTGTGAGTTTTTCACAAACACATATATATATATTATTTTTGATGCTACTTTAGAAAATCAAATTAATAAGTGTATAGATGAACAAAAGGACGTGGAGGGAAAAACCTTTGGTACCATAGAACATTTGAAATTTTTGATAACCATCCCCGATCTTGTCCTTTTGCAAATTCATGAATCCATGGACATCAAAGACCTTTCTCCTTCTCTAAAGTTAGATTCTTCTACCCATCTACTACCTCTGCTTTGAAATAATAACCGACCTCTTAATCATCTCTTTCTTCTTAGTCTCCTTGCGCTTGGCCCCGAGTCGTCCGTTCACAAGTGAATGGACAAGGATAGTGTTTGCATGATGAGTATATAATAGGTTGAGTTTCCACTAATATTAATATGGCCCTTTTAATATTTGAATATCCCAACATAGTTTTAAACGTAATAAACTGTTTTGGATTACTCCATCTGGAACTTTAAGTGCTTAGCATATTTCAAAATTGCTCTTCCAGTATCAGAGGATGGGTGAAAAGAACCCCAGAAACGTTTCGCCATTTAAGGCCTTTAGTTCATCCTATAACTTATATATATATATATATATATATATATATATATATATATATATATATATGATAAATAACACCCACAAGGTAAATGGAAAAATGAATCCGAGTGCTTTCGTCTTTATTCTAAAAGACTTCTTCATGAAATAACATAGGTCCGGACAGACAAGTTAAATAACTAATGGATGGCATGTGATGTATATGTAGATCCAACTTACTGCTAAAAGTCAAATTTTTTATTACATTTGGGGAGATGTCTATTCATAGCTAACCTGTCTCAAAATCCGAAAGAGATTTCTAATTCATAATGAAAACAAATATTCATCTTAATTTTTGCACGCAAAGTACGAATCGGAAGATGATAAAATTGTTAAACGGGTGGTTTAAAATCAATTTTCTTTCTTGATGTTTTCTTTTCTGCTTGGTTTGGCAGGATAGATATACAAAATATTGTTGTTTTGTTTTTATTACAGGGATGTTGTTTTAGTCGATTTTACTATAAATAAATTACAAGAAAAAATCGTTTTTACCTGCGGCGAAGTGCCAGGTCAAGGTGTTGCTTTCTTTCAAAAGGAGTAAAGTTCAATTGTAGCCATTTAGAGCCACGAAACGACCCATATGACCATGGGGCATATAGTTATCCACCCTGGAGTTTTCAAATCTGCCATTGGATTTGGCGCTAGTTGGTGCAATCTTGTGGCAAAAGACTCATTTAGCCATTTAGCCATTTAGCCATTCAAAGACAACTGTAAATGATTTAAGCCAGGTAAAACCATCAATGAAATAACCATTTATCATCTTTTTACAAACCGCAGCAGGGCATTGGAGGGACTTCCCCTCTTGTTTAATTGATAAAGAGCTCGTGTCACTGAATTTCCGCACACCAAAATTAAGATTTGTTTCAATTTTGTCGTCGAAACAAAATCAAGTTTTCCAACAAAACACTTTTGATTGAATCAAAGAATTACTCAATTTTCTGTTGGATTTTAATTTTATTTAAATTTCCGTTCCCAAATTCGTGTCAAGGAATATTTACAATTAATTTCCTAGAGGTATTTTTAATTCATACTTTCAAAGGAGATGTCATTTTTGCATTCTCTAGATTCAAGTGCTTGCAGTAGTTTTAATTCGAAATTACTTAGTTTTAATATCGATTTCTATTCTATTTCCAAAATATCTATTAATTAATCTACAGTGTATTTCAGTTAAAAGCGCTCTACCGAAGGTTTAGGTTAAATTTCATGATTCGCATACAAGAAAACCTCCACGCAATATCTCAACCCAAAATCAATGTATTTTAAAGGTATACTCAAAGGAGCCGCTATCTACTTCCAGCCTGTACTAAAGACGATAAGACAGCCTAGCGCATGAGTTCTTCACAGTGTCCCTGGCAAGATCTTCAAACTCCACTTTGAGCTTAGCTACAAGCTCGACCTTAGTTTTCCAAGCATAGCGCTTGGTAATATTCTCAACCGCGTCCCACACACCGTAATCCATGGGATTACAATCAGGATATTTAGAGGCCAGAAAGTAGGGATGGTCGAGTCGTAGGAATTATCTGAACGCCAATTCTGATTCATTCAGAATTATTTCCTTCCAGCAGCAACTCTTTCCAGCCATGGTTTGTATATAGTATCCAAAAACTCCGCATAGCCTTGTGAATTGTGCGCGAGTCCTGCTAAATAAGTAGACTGCTAAACATGTTTGTTATTTTTATACTTAATAATTAAAACTACGATATTAAGAATAGTTATATAATTTCATCCACCTGTGGGGCATCTTTTTTTCTAGAAAATTATAGTGGGTCCTTGTGGGAAAGAGGTTAGTAAATACTGCTAGGACACATAGCACAAGATCTTGCTCTGGGTGAATCTTAACTGGACAAGATTCTAGAAGACATAACCACATATCTCCCCTGGGATGAAATTTGACATGGCAAGAGACTCTGTCTAGCATATATTGCACCATTTAATCAAAGATGAACACTGATGGAGGTGTGCTAACCATTCAAACTGTGTGCAGATAAATCCTGGTAATTAAAGTTTTTAAAGGACTTGATGACGAACCATTTCTCAAAAGATATCTGTTGGAGAGTGTCAGATTGCTCCAGTGGTTGTTGTTATTTTTCTGGATAAACTAATTCAACAAATACTAAGCATAAATTGTTCATAATTAATTGAATGAGGAAAATTAGTAAATAAGAGTTCATAACCTCTTTAAAAGGAATTAAAGAGTATATAATAGGCCCATTTGCCATTCATTATTGATGAGGTCAGTTTTGCCTTTTTTTATTATCTGCCTTTTATTATTTGTCTATTTATACCTAAGATTTCTACATCAGATATTTATCAAACATTATTTTTCTTTTGAAATATATTTCATTTAATAAAATATTGCTGTAAACCTTAGTTGCTGTCACCCACTAAAGGCTGAAATCTGTCAAGCGTTTTGGCAGGTTTGGAACCTCTATGAATGAAAATGCCCCGTTGATAATCATCCCATATGAATCATGATTCCGAAGTCTTTGAGGAAGACTGGTTTGCCAAAAATAGCCTTTTAACCGCATATTTAATTGCGTTACTGCAATAGTTTTCTTAATTTATAAGGTGTGGCGAAAATGGAGAATCAAACAAATTTTCCATTCTTTTTGAAAAGCAAGGGTGACACTTAAAAACGCTAATCGAAAGATAGTTTTTTGGCTATCTGAGAGAACGCCTATTTTAAGTGCTACCTTTTCGTGTATGTGAGAAAAGCTCCTTCCGAAGGTTTTGAGGAAGACTGGTTGGCCAAAAATAGCCTTTTAACTGCATAATTAATTGCGTTACTGCAATAATTTTCTTAATATATATATATATATATATATATATATATATATATATATATACGAAAGGTAGCGGTAAACCACAATATTTGAATTTAGATTTTATTTATAACTGTAGTACTAGTTTTGGTAATATGCCATTTTTAACTGATAACAAAGAAACCAGGCAAAGAGCACAGTACATATAAGGTAAGACACATCCCCCCCAAAATGAGAAGGCAGGAAACAATTTGTAAAACATACTCGTAGCTCTAGTGAATCTGGTGTGAATGACAAGCTAAACAAAATGAAATGGAACCGGAAACAATCTGGATGTATATCTTTCACTGATATACATCACGTTAATGTGATATCTTCTATTATATATATATATATATATATATAACGTAAATGATTTCCTAAATAGGCTATTTTCCAAATGTTCCGTAGAAAGGTATCTGAACTATGATATAAGTATATGATATACTTCTTTATATGATTTCTAAATGCACCAATAGTTTGGGATGACTGCCGTTAAGATTTACTTTGTTGTGTTGCTAGATAATTTTCTTTTTAATAAAAAGTTAAGATAAAAAAATTAATTATATGGATATAAAATAGCCAAATCTAAATGATTTTGCGTTCGAGATTAAAAGAAATACTATCAAGCAATCAAGCAATCAATCAACCTTGTTTTTTAACCATACAATTTCAAAACGCTTTAAGATTACTGCAATAAATACGGCATTAACATGAAAAAATTCACTAAATCTTATTTATTTTATCGATAAATGTTCTATCATATTTAATTATAACTAAATATGCCCAAACGCGCTAATCTCATATCAAATAATTTTATATTAAAGCGATACTCGCGAAAGGAAATCCAACTCAATGTTTAACAGACTAATTATGGGAATTGTACGTGCAAACAGAGGTCTAACAAGTAATGTCAGGCGAGTACTTGTGAGTACCTGTTAAGCAACCAAACCATTGTATACATGTTTATCGTCTAATTACATAACTGGGGCCTAGTAGCATGGGAGATATTTAGTAAGTACCAGGTATACCGGGTGAGGACCAGACGTATTTAGATAAGTGATATACGAGTACCTGGAAGTTCTGGTAAATAACAGTGGTATAAATTGGTACTAAGTAAAAACTAATACACACCACGTGTTAAGTTGCTAAGTCCCAGCCAGATAACAGGTAATCAGCTGGGTAGCGGATAGATACCAATCTGATATAAATTGGTGTCTCAGCTGAGGAGTAACATGCAGGTACCTGTTAGTTCGATGGAGTAGCGGCTTTATACTGGTATAAAACCTAGCATGATTATTTAGAGGATAAGAAAAAAGTGAAATTTTGTTTCATAGTCTAATAGAATATTATTTAAAATTTGCACAGTGTCCAAGTTTCCTTTGATATAACATAGGATACAAAATGATAAGATCAAAGTAATTTGTAGTAGAAGAATAGAGGTGTCCAAAACTAGATAACGATACTTTACAAATTTTAGTTTACATGTAACAAATCGGAACTGATTTGTGCAGTGCTCATTAAGCATGAATGAAAAGAGCACTTAGGTCAGCAAAATCCTTCATATTGAAGCTTGTCTAGTAGAAGATTGAACAAATGAAAAATATTTCAAAGAATTGTAATTTTCAAAAATTACACTGGTCTGCGTCAAAAATGTACCTTAGGTTTTCTATAGTGTTTCTTAATAAAATTGACTTCCTAAATCCGAATCTGTCATCCGTTTTTCTCTATCACCTCCAATTTTTGAAATACAGGGGGTGATAATAATTTTATAGTTTATACATCTCCTATATTACATCAAATTTCAATAGTTTTTGCACTGCTCTATTCGAAGTAAATTTTGTGTACATTTTAAGTAATTATGCAAATAGGTTTATATTTTGCAGGTTAAAAATTGCTTAGCATTATAATAATAAGAATAATAATTAATGGTGGTTGAGTTAAAAATAAACAGAAAATTTAAAAATAGCTCCGGAAGATTTTGCTATGTTTGCGGCAAAGTGACTTTGCCCGAGAAGCAAAGTACAATCCCTCCTGTAATTAAATCTTTGTATCATGCATATTTTGGAGTAAGGCAAAGAGATCAAGATAAAAGTTTTGCACCACATATCTGCTGCAAGGGGTGCTACATAAATTTAAGACACTGGATTCAGGGCGAACAAAAGTCTCTCTCTTTTGGTGTTCCCATGGTGTGAAGAGATGGCAAGGACCACACTACGGACTGCTATTTTTGCATGACAAATCTTAAAGGTGAGCATTGTATCAATTATTTAAGCTTTCTGTATTATACTGGCTTCTGAAAATGTCATTATTATGCAAAGACTTAGCATAAAATTAAAAACTAACATAGTTCACTTCAGCATGAACATATCCTTTACTAAACATTTATGTACTATCTGCAACTCCAAATCAATTCCTTTATGTAATATGCAATTATATTTTCCACAGGTATAAATAAAAAGAATAAACATAGTGTGGCATATCGGGATGTTCCTTCTACCATCAAACCCCTGCCCCATGGCCCAGGAATTCCTATACCTTCTCCCCCTGAACATATAGAGGTACATGAAGAAAATAATATGGAAGTTGACCAAGATTATGACACATCTGAGTCTTATCAGGTTTCCACACATGATATGGTCGCAAGACCATTTACTCAAGTTCAGTTAAATGACCTGACCTGGGATCTGGGGGTTTCAAAGGCAAATACACAACTTCTTGGCTTTTGACTTCGTGAAAGTAATCTTCTCGCTTAAGAAACAACATTTAGGGGGGTACAGAAATAGAGAACAAGAGTTTCGAAGCTATTTTTTACAACATTCTTCCAGCTCTTTAGTATACTGCGCCAATATTAAAGGACTTGTTGAGGTCCTTGGAATTCCCTACAACCCATTATAATGGAGACTGTTCATAGATTCCTCCAGTAGAAGTTTAAATGCTGTGTTACTGAATATTGGTAACAAGATAGCTTCCATTCTTATAGGCCATTCAATCCAACTTACTTAAAGTTATGAAAATATGAAAAATTGCCCGATGCAATTAATTACTCTAACCACAATTTGATGATATGTGGTGACTTAAAGGTAAGATCATTTTACACTTGACATTTCTAAGTCTTTGATATTGACCTTTTCATTTTTAATTGTTAATACTTGTATACACCTTTTGGTCAACTTACATTTTACAAGAATGCAAATCTGGAAATCATGAGTCATTTTTGAGTTATATTTTTTGTTGAAGTGTGTCCCTATAGGTTAATGCATCCTATTGGGTTAATGGGGAACTTATCCTAATTGAGAAGGTATACAACACAACTCAATAAACTCAAAATAAGATGTACATTTATCCAATTAGTTCCAATACGATGATTTAAGGCATCGGCATACAGGATTTTTCAGTACATATTCATATTCTTATTGTTTTAAGGAATATTACTCTGAATTTGTTTTTAGAAATATTACACTGAATTTACATACCGTGCCAAATTTTTTTCAGGTAGTGTATCTTACGCTTGGAACGCAAACAGGCTACACGAAGCATCCCTGTTTCCTATGTTTATGGGACAGTCGTGCAGATAGTATGCACTATGAGAAGAAGGTTTGGCCTCCACTAGAAGCATTTAGAATTAGATCAAACAATGTGATAGCTAAACCTTTAGTGCATCCTCAAAAAATTAATCCTCCCTTCACTGCATATAAAGCTTGGCATAATAAAAAATTATGTCAAACCCCTTAATAAAGTAGGCCAAGCTTTTAAATTTCTTCTTCAAAAATTTCCACAAATCAATGACGCTAAGCTCCATGGGGGAATTTTTGATGCACTTCAAATCAGGAACTTGATCAGCAATTTGATACATCAACGAAAGACATAGAAAAAAATACCTGGAAAGCTTTCAAAGCTCTAGTTAACAATTTTCTAGGCAATAAAAAAAGCCTAGAAGAATATGTTGGCCTGGTAAATCAGCTCTTAACAAGTCTCAAACATTTGGGAACTCGAATGTCTATAAAGATACACTTTTTACAGTTCCATCTGGATTATTTTCCCGACAACTGCAGGGATTACAGTAAAGAACAGGGGCAAATATTCCACCAGGACATTAGAACAATGGAATCTAGGTACCAGTGTAAATGGAACGGAAACATGCTTGCTGACTACTGTTGGTGTTTGAAGCGTGATGCACCAGATTACAGGCACAAAATCAAAATCGTCAAGGGCGTCTGTTGTTCGAAATTATAATTATTTTCTCTATTATGTTGCATTCTTATATTTTTTGTTTATTAAAAGAATTATAGTTTACATACGTGTATTTCTGTTTATATGATATAACAGTAATAATGCATTATTAGATACAGACAGTTTTGTTTTTTTTTAAATTCAGAAAAAATGAGGTAATCTCAATGAAAACGGTGTATGCTGTACTGAGAAAATCTGACCTGATTGAACAAATATACATTCATTTTTGAGCTCAGGAGGTTAAATTCATTAAGAAACCACAAAAAAATCCTCGGGAACCTGAAAAAAAATTTCAAACGCAGGCCTGTGTTATGATTTTCTACAAAATTAAACTTATTCAGGATACCCACTCAAGCGAGTTAACGAAGAAAACCGGTCCTTCTTAAAACACTTCGCTAAGGGAAGATTACACAATGTAACGGCTGTTAAAGAATGACCAATTTACGAGAGCAGCTGGTTTTTAAACTCACGTTTCCGAAAAAATGATCTTAAATTTGAGTTGATTAACTCGTAGTTTGGTTGAGAGAGGTTGACATATCGCACGCTAATCTGCTAAAATAACACTTAAAGTAAAGAAAATGAAAAGGCTAGGCTGGTTTTTGCCAGTGAGCATGTCTTGTGCCTTACTTACTCCATAGTGGAAAATACCTTTTTAGAGAAGAATGCATATTTAATTTGTTTGAATCGGATAGAAAGCATCATGCATGGCGTCGTGTAAAGTGGAAGATTGAATTTCACATGCACGACAAAGTTAGATTTTGATTTGGCAGCGTTATGGTTTGTTGATCTTTTCAGGCAAAGGATTCTCTCTGATCATCGAATTAAACATATTGAATGTAATCTGCAATAAATTCATGAGTCGGAAACAATGAACGTTAAGATATTTGGGAAAGATTGAAACAAGAATGAAAATACACCCGAACAATAAAACAAATGGCTGAAATCCTGCGGCCAAAAATGTGCTAAAATCACTAATAATAAGAGTCTGCATCTCTTTAATATTTCGTTCAATTGTCTATAAGTTAATCATGTTTATATCTGGTTATCTTTGCATTTATACTCATCTTTTTCGAGCTTTTGGATTCCTCTTTCCCTCAAATATATATTACTTTCCTCTTGACTTTTATATCCACGCTTTTATGAAATAAAATTTAGAGAATATCAGTACACAAATTTGATATAATATTATCTGCACTTTTGAGAGAAATTAAATAAACATTTAAAATTAAATGTAGGATTTGGTCTATTGTTCTCTAGATTTAAACTACTGTAAATTTCGTTTAAACACTGAACCAATATGTCAGAGCTGATGTGATAATTGGATTCTCTAAGAGCCAACTTTAGCAACAACCGCTTCGTGAAATGCTTGAATTTTAACAATTTCTTTGCAATCTTCCTTAAAAAGCTAATCGATTCATTTAACTTTGTGCAAATAATCATTCAAGATGGATGGCACAAATTATCTACATATTTTATTTGTTTCCTTTTCGTAACAATTTCAACTTAGAGGACAAGAGCAACCTAATTCAACAATTTATTTTATTTGTTGTAGAAAAAAGACTTCCTGAAAAAGGTAACTATACGTTTCTTAATCTCTAAGAGCATTACCATTTTATTCTCCTCTACGGTGCACGATCGATTTTGCCGTGTTTTGCGACATTTGGCTTTAGGTAAAAGTGGGTAACTGCGGGTTTGGGGTCTCTTACATACATTTTATACCCCTAAGATGTATTATTTATATCGTTAGTGGGCCATAATTGCAATCTAAAAATTATATCATAACTTATATGAGTTTGGCTGGATGATATTAATATGTATGGTGGTGAGGTATAGTCGTATGCTGTAGTTTATTATTAGCAGAGCTTTTTTTGTGTGTTTTCAGATATGTAATTTATGTATCTTAAATCTTACTCGTATATAAAAAAAAATTATTCGACAGAAATGGCAGAGGATATTAAGTCTTAAGAGGAGACTAAGTTTATTTGTAATGAAAATGTTAGCAGTAATCATGCCATTGCTATTCATTACTTCTGTTTGACCTTCCATATCGGCTTCCCCCTCTTCTTTTGGGCGAGGAGGAAAACGTCAACGTTAAGAAGATGCGTAGCGGGAACTGGGGAAGTTTGATACTCAAATTCTAATTTCTGTTAAGAGTGGCTATTTTGTGAAGTTATTCACCCCATATAAGCAATGTTTAATAGACTAATACGTTCCAACTAAAAGCCTGCAAATTTACACCTGACCATAATCGTGATTTGCTCTACTTTCCGACACCCCAATTAGTTCTTGTTTTTATTCATTAATTGCTATTGTGTGAATGAAATTATTAAGTGAATTAACGCCCTTTTTCTTGTTGAAAGTACAAAATACAAGAAGAAAGCAGACTATACTATAAGGTAGACGACATTTGCTGAGATTGAAAGCCTAATTAATATTCTAATTTCTGTTGGTTGTTAGAGTGACACTCACTTGACAAGCAATAATGAAATGTGAAAAGTTATTAGTTCGATGACTCTGTACCCTTTATTATTTATATATTGTGATTAGTAAATATTTTATAAATTTTTATCCTCATATGTGTCTTATTTCTACCGATACATGAATCCTACCCACCCTCATCCAATACATTTTTAACGCAATGATCGCCAACGTGATCGCTCAAGTTTTGTGATATCTTTTGAAAGAATATGAGGGAATTTATAGAATGTGTAGCAGATAAATATTTAGGTTTGCTTCTCAAGTGTATCAGCACTATTCAAGTTATTAACGTTGTATACAAAGGGGTTACACTGAATAATGACTCTAATCAGATTCTCATAGAAGATGAAAGGAGTACCACTTCTCCTCCAAGCTTTTGGGAATAACAGAAAACGATTCCCTAATGGATTATAAATTTGGCTTCCCCACACAAAATATATTTTTATTAATTATTTTTCTGTATGTTGGTAAAAGATATTTATTTATATGATATCGTTCGAATAAGGTAAATGTTTTATTCTCTCAACTAATATCTTTTTTTAAGTTTCTTAAATCAAAATTAATTGCTAATAAATTAACAAACCATCATTTTGCTTAATTACAAACTGATTACTGATAGTCTGATCCTAGGTTGGGATCTCAATCTTGGTCGTACTGTCCATTTCATCTAAAGGAGTAAACCAAAAATAAAAGAGAATTATTTAATTAACTTTAACTAGGGCAAATGAGTAATGTGAAACATATGTATGATTGATATTGTTCTAGTAGCAATATATATCGAACGTGCCTTTCCAGCGTTATTGAAATGATTAAATCATTCAGAACTTTTTTATTTTGAGACAACTTAGAGAAAAATTATAGATTTCAAAATAATTACTAAACATGGCACTTGCTTCACATTTTTGTGATAAGCTTTTAGAGGATTTCATTGAAAATCTGCAATGGATTTTGGGGTTTGGCACACGGTCTTTCGTGAGCTGAATCTTTGTGGAATCCAGATTTCTACGGCAGTGAAACGTAAACTTCAACTGCAGCATAATGACTCGAGAGTGCCCTGCTACAACCAAATAGTCATGAGTTGATCAAATTCCGATCTAATATAAGAGTTAAGAACAGTTGATTCAGATCCTGCGAAATAATCATGTTCATTTTTGTTTCATTAAATCACAGTTTCAAGATTTTCTCAGATTGCAACTTAAAATCAACACAAAATAGGAACTACCCAAGAATGAAGTGGTGTGATCAAATTAGACGTATTGAACTGTGGTAGGAAGTTATGGAATTGAAAGACGTAATGCCACAAGTTTTTAAAAAATTTATAACAACGATGAAGCCTATTTTCATGTCAATTAAGGCATGTATTCTTTGAGGACCGACCACAGAGTTACATTTTCTGATAATGATGGGTCCTACAGACATTTAATTTTTAAACTAAATTACAAATTTAAAGAACTCGAAAACTACCAAGAACTTTACTACAAAGACGGTGGGGCTACATGTGTTACATCTAGAAAGAGTAGGAAAGTTCTGCAATACAAACTCTCTCAGCATTTCATATAAAAGAACTGTAACGTAACCAATTATTTGTATGGGGTACTTCAGAAGATTAAAAAAGAATTCGTAAGGTTTTGGCCTCAAATTCTCAAGAAATACTTCGAGAAGTAATGAATGAAATTTCACAACGCATTCTAGCATATGTGACTTAAAATAGAGCACACCTACAACACACTAATTTTAGCTTATAATTTTTATTGTCTAGCAAGAAATTCTAACAATAATTGTAATTATTTTGGCAATCAAATATTTAATAACAATTTAAACACGTATTTAATATCCAAATTAAATATATAATCCCTATTCTCACGAAGAAAGTATTGAATAGGGGTCGCCTAAGTTCTTATACTGAATTAGGACAATAAAAGATGACTATAGGAGCCTGGTTCCCTAGTGGGCCCTTGTATGCCCCAGTTATTTAAAACATAAAAGCCAAAATAAATGAAGGTATTTTTACAAGAAGATTTAATGTTAAGGCATATAAATAAATATTTTAGGTTAGAGAGAATCCTACTTAGAGCACATAACTCTCTAGACTATACTCAACATCAACAGGGTAGAGTTTTAGTAAGAGTTGAGGGTCCGCGAAGTAAGTGATTTTCTAAGTTACATATTTGTAGTCTGGTCGCTCAAGCAACACCTGATCCTCTCTCTCTCCTGCCAATAGCTTTGTAGAGAACCTTCATATCTCGAGTCTAAACCACCCCTTCCAGCATGGAAAACCATGATGACACCGACATCTAGAGAATTGTGTACCATCGAGGTTCCAGCGCTCGGCAGTAGATATGTAGCTATACATCTTATATTTTCACTTCATCTTCAGCACTTTTTTTAAATATCACTCCTGACAAACATTATTGATATTCTGGATGATATGCGATCGATGATCTTTGCTTCTTAGTTTGAATCTACTAATGAAAAATAATTTTTATTACATGGCAATCCATAACATTTATTTTTCCCTCTCTTCTCTTTCACTCGCATTTTGAGCTCATTCGATCTAAGACAGAGGTAAGAAGAAAATATTTAACTGAGTTCAGGTAGAGATCTCGAGAATGGTTAACACCTGAAGGTAATCAGCTTCCTTATATTACCTGTTATAGTTTCCCTGAAATCATAAAAAAGCATTGATGGAAGTTCAGAAATGAGATTTAGGAATTGAAATATGTGATTGCAAATTACTAAATCTGTAGGATTTTCGCATAAAATAAATTAACCAATTTCATAGAAATTAATTGATATTTTTTCATAGAATTCATATTCCAAGAAACAAAAATCGGTCAATGTTACTTTATAATGATTTTGTTGCAGCCTTTTAAATTTACGTCCTTGTATCTATTTTTTTGTTATAATTAAGTTTTATTCATCGCGACATTTTTACTAGAAACATTTAGAAGAAAAGGTTTATAAAGAAAATAGCGAATTTAGTAGAAATACAAATTTTAGGTAGTCACTTAATGCGTTCAATAATAAAATTCAGTAAGTAGTGATATATAACATAACACTATTCAAATACAAATTTCCATGCTATTTTTGTTCATAATATAAAATTATCTTTTAAAATCCTAAAAGTTTAAGTCAATTTCTCAATTTAACTGTTCATTTACAAGAGCAAACAAACTCTTCAAATAATTGGGGAAATCTTTAAAAGCCATTTCTTGCAGCATTCCTTGATGATTTATTTTTCCTGTGTAGACAATTTTAATATTTAAAATAAGCATGATATGTATAGAACCCACACAAACCATGCGTGTAGTCCAACCCTATTTCGCCTACTTAGCGTGTATCACGTAAGAGTATGGTGTATCCGCCTCCTAATACATATTTTAGGTTGTTTCCTGGCAATCTTATATCATTCGTGGTTACCAGACATTATTTTGTCATTTACGAAACACGCATCGCGAGACACACTTTTGCTTGTCAAAGAAAGCTCGGCCCAGTGGAATATTTCTCATTACTTTCCTGTTTTCACGAGCAGACCTCTGTAAGTTATATGATTACATGCACGACTGAGTGATGTGCCATGTACGCTAAAAGGTGTACGAGTCCGATACTGTGTGTGTGTATTGCTGTAGTGTAGTTCTGTGAGAGAGCTTTTATATAGTAATGTTTGTGAGATGTATATATCGTGGAGAGTGAGGACGCGAATTCCCAGAATGAAATAAAACTAATTTCAATGGTGTCTGTCTGTGCAACGTATTTACAACATGTTTGCTACAGATTTAACACGCAGACCTTTCGTGCGACAGAGATAAATAGGGTTGAATTAACCCTGAATAATAAAGAAATCTGTGGTCTGAATAGTGTGCTGAAGAATAAGATCGGTTCATAAACTCCACGTGAATTGCACGTCATCCACTGAAATTATTTTCTTTCGTTGCTCTCCTTCTTCTGATTCAGGGAGCATTAAGGGGCTTCATCACCCGACTGATGAAGTAGGTACCATTTGGGATCACTTAGCTTTACTGCTCTTTTGCTTATTTTGTTGTGAATATGTATTTATTTTGGGCGGTATTTATTACTTTTAAAATTAGGTTAGGTAAGATTAGTTTAGCTTATCTCACCTTGGGACAAAGAATAATTTTAACATTTATTTAAAAATAACTTTTAAAGATTTAGATTAACTCAAACTCCAAAATGTGTGCAAAATACGAATAAATATCTCCGTATTTACTTATTTGCTACACCGTACCAACACACACAAGAAGGAATCTAACTTTGGAACAGTTTGTCTCCCAACGGCCGTTTTTTTACCTTTACAGTGCACTTGACCCAACCAGTTTTCAGCACTTTAACTAAAACTTCTATGGACATTTTTGGAAATTCTAGGTGCTCTCAATCTGGAGAGTGTTATGGTATTCTTCTGAAGCTAACGAGACACCATCATTGACGGTTTTTTGCTTGAAGTTAATCGCAAGAATATCTGTAATATGGTCGCATACCTTTCACATGTCAATCATTATTGTGAACTCGCATGAAATGCAAGCCTTAATACATTTCTCTAAAGTTTTGCGATCTCGTGCTAGAGCAGCAAGGAAATATTTTTGATGAGTTTCTCAACAAAACCCACCAAATAACCATTGGAATTGAAAAACTCTACCACCGTTGTATTTTGGTCGCCAATACAATGTTTTAGCAATTTCAACGGTTTTTCATTGTTGCAAATGTGAACAAACTTACTAAGAATAGAATTTGTGCACACTTCCCGCAGGTTATTGTTGTAGGGCACTGCCGTAATTGCATTAGAAAACAGTGCTACGGTTAATAACGCATGCGATTTACACTCAAAACACTGTTTATAGCCCTGTTTGGAGCAGCGCATCTATGAAGATCCTCCCAAAATTCTGCTTATTTGCATCGAATGCCTATGGCGGAATAACTTAGAATTTGGTATGATGGCGGAGTACAGGAAAAAGATGAATGAATGCATCTTTGTCCTTTTTTAAATGAGACCCCAACTTTTGACGATTACTCCACCATATCACTCATAATCTTACTGTAATTCTAAAAAAGAATTTTCTTCTGCCAAATTGACTTATCTTTATTTTACACAAAGAAATCTAACCCGATAATTTGGGAACCATCATTATCCTTCAGTTTAGCTACAATCCAAATCTTCTGACGAAACTAGTAACAGTCAACAACCTCTTGTTTTGAAATTCTAGTTAATTTATTTGCTTTTAAAGCCCTTCATCACGTATAGAATTTATATCAAGTATAATTACTTCAGATAGTCTCGTTTCCACGCCCAAAGTCCTTACATTTACATTAACGGAATGAAGACAGTTTTACATCCTTTTGGGTGTTTACAACACGTTAATATATTATTTTGTTTTTTATAAATGATTTTAGAGACTTTCCTACCAGAGTGCTCGCACTTTATTGACGTTCGTATTCGATATCGATACTCTATAAACAACAACATTTAACATTCTTCTACATTAAGTCAACTGTCTTCCCTACACAATATTAATTCCTCTATTTTGTAGCTGGACAAACCCCGATTAATATATTTAATGCATTAGAGCTACCTAACAAATGAATAGTCAATGAAGCAAGCCTTAAATCATATGAACTTGCAGAGTTTAAGTTTTTGGCTAATCAGTCGATACTTTTGCCATCATAATTCCAAAGATATCAATAATTTATAGTATTTCTAACATTTTTCAAATTGAAAATTTGGAGAGATACTTGTATTTTTCATCCTCTAAGTGTTATTCTTAATTCAAAGGAGAAGGGTTGAGGGTTAATTGAAATTTGCCCGTAAAATCATTTTCATATTTAATTGAAATTTACATAAATTAAATCTTTAACGACCGCTTTTTTTATTTAGCATAACGATCCTTTGAGAAACTAAAAAGTAAACTAAATGAGAGCTATTTAATATAAAAAACTTCATTATTGTTCTCTTAAAAGATTAACTGATTTCTACAAAATGTTTTTTCATAAGTGTGTATCAAAGAAAGTTTGCATTTTTCATTTTGTTTCTTCTTCGATTTTCAAAAGTGCCGTGCAAACAAACTTATTTTGGTAAGCCACTTTTAACGAAACCTCATTTATTCTGCTTCCTTTGTTATTTCATAGGTACTTAACTCAGATAAATTTCGTGCTATTCTGGTTCATTTTTCTCTATTTATTTTCATACATGTAGGCAAAAACAATTTAGTTATAATAGAATATGCAGGTATACCTAAAAAAATTTCAAATTTCAAAAATATTCTGTAAATTTGAATTTCTTTGTATGAAATTTCACATGTTTATCAAATCATTTGCTAGTATATTATTTTTAAAATCTACATTAGAAATTTTAGGAGAACAAGAAAAATGAACTATTCGAAAGGCTTATAAGAAGAAGTAAAATTATTTGAAATAGTATAATATTAGAAAGCAATATCAATTTTATATGAAATAAATCCCCTTTGACATTCATTTAAATCCCTAAGCAGACGGGCAATAGGTTTTTGAAACGACATGAGCCTTTGTTCCATCAGGCAAAATCTTGAGCTAAAGCTGAAAGTCCTTGTAGCTTTAATACCACGCGAGAGGTATAAAAGCTACAAAGAGAGTTCTCTACATACTTCTTAAAAACTCAAAATATCTTTCAAAAGGTTATCATTTAATTTAATTGTATTACATTTTGGGTTATCATAAAAGAGTAATTTAGATAATTTTGATTTAATAATCTTGATAAATAATATTTTAGGTAAACGGAATTTTCTAACAAAAATTGATGACTAAAAGCCAAAACACTTGAAAAATGCATTTTCATTTTCCGGTTGATAGTCAGAAAATAATTTGTGTTTTACTCAATATGTGAAATGTTGGTCACCTTAAGACTAGTCTAAGCAGGTTAGTCTTTCAAATCGATCCTTCTTCCATGTTTATTGATGTATTCTACGAGAGGTGGCCCCAATCAAACCATGCGCATACACCTTGCTTACCTCTTCTTTCCCCGTACATTACACCGTCAGCAGAGATTGATCGGGCGGCGTTCCACTGCGTCGTACGGCGGTTGCTGATGCCCTGCCTTCTACTCAGATAGTTTAAGAGTATGCACGTGCTCTGAGAAGTACACCTCTTAGGGAGTTACCTGGGCGTGATCCCCTGCGCCATACGACAGTTGCTCAGAATCTTTCCTCGCCTCGGGACAATATAGGGTTACTACCTGAAAATTTTCAATGTGCCAAGTCCTATTAGAACCTTTGAAAAGCTGGAGATTATTGCCTTTAATATAGAAGAGTTCACACTACTTCATCTTACAACAGCTTGATTTTCATGCCTATACCCGTTCCTATTTTCTGTTGATCCATAGGGTGACTTCAGGAATTTAGTGAGAGGTGTTCTCTAAAGCAGCAGCACCATCTCATTTAAACTTTTCTTGCCCAACTTGTTTGGAATCTCTCGCAATTGTCTGTATTCAAGGGAATACGACCATCTCTATTTTTGTCGAAAAGTTTTTGTCTATTGATGAGGCCGTTGGGTTATTCCTGAGCTTTCTCATAGCCGAGACCCTTTCTTATATTCCTCAAACAGCTGGCCAGTTTTTGCTCTCCATCTCATCTATTTTGGTCGAAAGAGTCGGAACTCAATCGGATGGAGTCTTTTAGCTAAACCTATAAAACACGTTCGAACGATTTCACCCTTTGTGAATTACGTCAAGCAAAGTTTAGATTTTGTTTTATTTCGTAGCATGCTCGAAGCTCTTTATGCTGTCTACCCTTGTGTTCATTTAACAGGATGACCCGTCTTGCAGTCTTTCATAGGTAATAAAACGGCTAAAACGGATTCACTGTTAGTTTAGCCAAAGAGCATCCTGTATTCTAAGGAGATTGGATCTAGATACGGGACCCTGTGTCTTCAGAAAAGTCCTTCACAACCACTATTTTCAAATTCTAAGATGAAATGCTGTACGGCCAGCATTCCAGGTTCTTTGCTAGGTCACTGAAGGTGGATGGATGACATAACTTCACCTCCATTGGCGTGGAATGGTTTTTGTTGAGTGAGTTGCGTTCCACTCTCTAATCTTGCGCTGTTAGCCCTCCCTGACCGCATGATATCCCGTATGATATGCTGGGAAACCTACTTAGCGAGACTTGCATTTATGTCAACTTTTTTCAGAAGGAACTTGTGAGATAATATCTTTAGCTTTCTGGTGAATGGCTATCGTGCTTGATTTTGGCAAGATGGGAAGAAATTAATCTTTGAAGCTCGTTTCTGTCCAATTCCTCAAACTTTTTGCGTGGGCAAGTTGTTAAAAACAGGGTAAATTTAGGATAGGTTATTTGCTCGACAGTAGAGGTCGCCAGTACAGTGCGGTTTTTATAGGTTACACTCCACGTTAGATGTCCTGCACCCGCCAAAGAGTGCTATCTGCCGGGCTTTCCTTTGCAAGCAACAATTCACAACCTTGTCGCTTTAAGTTGAGACTGCTTATTTTACTTCTCAGCAATTTGTTATATTTTAGGTCAGGAATTCTAGGGGAGAGAATGGCCGCCAGCTGAAATTTCTTGTAGTTCTACGAGATCTTTAACACTACAAACGTTTGAAGAGAGACCTTACTCAGCCAAGGGAGCAATACATGGCGTTCCAGAGGAAACTTGGCATATGTTTAATTTATTTGCCGCGATTTATAAAGGGTATCACCATGGTGCTGCCTTAGTATGCTCTCGCCACACTCTACCTAGTCGATATTACTATCTCTGTTTTTGCGGATCAAATGTCTAACCAGTGCACAAAATACTATAGGCTCAAACCGTATATATGTTTAAGTTTAAACATATAGATTTCTGTTATATTTTTCCAATATCAGTGGGATGGAACCTTCTTCTGCCATCGCAGGCATGACCGATTTACTAAGAGTAAGCTTGATGTTACGCTAATTTCTTTGTCTAATATTTGAACAAGGCTTCCCATGGAAGGCTCACATTAACAGGCTCATGTTTGCTTGTACCATCCTCATTTATTATTGTAGATATGTAACGTTCATTACATGGAGTACTTTATTGTACCAATTCTTTCTACCATTAATACTTTACTATGGCGCTAGATTTACTCTGCCACATTCGAAATTGCATTAAGGAAGGCAGATTGGACCGAAAATACCGTTGTTCGGTTGATTACTGGTGACCTTTGAACGTCCCTAAATTAGAACTTTCTTATCAAAGTAGTGAAGATGCCACTTGCTTTACATCGTACGGAGGCCAGAATGCACTTGGGCTCGTATAATTCAGCCTATTTTCATAGTGGCAACAACCTCCATTTCGTCTTCTGTCGATCTCTAGGTTTCCTCTATACGAGGGACAAAAATCAGGACTCAAACCTTCTGCTTTCAGTGGCATGAAACTCTTTCAAGAGTTTTATGTAACTCTTGGAACGGTAATGCCCAAGGTGCCTCAAGAGGCCATCTTAGAGGCTACCACTTTTGAAAGTTTATCGCCACGAAGGGCTTTGAAAGCACCACAACATCCGAAGTATCGCGCTAGAATTTTGGGGTGCCCATCACTAGTTGCACTGGAGGCCTGGCTTTCAAGTCTGAAGAGCGGGTTAGCCCTTTATCCTAACTACCCTTGCTTTTAAGCCGGTGGGAGGCGCCTATAAGCAATATACCACCCTTTACTGCAGATTATGACTAGTGCCAGTTTGCTAGTTTTTAATTTATAGAGACACAGTTCTCACCTAGTCCATTTGAAGCATTGGAATGTCAATATCCCTTAGTTAACAGTATCAGTGGCGCCATGACTATGACTATTGTGAGAAGTGGGAAGTGAAAGGTGCGTTTCGCTGAGTTCCTAGACATTTTGTGGTTGATGTAAGCTAACGCACTGATAAAGGGGCCAGGGGTTTCTTCACAGATTAAGCAACTAGACCAGCATTTCGCCCTTCTCCAGTTTAACTACATAGTAAGGATCAGTGCAGTTCTTTTGATTGAATGACAGAAGATTGGACAGTGCTTACTAAAAATATGAATTCATGGTGTTGTGCCCCTATTTTTGCCATAACATGTCTTACAATAACTCGAGTTTATCATGTCATTTTCGTTGTCTAAAATTCAGACACAATGGCCGGACGTACTGGCAGTTATAAAGTTTTTCCCTGAACCATTATGAGGAAAAGGATATTTTCCTTAAAGTTTACGTGATATTTTAGTTGAGTAGCCTCGACTGGAAGACCACTATACAGGGTATTTTTCAAAGTAATGTGACGATATAATTACTAGTGGTTGTCTCTGGTCCAATGGACTGGTGTTGAACCCAGAATTATAGCGTTTATATGCTTTAGAGAGGAGGGGCTCCCCTATCTGTTGCTGCTTCCTAAAAGACTCTCCTGGTATTTTTTTTCAAATAGTTGTTATTATCTAAAAGTTAACTGCTTCATTAATTTATTGTTAAAGATTTAGTTTTCTATTTTTCCAGGATTTAAATTCGATAACAGATGTGTGATGAGCGCAGTAACAAGAAGTATAATTCTTGAAAAATGAGAGAATTTTCGAAAGTGGCTTCCCTCTTCAATCTACGGAAGTCAATGGCTTCCAACTTCACTTCGATCCAGTTACTAGCTTCCATCTTCAGTCTTAGCTAGTGAATGGTTTTAATCTTCAGGCTAAGAAAGGTACTTGGTTCACTTGTAAATCTAAGACTGTTAGTAGCATCTGACTTCAGCTGCAGAAAGTTACTGGCTTCCTTATTCAGTCCTATCTAGTGACTCGATCCTGCTTCGCTCTAAAACAGTTACTGGCTTTTACATTCAGTCCAAGACAGTTATAAGCTTTTACATTGAGTCCAATACAGTTATTGTCTTTCGTTTCCAGGGTTCATCAATTCCTAGTTTCTATTTTAAGTCCAAGCTAGTTAATGTCTTCCATTATTATTCCAAAATAGAGACTGGTTCTCACTCTTGTGCGTGCCAATTGCTTGCTTTTTTTAAGTCTGAGCCAGATATTCGCTTCCAAATTTAGTACAAGGAAGTGTCTGTCTTCCTTCTTCATTACAGCCACTTACTATTTATATCGTTTCTCCAAACCAGTACCTGGATTTCGTAAGGCCAATACAGGTACTGGATTACATTTTCATTCTAAGGTTGTTATTAAGAACAATAAATATCTTGGCTTGTTAGTTGCGTGCGACTCTACATCTCACTATGTAGGTTATTTGGTCCCCGTTTTGCTATTTCTTAAATAACGTTGTAACCTTTCGGTCAATTCTAACGAAAAATTGAAACCCTTAAGTTGTCTTAAATTTTTTTGTATGATATAATTACCAAAGTCCTGCCAAGTTTAGCCCAAAACTTATTTTGTTTTGGCAATAACATCGTAACTACAGGGTGACCCCCCAAAACGGGACTGCAAACACTTTTTGTGATATATCTTTCATTGATTCACTAATCACCCTCACTTTGTGGGACATAACAAAAACAACAACAGGTAACACAACTAGATCTCAATGAGAGTTCCAGCAAAGAATATACTGCATCAAACATTACAACAAGAAAGGCTCCTTCTAGAATGTGCGAGACCAATTCGTGCATAAGTTTGAATGTAAGAAAGCCCCCTCCAAGAGCCGAATGCAGGACTGGGTATACCACTTGATGAACTATGGGAGAGTGGAGAACCTTAATGCAGCCAGTGACAACCATCCAAGGCATACAGGACGCCTCAAGAAGCGTAAAGCTGAGCTGGTCCAAAACACTCTGCGCAAGCAAACTCAGTCTCTCGGTATATCCCGTGAGACTTGAAGGAGATTGCTAGTAATGGATGTAAAGGCCTAGCTATACTGAATACAGACATAGCAGACCCTTACCACCTCAGACAAAGAACAGAGAAAGGCTATGAGAGTCAAGGTACTGTACCTCAGATAAAGCTCACTTCCATCTTGAAGGAAAGGTACATGTTTTCTGGGAGACCTCCAGAACAAAAGAGGTAGCTACCAAGCTCTTACACTCCCATAAGTGCACAGTATGGACTGCAATCTCAGCCAGAGGCATCATCAGATGATTCTTATTCGAGGAATCTGGCGCGACAGTAACAGTTACCAAGGAGAAGTATGATGAGGTCCTCAATACCTTGAAGAGGGAGCTGCAGACCGTGTTCCGTTTGCTTATGGGGATTCTGAAAGAGAACTTTGGTGACCGCGTGATCAGTCTCAAGACTGATTTTGATTGTGCACCTCACAGCCCAAGAGTTAGCCCGCTAGATTTCTTTCTCTTGGGTTACCTTAAAGACAGAGTGTACGCAGAGAGACCCAGGACCATCCCGGAACACAAAGAAGCCAACAAGGAAGAGATCAGAGCCATTATTTGGTCGGTTTGTAAGGACGTAATGAAAAACTTTGTGCTGCGCCTTAAGAAATTCACAGCGCTTAATGGAGGTCATCTCGAACACGTGCTCTAGAATAAAGAAGAAAAGTCCAAAGACTTTCATGTTTTGATATGGTGTTTTAAAACAGAATAAACTAGTTATCACTAAGGTTTCATTTAATCCTTGCAGAAAATTAAGTTATGAGGCCTATGTAAATTTGGGGCCCGTTTTATTAGGGTCAACCTGAATTCGGCTGATTCTAATGAAATTTGAAACCTTTATCTTTTTTTACATTCTCTTTCTAATAATATAATTGCCAAAGTCCTCTTAAGGTTACCCAGGCACTTATTCTGTTTTGGCAATATCATCATAACTATTCGGCCGATTCTAACGAAATTTAAAACCCTTGTATATGTTGTTTTAAGTTCTCTTTCGAATGATAGAATTGCCTTGGACCTTTCAATGTTATTCCGTGAATTATTGGAAGTTTTGAAGGTCCTAAGGTCATAAATCAGAATAAATGAGAGCAAAAGACATTTTTCTCAGCAGACCTTGTTTTTTAAATATATTTTGATACATGCTATTTTTGAAAGAGACATAGAGATACCTTTAAAATTCACGACGGAAGTATAAACTAGGATATTAAAGACTTCCTTAATCTTAGCACGTGGATGGTAGAAGAAAGGTGTTGGAAGACTCAAGATTCGACTACAAAGTAACAAGAGGACGGAACTCCTATGGTCGACTATCTGACACCCTTAAACACCGTAATATATAGTTATAATACAGGAAAATATCAATAATGATCCTAGAAATTAGAGCATTGACATTGCAAAGAAGAACAATGTGGATAAAATGCATATCAGGCTATTTTACAAGCAGAGTAAGAGAAGATTTCTGTAGAAACGATCCAGGATAAGTGACCAAAGCAGAGTAAGAAGTTGACCAAAATGTTGAAACATTCATAAGAGCAAAGTGAGATGTGGTTATTTCCCCATGAAAAGAATTTCTACCAAAGGCAAAAGACCGAGTCCCGGAACAACAAGTTGCTCGCTATCGCAACCAATACGTGCCCAGAGTCATGAAGATGAAATTTTCAGCGACAATCATGTACTTCGATGTCATCAGCAGTGAAGGTGACGTCATGCCCTTCCTCCACCAATTCTTCTCTGTGGGGCTTAGAGTAAACTCTAAAGGCAACATCTGTGTTCTGAGCGAGGTGGTGAAGCGTTGCTGTGAGACTTTACGCGTTGCAGAAAGACATGCAAAACCACCTGGGACACCAGGCGTGGAAGTGGGAGAAATCATTTTTTCAGTCAGCACCTGATTTTCGCTCTCATAACTTGCCTGAATAAAACATCCTCGGCTTACTCCTGTGAGGTGAGGTGGCACGAAAGACCAAAAAATCCAACTGAAAAGCGAAGGACGAGTTGAGGGCAGGAATTACGAGGTTTTCTGAGGCCTAAAACGCGAAAGAGTGACGAAAGCCTTTGGCCAGGTCCGAGGTCACATAGAGGCTATCATCGGCGCCACAGGCGGATTTATCGTGTGAAATCGTCAGAATAGGGCATGAAGACAAACTCACAAAAATGTGACGAATATAACTAAAAAAATAAAAACAGTTTTATCTTCATAAAAACGAATACTGTCTACCTCCTGCATCTTCCTCTCTCTCTCTCTCTCTCTCTCTCTATATATATATATATATATATATATATATATATATATATATATATATGACCCGAAAATATGACAATGTTTTGTTAAATTATACGGAACTTTGAACCTCGAATATAAAATATCACAATAAACATCTATACGTAAATAAAAAATTATATCGTTTCATTTTGATTAAAATCAACCTAATAATTAACAAGATCTGCTGACCAAAAAGTCGCGTGCTCTCACTTATTCTTATTTATGACCTTACGACCTTTAAAACTCTCAATAATCTCCCGACTAACCTTGGGAGGACCTTGGTAATTCTATCATTCGAAACAACATAACGGTTTCAAATTTCGTTAGAATCTGCCGAAGAGTGCTGATGTTTTTGCCAAAACAAAATAATTCCCTGGTTAACATTGGGAGCAGTTTTGCAATTATATTATTCAAAATAAAATTTAAAAAAACATAAGCCTTTCAAATTTCAGTAGAACCGGCCAAATAGTTACATACAATGATATTGTAAATAAAAAGTAAAACAGGGACCGACCGACTGACTGACCCACCGAGATATTAAGATGTTGAGTCGAGCGCGACGAAAAAGCCATTTTACTTATTGTTAAAAAAAGTTTAGGATGTAAGCCAATATTGGATTTATCTCAAGCAAAATTCGCCTTGTTAAGGCTTACCCTTTTGCTCTCAACATGGACGATCCAATGATCTTTACCATCGTATTGGCGCAATTTCGAAGATTTTAAGATAATCTGTTTGTTTGTAACTTTAATGTTCAATAAGATTTCAGATATCTGTTGTAAGGTTAGTATTGAAATCAAAAACAGCTATTTTCCTACCGGTTTCAATCATGAGACAGTTAACAATTTTGTAGGTGACTGAAAACAGATAACTCAAGATAGGCCCTCACCATTTTCTAAACACATTTTAATTCTAATAGTATATCTTCCAATGTTTTGATCAATTATATTAAAATACACCATGGGCTTGTTGTACTCTTTGAAATTCACCGGTTGTTCCACATCCAGAACATTTTTTACGTCCATTTGGTAGCTTTTCTTTTTCTAATTCCATTTGAACCTAAATTACTTGCTAAGATGATAACATATTTGTCTTTTAAATTTGTATATGTATATTAGGATTAGATGGAAATCCAATGTTCCTCTGGCCTTTTTTTTATTTTGGGTTTGGTGAGCAATGGGATTTTTCAATTCAATTTTCACAAGTGTCCATCGCATATATATCTTTTTTTCTGAAAAGTGGATAAGAGAAATACTCGTGAAAAAATTGTCAAAAAATATTTTGAAACCTTCATTTCATGGAACTTTTGGCTTTTAAAGTAACATTATAATTCGTTTCAATCTAATCCAAAATAGTCATGATTGACATATATGACAAGTATTTTCCCACTGGAAAATTCAAACGCATGCATCAATTTTTTGTGAGCAAAAGGTTCAAAGCTTAAATCAAGACTCTATGAGTTTAATATTTATGATTTGTTGGAGCGGTGTTTAGTTAAATAAGGTATCATGCTTTGTTCAAGAGACATCTCGCCCCCAAATTCTCTATGTTACAATAACTATTTTTTTAGGATACTCAAAGAATGGCAGAAGTTTTTACTTTGAATCTTTATCCTTAATTGTTGTTTAGCCTACAAAAACACAATTGCCCAAAATAAAGTTCATTTTTTCTAAAGTAAAAGATAGATTATTTTGTTTTGCAGAGCTATACGACTCAACAACTATTTGCTAGCAGAGTATCATGAATAATGAGTGCACTATTCAAATATTTATCACCTTTAACAACATTCTTTTTCCCACTTATATTATCAGTAAATTTTCTGCTTTTTCTTTTGACCAAATATGCTGTTCTTTAAACCCTTGCTTCTTTGTGATTTCGCTTCAATACTTCCAGAAATAAGCGAGTTCTTTCTTTTTCTGGACATTACATACTGCATTCGATATAACTTTTTCCGAGATGTTGCAACTATCATAGTTCTTCCTCACCAGATTTGTTCCTGTGCTCATCAGGTATTAAGTCTACTTCTGTAAACCTTAGGCCAAGAAAACCGATGTTATCTCTACGAATATATTATAAAAACCAAAAAGTCGGCAACCTATTAATGAAAAACAACCTCAGTTAAAACGAATCCATCCTAAAGGCTAAAAATGGGAAATACAAATTTGAATGCCCCCATGAGGACTGCAAGCCTGATCAAAACAACCAATATATAGAAATGACCACCACACTCCTCAGCCGACCCCTAACAATGCACTTGCAAGAAAAAGGAATCAATTTCACTATAATGAATATCACAATAAACAAATTACAAGAAATATCCTTGTTAAAAGATCTTTCTCTCAAAGAGATAGGCCCGAATATGAACACACAGTGAACCAGCTCAGAGCGAGTATTGCACCTTTTCTGCTAAAAGAAAGTGAACCGTACTACGACTCCGACCTAATAAAAGGTATCAAAGAACGAAGACGAAATTCATTATTTGCTACTCACCAAACAATTAACTTACCCTAAAGGAGGCAACAATGAATAAAAACTTTCAATCAAAGCCACCTGAACAATAACTAAAACTTCCGTCTGAAAATGCCTGAAGAAAGGCGAAAGCTCACGGCCCATATTTGAAAAAGATTTGAATATATCATTTATATAAGACCAAATATAATGGATCTTCCTTAGTTTATTTTTAATCTTAAGTCTCATATAAGAAAACTGCATTCAATTGTTAGAACGTCATAAAATAAAATTGGTAAAATCGAAATACAACCTCGTCTTTAACAAAACATATATTAGAAGAGGTGAAATTAATTGTGCTTTCTTTGACCATTTATCTAAAAATAGTCACCCTATCAATTTTAATTCGGCTGAATTTATTTACAAATCTGATGACTTTGTTCAAAGAAATATTGTCGAATGCTCATTCATTAATTCCTCGCCTAATTTTAATATATCCCGTGGTCTCTTTATACTGGACCATTCAATTAAAGGGCTTATTTCTAACGAAATTGTCCATTTTAAATCGTAGCAATTTGATTTATCAAATTAGTAATGTTTCTCTTGTTTATTTTTATGTATTAAAAATTGCGTGTGTAGGTACTTAATTTTGTGACCAAAATGTCTATATTCTTTACTCACAGTTGGAATTTCCGGAACTTAACCTTATCTATTTAGTTTTATGCTTTATATACTTCTATAATAATTTGTTTCTCTTCTGTGTCCTTTCGTTGTACACGGGCGGGGCATGAATCTTTTGTTTCTCATATATATATATATATATATATATATATATATATATATATATATATATATACCAGCTTTTTAAAATTTTTCGTTATTCCTTGAGAATAACCTAAACGAGTGCGAAAGTACTTGGAATCCACTTTTCATTTTCCTGAGGTAATTTTTGCATTTATTGCTCTACTCACGCGCTACTTTGTAAGTTTCTCATATCTCTTTTTCTCTCTCTCTATATATATACATATATATATATATATATATATATATATATATATATATATATATATATATATATATATATATATATATATATATATATATATATATATTGTCGACGAATAGCCAAAAGTACGGGAATATGCGCCCAAAGGCTCTAAGGTAGGCCAAGCAAGGCGACAACTGTTATCTTTTGAAGAGTGCAATTTGAATTTATAGCAGTAGCTGCGTGCCTAAGGAATATAAAAAACACAATGATAAAAATAAATTTTTAATACACAGTAAATAAAAGTCACAACAATAAAAATGGATTTATATATTGGTACATAAATAAGACGGACTTAAGCTCCGAATACTAATTAGATAACCGTGGTTAGGGAATGGTTATAATGGGAGATTGAGGGTAATGAGTGATTTAGTTCCTTTGAAACTCGAGAATCAGCGAAGAAAACTTGGGCGAGATCTTGGGGACCTTGATTACTCACGATGAAAGCTTAATAACCAGCAGCGGGTGGGGCTACTTTTTAGAACGTGTGTTTTGCGAGATGCGGGCCTGTTGTCCTCAGGAAGTCACCAAACGAACTTCGAAGGGAAAGGGGGTGGAGATGGCTTTCCACACTCGTCTTGAGAGAGGTAACGGACCTCTTGTTTTTAAGTGGTCACCAGAAGAACTTCGGAGGACGGCTTCTCTAATCCGTGATTCGAAAGCGGATAAAAAAGGATGACGTTGCCTCACAAGACTCTTCTCCCTACCTGAAGATCGAGTGTAATGTCCAGCTCTTCTGTGGCTTGCAACCCTCACTCACAATTCTTGGGAGAGAGAGCTTCGTTGGATTTAACTCCTTTAGGGACAGTCTCGTCTAACAAATCGGTCTGTAATCCTCGAGCGGCTACATATAAACCAGGAGTCCTCCAAAACAGAGAGAGATTGAGACATTCTCTAACCTTCATTATTGGCAGTGACAACTCGAGCGTCTCCTTGCGATGAAGTGTCAAATGCAGGGATCAGCGAGCCAGATGGGCGACCAGTGGCGGGAGCCATAAAAGCGGCTCACGGTGAATCCTACAAAGTAATCTACCGACCCGAGTGGGGGGAGGGGGGAAGGGAAATAGAGACGGCTGGGAGGTAGTCCCAATTTCAGCGTCATGCTTCGGTGGGAATTTTGCGGAGACCTGGAGGTGAGTCTAAAAAGGGTGAGGACGGAAGAGGGGAGCGGGAGTAACGGCACTCTTTCTGTCCCAAAGTAATATCTTATGAGGTAGAAAACAATATTATTTAAAGGGGATACCGCTACACTCCTCCTTATCCAAAGAGATTTTTACAGCGCAGGACATTTTGGAGAAAAGAAAATGTCTACAAATTTTCATTAAAAGAGGAACATATAGAGCTACAGATTTAAGGTTTACCAACTGAGAAAAAAAACATAACTCTGCACTCAATTTACATATGTGTAACCACAGATAACTTAATCTATAGATATGCACATACAATATCAACAATCCATAAAAAAATAGAAAAATAGTATTTACAAAAATTAATCAAACGCGAATTATACTGTATACTCAGGTTGTTGCAGAGGTGTCTTGTATAGAATTCCTACTTATGCTCTTGGTTAGGCAGTTGTCGGTGCCTTTATCATACATCCTAAAATTACGAATAGACCACACTATGGCTAACGCTTTAAGCCCTTTGATGGCATACGCCTTTTCGCTATTAAACAGCTTCTTGCTAGCATATCCCACATGATATACCACTCTATTGTCATCATATTGGAAGAGAGCACAACTTGGGCGCTCCTCGGAGGCATCAGGACGAACTCCGAATGTTTTATTAGTATTCGGTAATCTCAAGATGAAGGCAGAGATTAGCTTGTCATTTAACTGGTGGAAGTGATTTTCCGCGGAAGGGGTCCAATTGACTGGGTCGGGGACCGTTTTCTTCAGCAAGTCGTTAAGGAGCGAGGCTATGGCAGTAAAATTTGGCAGATAACGAAGATAGCATAACGCGAGGAAGTTTTTCAATAAGGCAAGCAATTGAGACCTCTCAATAGGGGCGAGATTGGGGTTTACATTCAATTTGGAGTGAGGCTACGCTTGGGTGGAAGGTAGAGATGGCAGGGAATACTTATAGTCTTCTTCTACGCACACCGTTTGAACCAGACACATGGGTTCAACGGGATAGATCTGTCCCTCACTTGACGGGGGACGAGTTGGCCCTATTAGGCAAATCGAGACCCGGGCAAAGGGCTCGGGCCCTCTCGGGGTCTTTTGAAGGGGGTTTGGGGAATTCACGCGATTTGAAGGTAGGCTCAAATGAATTGCAGACGTCAATAATTTCTTAGGCCGCTCCTGGCCAAAAGAATTATTTAAAAACTTAGTGTGCCATTTGGTTATGGCGCGAATCTCCGGTCATTAGGCCATTTTGAGCCATCTTTAGGTCGGGTTCGATATTCATTCTCAGCACACACAATGCGTTGGTTGGTGACCTCTCACGCTCAATAGTAGAACGGTATACGGACGCTTCCTTCACGGTGTATTCGATCTTTTGATCTCATGGCACCGTTTCAGTTTTCTTCTTTCTTTATTTTTCCCACAGGTGTTGTAATGGGGGACAATCTTCTGCGCCTCAGCACATTGAACATTGGTGGAGAGGTCGATGTATGAGGACGATAGGGGTACCGAAGGCGGTATATCCTTCTCAGCCTGGGTCCTGGTAACGCGCGGCTGAGAAATTGGGTTTTGAGAAAGCTGTGCGCTCTGTCCAATGAGGACGGAGCAGAATTTCACCGGCGCCGCGACTACGGCAGCCCATCCGTGAACTTCTGGCACTCAATACTGCACTATACCACTGGGAGCCTGGTAGCATGACCTGAAAAGTCATGCACTAACGTGAACCTGTTATGCTGGGGACGTACACGGAGTAGTAGTTTGTCAGAAACTACTATACAGGTTGAACCTCTAACTCTAAGGACGGTTGACACTCGGCAGCCATTTACTGCGCTATTTTCAAACTGGAACATATGGGGGCACTCTCGTTGAACAGGAAATTTACCTATTGATTTAGAAGAGAGGGAGCAGGGGCCGCTGGCGATGCGGCTGGCGAATTAGGCGAAAGGGCAGCAGAGATGGACATGGTGACTCGACGAGGGCCTTAGTTGTGAAATTTGGGGGCAATTGTACCTTAAGTAACGAGGGATGCCAAACATAAAGCATACAATTAGTCTATGGGGAGTTACTAGGCGTGCAGGGGGAGTAACGGGGGCTTTACATCCTTTTTTCTCTCGTGGCGAGTAAAGTCTGTACTTGCTCAGCACCTGCACTGCTACGAAGCCGTTGTTGCTCTTGAATGGGCTTGTTAAACCAAAACTTGTGTTTGGGGGAGGATGGATGGTTCTTCACCAGTTTAGGTAGAGGTCGTGACCGGAAGCGTCAAGGTCTGCTTCTTCCACCCCCTCCTTTAAAGTGGACGCTCTTCTCTCCACAAGGAAGGCCCTTAGTTTGCGAGGGAGGGTCAATATCAGTTGATCCCTTAGAATAAAGTCAACTAGCGACTCATATTCATTTGATACTTGGGCGGAATCCAGCCAGAATTGGAAATTACGCCAAAGCGTTAATCTAAATTGCCTGTAGGTTTGACCTGGCTGTATTCGCGCGGAGCAGAACCAAACCCTATAAAATTCTGAATTCATATTAATGGCAGAAATAAGTTCTGCCTTTAGGGTTGAATAATCAAGATGGCCTCGGAAGGGAGCGAAATGAATATGTCACAAAGACGAGAATTTAATAGTGGAAGTAACTAGGCGACGCCATTTGATTCTAAGTCTCAATTGGGGACTTAGAAGATCTTCTTCAGGGCGTTAAATATGAGAAAAATTCTCCTCCATCCTGGTGTGCGGGGAGAGTAATGAGGGGAATTAAGCCTGTTCTTTTCGAGATTGTACACAGTTTAGCTCAATTTAGTCACGGCTCATCTCTCTCCCCTGCTGCGTAATTCTCTTTTTCTCTTCTCTCTGTGCTTTTCTTGCTTCTTCTTCTCTCTCTGCTCTTCTTTCTTCGAATTCTGTTTCTTTCTGTGCTTTTCTTGCTTTCTCTTCTCTCTGCGCTCTTCTCTCTTCCACTTCTGCTTCTCTCTGTGCTTTTCGTGCTTTCTCTAAACTATGCGCTTTTCTTTCTGCAATTTCGTTACGTTCCTTTTCCTGGATGTAAGCGAGTAAATCTTCCCCAAATAAGCGTAGGATCTGACCTTGCTTATGAAAGCGATGAAATGAAGATATCTCGGATATGCTACTTCCGGCCTTTGCACACGTAAAAGCAGCCAGAGCTATTGAAGCTTTACCCCAAAACAAATATAACCTCTAATAACGACAACAATTAGAAATATTCCTAGTAAAAATCGGGCAAACTCACACAAAAATAAATAACTAACTAACCTGAGAATCTGACTCACGACACACAAAGAGAGTGTGAGTATTACCGCTTAGCTAGTATCCTCTTTTAAGGAACTAGAAAAACTGTGGACACACCAAAAAAGAATCGACCTAAAAATTGGTTGGTAAAAGTTAATCAAAGAAAATTGTCATAATATATTGTAGTTGAGATATTGTTGGTAATGCAGCTGCTATCAATTGAACTTAGTGCTACGAAATCAGGTGAGGAATACCAAAGCCTGACGCCAAATATCTTTATTTCGAAGTATGGCCAAGAGTAAAGGAATATGCGCACACAGGCTCTAAGGTCGGCCAAGCAAGGCGCAACTGTTATTGTTCTAAGAGTGTGATTTGAATAGATAGCAGCAGCCTCCCCCCCTAAAAAAGATTTTTAATACACAGTAAATAAAAGGCATAACAATTAATATATATATATATATATATATATATATATATATATATATATATATATATATATATATATATATATACATACTGGTACATAAATAAGATGGACTTAAACTCCGAATACTAATTAGATAACCGTGGTTAGGGAATGGCTATATTGGGAGATTGAGGGTAATGAGTGATTTAGTTCCTTTGAAACTCGAGAGTAAAGCGAGAAAAACTTTGTGTAGGTCTTGGGAACCTTGATTACTCAGGAGATTAGCCTCTTGTCCTCAGGTGGTTACCGAACGAACTTCGAATGGAAGGGGGTGTGGTAATGACTTCTCCGCACTCGGCTTGAGCAAGGTAACGGGTCTCTTGTCCTTAAGTGGTCACCAGAAGAACTTTGTGGGACGGCCTTTCCAATCCTAGATCCGGAGGCGGATGAGAAAGGCTGACGTTGCCTCACGAGACTCTTCTCCATGACTAGTTCTTCCGTGGCTTGCGACCGTCACTCACACTTGTAGGGAGAGAGAGCTTCGTTGGACTTAACTCCTTTCGGAGCAGTCTCGTCTAACAAATCTGTCTGTAATCCTGGAGCGGCTGCATATATATCAGTAGTTCTCTAAAACAGGGAGAGAGACTGAGACATTCTTTAACCTTCGTTATCGGCCGTGACAACCCGAGCGTCTCCTGGCGGTAAAGTCTCAAAGGCAGGGATCAGCGCGCCAGATGGGCAACAAGCGGTGGGAGCCATATAAGCCGTTCACGGCAAATACTACGTAGTAATCTCCCGATCCGAGGGGGGGAGGGTGATTGAGACGGCCGGGGGATAGCTCCGATTTCAGCGTCATACCTCGGTGGGAATTTCGCGGAGACCTGGGGGCGAGTCCAAAAATGGTGAGGTCGGAACAGGAGGGGGGGGGGAGTAACGGCTGGCTTTCTCTCCCGGAGGTGAGGAAATATTATTATTTAACAGGGATACCTTTACATATATATATTTATATATATATATATATTATTATATATTTGTATATGTATATATATTTTTTCCCCATAAACACGAGAGAATCATGAAAAAATAAATCATTCAAAGCACAGGGAACGTAAATATAATATGAAATTCGTAAAAAGATTTTATGTTAATTGCAAAAAAAGCTTTGCAAAGAAGGTTATGTAACAAAGCACACTTTGGCAGCTAGCTTTTATGAGCACTGGTCGAGGGTGAGGAACAAGACCAAGATCGATCCATAAAATCATATCCTCCACTGACCAAGCAGGCAGATCAAATGTCTAGAAGGGCAGATGAGAGGCTGCAATCTTGGAGAGGATCAGGTCGTCACTGTCTTCTGTTTGACTGGTCAGCAATCTCCGCAGTCATGATCGTGCATGCAATGGTCGTGTTCCAGTGCATCTACGATAAAAAAATCACGCAAAGGCTCACCTGGGCAGAAATCGCCAACTTAAACCATCAACATGGCGGCGACTATAAGAGGCGGTGGGGACAGGATAGTTGCATCTAGAACTCCATTATCTTGACCAGCACGTCAAGTGGTGCATGTTTAGTTCAGTCACTAAGTTTTTTGAAGGGAGAGGAGAACTTTACGGCAGTGGCATCAATGTCTGAGACTCTCTTTTTAGGATCCACTATGCTCACCCGATATAGAGGAGGGGCTAAAAAAAATGCCCTAAAAATAGTGTCTGTTTTTTTTGCCTGCCTGGAAAACCGCACCAAATTGGCCCCAAAATCATGCGGTAGAAATACCAGTCTTAAAAAGAGATACGTCGAACGTACTTAAATAACTGAACGAAACCCCTGATATTTCCGAACGTAGAACTGCTATTGTCGCTGGGGAAATTAATGAATAAACTTAAATGTCGTTGCTCTCTCCGAGACAAGACTCTGCGGTGAGGGACAACGGCGCGAACAGGTTGGAGGGTAGACTTTTCCCTAGATAGTTATGTCTCAAAGCTCCCAAGACAACATGGAGTCGGTTTCGCAATTAAAAATAGGTTTTAGTGAACCTGGCTGAGCTACCATCTGGCATTAGCGAACGACTTATAGCCATTAGATTTTAAGTGAGGGACAGGAACTACGCAACATTGATCAGTACGTACGCTACCACTATTCCAACCGATGACCGGACCACGGAGTCTTTCTACGCTAGTCTTGATAGTAATCTATCATATATCCATAATGAAGATAGAATCTTCCTTGCAGGAGACTTCAACGCTAGAGATGGGAAGGATTTTGATATATGGAGAGGAACCATCGGTATGGAAGGACTTGGTGCTGTTAATTCAAATGGTATCCTTCTTCTCTCCAAATACCTCAAATATTACTTAGTCATAACAAACACCCTCGTTAGGCAAAGAAATACTATAAAAATCTCATGGATGCACCCTAGATCCAAACGCTGGCACATAAAAGATTCCATCAATGTTAGGGCACGCGACTGTAAACATGTTCTGGTAACTCGTTGTCTGACTGGCTCTGAGGACTGTTGGACTGACCATTGTCTTGTCTTTTCTTTCATGAAAATCTAGATCTCGCCTATAAAAAGGAATCAATCAGTGTAAAGGGACCTAAATTTAGCGTTGATTTACTCACAAACCGTACCAAATTACTGAGTTCCAACACTGTCTAGCTAAAAATGTTCCTCAGGCTTTTCTTTCCTACGTAAAAGAACATTGGTCAATATGAAAAATTCCAATCATTAACGCCTCGAATTAATCAATTAGAATGAGGAATCAGAAAAATGAGGATTGGTTCGATCAAAATGACTCTGAGATTCAAAAACTATTGGACGATACCCGGGAAACCATGTTTAAACACTTAAAAGGCAAGAATGTCTCCAAGAGGAATAAACAGACCACAAAGCTCGTGCTTAACGAGCAACACGCAAAATTAAAAATAACTGGTGGCTGATATGATCTAGTGAACTACAACTCTTATTCGAACGGGATGATATTAGAGGATTTATCAACCAAATAAAATCCAAAGTCATACGGTTTGGCTAATCTTCATAGTAGTAATGGTTTACAGTTGCTCAAAAGCTATTCTGACGTGCTGGACGAACACTTTTGAGAACTTTTATATCAAAACCCAATTATTGACGGGGATATTTTGCAACAAATCTCCCAACATATAATAAATTATGCTATAAGTGCAATCCCAACTCTAGAGGAGGTGAAAAAGGCTATCAATTCCATAAAAGATAATAAGCCCGTCAGATCTGACACCACATCTGCCAAAATATTATAAAACGCAGGTCCATTTTTGACTTCACATGTCTACCAACTTATTGTCAAAACTTGGGTCAATGAATAAATCCCAGATGATTTTAAGGATGTAATAATCGTGACGATCTACAAGAAAAAGGGTCAGCATAGAGGTATCATATTGTTATTACCCGCTGGTTAAAGTTCAGCTGGAAATTTGGCAACTCGTTTAACTCCTTTAGATTAGAGTGATCTTCCCCA
Organism: Ceratothoa steindachneri; assembly: GCA_963969495.1. Lineage (NCBI taxonomy): Eukaryota > Metazoa > Arthropoda > Malacostraca > Isopoda > Cymothoidae > Ceratothoa > Ceratothoa steindachneri. The sequence goes on from OZ018322.1 coordinate 11,240,146, forward strand.
TACATAGTTCGGTTTCAGGCCCTTTCGCGGCATAACTGAAGAAAATTGTCGTGAAAAGAATCAACCAAATTCTATGGGCTTTATAAACCTTACGAAAGCCTTTGATAGGAGTAGTATAAAACGTAAGCCTTTATTAGAAATCCTGTTTAGATTTCGTTGACCTCAAAAATTTATCTGTCATGCGTCATTTGCACGATAGCATAACCGTATCAAATATAGCGAACGGTAGCTCAAAAGACTTTTAATGTCGACTCTGGAGTTAATCAAGGCTGTTTAGCCGCACCAACACTGATCATTATTTATCGCCGCCGTTCTGCTGTTTATCCAAGACGACCTTCTTCCAGTTATCTCAATAAACCATAGGTTTGAAGAAGAGAATTTTAATCTTAACCATCTTGAAGCTAGGACTATAACAGAAGCTGCCTCTGTTTTTGAAATTTACTATGCAGATGATAATGCAGTCTGTGCTCTCAACGCGGAGGACCTACAAATAATTATATCAGCAGTTATGTGAAGAAGCTCGAAGGCCTTGTGTCAGAATGGGTAGCCTTGAAGAAAAATACGGGGCGTAGAATGAGACACAGGAAAAGAGCGAACAAAAATTTTGAGACACCTTGAATGATCTTTTCGACATAACCCACCATGATGGATTAAAGATGATAAAAATCACACACCATAAAGCATTTCTGAATGCACAGCGGGAGAAGGAGAGGCAAGAAAGCATGGCAAGTGTTGACATTAAGATGTCAAAGAAGAAAAAGAAGAAATCAAAACAAGAAGATAGAATGTTATGGAGGATTGAAAAGCAGCAGGACGAAGCTTGTCAGTATGAGAGAAGTGTCCTCATGGAGGAATCTTCCTGTAGCCCATCAGCCGGAGAAATTTAGACAAAAGGAGCCACTGCAGAAGCAGGGCCAAGCACAGCGGGGAAGCGTGAAAGAGGGAAGAAGAGAATTTTGAGTCCAGACGTCCTTTCAGCCCTGTATCGAACCAAGACCAGATATCGTCAGTCGGTACACACTCACTCTGTTGTGCTCCATGATTCTGGTTAACTGTTTGACTAGTTTAAGCCAGCCGATCTTTAATCCACCGTGCTCGTCTGCAACCACATGAGGATCGCCCTGCAGAGCGCAAGCAGTGTTTCTTGCGAACAGCCCTTGGCACTTCACTGGGACGGAAAACTGATAATTGAACTGACAGGAAACAAGAACGTGGAGAGGCTCCCCATCATTGTGTCTGTTAAGGGCGTTGAACAGTTGCTTTACATACCCAAGTTGCCAGCTGGAACTGGTCAAGCAATGGTGAAAGGAATTTTTGAAGCGGTCGCAGATTGGGGTTTGGAAAACTGGATTTGTTCCATTTGCTTCGACACTCGACACAACTTCGAGCAACAAAGGAATAAAGAATAGTGCCTGAATTTTGTTTCAGCAGATGATGGGAAGAACCTGCTGCACTTGGCATGTCGCCATCATATTCACGAGATACTGCTTGAAGAGGTTTTTCTCGTCACCATAGGCCTATCATCCGATCCAGATATTGGTAATTTTAAGAGATAAAAGAGTCACTTGCACCTAATGACTTTTGCTAAATACAAGCTACGAATTAATGACACTTAGTTGCCAGTGTTTTGAAGAATATGACAGGCAACATCATTAAGTTCTGCTCACAACAACTGGAGGAAGTTCATCGTAGGGACGATTACCTAGAGCTAATGGAACTTTCCATCATTTTCCTTAGGGAATTGATTGTATAGTTAGGGGGAATGTTAGCAAATAAGGTATTCTATTCCCAACATACTTTTCATGGTTTTCACGAAGCCAATTAAAAAATCCGCTGAAATTAAGTCTTTCTGAATCTTGGTTGACGTTTAATAATAAGGTTTACTGCCAGATCGATGGTGTTGCAATGGGTTCTCCAATGGGACCACTTGCAGCTGACTTTTTTATGACACATCTCGAAGATCAAATGTTTTCTACTAATTTAGATTACAAACCCTCCTTCTACCGCCGTTTTATTGATGATTCCTTGGCACTTTTTAATAATCCTGCACATAGCCAACTTTTCTTGAATTTTTTTAACACTTTACACCCCAACATTAAATTCACCATGGAAGTAGAGTCAAATGATAAGATGCACTTTCGCGACCTTTTAATCACCCGAGATAATGACCATCAAAAAATTCAAACAACCATTTACCGGAAAAAACTTTCACAGGACTACTTTGAACTACTTTAGTTTTTGTGATTTCAGATACAAAATATCCACAGTAAAAACTTTAATACATAGAAGTTTCTCGCTATCATCCACTTAGGAAGTATCTTCTAAAAAATTGATTTCCTTCTGACCTATATGATAGAGTTTTAAAAAAGCTATTTGATAATCTCATTGACCGCCCTCAACCAGCATAGAAGTTCCTAAAATGCCCATATATTTACTAATTTCCGAGATGTGTTTTTTAAACGATACTTTTCAAAGAAAAATCATATTTATTTTTGAAATATATTTTCCCAAAATCAGCCCACAAATAGTTTTAATAAACAAACTATCGATAGGAAGTTTCTTTAACAGTAAAGATCCTATCTCTTTGGAGTTCCGCAGTGATAATGTTTATTTATTTAAATGTCCCAGTTGTACTGGACCCTCTTACAATGGCAGCACTGTCAGGTCTTTTGGCGCTAGGTTCTCTGCTCATATGGGGATTAGTTGGCGCAAAAACCAAATATTAAATAAAAAGGAAAAGTCATTAATTGGGGAACACACCATAAGCTGTAAAACTGACATTTCTATTGAGAATTTTCAAGCATTAGCCTTTAACAACAACAAACATTTCCTAAGAACCCTCGAATCTTTAGATATCAAACACTATAAACCTACACTCAATGAAGATTTAAGTGCAATATCATTATTTATTAACTAATTCTAACTACAGTTTGTTAGTTAGTTTGCTTTTTAACAAACAAAGCGTCACTGTAATCTATAAATACTAGCCCCTTGTTAAACCCACCATTCACTCTCTAGGATGGATCCACTTTAGTAAGTACCCAAATTTACCGTTTTTATATTAAATGTTTTTTAACTCTTACAGTTTTTACAAAATTAAAAACAAATTTTAAATTTACTCCCTTAAAATTATGCCAGGTCACTTTCTCTTAAAGTTTTTAATTAATTTTTGTAATAAACTTTAAATTTATTAACTAATTTTTTTGAGTCAGTTTTAAAGCAAATTTAACTGTTGCCAAGTCATATTTAATAATAAAAACAAAATTTAACTCATAGTACATTTTACTGATATTCTATAATTGGTCTTTTAAAATAATGTCTTGTTGGCCTTTTTAACTTTTCTTCTTATGTATTAGTCACATTTTGAGTCAGTTTTAAAGCAAATCTAACTGTTTCCAAGTAATATTTAAAAAATTTATCTTATAATACATTTTACTGATATTTTATAATTGGTCACCCATTAAAATAATGTCTTGTTGGCTTTTTCAAGTTTTTTTCAAATGTATTAACTTTGTAACCTTATTCTAGCCTAAAGATGAAAACTTGGTGTTTTCGAAACGTTGTGAAAAATTAAAAGATGCTGCATCCGTTTCTCGTGGCTCTTGGATTTATCCTCAATATTAAATGCAGGCTTCACGGCCAAGCTCCATATATATATATATATATATATATATATATATATATATATATATATATATATATATATATATATATATATATATATATATATATATATAATAACTTGCCTATTTTATAGTTTTGCACTTAATGTATTGTTACTTATTAACTTAAACATTGCCCTTATCAAAAATATTGCTAAAAACTATAAAGCTACTTCCCCAAAATTATTAAGGTTCTTTCTTACTTAGGACCCATAGAAATTTTGTGTGCGACGGCTTTGTGCTTCGAGTAAAAATACATTTCTGCTAGCAGTTTATGTTTATTTTAATTACATTGAAAATTATTAGAATATTTATGAACGATGGAATTCATACTTAGATAATTTGATTATAAAAATAATAAAAGAATAATTTAGCAAATTTAATTAAAAGGTCTTTAATGAACCCCCCTCATTAATAGGTTAATCACCCGTTGCGAACTGTCACACTTTCACATTCCGTGATGTAAGAGAAGCAGGTATAATTTCCATAAAGAAGCAGTTCTGAAAGATTGTGAAACTGAATTTCGAGGAAGAAAAGCAGAGAAAATGTCTGAATCTTCTAAAGAGATTGTGGTTGCTACGCCAAAATGCCAAGAGAGATTTTTTCCTTGTCACTGTTAAACAGTTAGTTGTGAAGTGGTGCATCCATTTCGATTTCCCTAAGACTTACTTGAGAACTTGGCATGAAATAGTTGACTGAACACCATAGAGTGATCTTATTATTAACGATCGCTTATGGTTTTGTGATTACGAGATATTGCAAAAGTCCTTTTACACTCATTAAGACCCTTTCAACAAAGGACACCATTGTATATTTGTGTAGCAAAAACAGGTTTTTATTGTTTTACATATTAATATGTGTTCAATTTGTAATCTAATCAAAGTGACTGCCCTCTGCAGCTTTCATGCCCTCCAAGCGAGAGCTGGAGTTCTCGCCCATATTACGGACGAAGTCCGTAATATGGTTGACGGAGGACTTCAGCTCGTTTTCGTTGCTGTGGCTGACCTTGCAGGTCTTGCCCTTGACATCCACCCACACGGTGTAGTCAAGGGCTTGAGGTCGGGCAAATGCGACGGCCTAAAACTCTTTCGACCAAAGGTTCATGTTCGACCCCAACCTCACTTGCATGGTCGTTGAACTCTGGCCCATGGCACCAACCTACTGAAGGAGAGTACGTTTTTTTGTGATCTTATTACGAGGATTCTTGGCCAAGATATCCCTGTAAACAGCAGCAGGGAACATGTACCCGGGTGCGAACGACACCAGAGTCATCTTTTTGCCATTTGGAGCCACCACGCCGAACATTATCAAGGAGGCCGTGTCTTTGGTCTTGGACACTCAGCGGACCTCGGAGACCATAACTATTGAGATGTTCTCTTTCTTCGCAGCTGAAGTCATTTTTAGCATCGGAGAACATTCGAAGTTCTTTTCTCATAGCCAACATATCGAAAACTTCAGGTAAACGTAAGCGAGGTGGATCTTTAAAGTTTTACATGTTCTATCACACACGTAAACCTTTTACAGGATAAAAACCCGAGTGTAACATAACTTTTGCAAATTCCGGTATCTTGATGGATAGATAGAAGACAATTTCCTTCACTTGGTTGTTACTGATAGTTTTTCTTTGTCTCTATTAAACGGAATTCGTAGAATGATTAGGTAAGGGCTACAACTACTGATGATCTCTCAGATGACCATAAATATCGATGAATAGTAAAAAACTAGAATTCCTAAGTGATTTTATCATGTCTATCTTTAGTTCCTCACAATCACATTATTATTATAGCCCTCTATTATTTTGGGGGGCAACTGTAAATGATAATTCTTAGTAAAATTGCCCTTATTTCTCACAAGCCTGAAAAACCCTCCTTTAATGTATAACCGGATAACGGTAAACAGTTTATTATAATTATGCCACATTACTTAAATTTCCCATGCAAATTACTTATCGATCTCCCTCTGAAACAACAATAAATTGCAGACGACGTTCACTTTGATAAGATTCATTCAAGCTTTTTCATTTATATTCTTAGAATCCAGTATAATTATTATATTTCCCTAATGATGTCAAGAGCACGAAGTCTACACGGACGTAAGTCGACCGTTCCTTTAAAATTGAGTTTGAGAAAACATGTGATGGAATAGTAATGCATTTGTATTAAATCGATTGAAAGATAGCTACAAAGAGAATGCATGATAAGAACTAATTTATATTTTTTTCAATAATCAGGATGTGTGAAAGCTACATTGATAATTAAAGAAACATTCTGCATAAACATATTGTTTTTTATTTGTTACTTAATGACATTCTTAGGCATAATAGGAATAAAATATGAATATTCTAAAAGGCAAGTTAATAGAGAAATATCTTATAATGGTTTGAATGGTTGGATGTGAATTTTACTCATGGTTACAAGTTTTAGTTAAGATGAAAGGGGCACATCTCAATTTAAACCCTTACATTTTCTCTGATCAGAATTTTAATATATGAAGAAAGCAGTAATTCAGTTGACTCCAGAGTCTCACAAAACAGAAGGAGAAATTTTAAAATTCCAGACATTCAATTTTAGATCACCACAAAAATCAGCCAAGATTGAAGTAACGCTCACCAGGATACCCCCCTGTAACTCTCTCGATAGAGGTCATTTTAATAATTGGAATAATTGATGAGAGTTTATCACCCTTTTTGAGTTACCCTTTATATTTTTAGGTAATAATGCGCTATAAGTTCTAAGTAATGAACACATAACTATCTGATTCAAATTAAAATGGGAGAGGTATCGTGGACAATTTGTATATCTTAGAACTTTTATTTTCGGCATAATTTTGTTTAATTTGGCTAATAATTTTAATGATACCCATAGCCACTTAGACCTTAGAACTTGTATTAGTTTTCCCTTTGAGTTTCATATTAACCACCTTTTGTTATCCATTACTTTTAGCTGAGCAATGTCAAGATGAAGAAGGACACTCATTCGGTTAAAGACTGAAAAAATATTTTTGTTCTCTAGATTCATGCAAATATTGCGATTTTTGAACAGTCAGATCTTCAATAAATGGTTGTTATTATTTAAGAACTCATAATAAATAACGTTAATCGAAAAACAAAGAATGAAAAACATAACCTTCTACAGCTTTTATTCATGTTTATGGAGAAGATGACATGAGCTTTTATTTGCGCTCTAGTCATTTTTTCGCTTAAGAGAGCAGAAAAGAACCAACTACTCCTTTTTCCTAACATTCTCTGCAGATATCAATTATTTTTCTGTCAAGCCAAAATGGATGAATTATTATTCAAATATTGCCTTTCATACCATTCATTTAACACCCAAACACCATTTTGTAGAGCATAAAAAGGGTTGTTAGCTAACAATTTGTTAGCTTACATTAAGGAGGTATTGATATATTGCATGATAAGTGTAAGATAATGAAATTGCTCGGGTTTTTTATTTAATAACAACGGGATATATCAATACGGCATCGAAATAGCCTAAAAAAGATACGTACATAATTACTTCTTTGTTTATTTTAACTGGGATTGGGTAGATATCACTGAACACTATTATCAGGTATTATTTGCACTAGTATGATTGCATTATTATTATTTAACTAGGGCGACAAACCATCGAAGGCAGATTATAAAAAAGTGGTGAAGAGAGGGTAAGAGAAAATGTATGGAAGTTTGATCTCCTAAGCCAATTAAAAGACTGCTTGAGGCACTCGAAAATGCTGCGTCTGACTTCACCACCCAATTTTAACTTTCTCAATCATCATCACTTTCTTTCCATTTCTCTAATTACAAATTTCATCTTGAGGCGGAATAGTGGGTGTTTACTTTAAATTTTGAGAAGTCTTTCTAATCTGCTAGACGTCCACCATTAAGTGACGTTTCCCGTTACCTTTGAGGGCAAGAGAACGCGTAATCTTCCAGGTGGCAGAAGCAGGATTACTTTACACCCTAAAACACCTCTTTGCAAGTGTTTTTCTGTTTTTTGTCAAGAGAATTACCATCGTACACTTTACTAATTGATACTCTCTGCTAAGATCGTGATTCAATTCCTATGGTTGATGTTCCCAAAGTCTCAATTTAAAACCTAATGCATTGATGTACTAAATGATATTAGGTAGGTTCTTCCTAAATTGCCTCTCAACTACACATCGATGATTATTATATAATCTCCCTAATGTTTGCACCATTTCACTTTTTCTTTATTTTCCTCTTCGCGGCAATTTAGCCAAATAAGCAAAAATTTCAAAGCAGATACCTCAGGTTAGACTTTTTCACATTCCTTTCACATCTTGCAATAATTCAGCCGCAAAATTACAGCTTTGGTCTTGGTTTCACGATATTGCCATAAAATGCTGGGGTAAAAGTATATTTTTTTATGTATTTGGCAAGTTCAGGGGAGCCAAGCTTAATGGGAGATCGTAAGTCTTGATAGCTAGATTCTTACATGTGGGTTTTATCAGTTCGGGTTATTTGTTTATTTACGAAAGAAAGAGAGAATAGTGTGCACAGTGTACAAGACGGCTGTAGAGAACAAGATTTAATAATTTGTATAGCAATCCTTTAGATGTTGATTGTTTAAGATCTCAGAGAACGAAAAGGGATGACTCTAGTAAATTTCGTTTAAAAGGGGTTTACGGTCAAAAATTCATGATATTTCTTTGTATAATCAATAGTGTATGGATACAAGTGTTAGAATGGTTTCTTTGTTAACTGTTTAATGGTGAGGCCTGTTTCTCTTCCACACTTTTTTTGGAAAATTGGAGCTTTAGTTCAAAGACTGGAAACTGGGTGAGAGAGAATAGAGAGAGAAAGATGTAGACATAACTGTCTATTTAGATTATTTAGAAATACTTTGTTATAAATATCCGGAAACGCAAAGGAATGAGTTTAGTGACATCCTCTTAAATCTCGAATAGTATTAGGCGTCATTAAATCTTTTTAATCAGAAAAGACGGCGAATGCTGTTTTCTTCGTTCGTTCGTTAATGGTTAGAGCTCGTTTCAGACAACTGGTAACTGAAAATACGAGAAAATAAAATAACATATAACCTGTTTTATGGATATTATTTGTATCCCCGTATATTATATTTTTTCATCTCGAATCATCGTGATAGGGTGCTGAATGCGCACTCTATTTATTTCCTCATTTGAAATCCACTCCAGCAAACAAGCAAACCCCTCTCGACCTTTTATCACATTCAACGGTGAAAGCAAGTCATCCCGCTGAGTGGGGTCGAATCTAGTTAATTCAATATGTATCAAGTCGATTGAGATTTTTGAAAAAAAAGGCGAAGCAGTCATATTTTAATCACAAATATTTTTCATTCAGTAAGTATTTATTTGGCATTAAAAACAACTTGGTTCTAAATCTTAATTTCAAATAGGTAGGCGTTTTTTTACGAAGAAATAAATATTAGTTTATCGCAACTGCCTTAAGTTTAATTGCTGCAAATTTTAGTTTATGGGAATTTCAAATAAATTCAAATAATATTTGGGTTGAAAACGAATTCTGTTAGTTTTTAACTTATTCGGAGAACCAAAATATTCGTCTAAGTTCGATTAAGGGAAGTTTTGTGTATCATGATCTACCCCAGGAAATTTTTCTCTCCCCAAATTTTGTTTAAGAAAATTGACTTTATTGAAAATGTGGCTAATACAAACGGCCTAAGAAAGTTTAGTTTGATCTTTAAAAGTTTGATATCTAAATTCCCAAGGAAGAAATTAAATGGTATTTCCCCACGAAAGATCAAAAAGTCTATACGAATAGACTTAAGTTTGGATTTGTCGAAAATGAAAGAAGTTTATGCAAAATGTTTTTCTCATCCTAACTTTATTGCTGTTAGGAACTCTACAAATTAAGTCAAATTGCACAACCCACAAATTTACGCAACATTTCATATTCTTTCTCTTTCGTAATTTTCTGTCCTTTTTAAGGTACACGTACTAAAGTAATCTCGTAACGGACTCTAATTGTGCGTACTAACGCTGGATTTATTTTTCGCTCCCAAATGGTCACTACAAATTTTCTTTAATCTTTTTCAAGAATTCAAATGTGGTCTGGGCCATTTGTAGCAGTTAGACATATTTAAAGTGATCTCAGCATTTTAACAACTGCACTCGAGAGGTGGGAACATTCGCTATTACACTAGGATTCAATGAACATTTTACCGGAAAGAGAAGAAATTTAGGTAAGAACGAGTAATAGATTGATTAGAATGTTTCTAAAGTACATCGAAGCTGAGTACTCGTTTTATCGTAAGGTCATTAGGTTTTTTTCTGTTGTTTTATCTAAAGGTAAAAGGACACAACTTTATATTTCCAATTTGCCCCAAGGCCATTTAGTTGCTTTCTAGAGAAGCAGCTGACCTTATAGTATGTTTTAGTGCAGCCTTAATAAGAATAAAAATTGCAAATATATTTAGGCCACAATATTGAGTAAACTCCACGAAATAACAATTCAGTCTCGATCATTATAATATAGTACTTTTTACTTTTATAAATGTAATGAAGTTTTTATATTAATTGAAAATAAAAAAGAGCTTTTAAAGTTTATCTTTCTTTAGGTTATAAAATATTTTTTTGAGGCGAGTAGGCCGTGAGCCAAAGACTGAAGATCTGCCTGCGTAGCGCAAGTTTCTCATGTAAGGAGGAGCGGCGAAGCAGCTTCTCTTGTCATCATCTTCATCACTAACTCTATAATTTAAGAAGGGGATTTTTTTGAGTATTTTAATAATAATTTCATCTGAGTTTGGTTATAACTTAGGATTTTTTATCAAAGTTACTACTAATCATTCTTTTCTAATATCCCCCCAAAATGATGAAGTTTAGAAATAAATATAAGTATCAAAATTTTGTGAATTTTTTAAAACTCAAAAAATTATAAATAGTGAAGTTCCGAAAATCTATAAAAATTTAACCATAGCTGCTTTTTATTAGATTTTAAATTTTAGTCTTAGCAGCAAAGCACAAGCTCCCCCCGTAGGGAAGAATGGTGAAGCCATTGCCTGGTCTTCTAATAATTTACTCTTGCTCTATGTTTTTTCAGATTTATGCTTATTTTCTAGGCCTGAAGGCAAGGAAAATAACATATCAAGATTCATTTTAAATCCGAAATAAACAAAACGCAGGGCTGTTCTTTCCGATATTTATTTGCTCTTATCATTTTCTTTGGTTTTACTGAGATTTAGGGACCAGTAGATATTTCCTGATTAAATCTAACAATAATATTTATCTTAAAAAGAAGTTCCATAAAACCTTCGAATATTCGAAAAAAATAAAAACAGCAGTCTTGACTCAAAAAAAATTTCTAATTTGCTTCTAAACCTCACCATTTGTAATTTAAAAAAACGGAATATTTGATAATCATATTTATTTTAAAATCATTTCATTTATTTCAAAAGTTGGAATAATTACAGTGACAAACATATGCATTATCAAACTATACGAAAATCTAGAGTAATATCCCCAAATTTCCCAAGTTAAAATAGAGTATTATCAATTATATTTGACAAGTGGCTCAGATTTCTAATAGGCTAACTTTACTATGGAATCAACAATTAATATTTATCCAATCCCAGTTTCCGAAGACACACTAGTGCTCTCTATTGGGTCGTCTTTTGCACCTCTTTTCAAAATTCTATTATCTATTCCGGAGCCTTATACAAAAAACACAGGGGAAGAAGCCAAAAAGCGTTTTATTAAAAAAACTCAATACTCATTGAGCAGGTGCAACCCTTTGTGTTTTTCAGCTTTACACTCATCGCTCCTTCCATTTCTCTAACAGATCTCGATTCTCCCGCAAGGATATAAAAGTCCTTCAAGAAATGACATCCTATCATACGCCAAAGGAAAGATGACCATTGCGAAGACAAAGACGGGTTAAATGGTTAAGATAAAAGAAAGAGCACCGAACTATTAATACATTTTGCTTGAGACACAAATAACGTCTTTCTAGTTGAGGCCGTAGCTGAATGAGCCGTTTTCTCAACCGTTTTGCATGAGAAGTTGCTCCTGGACGCTTCTCATACCGGGTTAGATATCGCTGTGTTGTTGCATTTTATAGTTCACGATTTTTCTTGCTATGTATCCAACATTTTTTATATTGTTTATTGATACTTCATTTAAAATCTCTCTATTATCACCCTAGTGTGGTCCCTTTTTTAATTAGAGGATGGGAATCAGCAGAGACGGGATTTATGCTTCTTCCGTTCAGTTTCCCCAAGTATCTTAGTTTATTTACCTTATTTAAAGACTAGCTCTGACTTTACTATTTTGTGTGGAATCTCTTTTTTTTCTGCCGATGGAATTTTCATTCTTATCATATTAAGAAATAGTGATGGCTAACACTATTCGTCATTTTATTTTCATTATTTTATATATAGGCATATTTTCAGTTCACCAACTGTACCATCACCACAAATCATAGTGAGATGCCATTAAATTATCTCCTATTGTTTTGATTAATTACGAATACACTTTCTTAACTTAGAACTAGGGAAGTATAACACGCCTTGCCGCCGTGTTATTTTATTTATCAACAAATTTCTTTAAATTCTTTTAAGCAGCAGCCATTACTCTTTTCATCACACCCTCTATTTAGTCTCCCACATCGATTCTACAACTCATTGATAAAGACACTGTGACAGCCGCTAATATAATTACATGGCTGTTAATTTAATAGGAAACGCCACCGTCTTTCTACTTTGAACTAAATGGACATTTTAATCTTTGTTCAAGCAGCATTTAAAAGGTGAGCAAAACAAGACGGAATTTGAGGCTAATTCAATTTCTGAAGATTTGATTGGAAATCTTAAAAGGATTTTGGAATGTTGGATTGTTTTGAACTCATGGATTGTCATTACTCCTATGAATAAATGAGACGAATGAAGTGATTGAATGTCAAGAGTGTATTTAAAAGCCTATAAAACAGGGAGCAGAGAAGGGGGAAACAAATGTAAATTAGTAGAAAAGATTTACGGATCCTGTTTATGGTAGTGAGTAAAGCAAAACATATCGTGTATAATCAAACAAAACATGAAGTTATGTTTAAATTTTTGGGGTGTAGTGTCTGATTTTCTAACCTTGAATAAAGTTAGGAGATGATCTAACAAAGCTTTACTTAAGTAACTATATTTTTTAACAAGATGTTTAAACAACTAATAGGTGAATAACTGAGACTATTTTTGGAACAATACAATTCAGTTATACTAAACACTGCAAGTATAGAGCATTTGTATTATCTTTAGCACTTTGCTGTCTAATTTGTCTCATATGTGTTAAACAAACATGTTACTGACATTCGATAAAGAATTATATTGATTGAAGTGTGCTAATACCAGATACAGTAAGTTTAAATGGAATAACAGTTTAAAAATATTCTTTTCCTAATTGTTTTACGAAACTTCTTAAAAACTTTTAACTCTTTTAAACTCATGTAAGTGGATTAATGGTGGCGTTTTATTTAATCGAAAAAACTTCACGAGAAAGTCAAGTTTAAAATATAAATGAAGAAATAGAAAATTTCCAACGTCATATAGAAGTAGCCTTGCATTCTATTGATACTTCTTCAAAAATATTTCTCTCACGTAATACAGCAAGATTCATGTGCTTCTATCTTTGACTCTAGTTCGCCCTAATATAGCTCAATTCCTCTTGCGCCAAGAATATTTAGCGTTATACATTGCAAGGTAGAAAGAAGCAGTGACCCATAGTTTACATAAATCTCAAAATATCTGTCTGGAATGTAAAATAGACCCAAATAGCCTAGTTGGAAATACAGAAGCAAAAATAAATAAATCCGAATTTCAACAACGAAAGACTGTCTCATAAATAATAGATTTCACATCACTTCTATAGAACACTTTGCTGATAATCTCAAAGAAACCTTTTCTTTCGAGAAAATATTTTCTTCAATATAAAAACTCGCTTACATAAGTCAAGTTTATGATGATAAACTCTATATAGCCTTGTGGCGTATTCCTTTTTTACTCTCCTCGTAATTCTTTCTTTTTTTCGCTTTATCTTTTGTTTGTCGAATACTTTTTCATTTTCTGACAAGCAACATTTGGCAAATATTTGTCTACACAATATTTATTTTAAGGATAAGTGAGAAAACAGCAAATTTGAGGAGGATTTTGGAGATCGACCGCCATCCTAATCTAGGTTAGTGAAATTATATGTTTTGCTTAGGATAATATAAAAAAATGATAGACACAACTATATTGCATATTTTGCTAGTTTTTAGTTTTGTAAAGCTCTAATAAGTAAAGACTAGTTTTAAGCCGAGCTTGCAAGTTATATAGTATGTCTTCCCTTAGTCAGTTTTGAAAAAAATGCATTTTTAGTGTATCATATTAGCTAAGTAGAGAATGCATCCGTTGCACATATCAATGAAGCCTGATTACTCAGCAATCAGGTATTTTAAAATTAAACGTATCAATAAGCTAAAATTGAAAAGGAAAAGATCATGATCCGAGTTTATAAGAAATAGCAAAAGGGGAACTAAGTAAGAGGTAAATGGGGGCTAAGTTGGAATTAAAAAACTGAAAAGCCAAAGTCTTGTAGAAAAATCTTTTATATCGAAAAGGAAAAATATTAACGATTCTAATATTTATTGAGGAGATGAAAGTTCTTAGAAAAGATAATTGCAATTCCAAGGTTAATAATAACTCTATTATCATGATACGTGCATTTTAAAGTAATTATATTAGGTAAACTTACAAACGAAGGGTGAACTCGAATTTCTTTTAATGAATAAATGAATGAAATTTATTTTTATTTATTGGGCAACATAAACTGAAATTGACATTAGTTCTTAAGTAAATTCCTTGTAGTGCAAAATAGTTCTCAAATAATAGAAGTTTTGTAATTACGTCACATAAAAGTTCCTTTCAGCATTTTGTTGTTAAATTTTCTTCCTCTTTCGCTTAAAACCTAGTAAACTGCGGCTCATTATTTATTCGTTTTGTGTTCCTCTGAAATTGTTTTTGAATTGCAGAAAATTAATTTCGCAACTTGAATCACCTAGTTTCTACAGAGAGTATGAAGTTATTAAGAGATTCCTTTGGAAGCAGAGGTTATCTCTTTCGTCCTTAATTCATCAAAAATTGGCATTTAGATACATTTTAGAAATGATTTGAGTCACTTTTAGTGCCTAGATCTGTACCTTCTAATATTATTAATCTTATATCGGAATGTCACTTGGTAAATTCTAAAGTTCTTATGTTTGATCAGTTACATACCTTTTCTTGAAAAATTACGTCTTATGCTAAAGTTTAAAATTGTTTATATTGAGATCTTACAGTGCAAATTCAAAAAGATTCAAACCTAAAAATATAACTAACCTTCCATTCTAATACTATGATATAGAATTATTTATTCGAATAATACGCGTCAGAGCTTTATGATCAGAAAATAACAACGTTGGCTAGACATAATGAATTACTATTCCCGCTCGGTCCAGGAAACATGACGCATCTATATAAAGAACACGTCTTTAAACTGAATTGTAGATCAGAATTTAAACTCATATCCACCATACACGTTAAATTTACAAGAAGAGCATTCTCCTAACTACGTTTGAAGAAAGGCGACTTAATGAAATATGAAAAACATAATGAATTAATGCATAAACCATCTTCAAAAGTTATCATCATATAAAGTGCCCTACATATTAATTAAATAAACCATAAATTGTTCTTCACTGTATTCTGCTACATTATCGTGCATTGATTAATGCAGGTGACTGCAATTTCTTTAGAAACTCGCCTGGTATATATAATTATCTTGGTTAATAAGTCTAAATATGTAGGTTGTTGATAATATGTTTATTCATCGTAGAGAATTACAGCCTAGAAGTAGTCAATTAATCAAAGAAAACAGATTTATGAATGTGGAAAGAGGGAATAATTATGATTTTTTCCCGGTTCCTCACAAATATTAATATAATTCGTTATTTGGCAACTTATGATATGAATTTTCCAAGTATTTTTTCTTTTTTTAACTTACCTAATTTTCATAAAGACGCTTCAATAAATGTGGCAGTTTATTTTAAAATTTTGTTTACATTTAAAAATTATAGAAAGTAAAAAAAAGGAAGAGAAATTTGGAAGCCATTAAATATTACGCATTGCTTATGATCATATTTTAATAAGCTACACATAGTTATGAATTAAAGGTAAATTTGGCATCGTTGCTTTGCTCCTTCCTATGTGAAATTTAAACTAATGAGCTTTTATAATTAATTTAATGCAAATTATAAATAGTTTCGTTATATAAAGGAATATCAGTTATTAAACTTGCTTAGAAAACCAAATTCCCAGAAAATTTCAGATTTTCAAAAGATTGACTCGGGTGACTCATTTTCTTTGAGCTCCTGAAAGATGTTTTCTTGAAGTTCGAAGACACATTGATAACAACTTTCGATTAAATGCTTCTGAAGTTGGCAAAAAGTTCCAAATGAGCCAAAAAACATAAATAAATTATCTGGATTTCTCGGGATATCATGTGGCTTTAACCAGGAAAAAGCCTCTTTTAAATACAACTAATATTAAGCAGAAAAAGTAAGTGGGCAAGAGAAATTAGCAACTCAATTTTCAGACAGTGGAGTAATATGGGTTCGGAGATTAGACCTTAGGAATTTGATATAAAAAGTAAATAGAAATACATTTCCATTTTTAAAGTCTAGTATAACTAGTGTTTTTAAATGGTTGACTATAAAAAAGAAATTTGTTTATTCACGGAAAATGAGGTTCCCTATCATACTGCAGAAAGGCTAACAGAATGAGAGGGAGAAAGCTGCCTCAAACTACTTCCTTGGCCAATTTATTCCCCTGCCATGAAACACACTTTAGAAAAAAAGTGTGCAAAACAGGAATACGTTTATTATTACTGAATGCTATACGCCAAACCATCAGAACGGTACGACAACAATTTGTAATCCCAGAACTTATTAAAGACATGCCTTGGAGAGGTACAACTCTTAAAAGCCGATAAACTAAAGTCCACACAGTATAAATAAAGTATTTATATTGGTCAAAGTGTATTTTATTCTGTACATTTATAAATTAAGGGATTTCAGTAATTAAAATGTTAAATATATACTTTTAGCATGTTTCGGTCTCTACCGACTCGATTCCCGGCTTGAGTAGAGCACAAATCACCGCGTTCCCGGGGCGCTTCCCCTATATAGTTGTTCGTTGAGTCTGAGATACACGTACACCTAGCTTCACCTACTTTCACATTTACACACATACGCAATCAGAACACTGCCGTCTCCTTAACCCTTGTATCTTCGCACACACAACACATCATACGTCTTGGAACTTGACAAAGGGCAACAAATGTTCCCAACGTTCGAGTTTGCCTACCCTCTCGACCCTAAAGCCTGCAGTCCGGACTATCTTTGGCAAGATATCTTCCACAATCTTTCACCTCCTTATTTTCACCACTTTATTTACAGATCTCTCATAAACTTCCTGGGCGAGATGTCCTCAATCTTTCGTTTTAAAAAAACAAAAAGGTCAAAAGCGCAGTACTATCGCTCTATCCCTAATCCTCTCTGAGTTCCGACCCTCAGTGGTCACGGGTTTGTCACGGTGGCCTTTTTATCTCTATGTGAATTTCCATATTCGGTCGAAGGTCTTCATCCAGAATTAAAAAGTAACGGGTGACGCAACTTAACGTGAAAATTAAGACAGAAGTAATAAATAAGTTCTGAAATCCCTTGTTACTTACACTTGCCGGGGCACTGATCATAGACAGGTTCTCCTTAAGGAATTCATCCATGTTTCGAACAACTCTCTTCTTGACTGATCAAGACGCTCAATACCGAGCTTGAAAGCTGCAGACTCCGCGAGTTTTGTTCTATATCTTAAAACTACTTTTATTAAATGTTCATAAGTTTGTTCAGTACAAACTCCTTTTATTACGGATTATTTGGTTTGTCCTGTATAAACTCCTTTTATTACGAGTTCTTAAGTTTATTCTATACAACTTCTTTTCCACGAGTTTTTAAGTTCTTTTGTGTCAAATTTCTTTTAGTAACAGTTGAAAATATTTTAGGAAAAAACTCTTTTTATTACGAGTTTTAAGTTTATTTTATACAAATTCGTTTTAATTTGAATTCTCAATTTTGTTCTCTACAAACTCCTTTCATTACGAGTTCTTAAGTTTTGCTGTTCAAACTCCCTTCTTTATGCGCTCTTAAAGTTTCTCTACAAACTCATTTTAGTACGAATTTTGATGTTAATTCAGTACAAACCTTTATTACCAGTTCTTAAGTTTGTTCTGTTCAAACTCCTTTGTAGGTTATTTAATAATCGCGTTCTGGATAAATATGCCCCATAATAATTTTCTAAACAGTTTTGAATTTATATAAATTTATTATCTATTTGTTTTTTAAAAGTCGAAAACCAACAATGTTTTTCGCCAAATAATTTTAAAAATTCTCTTTTAGAGAAAATTAGCGTTAGTAATATTGCTCAAATTGTGCCGAGTCACAATTAGGATGCTTTGTACAAAGAGTAGGGGTGTACAAAGCTCTTGAAAATCATTACGTTTAGTACGAAAAGCAAGGGAATTATGGGTTCCATTGATGCTGAGGGAGCGTGAGGATTAATCAATAAATTCCTGCTTTTGATTCTGGTCGAATTGAAGCTAGATAAACCATCCTACCAAATATCAGTTTGCTTGTAATATATTTCTTTCAAAATAGAGTTTTTGTACCATAAGTAGCAAAATTGAACCATAAAATTAGGCTTTCTCCATCGAACTTGACCGTTAATATTGTGTTTTTCTAAAGAAACGCTTCCTCCGCTTCCCGTTAAAATTTCCCTTGAAATTATGGCCAAAATAGCTCTATTTTAATATCCTTACCTAATATTCTTTCTTGTAAACGTTTTACCCTGATGATAGAGATACTTTTTGAACGGGAGTCGAGGTAATGAGAATTATAACAAGAAATGGGTTCCCTCTATCCCTGTAGCCGTAGATTTCATTTTGGGAGGAAACTTTCACTGTCTCCCCCTATCTAGAGATAATATATATATAAAAAGTGAATTTCTAAAGATTTTTATATAAACATATACATATAATTAAAAAAAAAAACCACAGAGAAATAAAAAATTTTCATGACTAAGAATTTCGATAAGGAATAAGTTATCCCCTTCAGTGTCTGAGACGATACGGAACATAAGCCCAACAAGTCAACAAAAGTAAAACAATAAGTTTACAAAGAATAATGAATACGTCTTTCTTAAACTGATTGTTTTACTACATAATATCCATTTCTTGGGTTTATGTTCAGTATAGTATAATACCTGGAAGGGGATAATTTATTCCTTATCGAAATTGTTAGTTGTTAATTATATTTTTACTTATTGGTGATTTTCAAAGTAGATTTTTCAGTGGTTAATACTGATAATTTGCTATATAATTATATAAATATTTATATATTTAATAGAACCAAATATATGATACGGTCACACGTATCAATTGCCTTATAATATATTAAATATTTTGCAAGGAATTATATCATGAGAAATGAATAAAAAGCGATATCTTGGAGAATACGCTCAGTCTATTTGAGTTTTTTATTCATACCCTATTTCTTCTCCTTCTGTACTTTTTCATTCTCTTTAAGAGTATTTTTTCTTTAACGAAAAATAGTCAATTTCTAAAGTCCATTTTTGCCTTGTTAAAAATTATTTGTATATATAAAATGACCATACTTATTTTATTCTCCCCGAATTTTTCTTAACGCCATGTAAACAGTCCCCTCACTTATAAACGAAATGGAATTTCTTCCAAATATTATTCCACTCTTAAAAAACACAATTCAAGATGACTCTCCCCAAGGATATGAAAGTAAATTGAAAAGCTGCCTTTGCAGTTTTATTATTTTCGTGAGTCAGCACAACAAGATCGTTTTGTAAATAATATGCTGGTTGTGTTAGACCCGAGGGAAAATAAACCAGTGTGCGTAGAAGTATTAAAGACCGTGCCTCCAAATAGAAGGGAGACGGTTCGCGGAAGCATTTGGCCTCTCCCATAGACCGAAACATTTTCGTTTTTGTTTTTATCAAGAGAAAGAGAAGACTTAATGTTCGCGTATTTGTGTTCATTTTTTGGATGATACGAACAAAAGAGTAGTGTTCCCCTTATTCGCAAACCAATATTTAAAGATAAAACCCATTTTACACTTTTAAATTTTTTATGTTTATCTTTTTTCTATTTATTTTTGTTATTATTATTGTTATGCTTTATTCGCCATCCTATATTTTTAATTAAGGAACAATATTTTAAAGGATTATGTCAAATCTCGATCGATGTTTACTTAGCTCTACTTCATTCACCAGAACATAGTGACCGAGCAATGAGAGATGGTTACATCTTTCTCAAAGTTGCACGTTAATTTTTTATCCTTTTTCAAAATGGTTAGCCAAAAAGAATGTGTTTTTCATTAGTTGAGTTAGAGTGTCTCCCGCATAATTGTTATAAATATACATTCATCACTCTGATTCTTTGACCCCCCATTAAATAGTTTTTTAGCCGCTCTGTCTCGTTAAACTGCTAACGAATGGATAAAGATTACATCCAAGCTTTAAAAGTAAATATTATCAATTAGGTAGCTTGTTAGGTAATAATTACAAGTTTCAGTTTAAGTTTGGGATTCTTCCCTGTAAAATTTTTCGATGTCATTAGAAACTAAGCAAAATGTTTACATATATTTCCAATAAATTTTGTAATTTTTTTTTATTTTTAGGCAGACACTATCAAATTTCAAGCCTTTGCATGCCTCAATATCTTAAAATGAGAAAATAGAGAAAGTGTAAGAGAATTTGGTAAATAAGCTAGCGAAATAAAGTAGGCCACTCAAAGAAACATCAGCGGTGCTGAATCTTATTAATCAAAAGGAGCAACAAGCATTCATTTAATTAATATACAAGCGAACTGAATCCCATTCTACTAGTGCGGCAATTTCCCACATTTATTGGCCATTTATGGCAATTAGGTGAATCAAGGAGAATCATATTATTACACAACTCTTGTGAGAGAACTTAGGCAAAAACAATCCGCAACAAATTTTGTAATTAGTTTATATTTAGCAATAACCGATAGATAATTCTATATATATATATATATATATATATATATATATATATATATATATATATATATATTAACAGGATGACCAGGACAGAGCCTTAGATGCCTCGTAAAATTTATTTGGAATGTTTCAGGATTATAACTAATCCCATCATCAGTGCTAAAGAAAGAATACAAAATGCAAACTTAAATGTATACATAAAAAGTTAACAGATCTAATAAAATTGTGAAACATGAATAGTAAATTTGAGATTAATTGAATGGATGAAAAAACAAACTAAACCAACGAGGAAATTTCTAAAAAAATTAGAAGGAAAATAATTGACAGTGGATTTTATTCTTGCACTCCCCCTAAAAAACATGTGAAATTTAACAAATAGGCATGTTTTTTATGAGTCACTATATGTAATGGAACAGATAATGTGTTATTATTTAGACTGGGTTGAAGTTTTGTAATATAAATTGACTCTAGCCGGTAAAGGTCCGAGATGTTTATTACCGCATTAAGTATCGTGACGTGCTCGAGTGTAGCCCGAGAGCCACACTCGAGCATATTATTTACAAGACGTTCTTGTTTTGCTGACTAAATTAATTAAAAGATACACAAAAAGACATAAAAAAAGAAAATGTTAATTAAAAAAAACGAAAGAAATAACATAGTTACTTTCTGATTTAAAGAAGTAATAACCAATTTTATGAAAAAACTAAAAAGGCAAAAAGGCAATTAAAAATAGAAATTAATAAATCAATTTCAAATAAACTAAGAATACAGTGAGTATAATGACAAAAAAAGTTTAAAAACTGAATGTATAAACTAAAATAAATACAAATTTGAATCAAAGGGGCAACAATTTAATGGTTTAAGATGGTAGAAGTCAATTAAAGGGTATAAAGTAAAAGAAAAATTCAAGTTTTTAAAAATATTAACTAAACATTTAAGAATTAAATGCTTACCAAATGGAGTTGGAGATAGAGCCCAGAATGAGAAATTAAGTAATGAGGAAGCTAAAGGAAACCTTGGATTTATATGTTAGGTGGCTGCTTGGTGTAGGGAAATAGGTTGGTAAATACACCATGAATATATAATTTAGTAATTAGAAGGGGTACTGATGAATTATCGTGGTTGAGGGAGGGAAATTTGATTTTTTGAAGAAGAGATTCTAATATTCGCAGGCTATATTCATTAGTGTTACGGCCTATAATTTTAAAATTGTTGATCGAGCATTCAGTTTTGCATGGTATAGTGTGGTCTCTGATAGAAGAAACCTCCTTCCTAGACAGGATTTTGCCAGTGCCGTGGTTTATTGCCATATATATATATATATATATTTATATATATATATATAGAGAGAGAGAGAGAGAGAAAGAGAGAGAGATTTTGTCGTAATAAGTTTGTTGAAATCGACGGCTAAATTCGCATTCCTGATTTCATTTTCACATCTTTCGATTTGTCTTATATTTGCTTATATGTCTGAGTTGAGCTCGTGGATATTTTCTCCGAAATTCATTGAGAGTTAGTTTTTAAACTTATACAGGGAATAAGAAAAGTTTCCTTTAGTAAACCATTATTTACTTGACGTGCTTCGATGCACTTATATCATCTTTAAGATTAAAATAAAAATACAAGTAAAGACAGAAAACAGTGGTTTATATATCAATAAATTAAAACGAACGCGGAGATTTGCTAGTGTAAAAGAACTAACGAACCTATGAGCATGTTAAGACAGGATCGGGAAGGTTAGGCTAAAAAACAGGTCAAATTCTTGGTCACATCCAAGGCGATGAAGGGACTTGATAGGAGTAGAGGGGTGATTAGGTATCCCTTTTAATTCGGCTCATTATTTTGCCGCTTGGTAGTATTCCGTTTGAATTGAATTGAATGTTAAGCTTGGGTTGTTTTTCTTGTTTAGAATGGCTCCTAGAAAAAGTAGTTGCGGGCGATCTGGTGCATGGCACATAATTTTCCTGTTTTCTTTTAACATTTTGGGGTTGTAAATAGTTCCATAGTTTTGAATTGTATGTTGTTGTTTTTGGGGGGCGAAGAACACCGTTGCTTATGTCAATCTTCTCGATAGTTTAGTTTCCGTCATTCCGATATATGAGTCGGGAAAGAGCTGACCGTCTCCTATGTTGCATTTGTACTCATATATTAGCTGGGTCCTTTCTTTAGGTTCAGGTTTGGGCTTCTGAATATTTTTCATGATGAAGGTAACGATGCGTCTATTTGGATAATATATAGTTAATGTTATTTTCTCTTCTGTATTTGTAGGCTTTATGGATCGGTTAATAATTTATTTGATTACGCTTTCCTAGGTTCGGTACTCCGTGTTCATCGTATTCTTGTTGAAATTTTACGTCATTTTCTGTGATTTTCGTTATTAACTCACATTTGCTAAATCCATTGTTGACGAGTACTTGGGTGGCTCTCTCAATCACCTTGTGTGTATCTTTCTATTTCGCAGTGTGTGAAGGCACAATTAATATAAGCGTTAATTAAACTTTTCTTGTGTCGTTCTGGACATTCACCTTTTGCATTCATGCAGAGGCTAGGATTGGTTGTTTTGACTTAAGGCCTTGTAGGATTGAAAATAATTTTATAGTAGGTACGGAATCGATTAGGTAACCAGTGTAGCTCCTGTAACAGAAGCATCGAAGTGAGAATCGGGAGCGGCGAAGGAGGAGGCGGGCAGCATAGTTTTGAACTAGTTGTAGGGGGCGAAGTGACAAAGAAGGGATATTCACTAGAAGAGAATTGCAGTAGTCTAAGCGTGAGGTGACGAAGGCATGAATAGCAGTCTCAAGGCTTCGTCAATTATAATTGGCTCGAACACGCGGAAAGTTGCGGAGGAAACCGAGTTAAGACTTACAGATACGTTGGATGTGCGGTTCAAACGAGTGGAAGAAAGCTTTAGATTTCTTCACTATCGAAGCGGTACCAACAAGAAAAACTCCAGTTTTATGGTGGTTAAATTTCAGAAAGTTGGCAGACAACCATTTGTTTTTGAAGGTGTAGGCTGAAAGGAGCTTGGTAATTAATTAAGAGAAGGACATTGGGGATGAGAAAAGGTATAGCTGAGTATCATCAGCATAGAGTTGGGAGGAAAAGTCCAAATCGCGAAGAAGATAGCCAAGAGGAAGTAAGTATATGCGAAAGAGGAGGACACCAAGGACTGACCACTGAGGCACCCAAAAATAAATCGACGTGGGCTTGGAGGAGAGGTTATCGAGCGCAACCGACTGAGTGCGGGAGGAGAGGTATGAGTGGAACCAAGCAAGTGCAGTGCCAGAGAGACCAATGATAGTTTGAAGACAATCAGAGAGGACAGTGTACTCGATGGTGTCCAAAGCAGATGAGAGGTCGAGGAGGACTAGAATGGACGTACAACCTTAATTGGCAGCTCTGCGTAAACAGTCTGAAACATTAAGAAGAGCGGTTTCAGCAGTATGTTTCGCTTTGAACCCTAATTGGTACCTCTGATCGATATTGCAGTTAAAAATATGGTCATTAAGGCGATTGTCAAGGCTATCGCGGAACCCCGTTGACACGGCCTAAATAAAACACGCACAAGAAATATATAGAAGACAAGGGATCTAAAGGCTTACCAGAAAATTACCACAATTTATCAGGACAATGATAAATTACGAGGTATCCGCAAGGGGTTAAATGAATACACACATAAAGTTATAAACAGTATTATTTCTCTCAGAATCAGAATGAAATAATTTGACTGCTAACAAACTATACGGGCGTACATTAAATGATAAGAAAAGTCACAAATGCTTATCACCATCTAACGAACACAAGTCGTTCTAACTAAAATAGATATTTGCGCATACAAAATTGGATTCTATGAATAATTTTCTTAAAGCCGAAAAGACACGCGCCGTTTTATATGAAATAGGCTACGCTACTCTAGTGACAGGTGTTCCCGGAATAACCCCCCCTGTCTTACTTCTCTAACCCAAAGGCCCAAAGTTACATGAATAAAACTTAATTAGTTATAAAGACAAGTAAGAAGAAAGAAATACCTAAAATATCTGAGACCAGAGCAGTGAAGCAAAAACCCACGTCGGAACCAAGGCAAAAGAGGCTAGGGGACGATGAATGAAGTCAACCCAAGTTCACAGCGGTGAATGCGATGACGGTCTTCGGCGAGGTGTAATCCACAGACGACGATATCGGGGCGAAAGGCGTCGAGACCACGGGGAACAAAGACTCAAAGCCCCAACAATCCGAAAGAAGGAATTCGAGATGACAGAATTCCCCAAAGAGGAGATGGCGAAGTGACTAGGAAGAGCTTTCACGTATCTAGTGTGAACGGCTTTGGAAAGGAGAAGACTTGCAAACGTAACTGAAAGAAGTAAAATTCGATACCGCTGAAAGGGGGGCAGCGACAACGCTGGCAGGAATCAATGGCAAGAAATCCTCGCTGCACGAATTAATCCAGTACGTATCTCCAAATATGAACAACGTCAGAGTTAACTGACGGAAAACGATTCAGCACAGCAATCAAGGCAGAATCCTTGCCACAGTAAAAATTAAAAGGCCACATGGCCTAATTTAGATCCTTCAATCTGAAGGGAGAAAATGGAAGTGGGGCACAAGGGGGGGATGAGTCGCTTCCCTTACGCAAATTAGGCTGGTAAGTTACAGAAGTTTAGGCCAAAAATAGTAGCCTCGAAGCAGGTCGACCTGTGATAAACATCATAAAGTATGATGAGAAAGGGAAGGCCTGGAAATACGAGGCCCTACCCTTTACAGCGAGAGGAAACCCCTCTCTTGAGGATCTTAGCACTGGTAATTGTGTACATGTAAGCTTGGTCACGACTAAGCTCATTCACATCTATGTACATCTGGAGGAGGAGCTTTTCAAACAATACATTGAAAGCCATTGGGAATACTGGTAGAGTTTGACAGGATTTTAATTCATTACAAAGTGGTCCTTTCCCTTGAGTTCCACTTTCTGTTTGACCAATTTATTTCTTGCACAGTTGCCTCAAAGGAAGCTCATTTAGATGCAAGCTGCAGATGATCCACTGTAAAGAATGATGTAATTGACATTACAGCCCTCTTATGGCTCCATTCTTGTACCAGTATTACTTTAAGTGCTGTCAGCTCACACTGCCTTTATCTCATCTTTAATATCCTTTCCAACAAACCATTGCTCTAGTCCATCTGTAATACCTAAACTGTTCCTCTTTCACTAGTTAGGTGATCCAAATAGAAAGTACCAGGTCCTCCTACAAGCATATAGTGACCTTGAATTTCCTTTGTTCCATACCATTTGATACCTTTCTTATTTTTAGTTACTGTTGCGTCTCTCTTCCCATTAAAATAAAAAGAAGTAATTTTCTTATCTCCCAAACATTCAGATTCGGTGAAATTCCTCCTTAAATTCTTTCGTGCCCTCCAGTCTTGTGATCCTCAATTAAATGGCAGCGGTCTTCCGTATTTATGATACCATAGTCGAATAAGGCTGCACTACTAATAGCATCAGCAGCTGAATTTGACACAGAATACTTATCTGCTTCCATGGCAATTGTTGGTATTAGTATGATGTTGTTTTCTTTTCTCGCAAAGACTTTTTAATTCATGATCATAAATATTAGAAGATGAGGTTTCTTCACCCAAGACTTGGTGTGAAATTATAGTTTTCTCTTCCCTTTTCGTAGTATATCAAAAGTCGACCCAATCATGAGATAAACTTCTACTCTTAGTGCCATTCATTCCTTGTTTTGATACCACAGATGCTTATTCAACCAATGGGAGTAATTTGGTTTTAATATTCTTGATTGGCTGAAGCTGGATTACTGGGTTTTTGCAAATAACAGTAAGGACCTCGGATACTCCAGGAATAACATCCTTTTCCACTGAATATATCTTCCAACCTGGTGTTTTTCTTACAGCTCATAATGAGAAAGTTCTGGAAGTGGGGAGCAAAAGAGACTGTGACTTGTTGATGTTCTAGTTCTCAACTTAGCTTTTAAAATGAATAATAGAAAGACCGATTAATATAAAACAAAAATAATACGTGTGATGAGTGAATCTATGTATAGCATACATTCAAAGAGGTGTAAATATCTCGTATATTCTTCATACATTGATTAATATATAGTGCCCTCCGAATAGTTACAAACAACTCATTCCTCATCCAAAATTGCCCTAGCCTTAGATACAGACAAAGGTAAAGTGCACATTTTCTTCCGTTACGAGAATTACGCATTTCTAGCCTCAGATAAGAGAACTATAATGACTGAATGCAACCAGCCTCAAGTTTGGCCCTGAAATAATCGGTGTTACGATTTTTTCGGATTTCTTTCGTCTTCATTTCCAATTTTTGATGGTCTGCTCTACAAAACCTGAAATGTGCCTTGAAATAGGTCGACACACTACGCCTTAAAGAATATAGTTTCCTTTTCTTTACGTGTTACTTAAGCTTTGCCTTTGAAGCTGTGATTAAAGTGTTTTATATTAATTCAGCTTCTGCCTGGGTGGAAGCCTTATGCCATTCTCTGGTTAAAGATAAGTTACATGTGGTATATGTCCTTATTTCAAAATATAAAAAAGGATGCGGTGTAAGTTGCTAACATGCTCCTCTATTACCGAAAATATTAACGAGTAATTTTTTTTGGGGGGGATTTTTTAGTTTACTTTCCTTGAGTAACATAAAATAACGTACACATATATTTTCGATTTTAAATTAATATGTGATATTAAAATTTAAGCAAATAGGCAACATTTACAGAAAAGAAAAGAGGATTCTTCTAAAAAAGAAAAGAAAAATGCAGTCGAATAAACAAACAAAAAAGCCAAATAAGGAAAATAATTAGGGAAAATGACCACAAGACTAAAGAAATAAATACATTAGTAAAAACTTTTAATATGATCTTAAATATGTGGAAACCAATTAAAACTGCCCCCAAATTCCTTTTTACATACGACCTTGCAGCCACAAATCTCATTAACACATTAATCTTGTCAAAAGTCAATGTTGCATATATTTTTCCTATTTTGCAACAAATATATCGCATCATATCATATGTAAACTATGTACATCCCTTTTAATTTTAGATGTAAATTTAAAACTGAGAATAACGGAAAAACATAGACCGCGCAATATGTAACTTTTCCCACTATCTCCAGACCGGCTGATTTGATGTTTCCATTAACAATTTTGATATTTCCTTGTGTTTAATTAACGGCGTAATGTTTGTTTTAAGATATGAAGGGAGGGAATTAATGCCAAAGGGATGAACTGTGAACATGTATTAAGAAGATTCAGTGTATCTAAGAGTATTCTGCTGGAAGCTAGCAACCCATCGAGCATTTTTGGAAATAAGTAAAAGATAAAAATTCATTAGACTTTAGACATCTGACGTTTGAGATAGATAAAATATATGTTTAGTTTTATGTTAATATTTGTTTATATTTTTACCCAGAAGAACAATTCAAAGAGCCATTTTTCGTGTCCCACTCCCTTTTCAATTTATTTCATTTCAATTTTTTTAGTTTTTAACTGAAAATTGAAACAAAAAATTTATTGATATTATAAAGTGTGCATTTGCATTTTAAAACTCACATGAGGATTCGTTTTTTAATTTTGGATATTATATTTAAAGTAATAATAAAATAATCCCCTTTTTAAAGTGGAATTTGAATTACAAAGAAGTTTAACAAAGTAGTTTTCAATTTAGTCAAAAATATCGTATAATTTGCATAAGTTTATGGGGTTGATAACTATATTCATTGTTTTTTTAATTACATATTATTCCTTAGATTCCCCCCTTTTTTTAATTTCAGCTTTTGTCTACCAGATAGCTACTTCTTTCATTCAATTTTTAACATTATCTTGACATTTTAGTTACTTTTTTTGACAAGAACCTGTTTTAAGAGTTAATATTAGCGCTTTATTGGAGGAATCTTTATTTTTTCTTGCTTTCATCCTAGTTTTCTTCATCCACTGTTACTCTGTCGTTTATTCCTACATTGTGAATCTTAAACAACTTTGAGACAGTTGAGACTTGCTCTATCCTTTTTCTTGTCTGATATAGCCATTGGAAGAATTGCGCCTCTTTAATTTCACTATCGACTTCTTGATTTTGTTGTTTGGTTTTAAGCGGCCTATTTACCTACCTCCCGCATTTAACTACCAGTACTTTCCCATTTATCACAATCATATTTGTAAATGATTTCTAAAGGCCTCGATTCCATTGGTTTTCCACCTTCTTTCTACAACGACTACTCTCAAAATCTAAAACGAGGAAGAAAAAGAATATGAAATACAGAATACAGAAGAGTGAGAACACTCAAATCCTCTCAAATAGAGGTCGAGGAAAGAAAAAGAGATAGAATTCTCTAGCAGTACAAACAACATAAAGAAACTAGCAAAGTTATATATATATATATATATATATATATATATATCAGAAACAAACATGCCACAAACTAAATATAGTTAACTTTATCAGTATCAAACAGGCTCCAACTATATCTACGTAACTATAATATCAGAATAATACAAACCCAAACTAAATCTAGTTAACTAAAATATCAGAATAATACAAGCCCCAACTAAATCTAGTTAACTATAATATCAGTATAAAACAAGCCTGAACTAATTTTAGGCAACTCTAATATCAGAATATTACAGGCCCAACTAAATCTAGCTAACCCTAATATCAGGTCTAGAACTGCTGAGTATCACATATTCGGTGAAATAAAAATGAATTCATGTTTTCTTTAGTATTTTTTTTATAATAGGTCTAGGGCAACAGCTACAAAATTATCTACATGGGAAATGATTTATGCAGTTTAATGAAAGTAAAAACCAGTTATTTATGCTTAAATACACATTCCACAGACAGGATATGAAATATTGACCTTCAGAATTTCTATTATACGGCAAGAAAGATTATTCCACTAGGTGTGGTTTTGAATAAATGATTTTAACCTAGAGTCATGTTGATACAATTGTTTACCAAGTTTCAATTCAACTCGACGATTGTTTGCTCTGAGAAAAAAAAGAGAGGGTAGAATATACAGTCCTTTTATGCTGTAATTTCTAACTTATTGTGAGGAAAGAAATAAAAAATTTTAATTTCCTTGATCCAAGCTAGTTTGGGGGGGGGAAATTTGGAAACAACAGGTGTAATATGAAATGACTGATTAGGTAGCATATTTTGCCAAGATGAAATAATAAGAAGGAAGCAAAAACAAATCCACCTTAAACCAAGTGGTAAAAA
Organism: Ceratothoa steindachneri; assembly: GCA_963969495.1. Taxonomy (NCBI): domain Eukaryota; kingdom Metazoa; phylum Arthropoda; class Malacostraca; order Isopoda; family Cymothoidae; genus Ceratothoa; species Ceratothoa steindachneri. The sequence continues at coordinate 11,270,166 of OZ018322.1, forward strand.
ATTGGCCATCTATGAAACAGGAACTCTTTTTTCACTCGAAAGAAAAGAGAAATGGGGGAAAGTTACCTGGTTCATAACTTCAAAACTACTATAACCGAGAATTCTCATACTTACAAAGTTTGTGAAACGAATGGAACTATCAGGGAGAATTACGAGTTGGAAACCAATTGAGAAGAATGATCTGTAAGAAAAGCACCAAAAAAAGAAGCTTGAACATGTTTTGGCTACTAATTCACTGGAATATGTTGGAAGGAGGAAAACTTTAGCGGTCCTTAAATAAATTTATTGATAAAAATTGGGCTATAAATCGTATTTTACATGCCTCTCTCCTACATTCATAAGTTTAGTATTATTTTACTTTGAGAAATTACAGAAGCAGGTGAGGCTTGAAACATACATGATTGCGAGACAAAAAGTAGGTATTCAAAAAAATAAATAGGTGAAGATATAAAGAAGTGGAAAGAAATATAAATAACAAAAACTGAGAAAATATAAAGAATATTATTAACAGTTTTGCTTAGATATCGCCACTTTTACGAAGCTTCACTGTTTTTTCCGTCATTATGTCAGTCATTTTGTAGTCAATCTAATGTTGGTCTAGTTATCCCATTAATTCCATATTTATCAGAGGTTTTTCTTTTTTATCCCAACCATTGTCACGTAAACCGACTATTTTGCTATTTATTCATATTCAAAGCAATTCTATAAGTTAAAGAATAACATACTTTCTAACGACTCTCTCTAAAGACTCATTAAAAAGACCTCCGTGTTTCAGAAAAAACAAAATTATTTACAAACTCCGCTTCAGAATTTTACAATTTAAGAATCTAGACTAATGCCTTAATGGCGAAGCGTAAATCGAAAACAAAGATATAATTCTCGCTCCTGTGTATTTATGCAACTTCAAACTACATAATTTAAGATTATAACGATAATTTGTTAATAACATTTGTCTTCAGAGCAATAATATATTCATTTTCCGAAATAGAAATGTTATTAGACATTATATTAATCGCAAGTAAAATATTAATTATATTAATATCATTTTTATGTTAATATGTACTTGTTCATTCCCTTAATAAAAAATGTCCGGTGAATTTTCACGAATTGACTTTGAAGAAAAGGCCAATTTGAAAGGAGGAAAAATATTTCAAATTATATCTTTCGTGATAGTCTAACTCATTATCTTTCATTATTCATTATCGTAATGGAAACTGGAGTTATTATAGTCCAGTAAAGAGCTCGTAAGTACTATTTGTTAAAAACAATTCTTAGTGGCAAACTTTTCTATTTTAATTGCATTTTTTTAATTTTCACTAAATTTAATTTAATTAGGTGTAGATTTTTCGGTTTTTCTTCATAAGTTTAACTTTTTATTATTTATTGCTGGGAAAAAATGAATGATAGAGAAGACTACCATTATTATAGAAAATTATATGAATAATTGAGATTTTGTTATCCTTGTTTTTATAGCATATTTAGAGTTCTTGCCTGATAAGGTTCCTTACGAAGAATTTACTTCTTCCTTGTTAAAGAATTTGGGATATATTTGATTTCTGAGATCTCTTATGCACCGGTTTTCAATTCTTATTTACAATTATTTTATGAATATTTATTTTTTTTCTGCCACAGTTCGTGCTTAATCTTTAAGTTCATCTTTGTCTTGGTGCTTGCTAACAGTTTCCTAGTTTTATCCATTCTCTCTCACTCTCAATTCCATTGTCAAGTTTGAATAGGTCTACCTATATCTGAAATAAAATAAAATGAGGGATAGTTGAGTGCACCTTGTCCTTATTGCAGCCATTATTCATTCGTTTGGTTACTAGGGCTGTGTTTAGTCATATTTAGTATGAGTTATCCATGCGCTTTGAAATATGCCAATCTGTCTCCTCATATTTTACTTATTCTTTTTGTTTGTTCGGACCTTTTACTAAGTGTGAATGTATCGCATTACCTTTATCTCTCTTTATAACTGCCTGTTCTCCTGTGTCTGTTCTCTAAATCGGTTTTTCTGAAACAGTCTCTGACAAATTTAGGGGAACTTTCTCTCTCTCTCTTTCTATCTCCTCCTCTACCTGTTTTATTTAAATGAGCGCCTGAAAAAAATTAAACAAATGTTAATAAGCGGAGACTTACAAACTCCTAGCGTTTACCTTCGTTCAAGCTGATAAGTGAAAATACATAGAGAATCATGGATCTAGATAAATGTATCGGCTCATGTAGGTTTAAAACAGCCTCTCCTGACACATGAGACAGCTGGTTAAAGGGTCGATGTAGACATCTTGTCGAGGTTGAAATTCCGGTTGTTGTTTATAATATAAATTTCTAATGTTTTATTGTATATATTTTCTTAAAAACCTCCTCATATTTCAATCGATTTGTTGAAATAATTTTGATTGATTTCGTGGAAGCCAATTTTTGTAGTGAGTTAAATATATTAAGTTAGCACAATTTGTGAACAATTTTACGTTGGCAGTATTAATTTTCGAAAACCGTTGCCTTTAAAAATTTTATTCTACATCTTTTATCAATTCAATTGTGTGTGGCTATCACACCTTTCTATTATTCTATACCTGTTTTTTTTTACTCATGAAGGCTCTCCATGATGCCTTCGCAGGCATGGCAAATGGATAAAGCTACCTGAAGTTGTTGAGGAAAGGGACCCATCGCACAGTTTTATTTTTGAGGTAAACTTTAATAAAATAATATTAAGCTATCTATTATACCTCCAATATATAAGGCACTAAAAACCTTCCTTCAATTCTCTACTTTATCTGGTGACTGCTGGTACTATTAACTAACGCTGCCCTAGCCGTTTCCATATCTCGATTAAGTTATATGTAAATAGTTGGCCACTAAGATGGCCCTTAATCTCGGGATTTGATGTCATTGCCCCTCCCTCCACACGGCCACCTCTCCGCTAGCATCCCGGCTTTCACCTCGAAGATTAAAATCCGTCGGACATTTCAACGAACGTTATCGCGATTTCCCCTTTCCCCGACTTTTCTCCAAATTTGCCCACGCGTCTGTAGCACCTCACCAGGCCCCTTTTCTAAAGCCTCGACTAAGTTTAGAGAGCAGCCCTGTTATACTTATACCTACTCCGATTAACGAGCTAAAAGACACTCTCCTCCTCCCCCTCCCACCCCCAGCGGTGATTTCGATTCAAGTTAAAATCTAAATCGAACCGTGAACTCTGCTTTAGTCAATCGGCAAGCTTCGACATCAGTGAATTCTGCCATAGCCAATCGGCAAGGACTGATAAGGATTCCCAACTCCGAAGGCGACAAGTACCCTCTCGTTTGAAGCTAGAGGTAAACCGACTTCTTCCGTCGCATTCACTATACCACAACGGGCCTCTTTTTAGCAACGGGCACGTAAGGTAATCGTAACCGTTGCAGTATGCAGATTGATCTTAAAGCTGGCGTACCAAATTTCTCTATTATTTGTGTGAACGCCCCAGTTTAAAATCCCCCTTTAAATCACCAAACTGAATCGGACTTCTTTAATCTCTTAATTAACCTACCTGATCGCCCCTGAACCTGTAACCTCGTCTGGGGGACCATTCCCTTTAAACCGAATTTCTTTGTAAAAATAAATATAATTTGTTGTTAATAAGCTATATTTTCGTCATTGTCTTTCTTTTGCAACCTTAACGTGTACCAGCTACCTGTTAATCTTTTGCCAACTTGCACTCTTAAATATTTGTTTAAAAGGGCCCCGAAAAGTAATAATTAACCATTCCCACTGGACTCATAACCATTTCCCCTTTTTCTAGCGGTCTTCTACAAACTTTGGCACCAAGCCCTAAAGTACCTATGTATATATAAATATAGACTCTGGCCATTCCACGACAATCAGTCTCTAGCGATAATAGACTAGGGTTTTGCATTGGAAGCTGGTGGTCTTAATGAGAAATAAATGGGATAAGTTTTATGGTTTTGTCTTTGCATCTTTTCCAACCATTCAATATTTTTAGAAGGATTGGAGGCCAAAATCTTAGCACGTACGCGGGTTATAATGAAACTTAAGAGTCACTGATCCATTTCTCATTGAACTGCCTAGAGAATTTACGTTTCTGTTATTTAGTACTCCGAAGTCTTTTTATAAGTCATTGAAATTAATTTGAGATTATTTTGAGAAGGGTTTATCCTACATGATGTGAATTATCTTACATAAGCGAGTAGTGAGAGAAAGCGTAATATAGAGACTTGAGGGACCCTGATTGACAGCAGCAACCTGTTTATCACAGTCTCCTGCCGTCTTCTAGACAACCAATTGTACTTTGTTTCAAGCTGTTTGTTATGGCATTCCTTAAATTTCAACTCTTTGCAATGATAATGGATAGCAATGTCTTTTGAGTTATTCCTATTGCTTATGTATGTTTATGATCTCTTGCTCTCGGTAAATGTTTGTCCGTTTGCCCGACTCTCTCTCTCTGCCTTTTTTCTTCTAAGGTCTGCCTGAATCAGTCTCTTTATGCTTACGTCTTGAGCTTCGTGCTTTTCTTTAGATATATCTGCACTTTTGCCTACATAACGTAACTTTATCACCTTTTTCTTTTGTCTGTCTCTCTGTATGCCATTCACCGTGCCAGTCTACTACCTTTGAACATGTGTCTTTGTTAGTTTTAAGCAAAATAACCCACCGAAATTGCAGTTATTATCATTTTTTTGACATTTGTTGCTATTTCTCTTTATTCTATTTTATCTACTACTTATCTTTTTTATCCCGCTATAGTAATTTTTTAAACTAATATTCTCAAATGTGACTAAAATTGGCAAATACTGAATAAAAATCAATTTTTACGTTAAGCGAAACCTTAATAAGTATGTACATATATAGAGGCTAAAAATTCTCATTATTACATCGCTAATTGAGGTGTTCATTTTTGTTTAATTAATTGAAACTATCAACAAAGTTGTATTTTATGCAAAAGCTTTCTTGCCTGCTTATTATGGTAAGTTTTATGGCAATATAGATGTCGCTGTATTTATATTTGCATTTGTCCATCTTTTATGGGAACCTTTTATGGGGAAAATGGATTGTATTTGCATTCTCTATCTCCACATAATGAGGGGGGGGGGGATTTGTATGTATTCCCTATCCCCAAACTCTCAGAATATCTCAGGGTATTTGTTGAATCTGGATGAATTGCGAACCCTCTCTGTATTGCAGTTTACAAAATATCTCCTCTTTAGACTACTCGAGATATTTAGTCCTCAAAGTTTATCGCTCTATCAAACTGATATAGTTTGAAAAGGTTTTGGGTTTTTAAACCTTTTTAGTGGTAGATTCCCCTGTTAGATTAGTTATATTTTTCTTAATAAGTGTGCTAAATTTTAGACATTTAATTAATTTCATTTATTTGGGGGACCTTATTTGGTCAGTGTCCTGATTCAATTCTTACTAATTTTCCTTTCGTGATTAAAAAGTATTCAAGACACATTGAGGTATCCCCATAATAGTTCTCTCAAGCCAAGATAGTCATAAACAAATGAGACACAGACAAACATTCCTATTTGATGCATAGATCGAGGGCTAAAATATTTTGGTCGAAAGGAGAAGGGGAGTAGATTTGGACAACAATCCTGAGGTTAACAAATGCTCTATTTTTAAGTGAAGATAGGTGAAATGATCATAAAGCTGAGAGCATCACACTCATACTACAATTAATTCAACCCCTAATAAAATAATTCATCAAAAATGAGGCAAATTTAAGGTTGACTTTGCTCTCAGGCCAGCCATTATGCGACTCGCATTGGGATGTTCCTTGAACTCTACCACCTAACTAAGATGTGCCTAATAAAGAAATGCACGTCGATGGCAATGGTATTATAAAGATCCATAGAAAAAATCATCAGTTCTAAGCAATAGAACTAATACCTAACTTAACTTTCACACCTGATATCAGGCGAGGTTAAAGCAATTATGATTCATTAAAGAATTAATTTTAGCAAGTCTTAATTCTTATCTCGAAGATTTTCTGTTTATCGGTGGGGAAAAATGAAATAACTATTACAATAAAATCCAACTTAAACCTCCCCAAACAGTCTTTTAAAGGCATATTTCACTCTGCGTGCAGAAAATACTAACTTAAAAGTGATATGAGTGAATTCAGGGAGGGAATATATAAAAAAATACCCCATGAGTAAGATAATAATAACGAGAGCTTTAGCCAAAGTAGATAAGAGGTTATTTAGCTTGAAATCAATCTGTATATTATTGCATTATAACCCCTAGGGAGTCTTGCTTAGGTATCCTAGACCCCAAACTAAATGATAATGCTGTTTGCTAAGATATTGGGAGAAACGGGTCAGTAACAACAAACCCACATCGCTACTCATCTCGATAAGAAATATAGTTACATAGTTACAGAGAACCAGAAAAGAGAACATAGTCGACTCAATGGCCATTCTAATTTTATACTAATATGCTAGTAGTCCTCATTTGGACATTGCCACCATGATGCTCACTCACGCGACATTCAATCCGCAACAGGGCTCCATATTTAAACAATATCATTATTCGTAAAATAACTGTCAATTTTGTTATTAAAACTATTCACACTACTAGCATTTACTACCTCCGCGGGGAGTTCGTTCCATTTATCGATGATTTTAAAGGTGAAATTATTTTAACTATGTTCGTGTGAAACCTCCATTCTTGAAGTTTAAAACCATTGTTAAGTGTGATACCATGGTCCTACTTAAAAATGTTATTATAATTTAAGTTTTTTGATTTATTTAAAATTTGGAATACTTCGATAACCTCACCTCGCAATCGACTAGTTTGAGAGTCTGTATTTTTAATATATTTAATCTTTCGATATACGAGTTATTTCTAATCGAGAGAAATTAGTCTGTTTTTCCATAAAATACTCGACACTCATTCAACTACAAACAGTCAGTAAATTAAAGATCTTCTTTTCCTTACCATACTTTGGTTACCAATCCGAAAAACTTAGAAGAAGAGTTGTTAGCACTGTTAAATTTAGCCTATCCTCAATCATTACCATCAATTGTTATCATCAATGACTTGAGAGTGGGATTATTATTTAAGTTAAATGGTTAACCACCCACCAATATGCAATCTAAAATTATATACATTTTTGTACGTGCAGTAGCACTGTATCATATTTGGGGGCAACAAGGCGTACGCTTTACTTCCGCTTCATGCAGCATATGGGTAGAACTGAAACAACTGGACTACAGATTTCAAAACCTGATCCATCCTCAATATGAAACCATCTGTTACAATGTGGCTCTAGGGCTACACTCGAGAACGTCACAAAACTTAATGCGGTAAATAACATTTCGGGCCTTTAACTGCTCTAGTCAATTTATATTACATAACTCCAACCCAGTCTAAATAATAACTCATTATCTGTCGCATTAAATAGAGTCACTCATTTAAAAACATGCTAATTTGTTAAATTCCACTTTGTTTTTTTTTAGAGGCAATACAAGAAAAAAATCCACTGTCAATTATTTTCTCTTCTATTTTTTAGAAATTCTCTCGTTGGTTTAGTTTGTTCTTTCCTCCATATTTCTAATATAATCAATTAGTCTTAATTTAATATTCATGTTTACAATTTTATTACATGTGTTAACTTTTTATGTATACATTTAAGCTGTATTTTGTATTGTTTCTTTAGCACTGATGATGGGATTAGTTATAATCCTGAAACGTTGGAAATAAATGTTACGAGGCATCTACGTCTCTGTCCTGGTCATCCTGTTTATACTTCACTTAAAGTTTGCGTTCATCAATTCGTTTGCCACTTATAAATATATATATATATATATATATAATTAGGTAAAAGGCCAGTTGTATGCAGATTCTATTTAACTCCACAGCTGTGGCAGCGTTATTATTTTTAACTTGTATTTTCTTAATATTTCTTACAAGCTTTTTACGGCGTCTTCGAGGCGAGAAAAATATCTGAGAATGATATTCTTTATTCCTAGACGCTTTCGATCATGTTAGGTCATTTTTAGGGAATGAGCAGAAATGGATTTATTCAAAAATTGATATATTATATATAGTATTTCTGCGGCAACATAAGTATTACAAAAGTTAGCCAGTATTTTTAATATATTTATTGCATCCCAGGTCTCGACTCTTACCTCTGTTATCCTAAGTCGCTGACAAAATAATTAATAAAGAGAGATGCTCAATCTAAGGACACACAAATTTACAGGTGGGACGATAATCGGTGCGGTGGTACCGAATGATATTTTGAATAAAGGTCGGATGACTTTTCTACTTATCAACAGATTAGAGTTGAATTGACCATCGGTAGAATTAAGGTTAGTAATTTCCTTCATGAGAGCTAATTCTATTCTGCATCTATCTATATAAATGTGGTAATTATAAATTACTTTGGTGTTATGAATGTCAATTGAATGGTCTTCATTTGACATATGTAAGAAAATGCTAAAAGATAGGCTTCCACGGCGCATGTCGCTTTTGTGCTCATTCCTGTTTTGGAGCACCTACTCGTTTTGCTGATGTATGCAGGTATTTATTTGCAAATTTTGCATGAGATAATATAATAAACCCCCAATTTTATCGCTGGATCCATGTCTTCAGGCGGCATTGGTACTTCCAGTCTGCTTTATCTACGCTTTTCCTGCTTTTCCCGATCAAAAATATGGTCATCCTGGATCTATACTCCTCCTTAGCGTTTCATGAACACTTGTTTGTTTCTCTTTCAACCACGCTGTATACATAATTGTTTGCAGTTTGGGGAGTTGGTTGGCTCTATGTTCGAAGTGAGGTGGTTAGATAAACTGTCTGACAGACAAGACTTTGTCCTCAATATTTGTGGCTTAGCACTTATTCCTGCTGCCACATCTACGGCCTTCTAACGGCCACCTTTCGGTTATAGGGCATCACCAACTCCTCCATGCATTTGATGTAGCTCTCCGAATTGAGTCCGGAAAGAAATACGGGGATCATAACGCCTCTTTTGCTACTTACCACCCTAAACACCATGATGTGGAATAAGAACTTGGTCTTCATGCCTCGTTACATCATTGAGAAACACAGCAATCAAACGATTGTTTTGCGAGTTCACCACCTAATCCTGGCAGAAATTCTTTTCGACTGAGAAGATCTAGTCTATACTAGGCTTGAAGAGATGCTTTAGCTTGTTGACTAGCTTCCTAGCACGTTTTTTCTACTTATCCTTCACTTTCTGCGACAGATGCTGTCCCTTGGTCAAATCATATTAGATGTAGCGGAACTCCCTATGCACTAATTGCCTAATGAGACACTCTGGCACTCATTTTTCCCTGGCTATATTAACACAGTAGGGTGGTTCCTTTCGTATCAGAATGCTTATAGTGATGTTTTCGACTAGCTGTATTTTCGTAATCACAGCTGTGACTCTTTCCTGATCATCTGTTCCATCCCTAACTTGACATCTAAGCACTCGTATAAGTTTGCATGGAAGCAACCTGCGTGAATCTTAATCTGCAGATCTTTTTAGCATTTTACAAAAATGGTTAAGAATTGATTTCAGCCATTGTAATGCGTTCTTAACGGAAGATGAAAAATTGAGTCTCGTATTATAGGAAGAAGAGATATCCGATGTCGAACAACACGCTTGCATGGAATTTCAGAGTTGCCAACGACGAAAGATTACCTACTTACTACCCCATATATATAGGTAGGAGGAATATGAAGACCCATGTTATCGCTCTAAACATTTATTTGCCGGATGTTTCGGTCTTTAGCATTGACCATCTTCAGCAGATTGAACTCTTATTCGAATACAAGAAATTTTAAGAATTAGATGACAAAAATGCAAAAATAGCACACACAATTCAATATTAGTTACAATATGAAAAATAAGTAAAACTCAAGAAAAGTAACAAATGAAACCAGAATGATAAGCAAGTAGTTAAATATAATTTAATTTACGGATATATGATATTGAAAAAATGTTAATAACAGTTGAATGCATGGGATAAAGCGATCTATAAATACAAGTTTAACCAAGAATGGAAAATTTCAAATTTGAAACTAAATTAAACAACAAATATGAATAATAAACATGAATCAAACTCAACAGGAATTAAAGAAATTTGTTATTAAAGTAATACGAGACAAAATTATAAGGGCAGGGCGAACAATAAAAAATTAAAGGTAAGTAAAATCAAATACCAGGAATCCGAAAGGAAAACAAAAAGAAAAAGAAACAGTTTAATATAAGTTAAATATACAAATATATGATAGGGAAAAATATAGATCAAATATAGTTGAATACAGGAGGTAAAGGTAATTCAAACGATCAATAGATGCTAGTAAACTAGGAAAGGAAAGTTTAAAACATAGTAAAGCAATAGTGAATAAAAAAAAATATGAATGAAAAACATGAAACTAGGGGAAAACTTTTATATATATGATCCTTTAGATACCACGGGGACAAATATTGAAAATAGACACAAAGAATAAAAATGAAGCTAAGAACTTTTAGACAGAAACTAGCCTTCTTTTTTGGGAGCTGATGATATCGACTGATTATTATGATCGGCATTAGCCAGGATTACAGCCTTTAGGGGGAGGGGTGATTTGGTTGGTTGTATGTTACTTTCTTTAACCATATAGTGAAGATTTTGAGGGAGACGGAATAATCATTAAGTTCTAGGTTTACTTGTTTAATGAAAAGTGATTCTAGAATTTTTAAATCCAGAGAAGAGGAAGGGGAAGATAATAAACTAAATGTATATCGAAGCCACAATTTTCAGTAAAAATAAAACCACACTGATCGAAAAAGAAGGTTAAAAAACTCAGTTAAACGAGACGCTACACACTGCAGTAATACCAAGGGCAAGAGATTACTATAATAATGATTTTGCATACCCAAAATATCTCTTTATGCAAATTAAAATAAAAAATTAGACTAGCGATGATTTATGCAAATGTCAACAGGGCTACATCCCATAAATCAAAAGAACCTTGGAAGTAACTTTCTCACTTCGACATCTCCACGGTATGGAAGTGCCACACAGACCTATAAACACCATAGCACCTCTTTGACTAGGTTGAATGATTCTTTATTCTTCTTACAAGATCGAATGTGTAAGTTGCAATATTAACTCCATGGAACAAACTGGCAAACAATTATATTCAAGAATACAACAGAGCGAATATGTGAGTTTTGGGAGGCTTAGCACTCTTGAAACGATTCCATCAATAGATATATAAAATTTATTATTATTATTTATTGTTATTATTATCATTATTATTAAACTTCCATATTATTGACTTTGGCCTTCTCATTAATTTCCTATTTATGTGTAGTGCCCAAATTGCGAGGTGGAGTAGACACAACGAGAAACCTCGCAAATGAACAGCCTGTTGGCCCGATGCAATTTTGGGTTTTTTTATACATATTGAACATGGAAATAATATGCCATGTCTTAACAATGAACGAATGTCGAGCAAGGCAAAATACTTGTGAATAATGTTAAATCGCAATTTAATATGTAATACGAAAAAAAACAGAAAATATTGTAAGAATGCATGCTAAATCGTTGAAGTTCCGACGCAGATATACAAAAACACACATAAGGAATCAGATGTGAACTAAAGGTCATGAAACAGATAAAGAAGGCAGCAAAGAAAACTTAGAGTGGTATTTGATCTGACCAGCCAGATTTTTTATGAACATGTGAACCAGCGTAATCAATCTTGATATGAATGCCAGCTTGATAAACCTGAAAGGTGGCCAAATGTAAATTTACTCTTAATACACATGTGTCCACACTGAACACGCACGCACCAGTTGATTCCACACAGCAGTAATAAAAATAACAAAATAACACACTTTGATCCGATTTGCTTCGCCCCGCATTCAGATTAATAGAAGACAAGTCACGCCCCCTTAACCCTTTACAGAGGGCTACCTAAATAAGCTGTCGAAATTCTGCGAAATCTAAAACTAGATTGCTTCTTGGTTTAGTTAGAAATGACTTCATGTCCGTATCATTCTAAATTCACAATTTTATATTTTTAAGGTATGTTCCCAAAATGGGAACATTCACTTTTATGCATCCCAAATAATACAGGATTATTGAATAGAGTTTTAATTACAGCTACCTAAACGTGTTTATATCATGCAATAATTGAAATAAGTTGTTTTGACAATTCGTTGCTATTAGAATAATGAAAATAACACTCAAAGCAAAAGAAAAACAGATAATGTCTTAGTAGGTGGGGGAATAATATTACTGAAATGGGATTCCTCCACACTCCTCTCCAGCCAAAGGCATTTTTACACGAAGGACACTTGAGAGCGAAACAAATGTCTACAATAAATTCATTAAGAGGGGAAACTTATAAAGTTACGAATTTAATGTTTACCAACAAAGATCAAACATAACACTACACAAGATTTACATAGATGTAGCCACAAATAACTTAATTTATACATACGCACATACAACATAAACAAGGCAAAAACAAAAAAAGAAAAATAGTATTTACAAAAAAAGACATGAATCGAAATGCGAATTTTTCTGTACACTCAGGTTGTTTGGGAGTGGAGAAGGGGTCTTCTATAGGATTCCTACCCAAGCTATCGGCTAGGCAGTTGTCGGTGCATTTAACATACATCCTAAATTTACAAATATACTACTCTATGGCTAACGCTCTAAGCTCTTTGGTGGCATACGCATTTTCGCTATGGGACAGCTTCCTGCTAGAATATCCTGCAGGATATTCCACTTCATCGTCATCATATTGGACAAGAACACCACCTAGGCCATCTTGAGGGCCTCGGTACGAACACCGAATGTTTTATTAGGATTCGGTAATCTCCAGCTAGGGACAGAGATTAACTTGTCCTTTAACTTGTGGAAGGTGTCTTGCGCTGAAGGAGTCTAATTGACAGGGACAGGGGCCGTTGTTTCATGCATATCGTTGAGGGGCGCGGCTATGGTAGCGCAATTCGGCCCAAAGCGACAATTTAAAAACAAGGGAAAGCATTCCAATAAGGAAAGGAATTGAGCCCTCTTAATAGGGGGCGAGATCGGGGTTTACCTTCAACTCGGAGTGAGGCTAAGCTTGAGGGAAAAAGAGAGACGGCAGGGAATACTTATCATCTGCTTCTACGCGGACCGTAGAAGCCAGACACACGGGTTCTACGGGGTAGATATTCACCTTACTAGACGGGGGATGAGTTGGACCTATAGGCCGATTGGGACCCGGTTGAAGGGCTCGGGCGCTCTCAGTATCTTTTGAATAGGGGCGGGGGCTACACGCCTTTAGAGGTGAGCTTCTGTCAAAGGTAAAATAAAATTAAAGAAGTCAACAATTCCTTTGGCCGTTCCTGGCCGAAAGAAATATTTAAAAACCAGCGGGGTCGTTTTGGTATGGCCGAAGTGTGTGGCCATTAGGCCATCTTGAGCCATCTTTAGAACGGGTTCGATCTTCGTTCTCGGCGCACAAAACGGGTGGTTCAGGGGGTTCTCTAGCTCAACAGGAGAACGGTATACTAAAGCGTCCTACACGGTGTATTTGATCTTCCGATCGCGTAACACCGTTTCACTCTCCCTCTTCCTTTCTTTTTCACACAGGGGACTAAGAGAAGGACCTTCTTTTTCGCGGTTACGAAGGCTTGAGAATTGAGCTCTTCGTATTCTGGGTGATCCAAAGGAGGTAGAGGGGTCAGAGGCCAGGCTCTCTTAGCTGCGGTGTCTTTCCATCTGTATTTTCCTTTCTTCTACTTCTCTTCATATCTTTATTCTTCTTTATTTGGCTTCTCTGGCCATCTGTCTTCTTCATTCTTCGTCTTCTTTTATATCTTTATTCTTCTTTCCTCGTCTTCTCTTCCTATCTGATTTCTTTTTTCTTCGTCTTCACTTTATGTTATTCTTCTTTCTTCGGCTTCTAATTCTATCTTCATTCTTATTTATTCTGCTTCTATTTTCAACTGTATTATTCTTTCCTTTGTTTTACTACCCGGTATTCTTCTTTATTTTACTTATATGTGCCACTGAATTCTTCTTTGGTCTACTCTTTCTTTGATCTGTATTCTTCTATCTTCTATTTTTCTCTCCATCAGTATTTTTCTTTCTTCTGTTTCACTTTTCATGCAATTAGTCTTTCCTCTGTCTGCCTTTGATTTACTTCTTCTCTTTATGCACTTCTTACTTCTGCTTCTCTCTTTGCTCTTCTTGCTTCTGCTTCTCTCTGTGCTTTTCTATCCACACGTTCGCTACGCTGCTTTTCCTTACTTAAGCGATTAAATCTTTTTTCAGATAGGCCTAGCATCTGCTTTTGTTTATGAAAACGATCGAATGAAAACATCCTAGATATGCTATTTCCAGCCCTGCATACCGAAAAAGCTGCCAGAGCTATTGAAGGTTTACCCAAACAAATATAATTTGTACTAAAAAAAATTGAAAATTCCTAGCAAAGATCGGAAAAGCTCACCCCCCCCCCCCTCAACAAAATAAGTAAATATCTAACGGGAGAGTCTGTCTCACGACACAAAATCAAGACGGTCAGTATTACCGCTTAGCTAATATCCTCTTTTAAGGAACTAGAAATAGTGTGGGCACACCTCCCAAGAATGGGCTTACAGATTTGTTGTTACCCGTTAATATAAGAAAAATTGTTCTAAAATATTGTTATTCGAATATTCTTGGTAATGCAGCTGCTATCAATTGAACTTACTGCTTGAAAAATCAGGTGGGGAAGACCTCAAATCCTGACGCTAAATATCTTTAGGAAAGACCCAGAGCCTGACACCAAATATCTTTATGTCGAGGTATGGCTAAGTCTACGTGAATATGCAAAAACAGGCACTAAGGTAATCCAAGGAAGGCGACAACTGTTATTGTTTCTAAGAGTGCGATTCAATAAATAGCGGCAGCTGTGGAAACAAGGAATATAACTAACACAATGACAAAAAATAGATTTTTATTACAGACCACTAAAAGGGGACACAATAAATATATATATATATATATATATATATATATATATATAGAAATGGTACATAAGATGAGACGGACTTGAGTTCCGAATACTAATTAGATAACCGTAGTTTAGGAATTGTTATTATGGGTGATTGAGGGTAATAAATTATTTACTTCCTTTCAACTCGAGGCTAAGGTGGGGGCAAATAGGGTAGGTTTTTGTGACCTTAATTACTCACGGGTGATTGCCTACCGAACCCACAGCGGGTGGGGCTACTCTTTTCGAACTATCGTTTGCGAGATGCGGGCCTTTTGTCATCAGGGAGTCACCGAACGAACTTCGAAGGGCTGGTGGGAGCAGATGCCTTCTCCACACTCGGCTTGAACGAGCTAATGGGCCTCTTGTCGTAGGAGGTCATTAGAAAAACTTCGGGGGACGGCTTCGTCAATCCTTGATCCGAAAGTGTATGAGAAAGGCTGATGTTGCCTCACGAGACTTTTCTCCTCCAGCTCTTCAGTGGCTTGCGACCGGACCTTCACTTACACTTCTTGGAAGAGAGCTCGTTGAAGTGCATTCCTTTTGGGGAAGTCTCGTCTAACCAAATCTGTCGTCAGCCTGGAGCGGGGGTATATATACCCGGAGCTATTCAAAAAAGAGAGAGTGAGTGAAACCTTCTTAACCTTTGTTATCGGCGCGATGAATCGAGCGCTTCCTTACGAAAAAGTGTCAACGGCTGGGATCAGTAGCCAGACGGGCGACAGCCGCGGAACCATAAACGCGTTTTACCGCGAGGCTACAAATCAGTCTCCCGACTCGAAGGGGTTGGGTTTGAGACGAATGGGAGGCAGCTTTCGTTTGAATTTCACGGGAACGGCTCGTTTTCTCTCCCAAGATACTGTCTTGCTAGGAGAGGGAATAATATTCTTTAAATGGGATTTTTCCACACTGTCAAAAGCTGGTGACTGGTGAAGAAGTTGTCATGAGCACTATGTGAGATTAATGCTTTTCTAGAGGTTGGAGCATGATATTCGCTACATGAGATCACAAAATACCTGCTCTGCTGCTATCCTAGCCACAGTAAACTTCAAAAACATAAGGAAAGCCGTTCAAGTCGTACAACCTCCAAACTTTCTAACCGAAGCAAACTGCTTTGTTCTTTAGGAAATCCGTTTCACTTTGGAGACCTCTGTAAGGGATCATCGATTTATCGATGCTTAGGAATTTGTGATATATTCCAAACTGTTGGCACTGTGTATCCACTATCTCAAACAAGGGTAGAACTTTCGCTACTTAAGACTGCAACAGATTTTGATTATCAGCAATATTCAGAAATTGCTTGAACAGTTTGAACTTCTCTCTGTTTCTTGTTCTTTGGTAGATGGATGCTTCAGAACAGCAGTCCGTAAAGCAGTAATTATTTTTAGAAGGTAGTCTATGGTAACTACCTATCAAGAGTAGTCCTCGGAATTGGGACTTTTCTTCTTTGAAAACGCTGAATTTCTTCTGCTTCTCTCTCTCTCTTAGAATACAAATAACATTTATCTGTGATATGACTTATCATGTCGGGAGTAAAGAACATCAGAAAAATCTCAAAAACCTCATTACCACTGTGCCGGAAGAGATCTTCTCGTAATTGTAGCAGTGTAATCGGTCCGGGAAACACATTTTCATATTTACTCCATCTTTTGCTCGGGCCAAGATTGGCATCTTCGCTGTCACACGCTGTGTCTTGTTCGTGGACCTCAATATCGCCAGAAATTTCTACAGGTTCAGTCTCCTGGTCCAGATTACCATCATCGCTTTCTTCGTTGCTGAGATTATTTTTTGCAGGAGCAAAAGGTATTAGAACGAATTCCAAGTTTTTACTGTCGCGTTGGTCGATATTATCTCTTGCGTTTTCAAAGAAGCGAAACCGAGATCTGCCTCTGTTAAGCCTGGGCGTTTGAACAAAAAAATGAGGTAATAAAAAAGAGGCAACCATTATATAAACCAATCTACTCACTTGACAGTTTGACTTTATGAGCTATTTAGACACTATAAGTCATTTTTTAATCATAGGGATGAAGAAATTTGAAAAAAGGGCATGACAGATTTGTCTGTAAAATGATCTGCGATACTAAATATAGACCGTTTCTAAATATAAATGAAGTGTGTCTAATTTAGCTAGGATACACTAAAAAGGTATAATTTTCAATTTGTTCATAATTATACCAATAGAAAGATGTGCTTTCCATTTCTTCACATGCACGTGTGTTCTTGGCCCTGTTTAACCTTGAAGTAACTGATGTCAAGATGCCCAAGCTGATAACACGCGAGTCCAAACAAGTTTCAAGACGTATAAGTTGGATCTGTGTGGACGGACAAATAGGACATGTTTACGTACGAGAAGTAGTGAATGTTTCCATTTTGGGAACATCAAATTCGAAAGTCACTTTCATTGGCTTTCATTAACTTTTTTTCTTGCTACTTTACAGGAAGTTCGTACAAATATTGAATGTTTCAATGCAAATTATAAGAAATGTAGAGATTTATGTAAATATTTTTAAAAAACAATTTTTCGTAAAGATCAAACTCGTGCTCTCAATCACTGAGATGATGTAACCCCCTAACATGGCAGAAGTGTTTGTCTTAGACCTTCCTCTGATAAATTAATTGGAGAAATTAAAGTTATAGTTTTTGTTCAGTGAACCTTTGGAAATATTTTTCCAATATAGGAACATTAGAGACGGTAATGGACGGTACTATAAATAGACGGACAAAAACACTCCTGTCATGATAAATGATTCTTGCTTCTCGTTTCTGACTTGAACATTAGTAGCATTATGATTATTCGCGGAACGATTCCGTTCCTCCTCCTCGAGTCATCTGTCTATAGCACCAGCAATCTGACGGAAAAGGAGACGTACACGCAACACAAACTTAATACTGATAGCCAAGACTTAACAGGTTTGCTTGTCCAAATTGAGGTACGAGTAGTCCTAAACAGAGATTAAAACCTCCTAAAACCGTCATTTTCTTCCGAGTCCTTCCTTCTACCAACGATAACAAAGTTACCTTTCGAACCCAACCTACAAGCGGATATACATCAAGAACATTTGGAGTCAGACCAAACTCGACGGTAAGAATTTAACCGCCCTTGCCCGATTTTCACTCTCTGGTAACTTATCGTCACTCCAAAGGTGGTAAGAACCTTCCGTAAACAAGTAGTCAATTGGCATACCGCTATAAATTGACGCGTAGCGACCATATATGAAACCCTTCTTTTTTATTTTCCATTCATGAAATCCTCGTTTTACCAAAGAATGGTCATTAAACTTATTTCTACTTTTGTGTGCTCAGCCAGGCCTAAAAGTTATGACCGCGCACTAGTTATCTACCTCCCCCATCCCACTGCTTCTTTTGGGTCATATGGCTTTCCCTATTCTATCATGTATAGAACAGAACCCACACACTGCATTTCCATATATATTGATATATATAATCATTGAAAATATAATCTTGCTTTATCCTTTTTGAATATTCATGTAAAGTTTGTCCATTTAGTTTGAATGAATCTACGAGAAAGCATTCCTCAATACCGAACCTCTGATTTATCTAAGCTCGCTGAACCTGTAAAAAATCCAAATATTGGGTTAGATTGTTGGCGAAAGTGGACACAAGAAAATTAGCCGTTCGGAAGAAATTTGCGCTAATGAGGTAGAGCGTTATTTTATTGATGATTATTAAGATTGCCACTTCAAGATTATTGTGATGTCCCCTCGGACAACAGTTTAATGATGGTAGACTAGGGTCAAGAATTAAAACTCATTGTAAATTTAGGTCAATCAACTTGCATATTACCTGCCTTGTTGAAGAAATTCGTTCAGTTCAAAGTGTACCTAGTCCCTGCTTACCTCTCTTTAACAGGCTAACAACGAGTTAGGCCATATATGATACATCAATAGTTTCAAATAATAATCCGCAACTAATAATCTTAAAATATTAAGAAGTTTGGGCAATATTCATAAATATTACATACATATATATTATTTGCAAATTAAACTAATACTTGGTATGAGATCTTTAGGGCAGCAATCAGGGAAATCCGACGTTTATTGTAAGCATGAACAAGTTTTGGGGAAGTTTTCGTAGTAATTTTACTCCACTTTTCCAATGTAAAAGCTTTCAACTCTCCGATGCTGCTTAATGCCCACTTATGAACAAGTGACTTCAGTTCTTTCAATAAATTTTCAAACAGATTTAAATCTGGAATTTGAGAAAGTCATTTCATCACTTTCAAGCGTTGATTGGCAAAATATTTCTGCGTTAATTTGTTCATGTGCTCGGGATGGTTATTCTGTTGGAAAACAAACCCTCTGCTAAGAGAAAGATTCCTCTCCCATTGTTTCAAATGTTCATCCAAAGTTGCTGATATCCATCGGAATTCACAGTGCCTTCTATCACACAAATTGAGCCAGTACCTGCAGCAGCAAAACACCCCCACAACATGATGGAACCACCTCTGTGTTTCACAGTAGGTATGATGTTCTTTTTCAGCAGAGCTTCTCCAGATTTCCTTCAAATGCAATGGTGGTCGGTTATGCCAAACATTTTGAGCTTACTCTTGTCTAACAATATTTTAATAAGTTCTGCTTTATTGTCCTCAAAATGTTCTCTGGTAAACGTTTCTTTTTGTAAACCGTCTTCAACAGTGGTTTCCTCTTTGGTACACGTCCATGGAGACCTCCACGGTTGAGGTAACATCGCAGTGTTGACACGTCTATGATTCAAATCTAGATTTGCTTTCAATTTCTTGGAATCGACTTTTGGATTCTTGTTGACAAATCGAACACAAGAATGCACATTTCTGCCATTTAATTTTCTTAGTTACCCTTTCCGTACAGGATTAACAGTAGTCTCACCAGCCCTGAATTTTACAATAATATTCCTTACAGATGAAATTGAGATATTCAAACATGCCGAAACTTTTCTATATCCATTTCATTGGTTGTGCAGCTCAATTATATCCATTCTATTATATGCTTCTGAGTGTTAGGATGTTGCTATTTCAAAATTATTGCAGAGATAATTCTTCAGCCGCATCTAATACCATAATGAACCCTCAAAAAAGTTAACCGTGCAGGTAACTTTCACTCCTGGATTAGTCTAGAATATTTCATCAATGATTCTCGAACAATCTTAACCACTTATTTTAATAATTTGATTTGTTAAGTCAGTATTATGTAAATGTGGCCAATAATTTTGTTCCTGTGTTTTTATGATATACACCATGTTTAATGTTAATAATTTGTTTTATTATCATTTATTCATTATAATATATTGCTCTTAGGCAAATATAATTAAATATACAATAAATATGTACATTTCGAACTAGTAACGTATAAAAATTCGTAGATTACAAAATTTGAGTTGTGTTGCCAAAACATATGCGCGTAACTGTATATCCGTTTCAATACCTCAAGGAATAGTAATACACGTTTTTAACAGTGATTTTGAGAATTTTAATCCATTCATAACGAAAACCTTTTTCCAGCTATTCCTCAATGTTGCTCGAAAATACACCAATCATGTTCCTTTACGTCAAGTGCTGGTACTGGTGCTGAATAATTCAAAAGGTGGGTATCAATGTTTTGCTCTTGGTGCAAGTTTTTATTAATTTTTTCAGGGCGCTTCGGATTATGCTCTTCTTGAAGGATAGCACTGCCATTGAGAAGCAGTTTTTGTACTAGTAGTTGAATTAGCTCTCCAAGAATTGATAAATATTTCTAAGAATTAATCCAGTCATTCAGTACTATCACAAAACAGAAAAGATTCTATGATATAGCTGTCCAAATCATCACAGAACCAAATCCATACTTTAAGTTGGGGTCAGGTATTCGGCCTCCTCCATAAAAATATTTGTCCTGAACAAGGGAAAAGCTTGAAGATAACAGGCAAGATAACATTCTTCAACGATTATTTACTCACTTATTGTGGTTTTGCACCATTTTAAGCTATTTTAGGAGAGAAAGGGTTCTGCAAGGCCACCTCATCCTGTTATACAGCAGGTTTGAGTTGTTGATGAACTCTTATGGTTGATATGAATTGCAAAGATGAAAGGTAAGCTATTCGATCACTCTAGTAGCTGTGGTGCAGTGATTTATCCACACTGCGTTTCAATTTTCTGCGGGATAAAGCAATGAGTTTCGGGTTTTGCTCTGATTAACATTTCCTAGGGATATTTTTATGACTTGGACCACAGCCAGTATTTTCCCCTCTTGGAACTCAAAAAGGTCACATATTTTGACACATATACTAATGGAGAGGTTAGTAACGAGAAACGTTTTATCGATTATATCAAGTATAGGATGTATGGATGCATATATATTTATACATATATATATATATATATATATATATATATATATATATATATATATATATATATATATATATATATATACATATATTGAGACTTATTTTTTAATTCATCCGGTTAAAAAAGCAATGTTATAGCTTACTATGCTCTTCTCACAATCACCAGAAGATAACGCATAAGCCACTGAGTGAAAGCAAAATATTTTGGCTTGTCTTAGAAAGGCTGGTTTAGGAGTCAAGGCTTAAGGACTTGAATATGTAACAGTCAAATCTATTATCCTATTTTGACAGATGCGGCCCATTTATTTATCGACACTGCCTTATAATGCTCTGCGGGCTAAAGCAATGGGTTTCGGTTTCTGCTCCAAGTAACATTTCCTATGAATAATTTTAAGACCTACACCACAGCCATTAGCTTAGCTCGAGCAATTTTTCCCTTTAGAACTCAAAAAGTTTACACATTTTGACATTTAATATATGTCTACATTATGTGCGCACAAGTTGGAATTTTCTGGAACTAAACTTTATCTATTTGGTTTTATACTTCAAATGCCTCTTTGATATTATTTTCCTATTTTGGGTCCTTTCGTTGTATATGGGCGTCGCATTTCTCTTCTTTTTTCACATATGTATACCACCTTTGTAAAGACTTTCCATTATTCTTTGATAATAAACAGGACAAGTTCGAAAGTACTTAGAATCCGCCTTTAATTATTCTGTGGGATATTTTGCATTTATTGCTCTACTCACGCGCTACTCTGTGAGTTTCTCATATATATATATATATATATATATATATATATATATATATATATATATATATATATATATATATATATATATATATATATATAAATATATACATATATATATTTATATATATATATTTATATATATATAATGAAAAATCCCACAAAGTGGAACGTCAAGAAAGCAATAATATGAAAATTAGCCCACAGGAAAATGAAAAGATGAATCCAAGCACTTTCAAATATAGTTCGAAAGTGCTTGCATTCCTTTTTTAATTTTCCTGTGTGTTAATTTTCATATATATATATATATATATATATATATATATATATATATATATATATATATATATATATATATATATATATAAATATCTATATATATATATATATATATATATTTATATATATGTATATATATAAATATATCGAGAAGTATTTTGCAATTGCGCAATCATGCGCTTAAGAAGGCAAGGTTGTAGCTAACTAAGCTCTTAATCTGTCTCTCGGAAGGAGCTCTTCCCTCAATCACAAGAAGATAACGCATAAACCTGGAGATCAAGTGAAGTTTCGGAATTTGTTTTGAAAGACTGGCTTATGCATCAAGGTTCACGACCTTGAATATGGAACAGTCAAATCTATCATCTTATTCCGAGAGATGGCTTGTATCAACAAACTGCCTAAGTGCAACGCAATGAAGCACTTCAGAAAACTACATGAGAAACATGAAACCCCTTTGAAGAGCTAAGGAAGGCCAAGTTACCTTAGAAGAGGAGCATCTCTTCAGAAAGCAGACATCTCGTTCGATATAAGAGCTGTCGATGCAACCCAGGCAATACAAAACTTCAGACTGTCAACCAGTTAGAAGAATGATGATGATATCAGGGACTCCGCAGATAAACAAACTGAGAAGACGGGTCACATTTCTGTCATCATAAGATTTTTGATACAATATATATGCACCAAGTAGCGATGAATGAAAAACAGTGGCAAAGAAAAGAACAAGATAAAAACAATTTCTTTGAAGGTCATAAGACATTTTATCTTTTACTCATTGCAATATTTAATGTATATAACGAATACTCTCTTAAAATATTGGACTATTTTACGGCTGCAGCAGAAAAGAGTCAGTTGTTCATATGGATGACATTATCCAGGTTAACGACGATTACATAGATTACGCTTAGCCTCGTCCTAGTTGTTCTTACTATAAATACACTGTGACTAGTATGATTTCGACATTTCCATGGAGGCTCATGGAATGTGATATCATCTGCAATACAGCTGGTCGTCTTGGTTGATCAGAAAATCAAGTTACCCTCATGATTTCTGAAACTTTGCAAACTGGGAGGGCTTGGCTAGATAACGTTGTCATCTCAATGGCAAAGACACATCGCAACAGAATGCTGTTCAGGTATAATATGAGCCAGCGTCTCATGTCCAATATTCGTTAAGCCTTCTTTCACTGCACGCTGCTTTACAGTGAGATGAAAATTTGTTCAATAGTGTATTTGGCAGTAAACCAGGAACTATGCCATAGAATTTAGCTCGGTAACTCTTGTTCATTTTCATACATTGAAGGAAGGTTATTGGGACTCCAAGTCAACGGCAATTCTTCCTGCAAAGCTCAAGCTAGAGCTTGGATAGATTTGAGGGGGACATTGGAACTTACCAATATTGCAACTTACTCTTGAGTTTGAGGATACATTCAGGAAAAGTTAAGTTCATAGAAGAACTGGAAAGCTGCTAGAGAAAATGCTCAACAAAAGGAGTTAATTTGGCCTCTCAAACTGACATCTTAGAAATAATTGTAGGGTCAGTTTGGAAGAAGCTCTTTAAGAAAGTAATTTTTAGTTTGAACACCTGAAAGTTATTTGGACGAACTTGTCCAAGGAAAACTCAAAGATACTGGCTCTAAATAGCAAATAGCTACGGGAAAAGAAGAAGGACTGAAGAAATACTTTAGGACATTTTAATAGCAGATAAGTTTTCTCCGAGCCAAATAGATGAAAGAAGTTGAATTGACACTTATTATTCTTGGAGGAACGCCTCCTTGTGGCATTCATTGGATTTGACCAGGCTCTATTTATCAGTGAAGAGGGTTGGCTATAAACCTGAATTCCATGATAACGCTGCTGTTTACAAATCAGTAAGAGTACAACGAAGACACTGTATAAAACTGGAAACACTCAAAGCCTCACTTGCCCTGTTTTACATTCATGTATGAATGCTGTTAACTTCTGCTGTAGAAGTTCATTTAAATGAACCTAGTCTAATCCAGGACAAGTTAAAGTAACAGACAACTGAATCAGATATTGCAAATGCAGTATATAATAAGAAATATAAAACTATAAATGTTACCTGAAGCACTAAACCCTTCTATTTTCACTTTTAACCATTATATTGATTGAGATATTGATCAGTGAAATTGATGCCCAGTTATATACTACCGAGGAGCTAAATAGCTTAAAAACAGGAAAATTCCAATTCTGCAGAGTTACAGCTAAGACCAGGCTGGTTGATCATATTGGCCCATAATCTCTCTCGTAGGTCAGGTTAGTTCTTCTGACCTCCGTTTGCTTTCAGTTTCTCGGAACTCTTGGCTGATAACACGCAGGGCAACTCCGCAGTTGAGCCTTGCTTGGAATAATGCAAGGGAACTTTGGGTTCCAATAAATCTTTAAGAGTGACTAATTATACTTGGCAGAATTAATTCAACTATCTAGAAGGTTTTGTATATAAAACTGGGCGAAACAAAATAAACTTTACTAATTTACAAACACAAATAAAATATTGGAAATGAAAGATAAATCAGAATTAAGATAATGAACATGTGAGATAAATCATGGTATACACACTCGGCCGCACACGACCGACTACGATTTTGGGTGGATCTGCCACCCAAATATTTGGATGCTCGAGAGGAGCACGAGGCGAGGGGAGCACTGAGCTTGATTACTTTCTAATAGCACGGGTTGAGTTTGCACTTAAGGTCGTTTAGTACTTGGCTTGTTTGACTTTATGTCGAAAAATGCAACCTGTATTCGAGTATCTACAGTCAGCCTTGAACGTAGGGATCGAGGGAGTATTAGCCTGGTGGGGAAACTGAGCTGAAGAGATCTTTTCTCGTTTATTCCTTCCTTTTTTCTCTTTCTGTCTTTCGGCTCTTGGGGTATTGGAGGCCGAGAAAAGAAGATTTTGCGACGTTTCCTCTTAGCAGAATACTAATTTTACCAGGCCAATGCTTTACTATATATAGAGAGCCCCGAAAGTGGAACTGACAGAGGCGCCGGAAGAGGGATTTTGCTTAATTTATAAAGAGGGACGCTGGAAGTGAATTTAAGGCTTCATGTCATGTCGCGGAATCTCGCCTTGTTATGATTAGTCTCACTATAGTTCGTGTTATCGGACGGAAGTAACCTTAAAAGAGGTCGATCACGAGTTCTTCCCGTCCTTCGCGTCTCTCTCTTTGACAATCTTATTTTCTGTTCGTTTAAATAGTGTGCAAATGGATGCCTAATGCACACCTGCATAGACAGCATCTGAGAATGAGAGCTTTAGAAAATAAATTGTATGAAAATCCATCTGACTTATCCTGAAGATCATTTGTAGAAAGAATTATATATATTGAGACCATTTTAGTTTTCGGGCAAAAGTGATGTCAGGTATGTTTGATGTAAAAAAAATGAAGATTTCTTCCCAAAAATCATGTTTATACACTAAGACATGAAGTTGAATCTTATTTATTATGGATAATTCTTTGCAACAAACGCTTCTACATTTCATTTACCAAAATAGCGATGAATAATTAATATACCAAAAATTCTTAAAGATTTTCTAAAGAATGATGCTCGCAAACTTGGCCTGCGAAGAAGATGGGTCTTTAATTTCAATACATCAACGAACCAGACAAACTGTTAAATTGGGCTAATCCTAGTTAAAGAGGGCTAAACTAAGAGAGAAAATTGATGCCATGAATTGAAGATACGACACCTCAAATCATCGATTAATTGGAGAAGTTTTGCACATATAAATTGGACAAAATTCCACCCGATGTTTGCGTGACTTTGTTAAAAAATATAATAATATTTTGAAGAGTGACATTAGGCAAAAGTTCACATTACCATCTATAGGTTTGCACATTGATTAGAATATCGATAATTATTCCTTTTTTGTCTATCTAACCTGTTGAGATCGTGTGGGTGTGTCAAATAATATATAAACTATGGCGAAAGTGTTTGGTATTAGGTATTGTTATGAAGACTTTTGGAGCAAGTGGGTCTTACAAATGTACACACAAAACAAAAGAAGAGAAGCAAGCAAGAATATTTGGCAATGCTTCAGGCAGGTCTGCCCAACATACTCAGAAAACCGTGGAAGAAATTCCTACATTACAAGTGGTAAACAATTCAAATATTTCTGCTATAAGTGCATCGACAATGCCAGAAAAGACCCAAGCCTGCCTCAGAACAAGATTCAGGTTTTATATCAGGACGTTGTCAACAGTTTCAGATACAAGTATAATAGGAAGCTTTGCAATAGAGTCCTTATCATAAGGAGAATATACTAAACTTACCTTAATAAAATGATTAAAATATGCAATAAATATTGAGCTCAAAATAGTATGGAACACTAGTAAGAGTTAAACAGCATTCCATGAAGAATATTTTAATTTTTATCCATGAAAAATCATACCATCTTTTTAACAAAGCTCAAAGATACAATAGCCTTTTGCAAATGAAATTAATTACAAATTTAATCAAGGTGGACTAATGACCATTTTAGAGATTCAGGGAAAGTTTTACTATCAAATTGTTTGTTTTTAGGTAAAATGTAAATTAGTTCGAATTCCTTTACGTATATTTCATGAAAGAAGTTGAGGCCCAAAGAAGATCTCTCTTTTGCACTATCCAGTCATAACTTATACAAATATTACAGAGAATATTTCATGAACTAAGATTTCTTATTTAAGTTCAAAATAACTATCTAAATTCTTCTAAGCAGTGATATTAAAACCATTATTAGAGCTGGGAAATTGCCATGAAATAAACAAAGAAGATTATCTTTCCTTATGATGGGTGAGAAATATTATATGGGAAGGA
Organism: Ceratothoa steindachneri; assembly: GCA_963969495.1. Classification (NCBI taxonomy): domain Eukaryota; kingdom Metazoa; phylum Arthropoda; class Malacostraca; order Isopoda; family Cymothoidae; genus Ceratothoa; species Ceratothoa steindachneri. The sequence continues at coordinate 11,297,311 of OZ018322.1, forward strand.
AAACCAATCATAGTACATTGCTATAAGAAACTAAATCATTGTTTATAGTAGATATAAGTACGTGACACAATAAAACCTGAGAGTCTAGTTTTTTTTCGATTTAATCTATAAAGCTATAAGCTGAAATATATATAGACATTAGATGTACACAAACCCTCGGCCAATTAGTCATACTACGATCAGAATTAACCGATAGTCTTCGGTATATGCATATAAATAACACAGGCTTGCATTTGAAATAATTTTCATTTTCTTCAGGATTTATTTGTTGTTTCTTAATGAATTAAACCTTTTGAGCTTAAAATGAATGCATTTTGGTTTAATTAGGCCAGATTTTTTCAGTATAGCATACACCATTTTCATTGAGATTACCTCATTTTTCCTGAATTTTTTTTTCAAAAAACTTTCACTATCTAATAATACATTCTTATTGTTATATCATAGAAACAGGAGTAAACGTATGTAAACGGCAATCCTTTTAATAAAACAAAAAAATAAAAATGCAACATAATAAAGAAAATAATTCTAATTTGCAAGTAAAGACGCCCTTGACGATTTTCATTTGTGCCTCTCATCTGGTGCATCACTCTTCAAACACCAACAGTGTTAGCAAGCAAGTTTACGTCCCATTGACCGGGGTAGCTGGATTCCATTATTTTTCTGTCCAGGTCGAAACTTCCCCCCTGTTCATCACTGTAATCTCTGCAGTTGTCGGAAAAATAATCCAGGTGGTACTGTAAAAAGTGTATCTTTATAGACATGCGAGCTCCCAAATGTTTGAGACATGTTAGGAGCTGATTGACCAGGCCAACTTATTATGGGCTGCTTTTATTGCCTAGAAAATTGTTAACTAGAGCTTTGAAAGCTTCAAAGCCACCTTTTTCTATGTCTGTCATTGATGCCTCAAACTGTTAATCTCTTATCAAGTTCATGATCTGAGGTCCATCAAAAATTCCCGCATGGAGCTTAACGTCACTGATTTGTGGAAATTTTTGAGGAAAAAATTTAAAAGCTTGGCCTTCTTTATTAAGGGTTTTGACATAATTTTGCATTATGCCAAGCTTTATATGCAATGAAGAAACAGTATTTTGTGAGGAGGCACTAAAGTTTTAGCTATCACATTGTTTGATCCAATTGTAAATGCTTCTCGTGGATGCCAAACCTTCTTCTCATAGTGCATACTATCTGTACGACTGTCCCATAAACATAGGAAACAGGGATGCTTCGTCTAGCCTATTTGCATCCAAAGTATAAAAGACAATACCTGAAAAGAAAAAGGCATGTAAATCAAAATGCAATATTTCTAAAAACAAATTCAAAGTAATATTTCTTAAAACAATAAGAATATGAATATGTACTGGAAAATCCTGTATGCCAATGCATTAAATCATTGTATTGGAACTAATTGGATATATGTACATCTTATTTTGAGTTTATTGAGTTATGTTGTATACCTTCTTAATTAGAATATTTCCTCATTAACCCAAAAGGATACATTAACCTATAGGGACACACTTCAACCCAAAAATATAACTAAAAAATGACTCCTGATTTCCAGATTTGCATTCTTGTAAAATCTATATTGACCAAAGGGTGTATACAAGTATTAACAATTAAAAATGAAAAGGTCAATATCAAAGAGCTTAGAAATGCCAAGTGTAAAATGACCTTACCTTTAAGTCACCACATATCATCAAATTGTGGTTAGAGTAATTAATCGCATCGGGCAATTTTTCATATTTTCATAACTTTCAGTAAGTTGGATTGAATGGCCCATAATAACGGAAATTATCTTGTTATCAATATTCAGTAACACAGCTTTTAAACTTCTACCAGAGAAATCAAAGAAAAGTCTCCATTCTAATGAGTTGCAGGGAATTCCAAGGGCCTCAACAAGTCCTTTAATATTGGTGCAGTATACTATAGAGCTGGAAAAATGATATAAAAAATACCTTCGAAATCCTTGTTCTCTATTTCTGTACCAAAAAATGTTGTTTCTTTAGCGAGAAGATTACTTGCACGAGGCAGAGAGCCAAGAAGTTGTGCATTCTTCTTTGAAAGCACCAGATCCCTGGTTAGGTCATTTAACTGAACTTGAGTGAATGGTCTTTGGACCATATCATGTGTGGAAACCTGATAACACTCGGATGTGTCATAATCTTGATAAAGTTACATATTAATCTCTTCATGGACCTCTATATGTTCAAGGAGAGAAGGTATAGGAATTCCTGGACCATAGGGCATGGGTTTGATGTCAGAAGGAACATCCGGATATGCCGCACTATGTTTATTCTTCTTATTTATACCTGTGGAAAATATAATTGCATATTACATAAAGGAATTGATTTGGAGTTGCAGATATTACCTAAAAGTTTAGTAAAAGATATGTTCATGATGAATTGAACTTTGTTAGTTTATAATTTTATGCTAAGTCTATGCATAATAATAACATTTTCAAAAGCCAGTATAATATAGAAATCTAAAATACTTGATACAATGCTCACCTTTAAGATTTGTCATGCAAAAATAGCAGTCCTTAGTGTCGTCCTTGCCCTCTCGTCACATCATGGGAACACCATAAGAGAAAGACTTCTGTTTGCCCTGACTTCAGCGTCTTAAACTTATGTAGCATCCCTTGTAGCAGAAAAGTGGTGTAAAACTTTTATTTGTGCTAAGCAATTTCTAAACTGCAAAATAATATAGTTATTAGGATAATTACTTAAAATGTACACAATATTTACTGCGAATACAGTAGTGTAGAAACAATTTAAATTTTGATGTAATATAGAACATGTATAAACTATATAATTATTATCACCCACTGTATTGCAAAACCTGGACCTGATAGAGAAAATTTGATCCTAGGTTCGGATTTAGGGAGTCAATTTTATCAAGAAACACTGGAAATCCTAAGGTCCATTTTTGACACAAACCAGTGTCTAATCATTAACTTTTTCAATCACATATAATTTTAATCAAAAGTACAGAAAATCGACTTCCTGTAATTGCGAGTGTTTGAACAAAATATATTATGTTAATGTAATTTATTACAAGGACTCAAGCTTTTTATCATATTTAATGTTATCTGCACACTATTGAATGGCAAAAACGAGGATCTTCCTTGCTTACCTTTTTCTAAGTTTCGAGAATCCAGTAAATCCCAATGACAATAAAAAGTTAATTTTAGATGAGATCTCCAACAAAAATGAAGATTCAGATCTTTGTGACATTGTTACCACCATTATGGTGCATGCCCAAAGTAGACGTTTTATCATTCTTCTCCATTTATTGCTGGCACCAAATGAGCTATGCTATACCTAAAAGAGGTTTCTATAAAATTCATTCCGGGAAAGGATATATATCTATTGTTTCACATACTTTAAGCTGAAGGCGGGTCATACACACTAAAATTTCGAGCCCTATCAGCACGAGGTTGAGATGGATAATAGATGGATTGTGCAATATAGTCATCTGCTCTCAAAGGACTTTGAAGCACACATTAATGTAAAGTTCTATAATTCTCTCAAATCTTTCAATTATATTTCCATGTAGATTAACAGAGTAAGAGATGGTAGTATTTTAAAGTTCTGAAGCCTACCACAAACATCAACCAATAATCAATCAAACACAATATGAATGTAGACACTATATTATCAAAACTGAAACAATTCTCAGAAGTAATAATTTGCTTATATGTATGTAAAAGAGCGTGGCCTTACTCATGTTCATATTTCAGCCCATCTTTCTAATGGACGACACCTTTACTTTACCTGAGATAAAATGCAAGAGAAAGTCGAAAATCAAATGATACTACGCGTCATATCTTTTGTAACTCTGCCAAATTAATGGATTTATTGCAAGTTTTCTATATAATTGAGGTCCTAATCATTACTAATCAAATAAATCGAGAAATAAATGCCAACAGGGAAAATTGGTAAGCAAGTTAAAAGGTAAGGGAAAATAAGTGAAAAAATGTCATTTGCTGTCTTAATCAAATCCATCTAAATGATTTTAATTTTGCATAATCCTCCATAAAACGAATAGTCCAAAAACATCTCAGGTTTCACTTTTATACTAAGGTCACGATTGGGTAAAATAGAAAAAGTTCTGTGAAAACGGAGCCATGCAAAATAAAGAAAGAACCCAGCGGAATGCTGCTTTTAAAGAAACTAAAACAGTTCATTTCGCTAGACAACTGAACTGAAAATCCTGCATATTTGCAATAGCGTTTTCATATAAGGACGTGAAATTTTAAATGCATGTAAACCTTGTAAGGATCATTGCGATAGCTTAACTGAGGATTTTTTAATAAATGTCATAACAACTTACAAAATAAAATTTCATACTATAATATTTCCAAATTTGCAAACAAGTCCCTAAATCTTACAATTTGCCATAAGTTCAGCATTCAAATAAACCAATAGTCTGTAAATATCTGTAAGAATGCATCTATGTACATACAATCAAATTATCTTACAACCACATTTATAAAAAGATGAGGAAAATATCAATGGAAGTTTATGAATGTGTTATTGATAGCACCAGGAAATGAAAAAAAACTCCTTATTCTCAAAGCATCTGTTGTTACTGGAAAGACTTTAATTCTGTAGTTAATTATGTAAAAGGTCAAAATAGGGTAGAATTGCCATTGCTGTAGCAGCATCATAAATGGGGTAAACTATGTTAAAGTGGAACCAAAAAAGCCATTCTATATATGTTTAAGTTTTTAATAAACGTTTTGCCCGAGAAGACTATCCGGTATGTTAAATATTTATTAAGGAAAGGAGAACTGACCAGGAAGATAAAACGCAAAAAACTGATTGAATAGAAATAATAGGCTATGACACACTAAAAGCCATTTGACTATGTTAATTTCACCTAATTTCAGATCAAATCATCCGTTATATAACGTGGTAGTAAGGTTAATGAAATACATTAATTTCTGTAACTATCGCATCTTTGGCCCATGTTCAAACCCTTTCTCTTACAAATGACCTTCGTGCTCATCTTAGAGGAGATAAAAATAATAATTTACCATAAAATTGATATAGTTAGGAAATGGTACATTATCTCACATTTATCTTGATGGTGAAATTACTCTAAATTTAGCCATTAAATGAATATATGATCATATCTTTTGGAAAATGTGTTTCCAGAATTCTTTGCGGTCTATTCAAACTAGGAGTGGTTAGCACCTAAGATAAACCATAAATAAAGCAATATTATCATAGCTACACAGTAATGCAAGAAAATTCAATTCATTTGAATAAGATAAAAGAAGCGCAAGCTATCAGTTATCTATTAAATTTATTAGATTCACTGGGTATGCATGCCTAGTGTATCGCCATATATAATATATGTAATTGAAACATGGAGAGATACTAGCATAAGGTGGATTGCCGAGTGATACAGGAGGCTTTTAACATGAAAACGTAATTTGCCTGCTCACATGTGCACTCCAGCAGCAACCCTAAAATGAAATACTCTAAATTGATAACCATAAGCTGAATAAACATTTATGCGCAACTGGGGTCTAATTTTAATACTATATAGTATGATAAAATGATATAACCTAACCAATAATTAAGAAAAATTCATCTTCAATTGATTCTCTTCTCACAATATAAACTTTTTCGTGATTATAAGTTCCATACAATTGCATTTCATTGAGGACATAGTTATAAGCCATTCATTATGTTTCATGATGGACTAAAGATTGACCTTTATTTATTTGCTAGAATTACCATTTCTAATTATAAACTTTTTACATTTCAGAGTTACATTTTTTTTCTGATAGTATTTTGCAAATTAATGAATTTCCTGATGTTGTAAGTTCGAGTTATTAATTTTCCTCTTATAGCCACTTCAATTCACAGCATAACATCTTTTTTCTTATATTATTGTCGACGAATAGGCCAAGGGGTGGTGAGAGTTATCCCCGAATCATATATATATATATATATATAATATATATATATATATATATATATATAAATATATATATATATATATATATATATATATATATATATATATATATATATATATATATATATATATATATATCCTTTTATCCCGAATGCGGAAGTGTCGTCGTACTACTTCTTATAATTCGTTCGACCCGCGTTCTGAATGTGCTTATAGACTCAGATTGCTTATAGGTTGGCTCCTGAGGGATTGGAATGAACTTTGCCAGCAAGCGACCCCAAAAAAGTTAGATACACAACAATATGAAAATAAAGTTTGAATGAACACTAAACAAGAATATATATATATATATATATATATATATATATATATATATATATATATACAAATAATTTGCTTTGAGAGATAAATTAATAAGTGAATCTTGGATATCTCACTTAGCTTGAAAATTACTATTCACCATACAAATCCCTATCCAATTGTAATGCTGGTAAGCTTCGGGGTTAAGTCAGGGAATGTGAAAGAGAAGGGTTACCTTGGAACCTGATATTCGGGTGGCGCTGGTGAGTGAAAGCGTTGAGGTAAGGGGTGGAGACGATGACATTGGTTCTTAAGGGACCGACCTGATCCCACAATTCCGTCACAATTCTTGCTGGAAGAAGGCGGTGACTGGTGCTTCTTGTTACAGAGGGCCCCACGCTCGTGAACTCCGAGAAATCTTGCGTGCCTCTGTAAGGGGGAAGGGGGGCGAAGTGACCTATCGACACGTAGGGTCATGGAGAAAAGCCGAGATGTAGTGACTTCGCTTAGGGAACCAGAATGAGGCTGTTTGTAGCTTCGGCTCCGATATGTGATTACAAGCTTGGGTTCGCTCTGCCTTGCAGACGAACGGGGTAAGGAGACTCCCTAACTGGGACCAATCTCCTCCCTGAAGACTTGATGCTTCAACGAATTACCACTGCACCGATAGATGGCAATTCCTGCCCCTCCAGACGCTGTGCAAGCTCTACTACTGAGGGTTAAAAGAATTCCTCTTTTATACTCGAAACTAGGGAGAGTTTCTCAGGGCACCGGAAGTAGTTTAGATGTCAAGCTACTCCATCCCGTCCTTTATAAACTTCCGGCAACTATCGAAAGCGAAGATGCCTCCCATTTATCGATAAACAGTCCGGGAAGGAACTCGGCGGTTAGCTGAAATGGTCGGCGGTTTCTCCCAGCTGAAGACCACCAGATATTGGGCCGGAAGGGGGAGGGTTTATAAGCGGCCTGCCCGGAAGGGAGGTAGGCAAAACTTGGGAGCATTATGCTATATTACTACAATTATAAATATTTAGATGAATAATTGTCCATTCAATGATCATTTATATTTATATTTAATCTATAGTTCTTCATCGATTATTCATGATCATACTTGTAATTTGGATTTTCTAATGGATTATTGTAAATTTATTCATTTTCTTTTTAATTTGTGATTCTATTGTGTTTTTTGTTCACTTGTTAGCTTTAAAGATTACATAGAAGCAAGTATGTAGCTTCAATTATGAGCATAATAGCACATGTCCCAACGCAGATCAGATATTGGCTTCTATGTGATAAATATTAATATTCTTCTCTGATAGTGTTATGATGTAAAGCCAATGAAATATTTCTAAGTCAAAATTTATTGTAGAAGGGTTTTCAGACTACATCAATACATATTGAAACTCTATATCTCTCTGTTCATTTAGGTTGAAATAATTGAAGACTGGGTGAACGGAAACAGGTTTATTCCATATCTACACCTTAATGGCAAAGCGAAAATATAGCAGTAACCTATAATTCTCTCTACTAATTATGTATTTATCCAAGTTCAAAGTCGTGCATTATGGGAATGCATATGGAATATTATATTAAAGTATAAAATTAAACGAATATTGCTGCAGGACATTGCATGTGACTATCTAGTATAAATAGTCAAGGAATTTAATAGAATATCAATGCAATGTTACTGTAAAAAAATAATATTGCACAAAATTAAATCTGAATAAAAATACAATCACAAAACCTCTCAAAATTTCTTAAATATAATTGAAACTCAAATCCAAATTAATATTTCTCAATTTGAGATGTAATCTAATAAAATTCTCAAGTTAAAGTCAATATAAATTTTTTCAAATAAAAATAAGTTTTCGAAATATATACTACATTTGGGCAAGAACTTCATTAATTACGAAAAAAGTTAAACATCATTTATAGTTATTAGCTTAAAGCCAGCTATTACTTGTAAAGATTTTGATTAATATAAACATTATTATTCAATGCTTTTATTTAGCCATTTCAACTCTTTGCACTTTTTCCAGATTCATATAACTCAGCTTTTCTATTGTTATTCCAATATTTCCTTATATCCCATATCTTGTGTCTAATTTTCACAACAAATTTGTACTAATGCTTAGTTTTCCCAATTTAGCCCAACCTTTGCCAAGTAAACTCAGTCTCTCTCTATTTACCATCAAACAAAGCTATTCCATAGAATTAAGGACAACCAGACATCGTAACAGCATTTCCACAAGACCCATTTCAAAGTCCTCCGAGCTTCTAAAAAACAAAATTATTCTATAAATTCCTATTAGAATCTCTCAATTTGAGAATCTATGTAAACTATCCATTTAACGGCGAAGCGAAAATAGAAAACAAACATATAATTCTCATACTTCTGTATTTATCTAACATCAAAGTACATAATTTTAGAAAATAACCGTATTTTGCTAATTATATTGTTCTAAGATAAATAAATTATACATTATTTAATTTAGAACTAAATTGCTCCATTCTGGAGGACAGTCCTTTTATGATATTTTCTATTAGTTCTAGATAAATATTTATTATATTAAGGCCGTATTTTGTGTTAATGTTGCATCGTGCCCAAAATGAAAGGTCTCATATGCATTTTCCAAAACAAACATGAAGGATAACGGAAATTTCAACTGAGAAAAATGACTTAGATTATAGTTCCTTTCTTGATTTTGCACAAATCATTACCTCGCACTCATTATTCATTGTTTAATGGGAGTTTTGCATTCATTTATTTAAATAACATCAATCTATGTTTAATAGTTTTCAATTTTTTTATTAAAAATAAAGTTTCTCTATGTATTTTTTCAAATTTTAATTTTATTTAAATCCAGATCTTTCAACTTTTCTTGATAATCTCAACGATTTCCTTTTTTATTTATTTATCCTGGACCATAATTCTTAGCTTCTTACAGGGCATAACTCTAGTTAGTGGTCGCTACTTAGGTGTATTTTTCGTGAAAGGAATGATCGATAGAATTAAAGTTCAAGACGAGTTTGGAAAAATCATTTGAATAATTGAGTTTTTTTTTTAATCATGTTTTATGGCAATATCAGATATCCTGTCATATAAGATTTTTTAATTGATATTGAACAATATTTGAATTCTTGGCTCCCAAGTTTTTATACCATTATTCTTATTCTTTCTTATTTTCATTGCCAAAATTTTGAGTTCTTGATTTTTTCTCCCCATTTTGTTATTATCTTAGAGATATTTGGCCCAATGTTTCAGTAATGTGAACTAAATATTCCCATTTCGTGTTTGACATTGTTCTTACCCAATTTTAAGTTGCCTTCTATAGTTTTTCTGCAATATTTGAGTCCTCCCCTACCATTGGTCTTGCACAAAATTTGAGCTTTTTGGATTATTGCTGTAACTTATTATTTTTGTTGTTCTTTGGGAATGCCATTGCTCAGTATTTATTTTATAGACGGCGATTTTTCTTGCCCAGTATTTGAATAATGGTTTTTGTCTTGGTTTTTGGTTTCAATTCTTCTTTGCCGGTGTTCTTTCCACTAGTTGATATCTTGGCTCCTATATTTGTTTTGAAATATTTTAGTTTTCTTACTTGTTGTGTTTCTTGCCTAGGAGTTAAGTTGCTGTTTACTCGGATTCTTACCCAGTATTAGAATTTTCCAATAGTGGTTATAGTCCCGTATTTAAATTCTTTGTAATGGTAATTTCCTAGTGGGTGAGGTCTTGTTTGTTTTATTTAGTGCCCAGTACTCTTGGCCTGGAAGAACGGTACATCCGTATATTGCAATTCTGATTGTATGCTCTGGTCATCCTCTTAGACTCCCACTTCTGATTGTATGCTCTGGTCCTGCTCTTCGGTTCGGACTTCTGAGTGGTTTGGTATAAATATGAGGACATTTCAAAGGACGTTTAAAATTTGTTATTTGCCGTTTCTCTTTCTCCTCTTTACTCGCATTACCTCGAAAAAGCATTACAGGATCTCTTTTTGATCCTAATTTTACCTATGTCTGCATGCCTGGCTTTTTTTTCTGTTCGCATCATTATCGGTGGCTATTTTCTTATATCTGTTTGTTTCTAAACATCTTTTATATATTTCTTTTCTTTCTAACTGCCCTGCTTTCTAGATGTGTACCTTCTGCCTCTCAATCAGGACATAGTCTGTTTTTGTATATATAACTGCTTTTCTACATGTTTATCGCTTTAGCAGCCTTATCTTCTGTTTCTTTGCTTGTATGCCATCATACCTGTCTGTTTCTCTGCCTCACCCTTTTCACGTCTATTATAAGCTAAATAAGGTCTTTGATTTTAGATTGAACATGCTTGTGGCTCCCTTTTGTACTTCTGTGTTACTGTGCTGTATATTAGAACATGAATCTTATCTTCCTAATACACCTACCAACCATTGTTTGTAAAATTGAGGGTGTTTCCCTTGTATTATTTATCCTTATTGCCCCACTGTACTATTTCTGTTGTTTATATTTTATCCACAACTTAATATCTCACTAGAGTGAGTTGTTAAATCTCTGTAAAGGAAACAAAACCATGGGTGAATTAAATTGTCCCCCAAAATTGGAAAAGGCAAGCTGGGCTGTTTGATGTTCAAGCCGAGAGCTTCAATTCGATGATCTACGACTGATTGGATGTCAATCTGAGGATGTGGAAGAAGGTCAAGAAATAGTGGGTGAGTCAGGAAATGATAGCCAAAATTCGTCGCAAATATCCAGGCCGTCATTGGAAACAATTCCAGCAAGTTAATGAGGCTCATAGATTCGAGTTTCTCAGAGTCTCTCATCACGTAATTAGTTACATAGATGAACAGGCCACAATATACCTTGCGGTTCAAACTAGGTTGCCTGAGATAAAAGATAATGATAATGAGGAAGATAGTAACTACCTTTAGAGACCGTTCGGTCCATTACAATGGAAGTACCTTTATTTTTATCCTAAATTCTAACTATATGCAATACTTCGTGTAAGAGATAGGATAGCAAAGATGAAGTCTCTCCCCACCCAACTCTCCAACCCGTTTCCGGGCTTGGAATCGTGAAAATATATACCTGGTAGTATTAGAAAATAGACGCAATCAAGAAATTTTAACAGGAGAGCAGGAACACATTAATATATACCAAAATTTAAGAAAAGATGACTTATCCTAATAATCTTATATTACAACATGCTCTTTTTTTCCTTTTTTTTAACATGCATCCTTTATGTTTTTCACGCATATTATCTATTAGATCCATCTACTACTTCATTCCTATTTTAAATCTTTTTGACTTAATGGACACTGCTAGTACCGTTTGGAGATAAAACATTTCTGTAGGATATTTTTAAATGTATTTATTCCTGTACATATATAGGATTTATGTATTCTGAAAAAAATGACAGAAACGTATTTACATTTTATATAGATGTAGAATCAAATTATCTTACTCATCTAGGCTTAGAACATGCTCTTTCTTTTTCTTTTTATCAACACAGTCTCTTGTGAAAGAGAGAGAGAGAGAGAGAGAGCTGTACAGGAAACAGGAAAAAGATCCCGAAGTGAAATTTATTTATGGAAAATTGGGTTAACCTGACACCTAAATGCTCGGGAGTTAGTTAATTGTTATAAAAACGCTGTTACTCGGGGATTTGATTCAAAGTACTTATCTATACGGCGTTTGAAAGTATCTACGGTGTTGCAGTCTATTTATTACTTTACGAGGAAGCCCTTTTCCATAAGTTTACTATTAGGTTAAAAAAGAAGTTCTTAGATTCGTGCGAGTTAAAATGATTACCTATAATTTTATAGTCGTTTCCTCTCGTGTAATTTGACTGGTCGATAGTGAAATATTTATTGCGGTCCATATTGTCTATGCCTTTGATAAATTTAAAGGCCTGAATTAAGTCCCCTCTTAATCTACGGTGATTTACCGGAAAGAGATTCAGTTCTCTAAGTCGTTCTTCGTAGGTTTTCTTCCCTTTTGACTTGGTATCATTTTAGTGAGCCTTCGTTGGACGCGTTCTAATTTCACTATATATTTCTGATAGTACGGGCACCAGGCTTGGACGCAGTATTCCATAATGAGACGGACCAAGGTATTATAGAGAGTAAGGATTGCATTTTTGAGGAGACCATCCATTACTACTCACACGAGATGATAAAGGGCTGAATTCTGTTCTAGAAAATGAAGAAATATCGAAAAGAAAGTAATGTTAAGCTTGTGAACAAAGTGAACCAAACACTCAAGCATCGGATGATTTGTTTCTATACAGGCGAGAATAATTTCCGCAAGGAACATGTCGTGAATTTCTAAGACAAAAGCTGGCTTTCTGTATCCCCTTAAATGTAGCAAAAGTCATAAAAAATAAGGTTCCCGTCCACATCATTGTGTTTAGGGTGAGCAGTAGTTAGGATCATGTGGTGTTCCTTTTATTTTCATGGAGAGCTATATAATATGCTTAGAGGAGTTGGCGTTGACCGGGATCCAGTAGGTGGCCGGTGGACGTCTGCACGTGTGGTAGAAAATTTCTGCATCATACGACACAAGAGGGTCGACCCAGTTATGTCTTGAGATAATTTCTTTGACTACATCACTCCGGACATCCAGCCATCTAACTTTCCCGCCTGCAACCACCATTTGAATATAAAGTGTGCGGCATGGTTTAAAAGAGATAAGCGAGTTCCCATGCAACGCTAAGGTGTATAATAGAGCCAGAATCACCACATTGTTGACCCATTTATACATAGGAACCTTCCAAAAGGCATGTAGCATGTTCTGATGCAAACTGGATGAGGTCACTTAGTCCGACGACGATAGTATTGAATATATTGAATGATACAATCCTTCAATTGTATAAAATTTAATTTCGATAAATAAATTATTTCTTTATATTTTGAAGTTAGGAGACAAATTACAAACCGCGCCCTGTATTTTTATGTTGTTAAGAAAATATACTTTTTATAAGTATTATTCGAAATTTGTTGTATGTTATTTACATCTGTCAATTGCTAATTGCAATAATGCCTAAGATATTTTGGATTTGTAGTATTTCCTAACACTTTTACTACGCCAACCCATTTTTAAGCTGCCCTAATGTCTTTGCCTTTTGTAAATTACAAATATGTTGTTTAGAGGCCAAAGCACCGGTCTTTCATGTGATTAGGCCTCCATACTATTTTTCTAGTCAACGTTTACAAATAAAAAACTGCTTATCTTTATTGACTAGAAAGGCTCGAGGCCAATCTATGGACAGAATTTCAACAGAAGATGAAAAATAGAGAATTAATTTCTTGTTAAACTAATCAAAATATAAAGTGTAAAATATCCCATTATTAAATTGCCAATTAGGGAGTTTATTTCTTTTTAATTAATTAAAACTGCAAGGGGAAGCTTTATGTGACACGATTGTTTTCGCACTTACTTTTTATGTCATTTTATGAAAATGTACATAGATGTTCCTTCATTTGGATTCGTTTTTATTCAGGCCTTTTTATTGTTGTTTGTTTGCAAATTACGATTTTTCATGACTTATATATCTCTACAGATAAGATTTCCATTAGCGTGACCCCCTCCCCAGCCCAATACTCGCACGATATCTTTCTTCTTTGTGGAGATTGGCTAAATCATGAAGAATTGCGAACCCCTCTGCATTGGGTGATACAAATAATTATCCTTCTGTTTTTCCTACCTTCTAAACTGCTCGCTTTACGGTACTTAATAGATTTAAAATCTTTCTAGAGTTTCAAATGCGCTCGTTTGATTAGTTCTATTGTTATCAAGGAATGTGCTCACATTTCGCATATTTTTGTAGACTCGGTGGTGAATGTCCTGATTCAATTCATCACTAGGTTTTCCTTTCGTGATACAAAAGAGGTATCGCCTTAATTCTTCTCTTGAGCCTAAGAATGGCATGACAAAAGGCGACGCATAGAAACATTCCTCTTCGATGTACAGATCGAGAGAAATTCGAGGAGGATTTGTTTAGGACAACGATCCTGCAGATTAGCAAATGCTCTATTCCAAATAAAGATAGGTTGTGTAAAATGAACGTAAAGTTGACAAAATCATATTCATACTATGATTACTTTACGCCTGTTAAGATAATTTATTCAAAACGAGGCCAAATTAAGTCTGACTTTGCTTTCACGGCAGCCATTATGTCCTTGGCGGTTGGGATGGCCTTGAAACTCGAATACCAATAAGATGGCAATGTATTATAAAAATTGGTATAAAAAAAACATCTGTTCAAAGCACTGCAACTAAAGAATTTAACTTAATTTTTACTCTTTTTGCCAGATTAGTTAAAAGCACTAAAAAGAATAAAAAATGTAATTAAAAGTAAAATAAATAATTATATTCACAGATACGAGTGATGTGGAGAAAAATGGGTGAGATTATTGAATAGATAGTCGTAAATTTTAAGTCCTTTTATTTATATAAATTGATTCGATTTTCTTGGCATTTTCGCAACTCTAAATCAGCCTATGAAGATTTTCAATTTAGCGCTTGGAAACCAAGGAAAAAATAGAATGAAAACAATTTCATGACATTTAAAGCAAAAAACAGTCCTAATGATTGCCTAACCCATATGCGTTCATATTATATGACACCTTGGACGACATTGGCGATTCTATCATTCTAAAGAGAATGTAAAACAACATAGGGTTTCAAATTTCGTTATAACCTAGCCTAGATGTGCCGGGACTAACCTAGCCTAGCCTAGTATAATCTAGCTAGTCTAGTATAACCTATCATAATATAGCCTACTTTATCCTACCTTAGCTTAGTAAAGCCTAGCCTATCGTATCCTAGAATATCATAGCCTAGCTTAGTAGAACCTAGTAAAACCTTGCATATTATACTATAGCCTAGCTTAGCCTAGCCTAGTATATCCTTGCCTAGCGTAGCATTGACTAGTGTAGCCTTGCTTACTATAGCCTAGCCTATCCTAACCAGGTATTGCTTAGCATTGCGTGCCAGAGGCTATCATAGGGTCGCCTAGAGTATTCTAGCCTAGTAGAGCCAAGATAAATAGGTTACTATAGCCTAGCTTGACATACTATAAGTTATCTTGGTACAGCCTATACTAACATAACCACACCTAACATAATATAGCCAAGCATATCATATTATAGCCTAACCTAGTATATCCTAAAATAGTATACCATACCATACCCTAGACTAGAATAAGCTTGCATAGCTTAGCCTATTATAGCCTTGGTTAGCTAGCCTATCGTAGCCTAACATAGTATTAACTAGCATAGCCTAATATAGCATAGCATATCTTAGCATAGCCTCCCGGGCCTATTCTACTCTAGCCTACCCTGGCTTAGCTTAGTAGAGCTCTCTCTAGCCTAGTATAGCTTATCGTAGCATAGTATAACCTAGCCTAATATTAAAAATCCTAGACAAGTATATCCTATACGATCCTATTATACCTTAGTTAAGCAAACCTTAGTATTGTTTAGCCTAACCCACTATATGCTATCCTAACACTTGCTTTTCATAGCCTGAATTACCATAGTATATCTTACCTTTGTACATTAAATCTTAGCCTAGCTTAGCATAGTATAGCCTAGCATAATATAGCCTATTTTAGGCTTGCCTAGCAGACTATAGCATATTATAGCCTAGTCTAGTCTAGCAGATTATTGGCTCAATAGTTATGATGTCATTGCCAAAACAAAATAATTCCCGGGCTAACCTTGGGAAGACTTTGCCGATTATATCATTCGAACGAGAATGTAAAACAACAACAGAGATTCAAATCTCTTAGGAATCGGCCGAATAGTTATGATGTATTTTCCAAAAAAATAATTCCTGAGCTAACCTTGGGAGGACTTTGAGACTTGATAATTATAGCATTCGAAAAAGAATGTAAAACTACTTAAGGTTTTCAAATTTCGTTAGAATCGGCTGAATAGTTATGATGTTATTACCAAAACAATAAAAAGCAAAATGGGGACCGACCGACCGATTGACATAGTGAGATGTTAAGTCTTCCGTGATTAGACTCGCACGCGACTAAAAATGGTTACAAAGATAAGAGGAAAAGAATGATAATCAGCTTAAAATGCAATTTTATAATATTGTATCATGGTTCCAGGGCACCTGGAGCAGTGCCACTAGGCGTAAAACAGGAAAACAAGTTACCTTCATCGAGATTTTTGGAAAGTCTAGGCCAGTAACATCGTCCATACAGAAAATCAAGCACAATAATAATTTCAACAGAGTTTAAGTGGTACTTAAACAGATAATCGTCCAGAACCGTCACTTTGTATAGTGTTACTGCGTGCGTGAATGAAAGCCTAAAAAAATACGACTTCTTTTACCCCATTATGCTCTATTAAGGTCTCTTTCATTTTGCAACCTCAATGGCCCTTCCTGGTCGCTGTAGGATCTCATTCATTTAAAGTACATGCTATAATTGTGCTCGAACCACGCTTCTTCGCAAAACACCTAATTAACATCCACTTGTCACTTATTTAGCCCTTCTCCATAAGGCAAAATTCACAAAATCAACTTAACTTTTATGTGGCTTTCCAACATTTATTCACAGCCTTACACACTTAATCACACATCGTTAACCCCGCGATTCTCATTATAATCATCTCTTATTTAGTCATTCCTTACTCTATCTATCAGACACATAATAAACTGCCCTCCCAGTGTCGATTCACACCACTCTCATTCTATAACAAAGAACCACTGCCATATAACATTGTTGATACCGGGATACTCTGATGCAACTACCTAGCAAGCTCCACACTAATACCCTTACTATTAACTATCGCTCTCCTTCACTCTTCCTCTAAATTTCACATCCTTTCGTTCATGAAGGTTCACACTTTCCTTCATCGATAAAGATTTGACTTATGAGCCATGGTGACATCACACATCCTGGTCTCAACTGGTACCTCCTTCTTCTAAAGCATATCTAACCAATGAGTCGGAAAGTTTCACTCTAACTAATTTCTTAATACCAACGTAAATACATATCACGCATGTTAGGTGCCTGTTTTTCATTTTTTGCTTTGGGTCTTAACTTTGTTACGTGAGTGACTTACAAATCGAGAAAAAAGGAATTTGCTTTGACCTTCTTTCGGAGATGACCAGATGAAAAAAACAAAAACATGCTGGGAAATAATGGAAAATCAGTTAAATTAAGATTAGAAATAAAAATGTCCTGATTTATAGTTGGCAAATTGAATCTAAATGATTAAATTGTAAATGTCACTGATCAAATGATCAGGAGAAAAGATTTATGTCTAGTGTCGTAGAATGCCCGCCTTTTTGTGATCACTCCACACCAATAGCACTCTTATGTAGGAGAATGCCCCTTTTTCATCTTTCTACACACAACAGCTGTTATAGTCGTATTCTTTGTGGTCGTGATATACTTCCTTAATGAAGTAGGCTTTGTTCTGAGAGTGCTAATATTGTTATTTTAAAGAATAGCCGTTGGAAACACGTAAGGATATAGAGAAACGCACAATAATTCCCAAAATAAACTTATAATTTAATTTAAACAATTTACTACACAAAAATTAACCATTAACCACAGAAATACTCCGAATATTAAAATCACAATAATTAAAATTTTCTAAATTCGATACGCACTTTAATATACAATATTTAGACTTATTGACTCTACTGGAGTTTAAATACCTCAGGAATGTTATTGAGTCCACGAAGCGTGCCAACGAACCAGATGTAGGTGGGCGGGATCACGAGGTATTTTGGCAAGGGTAGCAGATGGGGCCCACACGGTATTCAGGGGGGGATTCTTTAAGGACGAGAACAATCACGGTGCTCTAGGCGGCACCAAGGTTAGTGTGGTCTCTCTGGTGAGAGTAAGTAGAACTTGGTTCTTAAACCAAGTTAACTTAGAGTTCGGTGTGACCACCGAGTAACGGGCTCGAGGGGGAGCGTTTTTCCTTTGTTACTTAATTCCTCATGGGCGAGGACTGAACTCGGGGTGGGTCTTCTTCAACGGCGAAGATCGATGAATAAGGGGGAGGGGGGTGTTCTCTGACGAGAATAAGTTAAACTAGAATAAGTTAACTCAAAGGTCGGTTTGATAACCAGAAACTAGCTCGAGGATGAGCTTCTTCTTAGTTCCAGCCTTCCTCCAAGGCCAGTATAACGGAGGGGGGGTTTCTCTGACGAAAATAAGTTAAACTTGGTTCCTCAACCAGCTTAATTTATAAGTTTGGTGTGGCGTACCAAGTAACGGGCTCGAGGGGAAGCCTTTTCCTTCTTCTTTTCTTACTTCCTCAAGGACGAAGAATACCCCTGGTGTTTAAGATGCACCAGGATATGAGGAGTCTCTCTGACGAGAGTAAGTTGAACTTGAAAAGGTTAACTTAACATACGGTTTGATAACCAGGGACTAGCTCGAGGATGAGCTGCTTCTGGGCCCCTTAAGGTAGGTAGCCCGGCGTCTCTTGCAGGGTACTTCTTGGTCTGTCGAGCAAAGTAATCTACCTGTCCAGTCTCGGTAGCCCGATCTTAATCCGGGGACTTTGTGACCTGGAGACTGACGTATCCTACCAATCCAGTCTAGGTAGCCCGGGGTCTTAATCCGAGGACTTCGTCACCTGGAGACTGACGTATTCTACCCCGATTTTCTCTCAGTGTTTTTTATTTATACCTCGTCAGCCCACTGGATAAGGGGTATAAGAGGGGAAAGCTTGAGGACGGGCCCAGGAGGGTTCTTATTCCAAACGGGTTTTCTCCCCAAGTCTTACATCGGCTCCTCGTTAGCTTTCGAGCTTTGGAAAAACGTGTCTCCAATTTCTTCTTTGAAGTGTAATTCAATATCGCTCTCTATTGGGAGATCTTGCATTTTACAACCTTTCGAATTTACCTTTCGACGAGGGGTGAGGTGCTAAGGTTACGCGCTTGACCCGACGGTGCCAGGGCCGGATGTCTTTGCGGTAATCACCTCGTGAGAACACTGCGGGAGAACGGGGGAGTGACGATTCTCCTACATCTAGCAATACCCGAATCTCCTCCTTAAAATAGTAAATACAAATTTAATTATGCTCTCAATATATATATATATATATATATATATATATATATATATATATATATATATATATATATATATGAATATATATATTATATATATATATATATATATATATATATATATATATATATATATATATATATATATATATATATATATATATATATTAGTTGAATTTAAAATCTTTGTGCCAATTTAGCTATATAGCTTAGAGCCTCATCCTGGGTGAATATGTATTATCCTTTAACATCCGTACCATGATTTAGTGTCACTCATCCCATTATTTTCTGATGTGTTTACGAAAAAAAATTGTGATTCTTCATACTAAAGTTAATAATAGATTTATCACTGTAGATCACATGATGATAATAAATCGCCCCCTCAGATTTATTTTTTAAATCAATCGAGACGCACCTTTGTTTTCTGTTACCTCACATGTAATTTTTTAATTTTCAGCCATTAGTTTTCTTGTCCTTACAAATATTTTACCTTCTTTCAATTCTTCATTGTTTTTAGCCTGCATTTTTCGTTTCATTGTGTTTGTTGGTGTTAACTTTGAGTGCCGTACTACTATTTCTCTCCCAAATGATTGACATGGCATGCTTTGGGGGATAAAATGAATTTTACTTATCAGCAATCCCATTGCAACGTTTTTATTTCGCCTCTTATGTTTTTCTTAATTTACCTTAGTAAATATCAATTACGGTCATGTCTCACCGACCGAAATTTTTCTTCTTCTTTGGGGTGAGATCTTTACTACTCATTAATTTTACCTCATTCTTGAAACCACAGCCTCGCGTCATTTAATTCATTAGTAATTTACCTGACTACCGATAAAGGCGCTTGTGTTAAACCTGTTACATCATAGTTGTTACGCACTTTTAAAACATCAAAATATTACACTTCCATTCATCCATTCATCTTGTCTGTGAGAAATTTTAAAATACTACATTTAGTTAAAATATTGAGGTACTTTTTAATCTTAAAATATGTCATAGAGGAAGTATAAAACCAAGCCGTGATAATCCCTTACCAATATGTAAGGGCCAATATGCCGAAATGATCCCTTATGCTGGGTGAACCAATCTTTAACGATGTTAGACCGGTGGATGCGTGCATTATCGTCCTGAAACATCTATCGCCATTAGGAAAAAAGATGTCCATTGAGGGATGAACTTTATTTCCCACGATCTGCAAATACTCGAGGGACATCATCATTTTGCTGCAGAGGTTTGCAGATCCATAGCAAGGCCAGGTACAACAGCCCCAGACCATCACACTGTGGCGCATCGAATGTGAGTGTGTGTGTGAATGGCCATTCTCCCACTCTTTTCCCATTACCCTCTCTATCCCTCTTTAAGAATGTGTGTATAAATGGTAATGTTTTTTTTTCTCTTTTTTATATATTTATTATTTTTTAGCGATTTTATGAATTGTCTAAAAATTTTTGTTCTCTTTCTCAGCTAATACGTAGTTGTTATTTTGCGCCGCCACTCGATTAAATTTCAATAGATAAATATTACTTCCATTTGTAAAGAGTGGCTGACATTATAAGATTAGGAAGTAATATAATTGAAATTCTTATCATCTTGACTCGTTAATGATTGGCTAGACATGAGGTTTTGCTGTTTCTATATAGCCTCAATACTGAAACAAGATTGCTAAAAGTATATGAGCTCGGAGTCGCCAGCCCTTTTTGCGAACACTCGAGTAGCAGCCGGCAGGACTTTCCCTTGGGAAACCCCGTGAGGCCTTTTCTTGTTGTATTGTTATTTAAGTATAAGTGTGTTTGTTAGCCCTCTTTGTACGATTTTGTATTGTTGTTGAATTTTGATTCTAGTGTGTTGAAGAGGCCTCTTAAAAAAACATTAATTTATTCTCTTTAGTTTGTATATAAATTATTGGTTGGTGATAGGATTGTGTGTTTTAGTTCGTACTTATATCTATACTCGAGATCTCAAATATTACCTTCATATTTTTGTAAATATTATTGTAATTTTTGTAGGGAATACAGTACTGTACATACAATCCGTTTCATTTATCATCTGATTTGTCACGTCCGAATTAGTGTCTCTAGCGGGTTGGATCGATTAGAGTTAGAGGATAAAGTTTCGACCCGCTACATTTGGCGCCCGAATAGAGATGTGAGATCTCGAATTGGGGGAGTGACAGGATTGAATTTCAGTCCACAGCGAATTAGAGTGACAAGTAGTTTGGTTGTTTTTCCCCTTTTCTATCATTATACTAATCTGGAACAGGGCCTCCATGATGAGTTTGTGAGAGTGAGGCTGGATTTGAGGCAGAAAGACGCGGAATGTACGATGTTAAGGAGCGTGATTGAGGGATTGAAGAGTAATATGATGAGTATAGATGAGAAGTCTGACATGATAAAGAAAGAAATGGACGAAAGACAAAGGCAGGTCGACCAAAGAATGAGGGATCAATATGACATGATGAAGTGGTGAGGACCGGCCCCAGGACCCACGACCCTGACCCCTGCTCCGACTGAAGGGGATGAGATGAATGGGATGAGTGGAAGTGTGTGTGTGTGAGTCTAGAGAGGACAGGATTATTGTAAGTGATAAAAAGGACAGAGAATGAAAGAGAGTGGAATGTAAGAGAGAAAGAAAGACTAGGTCAAAAGGGAAGGATCGGAAGGTGAGAGAGGAGAGTGTGAACTCGCTCTACTTGGATGAAGGAGAGAGTGATAGTGTAATTGGTATAAACAAGAGCAAGAGCAGCTCAAGTGGGATTGAAGTAAATGTGGGAAAGGGTATTTTGATAAGGGAAGTGCCAAAAGTGGATAAGTTTAGGTTGCATGGTAGGAAGAGTGTAGAAGAATTCTTCAGGGAATTTGAGCGGTATTGCAAGCTCAAGTACCCAGAGAAATATAGATACTGGATGAATGTTTTAGGGGGTGTTTGAATGGAAAAGTATTAGAATTTTTCCGCGTAATCACGAGTTTGGGTGAGACAAGGTATGAGGTGGTGAAGGAGAGACTGGTTGGGCAGGTGAAACGAATGAAAGAGAGTTTTAAGTATAAAAAGGTAAATGAATTCGAGACGGCTCGAATGGGGAAGAGTGAAAGTATAAACAAGTATGCACATAGGCCTGAGAGTATAGCGAGAAAAAGTTATGGTGATGATAGTGTGAATAAATGTGAAAAATTGATGAGGAAGTTCCTTGATAGGGTCCGGCGAAATATAAGTGAATGAAAAGAGAAAGGAGAGGATGAGACTGACAGGTGAACGGTTGGTGAGGGAGGATGTGTTGGAACTCTTGGAAGACGGGCGATTTGATGAGGAAAGGGATTTAGACGAGGATGGATGGTACAGTGTGAATGTTGGGGCTAAGAAGCCAATGAGCTTTCCTCAACCATAGCAATTTGTCAGCTATTGGGATGCTCTGAGGGCTGCGCCAGCTGGCTTGATGTCGATATTTCTAGGCCGGTAGACTGGATGTGCAAATGGAAAGGAATTTTTTTTTTATGAGCCTATCTGGCGACTGCCTACTTGGGCATAAGTTGCTGGATTGAAAACAACCTAACACTAGGCTATTTTAAAATACAAATATGAGAACGATAAAAAGGAAGGTCACAACAATCAGGAAGCCAACTCCGGTGTCGTGGCGAGGTCAACCTACAAAAAAAAACAAAAATAAAAAAAACAACTAAAAACTAGTTAAATACAAAGGAAAAGGCCGGCCGCCCTCCCAAATTCAACAAGTTCACAAGTCAGTGTGCTTGCACTCGTCCAGCGTACAAGGGACAGGCGGTAGAGACCCCCCCATTCCGGTACTGGGACAGGTAACGTGCGCGAAGATCACCCAGACTGCAACATTCGCCAAGAATGTGCCAAACAGTCTGGAGAACGATTAAGTCGTCGACCTGATGCCGTCGAGGCAATGGGGGATAGCTCCATGGGAACAGTCTCGGCGCAATGGTACGCAACTTTAAGTTCCCTTTGACCATCTCCCATCTTCTTTGCCAAGCAGTCCGAAGAGCTGCCCGTATTCCTGCTATGTAGTCAGTGTGAGAAAGAGCTAAACTCTGGTTCGGTCTCAGAGTCCTCGCGGACTCTTTAGCACCCTAATCGGGGCGCTTATTCCTTGCAATTCCTACATGTTCAGGAACCCAGCAGAAGATAATCTCGACATCCACCCAGCTCGCCAAAACAGTGGCGTCACGGATATCGCGAACCAGGTGATGCAGAGATTCTAATGCCCCGAGAGCACTCAGGGTGCTTTGTGAGTCGATATCGACCATAATTCGGTCCCCGAACCGGTTACGTCGGGTAATCTCCCGTACCGAGTTTTGTATTGCGACGAGTTCGGCCGTGAAGACAGACGCAGAGCCTGGCAGAGCCCCGCTGACTTCAAACAGAGTGGATGCGGCGTGGAAGCCGATCCACTCTTGGGACTTGGAGTCATCCGTATACACTGGCACCGTTCCAGCGTGACACGAGGTGTGCTCCAAAAAGGTCGAACGCAATACCCCCGGCGCCCTAAAAGCTTTGGGAGCAGAGGCCTGGCGACAAATAGCCAAATGTGGTACCCTCCAGGGTGGCGTCCTGGGCAGAACCAGGTGTGCCACTGGCCCGAGAGGTATAGCTAGCTTTTCAAGGAGTTTCCTGGCCCTTATTTTCAAAGAGCTTAGGGTATGACTGGCGTCTCTCGGCAGCAAAGGCACCGTCGAGATCAGCTGTGGATGCAGTAAGAGCTTTTGGCGACTGAAAGAGGCGCCAGGCTCGCGAGTACAGGCGAGTGATTCACTGCACGCGGCATAGAGCAAGTGGCCTCTGCCCAGCATCGACCAACAGACTCTCAATGGGGGAAGTGCGGAAGCCACCGGTCGCAAGACGAAGGCCGGTGTGGTGGATCGAATCCCCCTTCCGCAATAAACGCTCGGCTGCGGATGCATAAAACTCGCATCCGTAGTCGAGCTTCGAGCGAACAAAGGTTCGATAAAAAAGTAGGGCAGTAGCCCTGTCTGAGCTTCAAGTGCTGAACCTCACGGAACGGAAATATCCATGGCGCGGCTACAAGAGACCCTAAGGCTGCGAATATAAGCCTCCCAGGTATAGCGTTGGTCGAATACAAGAACAAGGATACGATGCGATTCAACCACATACAGGCGCACCCCATTAAGAAACGAATCTAAGTCGGGCTGGAGCCGTAGATGGCGGCAGAAGTGCACTACCTTAATCTTGACCCCCCAAAATAAAACCTGTGCGCTTCGGCATAGCGAGAGACGCGGCTCAATGCCCGTTGGAGTCGATGCTCCAGATTTTGAATCTAGGCCCACCAAAAGAGATCGAAAAGTCCTCCGCGTAAAGCATAGCAAGAACATCTTCCCGCAGCAGCGAGGTGATGGCGTTAATGCTCAAGGCAAAGAGTGTGACACTGAGGACACTTCCCTGCAGGACATCCTCTTCCTGCTCCTTTGGGACGGAGAGGGCTTGCCCCAACTTTACGTGGAATCGATGATCTCGCAAAAATCCAGATATAAACATTGGAAGGCTTCCCCTCACCCCATCGGGTGGAGAGTCTCCATGATAGTGTATCGCCATGCGGTATCATAGGCCTTCTCCAGATCGAAAAACACCGTGGCGTAGTGCTGTCTACGAAGTAAGGCCTCACAGACGGCAATTTCCAGTCGGAGAAGAGCATCCGACGTGGAGCGAGACTTGTGTAACCCGCACTGTGCATAAGACAGATGGCCTCCACTTTCCAGGACAAGAGCTAATCTAACATTTACCAATTTATCTATCAAATGGCCAACGCAAGAGGTTAGGGAGATTGTGCGCAAACCGACCCAAGTAGAGTGATCTCTTCCCGGTGTGCGAAAGGCGAGCACATTAGAGATTTGGAGGAATCTGCGAGGAGACCCTCCACCCAGATGCTGATAAACAAATCTAACAGAAAGGCCATACCTCGCTCACCCAAGTGTTGAAGCATGGCGTACGTGACATGGTCCGGACCATGGGTGGTGTCCACGCACAAAGCAAGAGCAGAGCGCAACTCACTCACAGTAAACCTGTCGTTCGTTGAAGTGTTCTCCGCCTTAGAGGTAAAGTCCAGCCGGCGGCCTTCCACGACACCACGACATGCATTGAATGCAGGTGGAGCAGCATCCCGGCTAGAGAATGCGGAGAAAGCGGTCGCGAAGGACTCCGCCACTGTGTCGTGGTCACAGATTGCGGTCCCATACTCCTGGAGAACGGGAGGAGGGTGCAGCAAAAACTTGCACCGAATATTTTTAACTCCTCACCTCTGCTAGAGGGGTCTTCCCGCTAGGTGAAGACAGGTATGCCCGCCAAAAAGAGCGGCGGGCGTTCTTCAAAATATACCGGAGCCTAGCCCTAGCCAGACGAAATTCACCTTCAGTGAAATCGTTCGAGAGGCGCATATAGCGCATGTAGGCATAACGCTTCTGTTTGAGTGCCGTCTCACACTCAGCAGACCACCATGGGAGTGGTCTGCGTGCAAAAAAGCAAGACATTCTTGAAAAAGTAGTCAGGCCCGCGGCGATGAAATTGCCGGAGAGGAACTGAGAAGCTTCATCGACCGACCTAAACTCCTCGACTGAGATTGAGAATTCAGTCATTTCCTGAAATGCAGGTCACCGCGCCCGTGACAAGCACCACTGAGGTGGGCTCTCAGGTGGCAGTTGCCTTGAAAACAATAGGTATTTGAATGGTAAAGTGATCACTACCATAGAGGTCATCGACCACCCCCAATCAAAATCAGGCTTTGCATCTGAAGAGCAAAAATATAGGTCAGGGCAAGAAAATGACGCGGTTCTCGGGCAGTGATGCGTAAACTCATCCCGATTAGAACACATATATCTAGCTCTTCGATCAGAGCGTTAAGGACTTGTCGCCTGGGATTTATTTAGTAATCTTACCAGAGAGGATGCCTGCCGTTCAGATCTCCAAGCAAGAGGAAAGGCCTCGGTAACCGTGCCACGACGCGGCGGAAGTCCCTCGCGTCGAAGTCAGCTGACGATGGAATGTACGCAGAAATGATATTATACCTCCTATCCAGGTGAAGCTGCACAGCCACTACCTCAAAGGCGGTATCTAAAGTAAAAGGAAGAACGGAGACATCATGCTGCGTGTAAACGGTGCATACCCCAGCCGGTCATGCCACGGTAGTGAGGTCGCAAGACCCTTAGACCACGGGAGGGTGGTCAGGGCGACGCGCTTCTTATAGTCTCCTGCAGAAAAATAGCTAACGGTGAACGGGACAAGACGATCCTCCACAGCTCCTCCCAGTGTGCGCAGAGTCCCCAGCAATTCCATTCAAGGAATATGCTCTTCAAACCTAGCTCAGAGGAGACGCGGGGGCTCGCTTCGAACAGAAAAACCTCACGGGAATGGCCGTACGCTGTTGGCCGGACAAAGCGCTAAAAGCCGTATCGGCTTCGAAGACTTCTTGGGGGAAATTGGGGTCGTCATGCGAGTCTTTTCTTCCCTCTGCATCAAAACCTTAGGCGGGCGTTAGGGCTTCGGGGGCGGGGGGCCCTTTTTTAAGGTACCACCGTCCCTGAGGCGCTAAGCCCACCAATAGTCGTGGTCGAACGAGCCGAAGCTCCTTTGTTGCTGTCCTCCTTTCGGAGGACAGCTTCAACGAACCTCAAAAGATGGCCTGGCGACCAATTTGAGGGGTATGCCTCCTGTGAGTCTAACGACTCGGTGAAGGCGTGTGACTGTTTTGCCTTATGGGAAACGGTCACGCTGGTGGAAGAGGCGGAAGCCTTGGTTTTAGCCGGAGCTGGATATGAACCCTTTTTGCCGCCAACTTTACCAGGAGGGGCCCGGGATTAGTATTACCCGCAGAAGGGCTCCAAATGTGCGCGAAAACAACCGTGCTCTTTGGGCTGGATGGGTCAGGAGCAGAGGGTGCCTTTCAAACTAATAAGGCATAAGGCGTCCCAAGCACTGCTGGGGGCACCAGTACCAAGTCCTTAGCATCGCGGAATGAACGGCCAGGCTTTCGTTCTCAAGGAGATATACACCACATTGCTTCGAAAAAGGGGAGGGCGGCTCTCCGCAATTGACACACTTGGCTAGACACGATATAGACTTATCGTGTGCAGCCTTGGATCAATTTATACAGAGTTCGGGTGACCCCAACTTTGCACGTCTAAAATAACGATTCGTATGGCCAAAGCAGTGAGAGTAATAGCACCGCAACGGCATTGGCACGAATGCCTTCACGCTGTAGCGGTCGCAACCGGCACGCACCGAATCAAGGAGCTTTTCATAGTCAGACGTAATGAAGAGTTTAGGGGTGAATCTCGAGGTCCCTCCCTGTTTTTTCATCACACGTTCGACCTTGACCGCCCCATGGTCGGCCAGCTCTAAGGTGATGTTCTTTATATAGTAGTCACTGAGTTCCCTCGCATAAACTACTCCTTTCACAAAGTTTATGGTAGAGTGCGGCGTCACACTCACCGGTGTGCCATGAAGTGTCTAAAGAGCACTTATCTTGGCTACCTCGGGGGGATTCGCCGCATTCGCCAGAAGGCTCCCGTCCGAGAAACGAGTCACCTTCGGCTCTCTACCAATTGCCCTAGCTAATCCTCTTCTCTGATGTATCATGTTGCCCTTTGCTAACTTCCTACGATCATTGTAGTGAATAACGAGGAAGCGTTTGAAGCCAGCAAGCTCGACAACTCCAGGTAACCTCTGAATGAGGGGCCCCGATGTTATCGAGGCTCCCCCTGTGCACTTTTGGTCTCAGTCATAGTCCGGGACTCCGCACACGGGGGGAAGGGTAGAGGAGCCGGATGTGCTAATCTTGGCTTGGTCGCTTGCTAAAGTGGCAGCAGACCCACCCGTCTCCGCAGCCCCCGTGGATGGAGAGGAGGCCTGAGACTTTTTCGTCTTTTTCCTGTTCTTTTTTTTTAGGAAAGGAGGGCAGGGAATGAATCTGCTTCTCCCGTCCGCCGGCAGTAGCCCCCAGGCCAGATGGCTCGGCCTCAGCCAGGCATTTTTCTGAAATGGAGAAGGTCCTGGTGGTCGCAGACGCATCGGTTGGAGGAGATCCCTCCCCTCCTTGTACTGCCTCGGAGACCCGAGCTGTTTGACGAGGACCTTGCACAGGGGCGGATTCGGGTTCAGGGCTTGGCGCCGAGCTCGGATTCCCCCCTAATGGAAGGCCCTTCCGTCTAAGGCTGGGTTGCCTCAAGGACAATGTCTATCAAAGGAGGAGCCTTCAGTTGGCCATCCTTTTCCAGGACATAGCAGCTTCCGTTGGCAGAGTCACCAGTCATGTGTGGGGAGGCACAGGCGTTAACCCCGGCAAGGTTCAGTATACTTGCCAGTAGGTCTTTTGAGGGAAGCGACCGAAGGTGCCTGGCTTTCCTCTCCCCCCTAAGGGGGTTAACCCTACCAAGCCGCTTCAATGAGAAGCAGTCAGTAATGGGCTGTTTGCTGGCTTTCTTGGCAGTCTCCTAAGAAAGAAAAGGAGGGACTGCCGCTGGAAGCAGGGAGGTGCCCGAAAGCACCTCCAGAGAAGTGGGTGAGGGGGAGGCCCCTACACTCGTAGTCGTAGGAGAGGAGTAAGCTTCCTCTCTAGTTAAAGAAATATGGAGGATCCCTTGCGCAAGCACAGTCAAGGGACGTCCATTTTCCGGGGAAGCTTCCTGATGGTGGCTCCGTCGATGACACAGGGGAAATTAATTTGAGATTTTGAATTTTATCATCATTGGGCATGGTGACCCTATTTGTACCACGGGATACAATAGCTAATCATCCCTAGCAGTAGCCTGAACTGCGAGGAAGGCGTACATTCCTGGCAGAGCCAGGTGCCGCCATTTGGAACCACCCCTTCCGCCTGGTGGCCTGGCAGTCTATTAGCATAGCGGCTTCACCTTGAACACTGCGTAAAATTGCTAGAGTGTGAAGAGGAAAGGGAACGGAATTTGAGGAAGGTTTGGGTGGAGATGAAGCAGGTTGTTAGAAACCAACCACCCTAGACCGGACCTCACAAGTTAGGGAACATTGTCCCCTCTCCGTTCAGCCCCGATCCGGGACGATTGGCTGAGAAGAAGGTCAGCTTCTACCCTGCGAAATTAGAGGCCGACCAGAGAAAGTGGGAGAGGTTGTATGAGAAGCGACGAAGTAGGGAAGAAATAAAGGCTGTCTGAAAGAAGGAGAAGAGGCTAAGGTGGGGTCTGACGGGGTGCTGAATCCCGTCAGCAGGGCGGCCAGGATGGCAAATCGCCGGACCCCATACTAAGGGGCAAAGAAACAGATGAGTGGTAAACGCGTGAATGAGTATATAAGGGAGCAACCGAAGTATATCCCAGCGAATAAAAGGTCAAATGGTGTGAAAAAGATTGTGAAATGCCGTAGATGTAGAAGGACGGGTCATATGTTGGCGGAATGTAGGTTGACGTCTGGTGCCTCTTTTGGGTGTGGTAAGAAGGGGCATATGATAAACGATTGCCAGGAAAGTGTGAAAGAGTCTTTTGAATGTGAAGTAAGAGGCCATTTGAAGAGAGAGTGTCCGAAATTGAATGGTAGAGCGACAGCTGGGGAAGTATGATGTATTTTTCGGGTAATTGCAGAAAGGTTAATCATTATGCGAAGAATATATGCAGTTATTCTGCAACGGAAGAACATGCGAGCAAAAAGCATTGGATTAGACAGAGCGCAAGGTGTGAATGGAAATTCTGAAAGGTGAAACTGAATTGTAAGAGGCTACCTGGTAAAGTATCCTCTGAGTGCATCAGTGCGAGTAATGTGTTGGTAAGTCTGTGTAGTGTAAAAGTGCTGTCTGGTAGAAAGTATGAGTGTCTGAGTGTGAAGCTGGGTTTGAACTGGATTGAGAAGTGATGAAGTCTGAGATTAAAGGTAGTTTGGGAGGGATTAGTAGTATGAAAGTACCTGTGATTGGAATGATAAGGTCAGCTGTTCGAATGCATGGTATGTTGATGAATGAGTGTGAATTCTCATTGATTGATGGAATGAGTAGTGAGTATGATGTGATTAGGGGGTGTGATTTTACTAAAGTGAACTGTTTGATTTTGAATCAGGTGAGTGATCAGATAGAGAGAAAGATTGCTAAAAATGGTGTGTATAAGTTGTATACAAGAAAAGATGGTAATGTTTTGAGAAGTGGCTTTACCGGTGTGGAGGTAACTGCTATGGAGAGTGGAAAGGTTATGAAGGGTGAAAAGGGTGTCTGTTAGACTGAGTTGGAGAAAGGATAGGAGTTTGAATGTGGGTGAGAAGAATAATATTGGATGGAAAGGATGGATGTTATAAGGTAAGGCGTGTTGCTTGTGTGTTTGATAGCGAAACGCAAAGTGAAAGGCTAGATGAAGGGGATCCAAGTCGGAGATGTACTTTGTCACCTCTCTACTGTCACTGAGGTAGGTATGGATGGTAGCACGGATGTCAGGGTAGGTGTTACGAATTATGAGACGTGTGAATGGACTTATAATGAAGTGGAAAGGATGGTGGAATTGGATAAATATTTGAATGAGTATGAAAGGGAGGATGTGTATCAAATGCTGTTTGAAAAAAAGGGCGTCCTCAGTAAGAGGCGATCTGGATTTTAGAGTTGTGAAGGTTCCGGAATTCAAGATTATCATGAAGGAGGACATCCCAATCTATCAGCGGCCGAGACATTTCCCGCGTCTGGTTGCTTGATGAAATTGAGAAGCAGTGTGTGAAATTAGAACGATTGGGGGTTATTGAAGAAAGTGAGAGTGCATGGATTAATCCGATTGTGCCTGTACGTAAGCTAGTTGGAAGATTGCGTCTGTGTGTGGATTATCGAAAGGTGAAAGAAAGGACTGTGGAAGAAAGTTTTCCAATGAGTGTGGTATCTGAGTGTGTGTATAGTATGCATGGTATGCAGTGGTTTACGAACCTGGATCTGCTACGGGGCTATTACCAGATGCGCAAATCTGAGGAGATCCGACCGGTGACTGCCTTTTCTTCCACGAAGAGGCATTATGAGTTCCGGAACCTCAGCTTTGGGTTGGCTAATGCTCCTAGAGCCTTCTAGTGGGTTATGAATGTTTTGTTGAGTAAGTTTGCGAGCCAAAATGTGATTGTGATTATAGATGATATTTTCATTATGAATGAGAGTTTTGAGGAGCATATGAGATAGGTGAATGATGTGTTGAGAACGTTGTAGACTGTTGGTGTGAAGATGAAAGTAGCGAATTGTGAATGGTTAGTGAAAGAAGTGGAATTTCCTGGGCATATGGTGAGTGAGAATGGGTTACGAAAGGCGCTGAAGTATGTTGAGAAGGTGCGAATGTTTCCGAAACCGGTGAATGTGAAGCAGTTGAAGTCGTTTCTGGGTTTGAGTGAGTTTCCGCGAAAGTTTATTGGTGATTGTTCGGGTGTGAGTAAGCCTCTGACTGACTGGACGGGCAAGAAAGGTAATACGATTGTTACGGGGAATGATAAGATTAATAAAGCATATGAGAAACGGAAAGAGGCAGCGGCTGTAGATGTTGAATTGGCATACCCGGATTATAGTATGGATGCTAAGATGATGAGAGTTTAAGATGCAAGTGGGTACTGTATGGGATGTTTTCTGATGCAAGAGCAGCGTTTGAATGGAGAGAATTTCAGACGAATAATTTGGTATGTATCCAAGGCTATGAATTCGGTAGAGCGAAAGTATTCGATTGTGGAGCCATAGTTGGCTGCCATAAGGTATTGTTTGAAAGTACTGTGTCTGTTTTTCCCTGCTGTGAGGTTTGAGATCAAAACAGATCAGCAACCTCTTGCGTATTTGCAACGTATGAAATGGGCTGATAGTAGGATGCGAGGACTTTGGTAGATTTGAGTGACTTTGACTATGTGATTAAGTATGTGCCTGGCTGACGGAATTGAGTGGCTGATTTGATGTCAAGGTATACTAGTACGAATCATGAAATCGTGTGTGAATTAAGTGATCCTGAGTAATTGCCGAAAGAGATTATGAATGGAAAGGAGAGTAAGGGTGGTGGTGATTTCATATTTGAGAGCGTATGGAATGGTTTACAAGATTTGGAGAATGATGGACTAGATGTGAGAGGGCCTGATAGTGTGAATGACTTAAGGAAGGAGGTAATGAGTGAATATGTAAGAAGCCTGAAAGTATTGGTATGGCAAGGGTGCAGAACTTATGAAAGAACTGAGAGCGATGTGTATGCCAGGGGTGCCGCCGTTTCAGGAAGTGTTGATTGTATTGAGTCATTTGTATGGAGTGATGGTTTATTTGCACTATGTGGTGAGAGGAAGATTGTGTAGAAAGATGAGAAAGTGAAAGGTTCGAATGCTAATGGCGGGCATTTGCAGTGTTTGAGCGTTGTTCCTTACAATTGGGTGATTGAAAAGTGTTCGTATATAAGTGAGAAGAATGATTGTCTGGATGAAGAATGTCTCTGTGGTGAATGATGATGTAGGAGTTGATGACGGCGTGGGTGCCAGTGCTGATGTTGATGTGGTTGTTCCTTCTGTGTATTGCGAACATGGTGGACCTGATATGAGAGAAGTGAGAGTAAAAGTTGTTGAAAGGTTCTTCTGTGGTTTGATTGATACTGGTGCGCAAGTGTTGTTAGTAAACGAGAGGATTCTGAGTAAGTATGGTGTGTTTAGATGTTGCGAGCTTAATCCTGTGAAGTTACGGATAAGTGGATTTTGGAATGGAATGATAGTGGCATGGGACCAAGTTAGTCTGAGAGTGAGCTTGAGCACTGGTGTGAATGTGAAGCAATACTTTGTGATCCTGAAACATGAACAAATGCCGTGTTGTTTATTGGTTGGTGTGGACTTTATGAGATTGAATGATTTGTCTTTGGATGCTGATAAGGATTTTGTTATGAGAGGTGAATGTGAAGTGATGAGGTTGAATAAGTGTGCGAAGAATGTTGTCAAGTTTTGCAGTATGATCGAATTGGTTATGGATGGTGAGAGTGAGATTTTAAGTGATGATGATATTCTAGAGATGCAAGAGATGTTTCCTTTTGTCAGTGAGTTGAAGCGGTGTGTGATGATGCGTGTTGATTTGAATGAATTGCATGACTGTTTGTGTGATTTTAAAAGGTTGTTATGATTGGTCTGGTGAAGGTTGTGCATGATAATTATGGGCATATGGGTATAACTCGTGGAAGTGTATGAAGGAGAGTGTATTACATCCGTTTCTGAGGACTATTGTTAATGATGATACCACTACGTGTGAAAGGTGTCAAGTGAAAGGTGCAAGTTGTGCAAGTGAAGCCACCGATTTTGAAAGTTGATGCGAAAGAACCGTTTGCATTAGTAGTGATTGATTGTGGGTCTTTACCGCGTATGAGTGTTGCGAATGTTAGTATGGTTGTAATGGTTCAGCATAAAAGCAAGTTTGTGTTTGTGAGAGATAAAAGGAGTGTGACTGTTGCGCGTGTGGTTGAGCGGTTGTTTTTTCCTGTGTGTGAATGGAAGCCTAGGAGATGTATGAGTGAAAATGGGCCTGAGTTTGCGAGTGAAGTGTTTTAGCGAATGTTGAGAGAGAATGGTGTGTATAATGTAAGAACGACTCCGTATGTACCGTCCTCGAATTGATTGGCTGAACGTACAATTAAGTCCTTGCGTAAGATGTTGAGAATGATGAGTACGACTATGTATGAAGGGGATGAATGGTTGAGTAGTGTTATGGTCGTATAATTCGACGGTGCATAGGTCAACTAGGGTGTCTTCGTGTCAGTTTGTTATGAATTTCGAAAGGCGAGTAAAAGATAGGCTTCGTTTTAGTGAAAGGGAGCAGAGTGTATGGCGTGAGGCATATGAAAGGTTTTGTTCGTTTAAAATTGGTGCAATGGTATTGAAGGTAAAAGAAGTAAAAGGTAAGTTTAATGTATCGAAGATGAGTGAAAAGTTTGAAGGACCGTATAGAGTTGTGAGAGTCTGGGAGAATGGTGTGACGTATGTTTTGGAGAGTTTGAATGAGGGTGTGACTGAGAGAGTGTGCGTTCATCAGAATCAGTTGAGAAGGTGGAGAAAACCTCCTGACTTCCTAGGGAGCTAACCGGTTTATGAACTGTGTAGAAAGACAGATAAGGTACATGATGAAAAATTGGGGTTTGGTAGTATGGATCTGTCTGGACAAGAGATTGTCTTGGTCTCGCGGAGTAAGAAGGGTACAAAGAAGAGTGAAAGGAATAATGCAAGTACGAATGAAAGTAATTCTGAGCAGAGTCTTTCTGGTATGGAAAAGCTTGAGATAGATTGAGTGTTTGCATAAGCCTGTGCGTGATTTGGTTGATGTAAGTATACGGTATACGACTGAGTGAGCTGCCTGTGGCTGATTTTTCAAGGTTTTGGCAACAGTTTGAATGATAGTGTGTTTGGGCAGAATAAATCTATTGCCGCTTATTTTTCTAGTTTTAAAAATGGTAAGAGTAGAGGTGAGTTTGATGTTGAAAATGAGGAGGTGACTGACTTCTCTGGCTTCTGGTAGGAACCAGATCAAGAAATTCTGGTATAGGCGCTGAGAGTATAGGGAATGTAAGTGATTTGTCTGTTTCACAAGAGTATACGAGGAATTGGATGAGAGCTATGAGTTAGGAGCTGATGAATAAGGGTATGAAGAGTGAAGGGTCTGAACGGAAGAGTATGAAAGAGTTCTGTCAAGAGATGAGAAAACTAGTGATGGAGCGGGTTGGATCGATTGGGGTTAGAGGATGAATTTTCGGCCCCCTACAACACTACCTCCAGATGCCTGCACGGAGGAAACAATGCATGGTAGATCCAATACTTCAATAGTTCTCGCCATACTTTAATGTGCGCATCACTCTGAAAGAGGATAAACCTAGATTCATTGCACCAAATGACACGTTTCCAATCCTCTACGCTCCAGTTTTTATGTTCTTTTGCGAACTAAGGCCTTTCTTTCAATTTATTGCACTCACATGTGGCTTCCCGATTGAGACGCAGATGCATACATCCAATTTATTCACTTCACGACGCATAGTTCTCGTTGAACTCGTTTATGGACCTTCACAGAACATGCTGCTTATCTGCTGCGTCGTGCAACGCCGATTTTTCTTGACCAAACACTTCAACGAGCGCCTGTCTCTTTTGTCAATAATTTGATTCTTACCACATTTGCTACGAGATGAACCGGCTTCATCATCTTGTTTTCAGCATTTAATTGTTCTTTCTATACTCCTCCTGCCCATTTCTGTTGTTGTAGAGATATCATGTGTTGACTTGTCACATTCATGGAAGGCTACGATGCGTCTTTTATCAAATGTTGAATGTCTTTTCCACGAGTCTACATTCTTGCAACTCCTATAGAAATTAGGATAGTTATAACATCTATACCAAGTAGTTACTACGTTAGAGACGCTATTGAATGTTGCCATATAGTTTTACTCTAGACTAATGGATTTTGAAACAAATTATGACAAAAGATATAAAATGTATCAAAACTCAGTGAACAATCTTTATTTTGGTCAGGCAGTGTATATAAACGAACTTATTTTTATTTTAATAGAGCATTAGAGATAATGTTAACCCACGAAAGTTTTGGGCTACCTTAATATACTAATACCATCATAGTACATATATATGTTTTCTCGCAGAAATGGTATTCTTCATGCTTTTAAGGGAAAATTCGACGAAAGAAGTTTGGAATTTTATTTTTAAATATTTTTTAGTATTAACACACAACTAAATACAGCGATTTACAGATATGGTACTAACCAAGTCTAAATGGTACATTTGATTGTGCATTGAATTCGATATTTTAAAAATACTTTATCAACTCTATTTTTGAACATATGAATTGAAGTAATTTTATAGGAAAAGAAATTTCGCGCAACTGCTCTCTTGAATTTTTGTTTTCCCGTTTGAATCAATCATTCCTCTATTCGCTCTTGTAATAATCAAAGAAGACTCAAATTTAATAACTGTTTAAAATTTGAATAACAATCTGTTCGCTAGAAAGACGTCTAACTTGGAAGATATTAATTTTAAGTTTGTTAATCTCTTTGCATATGGTTTATTTCTAAGTTCACAAGTCAATTTAGTAACTTTGCACGGAATCAACTACAGCGCCAAAATATCCTTATAAAAAGATGGAGACCAAATATTGTCTAAACTTTGCTTTATATAGAGGAAGATTGAATTCTTTACTTTTATTTTTTAAATTTTCTTTAAATCTCGTTCTGTAAGTTTTCGCTATTAGTCTCATAAGTCTAATATAGTTCAGAGAGTAAGGAGTTTTCTAGTAAATAAACTACATGAGATAGGATTATTTGATTTGAGTTATCCTCTTTGGAAACTCGCTCGCGTAGAGATCATATACGATCCTAGGTATATTAGGAGTATCATTTATAAGCAAACCATTAATTTCTGTTATTGGGCCTATACTCTTAGTACTTGGCTTCATATTTCTTCTAAATGTGTAAAATACTTTAAGATCAGTTTAAACATTCCTCGCAATGTCTATTTAATTTGGCGTTTGAAAATTCTTACAAATTTTGTTATTTCACTAACATAATAAATATATTGAATTCGAAAAGAATCAGAGGTATTTTTGATTTTACTAATAAATGATAACATTAATTTCTTCGTTTAATTTACCTTTTAATGTCTTCCTTTATCCTGGGAATACGTTTAGAAATATTACATTTCAAAGGTGTGTATTGCACTAAATCTTTTTATTTAGACCAAAATATATTTATCTAAACCTTGTGTACATAAATTTATTTTAAACAATTAACCTTTTTATTTAGACCAAAATATATTTATCTAAACCTTGTCTAAATACATTTATTTTAAACAATTAACCTTTCAAAAGATCTTGAGGTTTAAGAATATATGGTTGGTGCACTAATTCTTAAATTGAATAGGTCAGACTCAATTATATGTTATAACTCTTACGTAATACTTCCCAAATTTATACTTTATTTAATAAGTTTTCATCAGTCAAATAAATAAATATAATATGATAACCACTCGCGTGTGTTCATTAACAGTTTGTGGAAGAAAGATAACATTTATAAATGTCAGCAAGCGTTCACCGCCTCTGTCTACGATTTTGTTTAAAGTCAATATCTAAAAAATTAAAATCGCCTCAAATAACCGATTCTTTATTTGAACCAAGTCAGTAAATAAATTATTAGTTCCAATATGCACAATGCATATTGCTTCTCCTGCAGCTCTTTTAGTGAAGTCCGAGAAAGACTCGTATTTTTTCGATGGTATCTCCTAGATAGCAGATTCTCTTCACTCTAAGAGTGTTTCTTCCGCAAAATTCGTCAAGTTGATTGAATCACTAACAAGTTTCTAGACGCCGAGAGGATTAGTCATCTAGAAAAGGGAATCAATTTGTTGCTAATATTGGAAGTATACGTTGTATGCGTCGGCAGGGTAACTTTATCCTCAACTGGTCTAAATTCTGAATAAGCAGCAGCCAGTCCGGTTTCTGTAGCAGTATTTGATCATACTCGTATATTCGCATGGGCTGAGGAAAATATAGGTGTACGGGTAGACGTGAGAAGCTTCTTTACAGGATTTCCACAGGTGGCGAATGGTGACAAGTTCTTCTCTTAGTCACTTTTCTTTAGCCTCAAAATCTCTGTTTTCAAACAGTGTACATTCATTTAAAATGGACTGGAAAAGATCCAGTAAAAACAGTCCACCTCAACTCTCGGCAGCTTTTTTTTACGACGGCATACAAGTATCTATGAAAATCGAAGAAAAATAAAATAAAATTATAAATAATTGTAAAACTAAGAAGATTACATTAAAAAAAGAAGAAAAATAGCGAAAAATGAAAAGATGCTTCCTAAACAAAAAGAAAACTAAAAAAAACTAGGAAGAACTGATTCAACTTACTTCTAAGATGGCTTCACTTTATCTCTATTTTGACTCTAGAATTCGCAGTCAAATTTCCAGGAGTTGATTGGCTAGAAGACAATGACGTCAATGAGCCTCTTGAATTATTCTTCCTTATTGGAACACTTAACCTTGTAGAATCACTCCATGAAAAATTGGATAGACGGGAAAGAAGTGTATTTAATATGAGATATATTATTTTTATAAAGAAGATTTTTATATTTTTTAAAAAAGCTCATCTGGCGACTGCTTACTTGGGCATTAGTCGCCGTATTAAAAACTGGCATAGTACTAGGCTAATTTAAAAGAAAATTCAAGATAAAATCCACCCCCCCCCCTAAAAAATGGAGAAGGAAAGCGAGCAGTTAGCAAGCTCCTGCGTTAGAGGGGGGGGGGTTCCTCCGGCGCAGGAACGTGCGACCTATAAGGGAAAAAAACAAAAGCCCCCCCCCAAAAAAACAAAAAAAACCTGCTTACATAATAGGGAGAAGGCCGGCCTCCCCACAAAAGTCAACAAGACCACCAGTCAATGTGCACGCACTCGTACCGAGTACAAGAGGCAGACGGTGGCAACCCCGCCCATCCCAGTACCGGGACAGGTAACGTGCGCGAAGATCACCCAGATTGGGACATTCGACAAGAATGTGCCGAACAGTCTTGAGGACGACGCAGTCATCACATTAGGGTGCAGGCGAGCGAGCCGTGGATGGCGGCAGAAGTGCACCACCTTAGTCTTGGCCCCCCAATAACGAAACCTGTGCGCTTCGGCATAGCGAGAGACGCAATTCAATGCCTATTGGAGTCAATGCTCTAGACTTGGTACCTGTGTCGCGCCAAAAGAGATCGAAAGGTCGTCCACGTAGAGCGTAGCGCGCGCATCTTCCAGCAGCAATGAGGTGATGCCATTGATGCTCGGGGCAAAGAGTGTGACGCTGAAGACACTTCCCTGCAGGACACCCTCTTCCTGCTCCTTTTATCGGAGAGGGCTCCTTCCACTCGTACGCGGAATCAACGATCTCGCAAAAATTCAAATATAAACATTTGGAGGCGTCCTTTCGCCCCCATCGTGTGTAGAGTCTCCATGATACCGTATCGCCATGCGGTATCATAGGCCTTCTCCAGATCGAAAAACACTGTGGTGTATTGCTATCTAAGAAGGAAGGCCTCGCAGACGGCATTTTCCATTTGGAAAAAGGCTAATTTAACATTTACCAATTTCTCCATCAACTTGCACACGCACGAGGTTAGAGAGATTCGGCGAAATCCGGCCTTAGTAGTGTGATCTCTTCCCGGTTTGCGAAAAACGAGCACAGTAGCGATTCGCTAGTTATCTCGGAGGAGACCCTTCACCTAGTTCCTGTTGAACAAATCTAACAGAAAGGCCATGCCTCTCTCACCCAGGTATCAAGACCTGGCGTAGGGAGATCGACCGGAACATGCGCGGTGTCTGCGCACAAAGCAAGAGCGGAACGCAACTCACTCACAGTAAACCTATTGTTAAAGTGTTCTCCACCTCTGGAGGTAAAGTCCAGCTGGCGGCCTTCCGCGAGTCCACGACGTGCATCTAAATGCTGGCATGCCGGCTAGAGAATGCGGAGAAAGCGGTCGTGAAGGATTCAGCCATGGATGCGGGGTCCGAGATTGCGTTCCGATTCTCCTCTAGAACGAGAGGGGTGTCCTACGAGAACTTGCCTTGAATCCTTTTGACTCGCTTTTGACTCGCTTCCAAACCTAT
Source organism: Ceratothoa steindachneri (assembly GCA_963969495.1). NCBI lineage: Eukaryota > Metazoa > Arthropoda > Malacostraca > Isopoda > Cymothoidae > Ceratothoa > Ceratothoa steindachneri. The sequence goes on from OZ018322.1 coordinate 11,337,146, forward strand.
GTTAGTGGAGTCTTCCCGTTAGGTAAAGACAGGTATGCCCGCTAAGAAGAGCGGCGGGTGTGCTTTAAAATATACCAGAACCTAGCCTAAGCCCGACGAAATTCACCGACAGTGAAATCGTTTGAGCGGCAATAATAGCGCATGTACGCATAACGCTTCTGTTTGAGGACCGTCTCACGCTCGGCGACCACCGTGGGAGTGGTTGGCGTGCAAATAGGCCAGAGGTTCTAGGAATAGTAGTCAGGCTAGCGGCGATGGGCTTGCCGGAGAAGAGCTCATTAGCCTCATTAACGAGCTAAACTCCTCGACTGAGATATTAAATTCAGTCATTTCCTGAAATGCAGGCCACCGCGCCCGCGCCAAGCGTAACCGAGGTGGCTTTTCAGGCGGGAGTTGCCCTAAAAATGTTATTTAAATGCGATACTGATCACAACCATGAAAGTCATTGACCACCACCCAATCAGAATCTGGCTGTACATCTGAAGAGCACAAAGATAGGTCAAGGCAAGAAAATAAAGCAGTTGTCGGGCAGTGATGAGTAAACTTATCCACATTTAGGACACATATCTGTAGCTTTTCGATCAGAGCGGTAAAGACTTGTCCCCTGGGATTTATTAAGTAATCTACCCAGAGAGGATGCCTGCCGTTCGGATCTCCAAGCAAGACAAAGGGCCTCGGCAACCGTGCCACAACGCAGCGGAAGTTCCCCCCGTCGAAGTCAGCTGACGGTGGAATTTACGCAGACATGATAGTATACATTCTTTTTCAAGAAAGCTGCACAGCCACTGCCTGAAAGGAGGAATCTAGAGTCAAAGTAAGAACGGAGACATCAGGCCTGGTGTAAGCCGCGCCTTCGAGGACTTATTGTGAAAGGTTTGGCTTGCCATGCGGGTCTTTTCCTCTTTCCGATTCGAAACCTTACGCGGGCGTTGCGGCTTCGGAGGCGAGGGGCCCACTTATCGATGAATCACCGTCTCCGAGCCACTCAGCCCACCACTAAGCATAGGAGAAGAAGCCAAATCTCCTCTCTTTCTGTCCTCCTTTCGGCGGACAGCTTTAGGGACTCCTGAAGATAGAATGGCGACCAACTTCAGGGGTGTTGCCTCCTGTGAGTCTAACGACTCGGTGGAGGCGCGTGGCCGTTTCGTCATTCAGGAGAGGGTAACGCTGAGGGAAGAGGGAGATCCCTGGTTTTAGCTGGGGCTGGGTAGGAAGCCTTTTTGCCACCAGCTTTACCAGGGGAGCACCCGGGTTGAGTAAAGCCCGCAGAAGGGCTTGGAATAGGCACGGAAACAACCGTGTTCGCTGGCCGGGATGGGCCAGGTCCAGAGGGTGCCTTTCTAGCTATTGAGGCATAAACGTCCCAAGCAGAGCTGCGCGCACCAGGACCAAGTCCATAGCATCGCGGAATGAACAGCCAGGATTTCTTTCTCAAGGAGATATGCACCACATTGTTTCTAAGAAGCGGGGTGAGACTCTCCGCAATTGACACACTTGGCCACACACGATTTAGACTTATCTTATGCAGCCTTAGAGCAATTTACACAGACTTCGGGTGACCTCGACTTTGCACGTCTACAAGAACGATTCATATGGCCGAAGCGGTGACAGTAATGGCACCACCGAGGCAGTGTACGAATGCTTTCACGCGGTAGCCAGACCAACGGGCACGCACAGACTCAGGGTACTTGTCACAGTGACGAACGTGACGAAGAGTGTAGGGGTGGGTCTCGAGGCCTCTCCGTTTTCTCATCACATGTTCGACCTTGACCCCTCTATGGTTGGCCAGCTCTAAGGTGATATCCGATATCCGTAATGGAGTAGTCAACGAGTTTCTTCACATAAACTACTCCTTTCACAAAGTTCATGGTAGAGTGCGGAGTCACATTCAACGGGGTGCTATGAAGTGTCCGAAGAGCACATATCTTGGCCAACACGGAGGGATTCGCTGCATTCTACAGAAGGTTCCCGTCTGAGAAACAGGTCACATTCGGCTCTTTACCAATTAGACTAGCTAATGCTCTTCTCTGATGGATCATGTTACCCTTTGCTAACATGGTGCCATTAGTGGAGCGATTGACGAAGAAGAGTTTTAAGCCAGCGGGCTCAAAAACGCAACGAAACTCTGAATGAGGAGCCCCGATGTTATCGATGCTCCGCCTTGTTCACTTTTGGTCTTACTCTTTGTTAGCGGCTCCGCACACGGGAGGGGGGGTGTAGAGGGGCGGGATGTGCTGATTTTGGCTTGGTCGCTTGCCAATGTGGCAGCAGACCCATCCGTCTCCGCAGTCCCCGCAGATTGAGAGGAGCCCCAAGTCTTCGTTAACTTTTTCTTGTTCATTCTCTTTTTCTGAGTGGAGGGAGGGGAATGACACACGAGTGTGTGCGATCCGGAGACGACAGAAAGCATCCTGATGCCGTGGAGGCATTGGGGAATAGCTTCATTGGAATAGTCGCTGCGCAATGACACGCAACTTCAAGTTTCCTTTGACCATCTACAATCTTCTTTGCCAAGCATTCCGAAGAGCTGCCCGTATGCCTGCCATGTAGTCGGTGTGAGGAAGAGCGAAATGCTGGTGTGGTCGCACAGTCCTCGCGGACTCTTTGGCGCCCTCAACGTTGCGCTCATTCCCAGCAATTCGTAGATTTCCAGGAACCCAGAAGAAGATAATCTCGACATCTGCCCAGCTCGCCATAACCGTGGCGTCACGGATATCGCGAACCAGGGGATGCGGAGATTCCAATGCTCCGAGAGCACTTAGGGCGCTTTGTAAGTCGCTATAGATCACAATCTGCTCTTCCAACCGGGCACGTCGCATAATCTACCGTACCGAGTGGTTTATTGCCACCAGCTCGGCAGTGAAGATAGACGCAGTGCCTGACAGAGCCCCGCTGACTTCAAACAGAAGGGAAAAGCGTGGAAGCCGACCCTCTCTTGGGACTTGGAGCCATCCGTATACACTGGCACGGTTCCAGCCTGTCACGATGTTTGCTCCAGGAAGGTCGAACGCGATACTCCTGGCGCCGTACAAGCTTTGGGAGCAGAGGCTGTGGATGCATAAAACTCGCATACGTACTCGAGCTTCGAACGAACAAAGGATAGATACAAAAGTAGGGCAGGAGCCCTATCTGCGCCCCAAGCGCTGAACCTCACGGAAGGAGAATGTCCATGGCGCGAGTACAATAGACTATAAGGCTGCAAATATGAGCCTCCCAGGTAAGGCTTCGCTTGAATACAAGACCGAGGAAACGGTGCGATTCCACCACATCCAGGCGCACCCCATTAAGAAAGAAATCTGGCTGGGGGTGAAGCCGTGGATGGCGGCAGAAGTACACCACCTTAGTCTTCACCAAAGAAACCCCAAACCTGTGCGCTTTGGCATAGCGAGAGACGAGTTTCAATGCCCGTTGGAGTTGACGCTCCAGAGTTGACATCTGGGCCGCGCCAAATGAGATCGAAAGGGGGTCCACGTAGAGCGTAGCAAGAACTTCTTTCGGCAGCACCGAGGTGATGCCGTTGATGCTCAGGGCAAAGAGTTTACCACTGAGGACACTTACCTGCGGGACACCCTCTTACTGCTTTTTTGGGCCGGAGAAGGCTCCCCCCACCCTTACGCAGAATCGATGATCTCGCAAAAATTCAGATATAAACATTGAGAGGCCTTCCCTTGACACCATCGTGTGGAGAGTCTTCATGATACCGTATCGCCATGCGGTATCATAGGCCTTCTCCAGATTGAAAAAGACCGTGGCGTAGTGCTGTCTACGAAGAAAGGTCTCGCGACGGCATTTTCCAGTCGGAGCAGAGCATCCAACGTGAAGTGGAATTTGCGGAAGCCGCACTGTGTAGAAGAGAGATGGTCTCCGCTGTCCAGAAAGAAGGCTAATCTAATATTTACCAATTTATCCATCAACTTGCACACGCAAAAGGTTAGAGAGATTGGGCGGAAACCGGTCGGAGTAGAGTGATCTCTCCCCAGTTTGCTAAAGGCGAGCACAGTAGCGATTCGTCAGGAGTCTGGGAGAAGACCCTTCACCCAGATCCTGTTGAACAAATCTAAAAGAAAGGCCATGCCTCGCTCACCCAGGTGTCGAAGCATGGCGGACGGGACATCGTCCGGACCATGGGCGGTGTCCGCGCACGAACCGAAAGCGGAGCGCATCTCACTCAAATAAACTTGACGTTAAAGGGTTCTCCGCCTCTGGAGGCCAAGTCCAGCGGGTGGCCTTCCGTGACATCATGACGTGCATTCAATGCTGGCGGAGAAGCATCCAGGCTAGAAAATAGGACGGAGTGCCTGCGAGAACTTTCCCCGAATCCTTTTAACTCACTTCTACACCTCTTCTAAAGAGGTCTTCCCGTTAAGTGAAGACACGTATGCCCGCCAAGAAGAGCGGCGGGCGTGCTTCGAAATATACCGGAACCTTGCCATAGCCCGACGAAATTCAGCGACAGGGAAATCGTTCGGGCGGCGCTTATAGCGCATGTAGGCATAACGCTTCTGTTTGAGGGCTGTCTCACACTCGGCCGGCTACCATGGAAGTCGTCGGCGTGAAAAAAAGCCAGACGTCCTAGGAATAGTAGTCAGGCCCACGGCGATGAGGTTGCCAGAGAAGAACTCAACGGCCTCATCTACCGACCTAAAATCCTTGACTGAGATAGAGAATCCAGTCATTTCCTGAAATGCAGGCCACCGCGCCCGGGCCAAGCACCACCGAGGTGGGCTCTCAAGTGGCAGTCTCTCTGAAAATGATATTTGAATGGGAAAGTGATCACTACCATGGATGTTATTGACCATCCCCCAATCAAAATCAAGCTGTGCATCCGAAGAGCACAAAGATAGATCAAGGACACCTATCTCAAGCTCTTCGATCGGCAAGGACTTGTCCCCTGCGATTTATTGAGTAATCTCCCCAGAAAGGATGCCTGCCGTTTAGATCTCCCAGCAAGAGAAAGGGCCTCGGCAACCATGCCACAACGCGGCGAAAGTCTCGTGCGTCGAAGTCAGCTGACGTTGGAATGACGTTGGCCCGGAGTCCACGGCAATTCCATTGAAGGAAGATTCCCTTTAGGCCTAGCTCGGAGGAGACGAGGGGGCCCTTCTCGAACAGAAGACCCTCACGAGAATGGCCTTACGCTTTCCGGGGCAGAACCCAGGTCACTGTTGGCCGGACAGAGCCCTGAAAGCAGTTTCGCCTTCGAGGACTTATTGGGAGTGGGTGGGCTTGCCATGTGAGTCAATTCCTCTCTCCGCCTTGAAACCTTAGGCGGGCGTTGTAACTTTGGGGGCGGGAGGCCCTCTTTTCGAGGAACCACCGTCTCCGTGCCACTCGCACCACCTCTAGGCGTGGGCGAAGGAGCTGAAGCTCCTTTCTTGATGCTAACCTTTCGAGGGACAGCTTTAGGAATCTCGGAAGATGGCCTGGCGAACAGCTTCAGGGTTGTTGCCCCCTGTGAGTCTAACGACTCGGTGCATGCGCGTGGCCGTTTCGCCTTACGGGAAACGGTCTTGCTGGGGAAAAAAGGGGGAGCCCTGGTTTTAGCCGGGGCTGGGTAGGAACCCGTTTTGCAGCCAGCTTTACCAGAGAAGGCCCGGGTTGAGTAGAGCCCGCAGGAGGGCTCCGAATGGGCGCGGAAACAACCGTGCTCGTTGGCCTGGATGGGCCAGGAGCAGAGTGTGCCTCTCTAACTATTGAGGAATATGACGTCCCAGGCAGAACCGGGCACGCCAGGACCAAGTCCTTAGCCTCGCGGAATGAGATTCGATCATGGGCCAAAACAGCCAGGATTCCTTTCTCCCGGAGGTTTTTACCACATTGCCTAGAAGAAGCGGGTTGCAGCTCTCCGCAATTGACACACTTGGCGAGACATGATTTAGACTTATCGTGTGTGGCCTTGGAGCCATTTACACAGACTTCGGTTAATCTCGACTTTGCACGTCTACAAGATCGTTTCAAATGGCCGTAGCGGTGACAGTAATAGCACCGGGGCGGCAGTGGCACGAGTGCTTTCGCGTGGTAGTGGCACCAACCAGCACGCACCAACTCAGGGAGCTTTTCACAGTCGAACGTGACGAAGAGTGTAGGGGTAGGTATCGAGGCCTCTCCCTGTTTTTTTATCACACGTTTGACCTTGACCATCCCATGGTCGCCCATCTCTAGGTGATGTGCTCATTGTAGTAGTCAACGAGTTCCCTCGCATAAACTACTCATTTCACAAAGTTCATGGTAGAGTGCGACGTCACACTCACCGGGGTGCCATGAAGTGTCCGAAGAGCACTTATCTTGGCCGCCTCAGGGGGATTAGCGGCATTCGCCAGAAGGCTCCCGTCCGAGAAACGGGTCATCTTCGGCTCTCTACCAATTGCCCTAGCTAATCCTCTCCTCTGATTGATCATGTTACCCTTTGCTAACTTGCTGCGATCAGTGGATCGAATAACCAGGAAACGTTTGAAGCCAGCAGGCTCGAAAATGCCAGGTAACCTCTGATGAGGGGCCCCGATGTCATCGAGGCTCCGCCATGTGCATTTTTGGTCTTAGTCAGGTGCTCCGCTACCAGGAGGGCAGAGGGGCCGGATGTGCCGATCTTGGCTTGGTCGCTTGACAAAGTGGCAGCAGACGTATCTTTCCCCGTAGCCCCCGCGGATGGAGAGTAGCCCCGATTCATTTTTGTCTTTTTAGTCTTTTTCTTTTTTGGAGAGGAGGGCGGGGAATAAACCTGCTTCTCACCTCCGCCGGGAGGAGCCCCCAGGCCAGATGGACCGGCCTCAGCCAAGTCCTTCTTTGAAATTGAGAAGGTCCTGGTAGTCGTGTGGGCACCGTTCGGAGGAGATCCCTTTCCTCCTTGTACAGCTTCGGAAACCCTAGCCGTTTGAGGAGGACCTTGCATAGGGGCGAATTCGGGTTCGGTGCTTGGAACCAAGCCTGGATTCCCCCCCATGAAAGGCTCTACCCTCTGAAGGCTAGGTTTCCTCAAGGACCATGTATATCTTAGGGGGGGCCTTCAGTTGGCCATCTTCCCCCAAGACATCGCAGGTACCGTTGGCAGTATCATCACTAGTCTTGTGTGGGGAAGAACAGGCCTTGACCCCAGCAAGGTCCAAGATTCTTGCTAGCAGGTCTTTTGAACGAAGCGACCGAAGGGGCCTGGCTTCCCTCACTCCCTTAAGGGGGTTTACCCACCCGAGCCGCTTCAATGAAGGGCTGTCGGCAATGGATGCCTGCTTGATTTCTGGCAGTCCCCTTAGAAAGAAAAGGAGGGACTGCCGCTGGAAATAGGGAGGTGCCTGAAAGCACCTCCAGAAAAGGGGGTGAGGGGGAGTCCCCTACACCTGTTGTCGTAGGAGTGGAGTTAGCCTCCTCTCCGGTTAGAGAAATTTGGAGGGTCCGCTGCGCAAGCCCGGGGGCGGGAGACCTCCATTTTTTTGTGGAGCTGCCCGAGGGTGGCTCCGACGATAGGACAGGGGGAATTAAAGGCGGAGTACTCATCATTGGGCATGGTGACCCTCTTTTTATTACGGGATGCAATAGCACATCACCCCTCGCAGTATCCCGCTTATGGGCCTGGCAGAGCCAGGTGCCACGATTTAAGGCTACTCCTCCCGAGTGGTGACCTGGCAGCCCTTCTGAATGGCGGCTCCACCTTGGGCACGGCATTAAATCAAGGATAGATGTTGAAGTGAGAAGGAAAAGGCATGTGATGAAGGTATGGGTTGGGATAAAGCAGGTTGTTAAAAAAAACCCATCCCAAACCGGAGCTTGGGGGTTAGGGAACGTTTTCCCTCCCCCCCCCCCTCAGCCCCGATCCGGGACGGTTCGCTGAGGAGAAGGTCACCATCTACCCTGTGAAATTAGAGGCTGGCTGGAAAAAGTTGTTTTGAAGGAAGGAGAAGAGGCTAAGCTGGGGACAGACGGTGTGCTGAGTCCCTCAGCACGGCGATATGATGGAAACCGCCGCGTCCTAACGGGGTTATATAGAAGATATAATAACTATAAAAATAAATGGCACTTAGCAGGAGCTATAAAGGCCACACCCCTCCCGTCAAAATGGAAATAGAACGAGGACAATATCTTTGTTTTATTTGTCATTCCATAAGTAATATTTCATTATTTCATGTTAAGCATTATTTTATAGATAAAAACCTAGCAATTCTTTCAAGTTATTTATATTTAAATAAGCATTTATATATTCATTTAGCGGGTAATATAATTTCTACCAGTTTAAATCTGTAGTCGCCCTCTTTTTACTAACCTTTCAATACTGTTTTTGGGAAAATCGGTTGACTTAGATTAAAAAAAAAGTTCTTTAATGTTTCTTCGACCTCATTTTTTTATTAAGGTATTCATTCTCTTAAGGTGTTTCGCTTATTTATAGTTAATAGGGAGGATAAGTCATTACTTCCCAATCAAAATTGTTGAGCTTTGGTGTGATGTATCTCTTGCAATATGTGCTCGCGCGTTGACTTGATGAAAGAGAACTTTTCTTCAAGGAGATTTTTATATTTTAAAGAACGTTTGATATCCTCTTTCACCTTCTACTAAGTTTAAACAGGCGCGAAAAAGTAGTCAGAAGACATAATATTATATAGATCTTAAAAAGGTGAAGTTCAGAAATTCAATTAAACAATAGGTTTTAGTTTCACGAGACAGTCAATAATATATACAAGCAATTACTAAGTGAATATTTGGTGGGCTAAGAAGGAGTGAGGCGGGAGGCTACAGCTGAGTTGTGATTGGATATGTTTGTGGTGACATACGTGGTTGGAACTGTGTGTGCAGTCGATTCGAACTCATCGCCACCTCAGATTGGCGGCAGCTTCCATTGAACCCCTAAAGTTTTCTTGTACAGTCTCGCTGGGAATCGAGCACAGTGTATAATATAAGTAGGATGTTTTAAGGTTCTACTAGTATCTATTAATGAGGCAAAGATGATATTGCTGATATGAAACCAATATATCTCAACAAGTTTAGGGAATAAACTCAAGAAAATCTCCATAAACTATAAATTAACAGTATATTTTGGTTAATTTTCTAGTAATAATGACAATCATACTCGCTTAGTGCTGGAATTATTCTTTTTTTCTTTTCAAGTATTCAAATGGTGCTATTTACTATTCGTACTTTTAAATTTGATAATATTGGGCAACGAAGCAAAATTTATCGGTCCATTTTTGGGGACTGATTTAATTTTTAAATGCGACTCTTATCTTCCTATGCGCAATTTCTTCATGGACTCTGAGAAATATCGTTTTATTTAATAGTAATATCATCAATGGTTCACGATAATTCCCGTTTTAGGCTAAATAAATTAACCAAATTTCCTTTGTCTATTAAGGATTTCGTCCGGTCGTCTTCTCGGCAGCATTTGGTCAAGGCAAATTCGTACTTTCTGCTCGATAAGTCAGTCAGTCACAATGAGAAGTAAAGGCCTAAAGTTTCAACTAAATCCATGGAGGAAATTAATAATTTTGCGTATCCATTATTTAATTACAAGATGATACCCACACGCGTCCCACTATAATTAAATTAATTTTCCAATGACGAACTGTAACTACCAATAAGTATTCAAACTCCACTAATCTAATTTGAGTTTGAAGTTTTAAATGAATTTTGGAACGAAATAGAGGGAAGGGAACAAGGCCCCGATTCAGAGAAAACTACTTTATTGAAAAGAAAAAGAAACCGGTGCTAATTGAAAGAACATAAATAAAGGGAGAGATAAAGAATGGATCAAATAAAATAAAAAAGCATTGGAGAGTGTAAGTTTGAAGTAAGGTTTACCACTTCAGAAGTATTCAGAAGAAAGTCAATATTATTTCAATCGTAATTTAAAAAAAGGCTATTAGAGTATTTTCACAATTCATAAAAGATTACATTTTAACTTGAGGCTCGAACAAAATTTATTTATTCGGAAATCTGTATGAAATTCAATGTGATTTTCGACGTGGGATCGATGTGCTATCCAGGCATTTACTTTCTTTTTTAGCCTTAGAGACCTTATTTGAGCTGACCAAAGGCTATATGGAAATAGTATTTAGATATATTTTAATTTAAGGAGATTCTGATTCTTGCAAAAATTTGACTTATCTTCATCTTGCTCATGAAATACTTCCATCTTTATTTCCTAATTTATCTTACAAATGCCAAAATGAATGAGGATTTAAAAGAATGACTTCGGAGTTTTCTAGTCGTTGAATGGGATTTTATTCAAATCGCTTTTTGTCTAAATAGAAGTAAAAATCTTCGAGATTGTAAAAATGAGCTACTAAAATGAATGGGAAACCAAAGTTCATCACTTTCACATAATGAAAAAACCTTCTGTAATATGAACTCACCCATTCTAATACACATGGCTCAATGGTTTGAATAAAAACTTCAATGCTTGCCATCTCAGGTGGTACTTAGCGTTTACACTATGAAAACGATTCTTTCAACTTTACCCTCATTTCACACCTATATTGCTATATATAAAGACCATTCACTAATTTAGACTTCTGTCTTTCTAAACTCCTCTAAATCCTTTTTCCCCCCAAGATGTTCTAATTCTCGATCTGTACATCGAAGCGGAAGGATTGAGTCCGTCGCTCAATTTGTTAAGAGTTCTTTGGCTTTAGAGATCCATTAAGAAGAATCCTCGCCACGATCTTATTCTTTTTGAATCACGAAAAGTTGAATTATTTAAAAGACGATTGGATTTACAGAAAATTAATTAAATCACTCGTAGCTAATGTACGTTTTCTCTCTGTCTAGAGAGAAAAATGATGTTGGCTGCGAATTCATTGATAATTTAGGATAAAAAAGAAGTGCAATTAATATCAAAATATACCAAGAAATAACGATGGCATCTTTTAACAAATTTTTTACAGAATGTTTCGTAGTTTCTTGAATTTAAAGGAATAATAAGCTGTTAAATTACACAATTGATCAGTCTTAAAAAAAGATGCTGGAGACACTAAGGAACAAGGCGCACGATTTTTGGAAATTTGATTAACCTCTTTAAGTAAAGCAGATCTCACTTGGGCAGTTGAGGCCAGGAGGGTATTCATATCTAAGAATTTAAACCCCATTTAAGTGCAAATAGTAGACCCCCAAAAATCAAAGTTTAAAAAAAACATGTAGAAAATGATATCAAAATATAAGATCTAAATAAAGCAACGTGTAAATTGCCAGTATAATAACTTCAAATAATATACATACATAATTATGTGAAATACACTTTTATTCTTATCTGTAATTAGGTACTTAAGAATTATTTCTTTATTTGGCTGCATAGGTCTTATCTTGTGGTCACCTACGAGGAGAGCCACCGATCCTCATTAAGAATGAATTAATTAGGATCTTGAGAATTTTATTTATGTACACTTACAATATATAGGATGTTTGGGTGAAATTTGACGGTTTTTATAGAATAAAAAACGCGCAATATATCAGACAAAGAGAGTATGGCTAGAAGATAAATTTTTACTCAAATTAACCACTCTCAAATTCGCTCACGGCCTCAAGAAGGATACGGATCCTGGCGCATGCGTTCATCACTTTTTCGGGGAAGACGTACGATATTGGCCAGCCGCTCGAGCTTGTTATAGAAGGCTGAGTTTTGGGTGTCTTTATCCACGCTGCACTAAGATATAAGAGACCAGAAAGTGGAAAGCGTGAATTCGTCGAAATTTTCTGATAACCTGTTCTGACTCTCTCCCGAAGTATAGCCTACTAGCAGCATCTTTTTTAGCCAGAGTTTGATTACGTACCAGCATCTCCACATAGTCGTCTGAATTGTAACAAGACCATGCTCAAATATGTGGGCAACCTGACCTCATTCTAACCAGAAACACACACAAAGACAATCACAGTTGGAGGAAACCTGCTCTTTACGATACATAGACAGTCGTATTTTTTGCAGGCAACCAACTTTATATTCAGTGTAGTGCAACTTGTCTTGGGAGAAGTTATTTTAAACTTCATTACCTTCAACAAGCGGTCTTCCTTAGCCTTTGTTGTTATAGATTGTACCTTGCGCCTCTTGACGAGTGGTAATGAAGCTTCTTATTCAGCGAAAGCTTCCTTGTAGCAAGTACAACACCCATCTCTTTCACTAAACCCCGGATTCCCTTGCTTGGCTCTTTCATCACCTTCTCCCGCAGTTGTTGGATTAATTTTTGCTTGCAGACGTTGTCAGGATAACTAGTAATTTTATTCCTGGTGGAACTACTTAGTACTCTCCTTTGGCTGCAGCTGTCCAAGTTATCTATTCCATCCTTTCAGTGTTCCAAGAGCAGCGAAAAACATTCATTACACCTTCTATGTTAGCCAATATTTTTTCAACTAAAATTTGACTCTCGTTGCTCTCCAACGCCATTAAATGTTTACCGTTTTATCGACCTATATATATATATACACATTTATTTATATATATGTATGTATTTATATATATGAATGCAATGCCCGCAGGAAAAATGAAAAGTTGCTTCAAGTACTTTCGAACTTTATTCAGTTCATTCTCAAGGATAACTACAAGAGAAAATAATATAATAAGGGTATATATAAGCTAGTAAAAGATAAAGAACTGCCTCTAAGATAAGAAATTACTAATGAGGAACTAGGAGAGGGATGGGTAAATTCACATTAAGATTTAGTTCTAACAGGTAGCAAGGTCAAATCAAAAGACAAGAAAGAGTCTAGACAGAGCCAAAAGGGTCAAAACGATTGACGGATAAAGCAATAGTCTAAAGAGGAAGATTTGGAGAGACATGAGAAGTAAATTGATACGATGGGGAGAGTGACAAGGAGAGAGGAAAAGAAATAAAATAATGTAATACAAAATCAATACAATAATTAAATTGACAAATCGGTTTCCCCTAAAAATGAAAATTGAAAAAAAATTTAGGAAAATAGGTCAAAGCTAATTTCTTAAGGAATGAGTTTTTTCGTAACAGCATGAATGTTAAAAAGCCCAGGGGAAATGTTAAAGTTATTAAATTGGCTTATACATGAACATTCAACAAGGTATCTTTTATTTAAATTATTTGAGCGAAAAATAAATTTTGCTGGATTCCAATTAATTAGGTGGTTATTTTCAGACGTTTGCACAAAAAGCGTACTATTATTTACACCTCTCCTAACATTAAATTTATGCTTATTAATACGGACAGATAATTGCTTTCCTGTCTGTCCAAAATATTTACTTGGACAAACAGAACATTCGACAGAATAGACTCCCCCAATATTATTTCAATTATTGTCAACTAGAATGTTTTTTATATTTGACGCGGATTTGAAAGTAACTGAAATGTTAAAGTTTTTTAAAAGACGGGAAAGGTCAATGAAACAAACAGAGAAGGGTAAAACCAAAATGTTTTTAAAATTAAAAGGGATAACAGGAGCTGCATTATAGAACGGTTTTTTGCAGAGGAAAGAGGGTTTAGAAGGAACAGATAAGGGTAACATAGTTTAGGCCCAATTTCAAAGATATTGGAGAATTCAGAATCCATATATTCACGACTAACAACTCGTAAAACCCGTAAAAACCTAGATGAAAAAACGGAAGGTTTGACTTTTGGACTATGCGAAGAGCAAAAATGAATATAAGAGTTTGAATTAGTAGGTTTACTTTAATGGAGTATTTAAAACCAGTCGGTGTTCTATGAATAAGAAGATCAAGAAAGGCAAGGGGTTTATTATTTTCAACCTCCTGGGTACATTTAATGGAAGGAACGAGTGAATTAAGTTATGTAAGAAAGCTATTAACATCTTTAGAATTAGTCCACAGGCAAATGACATCATCAATATACCTGTACCAAACAATAGGGAAGTCAAGAATAGTAGGAAAGAGTCCTATTTCAAGTAACTCCATATATAAGTTAAAGAGAACAGGTGAAAGGCAATTATCAATGGATAATCCGAACTTTTGAACAAAATATTTGCCATCGAACGAAAACTTACATTTTTGGGTACAAAGTAAAATGAGTTTCTTAAAAATAGTAACAGGTACGGGAAGAACAATGTTTTGAAATTTATCGTTAAGGAAATTGAAAAGATCTTCAACTGGAATCTTGGTAAATAATGAGCAGACATTGAAACTAACGCGAATAAAATTATTCAAATACTGAATGGCATTGAGTTTAGAAATAAGGTCGTAGCTATTGGTAACATGTGAATGAGAAATGGTCTCAATTAAAGATGTAAGTAAGAAGTAAGCCATTTAGAGAGAGCATACGAAACAGAACCAACATAACTTATAATATGGCGTAAAGGGAAGTTTGGTTGGTGCGTTTTTACAAGTCCATACAAATAAGGAATGGTGGCGTTACTCGACATGAATTTTAAAACTAATTCAAGGAAGTTTTCAAGTAATAGCCGTACGTTTTCATGGAAATCACTATTTACTTGTAGAGTTGGATCTTTCAATACTAGAAGGGAAGTAGCTTGATCACTTAATAAATCGTTCATTTTAGCATTATATGAATTTTTATCCATAATTACAACAGTTCCAGACTTATCGGCCTTAGTAATATGTAGGGACGGATTTTTAGGAAGAGTCGATAAAGCTCGATGAAAACGAAGGGGGTAATTAAGGTGGATAGGCTAAGCCAGAGATTGATAAACACAACCTTTCAAAATAGAAATTGAATCACTGGGGATATCACCAAATTTATCTAAATTGGTCACACTTTTAGCAATGGAAAAAAATAGAGGGGCGGATTAGATGGGGAAATTCAGACAACATATCCTAAGGCTGTGAGAGTATTTTCATCCAAAACTTAGGAGGGATGGTTGGTAACAGTTTCTGGTCGGCTATTCTTTGTCTAAATGTTGTAAGAAACAAAGAATTTATTTACGAGACTAGTTTCGGTATAAGGTTTACCATACCCTCTGCATTCGAATAATAAGAATGGAATGAACACACAAGTTACTAAATATCTCAAAATCCCAACAAAAGAAAACACGGAGTAAAAAGGTCATTATTCAAGGGGGTGGATATAAGATCATTAACTAAAGTGTTTACACTAAGTTCTGGGAATAGAAGCTAGATTTAAATTGACCTTGCGAAAGATTAAAATTGGGAATTTATCCTATTAATATTGATTCTATAATTTTTCTTTTACGAAAATCTTTACAATTATATATAATTTGGGCCTTTGAATAATTTATTTTGTGGCTATAGTTGCTAATATGGTTAAAAATACAGGATGTAGTATTGCATCGCCAGACAGCACCTTTGTGCTCATATATTGCTTTTTTAATGTTCTGCCAGTCTCTTCTATGTAGAATGAGGGTCAATTAGTGGATTCACACGGGATTACATATACACCTGCCTCATTTGGCTAATTTATGGGCTAGGTCGAAGGAAAAGATTTAATACCCTTTTTACTTCCTTAATAGAGAGCCAAAGTGTAAGAGAGAGGGATATAAATAAATAGACAAATGGTCTTAAAAGCGAAGGCAAGCGGCGGTCGGAAATGTAATTGATATTCTATTGCAATATACCAAAGCACAAAGAGATTCAAACTTAAAGAGGGCCAATTAAGTTCTTAAAATTTGCGAAAATCTACGGATGAACCTAGTCAAAATTTATTGAATATAGCTTCAACCAATAGAGAAGTTAGAGAATTGACCATTTTTAACTATAATTGCAAAGAGGGAGTGGTTAAAATTAAGGAGTTTATCAATAACCATGAAAAAGAAGAACAGAAATATGCCAAAAACAAGAACAGACAAGATATCAAATACTGGGACAGAAATCGCAGACAAGAACTCAAATACTGAGCAAGAACAATAACAGAAACGAAATTAAATATTCGACAAGAATAATAATAACGTAAAAATAAAATACTAGCAATATAAGAACTCAAAGTTTTGGCGAGGTCAAGAGATGACAACGGGCTTTTTATTTTCACTTCGCTATTAAAGCAATAGCTTAGATTTTGATGTGAGATTCTCAGAAATTTGTGAATAAATTTGTTTTCAGTCTAATAGGTTTTGTAAGGAGCTTTAGAAAGTGGGTGTGTCTCTAATTAGAGAGATTACATTAGATAATGGGATCACTCGGCAAAGGGTTAAATAAATAAAGAAATGCAAAGATAAGTGAATAGTTGAGATGACTAATTAAATGCCAGAATATCTCAAGAAAGAGCGAGATGAGGAAAGACAACAAGAAATTTAAGACTTAAAGGCATATATAGGTATATAAAAAGGCTTTAAAATATATATATATATATCATCCACCATGTTTTAACTTATCTCACATTCCCTTCATTCTATCATCTTTCAATTAAAGGAATTTTAAATTTGAATACTGTTTCTTTAATTTCTAAAAGTTAAAACAATCTTTAATTATTTTCCATATATATATGGCTTAAGTAAGTAAAATACGATTTGTAGCCAAATTGGTATCAATAAATTTAACTAATTTTTTTTTAATTTTATGGAGTTCATCTGGCAACTACCCACTTGGGCATAAGTCGCCGAAAAACACGACAGCCGAGAACTAGGCTACTTTAAAGTAAAAATATAAAAACTTAACAATGATATAAATTGGAAAAACTTAACAATCGAAGCAATCTCCGGTAGCGGGGGAGGTCCCCCTCACCCCGGTGCAGAGAGTGCAACCTACAAACAAAACAATAACAAATAAAGGAACCTTAAATAAAGGGGAGAAGGCCGGCCTACCCCCAATGTCAATAAGTCCACCAGTCATGGTGCACGCACTTGTCCCGAGTACAAGAGACAGGCGGTAGCGACCCCCCCCCCTCCCGGTACCGAGACAGGTATCGTGCGCGAAGATCACTCAGACTGGGACATTTGACAAGAATATGCCAAACAGTCTGGGGGGCGACGCAGTCGTTGCAATAGGGCACATGCAAGCGCTCCATCAAGTAGCGATGCGTCACACGAGTGTGTCCGATTCGAAGACGACAGAAAGCAACCTGAAGCCGCCGCGGCATTGGGGGATAGGTCCATGGGAACAGTCGCGGCACAATGGCACGCAACTTTAAGTTCCCTTCGACCGTCTCCCATCTTCTTTGCCAAGCAGTCCGAAGAGCTGCCCGTATTCCTGCCATGTAGTCGGTGTGAGGAAGAGCGAAACGCTGGTCCGGTCGCAGAGTCCTCGCGGACTCTTTGGCGCCCTCATCGGCGCGCTCATTCCCCGCAATTCCGACATGTCCAGGAACCCAGCAAAAGATAATCTCGACATCTGCCCGGCTCTCCAAAACCGTGGCGTCACGGATATCGGGAACCAGGGGATGCGGAGATTCCAATGCCCCGAGAGCACTCAGGGCGCTTTGTGAGTCGCTATAGATCACAATCCGGTCTCCGAACCGGGCAAGTCGCGTGATCTCCCGTACCGAGTGGTGTATTGCCACCAGCTCGGCCGTGAAGACAGACGCAGCGCCTGGTAGAGCCCCGCTGACTTCAAACAGAGGGGATACGGCGTGGAAGCCGACCCCCTCTTGGGACTTGGAGCCATCCGTATACACTGGCACGGTTCCAGCGTGACACGATATGTGCTCCAAAAAGGTCGAACGCAATACTCCCAGCGCAGTACAAGCTTTGGGAGCAGAGGTGTGGCGACAAATAGCCAAATGTGATACCCTCCAGGGTGGCGTCCTGGGCAAAACCAGGGGCGCCACCGGCCCGAGAGCGATATCTACCTCTCGAAGGAGTTTTTTGGCCCTAAACCCAAAAGGCTTAGAGTATCACTGGAGCCTCTCGACGGCATAGGCACCATCGAGATCAGCTGCGGATGCAGTGAGAGCTGTTGGCGACTGAGGGAGGCGCCGGGCTCGCGCGTACAGTCAAGTGATACACTGCACGCGGCGCAGAGCGAGTGGAATCTCCCCAGCATCGACCAACAGGCTCTCAATGGGGGAAGTGCGGAAGGCACCGGTCGCAAGGCGAAGGCCGGTGTGGTGGATTGAATCCTCCTTCCGCAAAAAACGCTCGGCTGCGGATGCATAAAACTCGCATCCGTAATCGAGCTTCGAACGAACAAAGGATAGATGAAAAAGTAAGGCAGTAGCCCTATCAGCGCCCCAAGCGCTGAACGTCACGGAACGGAGAATGTCCATGGCACGGGTACAAGAGACCATAAGGCTGCGAATATGAGCCTCCTAGGTGAGGCGTCGGTCGAATACAAGACCCTGAAAACTGTGCGACTCAACCACATCCAGCCGCACCCCTTTAAGAAACAAATCTGGGTCGAAGTGAAGCCGTGGATGGCGGCAGAAGTGCACCACCTTAGTCTTGGCTAAAGAAAACCGAAACCTGTGCGCTTCGGCATAGCAAGAGACGCGGTTCAATGCCTGTTGGAGTCGACGCTCCAGAGTTGGCATCTGGGCCGCGCCAAATGAGATCGAAAGGGGGTCCACGTAGAGCGTAGCAAGAACTTCTTTAGGCAGCACCGAGGTGATGCCGTTGATGCTCAGGGCAAAGAGTGTGACACTGAGGACACTTCCCTGCGGGACACCCTCTTTCTGCTTCTTTGGGCCGGAGAGGGCTCCCCCCACCCGTACGCGGCATCGACGATCTCGCAAAAATTCGGATATAAAAATTGGGAGGCGTCCCATCGCTCCCATCGTGTGGAGAGTCTCCATGATACCGTATCGCGATGCGGTACCAGAGGCCTTCTTTAGATCGAAAAAAAACCGTGGCGTAGTGCTGTCTACGAAGGAAAGCCTCGCAGACGGCATTTTACAGTCGCAGCAGAGCATCCGACGTGGAGTGGAACTTGCGGAAGCCGCACTGTGCGGAAGACAGATGGCCTCCGCTGTCCAGGAAAAAGGCTAATCTAACATTTACCAATTTCTCCATCAACTTGCACACGCAAGAGGTTAGAGAGATTGGGCGGAAACCGGTCGGAGTAGAGTGATCTCTCCGCGGTTTGCGAAAGGCAAGCACAGTTACGATTCGCCAGGAGTCTGGGAGAAGACCTTCCACCCAGATCCTGTTGAACAAATCTAACAGAAAGGCCATGCCTCGCCCACTTAGGTGTCGAAGCATGGCGAACGGGACATCGTCCGGACCATGGTCGGTGTCCGCGCACGAAGCGAGAGCGGAACGCAACTCGCTTACAGTAAACTTGTCGTTAAAGGGTTCTCCGCCTCTGGAGGTAAAGTCCAGCCGGCGTCCTCCCGCGACATCACGACGTGCATTGAATGCTGGCGGAGCATCATCACGGCTAGAGAATGCAGAAAAAGCGGTCGCGAAGGATTCCGCCACGGACGCGGGGTCCGAGATTGCGGTCCCATTCTCCTGGAGGACGGGAGGGGGGTCCTGCGAGAACTTGCCCTGAATCCTTTTGACTCGCTTCCACACTTCAGCTAAAGGGGTCTTCCCGTTAAGTGAAGACACGTATGCCCGCCAAGAAAAGCGGCGGGCGTGCTAGAAATATACCGGAACCTAGCCCTAGCCCGACGAAATTCAGCGACAGTGAAATCGTTCGGGCGGAGCTCATAGCGGATGTAGGCATAACGCTTCTGTTTGAGGGCCGTCTCACACTCGGCCGACCACCATGTGAGTGGTCGGCGTGCAGAACGGCCCGACGTCCTAGGAATAGTAGTCAGGCCCATGGCGATGAGGTTGCCGGAGAAGAACTCAACGGCCTCATCTACCGACCTAAACTCCTCGACTGAGATAGAGAATTCAGTCATTTCCTGAAATGCAGGCCACCGCGCCCGCGCCAAGCACCACCGAGGTGGTCTCTCAGGCGCAAGTTGCCCTGAAAATGATATTTGAATGGGAAAGTGATCACTACCATGGAGGTCATCAACACCCCCCAATCAAAATCAGGCTGTGCATCCGAAGAGCACAAAGATAGGTCAATGCAAGAAAATAAAGCGGTTCTCGGACAGTGATGCGTAAACTCATCCACGTTTAGGACACCCATCTCAAGCTCTTCAACAGATCGGCAAGGACTTGTCCCCTGGGATTTATGGAGTAATCTCCCTAGAGAGGATGCCTGCCGTTCAGATCTTCAAGCAAGAGATAGGGCCTCGGCAACCGTGCCAAGACGCGGTGGAAGTCCCCCACGTCGAAGTCAGCTGACGGTGGAATGTACGCAGAAATGATAGTATACCTCCTATCCAGTTGCAGCTGCACAGCCACTGCCTGAAAAGAGGTATCTAAAGAGAAAGGAAGAACGGAGACATCATGCCGGGTGTAAACAGCGCATCCCCCAGCTCGGCCATCCCGCGGTGGTGGGGTCGCAAGACCCTTGTACCCCGGGAGGGCGGGCAGGGTGCACGCGCCTAGCATGGTCTCCTGCAAAAAGATAGCTAACAAGGAGCGGGACGAGACGAGCCCCTGCAGCTCCTCCCAGTTGGCCCGGAATCCACGGCAATTCTATTGAAGGAATATGCCCTCCAGGCCTAGCTCGGAGGAGACGCGGGGGCCCTCCTCGAACAGAAGACCCTCACGAGAATGGCCTTACGCTTTCCGGGGCAGAACCCCAGGCGCTGTTGGCCAGACAAAGCGCTGGAGGCGCTGTCGCCTTCGAGGACTTATTTGGGGAGGTTGGGCTCGCCATGCGAGTCTTTTCCTCCCTCCGCCTCAAAACCTTAGGCTGGCGCTGCGGCTTCGAAGGCGGGGGGCCCTCTTTTAGACGAACCACCGTCTCCGAGCCACTCGCTCCACCTCGGGGCGTGGGCGAAGGAGCCGAAGCTCCTTTGTTGCTGTCCTCCTTTCGAGGGACAGCTTTAGGAACCCCCGAAGATGGCCTAGCGACCATCTTCAGGGGTGTTGCCTCTTGTGAGTCTAACGACTGGGTGGATGCGCGTGGCCGTTTCGCCTTGCGGGAATCGGTCACGCTGGGGGAAGAGGGGGGAGCCCTGGTTTTAGCCGGGGCTGGGTATGAACCCTTTTTGCCGCCAGCTTCAAAAGGGGAGCAGCCGGGTTGGGTAGAGCCCGCATAAGGGCTCCAAATGGGCGCGGAAACAACCGTGCTCGTTGGCCTGGATGTGCCAGGAGCAGAGGGTGCCTTTCGAACTACTGAGGCATATGACGTCCCGGGCAGAGTGGGCGCGCCAGGACCAAGTCCTTAGCCTCGCGGAATGAGAGTCTATCCTGGGCCTGAACGGCCAGGATTTCTTTCTCCAGGAGATATGCACCACATTGCTTCGAAGAAGCAGGGTGCGGCTCTCGGCAATTGACACACTTGGCCACACACGATTTGGACTTATCGTGTGCGACCTTGGAGCAATTTACACAGACTTCGAGTGAACCCGACTTTGCACGTCTACATGAGCGATTCGTATGGCCGAAGCGGTGACAGTAATAGCATCGCCGCGGCAGTGGCACGAATGCCTTCACGCGGTAGCGGTACCAACCGGCACGCACCGACTCAGCGAGCTTGTCACAGTAGAACGTGACGAAGAGTGTAGGGGTGGGTCTCGAAGCCCCTCCCTGTTTTCTCATCACACGTTCGACCTTGACCGCCCCATGGTCGGCCAGCTCTAGGGTGATTCCCTCAATGGAGTAGTCAACG
Organism: Ceratothoa steindachneri; assembly: GCA_963969495.1. Taxonomy (NCBI): domain Eukaryota; kingdom Metazoa; phylum Arthropoda; class Malacostraca; order Isopoda; family Cymothoidae; genus Ceratothoa; species Ceratothoa steindachneri. The sequence goes on from OZ018322.1 coordinate 11,358,624, forward strand.
AGTTCCCTCGCATAAACTACTCCTTTCACAAAGTTCATGGTAGAGTGCGGCGTCACACTTACCGGGGTGCCATGAAGTGTCCGAAGAGCACTTATCTTGGCCGTCTCGGCGGGATTCACCGCATTCGCCAGAAGGCGACCGTCTGAGAAACGTGTCACCTTCGGCTCTCTACCAATTGCACTAGCTAATCCTCTCCTCTGATGGATCATGTTGCTCTTGGACAACATGCTCCCATCAGTGGAGCGAATAACGAGGAAGCGTTTCAAGCCAGCGGGCTCGAAAACGCCAGGTAACCTCTGAATGATGGGCCCCGATGTCATCGAGGCTCCGCCCTGTGCACTTTTGGTGTTAGTCTTGGTCAGGGGCTCCGCACACGAGGGGGTAGAGGGGCCGGATGTGCCGATCTTGGCTTGGTCGCCTACCAAAGTGGCAGCAGACCCATCCGTCCCCGCAGCCCCCGTGGATGGAGAGGAGCCCCGAGTCTTTTTCGTCATTTTAGTCACTTTAGTCTTTTTCTTTTTTGGAGAGGAGGGCGGGGAATGAACCCGCTTTTCACCTCCGCCGGCAGAAGCCCCCAGGCCAGATGGACCGGCCTCAGCCAGTTCCCTCTCCGAAATGGAGAAGGTGCTGGTTGTCGTAGGGGCACCTGTCGGAGGAGATCCCTCCCCTCCTTTTACTGCCTCAGAGCCCTCAGCCATTTGAGGAGGACCTTGCATAGGGGCGGATTCGGGTTCGGTGCTTGGCGCCGAGCCCGAATTCCCCCCCATGGAAGGCCCTACCGTCTGAGGCTGGGTCTCCTCAAGGACCATGTCTATCACAGGAGGGGCCTCCAGTTGGCCATCCCCTCCCAGGACATCGCAGGTACCGTTGGCAGTATCATCACTAGTCTTGTGAGGGGAGGCACAGGCCTTGACCCCAGCAAGGTCCAAGATTCTTGCTAGCAGGTCTTTTGAACGAAGCGACCAAAGGGGCCTGGCTTCCCTCTTCCCCTAAGGGGGTTTGCCCTACCGAGCCGCTTCGATGGGGAGCGGCTGGCTAAGGGCTGCCTGCTGGCTTTCTTGGCAGTCCCCTTGGAAAGAAAAGAGGGGACTGCCGCTGGGAAAAGGGAGGTGCCCGAAAGCACCTCCAGAGAAGGGGGTGAGGGGGAGTCCCCTGCACCCGTAGGCGAAGGAGAGGAGTAAGCCTCCTCTCCGGTTAGAGAAATATTGAGGGTCCCTTGTGCAAGCACAGGGGGGGACCTCCATTTTTTTGCTGGAGCTGCCTGAGGGCGGCTCCGTTTATGTTTCAGGGAAAGTTGGGGGTTGAGTTTTTTTGGGGGGTCTTCATCATTGGGCATGGTGACCCTTTTTTTAACACGGGATGCAATAGCGCACACCTCTCGCAGTAGCCCGGCAGAGCCAGGCGCCGCCCTTTGGGACTACCCCTCCCACCTGGTGGCCTGGCAGTCCATCAGCATGGCGGCTCCACCTTGAACACGGCGTAAAATATATAGATTGTGAAGAGGAGAGGAAAAGGGATGTAAGGAAGGTATGGGTGGGGATGAAGCAGGTTGTTAAAAACCAGCCACCTCAGACCGGAGCTCAGGGGTTAGGGAACATTGTCCCCCACCCCCTCAGCCCCGATGCGGGATGGTTGGCTGAAAGGAAGGTCAGCATCTACCCTGTGAAATTAGAGGCTGACCAGAAAAAGTTGTGGGAGAGGTTGTGTGAAAAGAGAGGAAACAATTGTTTTGAAGGAAGGAAGAGAGGCTAAGCTGGGGCCGGACAGAGCGCTGGATCCCGTCAGCACGGCGGCCAGGATGGCAAATCGCCGCGCCCCTTACGGGTTAAATTTAACTATGCAAGAGGAAAATATTACCGCCTCGAACTTATTACATGGAATCAGTACACGAAACATATTCAAGTTGCTTTGCTGCAGCTTTTGCTTACACTCTTTTTTTTCAATGAGTTCACACTGGTGCCTCTCTTTCATTTCCATTCTTCTCAACACTCTGTATCGTAGAATGACCTCGACATATGCGTCACTTCTATCCAATATTCGTGGACCCTCAAGGTCAAACGGGTGACCTTGACTTAACTCTGGTCACGGCATACACAATAAATAGATTAAATAAAATAATGGCAATAGATACTCGATAAATACAAGAACCAAAATTTACAGAGCTAATCATTGTGAACTCTACCAGGGGGGGGGGGAGGATACAAGCCTCTGCACATATACACTCAAGGATAACTAGTAGGGTGGCCACAGATGATTCTTCTCAGCCTGGCTTGAGTTCGAGGCTTTAAGATATGAAACGGGGCATCGGATTGTTATTTGATGGACGTTAACCACGGGGAGTTTAACCTCTAGTAGTAACACTAACTGGAGGGAGTATTTGTGCCAAACGAAATGTACCAAAACCAAGGATGGGCCAATTGACTGGGGCTCAGATTCTTCGGCATAATTCTAGCCTTCAGGCCGTCGAGAAAAGGGAGGGCGATCGAGAATGACGTATTTCGTTGTAAACGGCAGCCATATACTGTCGATGCACAATTTGAACCAACAATATTTAAGGACCAGCCGGAACCGTAACTACCTCCCCCAAGGGCTAGAGGCATAGGCAAATGTATCCACAAATCAACACGGAGCTTGAGGGATGGGAAGTACCCCCGCGAAAGTTGCTTGACAACACCCTGAGAGACGACAGAAGCGTGAGTTTGAGATTCTAATCCCTCGCTTATCGCAGAAAGCAGTTCGATATTCTCACTGTTCTCACGGTCCTTGCTCTCGTGGATTGACCTCGTGCCTGATTTCGTGGTTTTAACGGGCAACATGGCAGCAGGAAGCCTCTATTCTCGACACTCTGCAAATTGAAGAAGTTTGGATTATGCTGTTTTGAAATTATAGAGATAATAAATTCCACCGGATTGCCCTTTAATTTTTTAAGTGAAAAATGTTATCCTCTTTAACAGAGAAGAAATTTGCTTTTTGAACTTGGCTTGGTTTTCCTTTCAGCCAGCGTATTTCTTCTTTGCCCAGAGAACTCAATTAACTCGCATTTAAGAAATTTTGTCAAATTTTATCCTTTACACATTCATAAATTAACAAATAAAAGAGCTGTACATCCAATTTATCATGTTCAAGAGCCACCAATCCCTGAAGGGATTTAATTTTGTAAACAAGCACTTCAATACAGCCATAAATATATATTAATTTAGACTTGAAAACACAAAAGTGGAAGAGTTGACTTTATCCATAAAGGAAAGCAAGGAAAAGGACACCCACAAAAAATGAGGGCAGCGAATAATGACTCAAAAATTATGATTATAAATAGGTTTTTTTATTAATATTCCTTTCTCACTTTCCTCCCATTGTATCCATCTTTCACAATTCACAAGTTATGACCAGACGCAAAGCAGAAGACTCTTTCTGTTCATTCGTTTGTTGTGAATAAGTAATCAGCTTCGACTTGCATAAAACTGCATAAATTTTCGCCCAGGTAGATATTTGCTCATCTGTAGTCTTCGAGGTATTATAAAAATGAGTCAGAGAACGTTATTTGAATATTGGTTCACAATTCTTAACCAGATATTAAAGTTAACATATATAGTTGTGCTCTATTTTGTTCTGATCTATGTAACAATGTTTTTTTTATTTAAGATGTTTGCATCTGCTAGAGATTTGCATCTCCTTTTTTTCTATTTTAGAGTTCTGCTTGACGGGCTGTAAGGTTCTTTGCTGTTCTTTATTTTCTATTTTTTTAATTTTATTTTCTTTCTCCTCTTAGGTTGTGCAAATAGTCGTAGTTATAAAATGGAAGAAAACTTATCAAAGCAAGCTGGTTAAAAGAATATACAAATGTGATTATGAAAGAAAGGAAAGTACTGGGAAGTAAATATGGAGGAGAGGTAAATAGGCGGCATGTAATCAATCGATGAAACCTCGAAGTGGGTAGGAAACTTGATGACGTGCAATATTCCTGATTCTTGCATTAGCCAGAAAAACAGACGGAGCAAGTCTCAACTATCTCAAAGGAAAATAAGAAGTCCAAAAACTAGCGGGGGTGTAATTGTAAAAATTCTCCGACAACGACTTATGACTCTTAGCTTAAATATAACTTTCCAACCGCAACCGTTTGCAGCCACAATTTGAGCAAAATCTCCTGCATTGAGACTAAGACACCGCTCAAAGGTGTTGATCGGCATGAATTCACCTCTCTCTCTGTAAACACACAAATACCATCAAAGTTTGCAGGAGCTTAATATAAATGGTCTTTGAAGGGTTCTGTTGTTTGTAGGCAAGCTGCCTGTTGTTCTGAGTGTTGTGCAAATGGTCTTGGCAAAATCTTTTTTAATTAGAGAAGAACTACATCCACTCATATTATTAGGATGCTTCATCTTATTTTGATGCTTCTTGCGTTCCTTAAACGGTTTTCATTATCCTTGACTGTCAGAATTTGTCCCCTTGCGCCTTTTTTACGACTAGTAGCTTCATCGTGACAAACCTAAGACCCATCTCTCTCGCTAAATACCAGACTCCCTTGCTCGTGTCTTTTATCACATTGTCCTGCTGTTGTCGGATCAATTCCGGCGGTATACGCAGGCAAAACGTATGCTGTTTACCTTTCTGCTAGCTATGGCTTTGCAGTCTACGTTGTATGGGTCCATGTCACGCCTAACACGCTTTATATTTATTGTTCATAGAGCGTGAAGTAGTAGGCATGACGTTGGCTGCTGTTCCGACAAGAATTATCATGATGCACGTACATCTTTTCAATAATTAGATGGCTTCTAGTCCTCTATGTCAGCTATCCTCTTTTCAAATAAATATTATTCTGTTATGCTTTTCCCTGCCGTTGGCTGTTCACCAATACATCAACATTTCCATTGAAAAAAGGAGACATTGCAATTCCTCAAATTTAGACCCAACATCCTGTACTTTATTTCATACGTCAAATGTCTACACTGCAACGATACTCACTCGCTTAATTATTTTCTGAATTGCTTGATGGTTTGCGAACTTCTAGCAGAATACCCTTAAATACGATGGATGCTCGTTGTTTGGCTTTTCAGTTCTTCCCTTTGGCTTTAATTCCGTCCCTTGACATCTCCTTAAAACAAATATTGCGCCGTTAATTAAACAGAAGGAAATGTCCAAATTGTTAATGGAGATATCAAATAGGTCCTTTTGGCGATGGTGGGAAGAAGTTCATTGTGTGTCTTCTATGCAGTGTCCCTGCTGTGTTTGTTCACGTTTGTGAAATTTGATATATGTCAGGGAGAATTCTGCATTCGTGCTGGTACGGTATTAATGACGTATTTTCTAGAAGTATATTTGTTTACAACATAATTTTTAAGCACAATTAAAGCTTTTATTTGTATACGTTTAAATAAATACATATACTACATACAACCTTTGCTTCTTAGAATTTCCCCATTTCTTTTTCTACCTGATTTTCTATTTCAAAAAAGAAATTTCTTCCCATTTCATCAATAACCCATGGATATATTATATGCAGTCCACTTAAATGGAACCCTCATTTCTGAAAAAGTGACAATATTAAAGTTTAAGATTTACAGTGAAGTACCGTTTTGGTATGTGACCAACGTTTAAAGTATTTTACCTAAAACTAATCTTAGGGGTATATATTATCGAAGGTGGTATTTGAAATTAAAAATACTGTTAAAGGCGTGAATTTCTGACAGGTTAGATAACATTCGGTTCACTTGTAGAAATCAGTTTTAAGGATTGCACTTTGAACTGTAGTGATATGTTGGCATTAAAAGGATAAATACAATAAAACATGTTTTACTTAGGTAACATGCCCGAATATCTTCTACTTATTGTATTACATGCATATATGATATGATGCAAAGGCTGGTCATAGACCTTGCACAGTATATTTTGGAGCTTTATATATTATTGTTAACCTTACTTTTTTAACCCTAGAACGCTAACCATGGGTAGGAGGTACCTTTAAAGGTATCTTGAAATTAAATTATCTGTAAAAATAACAAAATAAAAGCCACTTAAAATGTTTTATATTCCTACTAACTCTTACAAGGTCCTATAGTCTAGGCCAGCTAAATCAATAATATTTGATAGACAAAAATCTTAATATAAAAGACATACTTTCTTTGTAAAATCTTAATAAAAAAACTAGCATATGTTAAGCTTTGCTGCCATACCAATAAATAAAATCTTAAGTTTCTCGCTTATAAAATATTATGTATAAAGTCTTTTTATAACTTCTATACATGTATTGTAATTAATAACTAATTGGTAATTCTCCCGCAGGTAGGTAAGGAATTTTATGGTAAAATTTTCGGTGAAGACTTTTTCGGATCAGGAATGTTGTGAAGATAGAAAAGATGAAAATATCTTAGAATATATACGAACAGACGTGTTTACCCGTCGCTTTCCGGTCCTGAATATATTTAAAAGCGTCTGTACGGAAAGCTTTCCTAAGGAAAGCGAAACCAGGGTAGGCCTCGCAAGCGTTTCAAGGACTGTGTGAAGGCGAACACAGCTCTCGCCGGAATCGCTGCAAAATAACTAGAAGAATGAGCACAGGACAGAACCTCTTTGGCGTGCTCTGATAAAGAAGTCCCATAACCGCTTTGAAGAGGAGCGTCGTTTATGTATCACTGAGGCCAGAGAGAGAAGGAAGGCCGCAGCAACCGTACCTGCAGAGCCTGGAAAGTTACCCTACCCTTGCTACTCACTCCTAACTCTTACCTATAGCTCCAAGTAATTGTTAGCTTAGAACAATGGCTACATCCTGGCAAACTTTGTCAGCTGGTGGGCTAAACCAGATGAGGGGGCACCACAACTCTAAATTATGGTGTTGAGCAATGCCAACTCTACTAAGTAAAGTTTAGAGCAGTGTAAATGTGACAGAAATGTTGGTAACACACCTTAGGGCGAGCCAGGCATCAAAATTAGTTATCGGCTAGTAACCTTAGGAGAGGAGTGGACCCCTCATTACCTAATAATCCTAGTTTAACCATGAACCTGTTAAAAATGATGGAAGTCCTTGGTTGCCATCGTCCTGGAAGATATGACACACCGGTAACGGTAATATACTCTAAGGTTCCGCAATCCTCCAGGTGTCAGCTGCCGCATGCTGGTGAACAACTCTAATTTTGTATGGAAGTATGTGAATATCTTTTTTTAGAATACTTTGAGTCAAACTCTGCTTAGCTCACTGAGTTCTAACGATGCTCATGGATTAAACTTTGTTAGGTAATATGAAACTTTAAATACATTCAAGTTATTTTCAGGTTGCCTGGATTTGAGAATGTCTCATCTTTATTAATAAACAAGTTTAAATAAACATAGCACAAATATCCTAGAACATCTTTTTTTATCAGCGCATAATGCGGTGCGTATGTTGTACTAAGTTTCAACCACACCGGTTGGTTATCGAAGAATTCTTGTCCTGGTTGCGATTTTGCGCTTGCGTTAATAATAAGGATCCCATTAGACCTTAAATGTCAAACGAATTTTGAACGATTTTTATTTTGATTGTTAGGAATAGAAGAATTTTAGTAGAAAGATTAAATAGTTTCCAGCAGAACTGGCTAAACCCTCATTTGTTTTGTTTTTTTTATATTGAGGTTGGAAAGTTACTTGCCAAACAAATTAAATGACAAAATATATGAGAAATTTTAGAAATAACAAAAAATACGAGCCAAATGAAGCAGAAGAGAGAGAGAAGCATAAAATGAACAAAATGCAATAATTGGCAGTGCTCCGAAGTCCAATTTTGTAACAGTTCATTATATCATCCTGCAATGTTATTAAAGTTTTAAGTTTCTTGCATTCATTTAGATTGTACATTTTTTTAATTCGGTCTCTACCTTTAAATTTAAGATAAGATTTATTATGTAATGAAAATTAAAAAGTAAATTTTACATTAATCACGTAATTAATCAGCAAATGCATAATCAATTGAAAAATATAAGGATACTTAATAGAGGCGAAAAGGTAAATTTTGTGCAAAAGAGAAAGTTATGTGTTGAAATAGGAGTATTAAAGCTTCCAGCAGTCATTGGAATTCACTAATTTAGGAATTATATGATAATAATTTTAATATATAGGGTCAGGTGCGCACGGATCGTACAGCTAGAAGTGTTTTGCTCATAAAACTATAGTTGTAAAGTTAGCAGAATTTCTAAGTGCCGATCAAGTAGCTCTCATAAATACATTTATTTTTCACATAGAGATCTTTGAAATATGTTTACCAGTTCAGATCTATGGTTTAATATTTGGAAAGAGTGTTTTTGTACGGATCGCGACCATATAGGACACGCTACGTAACCCGTTGGTACCATTAAATTTTTTTTGATATGCCACAACGGAATTCAAAAAATATACTACTAGGAAATGGTAAACAAATGTTATGGGAAGATATGTAATATAAAAAAATGATTAGAATTGTTATTTTAGAACAATTTGACATAGCTATTAAAAATATAAAAAATAATAAATTTCTTAATTTTATAGAACATTTTTTGAGCGAGTAATGCACAGCCAGCATTATTTATGATTGCATAAAAATATTAATAACCTGATTAAGCAGTGTAAAATCCCCATCTTACTCCAAAAAAGCAAATGGAAAATTTAAATGTTTTTAAAAAATATTTTAAAAAAATTAACACTTATCCTAATACTTAATACAATTAGAACAACGCTGTATATAGTTAAATTTTGCATCTAACTTAACTAATGTTAGATAATAACAAATTACTTCATTTAACACTAATAAAAATGATGAAATTTTCATTTTTATGTCGTGTATTTTTGTTAAGTTTTGGCCGCCTTTTCACATTTACAACACAAACAATGTTACTTAGTCAACATACAGTAGTTTCAAAACGAAATTTTAATTAGTATAATTTTCACAAATTTTCCAATTGTTTTCGGTCTGTGTACTAGGTGCCATTTTATATAAATTGTAAACACAGCAATCCCCATGCTAGTCACCATTATGAAATTACACTTATTTTTCATCACAATGATCATGTTCACGATGGAAAGCATAAAGAGCGGAATCACGCAATATTCCTGAACACTGTGGACTATAATGTAACTCGTAAAAACTACATCAGACACGTAAAATATCAAAAACTTACCTAGGAAACAAAAATGGGCTCGGAGCTCCGCGGAAGAAGAGACGCTAATGTCACATCAGAGCCGTTTTCTATACCAAAGATTAACTGAATCATACCCATATTTTTGCAACAAGTCTTTTGTATGGTCCAGGTCCACTTGACCTTATATAATTTAAGTTGAAAATTTACAGTTTTACATTTTAGAATTATGATTTTTTTAAATGATTGCTAAAAAATTAAATATTAGTTTAATATTTTGATGTTATTATTAAAATTTTCTAATTAATTCGAATTCCTTCTTACTTTATACTTTTAAAACCTATGACTGTTTTCAGAATACTTTTAATTTACTATTTAAATTTAAATTTTTAGTTTTATAATTAGTCTAAGATTATTATAATTAAGGTTTCAATTTTACGCAACGTTATTTATTGTACTACGCAAATTAGTTTTTACTTTAACCCATTTATGCCGAAAAAAGGTGAAGTTCATCGTTGTGTTACGAGTGTTATATATGTTGAAATATATGCACAGAACAGAAATAAAACCTAGTTTATATGGTTATCCTATGTTTTGATAACATGGTATATTAAAAAAATTAGTGTTGCAAAAACGCAACGAAGATATCCTATAACAAGATTTGAAACAAAAAGGCAACGTCAGGAAGAGTAGGATCAGTAGTCCACACACATATTTCTAATAAATACGTTTGTAAAACCTCTCTATATTTCCATTAAGGGGCATTTACACTACGCATGTGTGACATGATGTTTTTCGAAGCGATAGAGCTATGGAGAATTTGTAGCACAGTGTAGATACCAAGAGTAATGCTTTATCGTTATTATGTAGCTCTACTATATGCTTTTTTGCCTCTATACTAAGCTACAAATTCTCAATCTTCCAATCGCTTGGTCCAGACTAGCTGGACTCTTAATTTTATTATAAATTTCCTTAGACTTCCCGTTCTTTGGGACTCAGTTGTGTTTATGTCAAAACTCTTTGTGTAATCTTATTAAACCATTTATCCATAATCTTGAGATCTCTTGGAAGTTTCGGTATAAAATGTGGTCTTTCCAACCTTTTTTGGCCTGCCTCCAATTTTCTCCCACTTTCAAATATATATTTGCTAGTGTATTTAGCCTCCCTGCCTCCCTTATCTTGTATCCCATGGCTCATATTTATTCAGGTAACATGTCAGTCCTTTATAATATTAGGTGAGGTAAACTTCCCAAAGAGATCCTACTGTTATTGACCTCTACTTCTTTAATTGTACTTTCAAAAACCTTCTACTATTCCTCCATTAATATTTAATATATAAAAACTACCAACAAATAATACTGCCTGGGTTCCCCGGATGGTTGTCGGCCCAAGTCCTATTAAGCTCTCTCTCTCTTAGGTCCTTTTGTGAATATAAAAGGACCGAGAAAGCGGGAAACCTTATCAGTCTGTTCTTTGACCGCCGGTGCACGGTCCAAATTATTGAGGTCATTTTAAAAAAAACCTCTTCAATAACAGTTAAATTTATAAACTTTTCAAATAATTTTTTTTGTAAAACCTGTTTTATATTTTCAAAATAAAAGACTAACCCAGTAGGGGTACTCCCCCTACTGTCACTATAAAAGGACCAATGGAGCGGGAAACCCATACAGCTTTCAGTGAGGTTAAAAAATGACTATTCTTCTACGATAGCGTCTTCTCCTTTCGTTAAATCGTTAACTTTGGGAACCTTTCAGGGTAACCCAAGCGCTGTCCGGTTACTATCAAATATCTCGGCCTTCAGATGTGGTTCCTTAATAGAAATACAAAATATGAGAGAAAATAAAATATTTTCTGCATATTATGTTTTTGGATTTTACCAAAATCCTATTTTTACTATAGTCAACGAAGTGTAGGTTTCTATCCAGTGAGAGACAAGACAAGTGTTTTAGTAGGAAGGGGCACGGGCTTATTTTGTAAAAAATTGAAAGGCTTCTTGAATCAATCTTTTGGGGAGGTGAGGATAGTAGCTCTGGCGATCAGCGTCTTGGTCATATAAGCGATGAGCGCTTAATGATACAGGTTCAAATCCGGCGTCTTTATTTATTTTCATATAACGGTTAAAATAGTTTGTCCTATATTTCCGTTCTCTACCTCTCCCATTTTCCTTCTTAAGCTTTTATTAGTTCATTTGAAATTATCCTAAGTGTTTTTCCGGGTTGTGTTACCCATTTTCATTTCTTTTGGCCTTTAAATACATGTATAAAAAATCACGTGTCATGTGATTTTCCAATTATATATAACATATATATATATAAGTAAAAGAACTCAATGGCGAGTTATGATATATGATAGTGAAACCACTGTATAGAAGCCACAAGTTTAATTTACGAGTCTAGTTTCAGTATGTAGTTTATCAAATCCTGTTCAGTGGTATACAAAACTAGTCTCGTAAATTAAACTGTTGGCTCTTATAAAGTGGTTTCACTATCATATATATATATATATATATATATATATATATATATATATATATATATATATATATATATTTAAAAAAACTGTATATAAATATATATATATATTGGAAAGTCTCCATTATTTTACCACCTTCTCTTTTGGATTCCAAATTCCCACTCCAATCATATAAAAAATTGTTATAGGAAATAATATTAAAACATTTGCATCTATATATTTTACATATACACCCGACTAATATATACCCATGTGTATACTTTCATGAAACAGTGTGAATGTTAGAAAACAGAAAGGGAAATTTCAAGGTTTTGCAACGGTTAAATGAGTACGTACTCATACAGGTGACTTAGAATCAGAAAATAATCAACAAATAGCTCCTGACGGGACCTTGTAAATTATCTTGAGGTTATCTTATTCTCTTATCTTTTCTTCTATTTCCTAACTCTTTCTTCTCGAAAAGACAAGAAGATAGTTATAAGTTCATTCAAATATAAATTAACAAATTCAGTGAAAACGAATCATTCCTTAGATAAAAGCTACAGATACTTTCCAATTCTTCATGCAAAACAAGAGTTTATTAAGGTAAAAGTAAAATAATAGTTGTACAGACGGATTACACACAAAATTCGGTACATATTATGCTAAATAGAGATATACAAAAGCCGTTCTAAAATAAAGAAATTCAGAATGCCAAGTTAGCCATTTCGTATAAGCACTTACTCCCTGGCATATTTATTGGCTTACGTGATGAGACGGTTGATTTGAAGCAATGTTTGTTGCAAGTGTGAATTTGTTGTATTTCTTTGAGTTTGGGAGTGGTGTTCTTTGCGAGTATGGATATGTAGTTGTTGCGATTTAGAAAGGTGTTCGTTGAAAAATTAAAAAGGTCTTTGGTCGAAGTTGAAAAGGTGTTTGTTACGAATAAGAGTTGTATTTGTTAGCAATTTCTCTTATTTCAGCGAATCTTTGAGCCCGAATTTGATTTATCTTTTTTCCTATATAGAGTTGCGGGTGACAATGATAACATAAAACAATTGTCTAACCGTTCTGAGGCTCAGTTGACGATAGGAGCAAAATGTTAATAACAAATATCGATAGTAATAATGATGCTGACATTATTAATAAAAATATTCATCTAATAAATTGATTAAGAATAATAGTAAGGGAATTTGAGTGTACACTATATTTTAAATTATTGCACATCTTGCAATGAACCATGCTTTGTGTTACGGGGAAAGTTAAGTCCCACAACACTAAAGAAAATAATAAGAACCTCTTTATGAACACGAGGTTACAGAACGCCAATTATAAGCTATGTTGGACTCTATGCCAGTCTTACGAAACCCTAAATGTGTACAAACAGTCAAGTAACAATGATAAGTTACATTAATTGCTTAAATCAGAGTTCAAATTATGCTAAATAATCTTATAAAGTTATTTAAAATCCTACAGTTATCCTTCATATATAGTATAACCTAGTATTGGTAAAGGCAAAACAAAGAAAATATAGAAAATTAATATATTAAAGTTATTATTATAGTTATTATTATCAGACACAATGAGAGCCGTTTAAATATTAAGTCAAAGCTTGTAATTTGGCAGTTCTCCTTTTACTTATTTAAGGTTATAAATAAATATATGAGGTTTGGAGAAATATTAATATCATATTTAGAAATATACAGTTTATATAATACATACAAATAAAAAATCTTAATAATACTTATCACACGCTGAGAGAGAGGTCTAAGGTACATAGGCGCCAAATTTGACAACTATTCGAGACTTACATTGCAGTCGTAGTACACTGAATAATCACCTTAAAAAATAGAGCACATTAATTGACTAATTACACAAAATCTAGAGCAAATCAAATCCAGTTGGATCGCGTTAAGTGGTTGGAGGTGAACGGCCTAAAATTGGGGAAATTTAAACTTAAATAAGTATTGGTAGCAAGTTAGTTGGCTTTGTGGGAGGAGGTTAGTTGGTTGTATTATGGATAATCAGTAAAGGAGATGGAGATTGTTGTTTCCATATTACATAATCGTAAATATATACATTACGGATAAATATATATTACATTACAAATAAACATTACAAATACATTACAAATAGAAACCCAATTACATAAATATATAAATTACAGATAAATATATATTACATAATGAAACCTTTAACTAGTAGTATACATAACATTTGATCCGTGGTAGGTCACACTGTAACTTATTTGAGGTGTAGCGTATAACTGCAATCGGCAATAGTATTCATGATTGTCATCATTTTCACTTGTCATAATCTCAAAGAGTAGTTCCTAACTGCACTGAAGGTCTTCTAGACTATAAACAAGAGAGCCCTTTTATAGCTAATAGAGAAGACGGCACGTGTAGCCCTAACTCCGACTCCCCCCCTCTTATCTCTCTCACACCGAACACATGGACAGGATCGTGAATTTGCTACTAAAAGGTTTTGAGCTTTGGTCATTGTTATTCCAACCTGTTTCACTTACAACGAAACAATATTTGTCTTAGTCTAAAGTCGATTTCAAATTAAGGGTTATATGATAAAATAGTTTAAATTTAAATACATTACGAGCTTTCCCGTAATAATAAGTTTATCAAATTAATTGCTATACTAAACCATTGCTCCTGTATATAAGCATATGTATGCTGTGTGTGGGTTAAACTGATCGAAAGGAGTTTAATGGAGATCTTTGACGGTCAATTTGCTTACTGTTATCTGATAATTATGGACTATACATATATAATTATATTCCCATTTTAATTTATCTTTGATATGGACTATTTGTCCCTCTTCGTAGGTTATCATACTTACAGAGGACGTCAAACATTTTTTTATATGTTAATTATATATGTTATTGTTTTCAAATAAATTGCTTTTGAATTTATTTGTTTAATTTGAATTCTCTTAATTTTTTAGATTCACTTTCAATATCTTTTCTTAAACTTACTTTTAAAAAACCTTTAAATTAACCGTTATTTTATTTTTTTATCTTCATCATCATGAGATATAATTGTCCTCACACGCAATCACATAACAACTATATATATATATATATATATATATATATATATATATATATATATATACGTTTCTAAAAAATATTTTTCTACTTTTTCCTTAAAAAAAATTGAAGTCCTTTAAATTTTGAGGAACTGTTTTTTTCTGCTCATCTATAATTATTTATCCATTATTTTATTCCATCTATTTATTTTATCTCTTCTTGTATATTTGGAAATTTCTCTTTTTCCATTTTCAGTTTTGTGAAAAATTATGTCATTGAGATCGATAAGCCGATATGGCATGTTGGGGGCGGAGAAGTTTGCTCTAACACGTTGTTCTTGTGCTTGTAATTGTTCGTTTATTATTGTTTGCCTACTCTTGCAATTTTGTAGCATTCTTCTGTATCATACTTTGCTTATTGTTGTAGTGATAATTTATTTGTTTGTTGCTTTAATCGTTCTCATTCTCTTATTTTCCCAATCTACCTTGTATGATGTTTCTTCTATTTGTTTTTTACTTCTTACGTTCCTATTGTTCCTACCCTTTCATTTGTTCTTGTCCTTACTTTGGCTCTGTTTCATTTTTTCTTATATTTAGCTATTGTTCTATAGTTAATGCAAAGGGGTAGTTACATTCTCGCTTATGCAAAAGGCCTGAATTAATTTTGACCAGCTTAATAACATCAATTACCATAGGTTGGGTATATCCTGGCATAGAAAAAGAGAGGGGAAGGAAAAGGAAGAACATAAAAACTAAAAGGAAGAGTAGTAAAAAAATCCGAAATGAAAAGGCGAATTCCAAAAACCCAACACTGATTGCCTTCACCAAAGAGTACTTAAGACCGTCAAGAACAAACAAATGCTATGGAGACGGATATACAGTACTGAAATTTACTGTCGCAATACCATGTTTCAAAAGGATTGTAATTTTCTCCGGTTCTTCCCCGCTGTTTGAAAGTATTTTAGTACAAATTTACACGTATGAAAAAGAAATGGATGCAAATAAAGCGCCTACCCTCCCCAGATCCGAAACTAAAAACCTTTTACTTGTGGGGTCTACTAAAGCTAAGCTTGTAAAATGCTCACTGTAAAATATTGCTGTAAAACAATCGGAACCTTGTTTTATATTCTAAATTAAGGTACATTTCCGCTTTTTACAATAAGTTGCAGTAAAATGTGCATTTTCTGGAATATGTTCTGCTTTGCGTATGTATCGTATTACTGCTCTGATTGACAACGTGTTTTATCTTCTAATTTTAACAAATAAAATAATTTCAAGTTATATTTGACACCAAACCTTTATTTAAGTAAATGTTAGAAAGCAGTTTTATTGCCTATTACTCAAAATCTCACACTTTAATACATAATTAAACCTCAAAAATTCACATATGCTAATAACTATATATATATATATATATATATATATATATATATATATATATATATATATATATAAACCTTGAGGGCTCTATGCGGAAAGCTATATACAGGCAATTCCTTCCTTATGGTCAAAGGTCTTCTCGGCCACACGGCTCAGGATCGGGGAACAATAACAACAACAACATCCAAAGATATGTTTATTAGTAAATATGAATTAGATACAACCTTTGTTTTTTAATTACGAATGTTTACTCTCTCAGAATTTTTTATTTAATTGGAAGAGCCGATTAATAAGAAACAATTTTTGTTTTATGTATTTCCAAAATATTTTCAACAGAAGAATAGGAGGGTTGACATAGTACCTTCTTCGGCAGTCCTTAGCCATACGCTGCCTGACTCACCATTTATACATATATTCTAAGATGGCTTAAGACGATTCTAGCGCATTACTATAAGCGGGCAAGCTACGTCACTTGGCCAGTTTTTTTAGGTTTTAATTCGTTCCAATGGATTTTACATTGTTTTTTAAACGAATTATAGTTTAAACTATGTCGTTTTTTACATGCTTAAAAAATTTCAAGTATGTTGCACTACATATACTATATATACATAGTTTTTATTATTAGAGCATGGTACTAGCCTTGCTCGACAATCGGTTAGAATTTATTGATAATTGCGGCACGACGCTGTGCCGACTTCCACCTTATGGGGGGATTTTTGTAAAAACCATTAGGTTAAGTCTTTTGGCTGACCAAAGGCATTTACAAACTAAAGGAAATATTTATTTTGGTAAAGATAAATAGACTCATATATTTAGGAAGTGAGGAAAAATGGAACTTATTCAGGCAACACTGACACGGTAAGTGGAACATTATAAAATTTGCTTCTCTTCTGAACTCTCGGTGCAACTAAGGACTATGGGAAGTTAAATTAGATGTGTGCTACTTTTCTCCTATATGTAAAAGCAATTATTGAGATGGATAAGTAATTATTTTATAATATTAACAATTTTCGATCAAAAGTTTTTCTTGATTTTGAGAACAGAAGAAAATTTCTATGCCTTAATGGAAAAGACCTGAGTCCGAGAAAAGTTGAAAAAAATCAAAGTATTATTACATCGAACATGTAGCTATCCAATTGTGACCTGTTATGGATACTTATTTAACAAAAATAAAGCAATATTAGTCTAGATATTAACACAAATTTGTTTTCAGCTTAACAATATGAATTTCAGCATTCATGAAAAACAAGGTCATCATAGTAACTATTGACTGGCCCCATGAATTTTAATGTATTTAGTAATAAAATGGGTTTGCGTCCTAAGTTTTTGTAAACCTCAATCTAAATTTATGAGACAAACATAATAAAACAATATGTCGTAGAATGACTCCCGACGATACCATATATATACTATTCGTTGAGGGAACTTATTTCATTATCTTTAGAGTGCGTTACTGTCTGGCGGCCGATATTATATATCTTCGATATGCTTAAGAAGTGGAACTGAGCTCAAGGATAATAATATTGCTATCATTAATAAAATAGAGTTTTATTAATAATAACTATAAACAATACACAAAAACGGAAAATATTGACATAAACAGAATGGAAAGGGTCGTGGAGACTCGGGCTAATCCAAGGATTTAAGGGATTAAAAAAAGGTAAAACAAATATAGAGTTAAAGAGATGGGATGGTTCGATAAACAATTTAAAGCACAGGATAGAATTGACAAAAAGGGATCAATACTCAAAAGGTGACGTTTGGCTTACGTAACTTTTCATTAGGGTGCAGTGGAAGGTACTTGAAGGAATATTCGGTCCGCTGGCGAGTTCCAGCCGAAGGAGGGGGGGATAAAAGGATCCCGACGAGGCGTCTTGGAAAGGAGAACCGTTACTCGACGAACGGCTTGAAGAACAATAGCTGTTCTACTTTGTTCTCTTCTGAACAAAAGGGGGGGAATGAGAACCGTCTCTTGTCTACGGGCTCAAGAACAATGGCTGTTCTAATGTTGTTCTCCTTTGAACAACAGGGGGGGATGAGAACCGTTTCTTGGCGAAGGGCTCAAAACGAACAATGGCTGTTCTAATGCTGTTCTCCCTTGAACAACAGGGGGAGAAAAGAACCGTTTCTTGGCGAAGGGCTCAAAACGAACAATGGCTGTTCTAATGCTGTTCTCCCTTGAACAAAAGGGGAAGGGGATGAGAACCGTTTCTTGGCGAAGGGCTCAAAACGAACAATGGCTGTTCTAATGCTGTTCTCCTTGAACAACAGGGGGGGGGGATGAGAACCGTTTCTTGGCGAAGGGCTCAAAACGAACAATGGCTGTTCTAATGTTGTTCTTCCTTGAACAACAGGGGGGGGGGAAGCTATGGGGACTTGACGTCGGAAAGGCTCGAACCTTTGGCACTCAAGGAATATTGTCCTCCTTCTGGACAAGTGATGGTGAATCTCGAGGTCGAGGTCCCTTGGCGCACAAAGGGAGAGAGGGTCGTGGTGATGTTTCGCGACGAAAATCTGGATCTCCAATCTGATCTTAGTGGTAAAGTTTCCATATAAATAGCCAGGACATCTCCTTGGCGTGGGGGAAAATGGAGTGAAAGCTTGGAGGGAACGCACAGCCGGGCCGGCGAACAATGCCTTATCTGTTCATAAGCCTAACTCGATCTGGCGAGGTCGGCGTATGGAGGTGAACGGGGGGGACGATAACCTCCTTGTTTAAACATTGGCATCCGGTAGCTGAGATAAGATTCCAAGCCTCGAATCGAAGATGCACGTGGGCAGCATCGTGGTTTTTAATAATATGGGATAGGAGTTGAAATTAACTCGTTCTATCACAAAATTTTTCTCCTTTAATTAGTTATATTAATTTACTTATTTAAAAAAATAACAGTCTTAACATTTTTCCATCACTATATATAAAACCTTATGCGGAAACTGAGAAGACGAAATTACCCCGATCCAACAATCCTGTTACTGTAACAGGCAGGCTAATATAAAGGTAATTTTCAATGGTCTATTTTAATTTTCAATTGTCGCAGAGATAACAGTTTACTTAAACTAGCGTCCTTAGCTTCCAAGAGGCCCTCACGCAGGCTTCGGAAACTGATGCATGAATTCCTCAGTGTGTTCCTGGGAAGATATTAGAACACCTCCGGTATATTGCGCACTATATTGGCGTTAGTGTTGCAGGCTGAGAAGATGATATATTTCTCAAAGCCTCTCCATAGATAATAATCCGTTATATTAAAATCGGAGGAATTAAAAGGTCAGAAACCAGATGGTAAAATCGTAGAAATTTTCTGACAACTTCGGGTCTTTGCGTAGTTATGGGCTTCCACTTTCAACCATCTACAGCCAGAGATTGAGAACAATCTCTAGTACCTCCATTTAGTCTCCTGAATTCACCCTAAGATTGTGTTGAAATATGTGGCACGGCATGACATCAAGTCACTGGAGACACACAGAGACCAACCGTAACAGTTTTCATAACTTGATTTTCACGATACGTGGAAAGTGGCAAAAATTTGTAGGCAAGTCAATTGTTGGGATGAAGTAAAGATAAGCCATCCTTACTATAAAAGGATGGCATACTTTACCAAGTAGATTTCATGATGGCTTATCTTTACTACTTAAATGATTATCGTCTAACGGCGAAATACGACATTTGGAGGTTATTTATTTTTAAGCATACGTTCAGTGTTACAAGTTGATTCGGCAGACAATTCATTCAAGTTATCTATCCATTATTAAGAACATGCAATCGATCGCCTAAAAGGCCGCTCTTATTTCGACAAATAAATCAAGCCTTTGAAGTTTTTACGCCTTGTGCTAAAATAGGTCTATATTGGATAACTTGGTGTGGAAGTGCACCTTTTTATTTCACTCTATTCATTAATTAATCTAAATTTTAGCGAATCCATTGCAAATCTTAATGTCACTTTATTAAATATATTTTTTTTTAATGTTTGGGGATTTGCTTCACATTATTTATTCTTTTTTGGATAGTTCATCTCTACCATGTATATTTAAGGATGGCTTATCTTTACCAGATAAATTTCAGGGTGGCTCATCTTTACTTGATCCAAATGTTGTTCTGGGTGTTATGAAACTTTTCCAGGAAGAAGTTCTTTCAGCTGGGAAGAACCATCTCGTCCTTGGCTCAACAGGATGCTTCAGCTTGTTCTGGAGAATATTTGCCTTCCTCAATGGGTTCATTTTTTGGCGTCCTTGATGTCAAAGTTTGTCCCTTGCGCCTCTTGGACGATTGATAGCCAAAGTCCTCCTTCAGGACCACCTTCATGGTGGCGAATCCAATAGCCATCTCTCTCGCTAAGGCGCGGATTACTTTGCTGAGCTCTTCCATCACTTTGTCCTGTAGATGTTGGAAGAATTGCGGCATGCGGACGCAGTCAGAACGCTTGTTGTGTACATTTTCGCTGGCCCCAGTTTCGTAGTCTCGGTTGCAGCTACTCATGTCTCGTCTTACAGCATTCAAAGAGTTTAAGAAGCATTAAGGATTAGTCATAATGTAGCATTCTGATACCCGGCGCGAATCATCATAATTCAGTTAACACTTTTGTAATATTCATATAGCTTGCATTGTTCCATGTCAGCTGAATATTTCTCCACCCAAATTTTATCCTATTTACTATTGACTGTTCACCGATACAGTAAACTGTTCATGAAAAAAGGAGACATTAATACTCATCCATTTTATCTCGAACTCCTTGTATATATATATATATATATATATATATATATATATATATATATATATATATATATATATATATATATATATATATATATATATATATATATATATATATATATATATATATATATATATATATATATATATATATATATATATATATATATATATATATATATATATATATATATATATATAGTATATATGTATAAGTAAGCAAATTTGATATACGATACACGCCTAGATATAGAAAAGGTGACGTTTTACTTCAAATTTAATCAGTTCTAATTAAACTGGTAATTTATCTCATCAAATTGTGTTTAAGAATATCCCCTACAATATTCTTTGGTTTGTACCCAAAACCAGTTATACAAAGTTAAATAAGTCAACTAAAAGGTCGATGCTAACGAATGTTGCATTAGTGTATGTATGTTAATTAAACTGTCTTTTTAATAATAATAAGACTAAGTTTGTGAATAATAGCATCCTAGGTTCCTTTCGGGTTTTTACTTGGTGTTCTGCAAAAACTCGTACAATAATTTCTAAATTCAGTTTAAATTAACCAACAAAAAATAAGGTTTACCTTGTTTGATTTCCCGTAAAGTATTTGCTGTGATTAGGAAAGCTCAGCGATTGCTTAATGGTTTATTATAGGTTTAGTAACGATTCACCCTATTTAAGACCTTAATTTTCTATAGTGACCACAAAGTACCATGGGAGGGATTGGATGATTGCCAAATTTTTAAGCAAAAAATTAAAATTTGAATTAATTTTTACATATGAAAAATCTTTGCAAAATCTTAGAAAATTCCGACACGTTTTTTTATGTATCAATATTCTGCTTCAAACTAATGCGTTGAAACTATTCTAAGGGCAAAATGAGAATTAAAAAGACATTATTAATTAGGTACTGTTGTTCTCCATTTTATAATAGACTTATTTGATTAACCACAATGATACTTGCAAGAAATTTATCATTCTCTTAACATAATAAATATGAAAATAACTTTCTCCATAAAAATATAGTATCTTTTTGACATACTAACATATTATGTTATGATAAAATCCATAAAATTTTCTGGCAAAATTTTATAGTACCAAAAAATAGGCGTTGTTTTATCAGTAGCCTAAAAAAAACAGTATTTTACGAATCTAAAAGACAGCCAATTTTGGTTTTCGAGTTTTTAATACCTTTTTGAATAGAACGTAATAGATTCATATAAATTATGAAAATTTATTCTTCACTTAGGCCAAAAGCATAATACATAATACATGTCTAACATTAATACCAACTATGAATTATGTATATTACGTTTAAAATTTTTCTCGACTACCTTGTATGTATGAAAGATTACACAATAGCGAGAGTTTCTGGAGAGAAAGATTTGGAGAAAGTTCTGTCAGGGATATAGAGGATGGAAGTTTCGATAGAGTTTGGGGATTATAGGATTGAGTTTTCGGAGTTATTATTGTGTTCTTTAGGTCTTATATTCAATTCTCTTTATTTTTCCACTCAAAAATATGATATATTCGTGCACTTGATTGGTTTTAAGCGTATTGGATAAATTTTCTTTAATGGCTTGAAATAAAGGTTTAAGGCTCCTATTTAACTAATAATATTTATCTCTTCTAAACACAAAAATGACATCTCAATTTCTCTTTTATGATGTAAAATCTACGAGAGGAAACCAGAAAAGCTCAGGGAGAAAAATGTAAATCAACACGAAAATGAGCATCTAATTTCAATTCTTCTTCCGGCAAAATAAAATCCTACGTATATATTATGTAAAAGAGCCAAGTTATTTGATGGAAAGTGGAGAAAGAAGCTCTCACTCTGTTATGTCGTTTATAAAAAGCATAGGTTATGTTGTCAATAAAGAGCATCTGTTATTTTTTCTATAAAAGGTGATTACCAGATCGGATGAAGGAGTTTGAAACGAGCCAAAATTGAGCCAAGTCGCACTCACTAATTCTTTCCTAAAGCATAAAATAATGTGATGGTTCTCCTTAAACCTAGTTATTTATATACACATCATAAGAAGGACATAACCTAAAAATATTCTCGCCCTAACCTAACCATAAACTGGCCAGACATAACTTTGCTATAACCTGGCCATTGTTGTTAAGCGTGCCAGAACAAAAATTGAAATACGAAGTTTAGTACTTTATTAATTCACATACGAAGTTTACTATTTTATTAATTCACATTCTTTAATTACAGTCAAATTAATCACCAATAATTGCTGGGAAAATAACCGTAAATTACGAAATCAATGGTAATAATTTCACAACAAAAGGCAAGGAGATTTTGTAACATTTTTCTCTTTATATAGATCACCTGGTTAAAGTCGTAGCAATAACTTTCCTTTCCCGTTTCTATCCTTTATATTTTCAATGGTACGCTTTATCTCATACTTTATTATGTCAGTAATATTGCACTTATCGTGCTTCATGGATCCCTGGGTTTGTTTAAATGCGAAACTCTTATCCAGATTGTACCGGAAATGGAAGCCCAGCATTTGACAAGCAGATTGCTGCATCAGGAATAGTCATTTGTCAAGCAGGTTCTCTCTTCTAAAGACCTTAACAGATGATTCATTCCATCTCGAGTTCATTGGACTCCATTGCACCTAATTTTGTAAACAAGGCTCTGTTTTAGTTTGCTAGCCTGTGTTATGATGCAAATCATTCAATGACACGAGGAACACTGCATGATGTACCATAGGTTTGGCGAACAAGGTAATTAATGCCCTATAGCCGATTTCCTGCAAAGTCTTTTGGGAAACAATACGTTGAAGTGATTTAAAATTGGAGGCAATTTGTTAAATCTTTCGTTTTGGATGAAACTACTAACGACGGCAATTGTTCGAACTGTTAAAATAATGTAACCTGAAGTAATTTGGTTTTGCTATTCAGACGATATATGCCCCTTTTATTTAATGTGCGAAAATGGGAGCTCTTCTCGTGTACTAGGCTTGGTTAACTGATCAAACGAGCATCCTTAGGTTAAAGGAAAATATTCAGCTTGATTCTTTATTCCGTCGTAAATTGTGGGAAAAGATCTCGAAACAGCGAATGGTGAAGAATAACATTTTGTTTCTTGAATAATGACTGCTAATACTATATTTTTCACAAAATGCTGCTCTTTATATAGATATTATACGTAAACATAAGCTATATAAAATTGAGCCAATCAGAATCATGCAGACTTTTAAGGAAGGGAAGGGAAAAAGAAAAGAGTAAGGATATGACAGACTGAAATAAAGACAAAGGCTTGAAAGTTAACCTAATTAGGTGGTAGACCTGCTTAGCGTGGGACTCGAACCACGGTGTTTTGTTTTCCTATCTATTTAATTGTTACTATATGCTGTAACTGTCGGTAGTTTTAATATTTTGCCGGAATTGGATAGCGATAAAGAAAGAAGATGATAGGAGTGGAAGGAAGTTGGTAGTTTGCCAAGAGGTGCAAGTTTGCGTGGAGGTGACGCTAATTTCTGGAATATAAGCTAATTTTAGAGTTAAGTTCGAAATAAGTAAGAGGAAAAGTATGTCTGGTGTTTATTTCTGTGTTTGTTTTGGTTTTATGTTATGTGCATATGAGATAGGCGTTGAAAACATTGTTAGCATTGCTATATTCTCCTGCTATGTTATCAACTCGAGTTTTGTGAGTTATGTTACATTATTCTCGTATCTATGTGTGAATTTATGTTTCTTGGTTAGTTATATGTTTGTTTTTCTCTTCTTTATTGAACGTTGTATTTTGATTTATTCTGTATTCTGCTAATTTTGGATATTAGTTTTGTGTTCCCTTTTTGGTATTAAGTCCAATCCAGTCAGTTTTTTCATTATTCGTGAATATTTTTGTTATAATCGGACTCCGTATTTGGTTTCCACGTAAATCTCCTCCTCTTCCTTTTGGTCTGCTTCCTTGGTAGCACTAGGAAACAGCATGTGTTATATCCATCCTGCTCCTCGTGCTATTTTGTTATTTAATTCCTCTCCTATTACTTCTTGTGTTTGTTCAATGATTTTTTGGCTCTTGTTTTCAATTATTCTGTTTAATGTTTTTATTTTCGCTTCGGTGTGTAAGTGTCCATTTGTTATTTCCTCTCTAGTCGTCGTGTGTTCGAGATTATGTATACTGCCTTATTCTGTATACGTTGCCTTCTTATTAGATTGCTTCTTGAAACCGTATACATGGCAGTTGTTAGATATATCAAAGTTGGATGGAAGATCATTACTTCGTAAATCTTTCTTATTTTTCATATTTAGATTTTTCAATTTGTAAAGTAGAGTTAGCATGCTTCGTACTTTGTTTATTCTTTCAGTAACTTGTAAGAGTTAGGCCTAAAATCTTGCCTTTCCCGTTATACCTGTATCGCACTCCGTCTACATAAACGTCGGATAGCTTTTTGTGATACCATGGTATAATTCTAAATTAAACTTTGATGGCTTTAATTTTCCATTTTCTTTTATAATCGTTTAGGTTTTTAATTTCGGCGGCCGTTATTCTAGCTTGCACTTGGATTTCTGATAAACACGGAAATAATTTAATGAAATAATCCTCGTATTGTATGTTTACACAGCCCTCTCTCCTGGGTGGCTAAATGACCGAAGTATACACGAAGGACTCAAACACCTTCTCTTAGCAAGGCCTGCAATAAGTTTGTATCTTTAAATTAGTAATTCTCTGTGTCTATGTATAAATATCTTTTTATAATGTAGTCACATAGAATCATTTCTAGGTAGTTATTCATTTTTAAGTTTACAATAATATGTTGTATGCCTCTTTCCCAGACTTTACTGAATGCCTTCGATACGTCCCAGCATACTATATCCATGCTGCTTTTCTCTTCTATCTCTTTACTTATTTCCTTCGTGATCACGTTAAGGAACATCTTCGTGTTCCTGTTCTTCCTGAAGCCTAATTCTTGGTTGTTCCATATGTTGTTTTGTGTTAGATATTCATTTAATCTTTGGTTCAATATTTTTTCAAATAACTTCCCGATGAATTTGAGAAGGGATATTGGTCTTTAAGTTTTCAACCTCCGATGGCGGTTTTCCAGGCTTGGGTATGAATATCATTTTTGCACTTTAAAATCAGCGGAGAAATATCCCGTGTTAAAACAAGCGTTAAACCGTTCTTTCTCCCATCAAGTATATTATCCGGTGCTTCTATATAATTTTTCCTAGCGAGGCCCGATTTTCAAGGGGCCTTTTGTTTAAATATGGTGATGGTGTCTTTAAATCCTTGATTGTGATTTCGGTGTTAAATTCTTCGTTCTCATATCGTTCCTCTTCTACGTAGTGATATGAAAAATTCCTCTCAATCCGTTTATTTAGTTCATCTATTATTTTTATTTCAAAATCTATATTGTTTTTTTCGTTTTCCTCTTCACTGATGTTAAAAACTCCTTTCCAGTGTTCCCTGAACAATTTCTCAATCTATTGTGGGTCTTTGATTAAATTCCCGTTTCTGTACTTGATCTTTGTTTCCTTTTTCCCCTTAGTGCTTCCCATGCATCTTATCTTTTTCCAAAATTCTTGGGGCATTAGTTTGTTGTCAATATTTTGAACGGCAGTGTCCCAATAGTCTCTTTGTTTATCTGATATTACTCTTAGTAGTTTCTGCCACTTTGTTCTCAGATTACGGTATTTTTCTATTGTTGTTCCATTAGTTACAATGTCCTCGTTTACCATTTTTAATTCTCCCTTTTTGGTCTTCACTTCCTCTGTCCATATAAAATATTTGATAGTTTTGTATGTGCTTCTGGATATCGCGTTTTCGTCGGCTGTCTCTATTCTTGTTTTTATTTTTTCCAGTTCATCGTCGATTTCTTTTAAAGTGCCTTTATTTAATTCGTTCGGTGTGTAGTCCTTCCATTCTGTTTGTATTTTTCTCAATATTTTTCTGGTACACTTTCCATTGTTTAGCGGGTAATTGTATAGGTTGTTGATTTATGGTTAGTAGTGTGCTGAATGGTCGCTGTAGATAATGTTTACAGGTTCCATATGGTAGTTAAATTGAATATTATAGTTTTAAAGGCATATGGTTAGAGTCGTCGCAGTTCTGTTTTTAAATAGTGTTGGATATTCTGGTTCAAGTCTTCTTGTTATCCTTCTGTCAATTAGTGCTTGTAGGTGCTTTCTTTTTTGATTTTGTTCCTGTATCCTGTGTGCGTGCATCTTGCGTTCAGGTCTTCCCAAAAACAAAGTTCTGATTTTATTATTAAATATTCTCACAAAGTTATTTATTGGGAGTCCAGGGCGCCTCGGTGGTTGGTATCCTGTAGCAATTTTTATGTTAGTTAATTCCATTTTGAGCTCAATGGCGAGGTAGGATTCGGTTAGTCCTTGTTTTGTCTTGTACCCTAATCCTCTATTTATGCCTATTGCTGCTCCGTCGTTTTCTTCGTTTGTGTAGTTAGTCGCTATTACATCGTAGTTCCATATTTTAATTTCGTGAGTCTCAAGGTTAATCACGTAATCTGAAATTAGAATTAGGTCAGGATCCATTTCTCTAAATATATTTCCTTATGTGTTTTCTTTATTCTTCCATCCACTCGTATTTGTCTGTAGAATTCTTAATTTTCTATTTTATATCTTATTTATTTGTTCTTATGCAGTTTTTCTTTTATGGTAGAGCAGAGCTTTTAGGAGTATTTATTTTTATCTTTTTCTGGCGATTCTGCTTTTCTTTTCTGTCTGTGCTGACATCTGGCTTTTCTCAGTTTAACATTTTGCGGCTGCTACATTCGGTGTCCTGGCGCGCCGCAAGGGGCCCCTCGTCCCATTCCTTATAAGTTTTATGCTTTTGCGGGTGCTTGTTTAATTTTTTCCTTTAGCTTTAAATCAAACTTCACATTTTACACTTAAGCACTGCAAAATTGGCCAATCAGCGTCACGGTAGATTTTTAGGAACAATTTACGTTGAAACACATAAAAAACATAAGAGACGCTGAAATTGGATAAATAAATATTTTGATAGGAGTAAGAGTGAGTCAATGGAGTGATATCGGCGGTCCTTTAGAATCTACAACCCGGTAAAGGAGGAAATGTTAAGTGAAAGAATTTCCCCTACTGTGAACGTTTTTCAAACCAAGCCTTCGATTAAACTCGATCAACCAAACTAACCAGTGTGCCTCGAACTGGCAGATCACTGCCCCAAACCCTCCTGAAACAAAAGATAAAAATTAATCAAATCCGAGCTTAACTCTCCTGACAAAAAAATATTTGGGTTATCCTGAGGGAGCCCGCGTTAATTGTCACACTATTCTACGGCTAAGCAACGGTGGACTGATTGGAGCATCCTTCCGTTTCTGCTGCTTTCAGCAGTGGGGTAAGGCCTATGTGGACTGGTTGAAGATACCTCCTGTTTCTACCAGTGCCGTATTGGTGGCAATTCCTGGACTCTTGTGCCTGAACTGCTCTGCCTCACAGATCTAATAAGGAGAGCTGGACTGATTTGAGATTCCTCCTGTTTCTGGCACTCTTCGGTTGGGGCGGACTGATTGGAGATATCTCCTGTTTCTGTCTCGACCAGATCAGAGAAGTGTACACCAAGTTAATGAAAAGGCACTACCGCCATGAATGGGAGAGAGGATTCGTAGACTTTCGTGTCCCACTGAGACTCACTAGAAATGAGAAAACTGATAAGGCGGAAGTCTTTGTAAACAGTTACGACAAACTAGGAAATTGACTACAGCGGCTGATAGAAGCAAATAGAAGATACACAGTCATCTGCCACAGTCAGAAAGATCTAGTGAAATTAACCACACCTGAAGGCAAGAGAGAAATTAACAGTTGTTACATTTCTTCCACTATTTAGATATGGCTCCATGAGTTTTAATACGACGTACTCAGAAACAGGTATGTCTTCGGGATGAAATTCATCTGTGCCTAAATAAGGAAAACCATTTAGCATGTACTTGGATTCATTCTCAACAGCAAAGCCAAAATTTTGGCCCACATTTGTCTGGCTTTGATGACTTGAACTGTGCAAATGGGCATCTAGCTTTGCATGGGAAAAGTTATTCATCCATCGTTATATTGAATAATGGCTTATAACACATGAAGTAATATTTTATGAATTTATTCCATGTTCAAAAAAAAAGGGCAAGTCTATCCGCCTGCGAGCGTTGCGATTTTGTTCACTTATAATCAAATATAAAATCTCAATATTTCACAGAAGCGATTACGAGGCATGGTTTGTCGGCAAAATGAGGGGTTCAGACCAGAGAGTGAAAATCAATATTTTGTAAGCTGCTAACTCAGCGTGCATATAAAATTGCAATAAAGGCATGTAGTTCAGAAAGTGAGAGGGACCATGTTTTGTTCTGAAGTACTCGTTCAGCTTCCGTTTCGGTACATTTCTTTATCTGAAGGCGCATATAATAATCAATAAAGAGCTTCCAAGCTGATGCAACACTATCGCCATCGATGTTCCTCATGTCATGTGGTGTTGTGCCTGGTACTTCTTTTAGTACATTGTGGGGAGGTCGCCTACCTTGTGTAATATTATCGGAGCTGGCACATTCCCACAAGGTCCCGTCAGAGGCTATTTGTTGATTATTTTCTAATTCTTAGTCACTTGTATGAGTATGTACTCGTTTAACCGTTGCATAACCTTGAAATTTCCCTTTCTGTTTTCCAACATTCGCACTGCTTTCTGGAAGTATACACATAGGTATATATTAGTCTAGTGTATATGTAAAATATGTAGATGCAAATGTAAAAATATTATTTCCTATAACAAATTTTTATATGAGTGGAGTGGGATTTTGGAATTCAAAAGCGGTAAAATAATGGAGACTTACTAATATATATATATATATATATATATATATAATTATATATATATATATATATAGCTATATATATGGTATATATGCATATCAACATGTATTTACCTTCAATGTTGCTTGGGTGACATGAATCAATTGAAGATTCCTGTTCACTATCGCATATGCTTCGAGAATAAAACCTTCATCATTTGAGTCATCAGGACAATTCCCCACCATCTGATTCATTATCATCAACTCCAGTAAGTTTAGACAAATGTTCACTGTCACAAAGTTATGACGTCGTAACATTATGATGAACGATGATTTTTTACTTTCCTAAATACACTGCAACTAAGCAGACACAAAATCCACGACCTCTACTTTGTATGGAAGCGGAAAACAAAACTGAGCTGGACAACAACTATATTTATATCCACTCTTTGTGGTTCAGGCCTATCACGTTGAAACATGCCTGTACAAGATAACAGAGAAGATATATTTTTACATCTGATTCCATCATATATAAGGAAACATAAATACTGTAAATTTAGATGTTCCAAGAAGGGCCAAAATGACCTCATGAGCGTGGCATATAAAATGGTGTATTATTCGTAGGATACTATGTGAATTTTAAAAAATCTATACGAATTAAATGGGCTTTTAAAATAAATAAAAGTCAAAGAGTGACGGAGGTTGGGAGGAAAAATTTACCATGTGAAGTGGTTTTAAATTTCTAAAATGGTTAAAATGACCCCTCTGGGCGTTATAGTGTTAATACGATCGATTTTAAAAAGCTTGAAAATGGGTTTTAATTATTAAATAAATTAATTAAGTACTTTATAACAGATCATTGTCTTTATTCACCTTTCAGATGTCATCGGAGTCATGGAATAAAATTTTGTCGCCTAAATTACTATTTTCGATCTCGCCTCCGCATCACAAATGTTATTGTTGTTAAAATATTTATATTTCTAGGGTGAAGCATAAACTGAAGGTGCGTAGTTGAAGTTTCACGGGTGAGGTTACCAGTTTTCTAATATATTCGCCGTCGTCCGACAAAGGGCTTGGCTTCAAATTAGTTTCGACTTACCTTTGAACAAATTGGGAACAGTTCTTGAATTCGGGCCCAGCGTGATGGCAAATTCATACTATGGACATTATTTATCTCCACTGCTTGACCCGGCTAAAAAATATTCTTATTACTAGTAATAATACAGTCTCCATCACTGTTAATACAAATGCTCTAGCCCCATTCCCTCACCATTAATAATACTAATTCATAGACCATCCTTAGCTTATTTTACATTATATTACCACTAATTATTCTTATTATATTATCAATAATAATACTTATTATTATCACTTAAAAACAATTTATTACCCACTACCCTCCAATTGCTTGGGTCATTAAGACAGAACCTTCTCATGGTTGCCGAACCAACGTTGATATACAAAGCTGATGTGACTTAACTTTACTCATCTTGTAAATCGGCCTTTCCACTCCACTAAAAAATTATCTACAAAACATAATGTTAAGTTTAATAATACAATTAATTCTCGCTGAACATAAGTATTGACCAGATAGAAACCCTACTATCATTCTTAGGAAATATTTAACAATTCTCATAAGCCATATTAATTTTATACAGACTTTCTTTAAATTCCTAAATTCATGATTGCTTAAGAATAAAATGGTCTACATATAACTTTTTTTATTACTTTATTCCAATTCATTGTTAATATCCTTTTAATCTCCACTTCCACTTTATTTCTCTCTCCGCGCTCCAGAGGAACACCCTTAAGCTGAACCACTACAAATGATTAATAAAACCCAAGAAGTTCTCGCTATAGAGCGCCCGCAAAACCGTTGCCAGAAACTATGGAATATTCCCTTTCTGGCTTCTGCAATATTGTTTGTTTCATCAGAATTCCCTAAAAGAGTTCATAACCCCCGCGTCCTGTGAGGTTGTTTATTGCGTCGATAGCTAAGAGAAGGCTGCTCCCTCCTGTGACAAAAGACCTTCCGGTCTATTGTAAGTATTTCAAGGGAACCATTTTTATGCTCGACTTCCCCAAGGCGATATTTTACAGTGCCCTGTTTTATGGCAAGAAATATTTCCTTAAAATTATTGTATATAACTTCCAAATGCTTTTTAGGCGTTTTTAGGGCAAGGAAATTAAATTAAATGCGACTTTTGCTGGGCTGTACTTTTACTATAATTATATACTCTATTTAATTCAAAAGTGCGCAAAGTAATGTTTGGTTCGTGATTATCTGTGTAGTGTGTGTGTATTTAGAGATATTTTATATGCTTTCCATCTGACCTACCATGAAGTAAATATGTATTAGAGAGGTTGCTTTAACAAAAAGATGTAGGTTAAAAATTACGAAATAGGTTCATATATATCATTTAATATTTGAATAACACAAATACCTATTTGCTCTACTAAGAACGATAAAGAGGTTTATAAATCACATTTAAAATTAGAAATAACAAAGACCTGAGTTATTTAATAAACTGTAGTAAATAGGAGGATCTTTAAATACAATTTATTTAGTATTAGAGCAAACATATATAGCAAGAGTTTAATGGTATAAAGACAAAAAAATAGTTTGAAAAATACTTTTACTATAATAACCCAGATAATTTGAGTAATTAAACAATTTAGAATGAGAACCCCAACACTTTGGTAGCATTTGAATAACAAAAACAGAGTTTGGATCATATAAAACTCGGTTGATTTTAAAAATAGCGAAGCAAATTGATTTACGAATAGTATTAAAATGACAGCCAAACACAAAACTCCCGCCTATCTTTAAAAGAAATTAACGAGTTTTAAAATCAACAACCTCTGAGAAAATAAATAAGTCAAAACAAAGGTTTAAATGAGTTAATTTCGAGATGAGGATGATTAATAAAAAACGGGTTATAAAATGTTAAAGAATTAGAACACCCAGTTCTCGTAGAGTCACTAAAGTAAATAAGAATAAATGGTTTATAAATAGTTTTAGGTTTAAATCACACATAAATCACAGAGGTTTATTTTTAAATTCGAAAGACAAGGCATTTTAAAGCCCTCTTTGAAAGCGGTTATGTTGGGCGAAGTGAAAACTTTGGAAGAACCATAGCACGAGTGTCCCTAAGGAATTGAACAATAAAATATGCATTTGTTGTCAAATATTTATGCTATATAATTGTTGGTTAATTGGTTAATATATTTCATTTCTAATACATCGAATTCAAATTCTCATTCACTGATGTGAAGACCTAAAACGGCATGCGTCTTATGTCTTCTCCTCTTGGATAGAGCCAAGTACTCGTATAAAACGGCGTTAAATATATCATAATATAAATGGAAATAAAATCTTACATGAATTATAATGCATATAATGGATTAAATATTTATAGTGCGAGAAATATACGTGTTTTATGCATATGACGGTCTATGCACGTATTTTTCGGCTTTTGTCTGTCGATCGGTGTGTTTAAGTTAGAATATTTGAATCGTTGGGTGTTCGGCTAGTAGGAGAAAGTGCGAAAGCAGAAAGGATTAATCGATGTTAAATGTCGTTAAATGTCGCTCGATGTTTTGCAAAAGAAAAGCGAACTTAGGTGGAGAGTTGCACAATCTCTATTTCATGGGCTACACTTCCAACTCCTGCTTCGTTTGCAGTATCGATCCAGGCAGTTTTACATTCATTTTTAATTGAGAAGTTTCAGAGGTGTTTTGCTCACGGAGGATATTTTTACAATGGTTAGTGACTGTGTGTGGATGTGTACAGCAGCTCTTATATTTGCTTGGTGTTTTCTCTCTTACCTTTGTAAGTAATATTATATATTATTTTGATAGTATTCTTGTAATATAAGGTCATATATAATGAATACTTTCTTAATTCTTCATATATTTTCTGCAGTATAAATGTGTACACATACATATGCGAGTGAATTAATTCTCATTACTTCATTCGGACCTGTGTATGCCTCAAAACTTGAAGGACCTATCTTCAGAGAAGTTTGGACGGTGAAGCCCAAAATGGTTTTCGCCATTTAGTGAGTAACAATATTCCTTTTGGGATAAGGTTTAGATAACATATTTGGATATTCTCGTCAGCACAGGTGTATAATCATACGTCTTTGTGTATTCACATCTTGACTTTCCAAATGTTAATACATACCTGTTTACGACCATATTTAATTGCCCATTTTGGGGTTTATTTCACAATGATGGCAGTTCAGGAATTATGTATAGATCAAATCTCCAGAATTTCTCGTCGATACAAAGTTTATTCATACATATTTATGTATTCTCCTCTGTTCTTTGCAAGTTTGCATTCCTGCCTAGCTTCATTTTTGTCTTTTTGACTCGCTTATAATTTAGCATGCCTGAATATCTAGGATAATATATAGATAATATATCTGTTTATTTCTTTGCTACATTTATATATAAATATATTTCTGCGTATTCTAACATGACCTCTACATATAAGTTTACACATCAGACTATGCGCAATCTTTATGTCTGTTTTGTGATGAATTTTAACACAACGAAATATCTGAGGCCATGGGAATATAACAATTCAGTGTATTCTTTTCAATATGCCTATATTCGCCTGTGAATATGTATATATTTGTCTTCATTCCTATTTCGTTGCCTGCCTGAGATGAAAAGTTGACTTATCGTCAAACTTTTCGCATCCGTGAGGTGTGATATCATGACCCGTCGATCTTATAATTTGCTGCTAATGATCAGCCCCGCCAGTAATATGTGGCCACTCTTCTACGAATATATGGGCTGCAACGGGTTATAAACTATTGTTTAACGGAGTTGGTGGGTTCGTAGACCGTCTTGCCAGTGTAGAAAGTACGTTTTACTATAGCTGGACCTTCCAAAAGCATTCCAACCCTCCTATTATACTTCATTTTGTTGATGAAGTAGACGGATGGAGGATTAAGTGAAAGAACTAATTTACGCTTTTTCGAGCATTTTCAGACACCTAGGTAAAAGAAAGAAAGCTGTGTTGAGTGATGTGCATTACTTATTGGAATGTGTTAACGAGTGTCTTCTTAAGTTTGGCACATGGCAGAACATTTTAAACACGCTAGAATCTTAGGAATTTTCAGGGTTTATTTAATCTCTTATACAAGAGAGTTCATGAGTATGGGTTGGAAGACGAGTTCTGTTTAGTGACTATCATTGATCGGTGTACTTTCTCGACTTTACCGTACAACTAATTTTTCCACTCTTACCCACATGCTTGTAAAGAATATCATGTGAATATAGGATTATAAAAATAAATACGAACAAAACGAAAGAAATTGGGGTGAGGGGGAAGAGTGAGATCGAGTGAAAGAAGAAAGAGAGGAACAAAGCAATATGAAAGAACGAAACTAAAGAAAGAAATGAGGGGAAATAAGATGTTACATATTTACTGGTGACTTATAAATGTCACTTGCTAGTATTTTCAGCGGACATTTTCCTTAATCCCAAATTAAGCTTACTCCTCTAAAAAAGTTAACACTCTGACCTTAATTTTAAAACTAGCACTCGTATATACCCTTTAATTTGTATAAGTCCCTAATCTTCTTTAATAAAGTACGCTCGAAATGTACTCCGTGTGCGCCCCCTAATATTTCTTTTACGCTATATCTTGTACGAGCACCGCAAAATCGTAATCGATAATGAGCATATTAACTTTCAAAACTTGCGCCACTACTTCTTTTTGTGTTAATTCTTTCTTTCAATAATCTACACAATGAGTAAAACCTATTTTAAACATATAAAATTTTAAAGAAATTTTAGTATTATCGTTAATTATTTTATCATAAGTGAAATAAATCAAATTTAAAATATTTATTCTTGAGGGTAATGGCTTTATATCAACGCCAAAATTGAATGCTTTAGTGGCCTCATTGCAAAGCTTTACACAGAATAAATTTCGAAGCGATGATAAAAAGAATTAATTTGAATTGAAGAAGTCCTAAACTTTTCTTAATATTTCCTCATCATCAAAGGAGAGGCCATGTACATAAAAAGACACAAAAGAATGTTACTGCCTCAAGTGAATCATGTTCTCTCATCCGGCATTATAAAGTGTAGAATGGGCATTACTGCTGCAAATTTGAGCATTACTGCTCAAATGCACCAGGGGATCCCAATCCTGTGACTATTGAGATCGGTTCCTTCCACCACTTTTGTATCCTTTATCTTTATCGCTTTGATATAATCTCACATCGCAAACATTCTATCGATGCTTTTCCTGTTTGGTTTCGATTCATTGTTTTATAGAAATAATTACATCAGTCGTAATGTCCTTTGCTAATTATCTTTTAGGAATAAACGATAAAGCGTTCGCGTGGAATATTGTAAAATAACAAATCTATTTTTCCTAAAGGTTCACATCAATTGGTATGTATGATATGGAAGATGTTCCGTTGGAATCTGTTTGAAATATGACGCTGCTTATTTGTCCAAACTCCGTAAGCTTTTCATACACAAGATGTGATTATAATGGAAAATGCAACTTAGGCTTACGGCTAACCTCATTCGCAAGGGTTCTGTGCTTTGTACTTTATGTTTGTACTTTAGCGTACCTTGCTCTCTCTTACACATTTGTGTGTGTTGTACATTGTGCTTTATGTTTGTCTGGTAGTAGCTTCTGCCACCTAAGAATCTGTGCCAAGAAGAATTAAAATACGTTCAAGTCCCTTATTTCCTTTGAGTTCACGTTTTCTTTCCTTTTTCTTTTAAGCAATCATTATATAAAACGAAACAACAATAAATAATAAAATAGGTTGTTAAGCGCAATCAAGAAATGATCGATCAGCCACATGGATTTAGTATTTGACATTTTTCATGAATCCGTAAATAAATATATTCAGGCTGTTTTAATTTTGGTAAAGTTTTAGTTTTATTTCTGCTGAATTAAATAAAATATTTATTTGTTCTTTTATGTTGGTTTGCTAAGCCTTGTTTTAAGGCTTACCCTCTATTGTGATTAAGGCTTTAACTAAATTAGAACATCCGCTCCCAACAAAGATTTAAAATAGGGGTTTAATTGTATTCGCCGTGGTATCACCTTTGGCCACGAAGCGCTTTCATTGGACCCACTGCATTTTTTTATTCCTGCAAAGTGTAGGAGAATAAATACATACGATAGGTTATCAGTTCCGAATAATCGCGACATTATTAAAATAAATACCAATTTAGAATAAAGGCCAAAATATGTAGAATCATTGGTGTATTAAAATGTATGGAACAAGCAAACGTAAACAAAGTTTATATGTACTAAATTTATTATATGTAAAGCTGTTGTTTGAAGCATATTAAAAGATTATTGCAGATTTGGTCAAGAGTATTTTTAACTAAGCAGCTTGAATGTAAGTGTTTGTTAAATGAATCAGCGGTATATTTTGTTGTCATGATAACATTGTTAGTTTATAGTAATTGAATATTCTTTGTTAAAAAGTAACGCTGTGTCCACTGAAGTGAAGGGTTCTTCACCAATTTATATACCTAAGATAAATATGGCATTGTATAAGAACAACCTCTGTCTCCCCTCCCTTTATTTATCGGAAACCACGTGATATTGGTATCCTGCTATGGACGAGGTCATTTCCTGTTCGTTCATTATCAAATTTTGGACTCCTGAGCACGTTGAGAAAATATTTTCCAATCCTGTGACTCTTCCCAAGCCTTTCCTCTCCCCTCCCGGTGACGAGGCGTGAAAGAGATGCTATTTCTCGCCCCTTGCTGCTAAATGATGAATCGACTCCGCCTCCGAATTAAGATGTCTGGAGTTTGTGACTCCTCCAAACTCCCACTTCCCCCTCAGAATCGGGTATACAAATACTCGAGATATTTTGTAGTTCTATGAGTCCAGCCCGCACCTCAAGGCCGTACTTCTCGTCTCATTCCGTGAGCGTTCGTCAGAGAGCAGCCTTTTCCAGCCGTGTTTCTACCCAAGTCAATTGGTAGCATCTGTGAAAGGTTAGTTTTTAAATTTGCGTAACAGTCTCTCTTCGTTTACTCGAACCGAAGAAAATCTCCATCGATTACCTTTGAGGAAAAAGAAGTTTCCTCTTTCAGTGGAATTACAAGATTTCCCACATTCCCATTCGAATATCATGTTTGAAGTTTGGCTATCTTCATAGGAAGGTTAGTTTGCATCATGTCCCCCCTAGCTCATTCAGATCGTTACCCCCTTGCCTCATCGGATCGTTCCCGACTCGCCTTATCGCAAGAAGGACCTTCTTCGAAGTCATCGAACCGTAAGACTGAAACCCCCCTCCATTATTTGTATTGTCAAGTTTCCCCTTTTGATCTGAGCCTAGTTACATTAATAAATTAATTCCATTTGAGAATCCCTTCTCATAATAATTATCAAGAGACTCTTTGAATTTATTATTCTTATTTTGATCTTTGTAAATAAAATTATATTTTCTTTCTTTCATCTTTAACTAACCTTGAAAGATACTCTCGTTTATTCAAGTAAATTTCGCCAACCTTTTATGCACTCTGTTTGATTATTAAGGATTTGAAATCTAACGCCTCAAGTGTGACCTCCTAATCGGTCGTTAATTCCTGCGAACAGCCTTCAGCGGTTCGACTTACATTAGGTGAGTAAGTCACCCCCCCCACATAATATAGGAGTAGTGTATGGTATAGAGTGGTTATACCACGACAGGCCTCTTTAGACAATTTATTTAAGCATGAAGTAAAACCTAAATATTAAATCAAATATAGTTGTCGGTGTCTCACGAGTCAAATCATAAGTCATCTTCTCTCAATCCAGAGCAGATTAATCATTTAACAGCAATCTAACATTTTAGTACTAATTAACATATAGTATGACTCACACATCTTATTTACTGTTTGGTTCTTCTCAATGTATGTCTGCTCATGCGATTCCTTTTAAAAATGAAAAGTTACTATTTCTCGTAGAGATAAAGAGAAAAGTCTAGTTTTGAAAGGATGGTTGCATCCGTCGTTATCTTACTGGAAGATTTAAATTGATTGTAACTTGAATACTTGTGCATATATTTATTTGATAGCTTCAGTAATTTATGCATCAGGAAATAGATGCAAATTCGTGTTTAAAACTGTGCAAATGTATTTAAATTATAAATTCACCAAATCTCTAAACCCATACTAAAAATAGAAAAGGATCATAAATAAAATATCTCTGTTCCGAAATAATTGTACCTCAAAATATACGATAGAAAGCGAGTAAATCTGTAATAAACACGAGCATTCATTATATTTCATCAAATTAACAAAATATATATCTTACTCTATCTAAAATCTGATGTTAAGCAGGCAACATAAATTCTATTTTTCTGGTAAAGATGTAAGTGGAGGCTACATATTTCGAAAATGACGTTTTATACCTTTCAGATGATAACTACATACTGAAAAAATAAGAATTTTATTTTCTGATATCATATAAATTGTTTTAAATAATGTAACAAGAAAAATAAATATGAACAACTTCTAATATAATTACCACAAGGAGAGAGACTAGCATTATACGGACATAAAATGAGATGAAGTCAGATAAAAACGAGGAGAACAATCTACCTAAAAGATTGCTCGGATAAGAAATGGGGTGAGGTGTTTTATTTAGGGTTGATATAAATAATGTTGGGCTTATTGCAATACTAATGTGGCATGAGTTAATTTTTTCCCACGAATAGGTCTATAAATCACCTCACCTCAATTTATTTACGAGATAAGTAAGTTGATGATGTGTCCAACAAATTTAAAAGATGTATATAACGCAACAATGGAAGATTTTGTCAGGTTAGGAAAAAATCACGTAGCTTATTAGAGTAAGTTAAGTAAAAATGTGCTAACCGGGCGCAAGATTAAGGTCCTGGGATGAGAACAATGAATTTTGGATAATATGGATGAAGTAAGTTAACATGACATGACATGCAGGCATGGCTGATAAAAGAAAAGCTCTATGCCATTTTCCCTGTGAACAATGCAGTTCATAGATGTCTTTAAGTATCAGTGACCCCTGATACACCAGATCGATTCTTTACATTATGAAGTTATGGTCGGTATTGAAGTTATTGTTTGGAGGTTAGAAAAAGGAAAGAAAAATTAAGGGAAAATATGAAAGTGTTGATTGTACTGTGTTTTTTTGCCCGTGTTTCCTATTTATTCACTACATCTGCGCACCCCTCATGAACTGAATTTATTAAAGTTCTACATATAGGTATTTTAACTGAAATATAACGCTACGAAATATCGGATTCCGTATATTGGGTGGAGTTGAGTTTTCAGATTCCTTTTCTGATATTCCGAACTTAGATTTCATATTGGAAAATTAATTATTAAAATTAATTGCCTTTGTTTTCAAATTCTCTTAGTATAAAAATGTTCAATTTTGTGAAAGTTTTGGATAAACTTTGAAATTGAGAAAACATTTTATTTTAGACTTTCCGATGTTTCGAAGAAAGGTAAACATATATTATTATAACGAGCTTCTTATTGCCATATATACTTCATACCTCATGATCTTCTGGACTTGGGCTTACTGACTTATCTAATAATAGTTTATGAATAGTTACCATAGATATTATTTACATACTCAAGTAATTGGTAATTGAGTACGGCCCTAAATAAAAATGTAATTGATAGAGCTAAGATAAATAATCGAAAAAGCTAAGACATGTAATCTCTGATCACTATTTCATAGCCTGCCTCGTTTTTAGTCGTGTGTAAGTCTAGTGGCGGGCGATTCTACTTCTCACTATGTCGGTTGGGTAGTCGGTCCGTCGGACCTCGTTTTGCTTTTGTGTTTGTTTTTGTAATAAATTGTTAATATTCCGCTGAATTTAACGATTTTCGAAACACTTCCTTTTCGAATGAAATAATGCTAAAATCCTACCAAGGTTAGTCATGGGAATATCTCATTTTGGGTATAAAATCATAACTCTTCTGTCGATGCTAACGGAATTTGAAACTCTTATGATGCTTTACATTACTTTTCGAATGATATATTTTCTAAATCCTCCGAAGAATAGTCTGGTAATTACTTTGTTTTGGCAATAAAATCATAACTATTCGGCCGATTATAACTAAATATGAAACACTGATGTTGTTTTGTATTATCTTTCGAATGAAATAATTATCAAATTCCTCCAAAGGTTAGCCTGGTAATTATTTTGTTTTGGAAATAACATCATAACTATTCCATCGCTTTTAACGAGGTTTGAAACACTTATGCTGTTTTACATTCTTTTTCGAATAATAAAATTGCCAAAGTCGTCTTTCTTTTGACAATGACATTATAACTATTCGGCCGATTTTAACTAACTTTGAAACCCTTATGTTATTTTACCTTCTCTTTTGAATAATATGATTCCCAAACTCCTTTCAAGTTTAGTTCGGGAATTATTGAAAGTTTCTAAATACGTAAGGTCATAAATCAGAATAAGTGAGAGCACGCGACTTTTTAGTCAGCAGACCTTGCTTAATTTTTCTCTTGTAAACAGTGCGCGAGAAATATACTCTACTGCATTGCGACAAAAAAACGGCCACCTTTCAAACATAGGTAATATAGTGTTGGTTTCACTTAGTAGTCAGCTGACATCGGATTTGGACTCATAAACCTTAGTACCCTTTGTGACATTGGTTTGACCTTCATATCTATAAAAATGGCAGATATACACATTTAGCTACTAGGTGGTGCCACCTGGTTGTCATATTATATCATATTTTAACTCACCAACCATATTTACCTTTGATAGCATTGGGTTTAGCTGGCTGCATTGAGCCAGTGACTTGTTGTGGACAGAAGATGAACAGAACACGCGATTGCATGACCGATATACCTTGTTGCTTCGCCGCAGTTGAGTAGAAGAAGAATGTAATTAAGACTATGAATTTTCTGTATGGCTTGATGCTGGACTCTAACCAGATTATCCTTCGCCTTATAAGTGTATAAATATACACAAACGTCATCCACATCTACAAATGCCATGATTTATGAGAACTAAATTATCAGTAATTAAAATGAAAGGCTGGTTTTATTTTTTTTAGCCTGGCAGATTTTGCCGTTACATTTTTCACAGATATTGTGCCCCAAATAAAACCTTTCCAAGAATTTTTGGACTTAAACAACAAGGGGCAGTAGTCAATTTTTACAACCACAAAATACACCAGCGATGTATGACTCACAATTTAGATGATGTTAATTTTCATACCAGAGTTCTCTTTCAAATAAACAATAAAGGAAATAAATTTAGTTACGGTCGAAATATGATTATGAATGTGTGTCTCAGAGGGATCTAAAAACTAGACCATGCAAATGATATTCTGAAAATTATATTTTAATGAGATTAAAGCTTATGTTCTTGTTCTTAGAGTTTTCTAAAAAAATACAAATGTTATTACGTTCCATACAAAAAGAAATACAAAATAGAA
Organism: Ceratothoa steindachneri; assembly: GCA_963969495.1. NCBI lineage: Eukaryota > Metazoa > Arthropoda > Malacostraca > Isopoda > Cymothoidae > Ceratothoa > Ceratothoa steindachneri. The sequence continues at coordinate 11,400,506 of OZ018322.1, forward strand.
AAAACATCCAGCACTATTAAATTTAAATAATAAAAATATACCTTATATTTTTGGAGCAGTGCCTAATCTATTTTTTGCGTATCACCTGAAAATTTTGGGTCCTTTTTAAGATAATTTCAACATTATTGAGATTAAAATTTATAATTTTATTTTACATTTATAACTAATATTAGGCTATGTGGATTTGAAACAGTTTTAAACACAACTACATATCTTGTATGAAAGTATGAAAGCCCACCAGAACATAATAATATGTAGAGTGGATTAACTCGACTCTGTAAATAGAGAGAAAACCAATGCGAAAGATAGACCGATTGATTTAGCGAAAAGATTTGGTGAATGTTGCAGTTTTTGGGGAGCCACGGGTGTGGCGGTTTGAACTGGTAGTAGCCATTTGACACATTTTTTGGCAAAGTCGCAATGTTGCCTGTGAATTATAGGGTGGAATTTATTTTCCCAAAACGAAATATTAATATATTCATTTTTAAAGGTTCCTCAACGCCATAGAAAATTGAAAATAATGCGATATTCAACTAAATTTTGAGTTTCGTGGATTATATCTGAAAATTAAATTGGAATTTTGAATTGATACCTCCAAACAAATAATTATTATATTTTAAAGAACAAGTAAACGAAATTTGAAAGTAATAGATTGCTATTTAGAGGTTCCTCAATGACATATTAGAGAGGCGTACGTGACAATTATGTTTTAGTAACGTAGAGGATCTGGTTGAGAATGGATGTATGCGTGCGTGTGGCTTTGGCTTGTGTCTATTGTTTTGATCACATTCTTCTATTTGTATTTAAGAACAGTTATATATAGCGTACAATAAATATTTATACACGTTTAATTATATTTCAGAGCTAAATATTATGTAGGAAAAAAATTAAAACAATATTTAATTATGGAATTTAAAACTAGAACGCCTCATAAAATTGAAAGTACTTTGTTCTTGTAGCAATGATAAGCAGGTGCCGCCATTGGAGCAAACGTGCCTGGAAGACAAATGAACAAATAGGAAAATAACAATAGGTAATATCGGTCAAATTCAATCAAAGAAGAATATTCAGAGTGCAGTTAGGAAGAATCGTTAGGATTGTCTCTTAAATCAACCATCTTCTTTGACAGATATTATCGAAATGATTTTTCCTTCATCCAGCACAGAAACAGAATCTTCTAACGAAGATAGCGACTATGAGATTCTTTTATCCGTGAAACACAATGAAGTAAACAAAATATTTGCATCCAAGACTCCAACTAAACGAATAAAATTATCAGAATTTGCGTTGGCATGTGACCGCACTGGTGTGTCTGATTGAGCTGCAGTTTTAATCACAAGTTCAATCCTTAAGGACTTATAGTCAATTGAAGGCAAAGAAACCTTGTAGTAGTTGACAGGTTAAAAGTTAGAAGAAAGCGTGTCAAAGAACGTACTACACTACAAAAAGTAATTAGATCGGATAAGCCATTTTTTTCTATTTATTTTGATGGTAGAAATGATAGCACATTTGTTGTTGAGGCGATGGAGGGAACTCATCACATGTAGAAAATGTTGGAAGAGCACAATTCTATGATAGAAGAACCTGGTTCAGAATACCTTGCACAGCTGAGAATTAAGACACGTTTTGCATAAGCTATATGCGATGCAATATTCTCGTATCTTGAGGCAAATTACATTGCAACTGATGAACTCGTTGCTGTTGGATACGATAGAACGGCAGTGAATACACGAACAAAAGGAGGTGCGATCAGAATGTTAGAAGGAAATCTGTATCTACCAATGCATTGTTTTATTTGCCAGATCCATGCAAATGACTCCCATTACGCCATCTCATTAACAATTGGGATGGGAAAACAAGGCCGCCTCGTGGATTTGTCGGACCTAAAGACAAACAACTGGATAAATGAGAGACTCTAAGTGTTGTTGAATTCAAGCCAAGTCTGACTAGCATGCTGTCTGCTGACAGAGGAAATCTGAGCACCGATCAAAAGTATCTGTTTGATATCCTTCTAACTATCTCACAAGATAAATGTTCGGCTGAAATGGTTCATAAGAGTCCTTGAAAAACACTGCATGTACGATAGCTTACAATGACAAATCGGATACTTAGATTATATGCTTCGACCTCCGACCCTTCTGACACGCTGATATCCATTGTATTGTTCATCATTAAGGTGAATGCACCATGCTGGTTTGAAATAAGAGCTAACTCTTCTTCGCAAAATGGAGCACTCAACCTTTTGAAGAAAGTAAAATCACTGCAAGGGATGACCAAACAGATCAAAGATATAGTTGCCCCATTGATTCCGTTTGTTTCTTGGAAACAAACGGAAGAAAAGGAAGGAAAACTTATTGAGTAGTTAATTGATTATTTTTATTCAATAAAATGGAAGTAGAAGTATCGATTGTAAAATTTTATGGAAATATTTTTAAAAAGTTTAAGGGAAATAATATACCCCGTATAGGACATAAATGTTGATAGGAACAACTTGAAGTTTGAAAACAAATAAATAGAATTTTCCGAGTTTTTTGCTTTTTTATTGTCAATTCAAACTTGAAGTTTGAAAACAAATGGATAGAATTTTCCGACCTTTTTTTTTTTTTTTCTCAAAGTTTCAATTGCGTTGAGGACCTGAAAATATTAATCTAGAAGTCTGGAATTTCAACACAATGATTTTTGATCTTGGAGCGTTTAAAAAATTAGGTTGGAAAAATTTATTTCAAAATCTTTGCAATCCTCCCCCCCCCCCCACATTTTTCAATGCACCATACTGTGGAACAATGATTGTAATGTTATTTCTTTAACCAACAATCTTTAAAATAATATTTTCTCAAATGGCCTCTATTGACACCATTTTTAGTCACGTGCGCGGGAGTCTATAAGTTACTGTGATGAGGGGTCGCTCAGTTCGTAGGTCGGATAGTAACGATTTTGCTTTCCTATGAGTTTTGGAAAGTTTTGAAGATCAGAAGGTTAGATGATATGTTTTTAATTGTTAATACGTGTGTTAATTAAATCTGTTTTTCCAAATTATTAAAAACAAATGACAACATGCAACTTTGTTTACTATGTTTATGGTTAGTTTGCCTAAATCTCTAACGATAATAGAATATTTTGGCTCTACCCTTTATAATGGTGTAAGAGCAAATCGTGGCATTAAGTCCTGATCTATGGCGACGATTTTATGTGAAAACATGCCATTTCACGCTCTGACTTAAGCATTTCAAAGGGCGAACCAGCACTGACTACCCCATTGAAGATCGGGATCATAATAGCCTTTAATCTACTTATCCATTATATTTAGACTATGCATTTTTTTTTAATAAATTTATTTTAGGAAGAGTAAAGAGTGTCCGAGACATCCCGTAAGAATGTTTTCAAGAAGAGTCAGGAAAAGGATGATATGAAGTTTATGGTTGTGTTTTAGAGTCAACAATCCGAAGTATTAAACATAAAGTCAGTTTAGGCCATGAGGGTCTCTCACATAACAACCTAAAGAACTACTGAAAATGATCCTCGTTAACACTGATGTGAGCGAGATAATAATATCGCAAATACATTTTAAATTTATTCTGTCTTCAATTTCATATCTTAACAAAAATCTTAAATTGACGATAAAATTTAGTGGCTCAGGTAATAGTAATGAAATAATGTAATCTTAATTTTCCAGCATTGCCAATTATAATTATTTAATTTAGTTTATTTACAATTTTCTCGATCAATTGTCATTGCTCTATAGCTACTAAATAAGAAATTACAAACTATATATGGTGTGTAAAGCTAATAGAATATTAAATGAATTAAATATAAAGGAAATCACTTTTCAATTAATGGTATTCAGATTATGAGCGATGATGAATACTTAGAGATTTATTCTACATATATATATATATATACAATGCCCTACACCGCCAAATCGCCCAAACTAATATTTTTCTGGAGCTCATATACCTTTGATTATTGCTTCTGTTCTTCGTTGCACTATTTCTATGAGTATTTTCAATATCTAATGATTTATCTTCTTATATCTACAATTGCAACAATATATGACTGATCCCGTCTATTGACGGTAAAAACGGAGAGACAGAACTTCATTACGCCTCTTTCACTTAGCCGAAAACTTCCAATGGTGTTCAAGACGAGACATTTCGACTCTATTTCAGGTGTAAAAATAACCCACGTACTCACAATTTTTAACAGTTTTTCCATCAATACTTTTTACATCGTTGTAAAATGTCATTAGGTAGGTATTTAGTATACTGTATTAGGTAGAATTTCCTTACCTTGATGTTGATATCGATTCTATATCTCAAGAGAAAACTTTTGGGAGATGGTAAGCCATACCATCGCAATACCTTTTCTATACCTTTTTAGGTGCTAGATCTCCTCTAAATTGCATAGACGTGATACAGCTCTGATCTGCATTTATTTGCCGACATTTTTTCCTTAATTAATTTTTAGAATTTCAAAAGGAATCAAATCTGCAAGAGACCTATAGCTATGGCAACTGTGATGTGGGCGCTAATAGGTATTTTACCCGAAAATAACCACAACCTATGAGATTAATTTAATTGAAATGGGTACTGGTCTTTCCGCACAGCGAGAAAGTATTTAACTTACTGTTTGAAAAATATTAACCTGGTCACCATGATCGGAAGCTCAAATAACGCTTTGATAAAATTAGAAATTTCTATTTATATAATAATGAACAAATGATTAAGATTAAAGGTAGGTTAGTGATGTAAAATCTATTATGTTACCTCGCTCTTGGTAAAATGTAATACTGTACCGTCTGTTTCATGGTCACGTTATCAGCGACTGTGACTGAGCTCCCCTTCGCTCCCCGTCTTCTCTAATTTTTTATAACATTTGGAGGGTTGATGGGTTCACAGCAAGGTTACAAGCATAACCTGAAGCATGACACATATAAAGTTTACAGAGCATGTTTACATGAGTACTTATCCATTTCGATTAATCGCTTCATTGGTCAGCCGGAGCCGTTCTAGGAATGGGTCTTCCTTTGATTCCATATTTACGCATCTGACCTTTATTTTAGTCATTCCTTGTTATTTAGAACTTTGAAATGACTCACATTTAATAAGTAAAATTACATAAAAGGTTATGAAATGTAAAATTTAAATCAGGAGAATGCTATACAAAAGAGATAAATTATATAAGGTAAAGGGGAGTGATTGGGGTAATCCAAAGAACAAAACAACCGTCGGAGCGTCCGTTAGGCGCTAGAATCGGCGAGCGAATGATGTGCCTGTCCCGAGCCATCACCGCCTTCTATAGGTGAACCTATAGACTGGATGGTCGGTCTAAGACCAGAGGCCTCCGAGAAATCGGTTCTAGACGGGCTATCAGCCCGATTACTTTTTGACCGGACGAATCTTATGTTCTTTGGACTAAATCACCATGCTTCCGAGATGTCTTCGAAAAGGTTGCCGCTGAGTTGTCTGATGTTTTATGGGAGCAGTTTTCCTCTCTGGGTGTTAGTGATAGCCGTGATTGTCCTGGCCCTGGGAAAGAGGAGGAGGGTCAGTACCAGGGCCAAGCATTCATAGTGGAAAGCATATGGAGGGACATTGATGTTTGTGGTTGAGAAGGCCCACGCTTGGTCTTCATGAGTAATAGCTATTCTGGATAAAGATGCGTCACAGAATACGATTGCCTCATCCGACTGCTGCCTGAACCAGTGTCTCCATATGCAGTCTATTAGGTTTATGAGGTCCAGGAATCTGTTTTCCTGATGTCAATGTGAGCGTGCATAATGGCAGAATTGCACCTAGAAGAATGGAAGCTGAAGGATGGAAATTACAAGTTAAGGAGTTCTCCACTTCGTGGCCAAAATTTGTGGTCCAGGCTTTAATGATTGCAATATCCTAGTTCGTTGATGACCTTACAGGCCATTATCTTGAGCAACCTGGCCCGGCCTTCTTTTAGGTCTATGTATACTCTAAAGTATTATAATTGTTGAGTTGGGGTTATATTTGATTTCTTAAAGTTTCTACCTATGCTAGAGGCCAAGAACTCCTCCAGTGTGTTTAAGACCACATCCAAGGGTCTAGTGATTAAGATGTCGTCTAAATAGGTAAATGCGGCCGCTCCATGTTTCTTGGCCCATTGGTTTGCGACTGCTTCCATGTAATACTGCATGAGGTAAGGCTTGCCACAGAATCCCATTGTCAAGCCTGAGAAGCACCAGGTTTGGGAACCAATTTTTATACCAAATTGGTGGCGCGTCTTAGGGTGCAAGGAAAGATGGTAGAATCCACTTGTCAAGGCCAATTTTATAGCCACATCAATTCTACACGTTTTCTTCAGAACTTTTTTATATTCCGAAGCTTAAAGGTTTGAGGTTTGTAAATGGGAGTGAGTGCTGACATGTCATATATCAACCTCAGCCTCTCATCTGGCTTCGCAACTCCCAAAATTCTGTGGGTTTTTGTGATGTCTGGGCTTTTTTCAATGATATTTGCTTTTCCCAAGGTGTGGACGGCTTTCAGTAGCTTATCAGAGCTAGACTGAAACTGGTGGTAATTTTGGGGAAGAAATATTTTAATGCCGTTAGCCTGTGCAGAGCGGATCATGTTGTTGGTCGGTTGCACTTTGGACAAATCTCCGGGTTGTTTCTGAATTAGTTTTCCGAAGAACTTCGTTATTTTTGGTTGCAGAGGATCCACTGTTGGAGATGCTTTAAAATCCGTATCCTTTTTATAATCCTTATTTCCGGTTTTTCCTTGTTTGTTTCCATTATCGTTTTGGCTGTTTTTGTCGTTGTTGTTGTCGTAGTTGTCTTCACTATCGTCAATGCCTTTCTTTTTCTTAAGATCTCTCATGTCCGGAGGGCCCCTTGCGGCAAAATTTCTGCCGTCGATTGAATCAATTTTTGACTCCTCCTCATCGTTGTCGCTGTCAGGCTTGTTTATATATAGGACCGTGGGCACTTGCATTCCTGAAAGAGTTTCTATCCTTATGCATTTTTGAGGTGAGTGTAGGCCGCCCAGTGTTTTTGCCATTTCCTAGAAAAAGTTTCTCATTTCCTCTCTTGTCTGGTCTGGAGCGAATGTTTTTAAAACCTGGTGCTCAGGTATATTTATGTCTATCACTTCACTTATTTCGTAAATAATTGAGGATTCAGGGCTGAGTGGGGAAAGGCAGAGAATACAAAACATTGAGTAATCACTTAAGGATAATTCACTAGCCTGTTGACACAATTCACTATCACTATCCAATTTTTCCTGTACATTCACTGGTGGTTCTTCATCCGGGGTGTCGTAGTCTTTTTCCTCTTCATGAGAATGTTTCTGGGGTATTACTTCTTAGCTCTTCTTACACTCTTGGCGAGAGGCGCAGACCGTGGTGCATTTCTCGGCTGGCTTCTTAAACCCATTGGGGCCTGTCTAGTGAAGCCACCCTGTGGTCTAAGGTGTGTAGGCCATCCTGTTCTGGTGTTCTGAGGGATCTGTCCGATAATGTAATCCCAGAACGGAGCGTGGCCCTCTTCTTGTCGTTAAGCATGTCGTTAAAGGGCGAGGCTATGACAGCAAAATTCGGCAGAAACGAAAATAGAACGAAACGGTTCCAAAAAGGGAAAGAAATTGTTTCTTAGTTTGGGGAAGCGGAATTTCTGAGATAGCCTTTACCTTTTCGTCCTAGCGAACCATTTCATTCCTACTGAACTGGTAACGAAGGTAGTTAATAGTGTGATAGGCGTAGTGCCACTTTGTCGGGCCTGACGTGAACCCGTGTACGCGGAACCGGGATAGTAGCTCGCACAGAGACCATACGTGTTGGTCCCAGGTACAAGTAGCGACGTACATGTTATCGAAATAATAAGTGACATTTGATAGGCCATCTAACAACCTGCGCAAGATCCGCTTATAACTTTCGCAAGCAGTTACCAATCCAATAGGAATCCGAGGAAATTAAAATAACCCCTTTTGAGTAGCGAATGCGCTAAAGCGTTTTGAACGCTCTGAAAGCGGCACTTTGCCGTAGAATTTGCAGAGGTCGATGTCTGAGATGAATTTCACGTCTTCGACGGCCTGAAGACTTTGCACGATTAGGGGTATCAGTTCCGCTGTACAGTGTGTAACCGCGTTTAATTTGCGAAAATCGACGCACATCTTAAACGACTTATCCGGTTTCCTAACAATGAGAATGGGGGACCAAAAATCTAACGACAGGGTTCTATTATTCTTAATTTTAATAAGTTCTCGAACTCTGCATTAAAAGTCGGCCGTAAATGTATGGTTATGGAATAAGGCTTGGTGTTTATCGAATCTTGAGTAGAAAGGACAGTTTAGTGTGTAAATTGGGTTGAACAATCCGGGAATTCCGAAATGACGTTGGGAAAGTCTTCCAATAAGGCAAACGATTGAGCCCTCTCATTAGGAGCGAGATTTTTACGTCCAATTCGGAGTTATGCTCACCTAGGGGGGAAGGAATGGCCGGCAGGGGATATTCATCATCCGATTCTACGCACACCGTTTGGAACAGACACACAGGTTCAACGGGATAGCTAGCTTCTAGGACGGGTTCAATATATGTTCTCAGCACACACAACGCTTTGGTCATTAAACTCTCCGGTTCAACAAAAGAACGTTATAATAACGCGTCCTTCACGGTGTATTCGATCTTCAGATTGCCTCGCACAGTTTCAGTCTTCTTCTTCCTTGCTTTTTCGCACAGGGGTTGTAGTTCGGAGAAATTATTCTTTGCCTCAGCAAATTGAAAGTTTGTGGCAAGGTCAACGTCTGGGAACGATAGGGTTACCGAAAGTGAAACTTCTTTCTAGACCTGGGCCCTGATAACGACCGGCTGAGAAATTGGGTTTGGGGAGAACTGTGCGCTCTGTCCGAGAAGGTCGCATCAGAATCTTTTCGGGCCCGCGACGACGTCGGCCCATCCAGTGAAGTATTTGCATTGAATATGGCACCGTACCACTGGGAATCTATTGGTACCACCTAAAACGTCATGCACCAAGGCGAACCTGTTATATTGCGGGCTTACGGTGGGCATTAGTTTATCGAATACTACTATACAGGTGTAACCTGTATCTCTAACTAAGGTTGACACTTGGCAACCATTCACTGCGCTATTTTTCAAACTGGAGCCCACTGGGGAAACTCTTGCTGAACAGGAAATTTACCTGTTGATCCAGGTAAGAGAGAGAGAGATAGAGCATGGGGCGCTTCTAATGCGGCTGGCGGATAAAGCGAGGTGATAGCATAAATTTGATGGAGCTGGTGACTCGACGAGGTCCTCAGTTGAGAATTTTGGGGGCAATTGTAACTTAAGTGCCCAGGGGTGCCACACGTAAAGCATACAATTGGTCTACGGCGGTAGTTTCTAGGCGTGGGGCGGAGTACTGGAGACTTCACGTCCTTTTGTTCTCGCGGTGGGTAAAGTCTATACTTGCTCAGCGCTTACACTTTTACTAAGCCGTGGTTTCCATTGGGTTGGCTTCGGTTAAACCCACACTTGTATTTGGAAAAAGAGTGATGGCTCTACTTGAACACCTTGGGGTAGAGGTCGTGACTGAAAGCATGAAGGTCGGCTTCTTCCACACACTCCTTGAAAATGGACGAACTTATGTCCGCTATGAAAGCCCTTAGTTCGCGAGAGATGGTCGACATTCAGTTGATTCATTAGAATAAAGTTGATTATCGATCATAATCATTAGAGACCTACGCGGAATCCAGCAGAATTGGAAGTTACGTCGTAGCGTGAATCCAAATTGTTTTTAAGTTGGGCCTCGCTGTACTAGTGCGGTGCGGAATCTAACCCTATAAAATTCTGGTTCTATGTTAATAGCTGAAAGGAGTTCTGCCTCTAGGGTTGAATAATCAAAGGTTGCTTCTAACGGAAGCGAAATGAATATGTCCTGAAGACGAAGGTTCAAGAGTAGCCGGGCAATGCCATCTGATTCTAAGTTTCAATTGTTGACTTCGAAGAGCTTCTCGAAGGGCATTAAAAAGAACAAACATTTTCTCAATTCTTGTATGCGGAGAGTTTTAGTGAGGACACTTGAGCCTGTTCATTTCAAAATCCTACGGAGTGTTTCTCGATTTTGTCTCGGCCTATCTCTCTCTTGTGCTGCCTAATTCCTTCTTTCTCTTCTGCTTCTCAATGCGCTTTCTTTCTCTCTCTTCTGCTTCTCTCCGTGCTTTTATTTCTGCACGCTCGTTACGTTCCTCTTCCTGGACGTAAGTTATTCAATCTTTCCAAGATAAGCCTAGGATCTGCTATTGCTTATGAAAACTTTCGACCTTTACACCCGAAGCTTTACCCATACAAATATTAACTCTACTTACGACAAAATTATTAAAAATTTCAGGTAAAAATCAGGAGAACTCCCCCCCAAAACTAAAGAACTAACGATGGAATCTGACTCACGACACAACAATGGCGCTTACTATAATCGATTAGCTAATATGCTCTTTTAAGTAACTAGGAAAACTGTGTACACACCACACAACAATTGAGCTTGGAAATTGGTCATTCGCCGGCAATAAAAAAATTGTTCTATTATATTAGTGTTCAAATATTCTAGGCAATGCAGCTACTATTAAGTGAACTTAGTGCTTCAAAATCAGGTAGGGCACATTCTTAGGAATTCCCTTTAACTGACACCAAATTAAATATATATATATATATATATATATTTATGTATATAATATCTCTCAAAGTAGCGCGAGAGAATGATAAAGATGAATGCAATAAACCACATTGAAAGAGAAAACGGAATAAATTTTTTAAACAGTTATATTTTTATTACCTTTTTTCGAAAAAATCCGTGCAGGGAAGCGATTTAAACCATGGACACTGAGGCAGTGAGCACCGCTTTGATCACAGTTAAAATTATGCCGTTAGTACACTATGCTACCTTTTCTCTTTCAATGTGGTTTATTGCATATTTATATATATATATATATATATATATATATATATATATATATATATATATATATATATATATAATATATATATATATATATATATATATATATATATATATATATATATATATATATATATATATATATCGAAGTATGGCCAAGTGTACGGGGATGTACGCACACAGGCTATTAGGATGGGTAGGCAAGGCAACAAATGTTATTGTTTTAAGAGTGTGATTTAAATAGTTAGCTGCACCTTCGTTTCCAAGGAATATTCCAAACACAACGACAAAAATAGAGTTTAATATAAACTAGATAAAAGGTAAACACACACACTATATATATATATATATATATATATATATATATATATATATATATATATATATATATATATATATATATATGTATATACGAATATGACGGAATTAGGTTCCGAATATTCATTGGATTACCAGGGTTATTAAATGATTATAATGGGAGATCTGGAGTCTTGAGAGATTCAGTTGCTTTAAACCTCTAGAGTAAAGCAGGGTGAACTTGGAGGGGGAGGGGGCTTGGTAAGCTGGAATACTCATGGGTGTAGACGGAAATCCGAATGGGGTCATGCTACATTCTTCAAACTCTGATTTAGTGAGATGCGTGCTCTTGTTCCAAAGAGGTCACCAGAGGAACTTCGGAGGGTGAGGGGGGGAGGTGACTTCTCCAAACACGGATTGAGCTATCTATTGGGCCTCTTATCCTCAATAGGTGACCAGAAGAATTTAGGGGAAGGGCTTTCCAATTCTTGATCCGAAGGAGGTTGAGAAATGCTGACGTTTCCTTAAGATACTTTTCTCCCTGACCCGAAGTTATGAGTGCGATGTCCAGCTCTTTCTTGGCGGCCTACGACCGTCACTCAGAACTTCTAAGGAGAAATCGTCGTTAAAGAGAACATCCGTTCAGGGAAGCGTCATCTAACTGAATCTGCGCGTAATCCTTGAGAGGACGCATATATACCCGGATTTCTCCAAAACAGGGAGAAAGAGAGAGGGACCTTCTTGAACCTTCATTATGGGCTGGGGCAACAGAGCGGGTCCTTATCAGGAAAGCGTAAGAGGCTGGAAGTTCAGCGAGTCTGAAGGAACGACAAGCTGCTTGAGCTATAACCGTTGTCTGGAGGCAAACCTACAAATAGACCAATAATCTCCCGAAAGGGGAGGAGGAAAGATTACAGCCTGATGCCTCGGTGTGAATTTCTCAGTGACCAGCAGGTCACTCCAAAAAGGTTGAAGTCGGAGGTGAGGAGGAGTAACGTCTCGCTTTCTCTCCCTAAGTTATATGTTAAGGAAGGGGGGAATATTATATTTTACTGGGTCCCTGTACAATAGTCCTATTCATTTTTTCAATGAAATCGTCACCGGTCTCAATCACAGGCTCCAGGAGTCGTCGGTACCTACTGTAGGTCATCTTCTCTGTACTCCCCTTAAGGGGGCGAACACTGTATTGATCCCGGGCCTAAGCTGCACCTTGTTGAAACAATTAGTGTAGATCTGCTTCTCAATCAAGCACCACATATCATAGTACAGGAAATTGCAGTCTCAGAATTTGGAGGGTAAAGAAATTATATGACAGCCAAGCCTGTGTTTTCCTGATGCTTTGGCATAAACCAAACTTCTGCTGACACATTTACGGCCTTCCAACGGCCATTGCAGGATCCAGGATAGGACCCCCTTTTCTAGCCAGTTCATCTAACCCCCATGGAATATATGGAGCATAAATTGTTCCTAGCTACTGACCTTCTTAAATACCATGATTTGGAAAAGGACCCTGATCTTCATGACTCAGGTTACATTTTTGTAGACCACAACCAGATAGCAGGTTTGTTAGCGAGATCTCTTAATGATAAGGTCCTCTTATCTGAGTAAAACAAGTGCAAGCTAGACTTAAGGTGTTACTTCAGTTCATTCACAAGATTTCAGCAGGTTCCATCGCTTGGTCAGGGAGCCTTTAGTTGTTTCGCGCGGTTGACCTTTTGCTGTCGTCTATGTTAGTTACGATGTAGTTACGGTAGGAAGTTGTTACAGTTTTGCCTCATTGGCTGTGTAGAGAATTCGAAGACATTTCAGTGGAAAGAAATTATAAATAGATGTGTGTGGATCTCAGAACATGACGTTATTTGCCTATTAAAGAGAAATAGAGTGATTTACATCTAGTGATTGGGAAGTGACAGACTCTGAAGTTATACAGCAACAAGACTTGAATCCCGCTTTTTTAGACGTAAGATAAATATAAAGAATTTAGCAAACTATTAAATTTTACTTAAATTAGTGGTAAGATCAGTCTACCAAGACGTACTTGGTAAAGTACACAATTGAATTGAATTTGGTGGATCAAAATCTCGACGTAAATGGTTGAAGTACAGTGAACTTAATGGGATAGAGAATAACATTTATTACTATAAATACGGGACAAAGAATCATTCTAAGAGAGAGGAGATAAGTTTTTATGTGCGGCAATATGGGTTTTATCTTGTAATTTTATGCAATCTGTCTTGAGTGAGTGTACATATTTTTCACAAGATTCATGTCTATTTACGTTGGGTCATTTTAATATATGTGGTTCACTGGTGTGGCACAATGGAGCTCAAGAAAAATGTGTTGATGGATTGGATTTTCAGAGCTCAACCGAATTGCGCATATACAAGGTGTGGTGTATTATTTGGCGCCTAACTTTAACATAAAAGAAAATAACATAAATAGTTAATTTATTCAGATACTCGTATATTTACCAAAGATACATGTTAAGAATTAAAGGATTTTACCTTTCATTTTATTTAAATAATCGATATCGGCCGCAGCTACTGTCTCCAGGTGGTGTCGAGACTTGCTGCAGGCCTTCTCAACGGTCTTTTCGTTTAACTAAATGAAAATTGGGGCGATTTTGGAGTCAAGTGCTCCTTTGCTGTTATACGGCAAGTTTTTGCTCTATCTCTCCCTCAACCACCCTCTACATACATGATATTCCAAGGAAATGGGTTGAGAGAGAGGAAAACATATATTTGACTGGTGTGGTCAAAGAAATTGTCTGACAGCCAAAATTGGGTAATTCTGTTTGTAGAACATGGTGTCTAGTTCTAGTGCTAGAGGTCTGGCCTTTCAAAGGTTACCTAATGATCATAGGGAAATACCATTTCATCCATATACTTAATATACCCTTCCGGGGCATAATGTAGCCATCTATACTGACTAGCCCAAACAACAATGTGGACTGTATTTTGCTTTTTACCTCTTTTAGTACGCCTTTGAGTGAGACAGTAAGCAAGAGGTTGTTTAGATAGTTGACCACCTGGTTTTGGCTTAAATGCTTCTCTTCTAAGAAAGAGAATAGCTTTCTATGTGATGAGGTGATGACTCAGTTTGTTTGCAAGCTTCTCAACAAGTTCCTTTCGCTTTTCTTTATTTTCTACGACAGAAGCAGGCCCTTTTTCTCTGATCTCTTATGAGTAGTAGTGGATGTCCTCATTCACTGCCTGATGAGAGATTCGGACACTCCCTTGTCCTTGGCTATAAACTTTCTTTAATTACTGGGATCGTTCTTAATATGGCTTGAATCTCTACGGTTAAAGTGGGACTTCATTAGCTATCAGAAAGATCAGAGCGAAGATTCTGAGCCGCTGTACCATTGTAACAACGGTCTTACTCATCGGCCTCTTTTCTGAGATCTTCGCATTAAAGATTCCACCGTGAATACCAATTAGCAGAGATTGCCTTTTCCAAATTTTGAAAGGATGTAATTCACTCATGGCATTGCGTTTGTCAAAGATGATGCACAATATATCCTTCTATGATGAAAATAAGAAAGAACCTAAATCAGAAACATATCATCCGCGGAAATCAGATTTGCCAACAGCGACATATTACCCATGGGACCCTGTTCATATAAGTTAGTTTCTGAGATTTGTTAGTCTTTATATGATAATAGCTTAATGTAGAATTTCCTCAAGCAAAAGGTGATTCCTAGCAGAACATAAGAGAGTGATGAGAAATGATATATATATATATATATATATATATATATATATATATATATATATATATATATATATATATATTATATATATATATTATATATATATATTATATATATAGAGAGAGAGATAATAAAAATCCGGTATTGACTTCTTTTGCTGACGATCTCTCACTACAAACATGCGTGGTGAAACAAATAAGAAAATATTCTTCCGTTCTATTGTGATCGGTGGATTCCAATTAAGAGCTCCCCACAGTGATTGTAAGGACAGGGCGTTCTAGGAGCCACAGTCAGACTGACTACAACACCCACGCTGCTTGTGCAGGAAGGGGTGCTGTTGGTCATAATGCGACTACTTCCAACAATTTCAATCCAAATGAACATCAAAAACCTAAATACAAACTTGTAGATTTCAACTTATAGCTGCCAATCAATATTTACAGAGTTAAATTTGGAAGAAATTTTCAATGAAACCAATGGGATATAATTCATTTGTGTAAAACGCGAGGATACATTGAAGCTATCAATGAAGGAACTGGCCATCAACTAATATACCGCAAAGGAAAAATTTTTGAAAGACAGCATGGAATTGGATTCACGATACATAGCACGCTAGAAAAATCTAAGTTTTTCACGGCATGTGGAATAAGAATAACCTACCTAAACTTATTTCCCTAAGAAATACAACCTTAAATTAGTCCAAGGGTACCCAGTAACATCTACTAGTAGGTATGAAAAATTAGATATATTATATGATGAAATTAGGACAAGCCTTAATAAACACAAGGCCCATTTTCACATCGTCATAGGAGACTTTAATGCAAACCCCGGGCAAGCTATTGAGTTGTGCATGGGAGTTTCAATGAGGATCTAATTGAAAGGAAAAAATATGTGGTTGAGTTTCCACTTGGTGAAGACCTTAAAATTTACAACTTTATGTTGAATAAGAAGCAACAGCAAAGACAGACATGATAAAACACATGAGAGAGCTTGCCGAAAAATCGGAGGAAACAGAAAATATGAAAAAATACTTCTAGAAGAAACCATCATATTCTAATGATCCTAGGATGTATGTGCGGGCCTGTCTGCCTGTGGGTGTGTCCGTCTTTGCATTTAAAAAAAATTGAAACGATTTTTTTTCTTGAACGCCAATTTTGAATGTGTTGTAAAATAAAAAGAATACTTTTTCTCTCGCAGACTTTCTTAATTTTGTGAATGAAGCGAACAAGCGCCACAGGCCTAGCCTAAAACGCCTGTAGGGCGGATTTTTGCTAGTAAACCTAATTAAGAATTACAGTCACCATAAACAACAAAAGCCGACTAACATATAAAATTAGAAAACTAAACAAATTCATTTCAAAAAACAACAGAGGGGTGACATCAGAAAAAATTATACAAATATTATTTAAGACACCATCAAAGAAAACAGGAAATTAAAGTTGCTAAATTGACAATTAAAAAAAGGAAAATCTCACAAAGTAGCTATAAAGAAGAGCACCAGAACATCATTCAGGATTGAGAAAGGAAAGTTGAAACCGTGACGAGTACTTTCAAAATTTCCATTCAAGCAGCAAAATCATTCAGAATCCCAACAAAGCAACAACAACCAAACTTTCCCAGACCGTAGTAAACCCTAAATTGATATTGCAATTAATCAATTGAAAAGTTATAAAGCACCAGGTGAGCACAACTTTACTTTAAACTTGCTGAAAGATTCTGAAGCTGTCATTGTGAGCAAACTACTTCGCCTTTTCATTGAGTTTCTAAAACAATACAAGATTTCAGAGGGCTAAGATGATGTCATAATAATAACCATACAAGAAAATATGTGATCAAACAGACTTTAAAACATACAAACCCATCACCTTACATTCGTGTCTCTATAAATTTTTAAAAGAGTCATTGCTAACAATAAAAACTGCCAAAATTTCCTTCCTGGAGAAATACTGCCACATTTTATCGAGAATCCCAATTTGACAGCTCAGTGATGTTTTCTACGGAATAATCAGCATATTCTCTCGAATAAAACACTCATTTTAAGGATTTCATGGCCGAGTGCGGCGTCACCCTTATCGATTAGCCATTGAGTGCCATAAGAGCACTAATCATGGTCGCATCGGAAGATATCACCGCAATTTTTTCCCTTACGAAAAACAGGTCATCTTCGATTCTCTACTAGTCAAAGGAGGTGATAGTCTCCTCTGATGCAGCGTGTGGCCTTAAGCTAACACTTGTGGAGCGAATAACTAGAAAGTATTTAAAGCCATCGGGTTGAAAACGCGGGCAGCGGCTCCAATGAAATCGAGGGCCCACTCAGCGTCCTTGCCTCTTTGAACTTTATTTCTGTCTCATTGTCTGAGGGCGCCTCGTGGTTGGACTTGGTACTGTTGGCTTGGTTGCGTACAGAAACGGTAGTAAACCCATTCCACCCATAAGTTCTTTTGAGAGGATGACGAGGAATGTGCCCACGTCTCTCAACCCCAGGAAGGGGCTCAAAGAGCGAAGAATCTTGCTACGACAGCACAGGGGTGGGTGGGACCTGTTTAAAAGAGGCTGAGCCAACTGGCACGGCTACAAAAGGGGTATGAATGAGGCTCTTATATGGTTTAGGTGAGGAAATAAATAGGAAATAACTGCTCATGACAGGCCCTACTCTGAACCCAACAAGAGATCAGCCGAATGGGGGCCTATTGCTAGTCCCAGCGATACCGCTAAAACGAGCATTATACGCCATCACTACATATCCTGGAACCCCCAGACAAACTTATCCACGTGGAGTGGTAAGCATGTATGAGTATAGGATCGTGCTTGGTGGCATGCCATGGAGATTACCAGGTTGTACAAAATATTTTACCTTGTCCGAAAGGAGGATTGTCGTAAAAATAGAGATGCATAGTCAGTGTAAGAGAGGGACAAGGAAAGGGGAGAGAAATTGAAATTAAACAAAAAAACAGTGTGAAAGAGTGTTGGCTTAGAAAGGTGAAGTAGGGATTAACGGAAGATGTAGGATATGTTAATCGATGGCCCGACTAGCGCTGAGTCTCTC
This sequence comes from Ceratothoa steindachneri, assembly GCA_963969495.1. NCBI lineage: Eukaryota > Metazoa > Arthropoda > Malacostraca > Isopoda > Cymothoidae > Ceratothoa > Ceratothoa steindachneri. The sequence continues at coordinate 11,418,473 of OZ018322.1, forward strand.
CAGCAAGGCGGTCGGGAAAACATATCCCTGTGCCCCTTATGGGGCCCATACAAATATAGAAACTCTCTCTGCGGGTTCCAGGGCCGAACATTTATCTAGTCTATGTGAAGAGGTGGAAGAAGATAGAGCGATGTTATGAGGGTCCATGTAGATCTGTTCGTTTCGTGTTCGTTCTCCAATTGTTTGGTTAATTTTCTCAATGCAGTGATTATATGGTAATTACAAATACTTAATATTTTATAGGGAAATTATTGTTTTACCTAACTTAACCTAAGTTTAACAGTCATCGAGAAATAAATATATTGTATGTATATTCTTTGTTATTATAAAATATCTCAACTTGACTTACCTCCTCTAACTTAAATAATACTAATTTCTCCTAAAATATTTCCCCCAAAATTGGAGAGATAAGAAACCCCAAATATCCGGTTTTGTAGATTTGCCACAATTATTTCTGCAACACTTTACGCCAAATTTTGTACATTGATTATTTATTATATTATTATTTTATGAAAGATTTAATTTGGGGGATTATATATATATTTAATTAAACTAGATTAGTCATTTAAACGGTTTTGTTTCAAAACCTTTTACTTAATATATTCAATTTTATTTATATCTTATTATAGACAAAGCACTCCATCTCTCATTAAATAATCATATATTAAAGTGTCAATTTGAACGAAATTCAGCGTAAAGTGTACATCACTAATTGTGGCAACTCTAGACCTAAAATACTCAATACATTCAGACATAATATTCAGAGTCTAACCTAAAGCAAAACTAAGAAGGATAATAATGAATCTTGAATATGTAAATAGATTAATGGCATTATATTTGATTTCATTTCTAGGCAGCTATAAATTTTTATTATTACTCACTAAAGTGATACGCTGCAAAAATTTGAATATTTTATGGGGAGGTGAGGAAAGTATTAGGATTTTTATTTCATTTATAGCGCCTATCTGGCAATCACCACAAAAGGTACAAGAAAACAATTAGGAAATAAATAATTGAATAATATACCCAGTTTCGCTTACACGGAAAGAAGAGAGCAGAGATCTCACTGTAGTTGACCCAGAGAAAGGCAAAGAGATAAAAACACGTCACCACTGCAAGGACTCGAACGTCAGACCTATGGTTATCTAGACCAGTGCTCTTCTGAGGAAACTAACGGTACCAATGAACAAGATAACACATTTTATCAATTCAATTTCTTTGGTGACACTTCCAAAGACCAATTGAACATTTTACAACTTATATTATTTCTAAATCATCACCATCATCATCATCACAAACTCTATAATTTGAGGAGGGTATTTTTTTGAGTATTTGATTAATAATTCATTTAGTTTGGTTATGACTTACATATGTTTATTTATCAAAGTTATTTCTAATAATTCTTTTATAATATCCAAAACAAAATGGTGAAGTTCAGAAATAAATATAAAAATCGCAATTTTGTGCATTTTTTAACACCCAAAGATTACAAATGGTGAAGTTCAGAAAATTTATTTTTATATATATTCTTCTATAACTATATTTGAGCCAAGTGAGATTTTGAAAGGGGATAAATTTAGTTTAGAGTTCCCTTTTAAATCATTATAATTGGCGAAGTTCATAAAATTTATAAAAATTTAACCATGGCTGCTTTTTTTAAGATTTTAAATTTTAAAATTTTATTAGCGAAGCGCAAGCTGTGGCGAAGCCATTGCCTGATATATTTATAATAATATTAACTTTGTTACTGTTTGAGTATTTTTATTAAATGTTGTATCTATAATAATAATAAAAATAATAATACCCTTTCGTGTATTTATTTATAAATTTATCTTTTGCGGGTAACATTAGAATCTACTTATTTTGAAAAAGCCATTGCCTGATATATTTATAATAATATTAACTTTGTTACTGTTTGAGTATTTTTATTAAATGTTGTATTTATAATAATAATAAAAATAATAATACCCTTTCGTGTATTTATTTATAAATTTATCTTTTGCGGGTAACATTAGAATCTACTTATTTTGAAAAAGACTTGCAATTTATATTTCAATGCCTTACTTAGTATTATATAAAAAAATAAAGTTACTTCACCATTTTCTTTCATTCATTATAACTGAAATATAAAACGACCATAAATTGTTAAATTAATTAATCTAAGATAATTACTTAATAAATAAGATAATTGAAGGTTTTTATATAATTTTAAAAGAAAAATGTGAGGTAACTTTAGCTTTTTATTTAATATATATATATATATATATACATTATGTGAACCGAAGTAACGCAGTACCGCAAAAGGTAGCATAAATACCCATTTCTGCCGAAAACACTTAGGGTTTGGGATTTGTATATATATATATATATATATATATATATATATATATATCGGTGTGTGTGTGTGTGTGTGTGTGTAACAATATAGATAGAATTTATTCATTTCATGTCTTATTCGGATTAATATTTCGTTGAGCAAAACAGATATGATAAAGACCCTGAAATAGATATGCAAATGTATATTGATGTATTACAGATAGAAAGCCGCGGGTTTATTTCATTTACTTTGGAAGGCCCAGATACACTAGTACTTAATAAACTGGTATATTTTTTAAATCAAATATTGACAAATATTTATTATTTTCAGCTTAAATTTACAACTATTTTTATTTAATATCGTTTTAAATATGTAATATGACTAAATCTAAACAACTTAGAGAAACAAAGTTATTTTAAAGTTATAGCCAGCCTCTAAGGTCAAGAGTCCAGACTGACGAACAATAGAGAATGAATTGAGAGTGAGTGTAAAATGGGGATTGAAACAATAGGTAGAACCAAAATAATAATAATAATGAACTGTGGATCTGCCTGAAAAATCTGGCTCTACCAGCCCTTTATCCTACTCTCCCCCACCCGTTCTTTGGACAGACCAACTAGGGTCAACTATTAACCTTCGACACATTTAATAAGTTTCACTTTCCTTGTTTATTCCTCACTCTTAAACCTCTTCTCTCCCTGGACCCGACATGCAATCGGCCAAAATATAGCCGATGTGAGTGGGGGGAGAGAGATCTTGCGGAGAGGTTAGCCAGGGTCGACCACTTCCTACTTTTCCTAAACCGGATGTGAATGAGAAGGGGAGAAGAGGAGTCCTATGAGGCCATACTATCTCTTCTCTCACCCCCAAATTTAGAGAAAACCACTCCAACTTCTCTATATCAAATAGTTGCTCAAAATCTGATAACAAGAGACCAAGAGTAATTTCTCAAGTAAGACAAGTGGCAAAAAATATCTTACAACACCTAGATAAGACATACATACTTATCTTTCGTGTTTTACTAAAGAATCACTGCAAAGCATGTTGTAAACTTGCTGAGAAATTTAGCGAAACTTCAAGATAAAAAAACTCTGATGAGTGAGAAGGAGACGTAGAACTTAAGGAATGAAGGGCGATAAAGAAGCCATAGATATTTGAGTTCAACAGAAAAAAACGGCTTCGCTAAGCCGAAGAGCGCAAAAGGTCGACACAGGAAAAATCGCCTTGAATTATCTAGGCAGATGAAAGTAATTATCTGGTATATACGCAAAACTATTCTATTGTTGCTCTGGTAGCAACTATGACATAGAGATGGTTCTATCATGGTATGGTGCGGCCTCTCCTTATCATAAACAGGTGAAAAGATTTTATGTTAGATAAAATAAACTGCACAACTTCTACCATCAAGAATTCTTACCATTTAGAGCCAGGAATCCAGCTACATCACAAAAGTACATAGGCAAAGTACGGACATGGGAAGATGCCTTAATGCGGAGAGTTAAATCCCTGAAAGTTATAAAATAAGCGTAATCGGCTCATACATCCACTGAACTTATAAATGTTGCTCTACGTGGGAACTTTTCCCCCAAGAGATTGCACGAGTAAATCAAATACTCGTAAATAATGATTTCACAAACAGCATGATTGATAAACAACTCCAATCATTTTTTTAAATAATCTTTACAAACATGCTGATAAAACTGAAAGTAATCATGTCGAAGTCAACAACATCAAAGTGTATTACAGAAACCAGATGTCTACGGCCTATAAAATAGATAAAAAAACATCAAAGAAATTATTAACCTTAACATCGAGGTTAAAAATCAAACGGATAAATTCCACCTCATCATCTATTATAAACAACAAAAGCCAGCCAACTTCTGATGAAAAATAACATCTGCCTAAACTCCTTGAATCTCAGGGTCAACCAACATAATTTACGAGTTCTTCTGCCCTGATAAAGACTGTAAGCTTTATAAAAACTCTAAATATATTGACATGACGGTTAACTATGCATCTACAAAGCGAAGGGCCTAAGAACCTATATGGGGAGTGTCCATAATATCAACCTATCGAGAGATATGCCAGTTAGTAACACCATTATTAAAAGAAAAGGGGTTAATAAAGCGAGGCTTAACATCTTAGAAGCCATAGTAATAAATGAAGATAAGCCGGCCAACTTATTTCACCTTTTTTGCTGGAACTTCTAACAATTCTTTTCCCTTGACGCAGCTCTAAATTTAAGGGAAGGTTCAGAACCTCCTATATTTAAAAAGAAAGTATCTTAAAGAGTGCATGAAGCCTTGATAATGTTTGAGGCTTCCGATCTATATGGCTATATTTTCAGACAATTTTCAACTTGAACTCAACTAACGTTGAAGTCAGTATGCAGTCATTAGCTTTAACTAATGGTCTTAAGTATGCTTTTTCTTGAAATCGGTAAGCAGTCATAATATTTTATTTTATTTATTTAGAATAATCATATAACTCCTCGGTTTCAAGCCGCAATATAAAGGCAGGTAAATTCACTGGCTAACATTTTCTTTCAGTATTTTTCTGCTGACTACGATTTGAAATTCGTTTTTCCCCATTTTGGGTTCCTAAACTCAATAACTTCGTTTTAAGATTTTAGTATGTGCTCTCTTTTCAAACATTCTCTTTTAGTACTCCAACAGTAATTGGATAACATGTATCGTACCCTCATTTGTATCACTTTTCCATAGCTTTGATATATTTGTTGAATTTTCACTCTGTGCATGTTACAACACAAAGATTTAAGATTTTTTTAAGATGAATCAAGAAAGTGAATCTTAATGCTCATTCTGCAACTCACACTAGTAAAATGCTAAAGGAATGTTTCAATAAGAGTTTTGTAATTTTTGATTTTAAAGTTTCTCAAGAAACCTTTCACGACACCTAGTTAAGAATTCCTTTCGTTTTTCTCCATATTATTCACACAGCTTGCGAATTGTAGACATGTTATCAATTATCTGATTTGTGGCCTGTCAACCACGACAGCTTATAATTTTTTAAAACAGAGGTTAGAAAAGTTGCGCATATGATGTCAATAGCGTCAGATTCTCTTTTCAGTGCTTTGATATATTGCTTTATCAGACAAAAACTAGAGTATAGCAAATTTGTGAACAAACTCATTTGGTTTGATGAGATAACATTTAAGTTAAATGGTGTAATTAATCTTAAAGATGCACATAATTGTCGCCAGAAAATATACATATTTATGTGCAACGTCCTGTAAATTAGTGGGACTAATTGTTAAGTGTGTTTTTTCTTCCAAAGGTTTGGTTGTTCCTTTCTCTATCTCTGTTGCTGTTACCGCTCATAGCTACATCACTATCCTTGAGAGAAAATATTTTCGCCATTCATCAGTTATAGGCCTGTGGGGAAGTTTACTTTCGACAAGATGTAGCACATCCTCATTACCATATAAATGTCAGGAACTACATTAAAAAAACCTTGTACATTATAGTGGCTGCCGCCGTGAGAAGAATCGGCATAAAAGTTGGACGCTTTGTCTTTTTGTTTATTCTTCCCCTCTCTCTGTCGCTCTCTGTCTGTTTCTCTGCCTCTCTCTCTCTCTCTTTCTCTCTCTCTCTCTTTCCTTATTCTTGAAGACCTGGAATCCTCATTCTACTCTCTCTTTATAAACTATCTAATTTATCAATTTTATTTCTCAGCGTTTCTGATCAATCTAGATATAAAATGAATGAATGTACATGACTGAATTGCACAATGTAATACGTAATCTTGGTTGCTTGTTTGAGGATTAAAAGACATGTTTACAAAATATAAGTTAACTTTATCAAGAAAGTCATTAAGATTTCAAAATAAAAAAGTTTTTAAACTTTAGACAGTGTTTCAGCAGCAATATAACACATATTGGAATTGAATTAAAATAATTTATGAATATTTTACCAAACGAAACTAAACAGCAAATACTCTATACACTCAAAAGGCTTAGTCTTCATACAACCAAATACTTAAAAAGAATAACTGAAAATGAAAAAACCCTAATGTTTAGGACACTTGGGAGAGTTAGACTTTGGGACCCTTACTTCCTTGAATCTTTGCTTTGCTTTGAAATATTCAAGAAATTTGGAATTTCCTAAACCCTTACGAATCATATTCATCATTTTTCTTGCAAATCAAATGAATTCTCACTGTAATAAATTGGCTAGTCAAATGAAAAGGGTGAGCAAATAAAGAAGAGGAGGCAATGACTATATTTACAGAAAATGAGGAGGTCGTGGGGGTGGTTGGCAGAGGCGGTGGTGATAGTGGTGGGTAGGTGCTGTGAATTTGGTAGTGAGCATGGGTGGTGGTGGTGGTGGTTATTTTGGGTAGGGAGCCTGTATTTTTGCTATATGCGATTCTTGCTGGTGGTAGGCATGTGCGGGGATTTAAGCGGTGATGGGGAGGGGCTGTGGTGGTGAGGAGTGGTGCTGGTGGTGCTAGTTGGTAGGGGTGGTCGTAGTGGTAAAGGTGGGCAGAGACAAAGGTGGGGAAGGGCAGAGCATTAGTTTTATATCATTATATTTGGTATTAAATTCCCATTAAAATCTTATATGGTAACGTTTCTATTTTTCAAATTCCATCCCTCAAATTGAATAAATTTGATATATCGGGATTTAATTGAACGCGATCGATTTACACAGAATTAACAGAAAATAGCGTCGAAATATCACCCTAACGGATTCTTGAGATCAATTTGGTAGATAAGAGTTTGATTTCTTTAACAAAGGTCAGAAATGCGGGCATATAATCGAATTAATCTACATAATGGATCGTAAATTAGGAATTTCGTCCATCTTTAATTCATTTTTCAATTTTCATCATTTGTGCGTTTAGCATATAGCCTAACCATAATTTATTTTAAATAGAAAAGACGTGCGTGTGTCTCCTCCTCTTAGTGATATAGGAGTGGAGGTGCTAATATTAATAGATAACTTTTAATGAATCTAAATTTAAGTTGAAAGATTAAAACAGTATTATTCTCTTCCAACTCTGAGCTTAAGTAGGGGAAATTTTAGGGGATTCTGAACTATTCTTTACTCTTTGATGAAGTGAAAAATATATATATCTCCTCAGAGCTAATAAATCTAAGCTAAAGCTGTGTGCTTGGGCTCATTAACTAGCAGATTATGGAAAAAGTTGGGGGTATTAGTCCAGTAGATGGGATCAATAAATCCTATGATTTTCTCAAGAATTCCCTAACTCCTCAAGCAAAAAAGGAAAACCTGATTTTCCACTTTTTACCGATTTTTCCGATAATGGTTTGATTGACAAAGAAGTAGCATGAAGTATCCGTCAAGTAAACTTGGTTCCGACTTACTTGAATTTTTTGGGTTCATTCGATAAATTAATTATAATTTGTAAAGTTTTTGGAAGAATTAAACAAAAATGTTATTAGAGCTATTTCTAAACGCTTTTTAATATGTACTTTTTAATTTTCAAGTTGTTCAAATTTAATGATAATAATTAAATTTAAGCAACTTGAATATTAAAATGCACATATAAAAAAACGTTTAGAAATAGCCTTAATAGCAGTTTTGTTGAATTCTTCCAAAAACTTTAAAATATTTGTCTACTAGGTTGACAAAGCTTCTTTCGATTATATGTTGCTATTTAAAAAAACGACAAAGGCTGTGAATTTTTTTTTTTTCGAGTACTGCCACTAGTGTGTTCTAAGAACAGCTTCTTTGAGCGAGCTTCATAAATAAATAATGATTCTAATTTTTTTACCAGGAAGAAGCTGTAAATTTTTGCAACATTTAGAATCAGTTCTATCAACGACAAGACATCTTTCCCAGATGGCCGCATCATGATGGAGTAGGATCTTCGAGGTTGGGCAGATCTTTAGATATAACTCCTTACGCGTTTTCAGGAAAAAGAGTGCCGGCCCCAATATATATATATATTTATATATATATATATATATATATATATATATATATATATATATATATATATATATATATATATATATATATATATATATATATATATATATACATATATATATATATATATATATATATATATATATATATATATATATATATATATATATATATATAAATAAGATCTTTTATAAGAGAGATACATTGAATTGGATAACGCCAGCATAAATAATGTTCATCATCTTTCAAACAAACTCGAAAAAAATAGAGTGTATATTTTTTAAACGACAAAATATTACAAATAAATTCAACCAACTTGCGAGTCTTGTGGCCGTTGCACATTTGAAATTGTTGCAATGACCTTGTCCTAGGTTAAATAATAAGGTAAAGACTTGCTAGGAAAATGTAATTAAATGGAAATAAAGTTCTTAGTAAAAATACAAAAGTAAGCGAGCTGCGTCATCTTACGAGTATATTTGGAAATGCCGTTACTATAGTGCAAAACGAACAAAATGGCGAGCAATTATTTGTTTTCTCTAGGCAATATCGCCTGGCAGCTATTAACAGTCTTATGTGGCAAAATTAATTGTTCAAATGTTAATTTTAATTTTAAAAGTGCTGATAACGAAAGAAAGTGATTGATCGATTTTAAGCAAAGATTATCTCAATCAAATGTTTACTAATCTAACGTGTGAACATAATATTATTGATTGGATTATAACAAATGAAAAAAACTTTGTTGAATGTATCTCTATCGTCTAAAATATTGGCTAAAGCGATAAGATGCTATTCGTTTTAACATAAGCGGAATTTCATATAAATCTCCATGCGTTTCTTATTAGAAAGAGACAGTTAGACTGAATATAGGACTTCACAACTAATATCGTTGCATGTATAATTTTTTTTAAAACTATATATCATGTACAAGAAATGTTACATTCATAAAAAAGGAAGATCCACCACTCGAAATAGATTGTCGTAGAATTAGGCAGTTATCGCCTATTTCTTGATTCCCTCGTTTGTTCGAGGAAGGACTACGACCTCCAAAAATAATAATTGGAATTGAATTTCGTTTAGTGCACGAGGTTTTTGTTATTCGAATACTTCAAATATAGTTGGCTGTGATTGATATTATTTAACTAGGCTTCGTACATATTACGTACACGAAAGAAAACCCTATTTATTAGAATCTAAAGGTCCTCACAAGAACGCAATTTCCTCCCGTTTCAACTTTTTATCGAATAACCTTATAGTGGAACTTAGTCTTTGGTGGTCTTGATTTATTTAGAGTTAATAAAAAGGACGAGGCGTACTGGTTTTCTAAAAAAAATTTTAACCCTATTGCACAGTTAAAACCCACAAATTATGAACGTTCAATCTCTTAAAGAAACCACAAAGGAACAAACGTTTCTCACTAATTACTATACCCGCCCCCAAGGTATGTCCGTGTACCCTGTAAGCAAACAAAGCGATTTACAAACAAACTCCAAAAATAAGTAATAGTTCATATACCTTAATTGTTGCTGATTCCAACTTCCCCTTATCTAAATGGGTCAACACGCTGAATTTGCCGTCGGGAAAAGAATTGTATGCTAACTAGCCATAAAGTTCGCGCTTTTAACTTGTTCAATCTGCCTCTCGCCATAAGGATGTCCTTGACCTTGTATTTGCAAAAAAAGGAGGCCCGGTTAATGTCTTAAAGCTGTTGATACTTTCCTTAATAGAGATCATCGCCAAATAAAATTTTTTTATCGTTGTAATAGGAGTAAACCAAAACAAAGTCATTTTAAAAGGCAAATTTTCCCCCAATTAGAAAAATATTTAGCAAAATAGACTGGAGTTTTTTACACTAACATTACCAGCATAAACACTTCCTGGGACCGATTCAGTAATATATACTTAAATGCGGTACAATGATGTATAGCAATGAGAAATAGACGCAACCTAAACAATGACAAACCTAATTGGCGGACCAAGGATTTTGCCTACTGTTTACTTGCTAATAATAAAGCTCTTGACCAATTTAAATAGAAGAATAATGAGGATGAACGAAAGAAATTCATAATCAAGGAAAGTATAAAGGCCCTTGAAATACATATAGCGAATCCAAATATAATAGCACTAATGAATTTTATAACTCTATTAGAAAGAAGATAGTAGCAACATAAACTACTCGACTATTAGTGAATAAGAACGTGAATTTTATACGCGACGAAAAAGAAATTATTAACACCGTTACTACATTATTCTCATCAGTATTTACTACAGAAGACCTAAGACCTATTTACTCACTTCGCAAATCCAAATAGATAATCTAAGTCTAATAAAATAGATCACTGTATGTAACTAAAAACGCTATGCTAAAATCTATCCAGAGTTTAACTCAAATGAATCAGTAAGGGTGAAGACTATCTCACAAATAGTTCTAAAAGAAGCAAAGAATGAGCTATCCATCCTACTAACTCTGCCTTTTAATATATATTTGTATACTATGACTATGCTAAACAAATGAAAGCTCACTAATGTTACACTAAAATTTCAAACGAGTAACAATACTATACCTGACAACTACTAGCTTAACTAAGTTATGTGCCTAATTCTTGGAACAGACATAAAGAATAGAATCGTGAAGTATTTGTAGGCAAACAGCTTACTTAAAGATACCAAGCATGCCTACCATAACAAACATTCCTGCATGATGAAACTCTTGGACTTTTTCTATGATATCCTGAATCAAGAGGATGAGAGTAATGCCGTTCATATCATACAAATACCTTAATTTCCAGAAAGCTTACAACAAAGTTCCTCATAAAGGTCTTATGATAAAATTACCATCACACACAATACAGGGCGACATATTATGATGGATTAAAAATTGCGTTAGCAAAAGGAGAGTAGTCATAAAAAGACAGGTGTCTAAATGACTTAATGTAACCCATGAATATCCCCATAGCTCTTTTTTAGGTTCTCTTTCCTCTTGAATTTCCATTGTCGATAGTGAGGAAGGTCTGACCTACACATTCTCAAAGTATGCGGATGGTAAAAAAGATTTCCAATGTCAAACACTGACATAGGAAAGTAAAAGATATTCAATATAGTTTAGCAAAGTTACATATCACGTTCGGCCCAAACTTGGTAAATATGCTTCAAGGCAGATAAATGCAAAGTGCTCCACATATAAAATAAAAATAAAAAGGAATCTTTTCAATGAAAGGAACACGATTGAAAAGCGTAGACGAGTAAGATTAAGGAATAACAGTAAACTTTGCACAGAGGTTAACAAGAAGGCGGAGAAAATATTTGGTTTTAGAGTGAGGTCATTTGAGAAGAAATCGAATAAATAATACTTAGCCTCTACACTTCTTTAGTCCGGCCTTTTGTGGAAAACTGTATTTAAGTCTGATGTTCCTAGTACGGAAAAGTTATAAACAAGCTACAACTGATTCAACGTAGAGTTAAAAAAATCATATTTAGTATAAAAAAAAGCCAAACGAGAATTTTCTTACGGAATTAAATATGTTCCCATTAACCAAGCTTAGACTAAAATGTGACAATTCTAACATTTAAAATCTTCAAAAACATAGTTAATATGAAATGTAACAATTACTTTATCATCAAACAATCTAATTACACACGGGAAACTGGTTGCAAAATGATAGGTAAACCGTTTAACTGGCAAGAGTCAAAAAGAATTTCTACAACCGAATTGTCGACTTATGGAGTCGTCTTACCCATACCATCATTGAAAGCAGTAAAATTGATTCTTTTAAACATAAACTAAACAATCATTGCCTTAAATCAGGAATGATTACGTTTATGAGCAAGTAATATTTTTTTTCTTCGCCATCCATCATAAAGAGAACATCAAAGATCAAAGAGGCGAAGTTTAGTAAACATAGCTATTATTTCGTATGAATGAAACTTCGTAAGGATTAAATGTTCAGTATTCCTATATTTTACATTTGGACTCCTACCAATATCATTTTACGCTTGAACCTGAAGACAAATATTTTTACCGAAAATTGAACCATACACAATACTGTTTGTCAAAAAATGAGCTAAAAGTAAGCTTTTATTTTAGTAAATAAAATTCTAATATCAATTGTCTAAACATCATCTATCACTCTTTAAGGAACAAAAGCATATAGGTAGCTGAGTTTGACTAATAACAGTACGTAAAAACTTTTTCTCTCACCACTACATATTCATTGTTTCACACCTGGGTGAGCAGATACCACAGGTTGAAAAACTCTTTAGTCAAAGAGTCTTTTTTACAGTAAAGAGGCCACTAGTTTTCCTAGTAATTTGAATATCCATCTATCTCCTTGCATACTTCAATTTCGCTTATTAAATATCATTCTATTTTTACCTACTGTGAAGCGCCAGGTCAAGGCGTCGGTATATTTTAAAAAGGAGTAAAGTTCAATTGTACCCATTTAGAGCCATGAAATGACCCATATGACCCTGGACATATGGTTATTCACCTTGGAGGATTCAAATATGCAATCTGATTTGGCCCTGGGTGGCGCCATCTAGTGGCAGAAGTAAGTAATTTAAACCATGGGAAACAATCAATTTAATAACCATCTATCATCTCATCATAAAACACTACCGGTCATTAGAAGGACTTTCCCTGTAGTTCTATCTTGGGTATTGATTGATACAAACAAAAAATAATAATAATGGGCCACAAAATTTATTAGCGCTTAACATCGCAATAAATATTTTAACATTTTAGTTTGTCAGAAAGAGTTGCAGGAATAACAAATAAAGGAAAAAGCAAAAATATGAATTTGAAATTTCCCAGGCCATTCTATGGAGTAAAGAGAAATCGGGTGTTTCTAAAATGCAGCAGTACTAAAAGTGAAACTTTGTTATTATTTCAGTAAAACTTTGTACAAAGTTGTTTTTATTTCCTTGTAAGTTTAGATTAGGAGCTCCATTTAGAAAATACTCATTTAAAACTTTTTATTTAGTCTTAGGGTTTATGAATAGAGATATGTAATTATACATACATGAACAAACAATTGAATTCAAAGGAAGAAGAAGCTAACCTAATAAGGCTAGAAACTAGCTCTATGCTAGCATATTACCGGAGATAAAATAGCAAATTTTATCAGAACGAATAGGTTAAAACTTGTTTACCTGAGTAGTGTTATCCTAACTAATCTTGCCTACTCTTCACTACTCGCTCCTTAAGGACAGGTGCGTTGTTAGCTCCAATTATTTGCGTAGCAATTTGTATTTTTTCAAATATTTATGTATTTTTTTTAACCAATACAATGGTAAAAGGTTTTTACACTTTATTTAAAGAATTTTCAATGCGGGATTAACTTTCTGGATGACATAATATGTACTGTAGTTACCTGCAGAAGTAAATATGTTTATATATATATAAACATATATACTTCTGCAGGTAACTACAGTATTATATATTAGGTCATCCATATATATATAATATATATATATATATATATATATATATATATATATATATATATATGTGTATATTAATGGTAAAGGTTATACCACTGATCTGCACTCATTCAAGAAATGTTTATTTTTCAGTAAAAACCTACTCTGTTTATGTTTGTGTGACGTCCAATACAACGAGAAACATCATCTTTTATATTATATTAGCTAGACGTTTTAATTGTTTATCTAGGCCTTAGTAGCTAAATTAAAATCGCCATTTAGGGCCTCCAGGATTGTGAACTCTGAAATTCTGACCTCATGGTTGGAGCTATGGGCCTACTACAGAAAGTTAGAAAATGAAATGAAGTGTCTAGTTCTTAAATAACTTTAAGAGTTCTGGTAGGCTGTAAACATCTTCTGATTGGCTCAACATGCAAGCATCTGGGCACGGCGTGAAACAATAAGCCTAGATAATTGAAGTGTGATTCAATTATAAAATTGTTAATTAAAGTTACTTCTACCTAAGTTAAATTTTGGAAAATAATGGCAAGGATCGAATATAATTCTCACATTAATATAGTAGACTAATTAATAGAATATGGAAGTGAAATATGCAATTCTTGGTTGATGGCCCAGTCTGATGACTGGTACGTCAATCATGGGACGTCGCGGCTCCTAAATTCTAGAAAGGGTTTATCACGTTGTAGTGGGCCGAACATCTAGACTCTAACCCAGTCGATCAACCTCGCTTCCTCCCTTCATTCAGACGTGAGAAATCGAGGGAGAAATGAAACCGATTGTATGTGCAGTCCTTTACTCACAAAAAATATGGGGTAAATATTAACAAGAGATAGCGTTGAATATATTTAAATTCTTTAAAAAAATAATCATACTTAGAAAGCCAATCTTACTTATTAATGCTAGCAAAAAGATATTTACCAAAATTTTATCCTATTACCAAACGAAATGCTATATCTAAACAACTAAAGAACAAAACAGAAGAGGCCTATTACCACACTGGTTTCAAAATCATTCTAAATCATACAAGGAGGCCTAGTAACCCCACTTGTACTTAACAATACAACAACGGCATCACATTTAACCCCTGGGGTAAATCGAGCCGCCTGACAATCGAGTGTTCACAAAAAAGGCTAGATCTTACTAAAAAAGGTTACCGCCTTCGAGCTCGATATAATGTTAAGCGATCTTGTTGCAGTATTGAGGCTATATAAAAGCCCTCATCTTTACAAATGGAACGTACAATATCTTTAATTTTTACTATCCAATTCGTAGAATGTCAGCCCCTTTACAAAACGAAGGTAATATTTATCTTTTAAAAAACTTTCATTTCGGAGAGCTGACCTTATTTGAACATTAATCTAGGGAATTTAATGTTTCTGAAAACTTTTTGTCTCTTAATAGGAGGTGGAATGTACTATATATCCTTAAATCTTCCCTATCCAGCTTTTTAAATAAATAAATGTAGCTGAGAATTTCGATCATGCCAGTGATACATTTTTACTTAAGATATGTTGAAGAGAGAACTACCTAGTTCATCAACACACACTCTATCATTCTCTAAAGTTGCTTGTTACACGCTCATTTATCTCTACTTTAACATTTTTGGTTGTCCTTTTCTTATATGAAAAGAATGATGCTAGATTTTTTTCATACATTGGATTTATTGAATTCTGCATAAAATTATTGAGTTTTTCTAACACTTGTAATCATGGATTTGAGAATTTATTACCTGGTATGTCATATATTGTTTATCTTTGTCGTGGTATACAGCCGAGTAAGTATCTACGTTTGCTCCGTACATGAGTAACTTCGTTCCACTTTTCTTTAAGTGTGCTTTAATATAATTTTACTTCTTTATCAACGGAAGGTTCGTATTATTATATATCTATTGTCATCTACAGCATTCGAGGATCTAATTAAACAACTAGGGCAAAAATATACTTTTAATTACATAAAAAATGCAATATTAAACCTTTAAATATATTAATGGTATAATAGGAGGATCTAATAAAAATTAATCTTACAAATAAGTAATATGCGATGGTTGAGGCACAATTCACTTTCGTAGGGAGTGGTAACTAACAACATGAATAAGTTTTGAATTCCTTTTACTTTAACTAAGAGAGAGTCTGAATTTGAGTGACCTTGAACAAGAACCTCTTCGAAGCGATGATTAGAAATGAGTTGGACGGGAGTATTCTCGCCTGCATGAGACTGGCTCGAAAAACAGCTGATCGTCTCTCTGAGTCAAAGAGAAGTTTGGTGAGTTGATTGTGGAAGAACAGTTGAAGCTTATCCCAAGGTATGTGGAAAGCGCATGACGAGGCTTATGACTTGAAGATGTGAGCAAGGGGATTGTGGATGTACAGGTTATTCCAATCCGTGTGTTACACTTTCGGGCTTCTCGATGATGCGACTTGACCAAGAGGTAAATCTTTTCTAGAATGGGAATTCACGTTGGTATTCCTCAATGGTGAGGGTTATCTCTGTTTTTATTCAGAAAACTGAGATAGGGGATTTCTCTGGAAGAGAATGGTATGCGAAGGGTCTCTATACCACTGGTCTACTTTTCTAAGCGACCAAGGGAACGGCCTCGAGAAGGAAAATCCCACTCGGTTTCACTGTCTTCTGGATTCCCTGTTTTATTCAGGGACTGCTCTTCTTCTCTCGATTGCTACTCCGATTCTCTCTTTAATTTCTCCAGATCAACTATATATACGTCGATTATCCCCTGGGAAAGTGGAGAAGACACGAGGGCCTACCCTGAAGCCTCTATTATAGGGCATAAATTTCGAACGTTGTGACCATTCGCCCTTCTAGTATACGTAAGGAGAAAGTGAGATTTTCTTCTATTTAGCGAAAAGAGACATAAACAATTGGAGGCTACAGTAAGCCTGTTCCTAGATTTTTATGCAAAAGGGTATCCCACCCTCCTATGTTTATATTAAGGGACTACAAAATTTGCTGATTGTAATCCTTCGTGGTGAGCGACGCTCGAGGATCTTTGGGGCAGAGGGGAGGGGAGGTAAATTATCGGCCCATATGGAACGTAACCATTGACGCTGTATAAACAAACAAGCGTCTGTTTTGCCTTGTGATATTTATTTCCCCACAATCTTCTAACAACATTTGTAAGGTTTATATATATATATATATATATATATATATATATATATATATATATATATATATATATATATATGCGCACGGGCTTATTGTTTTAAATTGTATTTTTCACTGAATATATAATTTACATTTCGTGATAACAATTGAGGTTTCTTCCAATTTTCGTGTGCATTTTAGTGTAGTGTATTTTTACACAAATTGTACCATAGTCTTTTTTCCTACGTTAATTATCCCCCCAAAATTAAAATAAGCTACTTTAAAATAATATTAAAAGATAACTAAAGTGAAACATACCCATTTCTATGACTTATCACTGCGAGGAAGGCTTTCATTCACCGACCAAACATGCAATCAAAAATTAAATTGTATAGAGACGGAGCCTCCTAAATGAGGCCACAACCTGACGTGCAAGTGCAAACTCCAATTACCATGGTAGATTGTAGCGATCTCCTTCTTACCGTAACGGAGACAAGTTGCTGTGCCAAGCAATGCCTTGAATATATCACTCTAAAGCCAGAAGCATCTCTCACCGGCTTGTGCATAACAAAGACTGTAGCCATGAACTAGTAAATTATGAAGATACAATCTCTCCAGATAAAGTTAAATTAACTAATAGAAATGACAGGACTCGCTCTTATAAAGTAAAGGAAAGAGGCGATGAATATCATCCGTACAAGGGAAGGATTGATACGCACAGCAAGAAAGAACCGATCGCAATCCACACAACAAAAATATTTTACTAGCCTCACATACAGTCGCCTCTAAATGTTTTTGTGCACCTCAAAATTTTAGGAAATGTGATAAATGCAGGGCTGTAAAGATTTCATCTGCATATCGATATGAATATAACTAAAATAAAAATAAATAAATAGTAATAGAAAATATATATACCCCAAGCTCTCAACAAGAATGATCAAAATACAAAAGTTAGGGTGTCTTTTAGCATGGTAATGATGACAAAATTTATTGTTCAAAACATGACCTTCACTGCTTTTATTTGCTCATTGAAGGAGGCTGACGATAGCTAACAGCTTCTTTCAGGTCTTACCAGTGGTTTTGCAGTAGATTACCTTTCCTGAGAATGAGGTGACCAATATATCACCTTGATATTTTTTCTTAGAACCAAGGTAAGTTGGACGCTGACTTGACATCGGGCAATGTTCTGATTTAAAATCAACTTCTTGCAATTTCTGGAGTGATCCACGCCAATTGACGTCGCTTTGGCTCAAGGTTAAAATGTGATCCAACCAGTCAAATTTAAGTATTTGACTGGTTGGGTCAAAGTGGTAGCAGCCCCAATAAAGTTTTGCTCTGTACAGATTGGTCAGAGCACCCAAGTTACAAGTAACCGGATAGCACAACCAGTTGTAGCCCGTGCCCAGGCCACCAACGCTTCCCAGGAGCCCGTTACTTTAGAAAACCCAGTCGATCCGGAGACGAGACCCTCTGGAACGAGGATTTTGCCCATGCCTAGAAGGTGTGGGCAACTCTCCTTCTCCTTTGGAAGAAAGCCACGACTCAGGAGTAAGAGTCTTCCCGTGGTGGAAAAAGCATCTCATACCTTGTCAAGAATAAGGTGTTATATCGTAAATGTTCTGATAAACCGAACCTGAAACTCACTCCTTGTGTGTTCCCTGCTCTCACATCCTCTAAGTCATCCAGATTTATCACGCTAGTTTATTCTCCGGTGATTTTAGTCATAATATAATCGCTTAGAGGGTATTTAAGTATTTTTATTGGACAGGTGCGCCAGAAAAATTGCAGATTACTACAAATCATTCGATACTTCACAAAGGACATCAGCAAAAGGGCGCTTCAAGCCAGCCTCCCTTCAGAAAAGCTCGATCATCTCGGAACCTTTTTCACGTGTAGCCATTAATCTTATTGGCACTATTAATCTCCCGTTTAGTGAAGGAAACAGTTTCGTCCTCAATGTAGTAGACTTTAAGACCCGTTTTCCTGAGGCAGTTTCCCTTAAACGCATTGATAGCGTTTTGCGCGCCAAAGCAATCGTTTCCATTTTTCTCGGGTAGGAATTCCGAAACAAGTATTGTCAGATTGAGTAAGACAATTTACCTCCGAGCGTATGGAGTATGCCGGCAAGCTCCTCATGCTAAAACCTCTGTTTATCACCTCATACCACTCAGCCGCAAACGGAGTTTGCGGCCGAGTGGTAATCCTCAAAAAATTGTGTATAGATCAGCCGCGAGAATGGCATTGCTTTTCACCCGTGGCACTGTTTCTGAGTCATGAAATCCACCATAGGACTCTAGGATTCACCCCCTTCTAATTACTGTATGGCCGTAATGTTCAAGGCAACTCTTGCTATTTTAAAAGAACCTTTCACCAATCCCCGTCTAGATGACGAAATCCCATCCCCCTCTTCGTACCTCTCAGACCTCCGAAAGCGCCTCGAGATATGTAGCTGCATTGCGTACATAAATGCTCAGGTAAATTTGGAGAAGTATCAAACTTATTTCGATTTAAAGGCGAAGGAAAGAAGTTTTAAGCCTGGTGAGGAGGTGCTGTTGCTTCTTTCCACGGAGAGTAACAAACCCCTGAGCAAGTGGAAGGGACCCTTGTGTGTTCTAGAAGTAAAAGAACCAGTGAATTACTTGATTCGAACCCCCTAAGGAGAAAAAAAGAAATTATTTATGGTTACAAATTTATTCCACTCACACTCCGTTTCTGATTATCTTATTTACCAAGAGTTTGATTAATTTATAGGGTATTCTTGCAGTTCTTTTTTGAATAATGCTAAATAATATTAGAAAAAGAATTCAACTCGGGTATTGCGTGTGTATGTGGATATCATTCCTTTGCCTATACTCGTAAGAGATTAAATGACAAAAATTTAATTGCATCATGCCTCACTTACCCCTATGGAATTTTGCTCAGAATGATGCAATTTTAATGAAATTTTCTTAGTAGCATATTCTGTTTGTGTAAATTTTTAAGAAAACAATTCCCCAAAACTAAAGTAAAAAAATTAAATCTTCGAAAAGATAACCAAGTCAAAGATAAATTGGAGTAGTTTGATTGAGGCAAAAGGATAATTAAAAAAAGTGAACAACACAAGAACCATTTCCCATTAATCGATTATAGTTAATATGCACATATTACACAAACTAAATTATTTTCCCATATAATGAAAAAGTAAATTTAAAAGATTATACAGGAAGGCATAAAAGAACAAATGTCTTCGCCAAACTGAAGTCGACTCAACCTAATTAGAAAAAAAGTTTGTTACGAAACTCGTTAAAAACGAGAAAGAAAGTCACCATCTTTGTTCTTCATCGCCATAGAGCATTTTGCTTGCGTTGTTAATTTTTTTCTTTTACATTCTCTTCCCTTCCTTTTGTTTATTTTGATATAGGAGGATGAAATTATGATTTTTCGTTCATTTTGTGAAGGAAGACAATCGCCATAGCCAGGAGGCAACGAACAAAGGCAATACAAAAAAATATTTTTATACCTTTGTTTATTACTTATTATTGGATCTCTTCTTACCATGTGATAAGAGTTGGGAGAATTATGAATGCTCTTCCATTAAAGAAAAGACGAGTACAAAGATGCGTGTAATAACCAGCGTCATTAGCAGTCTTTCTCTCCTATCTTCTGAGCAAAGGTATTTCCAAGAAACATTTCCTAATCGCGTTCCAGGGGTCGAGTTGGCCACGCCACTACTAATATTGAGCGAATTTCTTCTTCTCACCATTTAGATATTTTTGCTGATTTTTATTATTAAGGTGTCCTGGTGCGGAATGGTTTTCTCCAATTTACATATTTTTTCATTGAAACTAAGGCAATAACATTAGCCAGGCAAAGTTGGCTTTAATATCACTCTTTCATTATTACTACCTTTTGTTTTCTGTCCAAATGAATGAAAATCTCCTGTAGTATTGTTGTAAACTATTCTGGGGAAAGGTGCTTTCTTAAACAATATAGAGTAGATATGAAGTGTGTTTGATAATGTTTTCTGGGATGTCGAAAAAAGAAAATAGTAAATCAGAATTAATTAGAGAATTTTTAGCAATCTTTATTTTGCTTAAGATATATTAGTAGATCTTGAATTGATCTAAGATTGAAATAAAGGTGCCAAAAATTTTCGACATTAGAGTGCTTGTGTTTGTCAGTTCGGTCATGATCTTTATAATTTTTTTAGGTTGTATTTATCAGAGTAACTCACTTCTAGTACTTTGTTTCGTCTTATCTCTTATTTTAAATGATAAATGTGTATATGAAGCCTTTGAACATGGAAATGCTATCTTTTATAAATTAACAATAATTATGAACACAATGATTATGCACTTGTATTGATTCATATTTAGATGGAGTAAATGAAATTCACCTAAAACTAGTTAAGTTTCGAAGGAAGAGATACCCCAAATTATTATTTGCCACCGAGATTTGATTTTATGATCTCTCCCTTCAGAAGTGGTGGTGTTAGATTAATCCTAGATTGATTAAAAGACCTGCCCGAAACCCTTTTCAATGAATTTGGCATTCCTTCTCTGACATATTCGCATATTCAAGCCTTTTTAATCTTCCATGCTGCATTTTGTGTTTGATATCTTATTCCTTAGTTCTGAGTAGCGATTTTATCTTTCTTCTGCGTGAATGATAAGAATGTAAATAAATCTACCACTAGAATCTTTATGGAGAATCTTTGTTTATTTGAGCAAAGATTTTACGGGTCATAAGTTATTCATTAGTAACGAAAGTAAAAGGTTACAGCTATGAAAGATAAAAATATAAAGAATGTGTTGTAATATTACATGCAAAAAAACAATTGGCATATCTAATTGCTATGGTTTTGATGCCGCATTTGCACTCTTTTGCGAAAACGTTGTTAAAATACCAAACTTAAAAATTTTAATAAGAGACTTCATCATGCTGTAAGATTTGACTTTCTGTAAATGATTTTCAAAAACGTTTTCCTTTACAGAAATTTATAGAAGGAAGCATTATAGTAAGTTTCTAAGTTTAAGTACTTATTCTTTCTTGTACATAGGAGCATCAATAAACAAGTATTTTACCTGTTTTTATAAGAACAGTAATACTAGTGGTAGTTTTGCCTACTGCAATGCTCATATGAGTGATCTAGATTATCCATTTCCTATAAAATTATCTATTAGGTCTTATTTCTAGCGTTCTAACGTGCTTCTGAGTCTCTCTACCCTATTAATGAGTGCCTCTTCTAAGACTGCCAGGTTGCAAATCGAACTAATCCATCGCCAATTTACGAGATTCATTTTAATTGGTCCCATAAATTCCCCGAAATTTGAGGTAATTCAGAACCGAGATAGGAGAGGACGTCATGCAATTAAATCCTTTACTCCTATTGGAACGTTTCAATTTCTAAACTTAGTGATTCAAGTAGACTTAAAAATTCCCCTCCGACTTTTTTACCTTTATGGCATTAAGAGAACTTGGATGAAAATTGACTCAGTTAAGATAACGTTAATACTCGGTTGCTCTGTTCATATTTGACATTTATTCAGAAAATCCGGTTGATCTTTTGTACTTAATCTTTAATTTTATTATTAAAAATATAGAGAACACCAATGAAAGGTAGGAAAGGGAAAGATTTAGAAATGAGTATGTAACAAAATGGGAAAAGTTTGATGTAAAAATGTATGAAAGCCACAAAAAAAGGAATGTAAGAGAATTAGTAATGCGGGGAGGGGCTAAATTGGGTGGAAAGTATATACGTACAAAGGATCGCTGAAGAAAAGCTGATGTTATAAAATGTAATAATGAGAAAGTACGTACAGGGTAATCAAAAGGAATTGATGTAGTAAAAAATTAAAATAGTGCATGAAAGATATGCATAATGGATTGTAAAGGTAAGAGAGGCAGCGACATGTAAAAATGCGCGTAATACTAATAACTCATTAGGTTATAAAGAGCTAGATGTTGTGTATGCAAGAATAACTAACTTCTTTGCCGCACATTTTTGTGTTTAGTTAAAAATAATACTATATATAACGATTTATTTTGGGGTTAAGGTGAATGTTCTTCTGTGAGTTTCTTAACTGATGGTAAGTGTTTTTCGTTGAGTGGCCTTAACTGATTATAAAAATCTAGTGTATCACCCTACTTTCATTAAGAAAGGAAATTCCTCCACAAGCTTGTGTAAAGTCAAGGAACATAGGTTGTGGTTAGGCTATGAATTAGATTTAGATTTGGCTTCACTGGGTACCATCTATTTTGTGAAAGCCACAACAAATAGTGAAATATGTAGCAAACTTCAGAATACAATCTATCAAATTAATACCCTTTACTGTATGCAATGATATTCTTAACCATCCGTGCGCTTTTTCCCTACTGATCAAATCTCTTTATTTGTTTTCTTCTCTACTACTAGTTTCTAGTACAAAACTTTAAAACCCATCAAACTGAATTGAAATTTAAATCTGCTACCAATCCTAATATCGCCTGTTATTCTTTTCAAATATCTTCCTAAATCTCGATGCCGTAGTTTTTACTATCGTCCCTTTACAACTTCATATCGGAGCCATACGGTGAATTCCATCCTACGTCGATATCGGATTTTCTCAATGGATTCCAGTATCGTTAAAGACGTACGGATTACTGCATTAGGATTACGAGTCTTCCTTTATGGAAGCGGTCCTAACATCCAATGACTATAAATTGTAGCCTAGAAACAGGTGGTTTTTAAACTAAAGCTGAGATCCAATAGGCAAGAAATCAATTTTTTCCGAAGGGCGTCATTGTTTGATGCAAAAGAATACTATTATAAAGGCGTGGACCGATGTTGTTCATGAGTAACTTTACAATATTTGGCTTCATTCTTTATATTCCTTTGCCTTTGAAATATGCCTGGATGTTTCAATTTCTAAATTAGGTGATTCAACTAGAGATAAAATTTCCTTCCGACCTCTTTTTCCTTTGCGGCATTACGGGAATTAGATAATAAATCCAGTCATTTAGAATAGCGCTAATCCTCAGTGGATCAGACTATAAATGCAACATTCTTTAGAGAATCAGTGTTGTTAATCTTTGATGGTCATAGAATAATGAAGAAATCAATGATATTGGTCGTAGCAGCGATCGTTCTTTCTACTTTTTATTTTCCTTTCGTTAACACAAGGAAGCATTTATTATTGTAGATTTTTTATTAAAGCTATTTTCTATATAATTTACCAGGAAAGCGTAGGCAAAAGGTTTTCAGTGTTCTAAATCATTTACTTTATGAGGAATTCCCGGAATCAAAAGGTAAATAAAAAACTATTGAATTAAATTACAAACTAAAGTCTTATGAATGAAAAATGAAATGGAACAAAGAGAAATAATTTATTTATAGATATACCTACAGACGCGGGCAAAAATCTTAGGATATCTCGGAAATAGTAGGAAATTAGATAAATGCAGGGAAGAAACGTTTTTATTTTCATATCAATATGAATATACCTGTGATATAAGAAGGAATGAATAGCCAAAAGTTATATATGCTCCAAATAATTGACAAGACAACAAAGTACAAAACTTGCCAAAATATTCTACATCAGAATAATATAACTAATAGGCAAATGAAGCTCTGAAAAATACAGTAACACCAAACTGATACATTAAGCTCAGTTCTGTTTCGAGAGTACGTGGGATTGAAAAGATTTTAATCTTTGAGCCATTCCAATTGGATCCGATACCTGAGGGGTAGGATGCAAGCCCACTCATCAGTAATGACTGCCTAAAGGTGCTCATTAGAGGCTGGTTCACGACTTCATACCGCCTCTTTTAGGTCATGCTAGATGTTTGACAGTGATTAATATCCGAATAATGAGTTGGCCAGTGCACCATAATCATGTTGTTCCCATTGAACCACGGCATGGTAGATGCAGACTTGTGACATGATTTATTGTCCTGCTAGAAAAAAAAGCCATTGTAATTTTTGAGAGGATTTGGACAATAGGCAGCATATAATATCACACGACAGTTTGAAACTTCTCTGTTTTCATGATGCTCATCACAAGCAGTGAGAATACCCACCCATGAACTGGGCATGCAGCCCATATCATTAAGGAGCTGCTAACATGATTTACTGATGGCACTTTGCCCTCTCAATGTCACTTCGACAATGGCCTCTGCGAACTATAACGTTTGGTATTGTCAAGATCTAGTTGTGATGATCACGTGCGCAAGCTACGCGACGTCAATTCTGATAAAGGTTGATCAGGTGCTTCTGGTGTGCTTTATATGACTTTAGTTTTTGGGCAAACAGTCTGTGTCGGAATGTTCTGACGGATCCAGTAACTGGGCCCAACTCATGCATTCATAATGACGTCGAATGCGTCTTTCTTGCGAATTCCTGTTGTCCTGTTGTGTACTGACAATGAATCCTCGATATGAGGCTTGTCTCACAAGTTCTTACATTCTCGGAACATCTTCAACAATATTGTATCACAGGATTGTAATCCGCCGAACCTCTTTGCGTGCCTATCAGAATTCTTTCCTCCATGAAAAAGAGTTGTTTTATTCTCCATTACCATATCAATATTAGATGCTGTGACATGTACTATCAGATTAATCAATAAATATAATGCGTTTATGAAGAAATATTGACTAAAATATCGGATAATCATTCAAGATTTCATACATTTCAATAGCATCTCCGGTTTTGTTATTTCATAAAAGTTACAGAGAGGCTTATACTTTTATTTTGTTTTTCAAATCCAAATGACACATGTATACAAACATGCACCAACATATTCTTAGATATATTTAAAGAATACGGAAGAAAGCAGATTTCCTAAAACTTTTATCTGCGGCTCAACATACATATCGGGTGTCCCAGAAAAAAATTCACTGAATTCAAATTTGAATAACTAAGTCAAATAAAATTAGATATTGATAAAAATGCGTATGCAAAAATCTAATGTATTATTGATTATCTCTGAAAATTTTAACATTAAAACTAAAATGATATTTCTAAGATTAAAAAAATAAAATAGTCATTCATTGCTAGCCGAATTTTCCAAACAAAGGAAAATGTCTGAAAAAACAACAATAAATATATATATATATATATATATATATATATATATATATATATATATATATATATATATATACATATATACATATATATATATATATATATATATATATATATATATATATATATATATATATATTCATTGAAACAAATGTTTAATATATCCACCTTTTTGTTCAAATGCATCCCCTAACCCTCTAACGCAAAGTGCCCACTTAAATGGGCGGAAACTTTACCTTTTAGAGACACTACTTTTTCTAATTTTACCAGAGAATTTACGTTATTTTGGGCCAGGTTATAAAAAAAACGTAACTTTTCTGAGCTGATGATTAATAATCTAACACACTTTGTAAACAAGAATTAAAGGAAGGAGGGAAGGAGACTTACTTCATTGTTTCCTCCAAAATATCTTGACTTACGTAAGTTATTGTCTATACATTGCTGTATATAGAACTTCTTATACTTAGTGATTTTAAAAATGACACATATAAGACGTCTTTTAAGGTGTAAAATTCTTAATTTGAGTGGAAACTACATTCTGTCACTTTTATTATCTGTTAAAATATGATACGAATATACGAATGGAGCTAAGTCAGGGCATTGCAGCCTAAGGGGAATACCTCAATAGAAATAGTTGTACAATCTCAATGATTTTACTTTATCTTGATTAAATCTGATATATTCTTATCAGTATATATATGTATATAGATATTCAGGACCCTAAAAAATGTTTGTTGCTAATATATATAATAACTGGGTGTGTACTCAATACTACAATGTAGTCACGCGTAAAACACATGATCCTTTTTCTTGCTTTCCTTCCTATTGACATGTCTTTTCTTATTCAGATATCTAAGAGATTTTGAAGATGCTGTCAACTACTGGTTTTCATTACTTAACAAATAAAATAGCATCGACATCGAAACTTTTTTGGAACCTCCAGAAGATGAGGAAAAATCGGATGCAGACGACGCTAGTGACGAAATAGCTGTTGTGGAGAAAGAAAATGTCCGATTGATGCGAGCAAGACTTCTCCCCCCACCTCCTCATATGAATCTGACAAAACGAAAAGTCGTACTGAGCCTTGTCCCACATAAAGAGAATCAATCTTTGAAGAACAAGAATAATTTTGGTGTAATGATCATTTAGCAAACGTTGGCCTACCGAATAGAAAGAAGTAAAAACGCTCAAAGCCTGTTTATGAATGAAAGAAATGTGAATTTTAGATTTGTGATGAAGGTGATGCCCTAGGTTTGCATAAAGTACATAAACAATCTATTGTATAAAAATCAGCAGGTAAAGGATTTACACATGTGGACATATTCAGATAGTTTGGGGACAATGAATTGATTGCGCTGATCAAGACAGAGACAAACCGTTATCATCAAGTTGAATTTAGGAAAGATTTTTGTGTTACCCAAGAAGAACTGCATCATATACTTGGCATCTTGTTTCTCTCACGTTATAACCCAGTTCCGAAACGACAGCTGTATTGGACGAAGCAGGCGGACACCCGTCATTTGGATCTAACTCAGTTTGAAATGAACCTAAACCGATTAGATGTGATAGTGCAAATCGACCCTCTGTTGAAATCTTATAGAAGCCTTCAGATGATAAAATCATAGGAATCACACTATTTTGGAACATTGCAACAAGCGCTTCATTAATTTTGCTCAACCACTTCCAATGTAATGGGCTATTTTATTGATAAAGCGATGTAACCATATTATGGGCGACATGGATGCAAACAATTTATTAGAGGAAAGCACGTGAGATTTGGCTGGAAGTTTGGGGGTCTATTCTCTCATGAAGGAGCGTTAGTGAATTTCCGCTTGTGTGAAGGAAAAGACTGGTTTGAAGAATGAATACCTGTGGGTGAATCTGTTGTCCATGCATTGGCCAAAGGAACAGTACCCAAGGTAGCCTCGGATATGTTGACAACTTTATTATAACTCTGCCTCTTCTGCAGTCTTTCCAAGAAGCTTTATTATTTGATAGGTACAATTCGTAAGGACAGAGTCAAGGATGTCAACATCAAGAAAAGAGCGATAGGGAGGCAGAGCTCTGTCAGGAAAGAGAAAAGAAGATTACTATTTTAGCATGGGATGGCAACAGCGATGCTAGGTTGGCAACAAACGAAAGTGACAGTTCATCTCTCTCAATGGGCAAGAGCGAACGGTAGTCAAAAAGAACAAAGAAGTGGTAGTAATCCCTTAGCCAAACATTGTAAAGTTTTTCAACGAAGGAATGGGAGGAGTAGATCTGTTTGATTAGGTTAGGGAAGAGTATAGAGTTTCATTTAGGAAGTGAGTGTGGTACTTTCCTCTTTTTGCTTTCTCTTGAATGGTTCACTTGTAAATGGATGGATTTTCTACCGAAAAGATTCACAAGGTTTCCAACCTATAGTTTCTGAGGGAAATTGTCAATGTTCAACTAAAACCATCAGAGAAACCTCGTACAATTGTGCCCCTTACTTTACCCGAGCATTTACGCTAGGAAAGAACGGATTATAATGTTGTAATAGGAAATAATCAACAGCAGTATGGTGTGTGTAAAAAGAATGTGAACCCGAAGTGCTCCAAATGTAATGTAGCACTGCACATCCAGTGCTTTTTTGAGTATCACACAAAGAAATAAGATTCTATATTTCTTAGTCAACTAATGTAAAAGCCTATGTAAAACTGCTTATTTTTCACTGCATATAATATACAGTCATAGTTTATCAGTTTTCTCAATTTATGCTTCAAAATATATAGGACCACGCTTTCCTGAAATTTTCATTTAACTGGTATGAGTCTTATTTTAGACCTCTACTTTATATTTTTGCGGCAGATTCTTGCAATAACCTCATTAGCTATAAATTCTTTTGTTAAAAATACTTTCTTTAAAACAAATATATATTAAATGAGATGGTTGAACGAATAATTCTTTCATTTAATCCACATCCATCAATAAATTTTATCATATAAATGCACAAAGATGAAAATTGAGAGTCACACCAGGATGGAGTGCTCCATAGAGCCCATTTAAATGGGTGTGCCTATTTCCTTATTGGGAGAGCAAAATTGAAAAAAACATACCTAATTCTTAGTGTTAGATCAAAATTTTAAAGTCCTTTATGAACAAACCGTTTTGGATGATAGAGAAGAGTAGTCCGTGTTAAAGGATTAATAGCGTTTTGAAAGAGGAAATACATTTTTAATATAAGAGAGCGTTAATTTATCTAAAAAAGAAGAACTTTTCCTTAAGTTCATATTCAGTAAAAAATTTTTCTATTGCTGGAAACTTTTTCTTGAAGCAAATTCCATATTAAAATGTCCATATGGTTACAATCAGGTGATCGAGGACATTCATTCGTTTTAATAAAATAAGGAAAATTTTCTCCTAAAGATTTCTCTGTTGTTTTGCTGGTATGAGAGGTTTCAATATATTGCTGGAAGATGAAGTCTCCTTTAAGAGATAGCTGATGAAAATAAGGAACCGGGCCCATACATAATAGTTCGATGCAATTTTCTGAATTAACTTTGGACTTTTGTCATTTCATGACACTCCAGCAGAAACCATCCTTTTGGGGGCTCAATCTTCTAGATTTATGTTGAAGGAGGGATAGATGGATTTTTTTTATACCTATATTCTTTGGTTTTATAAATATTTGTTTCATTTGCAAAGTCAGGTCTTTTTCGTTGGGAAATACAAAATTTCTTGTCTTGAAACGAAAAGTGATCATAGCGCATCTTACAACGTGTTTTTCTTCGTTGTTTTACATTAATATATCGACCGGTAATCGCATTCTTTTATAAATTTTAATTTCAGTCGTTTTAAACTCCATTACACAAAGGAACGGAAAATACCTAATTCACTGGAGATCTTCTTTTGGAATAGATAAGTTCTGGGCTTCCCCTCTAAAGATAAAACGTTCTCCTTCACTCATTTTTCACTCTGTCATCTATAATAACACAACTTATATAATAACACAACTTATTATAACACAACTTATAAGTTTAAAGTTTAAATGATGACTGAAAGAAAGAGAAAATTAGCACGGGTAATTATGTCCAATAAGCCTAGGCATACAGACTTCGTATTCCCTTTATACAAATAACGCACGAATTCTTGATTCGGTAAAGAAAAATTTGAGTGACCATTTTATGTTTTTTAATTGTAGCACTGATATTTATAAGTATCTTGTCCAGTGATAATAATGAATAAATATAAGTTTTATACGAATTTTCACTCATATTCAATTATATTTGACGGAGTTATTCAAGTTTAGATAAGAAATTTAAACATTTTATTTATGAAATTGTTGAAATATGTATGTTATCTGAATGCATTATATTTCTCACACTGTACAAATTTAATGAAACAACAGTTTGTGATATTGAAATATATTTTGTACACTCGATATGCCTTGGAATTATAAAATTAGTTTTGTAAACTTGAATTAAGTGGGAGAGATTGAATTAAGTTAGTCACACTAAATCACGTTTGTGACATTGAATTTTGTTTGAAACATTGAATTCGGTAATAACCCTGGATTGGTTCGGGTTAATGACGCTCGTTTATAATGGTGAATTTGGTTTGTGATTGTGTTTGCGTGTGAGAAAAATACGTCTGCGACAGACAATTACTCTCTGAACTTTGAAGGTGGGTTTTGAAATTGAATTATTTTATAAAGCTGAAAGTTGTGTGTGACAATTAGGTTTGTGACTACGATTACAAAGGTGATAATGGTTTGGATTTGTGATGCAGAATTTAATTTGAAACAATGAATTTGGTTTGTAACCACAACACGTTTGTGACATTGAATAAAGTTTTAGGGATCGAATTAGGTTTGTGACAGTGAACAAGGTTTATCTCCTCGATTAGGATTCATAGTATCGGACTGGGTTTTTAACATCGACACATGTTATATGACTGTGAACTAGGTTCATAAAAATAAAAAATTGACCCCCCACCCCCAATTTTAGGGACAGAGTGAATAAGGTTTGCCACCCAAATTGTGACATAGAATTAGGTTTAAAATCTTGAATTTGTTTGCCCTACTAAAGTTTATGACTTTGAGTTAGGTGCGAAAGAGGATATTCCTTTTGTGACATTAAATAACTTTCTGAGATTAAATTAGGTTTGTTTCTTTGGATTTAATTATGAAAACTATTTAGGCTTTTTGTCCTCTAAATCCGATCGTGTTAAAATTACCTTTTTTAAATCGATTTATGTAGGCCAAAAGTAATTATGCTCATGTTGTTTAATTACTTCTGTGATATGGAATTAGGTTTGCCACATCGAATTACGATTGAGATTTAATTAGGTTTATGAGATTGAATTTGGTTTCTGGCAACAAGTTTCACTTGTAACAGTAAGTGAAGTTTTTGAATTTAAAAAGTATTTGTGGACCCGAATTTGTTTGTGGCAGGAAATTTGTTTATGGATCTAAATTAGAATTTTATGATGTCCTTGAATGATTTTTAAAGTTGAAGGTAGGTAAAAAAGTTTTAGATTTTCCATTTCTGAATAGTTTTTAGGTGTTAACATCTATTTTTTTGCCAGTTTTAACTTCTTTACTCCCGCAAGAGAAATTGATTCTTTATTCAATAAATGGAAATTTGAGAGAGTGGCGCGCCTCCCTACTTCTCTAACAGAGATGACAAAATTTATATTTTTGAACACATCTAATCCTCATTTGTTCAAACAATTAATTATTTAGAGTTGATGACAATTAATATTTCACCTACATCGATAACATTATTTACGTATTTCTATATTTATTCCCTCATTATCTTTGCAACTGATATTTTTCTCTATGCTATAATGGTCTTCTTGGTTAAACCCAAAGGAGGACGTAGTTACTCAGTTGATTCCGTAAAAATGAAAGTTGATGTTAAAGCGTTATAGTATATTATTATTTTATTAAGATTGTACACATGCTGTCAAAAATGACAGCAATTTTACGAAATATCATTTTAGAATTTTACGAGGAATACACCTTTATTGAAATATTGCATTCCTTTCGTAAAAAAGAATAATTCTACTAATAATAATAGTAATACCCCCAAAGAAATAAAAGCTATAAAAAATTCTGAAAAGGCACATGAAAAAAAAAATATATATATATATATATATATATATATATATATATATATATATATATATATATATATATATATATATATATATATATATATAAAAATATATATATATATATATATATATATATATATATATATATATATATATATATATATATATATATATTTATATATATATATAAATATATATATATACGTGTGGTGAATTGGGGCAGTATATTTCCATTATAGTATATTTTTTTAAATGCAAAAGCTAGTTTCGAATTAATAATTCTTTTTTCAATCTTCTCGATTTGTCTTATATTCGCCTTTTCTTCATTGTTTAACCTGTAGATAAGCGTATCGAAGTTCATCGGAGAATGATGCTTGTTATTTTGCCAAAGGTAGAAGTATATTACTTTCTTTAATTTAACTGATGCGATTTGATACATCGAGTATCATCTTCAGAGTTACAATGGGGAATTATTACAAAGTATTCAGTTTATATATGTTAAAAAATGTATTTATAAAATTACGAACGAAGCTATACACGTGTAGGCAGGTTGCATCCAGGTGATAAAATATCGGAGAAGTAGGTAGCCATAGAGGTGGGAGGGGATTAATCTGTATGCCAGAGGGGATTACTGGCTAGGGGCAGCTCTGAGTACACCTGTTCCTCTGTTTGTTTTTCTTTCGCTGGGCAGGATTTCATTGGAGTTATACTGTATGCTTAAATTCGGTTGCTTCTCTTGGATATATATAGCTTCAATCAGGAGCAGTTGGCGCCTGTTGGGAGCATAGTCTAAAGTTTTGGTGTTTTCTTCTATCATTTTTCGGTTGTGGCATGTTTCGTGTACTTCCTGTGTATGTTTTTTAGGTGCACCTTTGTTTAGATGGTATGACATTCTACTTGAGAGAGTCGTTTCAGTCATGCCGATATATGGGTTAGGTAGGAGCTCACAGTCTCCTAGTTTACATGTGTACTGGTATATCTGATGTGTCCTTTGTTTCGGTTGTAGCGGGGATTTGGGGTTATTTTTCATGAAGAGGGTTAAAGTACGTTTATTTTGATAGTAGATGATTAGGGCGATCCTTTTCTCGGCGTTGGGTTTTATTCCTCAGTTTATAATGTCATTGGTGGCCGATGGCTCTTTAATCTGTTTAGTGTTCTGTGCTCATATATATATATATATATATATATATATATATATATATATATATATATATATATATATATATATATTTATATATATATATATATATATATATATTAGTTAAACCTCACCTCTTTTTTATAAAATCCTTCAATACACGCTTTTCCTCTTATTTCTTTCTACCTTTGAATTACGTTTTGATTTGATGCACTACTTCTCTTTCCATTTAATGTAACTGAATCGTTGAAGTGATTCCTCATCACTACCAAAAACTTTTCGAATCACGCGCTCGTGAGGTTGCTCGCAGCATCTAAATAACGTAAAGGAAACTATATGAATAACTACCCTCTAATTTTGATCGGACACAGAATTAAGTATAGGACCCTAAAGGAAAAATAATGAAGGTTGTTCAGTGTTCAGTGTTGCGAGCTCGAATCTAATTCTTAAAATTCTTTTTTGACATAATTTACTTATATTTAAAGCGATTTTTTCCATTTTAAAATAGATTTGTTTCATTGTAATTACAATTAAATATTTTTTGTGTGTGTCCGTGTATATAAATAAATACATAATCGACACTATCCGGCCGGATTTTTTTGCTTTTATTTTTGTTGCCGTTATCTCCTAAGTTCATCTTCAATAGACACCCAACTGTAAGTAATTTCTGAGTGTTAATAAATTATTTTATTTATCAATATTGTCTTCGAGTTATCCCTTTTTTTCCGTTTAATTCTGTTCTTTCCTGTTGCTAACCGTCCTGTTACAGGTCGTTGACCAATCACAACAGAGCCTTTTTAAACCCTTAATCCGCCTCGTGTTTCTGCCAGCGCCATTTTGCTTAATCTTTCTCTCTAAGCGAGTAATTTCCTAAAAATATTTCCTTCTAAAATCATAATTTATTTAGTATATATTCCCTATTTGTTAGTGATTTTTCAGGAATGAAGATAAGTTTTAAATACTAATTTTTCTTTAATACAAGATATATCTCTTCGATTTAGTGAATTATAGATTTTATTTCGGTTGATATTTAGCGGTTGATATGCATTGGTTTTAAGCACGTCCTTTTTAAAATCGACTAGTCTGTAATAATAAATCTATTTTGCAATTAAAATTATTAAGTAAGTGTACTCATCATATTGTTTAGCAATTTTATAATAAAAAGTGAAGTTCTAAATACATTTTTCGCTACCGTA
Organism: Ceratothoa steindachneri; assembly: GCA_963969495.1. Lineage (NCBI taxonomy): Eukaryota > Metazoa > Arthropoda > Malacostraca > Isopoda > Cymothoidae > Ceratothoa > Ceratothoa steindachneri. Next base: position 11,452,704 of record OZ018322.1, read on the forward strand.
GGATCTAGTGTTTGATTAACGTGTATTGAATCAAGCATAAAACGGTATGGTCAAGTATAAGTGCACATAAGTGAAATCGAAGAAAAGTGAAGAAAAGGGAGGTTATTATAAAAAAAATGGATGCCCGGAGCTTCCAAGTTAAAGCATTGTTGCTTTAAATGCAAGAATACACGTTGGATCATCGATTTTCGAGAACAATGCTTTGAGAATATCACGTCGAGAAGTGTATGCAAATTCTGCAAAATAAAAGAAAAATTTGATATCGAAAAGGCAAAATGGATGTCTGTAATAAGCTTTATGGTAAACCGCATCAATGCCCTCGAATTGAGGAAGTGTGCTTGTCAAACAGGAGATGAAACCAATATAGCTTGAGTATATACTAAAATCGTGAAACTGAAACAAGAAGTCGCAATTCTCACTAACAAAATTGATACATCAAACATAAAAGACGAGGACAATTTAATCCAAGTCAGAAATACGCGCCCATTCAAACCAATCATTCAGAAAAAAAAACAATCTCAACCAAAAATCGATATGATATATTGTCCTAAGAAGAAGAGGAAGAAACGTATTTAGCTGGTGACTCAATTTTTCGGAATCAAATCCATCCCTTTGGGTATTGGAACATCAAAAAGCGCAAATTCCGATGCTATCCGGGAATAAAGATTGAGCAATTAACAGAACAATTAAACAATTTTGAGATGAAAAGCAAAGAGCGTCAAATCATAGCGAATGTTGGAAGCAACGATGTCTTCAACGGAAAAAACTATCAAGGTTCGGAAAGCATAATGAATGACTACAAGAAAATGATAAAAACAATCAAGACCAAAACGGATAATGCAATTGTTGTTGGGCTGTTACCAAGAATTTACGAGACATATGAAAATCTAAGTCGAGCAATTGGGATAAATCATCGTCTAGAAGATCTTTGCAGAAAGGAGAATGTTAAATTTATTGACCCCTGGCGACTTTTCATTCACAACAAAGACTTGTTTTCTCAGGATGGCATCCATCTCTCCACAAAAGGTAAAATGGAATATGGAGAATTGCTAGAAACTAACCTACGAAATTTTAAGGAAAAATAAAGCACCAAGTCAAGAACCACAGGGAAACGATCGAAGCCCCAATTCAGAAGAAATCAGTTAAACACATTAAAAACTCTATTCTTTAACGCAAGATCAATTAGAAACAAATTTACGGAGTTCAGAGCGCTGGTATTGACCAAAAAGTACGACATCATAGGAATACCTGAGACATGGATACATACAGAGTCACGTGATATTATTTCAGAATTCCAGTTAAAAGGATACAAGTTATTTCATAAAGATAGATTACAGAGAGAAGGTGGGGGTGTTTTTTTTATATGAACGCGAAGATTTGCACCCTGTAGAATGTAACACTGACTCTGTTTTTCAAATGGTAACGGTTAAAATAAACCAAAAAAAGAACCTATATGTTATTTTAGTTTATAGGAGTCCACATCAGCCCCGGGAGACAGATGACCAATTTTATGAACACTTAACGAACATTTGTAAAGACAAGTTATCAGTGATCATTGGAGATTTTAATTGTGCTAAAATAAACTAGCCTTCACAAAACTGAAGACTCAGAACGACAAAGATTGATTAATTTTATTGAGGATAATTTCCTGACTCAGTGGGTGAAAGAACCAACAAGAGATGAAAACATATTGGATTAAGTGTTAACATTAGACGATGAATTGATTTCAAATTTAAATGTTGGAGACATAATAGGAAATAGTGATCATAACGCAGTAGATTTTGAAATTAATATAACACGTGTACTACAAAATGACACCACCGCTAAACTTAATTTCAAAAGGGCAAATTATGCTGAACTAAGAAAGAGTTTGAGCACTTTTAGGATAAATAATGAAGAAATAAACGTAGCATGGCATGAATTTAAAAAAAATCTTCTCAACAAACAGTTTCAATTTATACCACTGGCTGTTATTAAAGATAAAAATGTTAATAAACCGAAATGGCTATCTCAAGAAATTAGGAAACTCATTAGAAACAGAGATAAAACATATAAAAGGCTAAAATACAACCATAACATAGAAAACAGGAATCATTATTTGGAATTGAGAAGAAAAGTTAAAGCCGAGATTACAAGAGCAAAACGAAATGAAGAAATAAGATCAGCTCACATTGCGAAAATAATCCTGAAGAATTCTTTGCCTTAGTAAACAGCAGAAAACCCATAAAGAACAATATTGGCCCAATAAGAGATAAGTACAATAATTTGCAATTCGATGATATTGAAATAGCAAACACTCTCAACGAATATTTTGTATCTGTTTTCACAAAACAGCGTAACTCGTATGACTATACAGAAACACGTGAAATGGCTAATATTATACCACTCGAATCGGTTCGATGCAGTGTCGACAACACAAAGAAACTAATAGAGAAGATGAATAAATATACCCAAGAGTTTTAAAAGAAGTCATAAATCAAGTAGCAGAACATCTTACGCAAATTTTCAATTTATCCTTAGAGAGTGGAATTGTTCCTCAAGACTGGAAGATGGCAAATGTAACGCCAATATTTAAGAATGGATGTAAAGAGACTGCCAGCAATTTTCGCCCTATAAGTTTAACGTCCGTAGTTTGGAAACTCCTTGAAACTCACATTTCCAATACAATTGTAGAGCATTTAGAAAATAATAAACTCCTAAATGATTCTCAGCATGGCTACAGGAGAAAGAGATTTTGCCTCACAAATTTACTAGAATGTTTTCACTATATAAATACCTTGTACAACAATAATAGATCGGTTGACATCTTTTATCTAGACTTCCGAAAGGCATTTGATAAAGTTCCGCATAACAAGTTAATATGTAAAGTAAGAACCTTTGGAATAAAAGGCAAAATTGCAAAATGGATAGAAAATTGGCTTACGGATAGAAAACAGCGAGTAGTTATAAACGGACAAGCGTCAGAATGGGTTTCCCTTTGTAGTGGCGTCCCGCAAGGCTCTGTCCTTGGCCCGTTGCTATTCATTATGTACGTTAATGATATAGATGATGGCCTACTATCGAAAATTTCTAAGTTTGCTGATGATTGTAAATTAAGAAAAGGGATAATTACTGAACAGGACGTTCAAGAATTTTAAAATGATATTGATAAAATTTTAAGATGGACGGAAAAATGGGAATTGCCCTTAAATCTTGAAAAGTGTAAAATAATGCATATTGGTTATAATAATCCAAGGAGAGAATACAAACTGTTCGACAATGAGATCAAAGAAACTGAAAATGAAAAAGACCTAGGTGTCTACATTACAAACGATCTAAAGTTTTCACGGCAGTGCATCGAAGTCGAAAAGAAAGCGCAAAGGATTCTTGGATATATAAAACGCCCACTTACTTTCAAAAATAAAATTAAAATTCTGAATATGTACAATGCACTTGTAAGGCCACAATTAGAATATTGTTCCCAAGCCTGGTCTCCTTACTTAAGAAAAGATATTGAGAAGTTAGAAAAAGTACAAGCCAGAGCCACAAAATTGATTCCAGAACTAAGGAATTATAATTATGAAACAAGATTAGAAAGATTAAATTTATTCAGCCTTGAAACAAGAAGATTGAGAGGTCAATTAATAGAAATGTTTAAAATACTAAAAGGAATAGAAAATGTCGACTCTAATATTTGGTTTCAGTTTAGCACATCTACTACGCGATCAAACGGAATGAAAATAAAACCCAAGAATTTTCGCCCAAATATATGTGGGAACTCATTTGCGTATAAAATTGTTAACTAGTGCAATCAGAGGATGTAGTGAAATGTAATACAGTAGAAAATTTTAAAAAGAAATTAGACAAAATTTTAAGAAATCGATCATAATATGTGACGTGACTATTAAGTTAAAATAAAATTTGTATGCTAAGTTATGAGAGAACAGCAAATTGACAAAAAAGAGTTAACTCTTGCATAATGTAGCACAAGTAGCATAATAAAAAGTTTGGATGTAGCAAATAAGTACAAAAAAATAAGTACCTCCATTGAAATGGAACGAATGTTCTTTTGAGGTACTTACTATCCTTGTAACTCCTTGTAACCTATTCCTTTCCGATTGCATCACATTACCTTGCATTTTTCTTCATTCACACTAAGCTTCCTGCTGTCACACACAATGCCAAATGCATCGACAAGTGCCTGTAGTTTATCTTTTAAGCCAGCCACCAGCAGTAAATCATCAGCAAACAATAATTGTTCTATCTCGTTTATCTCTACATTTTCACTGGGTAATGCTTTCCCTCTAACTCCCCCTCATGCTTTCACCTCTGTCATCACCCATTCCATTACAGATTGACCAGTCAGAATGATATCACTCATCCTTGTCTAAATCCAGTTTTTACACTAAACCAGTCACCTTCCTTTCTCCCAACCCTCACATATGCTTTAAAGTCATCATTAAAGCTTTTGATAACTCATATTAGTGAACATTCAACCCAAGCATTATCAACACATTCAACATCTCCTTTCTGTCCACTCGGTCATACACATTCTTCAGATCCAAAAATGACATGTAAAGACATTTATTACTTTCGACGTACTTCTCATCTATATTCCTCAAGGTAAAAATCTGATCCACATACTTTTCTCCTTTCTTAACCCCCATGGTTCCTCTCCAGCCAGAAATTTCGTGCTACTCCTAACTCTTTAACTCAGGACTCGTCTATATACCTTTCCAGGCACACTCAACAGACTTTTACTCCTATAACTAGCATTCAGTTCTTTCACCCTTTACCTTGTAAATAGGAAAAATACCTGCATTCCTACAATCTTCCAGAACACACCTCTGGTCCATACATACATTAAACAACCTCACCAATCACTCTACTACACACTCCCCTTTCCCGCTTTCAGAATCTCACTTGTTATCAAATCCATACTAGCTTCCTTACACTTTTTTTAATTTCACTGTCTCTTACACTTCCTTTTTGTTCGTTCGTTCACTCTCTCTAATTCTTTCTGATGTCATTCCACCTCTTCCAAGACAAGACATCTGTATTTCTCTACTATCGTCGACATTTAGCAAATTCTACAAATATCCTCCCCATCTCTTCATCTGTACTGAATACTTCATCCCTTTTATCCGTCACTCTCATTTCTATCTCCTCATTCTTCTTTCTTACACAATTTATTTCCTTCCAAAATTGCTTATATTCCCAGTCAAGCACTCAGACACTCTTTCACCTCACCTATCATTCGCTTCTCTCTTCAGTTCAGCCGCTTCAGTTGCTTCCTCCTATACTTGTCCTTGTTTTCTGCGCTTCTGTTCTGTCTATACCTGTTAAACAGTTCACGCTTCTCTCTAAATAGCTCTTCCAGTTCAGAATTCCACCCTTTACTACTCTTCCAAACTTTCCCTTCTCCAAGCAGCATTATTCCACATGATTTCCGGGCATCATCTTCTATGCTCTCACTCATCAACTTCCACTCACCTTCTACATCCAAAACTTGAGACTCTCTTATCACTGCCCTCTCTCTTGCAAATCTTTAGGTATTCTTCCTTGCACTTCGCTTCTTTCAGCTTCTCCACTAACCATTAACACCTCCTACTTTGGCAAGCTCCTTCGTTTGTCAATCGAATCACTCTTTACTTTTAATTGTGCTCTACACCCAATAGTATTTTCAACTCTTCTCTTAATATCTGAACAGAGTCTAACATGCTTTTTTGATCTTTAATCGCCATTTCTCTCAGTTGCCTACTCATTCTTTCCCAGGTATACATCTTATGCTCTTTCTTTATAAATCATAAGTTGCAAGATACTATCTCTCTTTCAGCACACATTTCCATAAGCCTTACCCTATTATTATTCCCTCCCGTCCCTTGTTGTCTCCCAACTACCCTAGTCACTACTCGATCACCTACATTCGCGTTAAGGTCAACTATTACAACTACTTGCTCATTTACAGTAGCGATCAAATTACTATAAATTTCTGGAAAATTCGTAATTTTTCTGGGAAAAGATTGCATAAAGTTATTTTACTGACAAGTACTCAATTTATTTTCACACATAAGGCCAAAATTTCCTTTCTTACATTGAATAATACTTGGTTTAACCTATTTAGCCGCTTAAAGTGGTTTAACACGTTCTGGCATGGTACTGATTAAAGTATGCATAATTGCTTGAATCTGTCAGAGTGAAATCAAAAGTAGATAAGAGGTTCTATAAGATTTGCTTTGGTTCTTATGGGAACATCGTAGAATTAATTTTTTGGAATATACCATAAACTCTCAAAAGAGTCCATGATGTTCTGTAGAATTTTAAAGCCATGATAGAATTTCAATGCCATGTTGCGCACACCATGTCTTTAATGATCGCGCCGTGTGACAAGGAGCCCAGTCTTGATGAAATATGCATGATCTGTAAACAAACTATTGCCTCATTTAAGGTATTAAACGGTTTGTCAGTACTTCAATATTCTTAGTCATTATACCTTAAAAAAACAATCAATAATATGAAATAATATGATCTTTGAATAAGATCATTAAATCAGGTAAATACAATAGAATAAAGGTTGAAAAGAGGATTAAAATACCGCCTAGGCAATTAAAAAGGGAAAAAATCTTAACGAGAGATTACCTCAGAGGTCAGGATATAAAAACCAAGGTAAAATAAGTATAAATGTTCCAAACACTTGTCTCAAATGGAAATAAATACAGACAAAAACATAAGTCTACATAGATGCACACAAATAAAATTAAATTGTTTATTAAGTTTAATATAAATATTTAGTCTCAAATTAAAAGTTTCGACAGTATAAAAGCCAGGACTTAAATTAAAATTTGGGAATTTACTAATAAAGGTTGATTTAATGATATTTCGGGAAATTCAATCGTTAATATGACAAATGATTTTAGCAGAATTCCAACCACTATTGTGATTAAGATATGAACATAAAATGAGCTGCTTTCTTCATCACGACGGACATTATATTTATGCTGAGAATTTCGTTTTTTTAAACATTTACCTGATTGGCCAAAGTAATATTTGCGAGCAATCCATATATTTTACGCAATATACATTAACAATAGGGGAAGGGACCTTCTTGACTAATAGATTAGAGATAGTATTATTATAGTTAAATACTACACAAATGCATAGGAATTTTATTAGTCAAAGAATTCAGGACCAACTACAAGAAGGTCACGGAGAAACATTGAAATAAAAATAGATCTTTTCACTTTAATATAGCGAGAGGAGTAAAAGTGAAGATAAGTAAAAGAATTAATTGGTTTCTGATAGACAGAGAATTTTAAACTGGAAGATGTGCGGTGTATTAATAAATCAAGGAAAGGAATACTTCCATTCTGTTCAATTTTAAGGGTAAATTTGATGGAAGGTACAAGGGAATTAAGTTTAATAAAAAAAATAAAAATATTTTTAGAATTAGGACACAAACAAAGGATATCATCAATATAGCGAAACCATGTTATAGGAAAATCTACAATAGTTTGGGGGAAAACCGTTTCGAAAACTTTCATATATAACCTAGAAAAAACAAGGGATAAACAATTTTTCCATACCTAAACCAAATTTTTGTCGAAGAAATTTACCATTGAAAGTAAATGCACAGTCTTTAGTACAGAGGGAGATTAATTCTAAGAAAAAATTATGGGGTATAGGTAATTGAACGTTACACAATTTATCTTTAGTAACTGGAATAGATAATCAACCGGAACTTTAGTCAAACGAGAACAAACATCAAAGCTAACAAGGCTGAAGTCTGAAAGGTCCTGGATGATATTAAGTTTCTCTATTAGTAAGGAACTATTAACTATATGGGAATTCGAAATTCATCATACAAGTGGGGTAAGATAAGACGTTAGCCATTTTGACAAAACATCTGAGACAGAGCCTACAGAACTGACAATAGGGTATAAAGGATTATTAGGCTTGTGACTCTTAACAAGGCCCTAAAGACTCATAACAAGGCTAAAATCATTTGTCATATTAACGATTGAATTTCCCGAAATATCATTAAATCAACCTTTATTAGTAAATTCCCAAATTTTAATTTAAGTCCTGGCTTTTATACTGTCGAAACTTTTAATTTGAGACTAAATATTTATATTAAACTTAATAAACAATTTAATTTTATTTGTGTGCATCTATGTAGACTTATGTTTTTGTCTGTATTTATTTCCATTTAAGAGAAGTGTTTGGAACATTTATACTTATTTTACCTTGGTTTTTATATCCTGACCTCTGAGGTAATCTCTCGTTAAGATTTCTTCCCTTCTTAACTGCCTAGGCGGTATTTTAATCCTCTTTTCAACCTTTATTCTATTGTATTTACCTGATTTAATGATCTTATTCAAAGATCATATTATTTCATATTATTGATTGTTTTTTTAAGGTAGAGTTTCCTATAATATGGTTTCGCTATATTGATGATATTCTTTGTTTGTGGCCCAATTCTAAAAATATATTTCTTCTTTTGATCAAACTTAATTACCTTGTACCTTCCATCAAATTTACCCTTGAAATTTAACAGAATGGAAGAATTCAAAAAAGAATTCTTCCACTCCTTCTGGTTCCGAATTCTCTGTCTATCGGAAACTAACTAATTCTTCTTCTTATATTCACTTTTACTCATCTCACCATATTAAAGTCAAAAAATCTATTTTTATTTCAATGTTTCTCCGTGCAATCCGTGTGTTAGTCCTGGATTCTTTAAATCTGAAGTTTCCAACATTTTTGACATCGGCCATTAACTTTGCTATGCTTTTCATTTCCTTGATAAATGCCTTCAATTAGCTAAAACTTCTTTTCATAGTTTTAAACCGCGTGCGCCTTTTAATCTCAATAAAACTCTTTTACTTCCTTTAATTCATTGTCTGCTTCTCTCCCTCATATTTGCGTAGTATTTAACTATAATAATACTATCTATAACTATTAGTCAAGAAGGCCCCTTTCCTTATTGCCAATGTATGTTGCGTAAAACGCAGGGATTGATCTAAATATAGCTTTAAACACTCAGATAAATGTTTAAAAAAAACGAATTTCTCAGCATATAAAATAATGTCCGTCGTGGCGAAGAAAGCAGCTCATTTCATGCTCATGTCATATCTTAATTACAATGATGATTAGGATTCTGCTAGAATCATTTGTCATAATAACGATAGAATTTCCCGAAATATCATTGAATCAAGCTTTATTAGTAAATTCCCAAATTTTAATTTAAGTCTTGGCATATATAACCTTAATGGTTAGTTTTTAAATTATATTCACAATGCACTGTCGAAACTTTTAATTTCAGACTAAATATTTATATTAATCTTAATAAACAATTTAATTTTATTTTGTGTGCATCTATGTATACTTATGTTTTTGTCTGTATTTATTTCCATTTAAGTCAAGTCTTTAGACAATTTTTACATATTTAACCTTCGTTTTTATATCCTAACCTCTGAGGTTAATATCTCGTTATAATTTTCTCTTTCCTTAATTGCCTATGCGGTATTTTAATCCTCTTCTCAACCTTTAGTCTTTTGAATTACCTGATTTAATGATCTTATTTTGTATTTATCTTCGCTCCTCAAAGGATTCCATTTCGTAATATTTCATTGTGTTGATTGTTTTTTTTTTCTTTTTTCTGGGCGTTCCCTCTCCTCTGTATTATCCTTATAAATATTACAATTTTCAATACTTCTGTTATTCCTTGAAAGGAAACTCGAAAAAAAGATCGAAAGTCCTTGAATTATTTTTCCCTGTGGGCTTTCTTTCCTATATATATATATATATATATATATATATATATATATATATATATATATATATATATATATATATATATATACAAATATATATATATATATATATTTGGGCAGAATATTCTCTTCGTGACATATTTTATTAAAGGCGACTGCGAATTCAGCATAAATAATTTTCTTTTCGAGTCTTTCGATTTCTCTAATATTCCGCTTTTGGTCGTTGGTTAACCCGTGTATAAGCTCGCCAAAATTCATTACAAAAGCACTGATGAACGAGGGCACTAAAATAACTCACTGGATAAAACGAAACATTTATTGGCATAACGCGTTTCGATACATTCATGTATCATTATCAAAGGAAGGTAGAAATAATATAAGGAAATAAAAACATGTCTATATATATCGGGGTGTGAAGGTTAACAATTATACAAACATATTTATAGTTAATTAAATTCTTATAAACAAAGGATTAAGACGGCTTAAAGAGGCTATTTTAAAATAGGCACAAGATTAAGATAGGGAGGGATTATTACTTTGCGCACGAGGGCGCGAGGAAGGCAGGGTTAACAGAATTTTGTTTGTGTATTTAATTTGTGCTGTTTTTCTTTTTATATAGAGAGCTTCTAATATGAGTAATTGTGGGCGATTTGGAACATATGCAAGAATTTCGTTGTTATCTTCGAGTGACTTCCAGTCCAATTATTTTCCATGTTTTTCAAATGTATGTGTTTTGCCTACACCGTTGTTTAAATGGTAACTCATTCTTTGTGTTAATTTTTTCCTGTCATTCCGATATATGAATGAGGTAGGAGATCACTGTCTCCCATTTTTCAAGTGTATTCATATATTAAATGACTTCTTTGTTTAAGTGTAATGGTGGGTGTATTATTTTTGAGTATAAGGTTGGATGTCCGTTTATTATTGCAATGGATTTTGAGTGATATCTTGTTTTCGTTTTGAGTTGGTTTCACTCTGTTTATGATTTCCATTTCGTTCGCTGTACTCATAATATTCTTGTAAAATAGTATAATAGTATTTCCTTTTGCTTCCTGATTAGTGCTGACTGTAGGTGACGTGCACCATTTTTTCATTTTTTTCCGTATAGCTGTTTGTATGTCTCCGTTTGTAAATAAATTATTTATGAGTACTTGGGATGCGCTTTCAATCTCTTCGTGTGTGTCTTTCCATATGCAGCAGTGTGAGAAAGCGCGGTTGATATATGCATTAATTACCCTTCTTTTATAACGGTTGGGACATTCGGTTTTAGCGTTCATACAAAGACATGGATTTGCCTCTTGTACTTAAACTTTGGTAGTTATTTTGTCGTCGTGCTTAGTGTTTAAAGTGTCTAAGAACGGGAGTTTGTTATCTTGGATATTTTCTACGGTATAGTTAAGTGAGGAGCAGTTCTTGGATTCTCTGAATAGTTCCTCTATTTCTTCATCGGTTTGTATATTTATATATATATGTCGTCTATATATCTGCAGTAAATATGTGCTTTTGGAAGATTTATAAAAACTCGTTCTTCCACGCTTCCTATATAAAAGTTTGCGAAGAGTACTCCGAGGGGGGGATTCCATTGCAACCCCCTCTGTTTGCACGTATAGGTCACCTCTAGTGTCCATTAAAGGGGGCTCTGATAGTGTAGAGCAAGAGAAGTTCTCTTAAGTCGTCCCTTGGTATGTTAAGAGGGGGGCTATCAGTTTGGTTATATACTTTCTCTATGATTAAGTCTATAATTTCGGAAACAGGAACGTTGGTAAATAAGGGCTCAGTGTCCAAGGAGGCGATGAAACTTTTTTGGGTGGTGGACTGGATGAGATCGATAAAATCTGTAGAAGATTTCAGATTAAATTTGCTGGGCACGAAAATGGTGAGAATCTTATTTAAGAACTTAGCCAATTCATAGGTTGGTTTAAGGATTTGGCTGATTATGTGTCTTAAAGGGTTGCGGTTTTGTGCGTTTTTACTGTACCGTAGGCGTATCCAGGGGAAAGTCCCTAATTATTTTTGTAAATTATAAGTTTCCGAGTTGGCGGTTTATGCGTTTGATGGTTTTGTTCAACTTTTTTAAGTCTTCAATGGTGTTTCTTGTTATTTCCTTACACTTGGTTCGGTCGTTTAATAAAGTGTACATTTTGGTAAGGTATTCCTTTTTTGGTATGATGAGGAAGGTTGAGGCTTTATCGTCTTTTCTAACGGTGATGTTTGGGTTGTCACTAAGATCTTTGTGGCGAACGAATCTTGCTTTTAAAGATACCTCTGCACTTGCCAGCTTCGCCAAGTAGTTCAGCTGTTATTGAAGGTTTAGCAGTGACTTTATTGTTTTTGTCTAGCTTTTGAATGTCCTGTAGGCGAGTTTCTATAGTGAGACTTTTGGGGTATTCTTTAGGTTTACTTATGTAGTAGAAGTTAATTCCAAGGTTCGGAAAGCGTTTCTCGATCTTGACCTTAAACAGTATTCTGCAAGGTTAATGTATCCTTTAGTCTGCTCTGGAATCTTAAGTTGGCTTCCATTAGGTTTAGTGAGCTTTTTAAGGGTAGGTGTCTTCAAGATATTTCGGTGCTGGTAGAGAATCTGTCGAAGGGATTCTTCGATATTATGTTTAGCGCTGGGTTTCATGGCGTTTTTTTCCTACCTTTCAACTTGGTCTTTAAGATTTGGTTGTAATTTGGTAAGGAAAACTTTATTTATTCTGAGTTCGCGGGGGTTGAAGTTCCGGTGATAGCTAAGCATCGGTTCCTCGTTTTCAGCTGCCCAGGCGTGGAGGCGAATATTTGTATGTTTGGGCAGAAGATTCTCTTCGTGACATATTTTATTGAAGTCGACTTGGAATTCAGCATTAATAATTTTCTCACGAGGACGCGAGGAAGGCAGAGTGAACTGTATATTTGTTTGTGTATTTAATTTGGGCCGTTTATCTTTTATATGGGGATATACACACACAGGTTCTAAGGTAAGCTAAACATCGAAACAAATGTTATGGTTCTAAGAGTGCGATTTGACTAGTTACCTGCAGCTTTGTGACAAAGGAATATTATATACACAACGATTGGATAACCAGGGTTATTAAATGCTTATAATGGGAGATTTGGTTTGGTGAGATTTAAGTTCCTTTGAACCTCGAGGTTAAAGCAGGGCGAACTTGGGGAGGGGGGGAGAGGGACCTTCTCGAACCTTCATTATCGGCCGGAGCAACAGATCGTGTCCTTACGAGAAGGGGTAAGACGCCGAGATCAGCGGATCTGAAAAAACAACCAGCGGCTGGAGCTATAAAAGTTGTCTGGAGGCAAACCTACAAATAGACGAATAATCTCCAAAATCGGGGGGAAGGGGAGATAGCCTTCAATTACAGCGTCATGCCTTGGTGTGACTTTCTCAGTGACCGGGCGGTTAGTCCAAAGAAGGTGAAGTCGGAGGGGGGAGGGGGGGGCAGGTAACGGCTCTCTTTATCTCCCGGAGAAATAGGTTAGGGGGGGGTATTACTATTTTAGTGGGTGCCTCTCTTTCTCTCTCTCTCTCTCTCTCTCTCTCTCTCTCTCTCTCTATATATATATATATATATATATATATATATATATATATATATATATATATATATATATATATATATATATATAAATATATATATATATATATATATAAATATATATAGATATATCATATATATATATATTTATTAAAAATGAAGTTCAACTGAGCTTTGATTAACTTTCTATTTTCTTATTAAATTTTTCCCCTAGCGAAAGAGGCAAAGGAATTTGTTAATCAAAACTCAGTTGGGCCTGGTTTTTTTATAAAAGATCTATAAAAGAAAAACTTACGCCCCCCCAAAAAATATATATATATATATATATATATATATATATATATATATATATATATATATATATATATATATATATATATATATATATATATATATATATATATATATATATATATATATATATACGTGCTTGTGCGTAGAATATACTAGTAAAGCCTCTCAATCTCTAACGTTTAGTCGACAACATTTCGATCATCTCGCTCCTCTAGCTTCTTTGAGGCCATGAGTTTACAAATACTAAAGCAAAATCGCGGACAGAGAGTTGTTGTAAATAGAAATATGATTCTACGATGCATAGAGAGATATTTAGCATTTAAATAAAAAAAAATCTTTTATACAATAAGTGGCTTGTTAGACATCATTTGTGGTTGCAGTACACTTCTAGTGTCTATATATGCGAAAGAACGTTGATATTTTAGAAAAGGTGCAGACTATGAGGGCAGACTAACTAACCTTAAAATATTCAAAATACTATAGGATTTACTAATCTAAGTTATAATTCAATATTTTAATAGATACTGGAGGTCGGACCAAAACTAAGGGTAACAAGCTAGTTAACAAACATGGTTTGCTAAGCCTAAGTCTCATGCTTTTACTCATTCTGATTTATGACCTGACGAACTTAAATACTTTCAATAATTCCCCGACTATCATTGGGAGAACCTGGGCAATTATATCATTCGATGGAGAATGCGAAATAATATAAGAGTTTTAAATTTCGTTAGAGTGGGCTGAATCGTTACAATGTTATTACCAAAATTAAAAAAGCAAAAAAGGGACCGACCACCATAGTGAGATATAGAGTTGCCCTCGTCTAGACTCACACACTACCAAATGGTTTGTTGCGCCAAAGCACAAAATTTTTGTAATTAAAATAACATGGAATAACTTGTCTAGAATATTGTTAAAATATCTAATTAACTATGTTCAATAATCCAATTGATAAATATTAATTTAAAATAGAACTTTTGGAAAAAAGTTTTGTTAAATGACTTCATTTGCATATCTTCTAGGACTTTTAACTTTCTTTCACCCATGACTTCCACCTTCTTTCATTCTCTTTTGAACTTGCCCCGAGTGAATCTTAGGTTTTTTGCGGTTTCGAACCTCTGTAATAGTATCAATGTCAGAATTCTTGTTCTCCGTTTTCTTTGAAATTGGTGTTTTTTTAGGGGGTAGTCGTTTTAACTTGTTTAATTTTACTATATCAACGGTATTGATTAATTCAAGCCATTTGATGCAATGTTATTCGTTAATTGGATACAACTTTCAGTTCGTCGTTTTCTTTATTTTTATTTCTCTTGTCCATTTTGCGTCGATTAGTTTTCTCAAATTTAATGTTGGACATGTTTCCAGAAGACTACTTTTATTGTAAGTTTAAGTCTTCGTAATTCTTCGTTAATTAATCTTGTTTTTTCTCCCTCTCTGGAGACTAGATTGAATAATCCCACTCTCTCGTCTTTATAAAATCCCAAATGACTCTGTCGTAATATTTTCTTACTTTGATGGGTATCCGTATTGAGATTTAGATCTTAGTGACAGGCATTGTATTACTCCTCAGAATTATGTATGTTTTAGTGGCGTTGTTTTTTTATTATTTAAGTTGTGAAATATGGCTCAGTCATTTGGCAGACAACTTCTATTTAGTATCATTTTCAGGTCGTACACAAACTGGTTTTTGCTCATTTATTTGGATACTTGATTTCTAAGAGTGAATAATTGGACGAAATCTTGTATAGGTCAATAATTTTTCTGAAGGATTTAAAAGCCCCCCACGAATATTTAGTGGCGTTATTCGTATGTCAAGTTCTATTGCCAAGTATACTTCCTCCAAGTTTATTTGCTCCTTTTATTTTATTAATCATCTATTGGCAATTGTGGCTCTATTATACCTTCATTTGCTTGATTTTTGTTTTGTTTTGAAATTACATAGTAGTTTTATATCTTTAGATATTATATTTCTTTTGTCTATTCTGTTTCCTGATAAAAATATTATGTACGATATATTTTTTTAATATATTACCGGAAGCATGGTTTAGCAATAATAGGTGCTTGTTTTCATTTTAAAAATTCTTAAGTTTTCTACCTTTGTAGTTTCGAGTCGCATATGTGTTAGTATTTAATCCCATTATTTCTATTTGCTTTAGCATTAGTTAGTGTTTTGTAATGACTGTCACACAATCTGATCTCTCTTTTGTCTTTTCTATATGGCCATTGAGAATATCCGTAATGTTTTCTGTTTGACGTTTTGAAGTGATGGGTTTATATCCTTGTATACAACAATTACAAATTCTTTGTAATATTTTATTATATCTGGTTATATAACCCATATTTATATGACTATATTAATTATTAGAATTGTCTTTTAACTTTTGTTATCTAGTCAGAGAGTAGGCTTCATTGACTACTATTTTCATATTGAATTTCAGGGACTCATAGTCAAACCTTCTTTGTGCTTGGGGCTTGAAGTCGTTCTCATTTGTTTCTTGCTTTAATTCCGCTCAATATCGCTTTTTTTTATTTTAAGGGCCAATATGCCTCAGAGTCCACAAAGAACCAAGTCTTGGTAAGCAAGTAAACCAGTTGAAGAGGACATTCTTTGTATTCGCTGCCACACAGCCACTAAGCAAGGAATTTAGTCTCCATGCAATTAATAATTATGAACACAATATAAAGCATTTTATATATGGTTGGCGCTAACGCTAGTGGTCTTCACACCACTTATTGAGTGGAGATGATTGATAGCGTCTGAATCACCGGCATCGAGGAAGTGACTTGCTGAGCAAACTGTGGGTCGGACGAGGATGACAAAAATATCTTGAATTTCTTTGAGAGGAGTCTGAAGTAACGTATCAAAGCAACGATTTATCCCTGCGGTGAGTGGGTGAGGAGATGAAGGTGAAGGGTGTTAATTTAAAGTACCACGAAGGAAGACAACTGAAGGAGAATGTCGTACTTTTTTTCTACCTTGTAGAAGTGTGTGTTATAGGGCAAGCTAGCTAAGACATGATCTATCTTGGCTGGTAAGCACTGCAGAAAGATATCCTAGGTGATATCATAATTAGTGGAAGGGCTCAGTAAATCAGCGAGGGACATTACTTGCCCAAGGATCTCCGTGATTGCGTGTCACAAACATCTCCTGCGCAAGGGTCTTCCTTGCTTTTTGGTGCTTAGAGGTGGCTGTAAAGTAATCAACGACTCTTTTCTTTCCTTTGCTGAAGTAGATACGATTAAATAGAACTCAATGGCAGGAGTTAAGGACACCAAATAGAAAATGTTGTGGTCTACTTTGCCTAATTGCTTATAGGTTTATAGATCTCGAAGATGACTTTGTACTATTTGATCCAGCAATAGGCATCGCTAACCTACTATACAAGCAGGCAGAGTGTATGCAATACCTTGATTTAGAAGGAGGTATAATCATTGATGAGCTCCATGTCATTTGATTTTTCCATTCTATCAAAACGGGGTGGGTTCAGTATGGCACCTCAAACCATATTTCTACCAAGCTTAGACCATCATAGGATTATATTTGTGCAACTCATTCAACTAAACAAATACACCTTCAGAAATAATATTGTGACACGAAGTTTATTATAGCTATTTGCCCTTGCTTTGATCGATTTTCGCAAACAACGAGGGTATTGATTGCTTGGAGTTATTATGGAGGAAGTTAATGAATACCTTTATTTTAGAAGGGCGAAACGAAAGAGAGGTGATTTTATGCACGATTACATAAAATAATTAATTTGTAAAAAAATATAATTATTTAAATCACTGATAATTACTAGAGAAAATAATTCACTTATTAATTTATCAAAATACACATTCTTAATAAATATGTATATTTTATAATAAGGTTGAATATTTTTTATTAATTATTTTTTTACTAAATGGTTTATAATTAATACAATCGTGTTTGCTTTAATCAAATTTTAACCAATATTTCTTGTTTCTGTTTAAATTTACAACTACTATAATGTGTCTATACTATAAGGGAGTTCATACGTATGTCCTTTATGGAAATCAAATCTCCTGGAGCAATCTTGATCAAACTTTCAAGATGGGATAGGTTTGGACCAAGATTAGGTTTTTATGTGTTAATATATGGGGGAAAGATTTATGGTGTATTCTTAGGGGTCCAAAAATGGGTATCAATGTAGCTTTTTTTTCATATTTGGAAAAATCTCATCTATAATATTTGCAGAGAATCAAAAGGCATTTGAGGTAGGGGAATTAGATGAGACAAGGAAGATAGAATAGGTTCGGTAACAGTCAACTTGAATCAAGTTCAAACTTGCATCTGACCTGCCCAGTATAGCGCACAATAAAGCGCAGTACTTTGAGCATAATATATAAAAATGTAAGCATAATTGAGCACTGGCATTATTCGTACTTAATACTTTGTTGGCTATCCATCTGTTATATATTACTGGAAGTACTTTATTTTTGACATATCAATTGCAACCATATTATTTGCATAATTAACACAGCAAAATAGTTTAAGGGTGAGCTAATATGACTTGCCAGAAAAATTTGTCCTTTTAAAGAAAAGTTCCTTCTGCTATTGCGAAAGAGAAGAGCAGAGGAAGTTGAGGCTGAAATGTAATAAAACAGAATCCAATAGATAAGACAAAATCAAAGTAAAGATCATATAGAGCAAGAGCTTGAAAAAAAACCTGAAATTAAAGACACAGACTAAATGAGCCTGAGTTACGAAGAACTAATGAGTTGAAGAGATAATTGTTATAAATCAACAAGAAAGACAAAGTAAAACTGAAAAGAGAAGATCTCACAGAATGGACAGGCGAGGTTAAGAATTCAACAATTAAGACAAAATGAAACTTAAGTACGGAGATCTAACAGGTTGAAAAAGGTGAGAGCAAGAAATCAGCCGGAAAAACAAAATCAAACTGAATTACAAAGATTTGAAAGACCTTTTCTTAACAGGTCAAAAATTTCCCATTCACAGATCAAAAAAATTTTCCGATGGTATTCGCAGGGGATAAATTATGATCCAAGCAATGATTATGCATCTCATCCCAGAGTGAAGATTGGTGCAATAAAATAACTGTATCTAGGGTGGAGAAAGAAATATAAAAATGAATATATTGGTATGGGCTGCATAGGTGGGAAGGAGAAGCTAAAGATTCACCTTCAAAAACATAACCTAAATAATTCCGAGTTAAAAGATAAAGGGCTAAAGAATGCAAGGTAAGAAACAAGACATTGATATCTGAGGTCAACAGAAAAAGATGTCTAGTGCGCCCCGAATTTTAAAAATTGATAAAATGAACAATGATCTAAAGTTATTTGCTCATAATAAAATAATGATCAGAGATGTAAGAAATAATTTGTATTGTTCTTTTACATGCATTTAAAGTAAAATATATCTTGGAAAATATATTCGAAAATTTATAACTTTATAACACTTTTTCAGATTTTTAGACCTACCATTTTGAGAAGACTATTTAGAGAGGCTTTCTACCTTCTTGTGTGGTAAAAACGGTGAAGCATAAATAGGGTTATATCATGGTATAGGATTGTATATATTCAGCAGAACCAAGAGAGATTTTTAATGATCAGGAAGAATGAACTTTGCAACTTATACCACCATATTATAGCAACTATTAGAATCATTTATCCAGAAATTACATCTAAAAACACCATAAAATGAAGTTTATAGTTTCGAAGGACAATGCCCCATGTCATACACCCAATGATCAAAAATTGATGTGGAGCAATGAGGCTCACCCACATGCAATGGCTATTATAAAACCTACACTTAAATCGAGTAGTTTATGTATGTATTTAGAGTGCTTTGAAAACAAAAAATTACCACGATTACAAATTAAAATTAAATGCACGAATATTACAAGTGGTAAAGAAAGAACATTTGTGTAACTTTGTGAAATTCATGCCATAAAATAATTAAAGGAAAGGGGTTTAAGCTAGCCTTCAAAATAATTATAAATAAATGAATATAAATACTTAATTTCCTTACAAAAAATAATTCATTGATTATGTTTTCTCTAAGAGTGCTATATTATTTTACGTTATTTAATCTTTGAGGATTTTTAGTGCCATGTGCAGCGTTTCGAGGATTACATTAAATATTTCGAAAAAAATATATCTTTAATTACAACATAAAAAAAGCGAAATCTAAAAAAAACAAACTATACAGCTATGAATTAAACGAGTTTATGTTAGACTTACTAATTTAAACCAAATGAATATAAAGTAATGGTTGACCCAAAGCTCCCTTTAATATTGGAAGTAAATTGACGGTAAAAAATAATTGAATTTCTTTATATTTATAAAAAAACACACTTGAATCCGACGTGTGGTTTAATGTAGACAAATTTTAATGTAGAGGAAATAAAGGGTTTTTGCGGTTACGCCCATGGGCGCGTTCACAGACACCCAGCTGTTTGACTGGTGCGGAGAAGGGCTTGAAGCAACAGATGATTTCGCTGATGGCGATGGGTGTGTTAAGCGCGTTGTCTTAGTCAGATGATTTATACAATGAGACTCTGTAGGTATGCTTTTTCTACTCTTCGGGTTAATCATCGAATGGTTCGCACTGACGAGAGATGAGCAAACAGTGAATCCTTTGACGAATTGGAGGGTGGAGGTTAGGAAGTTCACTTTGGGTACTCCTCAATGGCGAGGACAACCTCTGTTTTTTGCTGCAAACCTGGATAAGGGGTTTCTCTGACGAGAGATGTAAGAGAGGGATTCTCAATACAAAAAAAAAACTAATTTTGTGTGTGTCCACCAGAAACTGGCTCATCATGAGCTTCTTCTCTGTTCCTTTCTTAGATTGCCGGGCACTGCCGCCGAGCAACGTCGTGTCGATCTCTAAAACGATCTTCCTGATACAAGATAATAATTTCTGGCGTGAATACCAGGAATTGGCTCAGAATGAGCTTATTATGTGTTCCTTTCTTTAATTGCCGGGCACTGCAACCAGACCTCGTCGTGTAGATCACTAACTCGATCTTTTCACTTCTTCTCCAGTTATCTTCTTATATACTTCACCAAGCCACTGGTGCTAGGAGAAGGATGGTGCATGAGGGCTTAGTAATTAAACTTCGCTCCTCTAACGACAATTCTCCGAACATTTTCCACTTAGCCATAAAGGCATCTTCTGGCTTTTGGTCGCCGTTTCCTCTAATTTTGTCTATGACGCGAAATAAAGTCCGAACTCTTAAGGAAAAAAGTGCCGGTTTGACCAATCTTATGCTCGCTGGCCCAGAAATCTGATGATTCGTACCTCTGGTGGTTAGAGGAGACCCCATCGTGGTTCGCAAGTCTAGGGGAAAGAGTTGGGGGGTAAGTAAGTGGGTTACACTGCCAAGCGCCAGGACGTTGGGGTGACAGAACACGGCCTCTGTTATTAGGGTGGGATATTGATATATATATATATATATATATATATATATATATATATATATATATATATATATGATAGAGTCAAAAGTAGTAAGTTAGGAAGGCAAATATTGCAAAAATAACCGGCATGAAAATAAAAAGAGTAATTTCGAGTTATATTTTCAAGTTTATTTATCCTGGACACTTATCGGAGGCTCCTCACAAAATATAAACCAATAGTTGAAAATTATATAATAAAGAATTTTTATGGCATCTTGGAAATCGGGATCAGCAAATACCAAACGAGAAAAATTGAAATACGAGGAGCGGTCAATAAGTTCTGCAATTCGGATATAAGGAAACGAGATATGAGGAAAAGTGTTTTATTATTTTTCAATATAACTACCCTCGACTTCAATGCCCCGACGGCACTTGTCCCGGAGGCTACGAATTCCAGACAACCAGGAATCTCCCGACTGCTGTTCAATCCACTCCTGGACGGTGAGCTGGGCATCTTCATCGTCCCAAAACCGGCGTCCACACAGTGTAGCCTTGAGCTGTCGGAATAAAAAGTAGTCGTGGGGGGCCAGATCTGGACAATAGGTGGGATAGTTTAGCTCCTCGAATCCACACTCACGCAGGCCAACTTGTGCAACTCTAGCCTTGTGGACTTTGACGACGTTAAAGTTGATCATGGCGCATGAGTTTTCGTGAGGTTTCTAGGGACCCAACGGGCAGAGGCCTTGTCGATTTTCGAGGATCATCCTCTCCAAACGGGCCAATGTCCTCGTTGGTTACGTCTGACGGGCGTCCTGGACGGGGATCCTCTTCAATGAACTCACGACCATGGCGGACCTCCCTATTCCAGCGAGCAATGGTTGCATAGGAAGGCGCGGTGTCGGTGTACACTACAATCATGCATTCATGGGTCTCTTTTGCATTCCTGCCTTCCTTGGTTAAAAATTTAATCACTGCGTGGTGCTAAACTTTCTCCATTGTTGAAATATTTGTGAATGGCGATCTGCGATCAGCTACTGCTTCATAAATATACAAGGGAGAAGCGTGCAGCTGCAGGTCCTGACTTGTCCTAACTTGTCCTAACACCCCCACAAACAGCCATCCCCCTTCCTCTTTTTTTCCTACCGATTCGCAAAACTTATTGACCGCCCCTCGTATCTATAAAAAAACAAGGACGAAATGTAAGTGTAGGGATAGGACTTCACGAGTGTCAAGATTAAAAGATAGCAGGTAAAAACGAGAATAAAGCTAAAAAGAAGGAATCATTAAAAGGATTATAGAATAGCAAGCCCTACAAAACGATGGAGCGAGTAAAGTAGAGTGTGATGGAATAGGCGATGAAAAGGTAATTAAATGAAAAAAACAACAAAATAAAAGAGTATGAAAACATGATTATTGTTGAAAATAATACCATTTACATGGAGTTTTTTAATTAAATCATCAAGTTAATGAATTGGGCAGAAATCTGTCAATTTTTTTTGTTTCCGAAGTGCCCGGATTCCTCATTTAATTTCCTGTGAGTTATTCAGATCTTCATTCCATTTTCATAAAATTACCCCCTAGATGAAATATTAGCATTTCGAGAAGGTAATTTCCATGAATTCAACATTAATTCGCCTATAACCAGCGATCTTTTTATTGAAATAATTGTTTTTAATCTAATAATGCAATCATGTGTGGAAATAGGTGTATTTTCAGGTCTTTTTATGGAATAGTTTAAATCCGTAATTAGGTGGCTAAAATATGAAAATATTAATAACTATTATAAATTACAACCGACTTCATCATTTAATCAAATTTATTTTGTAATGGCAAAATAATCTTTCCCTCTTATTCCTAGACATTCCAGTTAAGCGCAACAATCTCAACAATTCCCTCCAATTATCTATTTACCGCAAACCCACATATTAAAACGCCGATATTAATAAATATTCCCTACATACTGACTAAAATAAGTGTCATCTCTTCTTAGATAAAAAAATTCGCTACTATTAATGATTTTTTTTTTTGCCATGCCCTAAAAGTTTCACCAAAGTTGTCTATGTTGAAGTAAGAATTAATTATTTCGGCGGAAAAAGGAGAGCGTAATATAATAATTTATGTTTAATTCTATTGGTATTTTCATTAATTTATATACTTCAATTATCATTAATTTGAAGATAAAATATTCAGTAATTTTCTAGAGAATGATAATTTTGGGGGGCTAAAGTATGATGTTGAACAGGTGTTACATTTTTCACTAAAATTTAATAATATCACTTGACGCATGGCAAATGCTCCAGTGCGTAAAGAAAAGTCGAGGGTTGTCTCAAAAAGGTCGACATTAACGTATTGTTAACAAGAGGCATTCAGACGTCTCTTTCAGTAAATTCATAATTAAAAGAGAAAGTTAATGATACCTCACCCAAAGTACTAAACAAGACGAATAAAGTAATGTAGATGGCAACGATATTCTCTGGAACCAAATATCATAAATCCCTGGAAACAGTATTAGTCTTTTGCTCAAGGAAAGCCAATCATTTATCATTCTCTTTGTTCATGTTATGTTTAACTTTTAAAAGTTCTTATACTAATAAAAATTCTAATACATTAAACTATCATTATATCACCTTGCCCTATAACTTCAAATTAATAGGGTTTAAAATCTTGTGAAAAATATCAACAAAATAATATTTACCCTTCCTCGCGCTTCAAAAAATGACATATTACAAAATCCTCTCTCTCATGGTCTAAAGCCGCGTTATGAATCAACTTAAAATATACGATTGGCCGTCAATAAGTTTTGCAATTCGGATATAAGGAAACGAAATATGAGGAAAAGTGTTTTATCATTTTTCAATATAATTATCCTCTACTTTAATGCACTTGCGCCACTTGTCCCTGAGGCTTCGAATTCCTGACAACCAGAAATCTCCCGACTGCTGTTCAATGCACTTCTTGATGGCGAGCTCGACATCTTTATCGTCCCCAAACCGGCGTCCACACAGTGCAGTCATGAGCTGGCAGAATAAAAGGTAGTCGCTAGGGGCCAGATCTGGACTGTAGGGGGGACGGTTGAGCTCCTCGAATCCGCACTCGAGCAGGGTGGCTTGTGCAACTCTGGCCTTGTGGACTTTGACGACGTTGAAGTCGATCATGGGGCATGAGGTTTCTAGGGACCCAACGTACAGAGACCTTGGTCATGGTTAAATTGTCGTGGATGATGTTAATAACACTTCCATGGGATATTCTAAGTTCTCGCTCGATTTCTTTCACCTTTACCCGTCGATTTTCGAGGAGCATCCACTCCACACGGGCCACATTGCCCCGTTAGGCACGTCTGACGGGCGTCCTGGATGGGGGTCATCTTCAAGGAACTAACAACCATGGTGAAACTCCCTATTCCAGCGAACAAGGGTTGCATAGGAAGGGGCTGTGTCGGTGTTCACTGCAACCAGGCGTTCATGGATCGCTTTTGCATTCTTGCCTTCCTTAGGCAAAATTTGATCACTGCGTGGTGCTCAACCTTCTCCTTTGTTGAAAAATTTGTGCCTGACGATCTGCGATCAGCTACTGCTTCTTAAATAGAATAAGCAAAAGCGTGCGGCTGCAGGTCATGACTTGTCATAACATGTCCTAATACCCTCACAAACAGCCATCCCCCTTTCTCTGTTTTGCCCTACCGATTTGCAAAACTTATTGACCACCCCTCGTATTTCAACCAATCCTATCTCTTAAAAACAGGTAGAAATTTAGCTAGAGGCATATGTGAACAC
This sequence comes from Ceratothoa steindachneri, assembly GCA_963969495.1. NCBI lineage: Eukaryota > Metazoa > Arthropoda > Malacostraca > Isopoda > Cymothoidae > Ceratothoa > Ceratothoa steindachneri. The sequence goes on from OZ018322.1 coordinate 11,477,433, forward strand.
AATTAATACCAACGCACTAGAAATACTTTGAATGCTATATTTAATCAGATTTCTTCTGAAAATCATCAAATATACTGTGATCAAACAGATTAAATATTGCTCAAAAGCCAATAGTAGGCGACAGATTGTCTAGACGCCGCTAATTGATTCCTTTCTCACTCTCAATCATTCCCCAAGAAACTTAATCTTAGTCCGTCTCTAAGCAGATTAGTATCATCAAGCGTTTATATCACGTATGTGAACTTAACCACAAATGTCTAACCAAGATTTATGAGTATATGTGTTTTCTGATTATGTATATTTTATTCTTCTTGTTCTCCCCTAATCTCCATTTTTAATTGTTTTATAGAAGAGAAGCGTATATAATATCTATAGTATATTGTACAGCCAATAGTTTAGGCGAGAATTCTCGAAACTAGTCCTTAAGTGAAGAAATTTTCTCGCCTTATATTTTGGGGAGGATTAAACAACGTGAACCTTACGCCGATACAAGTTATATTTGGTTGTTTAGGTTTGTTAATTTTATTAGATTAATATGCGATTCTTACATTAAATTATTGGGTTTGTTGGCTTTGCATGATGTATATGACCGTTTTTATTATTAGTTGTATTAATAATAAAACCAACCTTATAACCAAACCTACACCATTGTTTCCGTTGAAAAAAAACCCCAAGTTTAATTCCTTTCTATAATTTATAGTGAATCAGTTGTTGCGCATAGAGATTCGAAGGATGTCTTTAAAGATTCACAAGTGATAAACTGTAGTAATGAGCTATGGTTTCTAGAAGGCCGCAAAATATTATAAATATTAAAAAAGAAAGATATAATTAAAGATCAAAGGCATTTGCAAGTGTATATAACAAATCATACTGAAATTAATAATCTATCAAACTTAATAGGTGGCATTATGTGATCGGTAACTTTTAATATGGGAGTTATATGTTAAATAATCGAGTAAAATCCCAGTTTTAAGGTATAGTTTATGTAACCTGGCTTATGTATATCAATAATAAAACCAACTTAATAATAACTAAATGATTTAAAAGGATGAGGGAGGGAGGGGTCAATACTATTTTCTTTTATTCAAAGATGCATAAGAAGCAGAAATTTATTTTTAGCCAAATTACTTTATTTTCGCAACTATAGCAAATATAGAGACCAACAATGCTATAATTTTTTATATAGAGAGAATACGGTTATTATTATAATGAATAGCCATTTTTACACCGCTGAGATGTGACTAAGTACCAATCGATAAATATAGTTAATTTTTTATAACATAAAACGCAAACCAACGAGGGCATTTTCCACCAAGATTTAAGCACACAGTCTAGAACATGTTCCCCAATTCTGTGTTTTAGTCCTTTACTGCAGGGCTGACAGTGATGAACAAGCACCAAAGCTGTCTTTTAGGATCTCAGCCAACGAGAAGCCTCCAGTGATTAACAATTTCATTAGTAAAACATGATTGATTTTACAAGCGACTCATCGCTTAAATATTACCATTTACAAACCATTAGAAAAATCCTGCGATAAATCACACCAAATACATGGATTTACGAGATACCAGACCATCACTCTAGTCGTTTGACGAAAGAAACATCGACTCATTTTACTATATTTTTTTTTATTTCGTGGCTGAAAAAGGAAAAATCGTATCAAAGAAATGGGAGAAAAAGAAGTGAGGCTCATTTTTACCTGTAAATGGATGGCTACATCAAAAGTTCTGGCAGGGAGAAATGCTTGCCTCTTGTTCTCTCTGTAAGTTTCTTTATCTTTCAGACTTGGAGGAAGTGGATGAGGTAGGTAATATTATTTTTAGAATTTATTCTCTTAGTATGATGATTTGTACTATTATTAACAAACAATTTTGGTATCTATGTCTTTTATAAAAGGTAGTAAGGAATTGGATGATAGATCAAATGAAAATAAATATACGATCCATATCAAGAGAAACACACAAAACACTTACTAAAAACTGGCAAACACTCAAGGATAAGCATCATAAGATAAAAGAAATATATACAATGAAAACATTAATAACTGGGTCGATAAAAGAGCATAAAAAACTAACTAACAAAAACACAAAGTGATTATGAAAGACAATTAAAGAAATATGAGGAAATAAAGACAATAACATTTTGCTTTTGATATGCTATATAAGGAATGTAAGGAAAATATGCAAAACATATAGTTGCTCACGGTTTTTGAAATACTCTCTTTTATGGCTCAAATTAGTCTATTTCAGGGTTTATAGTGATTGTATTGACTTTATAATACAAACGATTGATTTTCCCTACAAACTAAAAAGGTGTGCTAGCATATGTGAATTTCCAAACTCAAGCTATATAAGGAAACGGTGAGACTAAAACGCTTTAGGATGTTGTTAGTTTCCACGAATAAAAGGACATTAGAAAACAGAACTCCGTCTTCTAAACCAAGGAATGAAAGACAAGTGAGGAAAAGATATGATACAAAATCAAGCGAAAAAAAGAATATTAGGAAACAAACGTAAGCATGGAATCAAAATAAGTTACGAAATAGAACTAAGTGTATTTAAGGAAGGACTGAAAATAGGGTGGGAGAAAGAACTTTGTTTTCTAGAACTTTTATTCAGTAAATGTAGGAAACAGAGCTGCATTTTTAAACAAAATAGCAAGGACGATAGTTAACAAATTCCAAACCTTTTGACCTATCCAATGCAGAAAATGAAAAGAAAGTGGATAGAGAACACAATATTTTAAATCAAAGAATGAAATATATCTGAGAGAGAGATGGGAATTTATAAAATAAACAAATAATGTAGGGGGAAAACAAAGGGGGCTTTCTACGCCAGGCAAATAAAACTATCTGTTTCCATTTGGTGTTTAAACAGATGCGACTAGTTAAAATAAGCAATAAAGGAACGTAAGAAAAAGAAAGCAATTATAAGCTTCCATAAGCAAAGAATGAAAACTCGATGTAAAAGAGGACTTCTCCTATAAAGAAAAGATATAATACATTTTGTAAATAGAGGGCTATTTTCGAAAAACAAACTATAAAAGTTAAGTGTAAAGAAGTGAGCTTTCAAAAGTAAGTATTGAAAAAGTTGGTGGTGTAATGAATTTCTTGTTATAAAAGAGGGAAAAAGGAAGTGCAGAGAACAAAATTAATTTTCAATGATGAGAAATAAAATAATGGTGGAAACAAGATTGAGCTTTTGAGAGCATTTCAAAGCTGGACGTACAAAGCAGGTGAGAAATATAGCTTCCTGTTTAAAAGCAAGGCTAGAACGAAGTATGGGAATCGATATATTTTGAAAAATCAAGTTATAAAAAATTTAGTGAGAACGTATAAATTTAAAGAAGTAAGAAAACGATAGTCATATTACAAAACAAAAAAAAATTCTCGAAAACATAAACAAAGGAAGGGTGGTAATTTGAGCTTTAAAAATCAAGGAATAAACAGAAAATAGGAAACAGAAGTTCGTGTTCTCAAGCAAGTAAAGATTAACTGTTGGAAAAGCAAAGTTAAATTTCAAAACAAAGCAATGGAAGAAAAATTTATCACGAGCAAAGAATCAAAAGAATGTATAAAAATTTCGTGTTCTGAAAAACAAACAATAAAGGAATGTCGGAACAAAAGTGAGCTTTCGTGATTTTTCGAAAGCATGGAATTCACAGAAGATGAAAAAGAACACAAACTTTTAAAGAAACAAAATTAAAAATGTACCAAAATAATTTAAAAAAATTACCAATAGCGAAAATGCAAGGTGATGAATAAAAGTAAGCTTTCAAACACGTGTAAGATAAGAAGTTCTAAAGCAAGTAATAAAAGAATGGCGATAAAGAAAATTTAGATGTTCTTTAATCCAACATTAGAGTGATGGCTTCGAAACAACTTAACTTTTGTGCACTTTTAAAAGCAGGAAAGAAAAGGAGAGAAACAAAAGTTCGTGTTCTAAAGCAAAGGAATTTTCAAAAGCAACAAAAAAATTTATGTTGGAAACGATGTTGTACTTTCAAAAGCAAAGAATGAGAGGAACGTGGAAAACAGGAATTAACGTTTTAACGAAATCTAGAAAAAGAGTGTCCTACACTTATTTTCAAATATCAAGCAATAGATGGAAAGTGTAAAAAAGAGAGCTTTTTTAAGCGTTCAAAGTCAAGGAAGAAAAAGGGGAGAGGGAGAGAAATTCCTGTTTTAATGCAATGAATTAAATAAACGTGGCAAACCTAATTCGGGTTATGAAAACATGCAAAAAAGTGAAGTGAAAGACAAAATTTAACTTTTGTGAGCTTTCAACAGAAAATATTGTAGAGGCAATGTAAAACAAAACAACAAGATCCACGCAAGAAATTACAGAAGTGTACGAAAGAAATAAAAAAACACGAATAAAGTGAGCTTATAATCAAAGGTGAACTTTCAAACACAAAGAGTGACAAGGAAACAGAACACAGGAATGTATTGTATGAGAAAGACAGAACATTTAAAAAATAAACAAAAATGAAAGGAATAAACCAAAATGAGCTTTTGTAATTAAGAAAGAAAACGTGCGAAATTAAACATAGGGGGCTAAAGCAAAGAAAAATGGAAGGGTAGGAAATATATCCGAGTTTTCTAAAACAGGAGACAAGATTATTGATTTGCCTCAGAAAGTTAGGAAATTTGCTATTTTCCTGCCCCAGCTAAAATAAGACATCTACATAACACCAAGATTTTATTTTTGAAATATTAGGCCGTAGATCGGAATAGAAGTATTCCAGGAAGAGGTAAAGATGAACATGGCTCATTTTTCAAAAATGAACCTTTGGCGTTATGTAAATGACCGATTTTAAACTATAACAACAAAATAACAATTTTGAAAACTTTATAAGCCAATTCAATAATCTCTATCTAGCTATAAAATTTCAATTTGAATAGGAAGGAGACGTCATTCTTCCCATCTCTAATGGTACTCATCTACTGGATATAGATTTCGACTCGCTATTTTACTATTTATCGTAAACTACTTATTCAAATGTTTTCATACATTTTTAATCTGCTTATAGTGATATAATAAAAAAATCGGTAGTTTCTAACATGTTCCTCCATTCATAAAATTTGTAAGAGCGTAAATTGATCGATAGTATAATTCTTAATATTAAGAGCATATATTTTTCCTCTCATAATTTTGATTTTTGTTGTTAAAGAAGCAAATTTGTATTCCAGAAAACAATTTATTTTAACGTAATAACTAGGTATAATATAATTAATCCATCCCTTATAGAAGGAATCACCCTTAGTTTAAGGTAATCTTTCCTCCTTACATTCCTATTATTGAAAAAAATTCTGATCTAACAGTAAACTTTAGCTTCCAAATAGAACTAATGATTAATAAAACGCCTTTTCCTAACTCATTTTGATGTGTAAAAAAATTCCCAGTAAAAATTGCGATGAATTGTACAAAGGAAAAACTGGACTTAGCTTATCTGAGGTGGTCTAGGAACGAGGAAAGAAAGAAATGTAGAAAACAGAACTACATGTTTTAAGGCAAGAATATTTAAAATGCCAAAAGTAATATAAAGTGGGAAAAAAGTAAACTTTTATATGCAAGGAACGCTAAGAAAGATGAAAGAAGAACTTTCTGTTCTAATCAAGAAATTAGGTGAGTGTGTGAAACAGAATTTTTTTAAAAACAAGCAATAAAATTAAAGTTAAAAAGAAAAAATAGATTTTGGAGCGGCCTAGTCGGGAGAGGAGCTGCTTATATAGAGACTAACCGGATCCCCACGAGCCAGGCTATATTATTTGTTTCGAAGAATCGCGAGGCGGAGTTGGCGGCATTTTTTCTGGAGCCGCAATAGGCGAAGGTTTACGATGCTCCCAGGAATATTCTATGAGAGAATAGACCGTATGTTCTCTGAGCAATTTGAGAGCAAAAAAGGTGGGACCTTGCGTCTCAGCGTATTTCACAGCGCTAGGAGGTTGTTTGTGAAGATACGCGCTTAGGGAAACAAGAGGTTGCTCGTCCGCAAGGCCAATGTTTTGATTCGAAAATCAATCCCACAGCCTCACAAGAGAAAGGGATAGCTAAAGATTTTTCTCTGGATGGAATGCCCTGGCCAGATTGGGAAGCATTACAATAAATGGTGACGGGATTGGCCTTTTTCCGTAGCCAATTAAACCAATTTGAGGTTATCAAGGGAACAAGTGGAATGAAGCCCTCAGGCCTCGGGGCCCCTATTTGTTTGAAGCAGGTTTGCATCCACAGGAAGGGAAGGCGAATATTGGGGGATACGAAAGTTGATTAAGCCCGCTCTACTCAGCCAGGCCTTTTTAATGAGGTATTATTCGCAAGCCACTTTCAAAGCACCCCGCTCTTTATTAAACACAACTGCCGTAGGGACCACTCGCTTTGTCAGAAATCATTCTTAACTCCTAGTGATCTGAGCACTTTAGTCGGTATCACTTCACTCATTGCTAAGCTTACATTAACAACTATTTATTATGGTGTTCACATATTTCCTAACGTTTAAAGGACGTCCAACTATAAGTATATCGTCCAAATATGTATGCACTAAATACTTGAACAGGAAGGCACATTTGTTGCCGGCAGCACTGAGAGATGTTTGCATCAATAAAGGGCTTTTATGGAAGCCCATTGGAAGGTTCGTAAACCTGAATATTTGTGCGTCGATGACAATCCTAAACAGGTGCCGATGCTTTTGGTGTGATAAAAGATGATAGAACCCCTCCTTAAGTTTCAGTCTGGCAATTATGTGTCCCTTTTCGCTGATGTTGTAAGCCACACGATCAGAACTGTTAGGCTTAGGAACGGCGAAGATCTAATGGGCCTGAATGATCTCGTTGCTCCTTCCACCACTCTAACCTAGATGAGTTGCTCGACACGAAAGTGGACACGGAAGGAAGATGCTCACTAATGACGGCATTAGCTGCTTGAGAAGACCTTTATTTCCTTCTTTTAGAGCGCTTCCATGATGTGGTTAGCGGGTGAAACGGTCTGAAAGAAGCCAGAAAGTTGCACATCCCAACGCGCAAGTGGGTTCTTTGATTCTAAGTTCAAGGGGGTCAGTTCACGGGTTGACCAATTTTATTTTCTTCCCGCCTCTCTGACCGTCGTCTGTATCCAGTTTTCGCCCGTTATTATCCGCCTTTCCTTCCTGCGCGTTGTTTTTTCGCGGGGCCACTATATACGCTATTCGACTCAGGATGTCCCCAAGGACGTTCCAGTCTTCCGAATTTAAGGAAGCGACGCTCGGATTGGGAATCTGGAAGGAGGAGTGATTTCCAAAAGAGAGGAGACGGAATGGCCAGGGAGCGTGATTACAGAAATTACCTAGGGAGGGAGGTGCTGTTTGGGTTTATCCTGGATGGATATAGCCCCCAATTGTTCTGCCGCTTGCTCAAAGAATGCCCTCAACTCCTCTTGATCATGTGGAGTCTTAGCAACCTTAATTTGGATCTCTAACAGGTCTTCTTGCTTGATATCGATGACCTCTACAACCTCCCTAATCAATGGAAGGGAAGGGTTGGGAGCAGTAAAAGGAACCTCCTCTGGTGGCGTAGGACTAAACAGGTTGTCGCGTAAAGCAGCCAGGGAAACAAGGTTGTCTCTGGATGATGATGAAGATTTTGAAATTGCCTGCAAGTCGAGAAAAGAGGATGCGTGGCTTAAAAACCTGGGAATAGGTGTGGAGGAAAGAGAACGGTATTCCTCCCAAGGGCCGCACAAAGCCGCAAGCGCCAGTATAGTTGTTCGCCTCGTTGAACCATCTGAGCAATAGGTGGGCTAGGGAAATTTCTTATTTAGACCTGAGGTCCATAAAGAGCTGCTTCGCTGATAGATATACCGGTGGAAAGGGCCGCCAGCTCGCTGGCGTCCCTGATGGCTACCGTCCATCTATGTTGCTAGAGATTATGATACAATCGTAACCGGATGTGTAAGCGAAGGAATTCATTTCTGGTCAGTTGTTAGCGAAAGCCTAACAAGGTAGTCAAACCATTAATCTCTTTTTTATCTCTTACCTTGAACAACGGCTCGTTAATTTTGTCATTTAGGTTCTGTATGACACTCTTCCAGTGTACTAGCGCTTTTCCCAGTGTACTAGCGCCGAATGGGATGGGGTTGGGGGATAAGAGGTGTCCCGAGCACTACCCGGAGACCGTTAAGCAGGTGGGTTTGACGGTCTCCATGTAGTCCTCAGGGTCTCGGACCCCACGCGTGTGGCGTTGAAGAAGTCAAATAAGGAGGTAGTCGCTTACTATCCCTAGCTTCTTCAAAACACTGAAGTTCTAATTCTTGAGGTTTGCTAGGATTTAAAAGGGAAGGGGGGGCCTCAGGGAGCAAGCTTTCATCCTCAAAAAATTAAAATACTGTGGGATAAATGTCTTAAAAAGCATGAAGTTTGGGATACAGATATTGATTTTTAATAAAGATACAATAAAAAAAAGTTAGAAAACAGAACTGCTTGTTCAAGACCAAGGAAAGAGTGCTGGGATAGGGTATTGAGTTTTCAGAATCGAGCAAGAAAAAGGTGTAAGGAACAAAAAAGAGATTTTTTAACTTTTGTGAATAGAAGGAAAGTACGGAACTGAACTCATTGTCCTAAAGCAAGCAATGAAAGAAGTTCTGCAAAGAGAAATGTGTTTTGTTAAAAGATCAAGAAATAAAGCATGGAAAACTACATCGGGTTCTAAAGCATAGAATGAAAGAAGCGTGGTAAACTGAATTGAGTTTTTATCTTTTCTTAGCTTTCAAAAATATGAAATGAATAGAATGTAGGAACAAGCACTTTGAGTTCTAAAACAAGCAATGAAGAATGTAAGCAGGAGCGGATTTTCAAAAATCAATAATAAAAGGAAGTATGGTACTAAAAAAAACAGTTAAAATAAAAGAATTGAAGGAAGGGGGCAATATATCCTTTCAAAATCAAAGAATAAAAAAATAAAGTGAGGCTTTCAAATGCAAGGAATAAAAGGACGGTGAGGAAATGGATGATCATGCAAGTCAAAAATGTTGGAAAAGATGGAAGATAAATTTTCAAAAACAAGCATTGAAAGGTTGAAACAAAGAACTCCTATAAGCTTTAGACTCCAAGCAACAAAAGAAAGGTATGAAAAATATGTTATATTTAAAAAGTAAGAATAAAAAGAAAATTGGAAATATTAAGTGGTTTTCAATAGCAATGACAGCTCTAAAAACAAATGAAAAAGGAAGATGCACAAAATAAATGGGTATTCAAAAAGCACGTAGTAAAGCATTATTTTAAATTTATGTGAGCCTTCAAAAGAGACAATAAATGCAAGGCAGTAAACAGAAATGACCTTAACAAACAAACAAAGCAAAGTGGGAAACAGAAATGATCTTAAACAAGGTGGCTGCCAAAAAGTAGCTCTCACTTATTCTGATTTATGACTTCACGATCTTTGAAACAGTTAATAATCATGGACTACCCATGCGATGACCTTGGCAAGTACAGTATATCATTTGAAAGAAAATTTAAAACAACTTAAGGGTTTTAAATGTGTTTAGAATCGGTCAAATAATCATGATTATATTGGCAAACAAAATAATTTCCCCGCTGACGTTGTTAGAACTTTGGAAATTATATTATTCAAAGGAGAATGTAAAACAATATAAGGGTTTCATATCTCGTTATAATCAGCCAATAGTTATGATGTTACTACCAAAAGAAAATAATCCTCAGGCTAACATTGAGAAGACTTTGGCAAGTAAATCAATCGAAAGAGAATGTAAAACAACATAAGGCTTTCAAATTTCGTTAGAATCGGTGTAATAGTTACAATGTTATCACATATACGGAAAAAAAGCAAAACAAAAACCGCCCGACCAAAATAGTGAAAGGTAGATTCGCTCAATGCTAGACTCGCACGCGACTAAAAACAGAGTGAAGTGGTTAACAGAAGAAAGTTTTCTAATTGCTTGCAAATAAAAGACGATCGAAAACAGAAGTGTGATTAAAAAAACAAGCATTGAACCTCTTCTACTAAACTAACATTTTTACCAAGCGGGTGATCTCCCAAATTCATTTGTAAATAAATATATGGTATCACTCGCAATAAAATTCCATAATTATTAAGAGTAATTCAGAGTATATACATCATTACTCGATTAAATATTAGGCTTGATAATTATGATAGTGATATTGGAAAAGTCTAGATTAATTTAACCTTGATGGCTCTAAATGTGTTAATATTGCTTAAAGTAGATATATTTTAGTGTTTACTGGTCCTGTGTTCTTTTATCTTTATAGTAATTATGTCCTTAAATATTTCGAAAAGACTGATATTATTTCTCAATAACTTAATATGGAGGATCTCATCAGCCTAAATTTTACGTCAAACAAAATTGGGATATGAGAGATGAGATAGACTTAAATTTATCAAACCTTATTTTTTCCAAGAGAAAAGAGTCGTTATTCGATGTAAGCGTGATATTAAAATAAAATAAAGATTTATTTGACCACCATATGACATTTTTTACCCTATACTAGAGATAAGAGCATGCATTACTACTTCCAGTGACAAGTTTGGGATAACTTGAATTTTATATCGTCGCTTCGATTTTGTCTATTAAATCCTAATGATGTGAGATTAAGATTAGGCTATGTGAGTATGGTTTAATATATAAATTAACCTAACTTGTTCTAAATTAAATGAGATGACATGTAAAATAGAAACGACTATAGGTAAAAAGGGCCGAAAATGAAAAGGGATTCCACAATAGAGGAAAAAGCAAAGGAAAAATCGAGGATGTAAATTTAAAACTCGATTCTATATAACTAAACTGCAAAATTCATGGGAGTTTGTAGCTACAAATCTTAACTGTAATTTTTAGCCAACCAGGATCTCTTATGGTTGTCTTAAAAGGGGAAATATAAGGACATTTATAATAGAAAGAATTATATTGTTAACGATGGCGTTTGAGCGGTTTGTAAATTTAAGTAGTACAACAGGCAGAGAAAATAAAATGTTAATATGAAGAGAGATAAATCTATAAATAATGAGTGAAGTACTGAACGAGCAAATCTTCTTACAAAATAAAAGAGAGGAAAATGGGTTATAAACTGTATGCAACACAGATGATCGGCAGCACGAACTTTAACTCTGCTAATCCTCAAGTGCCCTTAAGTCGTGCTCTGTAAAAAAAAAATCCTGGACATGCTCTACCTAACCACTAGTCTTACCACGAGCCAACGCCAATTACATAATGGAAAACTTTATCCAAAACCTAACAAAACATCTTATACTCCTCTTTTCTCATCTCTTAGGAGAATTCTCCTCTATTGTTCACTCAATAAACCTCCCGTTTTTTAACATTTAAGTTTACAAAACATTACTCTTATGTTGGCAAAGGTTGCGGTAAGATTGGTATTTATTTAGAGGAGAAAAAGGCAAGATCTTCTTTGTGTACCTGAAAAGAAGGCAAACATTGCTTTTGACTTGTTTACCCCCCAAAACTTCTTCATTTTAACAAAATCTAAGGTATTTTCCAGCATTACGTCTTTGTTAGTTTACTCAAACTTTACATCTGTGTCAAAAATCTCTGTTTTTCTTTCGCAAGATTTCATACACTTTTAATTTGGCCCATACTTCATTTTAAGTTCTTTTCTTCATGAGAGTACATAGATTCATGTTTTAAGCCTTTGGTTTTGATCAAACTTGCTGCATTGATAGTTACTGATGCGTATCGAATTTTGAAAATTAACCAAATATTATTGTAGGTACGGAAGATGGCTCGTTGGGATAATATAAAAATGCTTCCAGGTTATCCAACCTTTCCCTGTAGAGCTAATAGGATAAAATAAGATAAACAGTTTGTGACCCAAATCTTCAATTTTGAAACGAAAAATTATGAATTTTTTCTTTTCATCATCTATTGAGCAAGACAAAGAGGGTGCTGGTTGATATAGAGATTTATTCATTTAATGATCGTTTTCTGGCTGAGGGTTTGATGCAGGTTTAGTTACATGATGTAAAGATTGGCAAAGATAACAAAATTGATAGTACAAAAAAAATTTCAAAACCTTTATTTCCCCTTTCAAAAAATCTGATATCAAAATCATGAGACTAACTATCTTAGACTTGTCTAATAAAACCAAGTAAGACAAAATACGTAGCCGTAACCTAGGTAACAAAGCAAACAACTAATAAGAATAAATAAAACTAAAATAAGAAACCACCCGATTTAATTCTTGCCTCTGTCAGAAGATACCACAATCATGAAATACAACCAACTCACCTAATAAAAATAACCTAATCTAAGAAACATCCATTTTCACTCGAACGTTAGTTAAGATTCAACTTGTCAAGAATCAAACCCGAGCGTTTTATTTCATGTCTTTTTCTCCTTCTTTTAGATAGAATGTAATTTTTCCCTACCTGTAGATGAAAACCAGATGGTTAAATGAATAAATTAAAAAAAAAATCATAGATAAATAATTTGCTTTTGACGTAATCTGCTTATATTCTTTAGGAAGTGATAATTTTCTATTAATTTTCGTTATTATTGTACGATTATATATTTTATAAATAATTATTCATTATTCATATAGTTCATACACAAATCCTTTGAATTTGAGATAATCTACTTGAATTTTTATGAAGTGGGTTCATTATTTTAATATTTTTCATAACCATGGAAAGATTAAATATTTACTTAATTATTATCCAGTATTCCTAAAACTTCCTAAAATATACTATGTATTTGAGATGATAAGCCTAGATTATTAATGAAGCTGAGGTTTTTCTTATTAATTTTCCTAATAATTGAAGTATAAAATATTTAATTGATAATTATTCAGTAATCATTAACCCTTTTATATAGATAAATCTCTTGCTGTGTGGATAATCTGCTTACATTCTTCCTCAAGTGTGGTCATTTTTTTAGATTCTTAATAAGCAAGAGGGATTTATTATATAATCAATAATTATTTTGTATTCTTAAATCTTTTGACATAAATCGTTTGTATTTTTGATAAACTTCTTACATTCTTTATGAATCGGGGTTATTTTTTTTTATTTTTATATGACTTGAAATATTAAATACGACTACCTTGTTTTGTTTATAATCTGGTTACATTTATTAGAAAGCAGGTTCAATTCTTTTTATTTTTTACCATTTTTTTAGATTAAATATTGAATTTATATATATTCAATATTTATAAATATTCTCTGGTAAATCCCTTGCTTTTGTATCAAGTTCTTATATTTTTCCTAAAGTGTAATAAGATTTACTTAGGTTGATTTAAATAGTAAATATTTAACTACTAATTATTCATAAATCTTAACGAGATAAATCCTTTGCCTTTGTTCAAATTTGGTAAAATTATTTCTGAAGCTGGGAATTTTTATATATTTTTCATAACAATTGCAAACTGTAAATTGATTTAATAAGTATCTCTTATTCATAAACATTCCTAAATAACTTCCAAGCACGCTCAATTCTTTTTATTTTTAACAATTTTTGAAGATTATATATTTAGGATTTATAAACCTACCTAAGGAATTGCATTACATTTGTAATTATCAGTTCACCTTCTTTTTGAGGCAAGGAAAATATTAATACGTTTCATAAATATTGAAAGAAATATTTACAAATTAACCTTTTCACTAGGCTGGTAACAATTATTATGGAGCGTGGCCATTTATTAATATCTTTATAATTATTACGTATAAAATATTAAATTAATGAATATTAAGCATTCATAAGCTTTGATAATATATATCCCATGCTCGTTGAAAAATTTGCTCACAATCTTTCTCAAGTGCGCTCATTTTATTAATTTTCAAATTATTTCAAAATTTTAATTAATAATTGTCAATATAAATCTTCTTAGATAAATATCTTAGTTTGTTATAAGCTGTTTACATTCTTTCTGAACCATGGTCATTTATTAATTATTTTCATAATCATGTTAATATTATTTTATTTAGAATAATTATTCAGGATTCAAAAACATTTTTACATAAATCACTTGCTTTTAGATAAATTGCTTAAATATCGCGTTCATTTTTCATTATTTGTCATACATAATAAATGAAAAATTAAATGGGGTTATTTAATGATATTCTTCGTAATCTGCAAGGATTAAATATATATTTAATAATGATTCATTATTAATAAACCTTCCAAAATAGATCTATTGATTTTGAGATATTATGCTTACATTTTTTCTCAAGGGGATTCACTTATTACTTTTCATAATCAGTGGAAGAGTAATAATTCTTTAGTATATATATATATATATATACATTCCTAGAAATGACTTGCTTTGAAGATTTTCTTCCTACAACCTTCTGAAGCGGGGTCTTTTTTTAATATCTTTAATAATATTAAATTATTACATATTGAATTAATAATTATTTAGTAGTCATAAACTTTCCAGATAACTCCGTCGTTTTGTGATTATTCTCTTTACATTCTTTTTGAAAAGAGGTAATTTCTTTATATTTTTCAGAATACTAGAAAAATTATCTATTTAATTAATAAATATTCAGTATTAATAAAACTTCCTAGGGAAAACTTTATCTTAAAAATTTTCCTGATATTTAATCAGAGAAGTTGATTTTTGTTTTTTTATTAATTAAAGAAAGCCTAAATATTTATGTAATTATTATTTAATATTCAAAACAGCCCAAGATATATCCTTTACTTTGATAAAATTTGCATACAAGCTTTCTTAAGAAGTATTTTTTGATTATTTGACAGTCAATATATATTAGATTAATAATTATTGACTAACATTTTTCTGAAGGGAAATTTTTTTATTTTTCATAATCATTAAATAATTAAATATTTACTTAATAATTATTCATGAGACTTTCTGAGGAAAATCCTTTGCTGTTGTAATAATCTGCTTACAGTATTTCTGAAGTAAGGTATTTTACAAATATTTTTTATAATCATTGAAAAAATAAATATTAAATTATTCAGTATTTTTAAACCTTCTACTAAAAATCCTTTGCTTTGGTGACAAATTTCTCACATTTTTTAGGAAACGGGGTCATTTTTTTATTCTTTCTCATAAACTTTCAAATATTAATTATATACATAATAACTATTCAGTATACAAATCGCCCCTAGAGATAAAATCCTTTCCCAATGGGATTATCTGCACACAATCTTTGGGAAGACAGTTATTTCTTATTATTTTTTATAATCATTTAAATATTTAATTAAAATTTAGTCAATATTCAGAACCTTTCCTGATAAAGTTCTTACCTCGAGGGTAATCTGCTTATATTCTTTCTGAAGCACGATCAATTATATTATTTTTCAAAATCATTGAAATGTTAAATTAATATTACTCTAGAAAAAAGATCTTCAAAAATATGGAAATAAAAGGGTGTTGAAAAGCTGAATTGTTTTCATTGTAGCAGCTAAAATAAAAATAAGAAAAACATTGAGCCTACAAATGAATAATTATATGGTTGTTATCTTTTTTTTCTCTGAAGTATTTTAAAAATTATGAGATCAATAATTAAGGTAAATTATATATGCTTACAGCTGACTAGCCTTACATGGGAGAATGATCTATTTTTAAATGGGTGAATATTCTACTTAAAGGCGAGTTTGTCCCTCTTCCCAAGGAGAGGCTTGGTTTCTTTTAAACAGTGGTTTATTGGCCTCCAAATCAAGTGACCACATTAAAAAAATTACCAAAATACACGTTAGGTTTTTATGAAAATTACACACAATGTTCTTTTAAATAGGCCTATTTTTAAAAAATAAATCAAATCATTTACTATAAATTGTCCTATCACTAGCAGTAATAGTTTAATTGGAAAGATAGTGTCAACCCTTGTAAAGGTCCCTACAATTATAGTTCGTTAAAAATACATGTACTGAATAGAGCCACTTAACTGAAAAAGTTGGTTTAAATTCTTTTAAATCTCCTTCCAATTCTTTCTCAAACAAGAAAATAGATACACCATAATAATTTTTCCCTTCTATTTGCCTTATATTTTTTAGTTTTTTATTTATTAATATTGAATAGAAGAGGGAAATAGGACATATATTCGTAAGGAAAGAGTGTTGAGGAAACTAAGACGTCTACCCTTTTCTACACGCCGGAAATTTCTTTCCTGATTTTTCTTTACACAGCCATTGGCTCAAATATGTCTGAAAACTGGAACTTTTCCAGAAATCATTTTCAGTATAATCTTACAACCATTTTTTAAAGGAGCCATTTAAATATAATGAGAAGTGCTTAGCTTTGCTTTCAAATTTATGGTTCAGCGGGAATTTTATTTATTGCGAAAAATAAATATTGTCAATGTATCTCTAACAACCACCCTTCTAGATATTCTTCTTCGTCATTACCACTCCGGCAAGGAAAGCGCCCCTTTCGCCTGAAGCTTTAAAAGAAAGAGGGAGTAGGATGAATCATTAGAAATCCAATAGAGAACTGCCATTTAAAACAAGATGAATAAAGGAGGTGAGCGGAACGTTATTAAGCTTATCGTTAATTGAAATAAAACACGAGAAAAGCCGTTTTCTTACATTTATTCGAACGCGAAATGAGAAACTTCAATAGACGTTTTCGAAGTTAGGTTAAAATTTGGAAATTAAAGTGGATGATTTATGCATAGTTGAATAACTTTTTTCTCCATAGCGTAAAAGTGGAAGACATAGTAGGAGATACATATGAGTGCATTCTCCCGTTCAAATGATATAAATGAGAAGGGATATTTCAATAGTAACTATTTTTCAACATATAAAACGAAAGAAGAGTTTTAGAAACACAGAAATGAAAAGAAAATCCGGGATCAGAAGAAGAGTATATTTAATGGAAGAAACATATTTGATTAAAATGATTCATGAAAGATAAAGAGAAATCGATATCTTTCGTAATATATTTTAAGGACAATACATTCCGAAATAAATCAGCTTTTTGAAAGCTGAGTACTAAAGAGGATGAAGTGCATGGAAAAGAGTTCAAATGTAGAGTATGCTTTGAAGACCCTTGCATGAACTGAAATACATCAAGGCATACAAACCAAACACACGCAATGTACATAGAAATATATGAAGAACATATGAATTTCATGATATTATGGTATTTTTCTACACGTTAAATTATACACTAAAGGCAAGACAGAGGTGAATTTTGTGGCTTTAAGTTTTAATGTTTGAGGTTACTTAACGTTGTTATTCAAAGACAATAAAAATATATCTATGATTAATACACAAAAACTGACTATAAATAATGTCAGTAATAAAATTATTCTATGAAAACACGAATATGAGCATTAATTTTTATGAAAACTGATTAATTTCAATTGTTTTCCAAAAATAGAGTGGAACATTTTAATTTTTAATGTTTTACATTACTTAAAAGATTAATGTTTGTCTACTACATGATCGGTTACTTAATTTGCGAAAATTTATCTCTATATTCATATAGTTAATATTCTAAACAGGTAATGTATGAGAAATATTTCGCCCTAATTGAATTAAAATTTACTTTCTCAATTTTAAGTAATTATAACAATATTTGAAAGCTTCTAATCTTTAATCCGCTACAAAATGATCTTCTAATGTAATTAGATTTGGCTCTCAGATGAACACAATAAATTTTAGAACTTTCTCACGTGGGAAATGGATTTAAAATAACTATCCTAATAATTATTCCGGTCAGTAGATTACTGAATACTATTAATAGCTCTGAAGAGGCAAGTATACAAATAGATATACTACGGAGAGGATTGTCCAGAAGGAATTCAATGTGACATGATGAGTTCTTTAGAGAGCCATCCTTCCAAAACCGCCGCTTTACTGATGTAGAATAAAGCACACTCGTTAAACCCTCGATGATTGTTAAGATCCATCATATTGAGTAATATGTTGCTGAAGAGTTGAAAGTTGCCTTGACCCAACACATAAGTTAAATTAATCGGAAACCCTTGAATTGGTGATAAACCCTCAAATATATATATATATATATATATATATATATATATATATATATATATATATATATATATATATATATATATATCCATATGGAGCTCGGCGGTGAAGCCTGCATTTAATATTGAGGATAAATGCCAGAGCCACGAGAAACTGATGCAGCATCATTTAATTTTTAACAACGTTTCGAGAACTACAAGTTTTCATCTTCAGGCTAGAATAAGTTTACAAAGTTAATATATATGAAGGAAACTTAAAAAGGCCAACAAGACATTATTTTAAAGGTTGACCAATTATAAAATATCAGTAGAATGTACTATAAGTTAAAATTTTAAATATGACTTGGCAACAGTTAGATTAGCTTTAAAACTGACTCAAAATATTGTTAATACATAAGAAGAAAATTTAAAAAGGCCAATAAGACATTATTTTAAAAGGGGACCAATTTAAAATATTAGTAAAATGTACTATAAGTTAAAAAAATTTAAATAGGACTTGGCAACATTTAAATTTGCATTAAAAATGACACAAAATTTAGTTAATAAATTTAAAGTTTATTGCAGAATTTAATTAAACACAATAAGAGAAATCAACCTTGCATTAGTTAGAGATATTAAATTTAAACTTTGTTTTTAATTTCGTAAAAATTGTAAGAGTTAAAAAACATCTAATATATAAACGGTAAATTTGGGTACTTTCTACTTACTGAAGTGGATCCATCCTAGAGAGTGAATGGTGGGTTTAACAAGGGGCTAGTATTTATAGGTTACAGTGACGCTTGGTTTGCTAAAAACCAAACTAACTAACAAACTGTAGTTAGAATTAGTTAATTAATAATGATATTGCACTTAAATCTTCATTGAGTGTAAGTTTGTAGTGTTTGATATATAAAGATTCGAGGGTTCTTAGGCAATGTCTGTTGTTGATAAATTATCAATAGTAATGTCATTTTTACAGCTTATGGTGCGTTTCCTAACAGATGATTCCTTGGCACTTTACACCCCAACATCAAATTCACCATGAAAGTAGAGTCAAATGATAAGATGCCCTTTCTTGACCTTTTAATCACCCGAGATAATGACCATCAAAAAATTCAAACAAGCATTTACCGAAAAAAAACTTGCCCAGAACTAGGTTTGAACTACTTTAGATTTTGTGATTTTAGATACAAAATATCCACGGTAAAAACTTTAATACACAGAAGTTTCTTGCTATCATTCACTTACCAATAAATCCATAATGAATTTGTTTTTCTTAGGAAATATTTTCTAAAAGATTTATTTCCTTCTAACTTATATGATAGAGTTTTAAAAAACTATTTGATAATCTCATTGATCCCCCCTTAACCCTGCACTACAAGTTCCTAAAATGCCCATATATTTACAAATTTAAGAGATCGGTTTTTTAACTGATACTATTAAACGAAAAATCCTATTCATTTTTAAAAGATATTTTCCACAAATCAAATCACAAATAGTTTTTATATCAAACTATCGATAGGAAGTTTTTTTAGCAGTAAAGATCCTATCTCTTTGGAGTTCCGCAGTGATAATGTTTATTAATTTAAATGTCCAAGTTGTACTGGAGCCTCTTACATTGGCAGCACTATCATGTCTCTTGGAGCTAAGTTCTCTGCTCATATGGGGATTAGTTGGCGCACAAACAAAATTTTAAATGAAAGAAAAAGTCTTCTATTAGGGAACACACCATAAGCTGTAAAACTGACATTTCTATTGATAATTTTCAATTATTATCCTTTAACAGCAACAAACATTGCCTAAGAACCCTCGAATCTTTATATATCAAACACTACAAACCTACAAACAATGAAGATTTAAGTGCAATATCTTTATTAATTAACTAATTTTAACTACATTTTGTAAGTTTGTTTTTTTTAACAAACCAAGCGTCACTGTAACCTATAAATGCTAGCCCCTTGTTAAACTTACCATTCACTCTCTAAGATTCATCCATTTTAGTAAGTACCTAAATTTACCGTTTTCATATTAAAGTTTTTTTTAACTCTTACAGTCTTTACAAAATTAAAAACAAAGTTTAAATTTAATATCTTTAACTAATGCAAGGTCAATTCCTCTTATTGTTTCTAATTAAATTCTGCAATAAACTTTAAATTTATTGCTGGTAAAATTATTTGACGTTAAGATCCACTACAACGGGTAAATTATTGGTAAAATACTTGAACGTCGTGTAGAATCATTCCATGGAGTAACATGTTGGTGAACCCTTAAATTTTGCTAAGATCCATCAGAGACGATCAATTGATGGAAAAACATAAGAACTCTGTAAAGATATATCTTACATGGTAATACTCGTATAATGTTAAAACTCTCAAGCATTGTTAAGATTAAACATATATACTAAATTTGTGTTAAAACCACTGTCTGTCTTTTAGATCCAACAGACAAGGTAAATTTGCAGTAAAACACTTTAAGATTTTTAAGATCCACTAAATAGGGTGAATTAGTTGTAAAACACTTACACTCTGTTAAGATCCAGCAGTGAGTGTACATAGAATCTATTGGTGGTAAAATCCTTGACCGTTGTTTTAATATATCAGCTAGCGTAAATTGGTATTAAAACCCTTGAACATTGTTATGATCAATCTGATAGTTTAAATCTGTGGTAATAACCTTGATAAGTGTTAATATTCATCGGATAAGATAAATTGGTGGTAAAAATCATGAAGGTTATTAAGATAAATCCGAAAGAATATATTGTTTCTAATGAAATGAACGTTGTTAAAATATCTTAGTTATGGTCAACAGATCGAGTAATAAAAAAAGTAAGTATATTCACGCCTAAAATCTCCACGGCTCTCACAGTTGTAACAAACTCTAACTACCTAGAATTGACTTTTGTGATAAGATGATTCAAACCTCGTTATTTAATGAGATGGATATTGCCGCGTTGAAGTCCTTTTGGATCGTGTAGATAAGATGTTAAACGAGGGATCCGCCTTGACACCATGAGACTGAACCATGTTACCATTAGCTTAGTTACTTCTGGCTGGGTTAAATAAATGTGATTTGGTTGTATCATATTGTGTTAACTGCGGCTTGATTAGATTTGTCTTGGCTACGTTAAGAGAGTTTGTTTTCGGGTTGATTAGGCTGTGTGAAGTTAGATCGAACTGGATTTATTTAGGTTATGTTTAGATACTCTAAGTTAGTTGGATTTAATAGTTTGGTTGTTAGGATAATTTTTAATCCGTTTGATTAAGTTACATTAAAAAATTGGACCAAAATGAACAAAAGAAAACCCTTGAAGGCATTAGGGACAGAATTTATTTTACAGAACAGATTCCTTCAGTAGGTAATGAAGTTGAGCGTAAGGATAATGGCTTAAAGGTATTGAGCACCTAGTAAGCTATAAGTGATTATACATTAAGCACATATCTTCTAAACTGAACTAAACGATCAGAGGAGATATGCATGTCATTTCTCTGTGTCCGACAAAGTCGAATTCTTAAACCATCTCGTCAAAGGAAAACCGCAGTACCGTTCTCTGTCTGCGAGAATGTACACATTGTTAGCAACTTGGCCAAAGGCAAACTATAGATTATTTCTCTTTTTGCGACAAAGTGAAGATTGTAAGCCATTGATCAAAGGAAAACCTTAGGACATTTCTCTGTGCAAAGGCAAATCCATATGAGATTTCTCCTTCCATGACAAGGTAGACATTGTAATCCATATGGTCAAAGGCAAATTGCCGGAACTTTCTCTGTTTGAGACAAAATACACTTTGTCAGCCATTAAACCAAAGAAAAACAGCATGATTTTTTCAGTGCGCGATAAATTTGAGACTTTATGCCATCTAGTAAAGAAAACACAGGACCGTTAGCTGTGTGCGACACATTAATCATTGTAAAGCAAACTGGAGGGGCTTTTGCTATGTGGCTATCCACATAGCTTTTATTTCCTGTAATGGAAAATGATTTTGAAACGGTAAAAGGAATCCATCAAATAGTAAAAGGTTTTCAAAATTCATGGAAATGCTGAAAATTTTAAAATATGGTTAAAAATTCCAATGAATCATGTTTACTTTGATCTGAAATAAAGTAAAAGCTAGGTGGTTATTGGAAAAGTTATTATGAAGGGGAAAGATTTGGTGTTTCACTTGTTACTGAATTTTTATAACCAGTACAGTAAAGATCAAAGTTTGGGAAATTTTTAGAGGAAGAACATTTTTTGATGAAATCTAAAAATACTTGATTTGGAGCAAAAAAATATTTGCCTAAGATCAGAGTAAACAAAATAGTTACTGCATAAATTAATAAACAAACGAAATAAAAAATTATATTTATTATGTTTTAAAGAATAACCTCAACAAATGATCTGTACTTCAAAGGAAAAATGCTTTCGAAAATCTATAATTCAGAAAAGAGAGACTTTCAAAAATGGGTACATAGAGTATATTAGTACTCCCCGTATGTGCCTTTGGCAGACCTGCACCTGCAGGAGAGGGAGCTTACGGCGGCCATAGAGAGTGCAGCTTACGCGGCCATGCCCAGGACAGCCTCAAATCGTCGCTGGCGCTCGGACTGGTGGTTTTATAACAAGGAAGTCCGGGAGCACAATCACTGCGTCAACGTCCACAGAAGATTGTACGAGAAGCGCCCAACGGCCATCAACCTGCAGCTCTTGCAGGACGTGGTAGCCCGCGCGCAAAAGGTGTCCGTGAGCGCCAGGGAGGCACAGTGGCTGGAGTGGTGCGCCTCTTTCAGCCAACACACCTCCCTCGGCCAACTGTGGGGTAGCTTCAGGAAGGCTTCAGGCGCCGCCCCAACCCGCATAGCTGCCCACCCACGCCCACAGCAAGAGGCAGATCAGCTGGCAAACTGCTTTACAGCGAGGGGTTCTAGCGAGCAGCTTCCTCCCCAAACCAGCTACCTCCGGCAGCAGCTGCGCCCACAGCGCGACGAAGAGGTCAGGGAGGCACGGGGCCAGCCGCACGCGACGGACTAGCCTTTCACGCTTGAGGAGCTGGCCAGGGCGAAACGTCGACGTGACACAGCGGCGGGAGCCGACGGAGTGCAGTACTCTATGCTGGCGCACGCTGGGCCCCCGGGGACACCGCGCTGCTAGCCCTTCTAAACGCGTCGTGGTTGGCAGGCCATCTGCCGCCCTCCTGGAAGGATGCCGACATTCAACCCATCCCCAAGCCAAAGGATCACACCACCTTCAGGCCAATCTCCCTCCTGAGCTGCACCGGAAAAACGGCGGAGAAGATGATGCTGACTTGCCTACGGTGGAGCGTGGGAAGCCTTCATCACCACGTGTTCGGCTACACCAGGGGGGTGAGCACGGCGGACTGCCTCATCACCCTCCTGGCTCACGCCAACAACCAGCCCACCATCGTAGTCTTCCTTAACCTCGAGAAGGCTTTCGAGCTGGCTAGCCCCCGCGCCATACTAGCCGCCCTTGTGAGGAAGGGCATCCGAGAGAGACTGCTGGGCTGGCTCCAGGACTACCTTCACCAGCGCCGAGCCCGCGTGAAGTTCCAGGGTCACAAGTCTCCCTACCTTACCTTCAAAATGGGACACCCCAGGACGGCATTCTCAGCCCGTTCCTTTTCAACGTGCTGATGGAACAGCTAGTCACCCTCCCCTATCGGGAAGGAACCATCTTTCTTAGCTACGCCGACGACCTGGCGCTCATGGTCACCGGGCGCGGCGACAAGCTTGCGCGGGCCCACAAGCGCTGCACCTCATCACTGCCAAGTGCGAAGAGCTGGGGCACAAGATCTCGGCAGAGAAGTCCCGGGCCATGGCCATCAAGACTTGCACACCTGCTGGCCAGCAGCTTCGCGTCCAAGGAGTCGGCCTGGCCTGGACCGATTCCTACCAGTACCTCGGAGTGTGGGTGGACAGACGGCTGTCCTTCACGCAGCATGTCACGCACCTGAGGGAGCGGACGCAGGCCCGGCTGAATGTGATGAGGGCCATGACGCAGCCGAGCGCTGGTGCAACCTTCCCCGTCCTCCGCATCTACTACCTCCAGGGAGTGCGCTCCCTAGTGGAATACAGTGCACTGGTCCTTGTAGCGCTACCCCGGCAGCAGCAACAGCGCCTGGAGGTGATACAAAACACCGCCATGAGGACCATGTTAGGGACACCCAGGTGGTGCACTGCCTGTGTCATGCAGAGTGAGGCCAACCTGGTGCCCCTCACCGCCAGGGTTAATTGCATTGTGGCCTGTCAGCTGGCCAGAGTACTCCAGCGCGACGTTGAAGGTGTTGCGCAGAGGATACTCCAAATGGCTGTGGCGCAGCGCATCGAGTGCTTGCGTAACAACAGGTGGCTCGTAAACGTCAGCCTAGCAACCAACTCCCTCAACCGGGCAGCGAACTGGCTGTGGCGCGACCCCGACACCCCCAAACCCGCCTACGTTCCACCACCACCATGGCCCCCCCCCGCCGCACACTTTACCGCAACACAGTTGCCCGACAGCAAAGCGAACTGCCTCACCGAGGAGCTGCGCCAGCACGCCCTCATGGCCATGTCTAAGGTCACGGAGCCAGGCAGCGCAGTGTACTTCACCGACGGTTCCGTCAACCCCGACAGCGGGAGGTCCGGCGCCGCCTTCGTCACGAGCGGCTTGACGCAAGCGTGGAGGAGATCAGACCACTGCTCCACCCTCCAGACGGAGCTGGTAGCAATCCTGCACGCCCTCCAGCACGCTCTGCTCAAGGGAGGCCACTGTCGTGATACACACTGACTCTCGGTCGGGACTACAGGCGCTGCAGCACGCCCACGCCCACGCCTACACCCGGGACAACATCTACCTTACCACCACCATCCTGTGCACCCTGCAGGACCTGGCAGCTCAGGGCAGGCGTGTCCGGCTCCACTGGATTCCCAGCCACGTTGGCGTGCGCGGCAACGATGCTGCCGACGAGGGTGCCAAGCGAGCTGCCCACGGCCTCATCATCACCTGGACCGTGCGCCTAAGCCTGCAGTAGCTCAAGGTGCAGGTTAAACGCAGGGCCACCCAGAACGCCCACCAGCAGAACCAAGAATGGGAAGCAATCAAGAAGCAAGTGGCGTGGTATGCTGCAGCCACAGCCTATCGCCCACTGAACCCATCCTTCCAGCAGCCCAGAGCGAACGGCGTGCTGCTACAGCGTATAGGGCTGGGCTACTCCACGCGGGAAGAGCTGCACGCCGACTTTGTGGCAGGAAGGTGCGAACACTGCGGCGGCCGCTCCCGGCGCCCACTGGTGCAATACCTCCTCTCCTGCCCAGCCACCGCCTGCCTCAGGCCAGCCCCTGCCCCTGTAAGAGGCGCCCTACTGAGGGCGTGAGAGGCAAGAGCCACCCAGGTGGTCCGCCACACCCCAACAAACGAGTTGCTGGAGGTGCTGAGAACAGCACCCCCTCCGCGCTGATCGCCGCTCGCGCCCAGCCGGGCGACAGGTGATGAAGACCGACGCCACCCTCTTGCAGCAGACAAGAAACGCGTAGGACGCTCCACCACGTCTTACTGCACGCCAACACTGACGGGCTGCCCTCTTTGTGTAATGTGTGCATTTATACATGTATTTATATTATTGTATCATATTTTTACTGTATTTGTATTTTTTGTTGATTTTTTTTGGTTATTTGTTTGTTTTGTTTTTATTTTATTATTATTTGTATTATGATTATGTATAAATGTACGCTATTGCACCATAAACCTATACAATCAATCAGTATATTAGAACTAAAATATCTCAAGTTCCGAGCCATTTTTGCTAAAATTATGCTGTCAACAATTTCTAGACTTTCTTGCAGTGCTGTCGAGGAACAGTGCCTTCAACTTTCACCTAATAATATTTGCGACATTTTACCCTGAAATTAAAAACAAACTAAATTCAATTATAAATACCCTTAAATTTCGGATACTTTTTTTCCAATGTGTTCCAAGTTCAAATAAAAAATCAATCGAAATAAAAATATCGAAGAGGGCGAGAATACCTTTGTCTAATTGATGTAGACAATATCTTCAGAGGGTGTATAGAGGGAAGTTCCGCGGTAAAAGAATCATTTTTAGCGTGGAGGGAAAATTGTGTGTGACAGAGGATGGAGAGAAATTATTCTAATATTTTTTTAGATGTTTGTCAGTTGGAAAAAGTAGCAATATGCAAGATGATGGGCTACAGCTTAGCCGAGTAAAAACATTGCTTTTGATTATATAGAGTGAAGTTAAGTCACATCTCGTTAGGCTACTTGGCGGATAAAGTACCATTTCGTATCGAAATTACAGCGGCATCCATATGCTCTAGTGTCCTCTAGTTTATACTACACGATTATATATAGGATCCCACTAAAAAAGGAAATACCTCGAACGAGTGCAGGTGGGTCGAAAATTCATGGCAATATTGAAAAAAGAGGGGTGCAGGTGATTTATGATACTAAAGCCTCTAATACTTTTCATACTGTAGATACTCGTATAACGTTCTACGGATAATATTTTGATGCCTGAGAGGGTCTATCACACTTTATAAAGTTACCAAGGAACAATATTTTAACACCATTCTGCATTTAAAAAATTCTTCCACGACACCATCTTGAAATGCCATGAGACGACCAAAGTTACGCTCGCACGTTTTTTAAATATTAATATTTATTTTTTGAATAACCATGTAGAAGGGTATTTTTGTATGACTAGTGACACGATCTGTTACAAATTCTTTGAAGGTAATCAGTTGAATTACCAAAATTAAACATGTGTAGATAGCTCCGAAGTTTTGCTTCCCGAATTTGGCATCGATTTTCACCAAGCACTTTTCGGAATAATGAATTATTACCTCGCGAAAAATTTAAGCCAGTCCACTAAAGTTCTAGCTCGGGAAAGAAGTGTGTGTTAGAAAAAAAAATCCGAACAAAGGCCTAATCATTAAACATACACCTCAATGTACAAACTGATTTTGACAAAGAGCTATAAAGCTTCTGTTACAACAAAAATTAAATTATTTATTAATAGAAATTTCATTCCCTCAGGTCGGTCGGTACACCTCTTTCTGCATTATTTTATTTAGGCAATATAGCTCTTTTGTGTATGGATAAATCGAATTTTTTAACTTCTTTTTTGACCTTTAAAATTAGATTAAACATGAATAAATACCTTACTACCCCTAAAGTTCGAAATTCTTGTAAAGAAATTAAAAAGTAATTGATATTCACATTAAAACACACTCGCGGTCGTAACTCAGGCTGTCTGATGGGGCACTTAGAGATGGCGTCGTGAAATAATTCTTGAATTTCGGAATAAGGTTGAAATATTTTCTTTTTGTGACTTTATAAATTGCGATAGATCCTCTCTGCCATCCAAATATTACTTATATTACGCTCTTATAACGATCCAACGAAGTATTCCAAGCTTTCCTAAGCTAAGATGCGTGCGCTGTTCTTATTCATTATTACCAAAATCCCTATTAAAATATATTTTTGCGACATTCCAACATCAGGAATGAGAAACCAGTCATGGGGACTGATGTGTTTCTCTTTTAAGGACCCTGTTTCTTCTATCCTGTCGATACAGTTTTAATTTAATACTTTTAACTACATGTTGACTTTTGAATATATGTTTTACTTTTGAGTATATGTTGTACCTTTTAGTAAAAGATTTCTCCACTGATTTGTTAGCGCAATTAAAGCTGACAGCGTTCGACCTTAGCCGCTTAAAAGCGCTAGTTATTTTTGTTATATCTCTTCTTTCATCTCTCTCTCCCTTTCTTTTATTTTGTCACTCTCATTCTTCACTCCTCTTTCAATCAAGCTATTTTTTCATCCCTTTGCCTCCATTATTCTTACCACTCTCCCTTCATCTACCTCACTCCCTTTCTTTTATCCCATCTTTCACATTCCCTTAGGTTGTCTTTCTATCTTGCTAATTTACCATTTCTCCCTCCTTATCTGCATATCACTCTAATCGATATATTTCACCTTTTAGCCTTCTAATCATCTTTCTTTCAATTCTTTTATTTCTCTTTCAATGTATTTTATTATTAGCACCTATTCTTTTATTAATCCATTCCTTTAATTTTATTCTTAACTTTCACAACTTTTTCTGTTAGTTCTGTCTGGTTCTCTTATTTTGTCTCACACACACTCTACTACACTTTTCTTAGCCTCAATTTACCTTTCCGTCTCCCTGGACTCTTAATTTTTAGCATTCTTCCATCCCGCTTTATCTTTCAACTCCTTTTATCTATCTTTCGACTCTTTTTATATATCTTTCTAACAACCCTCTGTCATTCTCTTATTTAGCCTCTTAGTCTTTAATTTCAACTCTTTATCTAGAATTTCTCTTTCTTTATCTCTCCGCTAATTTTCTTCTTATCCCATCTCCATCCATTTCTATCACTCTATCCCAGTTTAAAATTATTGTTTCTATTTAATCATCTTTCTGTTTACCCTTATTTTCATATTTCTCTTTCCAGCTGACTCGTTTTACGGTCTAATTATGTGTCAAGCTCTTTCTCCCTTTTTCTTCTTGTTTCTCTGACTCCTCTGCATTTTTTGCATCTTTAATTTTATTCTTCTTTTCTTTTAGTCCCTTTCATTCTAATTCCCTAAATCCCTGTCTAATTGAGCTACGTCCTAGTCGATTAAAGCAAGTTAATCCACATCAGCTAAGGTTATTCATTGCATTAAGGCCACCCATGAGTCGCCATCACGGCAGCTGCCATTCGCTGTAGATGGATGCTCTGGAGCTTCTGGTACTTGGTTAAACTTAGGATCCATACTAGGGAAGGAACTCAAAGGAGGAGCTCGGCGGCGTAACCCCTCCAAATTTTTATTCTTCTTTGTCTCTCACTTCTTTTATTTCTTTAACTTCTTTTGTCATTTATTCGGAATGAATGACGTGATAAAAAATCTAAATTTAAAAAAGAAGTCCAATTTAGAAATTACAAACTCTACCCATGGCCAACAAGTTGTCGAGTTATGTAATTATTATATTAAGAGCACCCATGTAGGCATTTCTAAGCTTCCACGGTTTCACTTCTCTTCAGAAATTCACCCAAAATATTCCAATACATAACTCGGCACTTGACACAAATTCCATTAATTCAATTAATTTCTATTAATTCAGACAAACTTCAATCTTCTTACATCAGCCATCAGAGAAAAGCCACTTTGAACGTGTAAGTGGATAAACATCAAAGATGGCTCGTCATCTCTCAACTCAAAAGGATTCCAGGTGTCCACAGTGCTGAATGCTAATCCTATTAGAGCTTTACTGTTGAGGAGAAATGAACATCAAAATGTTTTCCTGTGAATGAAGAAGAATAGTGTAACATCACTACCATAGATAAATCCTTTTCTTTGTGTTAAATATTAGCGACTGGCAGGATTTGAAAATGTTTAAGTGAGCGGTATTTAAAATATGTTTAAAATTTTTCAGCGAAATTAACTTTTCTTTGAGTTAATTTGAGAATTTGAGGGGGGGAGGGATTCTGGTAATAGTTGGAGTCTGTTATTGTAAGGGAGGATGTAATCTGTTGGGAATTGACATATATCTAAATTCCTTTAAGGGAATGTCTAAAAGTTCTTTTTCTTCGTTGCAATAATTAATAGGATTTGTAATTAGCATCCTTTGAGTTGATATCCGAACAATCTGTATGAGGCAAGTGTTAAACTAAACTATTTTCTTATTTTTAGTTTAAAGTACAATATAGACAAATTAGAAATAGAAAATAATTTTCTTCAGGCAAATGTGATTACGCATCTTCGCCTATTAACTATTTAAATGCCAGATAAATTTTCCAATAGATATGCATTCATATGTGCAGTATATAACATCTGTATTGGTTAATTTATACATAGCCAATCTTGGGTTTATTGGGAATGTGTTGAGTATATATGCAAATTAAACATATATATATATATATATATATATGAAGAGAGAGAGAGAGAGAGAAAGAGAGAGAGAAAGAAAGAAAATAAAAATGATTGCACTAACGCAATTAATTATGCGGTCAAAAGTCTCTTTTTGGCAAACACAGTCTTCCTCAAAGTCATCGAAAGGAGCTCTTCTCCCATACCAGAGGAGGTAACACTTAAAATAGGTGTTTTCTTAGATAGCCATAAAACTTACTTTCATATATATATATGTGCAAATATCATTCATATAATCTCTCTTTTCGTTTTCATGGTGGTTATTTATATGTGAATGTACCATATATTTAAATATATATATATATATATATATATATATATATATATATATATATATATATATATATATATATATATATATATATATATATATATATATATATATATATATATATATGTGTGTGTGGAATAAAATCCAAGACAAAATGATACGGTAGTGGCGTTATTAGACAACTGATCTACTTAAGGTCCAGCGTGACATCCTTCGTCCTTACACTGGAAAACCAGTTTAAAACCATTTTGGGGGGGACTAGTTGATGTGATATCCTGGACTGTTGAAGTTCCTGCCCAGGAATTTAAAACGTTTTCCTTGGCTTTTATTTGGACTTCTTGGTATAGATTGCTTTCATTATGACGTCTTTTGCTCTCTTTTATCTTTGTGTTCTTCCAATGTACCTTTCTCTTACTATTAAAAACCACATGTTTCTTCTCTCATTCCTCATTAGCGTCAATTTCTTTTCTTTTTTTATTATATATATATATATTTTTTTTTTTTTTATACAGAAAAATCGGATGATTTGAATACCGTTTTCGATTCTCTTTTATCGAAATTATCTTGCTCCTATCTAGTATTCATCGCTCTGGTGCCTGTTATCTACCATACATATTATCTTTCACTACATTTTTTAGTAGATGGTGGGATTATTGGCATTATAAACAAGGTAGAAAAGGCACACTTATTATAAAGAATACCTAAATCAAGTACAGGAACCCCAAAATGCGTAAATTAACGGTACAATTCAACTCGAAAACATTAAGAAAGAAATGGTCTGAATTTCTAATATCTACCTATCCTCTTGGAGGCGTCTAAAGTTGCTATTGCATAAGACATATTAGACACAGGTTGATAGTCGCTACATGCCCTTCCTATAGTTGGTTCACTCTCCATTCCGTATAACTGTAACAACATTTGGATTCGAAAGAACAAATTTAAATAAATAAGGATTTAGGTGTTATTTTTAAAGCTCTAATCCTTAATGGTGAGCCATTATAACGAATGGCGCTTTTGTAACTTTACCAGATAAAAAATTCACAAAGTAAGATAAAAGCAAACGATAAAGTTACTAATAAAAGTAGAATTTGTGGAGTTTTATTAATAAAAATAAATATTGTAAAATTTTTATTATTTAAAGATGATATCCTTAAAATGCTCAATGGTAATATTCCTAAAAAAACTTGCCGTTTGGAAAGCATTATTAATCACTTTGCACAAACTATCTGGCGTTATTCTTCGAATTATTTGGATACAAATTCTTCTTAAGCTTGGCTATTTATGGCGCATATTAATTCAGATCTTTTCTTCGAGTAACACCCCCTCCGCCCCTAATAAAATATGCACTGGTTAAATCATGATATAGCGGAGGCTAAGAAACGTCACCAAATCTTGAAATCAATCGACCAGTATAAGGAGTTCTATATTGATGGAACTAAAAATCTTGCATATCGTACAGTTGTGGTAATAAATTTTTATTGGAAAATTGTTTTGCATTTTTCTCCTGTAATTTTTCCAGTTTATCCATCGTAATCCTCCCAAAATTAGGGTTAATTATTCTTGAACTTGTTACGCCACACCAGACTGTAAGTTTCGGCGCATGAAGTGGATAAGCCTCGAATTTTAAGTGTTCCATATTGTACAGTTTTGTTTATTGACGTGGCCATTACGATAAAAATAGGCCTTATCAGACATAAATACGTAGGTGTGAGATAAATCTGTGATCATTATTTCACCCCTCAAATGCTCGGGCAAAATATACTCATTTTTGAGAGACTTCGAAGCTTACTTGCTATTTTAAATAAATTTTATATGCATCACCTTTCATATTTTGAAGCACAATATGCAGTAACGATATCCGTCAAATTTTTAGCTGTGAATTGTAACGCACCCTAATCGACTTTCTTGGTTCTTCTTCGACACTGGTTAAAACACGCTAAATAACATCTTTCTTTCGTACTGATTTCTGTCTACTAGCCCTGGTTTTATCTGCGTTTTACTCAGAATTTCTAAATATTGATATTATGGCATGAAAGCAAGGTTTAAATGCAGTCTTTCAGGTAGTTAATCTTCTGTAATCTCTCTGAACTGCAACTAATGATTACACTGGGGAACAATGTATTTAGTGAATTGAAAAATGTACATTTTCCTACCTAATTTCAGCATACTGACTTCAAATTTTGAAATAAGATTCTCTATAAATGCTACAGATTTTTTGTAGTATCAATAACTAATATTATACAATAAGTTTCACTTTATCACGCCTATCATCATGCCCTGAAGTGATTTTGCATCATCCTTTTGCGTTATTTATAGTAAAGCAGGTTTTTTTGCACAAACATTTTATTGCATATGAGAAGAAACCTGAATTAGACATTATGATTACAAATACTGTAATCAAATGGATGCTAACTTATTAATGACGGTACATCAGGCTGGAGGAACTCTTCTTGATCTCAATCGGGCAAAAATTTGCGTTTGTAACTCTTTCTCTTGTGAGTCTTCTCTGGCTGATCTTTTCTAATCGTCCAGCAGTTGTCTGCCATCATGTGTCTATCCCAGTGACTTTGGTAACGCTCTTCTATGGTCATCAAATCCTGATGGAAGCGTTCCCCTTGTTCGTCGCTCATGGCTCCCAGATTCTCTGGGAATCGGTCGAGGTGAATATTTATGAAATGCAGCTTCACACTCATGTTGCATCCCAGATCACTATATGTTGAAAGACTACTAGTAACCAGATCCTTGTAGGTATGCGCTTTTTTTGTTTTCCAAGAAGTTACGAACAACGGCAGAAAATAAGGGCCTGGCTGCCTTCTCTTTTTTATCACGGTTTCACGAATCTAGAATCACTTAAAAGTCTTTGGATTTTTGGGGACCATCAAATACTCTTGCTTTTATTTTTTCGTATGACAAAGCAGGAAACGCCGATACTATGTATTTAAAACAATCATTTTCAGTGCTCCACGCCTTAACATACTGCTGCATCAACTTCTATTTGAGATGAAGTGGATGAAAAACGATCTTCTCTCGAATTACGATTGGCTTATTAACAATGTTTGGCATTCCTACTTCCAAAGTTTCCAGAACTGGCCACTCTTTTTGGGACTATAGATTGTCACAGGTTCGACTGTCCCACATACAGCTATAGCATAAAAACTTTGCATATCCCTTCAGCAGGCCAAGGTGTAAGTTGACCATCTTAAGCTCTACACATATGATCCAATTGTTTCCATGTTACTTAACTAAATCAATGAACATTCTTATGTCATCGTGAATTTCTCGCAGGAACTGCACCAAAGTCATTGCTATTATGCAAAAGGACACAATTGAGGCTACGCTTGGAGTTATCCCAAAACAGTCTCCACTTAGCAGGGCTATATGGGCCAATTCCCAACTCGATAAACAGACCAGGAACATCGTGGCAGTATACAAATTGTTTGTCCTCAGAGAAATACTTAATAAATGTATTCTGCCTTGTTCGGTAATATTTATCCTCATCAACCTATCAAGTATATGTCTTTCACTCAACTTAGAAGCAAAATGGTCGGCAGCTTTCTTGAAGAGCGCCAAATCACCAATCAAGTCATTCAAATCCTCTTGATTGAAACAGTGAAGAGCTAATGACTGTTCAGCATCTGATGATGAATCTGCAGACTCTGAATCCATTCCGTGGACGTCCATATCAGGTACATCATTTTCATCCTCGGAAGAAGCATAACCACTAAAAATCGGAACTGGTAAAGACTCAGAATATGGTACTGGCCCAATCCCCTGAGGGTTAGTCGATCTTGTGCCGATTTTTCAGGCCAATCCCTTTAGTATTAACCAGACAGAAATAATAGTCCGATACATGGTCCTTTGGCTCTCGCTACACCGTGGGGATTCCAAAAGGAACATCATTTCTCTTTTCTTTTTTCAACTCACAAAGATGTTCCACACAACAATGGAAAACACCATATGGAGCCCACTTCTTATCTTGATCGTCAAGAGGAACATCAAAATATGCCTTATAAGAGCGGATGACAAAGTTTGATATATTGCGACTTTGACAAACTAGCATGTAACAGCCACATATGTAGCAGAAGGTGTCTGGATCTTTAACGCAATTTCCTCTTGACGAAGCCATCCCTCTAACAGGAGACCTGAAAAAAAAATAATGTCAATATTTCGCGCAATAAAACTTATTACTATCCTACTACTATGTAGTGTGAAGAATTTGCTTTCTACCAGCACCCTTT
Source organism: Ceratothoa steindachneri (assembly GCA_963969495.1). Lineage (NCBI taxonomy): Eukaryota > Metazoa > Arthropoda > Malacostraca > Isopoda > Cymothoidae > Ceratothoa > Ceratothoa steindachneri. Next base: position 11,511,762 of record OZ018322.1, read on the forward strand.
CTGTCTGTCTGGAGGACAGTTTTCGGGGAAACGAGAAAATAGAACTTACAGAATAACTATGGCATATTGTTAAAAATGGATTATACGAGTATATTTGAAATCAGCATGAAAATACGAATTAAAATTGGCAGATAACTCTAAGTCACCAGAAAATATGATTAAAATTGTTCCCCTGTTTTATCATCTCCTACAATAAAATTCTACAATTCTTGCACTTTCTTCTTCATTGTATCTTCACATTTTGATAATTTATAAATCCCCGAAATTTTTGTATAATATATCCTGCAATTTTGCATCGGAAATATTTAAAAGAAAATTCCAAGCTTCCAAATTCATTTGATATTTAACCTGTATTTTTTTCTTTCGTTGTTTTGTGATTTTTTAAATAATAAAGTTAAATTTATAGCATCCGTTACCGGTAAATATTGTTAACTATTTAAGTTAAGGAAATCGCAAAGGTAAAATGTTTTAGATATCTTCTCTATGGCCTTACTTCTAAATACAATATTGAATAATCACCAAATAAACACAAATTGTATGATGGTAACAGATACGACTGTTGTTCACTTTCTGAACGAAACTGAGCGGTGATCTTTTTGCTCGTGTCATACAGGAAGGTTTAAATTTATTTTTAGATTACAAAAAACGTCATCGACACTACGAAAGGGATGACCTAAAGATGATTTATTCTACTTTAATTTTAGATTGCGTGTTAGCAATTACGCCTATACCTATGTTATCTTGGCGGAAATTCGTTAATCCATGAAGAATTATTGTTTCGTGATAACCCGAAAATAAAAGTTTTTTATCCTAGTTAAAAATAATTATTTTAAGGATGGTAAAAACATTTTTCTTACAGAGCCAAAATGATATTTAGTTTAGTAGCACCATTTGATTTTATAACCTTATAGCGCCTACCTAATGAGTCCAGGGACCACATGTGTCAACGAGGTACAATGCAGACTGATGTTAGCTCCATTTTAGTGTTGGGTATTTTCAGGTTACTCTTTGTATCCACGTTATTTACAACTGATGGCTACGTTTAACTGTTTGGGGCCTAATCGCATCTCTTCTTGGACTCCTTTTATAAAAACATAGATGATATATTCCAGCAAGAAAATTGATTTCATCTATCGTGTCCAAGTTACCCAGAATTGTTTGATAGACCATTTTAGAGGGTAGCGATGAATGATGCGACTGCCAGGCTTATTCCAAATGAACCCACTTGAGCATTTATTCGAAAAGGTGGATATGTCTATTCGCACCAATATTCTTCAACTGAAATATAAGAGAACTGTTAGACACTATTAGAACGGTATGGACCTACATTTTCCTAGTGGTCTTACATCCACTTTTACAAACGATGCTAAGACGATTTGCTGCACTTCAGCGAAATAAAAGAAGTTGTTTCTACACATTACTAGATACTCATTTCATAACATTTGAGAGTAGTGTAATCAGTGATATTGAATAAAGCTTGATCTTTGTATATTATATAGAATTTGTAGAACATATTTCTAGAAAGACTACTATTCGATAGTTTAAATTTATCAATCTCTGGGGCCAAGTGCCTTTTGTTAAAAAACACGCTACATTAAAAGTTTTTAATATTAGTAATGATGAAGTTGATTTGTGATATAAAGAAAAATACAGTACACAGTAATCTTCTCGTTAAGTGATTAATTTCTTCATTATAGTAGCAATTTTGTGTCATATACATACTTAAATTCATCCTAGACCGGAGCAAAGATAACTGTTGCCTTAGTGTACTCGTTTGTGCATATATTTGGTGCTATAATGTTGCTACGAGGTTAAAAGTTTCATTTTAATTTTATATAATATTTAAAAAAATAGTAATATACGATAAATTCTCTTATTCTGGTTGCAATGAAGGTACGTAATGCGTTTTTAAGGAATAACCTTGATTATATAAAGGGAGAAAAAAAAATGATGTATGAGAGTAAATATTAAACTCAAGAAAACTTTCTTTGAATTTATTATAAAATACTTTAAAAAATAACGAAAAATCTCATCAGCAAAATAGAGACAAAATTAAAATAGAGAGATAAAGGCTCCTTTTACGTATCTGACTTGTATCTCTCTCCTGAAAGAAACTGCAGGGGACAATAAAGAGAATTCGAATTTCAGGGAATAGAACCGGAAAGACTCATATTTCCCCCATCCCCCTTTATCGACCCCTAGGCAAATCTCTCTCTATCCGAACACAAAAACTTTAAAGCCTTCCAGAGCGTCCCAACCATATATTCGAACTCCACAAATAAATGCTTTAAGCCAAGCATCTTCAGGCAGGCTTACAGGAAATGTCTTTTTTCCTGAAATTTCGCATTTTGAAAGATCGCCGAAAAGGGAGAATTGATTTGCAGATTACAATAAAATTAATTTAAAAGGTTTTTGGGGGCATTTTTGTTTATTTCTAAAAATAATTAATATACAATGTATAAGAGCAATGATATGAACTAAACTACGGGAATTCCTATTGATTTATTTAATAAGCTAAAAGACTAACAAGAATATTTACGTCAGAAACTTTGCGATGACTCGTATATGATTACCAATGATAAGCTACAAAGGTTGAATGAGAAATACTGTGTACTGCGATGCTAGTAATGGAAGTTAAAATATTCATTTAAAAAGGTTCTCTTTAGAGAATTTTAATTGGTCTATTCGATACAGTCACTACTCTCGTGATATGGATGGGCAGCATCTGCCCGGGGGGCCTGATGCAGTATAAAAGTGAATAATTATAACTATAGTATCCGTAAAAGATATTTTTTTAGAATATACTTTTGCCACAAATTTACACCGTATGGTACTTTTCTCAGCGGGAATCATGTTTGGAAGGTTGAATCTTAACCACAGTTTAATTACTATAAGAATACTTACCAAAATGTCGACAAGAATAAATTGGGAGTTCATCCAATTCTTTTTTAATTTTAGGGTCCCATCTGACGACTGCCTAATTGGGCAGATGTCACCGTACTAGACCCAGCCTATTACTAGGCTATATTAAAAAACAAATAACAATATGCAAATAATAACTATAAAAAATTACAAAGGCTAAAGAAATAAAATTAAAAAAAGGCAAGAAGAAAGCACGCTCCGACGTCAGGGATAGGCCCAGCTTTCCCCGGCGAAAGAACATGCGACCCACAACAAAGAGTCAAATAAAGTCAAACAAAAAGTCGAAAAGTCCACAAAGCAGTGTGCACGAACTCGTCCCGAGTACAAGGGAGATGCGGCAGCGATCTCGCTCGTCCCAGTACCGGGACAGGTAACGTGCGCGAAGATCGCCCAGACTAGGTCATTCAACAAGAATGTGCCGAACAGTCCGGGAGACAACGCAGTCTTCACAATTAGGCTCAGGCAAGCGCTTCATCAAATGGCGGTGTGTCTCGAGAAGTTCATCCCTTTCATTTGAGCTTAAATTTTCCCACCCTGTGAGTTGCTATTTTTACATAGTGAGTCTTTTGGGGGCGCTGGAAAATGTGGAAAAAAACATCGCTCGAGGTTGAAATAAAGGAGACAGTTCGGTGCAATATGGATCTGGATTTGGGGACGCATAACTTTCGTAAACTTTGGTCTTGGGATGACAGACCATTTTTCCTGGTTGATGAGAGGGAATAGTGAAGTTTCAGATGAATACTAGTATATTCTAAACAGCCTCATTGCTACCATTTGGCCACAAGTTGTAGTTTGTGCACATCAAGCCATTATAGGCGTCAAACAAGGTTGTTCTTGACCTTCCAGCCCATTACTAAAGAGAAGTAGGGTCTATAAATGCAGTGAGACGAAGGTAATTGATTACTTTTATAATTCTTTGAGAGCTTCATTTTAAATTTTTGTAGCAATTTGTTTGCTATTTTTCCATTTTAATCTTTTCACATTTCCCCCATTTTTTTTTCAATTTCGGTGAAATTCTTGCCAATGTTCCTAACAATTTTGTAGTAAAGTGCCTCTAAAATATATGGCCACCTTGATATAAACAAGAGCAATGGTCATTCAGAAACTTGATTCCCGTTATGATTATAATGAAAACTTTGTTAATTCTAGACGTATACTTGTAACACCTCTCCTTGAATTAGTCTTCTCTTTTCTATTTAAAGATAGGATTTTGCATTAAAGTTTTCAATGGTAATTCTGACTTGTTTTTCTTTCTGTTTCATTCAAAGAAAAACTTCTCCATGCAAAATTGCTCTATTGATTAGTATTCTTGTTTCCTTGTTTTATCTTACATATAATTTTGCGCTCAAAGATTTCATTATTGGTCAATATTCATTTATATTTGTTCTTTTTCTGTTGATAGTCGAAATTTGGGATGAGGAAGCTCGCATTCTTAATCAATCCCTCTATTTCCTTCTTTCTCTTTTCATTTAAAATAATGATTTTTTTATCAATCTTGAACGAGCGTTATCTGGTCTTGTTTTTCCTTTATTATCCATTTCTAGGCAAGATTTTTCCATACTAGTTTGTAATCGGAGGCAATGACCTTGTTTCTTTTACTCTTTCAATTTAAAAGTGAATATTTTTTAGGGCTAAGGGTACTATATTCATAGGTTTCCTTGTTTTGACTTATTTTTGGTGGAAGAGAAAAATAGTGATTACTAAGCTATTTTCCTTTCTGTATTTTACTTTAAAACGACGAATTTGTGTAACTAGCAAGTAGTTGTGGTTTATACAGTAGCGTGATGGCCCAGACTTTTTTTCCTGAAAAAGATGTTTTCTCTATCCAGGGCAGTTGAAGCAGATATTCAGTGAAGTTATCGCTGGTGCCTGAAATGAGCCTAGTTATTGCGTGCATGAACTTCACCTCCAAAGTGCTATTTCACTCGCGTCCCATTTCCAGTAAATGTGAAGAACGCCCTCTCAACACATCTACCGGAGAATGGGGTACACTTTTCAGTGGATTCCAATTTTCATTCGACATACATATTTAGCCAATCTTCTCCTCAGTTTTATGAAAGATTTGATCTTTTGTACCAAAAGATCAAATTGCAGATCGCTAAGATGGGTGGATGGGTGAAGTTCTTTTCTTCTGGTCTGACATTTTGATGATTCCAAGATTGCTTTCACTAAATCTCATACTCAAGTACACATACTTTATTTGACAACAGCTTACAAAGAATGTAACGTTTCATGGCTGAATGTAGAAAATAAAGAATACATAAGTGAGAGTAACCGGTATAATGAAACTAGTAATACTATTGATAAATGTTATCTTCAGCTTATGAAACGTAGCGTAAAAACGGGTTAGAGAACATCATGATATAATACTGATAGTGTTCAAACGCCTACCTAAGAAATTTTATAGATATGCGACTAACTCAAAGAAATCAGGCTATGCAGGTGCCCTTGAAGAATCTGATGGTGAGCTTAGTGATGATTTGGGACATATAGGTAACGGAGCATTGAGCTAAAAGTATGAAAACGTCATCACTATGGAAGATATGCGAAATTTAAATGATATTCCGGAAATAATTGATTTTGACAATGTAAGTTTTTTTTTCGAATATTAAGGTTTAACTGAAAATTAAATGAGCCAATAAAAATATTCAAAGCTCTGAAGCCAGAAAAACTCGATCCAATTAATCTTTTATAATTGGAAACCGAATTAAGGAAATAAGTTTTATACAATTTTTATTTGATCCAAAAATAAAGGAAAATTTCTAAGGAACTTTAAAGAAGCAAAAATGATCCCGTTAGTTATAGAAATGAGTTTGACAAATCGCGACGATTATTAGCCAATTTCAGTAACTTTTGTTATCTGAAAATTTATTGGGTATATCTTTAGAGACCTACTTGTGGAGCCTTTATAGATCCCCAAATTATTAAATGATATTCAATATGGCTATAGGCGGCATCGTTCGTATATGAATAATTTGTTATATTATTCACGAAATTTTCACAATCTTTGGCCCGAAAAATTCGAGATATACTCGTAGTTAATATATATTTTTATAAAGCACATAGATTAGGGAGGACTGCTATAAAGTTTATTGGAAACTGATTAACCAACACAAAGAGAGATCGGTAATTACAGGGATTAACTAGAGCTTAGCATTGATCATTAGCCATGTCTCTCTGAAGCCCTTTTTTACCCTTGTTGTTTATAATGTAAGTTAATAAACATGAAAGTAATTTATTATCTACAATAAAAAATATTGCAGTGGCTACAAAAAGTGTAAAATATAAGAAAATATAGATGTGAATGGACGAGAAAAAGGAAGATGAGTTTCAACATAAATTAGGGGAAGTAATGTACACGATGCAGTGTGTAATATGTCGCCTAACCTTAATTTAAATACAATAAAACAGTTAATTTATACAGGTAAATTTACTATATATTCAAGAAAACTTGAATGATTGTCCTATTTCTTGTTTTAATGAAATCACCATTGCTCTCAACCATGCCATCACGGTGGCGTTGGAGCCTGCTCCAGGCCTTGTTGATGGTTTCCCTGTTTAACTGTCTAAAATCTATGATTATTCTGATTCTAAGCTCCACCTTAGTTTTGCCTGTTGAGAGGCTAGATCTTTGGAGTGATGGGGTCAAATAAATTGTCTGACGTCCAAGAATGGGTAGCCTTTCAGCGGGAACAATCATAGTGTGTACAGTCTTTCAGGGGTGACTTCTTGGATCCTCGCCATCCCAACCACCTCCATCCAATTGATGTAGCCCTCTGTATTCAATCTAAGGCCCTGCGGAAAGGTAAACGGGAGACAATGTAGCCTTTACTACTGACCACTTTAAACACGATGGTGTGGACCAATAACTGGACTTTATTATTCTCGGTACATATTTGAGAGACAAAGCAAGGTAGTGGTTATTTAGTGAGCTCATTACTTTGTCCTTGCATAAATTTAACTCTTCTGAGAATAACCAAAATATGCCAAGATTTAAGTGATGGTTTAATTGGTTCACAGGATTCGCAGCTGATTCCTTCGCTTGTGCTTCATTTTCTAAAACAAAGGTTGTCCATTATTTATCGGATATGAGTAGTAACGGATGTGTTGATGCAATAATAGACTGAGAAGAGACTCAGATATCCCCTTTCCCTGATTATGGGCCTCTTTCACTTGCGGGGATCCTTGTTAATAGTGATCTGTATCTCAGAGACAAATTTTTTGGGTTCTTTTCGTTTGAGAATGCTTAAAATGAGGTTTCAGAGCAAAATTAGCCTCGGAATCACCGCTCAACTCATCCTCACCCAACTCGTCCTTGATTCCTTGTATCTCCTCAGATTAACACCCAAGCACTTGAAGGTCTTCACATTGGATCGGTCTGTGTGAGGACCAAGCAACCCTGCTTAACTTTTCTAAGTTTTTGGAGGATTTAATTCAGCATTAGTATTGCTTCCTTTACATACAATTCACAACTAAGTTAACTATGATAGAAATATTAGAGAACTCGCGCCAAAACAGGAAAGGGAGAATTTGGACTTGATAATGGTGCAAAATTACCCATATTACCCAGCATGGCTCAAACATGAGTAGATTTTAATCTAAATCCTAAATGCAGTTGATCTAAAGTGATTTTAATGTCATAATTTCGACTGAAGTAAAATATTCTAAACAATTTATTTGAGCCTCGCACGAATCAGAGTTATGGGGCACATTACCATTATACAAGTCGCTTGGTAGAAACCAGATAGTTTATGTGGTTCACTTGTGATTTTCTCATACCCAAAGTGCATAGCAACATAGATTGTTAGGCGAAGTGCTATTAAATAAATCATAGGAAGACTAAAGTATTTTAACTTATTTCCTTTGGAAAATCGTTGTTTGCACGAACAATGTATTTAAAATACTAAACACCTTTACTGAGGTTTTTACCTTGTTCCATGATTCTAGAAACCAAACCGAGGACCGAATAAAGGTGCCGGTTCCTAAAAGATAAAATAATTTTTAACCAAACATAAAAATCTAGAATACTTCAATGCCAGCCAAATGCAAACAGCCACAAAGCGTTATTTTGAGCATTTTCTTGCATACCGCAGCGCAAAAAGTGAATACTATACTAATTTGTTTATTACCAAATGCCAAGTAAGAATAATTATTTGAATCTAAATCATGATATTTTTAGCATCTTATATTTTCCATTTTTAAAAGTATAACATGGATGGCTAAGAAATGATCTAAATAGGAAAATTATTTTTTTAACACGAATAAATGAGGGAGCTGTGACAAATGACAGCTCCCACTGGCGAGTTGCTAACTTCTCCTATTTGTTTGTGTTCGAATTGGTTGCTTGCATAATGTATACATCAGATTTTGCTGTGCTCTAAAGAATTTTTTAATTTTTTAAAAATATTTTTGTGATAAACCCCTTTGCAAATATGTTAAAGTGTATTATTACATGCAATTACTTAAAGAAGGTTTAAAAAATGAAGCCAAGTGCTTAACTTGCAAAGCAATTTATTAATATGTATAGGTATTACGACTTCAGAACTTCTCACACATTACAGAATAAATCCCGGAGAAATGAAGGCAGACGGTAATAGTGATCTGCCTAGTTTTAAAAAGCAGAGAACTCTTTCAAATTTTATGAAAAGATATTCAATGGATGAAGAAATCGGAAAGCCTACCCGTAAAGCTTTCGAGCCGTTGCATGCAAAAGTAAATTTATTCCAAAAGATTAGGCAAAATTCCAATATAACAAGCAATCTCCAACTTTAATCAATAGTATTGAAAATTTAGTGATAAACTTTTATTCGACGAAGAAGACAGAATTTGGCTAAATTTTTCAATAAAAAAATCAGTTACGTATTCAGTTACGTACCTTGGATTAATATATTTCCAAGCAAAATGGAAGGTATTTGAAAAGTGAACGTTAACGACGAAGAAATGCAGTGGAATTTAGGCCTTAGGCTTAATGAAGCATCGTTTGATAGTAAAACTGCCATAGATATCGTAAATAATTTGATTGAAAGAGTTTTAGCAAGATTTAAATCGTGATATCATAGCATGTGCCACAAACGGAGCTAAGCCATGTTAAAATTGGGCAAGGATATTCTGATAATAAACTGGCAGTGCTTAGTACGTGTAATAAATCTAGGCGTTTGTGATGTTTTATATAATAAAAGTCAATCTTACAATATTCAACAACTAGAAAATTAACTTTGTGCTTATAATGACGAAGACGACATCGAAGAAGTCGACGAAGAAAACCTCATTGATTTAAAATATTCGGACATTGATCGAGAAGTTCGTGAAGACTTATTCAACGATAAGCAAGGTTCGAAAAATATTTCAAACATTTTGTGAATCGTTACTCGAAAATAATCATTTACAATATTTTGTCTCTGACCAGTTTCAAGGACAGAGTTTGAATCTTATAATCGATGATAAAGCACGATGGAAAAGCCTTTTACATATGTTTAAAGCATTTGTGAAATTAAAAGATTGTATCCCATCTTTGAGAGCAATGTTATATGAAGATTCGGTAAGAGATATTAAATGGCAACAAGTTAAAAAATTATTCAAGCTTTTAACCAATATAAATGTGATCGAAGAACTATCATCCAGAAATTCCCCAAATTTTAAAAGAGGCGTCATCTTTTATTTCTATTTTGAATCACTTAAAAGGTAAAGAAAATCACTTATGTGTAAACCTGAAACAAACTCTGCTCGATCGATTCCTAAGTCTGAGGCAAACAGAAATTTCCAGCGGCTTCCGTATAAGCATAATCCAAATTATTTGGCCCTAGTGTTGCGTGAATACCGCGAGGCTTCCTAAGCTTCTATGGAGAAATGTGCTGAAGTAATTTACAAACGCCCTTAGCCGTAAACCACTAAGTAACTACTTATTCTGGTACTAAAGTAAATCAAACAAAATGAACCTAAAACTATCGATGATCCCTTGTTTGAATAATACAACAATGAAGTAAATAAACTTGTATCCCCCTCATCTCAAATATAAGTAATCGAAAAAAAATGGATGCTAACAAAGAAATCAAAATTTTAAAGCAGCTGCCAAACACACAGAACACCTGGATAGATTGCAAAATGAATTTCTTATAATCAAGCTTACAAGTGTCGAATGTAAAAGAGCCTTTTCAGCTTCTGGCCCTGTTCTATTAAAGATTCAGTCTCATCTATCTGATTAAAACTTAAATACTCAAGTTTTTCTCAAATATCACTTTTAAAATTAAGAGGAACAAGATGATTACACTAATTAAGTCCCGAATTTAAATACAAAATATTTAGAGCTAAACCTTCATGCAAAGCTCTGTTTATCAGTTTGATTAATTTCTTTCAAAGATTTTATTTGTTAAAAGAACTGATCTTTTATTTCAATTATATGACGTTTCCAAAATTTCTTTAAATCTTCCTTAGTTAGTTAACAGGAGATGTTAAACATAAGTAAACTACAATGGTTAGGGTTTTTATGCTATTTAGAAAAATAAACAATGGTTAATAATTAATACATTTAGTTTGACGAACCTGGATCTCCCGGTTCCCGGAAATTTTATTGGTATCAGTCACGGTTCCTAAGTTTGGAACTGATGAAAACACTAGCCTTTACTAATATACAGTAAGAGTTGTTTTGTGAGTTTGGAGCGGTAACTAGAAACAATGGATTGCATCATGTTAACAAGAAATCTAAAACTACGATAGCACCGATCATTTTTGCTATAATTACTCAAATATGGAATAACTTGCCCTCACAAATTTTTTAAAGCACTCCGTTAATTATTTTTAAGGATTAAATAGATAAATTATATTTTAACATAAATTAATTATAATTGTAAAATGCATAATATAACACTCGATGTAGACAATTTTTTTATTCACTATAATCTTTTGCCCCACATTCTTCCCTGTGTGTTGAGATATCTTGATGGGAATTACGGTCTTTGCTGGGCGGTTTTTCGATATAGTTTGGTAATGTACGTTTTTGTGCACCCATAGCTTTGCTGGCACTAGTTTACTCTTAGTTCATTTTGTTAATCGTTTACGTCATAATATCACTACTATCTTTCACTTTGGCCCATCATTTCAATTACTTTGCAAGAGCCATTTTTCTAGCCTATATTTATTTTGTAACTAAAACAACATAATCTAAAATGCTATAAATTTTCATCAAGAGTAGAGAAGAGGACTAATAGGTGGAGTCGGAAGAGTTATATACCACCAGAAATTCGTGTAAGAAGAAGCCAGCTCCCTTTTGAGCTGAATTTTCCCATTTTCTTCCTTATAGCATTTTGTATGCGGTACTTTGTATTCCGTTTTGCCGGAGTGTCTCTCGTTCCGAATATTTCCCCAAATTCGGACCTACCTACATAAATTGCATTAAGGATTACCCCTAAATTCACCTCCGAAGTAGAAATGGGAGAAAGATAAAGGGAACTGGAGATCAAGGTCAGCTGGATGTCCTCTGCATAGCCGTTATGTTGGAACTTTCGAGAACCGATGTTTGCTCGACCAGCTTCTGTCAGAATAGGGATAAATATAGTTTGAGGATATAATAGCCAAGTGTCAGTGGAATTTATGGCAGATCATAACAAGGTCTATAAGGATCCAGAAACCATAGCTATCGTGAACATCTGTTTCAACAGCTTTCTTTTGCAAAACAAGAAGGAGACGTTACGCTAAATTACCCTTGGTTTTTCTTTATATTTTCCATGCCTATGTGAAGAATTTTGAGGCGCCAGTTTGATATTTTGATTCATTTCCCTCTTTCTCTCTTATTTTTCCAACTTCTAAAAATGCTTTGTTAGGGCAAGCTTTCTTTAGTGTTAAATGCCATTTGTAGGCGAAAGCTCGAAATAAAGATTAACAGCATTGTTAAAATGTGAATACAACAACTTGACTGCTTTTAGTAACAAAGAAAGTTTGTTTTTAGCATTTAAGCACCGGCATTTAGAAGATCGATGAAGCTTGAGCCATCTTGGGGCATCTGTAAGGAAAATTTCGTGTATCAACGGTCCAAATGATATGAGGCTCCCTACAAATCTTTTACACATTTCACTGCTTCATTTTTTAGATATCTCTCCTTTCAAACTTTCTGCAAAAAATCCCTGGTTAATTTTATATTTGTTAAATTAAAAATAAAACTTTGACGGCAATAATTTGCCATCTAATTAAAGTTAATTATATATGAGTGCCGTGGTTTACAATGGTCTCAGTACCTCCTGATTAAATTAAAAGTTCATAACATTTCTTTTAAATGGGGGTAAGAGTAATTTAAAGCTTACACTAGGGTACTTATCTTTTCTGTTCTGTTGCGAATTAATGGTATCAAGGTAATTATTTTAGTCCTTGTGTTCTTTGTACAAGCTTGGTCTTGGGACTAAATATCTCCTCTCTGCCATTTAGGGGTATAGAAAATTTTCATTATTATAATGAACCTCTTTAGTCATTATTTATCTTGTTCCACCTTATTACCTACCATTTCATTGCAATCCTTATTACAGGAAGTTGTGAGCACTAAAAGACTAGCCTACAACGATATCGTTTCGGTTAAATGCTGCGATACATTTTCCTTACTGCTAATTTCTCTACTTTTCTGTATACTTCTTCCAAACAATTTAAAATGATGATGTTATTATTGGTTTCTACCCTTTCATTTCAATTTATCTACTCCAATTTTTACAGATTGAATAAGTCTTCGTTGTTCACAACACTTCATCTCTTTTTCTCCTCAAAAATCCGTCTCAGCACTTTATACAACTGTGATGGCAAGGTAAGAAAGAAAGCGAAAATCAAAAAATATAATCCTCGGTATTAATATAAAAAGCTTATAATTATATTATTTGACGATCAGTTATTATGTTCTATATCATAAATATATGAGCAACGGAAATCCAACTGTATTCGATAATAGTGTAATAAATATTTTGTCACCATATGATGTCATAGATTTATAAACCATAAATTGTGGATACAAAAGTCAACAAAAGAAGACAGAGTGTTCAACATTAGGACAATAGAAAATATAGTAGAGATCCTTGGCAACGGTTTTTCGACGAATCACGATCGAGCGCAAAATTTCCTGAACCAATGACAATGAAGCATTATATCAGCTAACATGACAGGGTAATTTGCAATAGATAAAGATATGTTTTTTCCTCTTTACACCAATTCAAAATTACTGATTTGAACAAGATACGGACAAAATCAACAAAACCAGAAGTTGAGAACACGAGTATATGTATTGTTGTTTTTTTACCTTAAAATTTCTAACCGCAATATTAGAAGAAATAAAGGCACTAAATATTTATATTAGAGGAGTTTCAGCGCTATATATTATCGGTAAGTTTTATGGTTTTGTAAGTAATAGTTAGAGAGAGTAGAATATTTATAGTAGAGGCCGATGGTGAACATTTTTGCCAGTTTTTCTACGTTGTAATTATTTTTGCATATATTTACAAAAATTATTCATTGTTCTCTAACAATTTATTATTCAATTTAATTTACAACTAAATATGACAATTTTACATTCCAAATATTCTGAAACACAAATACACTCTAATTTACAGACAATATTATTTATTATATAACCTTATTTATTTTTAATTTAGTAATGTCGTTTGTCTCTTCATTTGTTTGCGCTTCCCCCAAAACATAATGAACCTGAAACTGAAACAAAGATCAGTTTTTTAATCATTCGAAAGCCCGTAGGCATCAAAGGGTGGGAAGATTAGTAGAACGCATGTACATATTTAACAACAACCAGTAAATGTTCGAAATCTAGCGTGCATGCGCGAGATTCGGCGCTACTCGTAAAAATTTATTTATGTGATATCGCTTGTATCGAACCCCAATGTGCAGGCTTGGAAATCTAGTAGTTTCTCACGAGAGCTTACGCCAGTATACATATATTAGAATTTAAGAAAAATCCGCTTCCACCGCGGTTCGAACCCGCGATTCCCTCTAATATGCCTTATTTAACTTAGCAGTACTCAGTATAATAAGGGTTTGTCAGTAATTCACGCATCATTATCTCTTTGTCTGAGGACGATATGATTCTTCAACATCTGAGGATCGATTTTAATCCAAGCATTTATGATTTTTGCACTTGATTTCGTTGCCTTGGAAACTTGGTCGCATTTTGAATAGTATTAATAGTATCTAGAATTCTATTTACCTATTTTAAATCGTATTAAGACCCGCGTTATTATTTACATATTACCAAAGATTTATCGTATTTTTTTTCAAGTATTTTAACAAGTGTCTCTCTCAGTGCAACATGAATTATAGAATTACGAGCCCCCCAAAAAACCTAAGATACAATCGAGGTTAGTTCTAAAAGAGTTAAAAGGGGTCAAGTCAAGAGTGAAGGGTAGGCAAATGGAGGAGAGGATAGAGATAAAGAATTAGTTTGACAACGCCTCTTTCTGCAAGACCATATGTTTAACTAATATTTATCTATTGCATTCTTAAACCTTCTACGAAATTTATTGGTAAGACATGCTAATTCTCCATTATTTTATAAGAAAATAAATTTTGTTCTATCGCACTTTCCATGTTTGAAACCGTTAGCTCTATAGAGGTCGCTCGGTTATTTAGCCCAATTATTGAGTCATAATTATAATTTGAAACGCGTTTAGTTTTTAGAGAAATGAATACGATCTTCTAGAGCAAGTATTTGAGCTGCTTGTGTCTCTCTTTTTACGATCTCTTTAAAAATTTAGTAATCAATTTTGTCCTAGATGCTTTCCAATATCATAATATCTTTCACATATCTAAGGAATATATTTTTCAGAGTAATCAAAATGTGTTCAGAAAATCAATTCATATCCGGAAACAATAATATCTTTACATTTTTAAAAAAAATTAAGTTATTTATCCTAGAGACCTTTTTGCCGTTTTGAAACTAAAAAGCATTGTTTCGAAAAGTTTAGTAACTTCGAGATTAGTAGATTAATTGTTTAACAAGTTGACTGTGTTTAAAATTTTACCCTCCATATTCTAATCTCTTCGGAGATTGTCATGTCTATCCGTATTAGCTTATACTAATTGAATCTGACCTCTTTCCGACTATTTGGCAATTATATCAGGCACGGATGTAAGGTGAAAGGCTATTCAGAAAGTGATATGTAATAATATAGAGTATATATACAAAACAATTTATTAAATCGTTGCGATCCAATATACCTAATATGATCCTTGTTTAAAATACCAGTAAATCTCAAAAATAATTATTGCATTGATTATAAATCCTTAGCTCACGTCACAAACTAAAGTTCATAATTATCTGATGTCTGAAAAAAATCGGAGGTGAGTTATTGCTCAGTCCTGTATGAGATTCTGGTATTTTTATCAATGCTGTCTGAGATAAGCACTATTAATCATCGATGCCCTTTACTCGAACTACTCAGAGGAAGTAAAGCAATGGAGTGGTGAATGCCAAAGTTGGTATGAATAACAATCATTAGCCCTGCTTTAAATGTAGAAGGAATAGAAGATAGGTGCAACCACAAGTAATGCAAAGGGCCTACAAGTTCAACGTAAATGGTGCTAAAGTGGGACAAAGGCAGTGTAAAAGGAACCAGAGGGTTCTTTGTGTGGCGCTGAACATTAGCACGCTGACAAAGCACACATTTGCGGGTCTATTTGGGGACGTGGGCGTTTAAACCTGGCCACACAAACGTTGTGAAATGAGCTTATGAGGAGCTCCCATGCCAGAATTAGAAAGACCGTGAGTTTGGTAAAATATGTACTAACAGTAAGTGAAAGGAATAAGAGGACGATGGCAGTCAGGCAATGAATAATCGACCAGGATACGCCTGTATTGACTGTCTGGTCAGTCGACCTTGCGAACCACGAGTTGAGAAGAGTGATGCAGTGTTTGCGTTTCTTCATCCTGTTCCTAAGCCAATGCTATTGTCACCTGAGAGAGTTACGTATCCGATATTGAAGAAATGCGAGAAAGCGTTTCCTGTACGGTGGTTGAAGAGCCAGGAGCGTATTAAATATCACTTGTAAGCTACAAAATGAAGTCTAGATGACCAACAACAAATGCAGAGTGCACGAAAGATATGCTATGACAGGAAAGTTCACAAACCATTGGTTTGTTGTCCGTAAAAACAGTAAATTTTCGTCCTTCCAAGTATTGTGGGAAGTGGCGGAGGGAGGGATATATCGAAAGCAGCTCTCGTAAAAAGGTGCTCTCTCTGTTTTGATAGGGAATTAAAGATTTTGAGAAGAACGAGAGAGGTTTTCATTAGTTATCAACCATTTATTGTAAGGTTGCACCTACATAGGTGTCTGACGCATCCGAGTTAACGCTCATATGGCTCCATAGGCAAGGATGGGCCAGTGAAATGGCTGAGGCCATAGCCTCTTTGTTCCGAGCATAAGATTCTCAGGCCTCGGAAAACCATGACAGAGGAAAGTTCTTTTTAGGACTTGAGAGGAGATTGTAGAGGGGTTTCATGATTCAAGAAACGTCAGAGATAATAAATCTATGGTAAAAGTAAACAATACTAATGAACCGACCCAGTTGCTTGAGAGGACGGATTCCGTCAGGGGAAACATGATGTCTAAGAAAGGAGAGTTGTGCGACAACAATTAGGCAATTAGAAGTGTTCAGTACAATACCATCCACTTTAAGTCGATTGAAAACCTGAGTAAGGTGAGATAGATGCTCCTCTAAAGACAAAAATTCTATCAGGAGGTCGATTATGTAACAAAAGACGAAAGGAAAACCTCTCAGAACCTGATCGATAAAACCATGAGGCATAAAACCATAAGACCATAGGTCATTCGGAGCGTAACGAGGGAACCAAATGGCGTTGTAATAACTGTCTTTTAGATGTTATCTGGGTGAATAGGGATCTGGTTAAAGGAACGGAGCAGATTGAGTCGAGAAAAGATTGAACAACCGAAAAGAGCAGAGTTAAAGTCAGACAGATACGGGAGAGGATATCGATCAAGAATAGTACAGGCATTTAGCCACCCGTAGTCGCCCTCAGCTCTATACTCACCTGGCCTGGATTTGGGTATTATATAAAGTGAAGAGGACCAAGGAGAAGTAGAGGGGCTAGCTATGCTAGCTTCAACCATGTAGGTGGACTCTTGTTTCATTAAAGCAAGTTTATCTGGGGCTATTCGACAGTGGTGGGAGAATATAGGCCCTCCAGTCGTCTCTATCCGGTAAACCACACTGTGTTTAATAGCCCTGTCTTTTGAGGCTGGGATACTAAGGCACGGAAATTCCTGGGGATCGGTTTAAGGGAACCGGACAGAGAAGAGAGAACGTACGACGGGAAAAATGAACCAGAAACTGTGAGCGCAGTAGTGCGATCGATAAGTTAGTGAGTACGAAAATCGACCAAAAGGTCGTTGGCAGAGATAAAGTTGAGGCCCAAAATAAGCACGTCCATCTCGGCAATAATAAACGTATATCGAAAAACTCGATGGAGGTTGAGAAACAACTGAGTGATACGCCTTCTATAGGTCCTTATATCCGATAAATTAGCGGCTTTCAGGACAAGTTCAGAGGAGCAACAAGGTTTATCTTTCAGAAAGGCTGGAATAACAGTACATTGAGCAACAGTGTCAACTAAATATGAAAACCAGAGAGTAGGTCGTAAATATGAAATGGTGGATTAACCTGAGGAAGGAAGGGAACGGCAGAGATGGCGTTTTTAGTTTAAATTAGTTAGAGAAATTGAATTATTAGGATGAGAATGAGAAGAGTGCGAGTAAATTGGACCATTAGATTAAGAAGAGTAAATTCATTGTTGAAGAGATGAAATTAGTGGATTAACGTTAAATAAAGGAGGTACTGTTTGTAAATATATGCAAAGTTGTAAGCATTTTACGACTTGTGAACCATATTTGTTGTGGTACCAGCACCAATTAGTTGGTTGGAGGTAAGTAACATATTGGAGAAGCATGAGAATGAGAATAGGATTATTGGTAATGTTGGCAAGGCTGCGTACAGTGTACAGCGTTACTACCATATTTCTCATGTTACCAGCACAAACTCTTTAGGTTAGAGTGAGAAATTTTAAGTGCAAAGGGATAGGGGAAAGAAGAACAAGTAAAGGATTGCTGCGCCTCACTCATTAGGCTGGAATGCTCTCGTTGATTTCGTCTTCGAGAGGAAGAACGGTGACTGTCGCACCGTCCACCCTTGTGAACGTGCACTCGCGCGGTCCCATATTGGAATTTTACTTTTTGTAACCCACTTTCTATCCTCTCCACCTTAATAGCTAAGTCTGGCGATAAAGGGAAAAAGGCGTTACACGGGTCTGGCCTGTTGTCGAAAGACTACGTTGATAACCAAACCTGCGAAATAGTTAGATTAGAAAGAGGAATCGGATTTTGTGAGACAGTTTCCCAGTTCAGATAAGGGTTGAGGTATAAAATCTCGGCTGCTTTGGCTATTTTTTCTACATTGATATACTCACCGATCATAACGAATGGCCTAATGTGGTCAGAGATTCCCCGCCTGAAAATCTCTGTCAGAAGGGAGTCGAAAAGCTCAGACTGGGCGCTTTTTGCCCTGATAAATTCCTTGAGATGTTCTAGGAGCCGCGTGGGGCGCTTATCTCCCATTCGCTGCGTATTTATGAGTTCCCGTAAGTATTCAACCTTGGACATACCGAACACTAGCTTTGAGAGCCTGTTTCAATTCAGCCTATGCACCCCTTCACATCGGGACCTTTTGCGTAATGTAAATTATCCGTGCTTAATCGGTTATTGGTTGAGGGGCCATTAGCACGTCGCATATCTCCAACAACGTGATGGAGATGGATGCGTTGGAAGCAAGAAGAATGATCGAACGGTGCTTGGTGCCTCGGGCGCTGACATCCTAGTTGAAATCAGCTGGCTATCTGATTGAAGCGGTAGAATTACATGTTGTAGGGGAAGTCGGGAAAGACTGGCTTGCTAACATGGTTGTGATCGAGGCAGAAGGTATGATAATCGATCTTGTGAGACAATTATTCATGACTGTATTATCCATGTTATGTTTTTTAGGGGATGTGTTATATTGAAGCTATTCCGTCTATTAAAATAAAATTTGATGACTTAAATAAATGAGCAAGTTTGAAAGTAAATGAAAAGAAATGTTATTTTTAAGTTTGAGTGAATTTAAAAATAGGACGTTCGTTAGAAAATTTTCGGCACGAGAGTAAAATATAAAAGGGTGGGGCGTTCACCCTGCCGGAACCAATGAAAAGGAAGCCTGGTGAGTTTAAATCTTGGGCTGGCAGGAACTAACGCGTGAAAGGGAATTAAATAATTTCTCGTAAATGAACGGCAAAATATAATAATTGATGATGGTCTGGGGGCATCAATTAGGCAATAATGGGTTTGGAATGTTTAATAACAAAGTTAGCCAAGATAACAGTGATTAACTCTGTTTTGAATGATGAAGGAATAGATTGAAGAGAGCGCGTTAGCTAGATTGGGGTTCGTCGAGAGAGTATTTTAGAAACAGAGAAAACAAGAATCGTCCCAAGTAAAAGCGTGAACTGAGGTAACCGGCACGTTTCAGGGTAGGCAATGATTGTAATTTTTACAACGTTTTTTTTAAACTTAACAATGAAACAAAACATAAGTATAATAAAGATAAGGAGAAAAATTGAAATACACAGATGGAGTATATTAATTATGAATGAGTACAAATGAATTAAATATTAGATTGAGTGATTTAAGAATGTAGACCACAGGAAATATTTGATACGCCGGGGATGAATATGACTTATTTTACATATATTGATAAGAAAGGACTAACAATGTGGTAAATTAAATGTTATATCGATTATAAAACCTCAGGGAGCGGGGACTGGAAATGCAAAGCAAAGAGGGAAGTACATTCTGAACTTGTAAGATATAAGAATAAGCTGATTAATAGGAATGTTATTATTACTGACCTTGTCCGGCAGGTAGCAAATACACAAGTGGATTGTACGCACGAGGATGCAAGAAACGAGGGAGGTAGACACTGATTAGTTGATTTAAAATGCGTCAGACAAGGGTTGTCAATTGGTTTAAATAAATCGTCCATCGTATGGGATAAACAATATCGGAATCTCGCACATGATTTTAAGGGCAAGATTCATAATCTCTTTGGCAAGGAAATGCCAAATGCATTTTTAAGAACTTATGTTGGAAATAGCAAATATGTCAACTGCAACAGAAGAAATTCAGGTTAGCCCATTCCCACCCCCCCAAAAAAAAATTGATCCTCCATCCGCCACTGATATAAGTCATTTTGCAGGTTTTCACAGTCAGTATATTACTTTGCCCAAGTCACAATTGTCATCAGAAAACTAGAAATTGCACCTAAAAAATCGTCTACGTTCTGCACTTAATTCAGTACAAGCCACCTTTTCAATGCGATTTTAGCATTATTTAGATTATTTTATCTAGAATGGTATAAAAAAACTAAACCTACAACGTTAGCTTGCTAAAGCGTTTTATCATTTCTTGAAAATTTAACTAATTCTTTAAGTATGCTTGTTTTCATTGATAGCTGTGTACGCATATTTTCAAGTTATCTTCGGATGTTCCACGATCACTTCTCTAATAATAGTCTTAGCACTTATCAACGGCAGGAATAGTTTGAAAAGAAATGGGTGGTCATTTGCCACTCATTAGCGAAAGTGCGCTGTTAGCTAAATTTATCTGGATAGCGATTCGTATGTTTTATCAAAGTTTCACGAACTTTCTGGATGACCTAATACATTGCGCACAATTTAGCTTTCTCTCCTTTCTCCCTTATTTAAAAGTCTCTTTTCCTTTTAGTTAAATAAAAAACAACCATGGAGAGCAACAAGATTGTTGCCGTAATGGCGTGAAATATTGAGTTTTTCCAATTGGCTAAAACAAATGAGACATTAGTGAATTGCAACGAATATTGCTAAGTAATTTGACTGTACTATTCTAATACAGGCGGAATGTATTTCCATCATCTAAGTAGGACTGAAGATCCCCTTATAGCGGTACATTAATCTACTCTAAACTTCCAATCGATCCAACCCTCTTCCTAGACTAATTCGGACGTGAAAAATCGAGGAAGAAATGAAACGGATTAGATATACAGTCCTTTCTCTATCGAAAAAATATGGAAGTAAAGATTTACAAAAGATTTCTTTATTTATTTAAAGAAAACAAAATATATGGATAGATAATTTTACTATATATACACATCGAAAAAATAAATAAATCCTATGTGCGAATACTACCTTGCAATTATAAACTAACATGATAGATGAGCGATAACTTAGCAAAATAAACACAAAAAAGAAAAGGCATCACGTATCACCACGTATTTTTTTTAGATACTTCTGTCCCCCGGAGGAAAGTCCTGCGGGCTGCCATTTGTGTGGTAACAATTGCTGCAGACTTCTTACCAAAAAAGGCTGGTGCCTCTTAGCTCAGTATAATGCGATCTTGTCTTGTCTTGAGGCTATCATAACCCTCTCTGTCCTGCCGGGAATTACAATAAATTCTTGACGTGCAAGGTATATTTTATTTCAATATTGCAAATCTTACAATCTCAGCCACCCTTATTAAAAGATTATTACAAGTCAAGTACAATCTAGCAGAATATTTAAGGGGCTCTTTGTGTGCAATAGACTGATAACTCAAAACTACGACCTGGAGGAAAAAAAAACATGTTAAACAAAAAATGAAATCTATAATAATATATATAAAAACATCTCTCCATTCACACACACATTCTTACAGAGGGAGAGAGAAAGACCCGACAAACACTCACATTCGCTCCACCACACCCTTGTAAACTCCATACAGAGTCTACAGTCTTTTTAAATTATATCATTAAAAATACATATTAATTCTAACATGCTTCTTTTTTTTTAATTAGTTAATCCAAAACATATATCAGCAGCAACTAACTCTTAAAAAATATTTTTTTGTAAAGTGAATCAGAATAATACTAGTTAATATAAGGCATATTATAACAACCAACAATTGTGTAAGAAGTGAAATGACATTTTTACGCAAGACTTCAGTTCAGTGACTTCAAAAGAAATATTTATGGAATATAATGTATTTTTAAAGGTTTTCCACAAATAGGCTAAGTAGTTTACTTTCCTAAAAATATTTTTTCACTATTTAAATTTTTTAACATTGCTTTACTGGAAGGCCTTGCACAGTTAATTTGATAGTTGGCATTTTGCAGGTAAACTAAATCTTTCAAAGGTATCACTAGAAATCATGGAAAAGAAAAAATCTAAATTGTACCTTACACGTTACCTTCAAGTTAACTTTTATATAAAAAAATCTAATATCATTTTAGAAATGTACATATATTATATAAGCAAAATTTTAACTTTATCTGATTTACCCTCGTTCTCCAGAAAACATCACAGATGATTTCAAGAAAAATCGTCTCTTACATATAAATTCTGGTGTTCTCCCATCAAGACTTCTTGGTAGCAAGATCTTTAGGAATGAATTAAGCAATCCAAACTCTTCGAGCAATGATTATAATGAAGAGGAATTTGTGGATCTTATAAGAGGGCACAATATCCTTGCTTCATCAGCACGTTCTCTCCTTAACACTTGCCAGCCATTTTTCTCAGTTAATGTGCTGAATACAACACGACCTACCTATAACTGACTGAGCTGTAAACACATATCAAAGCCTTATAGTTTCTCCAGCAGCCAGCTAAGTGATGTTCTAGTTGGAACGTTGTTTTCTGCATTTAATCACAACCACCTTGGCAAAAAAAACATGCAAAGAAGAAACAGGAAGAGAACTATTCCAAGAATTGGAAGAGCCCAGTTAGCCCTATTGTTGGAGATAGTTTTTATGATATAGTTGATGGAAACATAAGAAACCATGGGGTTATGATTAAAATGTTGGTGATGAGTTTACTAAAGACGAAGCAGCAAAGCACATAGAGTAAGCTCACTTGTTCTAATTAAACTGAAACCTGTGAATTCCAATTGAGTATTCATGTTGAATAAATATGTGAAACTCCAACAAAAGATTGAGAAAACCTTACATGATCAGTTTTATGCCCTTCACATGAAATCGTCTAGAAAATAAATAAAACTAGACTACAAGTGAAAACTAATTATGGATGGCAAGGTAATGTGCCTGTCCGAAACCCTATCTAAATATGGCACCAATTTGTGAAGCTCAAGATTCAATTTACTGTGAACTTGGACCAACAAAAATTTGATAGCTTCATTATTTTCAGTTTATTTTAGGATTATTACTATTTTCTGTATAAAAAAGCCAGAAAGATCGATATTTAATTTAGAATAAAATCTTCTTGTATAACTTCTTTTTATCTAGTTCAATTATGAAATGCAATCCCAAGGAATAAATTTGAAACAGTATAAATACGTTTTCTTTCTCAAACTACACAAGTGGTCACAATATATCCAAGTGTTATTCATATTCAATGTACCCCCGTTCTCATTTTGGGAAGATTGAATCAGTATATATTTTCTTTCATTCATTAAAGACAAAATGATAGAAAAATGTGACATATCACAACAGTTTACCGGAGCATCTTTAATGTATAATATCTGAAACTTAAAACTTTATGTATTGTACAAATCAACCACGAGACTATTTTTATGTACAAACCAAAAATGTAAAAATATTTTCACTTTGCCCCACTCTCCCCTCTCGCCCAATTGACGCGGAAATTTCTTCACCGAATCGCAATGCGCAGAATTGTCAGTTAGGCAGTATAAGAAAGGGTATTAGAATTTTGGATACTATCAAACACGGACTTTTAAACTACAAGATTGGAAACTTGACCTCCTTGCTGACTTATATTTTACAAAATATTCAGTATATCCATGTAACCTCATTTGTATAGGAGGAATAACTTGTTTCAATTTTGAGGCAAAACCTCGTTTCCTCTAGTTAACCCAACTTCAATACAATTATGTTAATTCATTCGGACGACGTGAAAATTATTTCTCTTTAGCTCTCCTGGACCAATGTCGGGCTACGGTCTAACCAAATGTAATGACCACTTAAGTTTGTAGCCAAATCAAGCTACATCGGGTTAGGTAAGTTGCCGGATTAATTTTAAAATGGGTTCGACTTCACCGCAGCAGCTTTATATACTCGTATTTCGGAATCCAGCCAAAGAGTAGGCTTCAACTGGCAAATACACCAAAGGAATATCTATTAATTTAGTCAGTTTCAAAACTGACTGATAATTATTATCTATTTCAACATTAAACCTTCTCATTCCTATGCGGTATTTGTGGCGAGAATGAAATTTATTGATGATTTACTTCTTTTACTCCTCTTCTAGTAGGGATATACAGCTTAAATACAGTGCACAAACACAGGTTTTTCAACATACGCCAGTTGCTACCAAATCTATCTGAACCAGGACTCCCTGCATTAATTAAATGCACACTATGTGTAACAACTTCACCCAAGGAGAAAGGAATGTATCAACGTGGTTTTGCCGCATCCATCTGTCGTTTTATCTTATATTTAACTGCTCCGTATTGGTCGTAGAGCGGCCATCCATTTAGATTTTTCCTCTATTAGGCAGAACACTGAGAGACTTTGATAGTCTCCTATGTTAACAGAATATTCGCCTGTGCTTACTTCATTGCTCTTTGCTTAACGGGAGGAGAAGAATGTTTTTGCGTATTCTACATCCCGTGGGGGGTTTGTGCGTTTTTTTATTTTTCAAAATCAACAGTACTTTGCATGCATGTACGATGCCTGACAAAACTGGATTTTTTCTTTCAATTTCATATTCTAAATTTAAAAGAAATTTTTAAAATGACCTGCATAGAAGCGCATGTCTTTCTTCACTGCTTAAGCACCGATTGGGAAAAGGAGTTAAATGGGTTGAATACATAATCTGTTGACACAGCAAAGGAAGCTGATTACAAAAATAAAAGCTGTTTAGCAGAGAAGTGGAGCGCAGAAGGCCAAACGTGAATGAAGATTTGAAAAAAATGCATCAGAAATACATTAGCTAACCAAAAATAACTCAATTTACTAGTGAAATTATATATTATATAAAAAAAAAACAGAAATTTTGTGCAGTTATCTGATAAAAATAATGAAGTTAGATAAAATAAAAACGTGTAAAAGCCATTTAGTCAAAGTTTACATGAAAAGAAACTAAGTGCTATACTAGGAACGACTATGCCCAGAGACTTTCCTGAACACTCTCAAAACTCTAAAGGAAGTACTTTTATTGACGTTACCAGAGCATTGACGAGACAACACAAGTTAATAATCTAAATCTACTACCTATTGAAAAGGATACATTCTCATACATGGAAACTAAAATACAAGCGGGATTGAGATATTAGGAGACGGGCAATCAATGTTAAAAAACAAGGTATGCTGACCAAAATTGCGTGCTCTCACTTATTGTGATTTATGACCTTACGACCTTGAAAACTTTTATAATTCTCGGACTAACCTAGGGAAGACCTTGACAATTCAACCCTTCGAAAGAGAATGTAAAACTACATAGTGTTTCGAATTCGGTTAGAATCGGGAGAATAGTTATGATGTTATTGCCAAAACAAAATAGTTCCCAAGCTAACCTTGGGAAGGCCTTAGCAATAATACCATACGAAAGAAAATGTAAGAAAACATAAGGGTTTTAAATTTGTTAGAATCAGCCAAATAGTTACAATGTTATTACCAAAAATAAAAAATGCAAAACGGGTATAGAGCGACCGACCGACCGATATAGTAAAATAGAGTCGCACACGACTAATAATAATAATAAAAGTGAAATAGCGAACAGTACCTATTTTTATAATATTGCAGTAAGGAACCTACTTTTCATCTCTTGTAACATTTCATAATAAATGTCTCACCGTCATTTTTAGCGACTAAGATAAGAAAATATGCGCACATCGTAATAAACCTAGTCCCTAAGTTAATAAACCTGGCAAACAAACACAATTTCTGCTGAATTTTCCCTTAGGGCTCACAGTGATTAGTTTTCTTGGTCGCCGCGGTGACGGAACTGCTCCGACACCAGCTCAGCTCCTCCTTCTTCTACTGCTAACATCATCTTTTTTATTTCTGTACAAATGAGTTCGGAAAGTACACGGTGTAGCCTGTTGCACTTGAGGCCTGGAGGGGTCGAATTATCCGGGCCTGATTACTAATTTTGAGCAGACCCTGTAAGATTTAATTTTGTGGGTAATTATATCCACTTAAGCCTTTTCCTAGGCTTCACGACCTAACCAGATACCTGTTACTATGTTATAAGAGAGACTTTAGAACCTCTATAAATAAAGCCTTTAACGCCAGTAGGACACGAGAGAATTAGACATCAGGCGTCTTGAGCGTTGGAGCGCGATCAATGGGCAGATCGGTTTTTCCGTAATAACCACTTCCCTTCCGTTACTATGCCGACCACGCCCTGAAGCCGTTCCCGGATAAAAAAAGCTGTACTGCTTAGAGTGGCCGGTCCTTTATGCCATAATGGTTGCACTGGTCAGATAAATAGTTACCGGTTCCAGTAACACGTTTTGAATTTCTTTAAAATGCGTCGGATAGATTTAATCAGGATCTTGAGATTTAGCGGATTTTAACTTACTGATATAATATCTGTTTCTGCTTCAAAGAATTATATTTTAGTTAAAAGGTTATTGTACTCGTTAATGTTTGTCAAAACGTTCGTTCGTGGTATATTATATTCGCCTTCATTTAAAAATATCCGAAACTAATTCATTATTGTCATTTTTGATAGGTCTGATTTTTTCAAATCCCTCCCGTTGGAGGCGAAAATCAATTATTCAACTTTGAAATCGGAACTGCTTTCTGCATATAACATGACCTCGGATTTTTACCGCGCTAAATTTCGCCACCCCCGTATAAAACCCGATCAATCTTTTCTCTAGTTTGAGTATACACTTCAGAGCCACTTTAATTTGTGGCTCGATTCGTCTATAGTCCCATACTATTATGAATCACTATTCGACTTCGTCCTGAAGTACCAGCTTTCGGCTAAGCTCTGTTCCGAAATTAGATCGTTTTTGAAGGACTAGAGGTGTTTCACCTTTAAAGAGTGCATCGAAGAAGCGGATGTATTCGCAGCGAGGCTTAACTGCTACCCTAAGGAAGGAATAAGACTAAACCGTATGCCTCTGAGTCAAAAAGTGTCAAAACGAAATTTTCTCCTCGTGACGTAAGTAAGTTTATGAAAGTAACTGGCCCATCGAAGCTAAGAAACATCTTTTCTTCTGGACCTCGGTCATCAAACTTTTCTTAACTAATCCCCCTGGGTCATCCTATTATGTGCTTTTCGTGCAGGATTGAAGATCATGTGAGCACCAACTGCACTCAAAACTCTCAATTTGGCAGCAGTTCTCGCCACCAAGTTCACCAAATTAGTGCTACCCTCGCGCCACCACCGTCGCAAACTGAATGGTCTTCCTCTCCGTCTGCCCCTACTCCAGTTGGCCACCATGTTAATTTCTTGTTTGAAAAAAGATCCCCTGAAGGCTTAAGTTTTGGACCGGATAGGTAAATGACTGCCGAGTCTCCACCCTTCTTCGATATACAGGGTGTACTTGTATAGTGGTGTCGGACAAACTACTACCCCCGGTAGCTCCAAACCATTGTTGAAAGACCCTAAGATCAAGACAATTCCAGATAACCCTAAGCCCTGTGCTGGTTGCTGGTCACGATGGAAAATGAATGGATATCCCCAACACCGTGAGCTAAAATGCTCCACAAGAGGAAAGTAATCTCAATTTACGATCCTGAGTACAGAAGCAGGCTGGCAAGCTGCAAATGATAGAGAGCACAGAGTAGACTGAATAGAGCAGATAGAGGAGAGTAATGAGAATTAGCCTGAATAAAGGAAAAGAGTTATGGAAAAAAATCAATTAGACTGAATTACTAAGCTCAACAAAGGTACGCAACGGTAAGTTCTAGTATGGTACCGCACCTATGGCCCGTGAGCGATAAATCGCGTGATGACATACATGAAATTAAATGCGAGAAATGATAATAAAAGGATTGATTACTTAAATTAATATAATTAACAACAGTAACTTAAAAGATAATACAGCTCAAGTGTATGGACAAAAATAATATATATACAAATAAGAAATCTCAGCCCGCCCCTAATACCAGTAAACATACAACACTCAAATAGTGCACTAGTTAATCCATAATAAATCTAGCTGAATTCAACACAATAAGGTTGAGAGGGGGTAAGGATGAGGAAAGGATATGTTATCAGGTGCTGGGAATAGGATAGGGTAGGTCGAAAGGTTGGCAATGGTATGGTTGCGGGGACACAATGAGTTGGTAAGGCGACCTGGAGCTTCACGCATAGCGACTACCGTTCTTAGACTGTCCCCACACTTACCACTCCATACTGAGGTGCTGGTGTCGAGCAAGCGAACTAGAGGCGAACCAAGGAGTGCACAACGGAGGGAGTCAAGCAAGGAAAGACATCAAGGCTAACACACCAGGCAGAGACAGGAAAAGTGACGTATAGACACCTGGGTGAAACGAAAGAGTGGATGAATCATGATTATGGCATCTTTACAGTGCTGCTCAACAAAGCTTTTCAGTAAACAAGATTAAAGGATAAAGCTAATAATGATAAAAATAGCAATGCAAACAAAACTGAATTAATATAAGCAAAGGGATGTAAGAAATTATTATCAGAATATAATAATAATAATAAATATGGACCAAAGATAAATAAGAGATAACGAAGTTAATATCAAGCACAAGAATATACTAGGTTTAAAATCAAGATTATAAAGGTGGATTAATATGTGCTAAACTGCTCACCTCTGTCATCCGTGCTCAAAAAAGGTATGAATCCAAACATGCAGAAAAGAAATTATGTTAGAATTTAAGGCACGTTACAAAAAAACGCACAGAAAAAATATTACTATGCAATCAAAGACAAGCAGTGCCAGAAGAGCTTAATATATAGCGAAAACTTCTGAAAGAAAGAGTAGAGTTAAATAACATGATGAGAGTAAGTTAGAAGGAAATCATTTCGCAGCAATACCAATTCCCAACTTCTGTACCCAGAAAACTAGATCAGAACACTCTTCCCCCAAAGGTACACCCAACTGGGTGGCCATAAGGAAAAGGACAAGAGCACACCTCAAACAGAACACGCCTCTTCACCATGTTAAATTTGCGGTAGTACATGACGACTTGGGGCGTTCAAACCGGTTTCCCATCGTGAAATGTTTAATTAAGTGTGCGTACTTTACCGGCAGGGTTGAGGTAGTAGCAGCCCCAATAAAATTCTGCGCTGTTCTGATTGAGTAGTGCCCTCGAGTTTCCTCTATCCCTGTAGCTCAACTAGTCCTCACGCGATCTCAGTAGAAGAAGGAAACAGAGACGCCTGCTTCCCTTGAATCCCCCTGCGATTTCGAGTTTAACAGCGTTATTAATGAGGAATTCGCGAAGTATCAGTCTGTCACCTCTGACCAAATTCCGGAATAAGGTATAAGAATCCACCAGTGGAAACAAAGTTATCTCATACGTCTTTAAGGAAGACCTTTTCACCGAGATTGCTCAGAAAGTAAAGGTTCCGAGGCGCATGCGTTTTGCATTTTCCGCTCCCATGTCCAGTTCATCTTAAAGACTGCCAATGGCAGTATATTCGCTGGATACTTCTGCCACACTAAGGAAGACTCAGAGAATTTATAAATATTTGTATTAGCAAGGTGCTGCAGATTACATTTCGAGTTATTACGGATCGTGCGATATATGTTAGAAGACAGCCGTAAAAGGATGTGTCGAACCCGCTCCACTAGAGAAGAGACCGATCATTTCAGAACCATTCGCCCCTGTGGTAATCGACCAATTCTCCCCCAGGATGACAAAATCCGCGCCACTTCGGATACGCAACTTCCAACCAATAAGAAGCAGTTGAAATCGTTAATAGAATCTTCTTTATTCTACAGCCGCTTTATCCACAATTTAACCTCATTCTCTGGCTCCATCTACAATTTGCTAAAGGAAAAGTCCCCTGAACACCTTTTCCTGACCCCGTAGACCGTCGCACACTTTAACCCGCTTAAGGAAAAATTAGCGCCCACTCAATCTACTCTCCGGCCCCCCACCCCTAACAAACCTTTCGGTATTAGGACCGACGCGAGTAACGAAGGGATAGGCTGCCTTCTACTCCAATATGGTGATAATGGTGAAAGCTTCCCTGTTGCGTACCTAAGCCGTAAGCTACTTGCTCGGAAAAACAATTATGCCGTCATCGAATGACAGGCCCTTGCCATCCTATGGGCATAACAAAAATATAGGATGTACTTCTGAGGTAAGAAATTCTTTATTGAGACGGATCACAAGCCTCTCTCATATTTGCGAAATGTGAAAAACAATAAGGGTAGGCTTATGCGCTCGAACTCATTCTTCCAGGAATTTTAATTTAAGATTGTATATATCAAAGCATCAAAGAATTGTGTCGTGGATAGCCTGAGTAGAAACCACCTTTTGTCTAACTCAAGCTGATCTAAAGTCAATTTTATGATTAATTTTCTTTCTTTTGGCTTGTTTGTATATATATAGTAGTAAAAGTTTCTGTTCGCAAACTGTGAACTATCCTGTAACCCTTTATATTTTCTGGCTCAATTGATATTTCGTTGTAATATATATTTTCCTTTTGTATAGCTCCTGTATTATTCATCCTTTGTGTGTGTCTGTGTTATTTGTTTGTATAGCTCTAGGTCGTTATTGACCTGAACGTGAATTCACCCCCTCAAGGTTAAAATCCATCGGTTACGATTTACTCGTTTAATCACCCATCCTCGCGTCGTATCATAAAGCCTCAACCCCCAAGCTAGGCCGCAGCAACTCAAATGTAGTTTCTTAACCAGTCAATCTGTGAAGTGTATATTTGTATATTGGCTCAACAGCAGCCGTTTGTGAGCTCACGTTTGAGCCTATCTTTTCCCTACCTGTAAATATTAAATATCTGTTTGCAATCTTTTCCATTTAAATATATATCGTATACCTATTGTAATTATTAAATATTATTATGGTTCCCTTCTTCTTTAATACACTGACGGCCAGTTGCACTCAATTCTGTAGATAAATTCTTTAATGTAACCTAATGGTAGCCCCGTTTTCCCTTACTTACCATCCCTCTCGTCTGCCGCTGCTGGACGAGCAACGGTCACTTTACTGACCTTCACCGCACACTCATCCTAAATATAAATAATATACCCGATGTCCCAGAAAAAGATTTAACCGTAATTTGAATTAGTATAACTCAAATACTATTGGAGATATTAGGTTCTGCAAAAAGTGTTTTATTTATCAACTATTTATCTGTCGATTCTAAATATTTCATTAAATGCCCTTTATGATATCGGTAAACTAATGTGTTTAGTGGAGGCTATCAAAAATATGTTTGCTCAAAGAAGTAAAATAATGAAACGAAGCCTAGGAAGGCTAGGCCCTCGTGCACTTTCAAGAGAAGCGTAAGGAGCCTAGATAGCCTAGGTCACTGTGCGATTCTTCAAGCAAAGCCTAGGCCATTTTACAGTGTTTTTTCAGCCACGCTGTCGTATGGTCTCGTCATTATTACTTACTAAGCAAATAAAAGCGTTTCTGTGTAAAAGTTTATTTCCATAGAACCTTTAAATCATGCAGTTAACAAAAGATCAACCCGTATTTGTAGTCACAAACTTTATTAAGACTTGCAGTATTAAACAAGTACAAGATTCATTTAAACAACGTTTTCCAGGTAGACACCCACCAAGCAAGCCCACAATTGAGAAAAATGGTCGCAAATACTAACATGAAGGAATATGCTTAAATCTAAATAAAGGTTGTTCAGGTCCTATGAAGACCATAAGAACAACATAAAATATCGAAATGCTCAGATGACTCTTCTTTAAAATCAACATGTATCAGTCAGAAAGAATTGGTTATAAGTGTTAAAGTCATCATTTAACCACATTATTAAACATGACTTAAAATCGCATCCCAATAAGATGCATGCAAGATCAGCTATTTGTAACGGATTTTCCTCGTCGTAGACAATTTGTCGAATGGCTTCTCCATAAACCTGCTCGTTTCTTGGAAAACATTGTGATTGGTGACGAGACAACCCTTTTCATGAATGGAAAGGTAAATAGCCATAACATTCGGCAATATGCGCCGCTGAACCATCTCCCAGCATTTAACTTTCACACAGGTATTTGTCAGCAGAAAGTGTCTCTGCGGATTGGAATATGCGAGAATGGCTATCTTGTCGGCCCATTGTTTTACAAGAATAACTTGAATGGTGCTGTCTACCTGAGCATGATCTTCCCGGAACTCCACCAGATTTACGGCATCAATTCAATAGACTTGTGTGGATTCAGGACTTCGCACCAGCTCATAGACAGCTTGCTGTAAGAATAAAACTAAGAGGAACGTTTAAGAACCGCATTGTCACCCTGAATCATGCAATTGAATGGCCCCCAAGATCCCTTGACTTAACACCGTGCGATTAGTTCATATTGGTTATATCTAAATTTAAAGTGTATTCTACTCTACCACAAAGCATTAACCAGTTAAGAGATAGTATCACACGTGAAGTCAATAGACTTAAGGAAAATCACAAGTTAATCAAAAAGGTTGTTCAATCAATGCGATCAAAGGCGCAACTTTGCTTGGAAAGAAATGGAGGACAGGGAGAAGGAAACGGTGCTTAGAAAATAAAAAAAAATTAAAAAATGAATTTGTATTACCTATATGAAGAGGTGTTTTTGTTAAAAATGGATTTAAATATATTTGTTGATTTTAAACTTCTAAGTTTGACTATTTTACCTCCTTGCGCAAACATAATTTTGATAACCTCCACTAAACTCATTAGTTAATCAATATCGTAAAAGGGAATTTAATGAAATTTCCAGAATCAACAGATAAATAGTTGGTGAATTTGTTATATTTTGGGGAGACTCAAAAACCTTTAATTAATTTGGAGTTATACTAATTCAAAGTACGGATAACTTTTTCCTTGGGCACCTTTTATCTAGCTATATATATATATATATATATATATATATATATATATATATATATATATATATATATATATATATACGTATATATCATTCTACGGCAGTACCCAAACGGAAAATCTTTTATTTACGATTATCGGTAGTTTCTATTTAAGCCAACCTTGAGGGCCTCCTCCTCGAATCGTAAAGAACCCATCATCCCTGCTTCCACAAAGCTGATCAGGCAGACTACCTCGAAGGGATAGATTAGCTGCGGCTGAAGGCCTTTGTTGATCTCGGTGTCCACCTTCCGTTACCTGAGTATGGGAATCGACCAAGGGGGAAGGTACCTGGTCATCCGCCCTCTCATCTCAAGACGGTTCCTCCCTACCTGAGTATCGATCTGCCTCCTCATGGTCTGCATATGAAATCACAACACCTTCATTCCCTGTTCTAGAGATATAATTTAGACTTTTAAATCCCTTCTTATTTCCTAGTCTCTGCAGCTTCCACTCTCTCTGACGAAGCGGATACCCAGGAAAACGCCATTACAGACAGACTAAGTTCACCTTTTTGGTGCCATTTCTGCAGTGAATTACACCTGAGGGAGAGAGAGAGGAGCAATGGGAATGATGCATTAATCAACGCAGCGGAAGCTAAATTAATTAAGTGACTATTTCTGAAGAGTTTGCGGAGCAGAATTAGTTTATTAACATGGCCAAATAAACTGGAGGCTTCCTTGAATTATCAAGAGGGATGACCCGAAAATTTATTTTCGTGTGTGTACAATAAGAATAGAGAGGATGAATGAAATGTAAATTTCAAGCTGGAATGCCGAGTAAAGAGGAAAAGAATTGGAAAACTGTATAAAATTAGAGAAGCAGCGCAGAGATAAATCCACGCACACTGAACTGATCAGTCAATAATGAAACGATGGAAGCAAAATGAATTCATTAAAATAGAGAATGAGGTAATAGAAAATAATAAGAAAAAAGAGAAGAGTCACTTAGCTTTGCATGGAGATACACTTGGCTTTGCAAATAAACTCAGCCGTATGACAATGTAACCATCCACGCGTGCTTTCACTTATGATCTTTCGACCTTCAAAATCTTCAATAATTTCTGGAGGATCCTTGTGAGCGACTAGGTAATTATATCATTCGTAAGAGAATGTAAAACAACTTAAGGTTTTCAAAATTCGTTAGAATCGGCCGATTAGTTTTAAGACACTTTTCTTCTTGTAATTATTTATTGGTGTTTTTTATAATCTGATTACGTTGTTGCATCTCCTCCACTTGGACAACAGTCTTCCACACTGCCAGTACTTTGTGCATCTTATGCATATGATCATCTCACTTGGCCGTTTCAGCTAAATAATCATCGTTTTTTGTTTTTTTAATGTTTAACTACACTGTATTATTACCTGGAGGGAGCTTTTTTCAATAACTTTATTTAATCTAGGTTTTAACAAACCTTTTATAGAAACTAAATGCAACTCGTCATCTTCTTCATCTGAAGAAATTCCTTGATTAGGAGTGATGTTCATATTTTCTAACTAAAATGAACTTGAGTAAAATTGAGATCCTTACTGTCAGGTTCATGTTCTTATGCCACCCTTCGTATCGAGATATGAAACTTTTATTATTTTTCGCTTTATAGGGGGGATCCAAAGGATGTGTAATTACACCACAACCCCTTTTTCCTTTTCAGTGGTCACAATCTTAGGTACTTTCCTATGTTGGCAAGATTTCAAAGATTTAAAAAACTTTGGATTAACTCCCTATTTTGAAATTCTCGCCCGACCTCTGTGCTGAAACGGACGCAGTATTTAATGGCACCAGCACTTTAAGCGGTAGATGCGTTTTCCTCTACACGTTTGATTGCGACGAAGAGATTTGCTATTTACCATCTTCGCCTCAGCCCGGCTAGCTCGACCTCTGTGACAGAAATGGTTCCTCAAGGGTACCTCCGAGAATCTTAGCGGATAGGGCATACTTCTTCTCCATTACTGCCAAGTTCCGAGGTTCCCCCCCCCAACCTTTAGTAGATTTTCCTCCAAAAGACTCTCTTGTTGCGTTGCTTCTACCTTTGCCTTCTCTGGTGCCCGGTGAGAACACGGTATTCACAGAAGGTGCGGGTTTTGCTTCCGCCCTATCCGTTGTGTTCAGAAGAATCACCATACCCCCCTTAAAAGGGTGAGAGCAGTGTCATCCCCGGGGCTTTGCCTTGAGACCTAGTCCACCAGAGCTTTGTCATATTGATGGTAGACGGTTTCCCAACTTTCTTTTTTTTTCGATGTCGGTTGACATTCCGGCCTCAGTAGAGATGATCCTGGAGATGCCCACACCCTAGAGGTTAGAGTCCTAGTCTCGGAGGCAATCATGGAAACTGTATTCACCCCTGTGTAAGCTCCTCTTCTATTGGCCAGGGGTCCATAGAAATCACAAGAAGACGAGGGAATCACTACTCCACCTGTTGCCCCATTGACGTCAAAGATCTCTAATTTCAAGACGGATCAAGCCAAGGCTGGAACATTTGGCCTTGGAACTCCCTCTGGCATTGAGAGTGTGGGCTGAATTTCTGTTTGTCTCTCCAGTATGGTAAGAAGGAATAAAAGGTAAATAGGTGAACATCTCCATGGAAAGGGGTCTGCTGCCATTTTGGCAAATGACAAAGACAACACCAGCACGTCTGGCCCAGAGGCGCCCTGAGGTAGGAGGGAAGGAGAGATTGCAGCAGATAAAGACCAAATTTGCAAGTGTCGTGTGCTAATCTTTGATTACGTCGTGACCTCTCATTGAGATATTCTTGGCTTTTGGTACACTCTTGCATCAAATGCTTTTTAGCTATTCGCTCCACTGAGTGGAGCATGTTGACCAAAGGCCAAAAGTTGAAATAGAGGTGACCATTAGCTATCCTTTATTAAGAGAGCCGAAAGTGACGCGTTTCTGGGAATGGAGCCCTCTGGCGAATGCGTCAGATCTTTCTGAGGCGGCCATGATTAGTGCCCGTCGGACACATAATGGCACGGCAGTGAGTCTGAATTAAACCTCTGCCATGAATCTCGTGAACACATGAACTACTCAATAGATTACATCACCTGGGAGCTGGTCCACCATGCAACAGTCAAAGTCGAATGTGTTAGGAGAAAACAAGGCGGGGCGTCAAGACCAATTCCTACATTCTTCCTCAACGTTCAACCCTCAGAGGCTCCAGGATTTAGTGTTGTACCGCGTGAACGTATGTATGCCGCTATCACGTAGATGCTACTAGAGCCATTGCTTTGGCCATATTAATCGTTCTTGTAGACATGCAATGTTGGGCTTAACCGATGTCTGCATAAAATGCTCCAAGGCCACACACGATAAGTCCCTATCGTGTACTGTCAAATGTTTCAATTGCAGAGAGCCGCATTACGTATCTTAGAAACAGAGCGGTGCGTCTTTCATAGAGATAGAAATACTTGATATTTAGGCTACAGATCGTCTATAATTTCGCGAGGCTAAGGAACTGTCTCTTTCACGACCAGTGCTGCCTGGGGCGTCTTATACCTCAATTTAAAAAAGGTTAAAAACACATGATGAATTAGAGGAGAGCATGAAGTAGTTTATTGGTAGAGAGCAAAGGTAAACAGTTCCTCGGAAGGGAGACTTTCGGAAAATGCGGGTGGACCTTTCCGAGGCGGACATTATTTGTGCTTAATGCAAGGAAACTCGCAGAGCTGGCTGACCATGGAAGGGCTAATATCGAGCGTGTGATGATAAAACTGTAGCGGAGGACTCAAGACTCCCCTTACATTTGTCGTCGCGTTCAATCATGTCATGTTCTCTGAGTAGGAGTGTGCTGTTTTGTATTTCGACCGTGTAAAGGTATACGTTTTACAGCTGAAGAGATGCTACCAATGACAAATGTGTCAACTGCAGAGAGCCGCACCATGAATCGTTAGGGCAATGTGGTATGTATGAACTGGAGGAGATCGTGAGCGTTCAGCATGCCATCCTATTCTCATTTTGCAAGGTTAATGACTTGGTTACGTTGTGCCCAATGCTACCTATAACGTTTTATGCCTCAATTGTTAATAAGTAAAATTCTATTTCTGGTTCCTCCAGGACAACGAGAACGTCCGTGGCCATTATGAACCTTTCTACGGATTTTATCACCAGGGCGCTACTCTACTTGAGTTGATTGCAAAAAAGGCTCACTTTTTTCCTAGTCTAAACCATAGATACCATCCCGAAACCCTATGCGTGGCTGTTTCCAGTAATACTAAACCTTCAAGCGGCTCCAACGAGTCGTCAGACTTTCAGTAGAGAATCTCTTTGAATGTACGTCCTAGACTGTATTTGTGGTCTCATGAAGCTGAAAACCAAAACAGCTTTGGGCTGCAACTTTCTCCCCCAAACAAGGAGAGTGACTGACTCGGAGAAGAGGGCACATCCCAAACAGGAACAGGTCTCCGGATCCACTCCGCCAGACAAAGGTTTCAAAGCGGAGTAAGAAAAAGATACGCAGGATGAGCCTAATCTCCTCCTATAAATCTTCGAAGGTGACAGAACTCTCAGCACTTATACAATCAAGAGACCATTGAATCCCTTTCCTAGAAGTGTACGGCAATTTGCATTTGTTTCTTCTCCACAAAGAGGGCCCATGCATCTCTTCCGATCTATACATGTGGGGCATATTCCTTAAAAGGAATTTCTGTGGATTCCAGCCAACTGGAAGGAGCTGCAGAGACGACTCTTCTAGTTACATGTTAGCTATTTGTTTGTTAGAGAAAATGGTGGACGTGTTCTCCCTTCCAACGCTCCCGTGGTATAAAGTTTTTGCAAACCCAACACGGAAAAGGGATCTTGGAGGAGGCCGAGTGATTTTCACCTGACATGATGCCCTCTTTCTTCTATTTGCTATAAATATCTACCATATTCTTCTAAGGTAGTGTCATTGCAAGCTACACGTGGATATGACTTATACTATTATAACTATGTACATTCCACCTACGGCAGCAGACCACAACGGCTTAGAATTCAGCTGCGTCATGGCATGCTTGCCCTAGCCTTTTTCCTTGATTTTGTATTTGAACGGTATGCACCACATCTGGCGGGGGGTACGCGATCAATTTCAGGGTCCAAGTCCTTAACCACTTGCTCGAAGAGCTGGAGATAGATTTGCTAATTGGAGATGGTCGATAACCCTCATGATAGTGATTCCTTTTGCATTCCACTATCATTTTCTGTGCTGCTACCACCTAAAACCATCGTCTCGGTGATGCTAGTAGCACCGCGGTGAACAGAATTCTCCTTATAGCTTATTATTAGGCTGAAAAATACAAATACTGCTACTTTGGCCAATGGTGAATGTCGTCATATGGAAGCTCTAAAAAAACTGTAGAATATAGGTATGCTTGTAAAATGTATATGTAATTTTCCATGACTGACATTCGCACTGCTTACCCTTTCACAAGGGTCTCTTGTGTGATTAGACTCCAGCTCAGCTATAGAGTAATATATATAACGAAGAATACTAGAAGTTGCCCTGATGTCATTACTTGCACTTGCGTTTGATAGTTCCTTGATTTATAAATGAATCTTTCCTATAATACTTCCTATTCTGGTCTCTTTCAATACTCTTTGCTTAATTTTCTCTTATTTGTCCTTTCTTCCTTCCCTATTGACTTCCAGCAGAGAATCATTTCAGCTTTTCCTAATAAGTAAACTTGAGCCAAAATACATTTTCAGGTCAAGAATATAGAGAATCGCTTCTAGAATGAAGTAACCAGGTTAATCATCCTTGCGTACTAACTCTTTCATCCCTAAACTTAAAAGGCTAACTTTGAATTAGAATTCTAATTGACAACTCTTTCTAGCATTTGACCCAAATAACGTACCTTGACCCAGCCGGCAAGATTTTAAGTCCCGATCAAATAATACAAGCGTATAGACCAAATTAATAAAATAGCAAATCTAGTCTAATAATGGAGAAAATAAAACGAAAAGATCATTAATTTCCTTTCATCTAATTAGCTTGAAATTGAAGCTCCCTTTACTGAAACGTTATTACTGTTATTTTTTAATACAAATGAGGAAAGATGTATTTACAGTGCTGGACAAATTAGTCCAACTCTATTGTCTTCTTTATTAAAATGCACCCTTTTCCCATTACACATTTATTAATTCACATTTTTTATGTCTTGAATTTGTCTGTTATTTGTGCAAAAATAAAGATAAATAATTTAAGGTAATGATATAATTTTAAAATAAAATCATAAAATTCTAAGAAGCAGAATCTGAAACAGAGAATCGTAATCTTCTGATTAATGTTAAAAATATTTGTGGGTAGCCTTTAGGAAGTCTCTTTCTAATGACGCCATTAAGGAAGAGCGAAGAAAGAAACTGGGAATGTTTATTTGCATTGTTTTTCACGCTTAAATTTGGTCTGGTAAATGTAGTGTTATTACGTTAGTATTAATTTGTGGGCTCATATGTTACTTAAATTCTAAATTTAAACTTTTCTATATTAATAAATGCAAATACGAATGATACGCTTATACTAAATTGGACAAAGTCAGATTTGTTTTTTGTAGAATTCGTTTATTTGGAATAAAGACGCAAATACAGTTTCTTGGTTAGCATTTCATTCATTTTATTAAAAAAATACAAAATTGAAAGAATATATGTATCTCTTCAATCAGGTACTTTTAATATCAAATGAAAAAGTATGTCCGAGACAAAGAGGGTAATACCGTGAATATAATGCAACATTAGAACTGATGATGGGTCATCATTTCTAAGAGTGAAATTATGTTGCCTCTGTTACTCATACCCAAGAAACAAACAAAATCTCTTCAATAAATTGAAAAGCCAACGGCATCTTGGAGGCAAATAACAGGTTAAATAGCTGAAATGAGAAATTAAATATGTAAAATTCAAATCTTTATATTGCATATAATAGGCCCTCTAGGTATTTTATTTCTCTTTTTCCATAGACGGAATTTAATGAAAATTTTACCGAGGGATTTTTCTGGTAATTTGGATATAATTTAAACTCTCTTCATATACAATAACTGAAGTAACTCTCAAACAATGAAAAGCATGAAGAACCAAAATATTTCTGTTAATATAGTGATAAGACGCCTCCTCCTAAAATAAATAATGGTAAACGGCAGCTGGTGATAATATTTAATAAAAGATCTGATTGAAATTTTAGGGAAATGGCTCACAAATGATCAGTCACCGCAAACCACGAAACCAATCCTAGTCAAAATCTAATTAAAGTGCAGCACTATGGCTAGAATTCGTTATTTTTAAATAAATCTATAATAACCAATATTCCAACAAGAATAAGTCTGTTAATTGAAATAAATGTGAATTTTACTAGTTATTACCTAAAATAAATGTAAAAGAACTATTAGTTTTGATGAGACTAGTGAGAATTTCTTTATTATTATGTCATTACATAAGATGTCAAGTAAACATGAAAATAGGATCGATAAATTACTATTATAATGTCGATTGGAAACATGCCCAAGGGAAGGAGATAAAAATGTATGGAACTTGTGGTAATCTATTGAATGGTCTAAACAGTTATTATTTTAGAAGTAAGGAATGCTTTAGCAGGAAAGATTGCCAGAGCGACTGGTTTGAAGTACTTAGAAGTATCAGGCGAGGGTGTGTAAAGTTAATATAGCAGGATGAAATCTGTTTTCCTGCCTTACTGAAAAGAGTAGGTATGAAAATTATTTGAAATGAGCTCGTGATTTTGATAAGTAATGATTAAGAATAGGCGTTCTTTATTTTGATGTAATTTAGTGAACTGATGTTAGTGGCTAATGGTGAGAAGAAATGAGATATTTTGTACCATTTTATACAGTATGCGTATGGAAAACAAACAAGCAAATGTAGAAAAGACTAACCTTACAATTTTAATGATTTATTTGGGGGAGGTGTGATATTAGAACCCTTGCTGAGGCCACCTAAAAAGTGCAATTATTCTTGGTGTATAATGAATAATTGTGGTATAAATGTGGTAGACTGCGCTGAAGTTTTTTTTTAAATATTAGGAAAGTTTCAGAGGAAATAAGTGAAAAACGAAAGATATACATAAGGCTCTAGGGGTACTTTGTTTAGGTGGAAAAACGTTGTTATGATAAGAATTTCATTTGGTATGTTTAAATTCCTAGTATCACTTTACTCGTTTCTTGTGTATTTAGGCACGAGGCTTGTCGATAGTCACGCTAAAAACCCCTTTTTGCAGTCAATTATTTACTTCAACTTATATAATTGCCTCCAAATTCGAAATTATCATGCTATAATTACGACTTGGCTTCTTGTAGAAACAAACTGCTCTCATCTTTGTATTTTCCATTCATAAAATCCTTTGAACCCCCAAATGGTTGATTGTAAGGCGAATTTGAATAGAAGCGAAAAATCCCGCAACTCCAATGAATATAAAGTAGAATTATTAATAACTGAATGCGTCTAGCCCAGAAGGTCTTTTTAGATGTGGCAGGTTATCATTTGCATATATTGAAAGTCTTCTGTGTAAAATAGAATTTTCTCGAAGAGAATTTGGATAAAATTTTAGAACTTTGTGAATTTTTACAAAATAAAATGTTTAACCATTATTTACTTAATTGCTGTAAAAAAAGTTAAAGTCTTGGTAAGTTAAATAAAAAGTTAAAACCTAAGAGAAGCAAACAAGTAGAGAATAAAAAAGTGTTACACCTGAAGTTAATATCAAGTCAAATCCATGAAAGAGGAGTTAGAAGGAAGATTTATAGATACATATTTCTATGAAGAAGGAGAAAGATTAATGTTAAAATTAGATATGTGATTGCATGTATGTACAAGGGGCGGTCAATAAGTTTTGCAATTCAGATATAAGGAAACAAGATATAAGGAAAAGTGTTTTATTATTTTTAAATATAACTACCCTCGACTTCAATGCACTTGCGCCACTTGTCCCTGAGGCTTCGAATTTCTGACAACCAGAAATCTCCCGACTGCTGTTCAATCCACTCCTGGACAGCAAGCTGGACATCTTCATCGTCCCTAAACCGGCGTCCACGCAGTGCAGCCTTGAGCTTGCGGAATAAAAAGTAGTCGCTAGGGGCAGATCTGGACTGTAGGGGGCGATGGTTAAGCTCCTCGAATCCGCACTCGCGCATGGTAGCTTTGCAACTCTGCCCTTGTGGACTTTGACGACGTTGAAGTTGATCATGGGGCGTGATGTTTCGTGAGGTTTCTAGGGACCCAACGTGCAGAGACTTTGGTCATGGCCATATTGTCGTGGATGATGTTCATAACACTTCCATGTTTATATTCCAAGTTCTCGCTCGATTTTTTCGACTTTAACTCGTCGATTTTCGAGGATCATCCTCTCCACACGGGCCACATTGTCCTCGTTAGTCACGACTGAAGGGCGTCTTGGACGGGGGTCATCTTCAAGGGACTCACGACCATGACGGAACTCCCTATTCCACCGAGCAATGGTTGCATAGGAAGGGGTGGTGTCGGTGTACACTGCAACCATGCGCTCATGGATCTATTTTCCATTCTTGTCTTCCTTGGTAATAATTTGATCACTGCACGGTGCTCAACCTTCTCCATTGTTGAAAAATTTGTGACTGATGATCGGCGATTAGCTACTGCTTCTGTATTAGACGATGCAGCGTCGTGCGACTGCATTTCGTGACTTGTCATAACTTGTCCTAACACCCCCACAAACAGCCATCTTCCTTCCTCTGTTCTGCCCTACCGATTCGCAAAATTTATTTACCGCCTCTCGTAAGTATATAATGTAAGAAAATTCAGATACTTAGATAGTTAATGATGAAAACCAATACTTATTGTGCAAATAAAAATTATCACTCTATTTTACCTATTTCTTATCTATCTATTTTGTTGTTTTTGTCCTCTGCCCCTTTAATTTTTTTACTCTAGCTAAACATTATGTTAGAAGATGATTACGCTAACTTATGCCCTAGTGTGCGATGGAGAAATAAAATATTTTCTATCTATTGTGGTTAATATTACTGGACTTGCAATAACACGAGACTTGTAGATGTGACGCCATGCGACAATATTTGAGGGAAGGGATATAAGAAACTGTTCAAAAACTTGATATGCAGGTATACTAGTAGATATGTGTTGAAACTTATGGATATAGATAGATTAAATGCATAAACTTCACTCCCTAGATTAAAGTGTTATTAATCTCATTATATTTAGGACATGCCTTAATCGGACCCTGAAGTCTTTGCAGTTCGTATTTATATAGTTCTGTAATTTTTTCTACAGAAATTTCGTGTTTATTCTTCGAGGCAAAAAAAAGGTTGTATTGGTAAAGATAAATGATATGAACAAATGCGTATATGCAGACTGTATCAATTTCAACCTCTTTTTATAGTCATGGTAAATTTTTATATCTTCAACGCACATAATTTCGTTTGGCACGCATTAGCTCTTACTTTGTAAGCATTTTAATCTTAAATAACTAACTGGTCTTTGTTGGAAAAGTATATAGAAAGAACGTTACAAATAGTACCTTATAAAAATTAGTTCTATAACAAAAGATAATAAAGGCAAGGCAGGATCAACTGCTTTCAGTTTCATTGAGGTGACCCTGGCATGTAACATTAACGCAAAACCCTCAACTGCGTTTTGCAACCGAGAAATTAGTTCTTTAGTGATAAAATGCACACAAAGTAAAAGCTATTTCATTCAAAGGGAAATTGCATGCGCTGAAGAAGTATAAAATTCAGCATATGTGAATAGGACGATCATCTTCCTGTGTCTGCTCAAAAATGACAATAAAACGAGGTTACCAGTATAATAAATAGCCCTTGTATATTTGGCCTTCGTTCATATTTTCTTTAAAATTTTCAAAACTATATAGCTTTTACCATCTTATTAAGTAATAAGCTTAAATTTGGGGAGGATTTTTCTGTCTTCAATTGTTTTGGTTATAAGACGAACTTTGGGTGGCATAAAGTCGTATGCGCTGATTTAATATTAAAAAAAACGAGATGTTTTTCTTCAATTTTAAATCACTAATTACGCATTTTTTTTACTTTTGTACTGAAAGTTATACACTTTTTACGTAGGATTAGGTACATACGTCTAGATCATCAAGATACATGTTTTTACGCTTTAAAAGAACCAAGCAATTTTGAATCAATCTTTTCCTTTTCCTAAAGGTTATTGACCATCTACCGCTTCACGTGTGTATTGTGATTTCGTGATCAATATGAATCCAGTTTGCCCCTCCTACTACTAATTTCTTATTCACAACATCGGTTTTGAAGGGGTGATATTTACTTGTAATCCTTGCCTTATAATCTGTCTCAAAGAGTCCTTTTTAGTGGACGTGGCCTGACTTTATTCGTTATAACAGTGAGCTAAATATCAAGGAGCAATCGAAAGCATGTTTGTTCGAGTCCTGCCCATTTTAAACTCTCGTTTTCTATTTTTCTTCTTTATTTCTTAAATTAGGTTATATCCTCGATAGTTGTCATTTAAAAAAGAAGAAGAAACTTTGAACTCAGTCTTTCCTTACTTGAGGATATCAA
This sequence comes from Ceratothoa steindachneri, assembly GCA_963969495.1. NCBI lineage: Eukaryota > Metazoa > Arthropoda > Malacostraca > Isopoda > Cymothoidae > Ceratothoa > Ceratothoa steindachneri. Next base: position 11,556,229 of record OZ018322.1, read on the forward strand.
ACATGTATGTATGTACACTGGTTGCATGATTACTCATGCCGTAGATGCGCGACTTTGGAGAGTCTTATTATCAATCCGCTTTCACCTCTTTATAGCGAATAAGTTGAACCTCACGATTCTGAATGAAACTCAGGTGCGCGGGTTTAATGAGCCAGGCCAATTGCATTTGATGGACGAGCAGCTGCACCCTAGGTAAAGGCCGAACCTTTCGGTGTTCGATGGATCTGCAGATGGGTCCGTCGAACATCTCAGACCCCTGGCATTCAATAGATCGTAGCTGGACCTGTTGAAAAGGCTGGACTACCAAAGCACGTTGGATTCGCCGGTGAACCCGTTCATGAGTCCGTACCAGACGCCACCTGAAAATCCCCACGTGGTCTTGAAAGGGAAGCCAGACTTCTTTGTGTCCGATGAACCCACAGTTCATGCTGTTGGAGAATCTTGAACCCTTGACCACCTTAGACCCAAAGAGGATCCCATTGAAAGGCTCGGGTATTCTGTGATAGACCTACTCGTCGTTGGGTCCGTGATCTCTATTGGAAACAGTTTGGAAAGAGGCAGATAGATTTTCTTCTTTTACATGAAATCTAATCTGGATCGTACTCTTCTGTAACTACTTTGATGTAGAGCGTCGATAAACTCAATTTCCATCGGGTCGTGGTGTCCCATTTCGAATGAAAATGACATCACCAACCTTAGGAATCATTTATCCTTGGTTGCTGATAGGAACACGACAGGGTATTTCCGACCGCTGAGAGACTATGATCTTTGCCGCAGAGACTTAATCTTCCATGTGCTTGTGATATTAAAACTAATAACATCCCATTTCCATTCTAAGAAGCTTGAAATACCGAGACAGATAATGATCTTGAGTTTTCTGTTCCAAATGATATTGCTACAGTTCAAGCTGTCACAAGGAACTAGTGTATGCAACAAACTGAGTAAGATTATGATGCCCATAATATTAATGCGTAAGATTCCTTACTCAACCGCAACTCGTTTCTGATGGTCTGAACCGCTATTGAAATACTCTAAAACGTAATTCCAACGTATGCCGTCTAAGTTTTCTACCTTCGAAGGCATGCGGACGAAGGCAGTGGATTAGATCATTGAGACAACTCTTTGGTGGCGTGCAAGAATTCAGGTATATTTATGACAGCAATTTAATAAACTGTGAATGTATCAATAGTCTAAGGGGATAAGAAATTGAACGACGGAAGTTGTTTATCTCGGTTAAGTGCCACGTACTCGATTTCCGACTAACAGGACATTTTTCCCACCGCAGGACCCTTTAGAAGGTGATGTGACACATTTGTTGGCCTGGGGCAATGACAGATTTCTAACATTACTCTCTTTCTTGTTCAGTTTTATTCCGTGATGTTATAACGGAGGAGGTTGTAGAAATGACAACTTTTCTTACCTAATATCAACAATACATTATTCGATGATATTTCCATGGACATCTTGTGGGCAATAAACCCTACGTGTTCTCCTGGCCACATCACGCTCAAGCTCAGAGTAGTGTATTTTGCTACAAGACTTTCAGAGGCGATCCCACTTGATAAGATTAAATTGCCCCAGTTGCAGAAACGATGATTACGATTTTTCTTGCGTAGAAATTTCTAAGGAATGTCGAATAGACTCCGGGGCAGGCATCGGCAAACTCCGGCAATCGTGCCAAACTTGGCACGCGAGGCATCTATCCTTGGCATACGATTTTTTCCTCTACTTTAAGCAAAGCAATGGAACACATTAAAACTTAAGTATATATTAAAATTACATAGTTTCTAATGCTAAAAATTAATATATTTCTGGTAACGGTCTATCTACCCTATATTTGGACATATCGATGGCTGATCTTTTTTTAGTGCCTCTATTTTAACATTATGTATACATTGGGTATTATAGTTTCTTGGCACTTAAAACTAGAAAATCTTTTGTTAAAAAGGGAATTGTCACTCAAGACCAAAGTGTTTCTTAACGCCTGGACCAGGGTGTTGAGTCTCTATCAGACTTGATGAACCAGATGCACAAACTTTCTTAAGTCGTTCCTGTATTTATTACACTCTATTTCCTACATACCAATGGAATTGGTAAGAGATTCAATGGAGTCAAGTAGACCAAAATTTGCTACTCAAGAGAGTGTGCCATTTGCTAGATACCTCATGGTAACGTCAAATTTTCGCTATTTGAGCTCTTGCGTGGACACTAATTACCAAACCATATCACTATCTTGTGCATATTGTAATCTAACCAACGGCTGAATGAAGATCTCAGTACAACTAACCAATATGTACTTAACATTCGAATCATTTCAAACCTGCCGTTAATATCACCAGCATAACGTTAACATGAGTGGTACGCTTTCTGCCTAATATTCCGTAAATGGGGCTAAAGAGAGACGCTTAATCTGATGATCGACGAAGAGATTTTATTCTACATACTGATTAAATATAACCAGCAACAAATACATAAGCGTCGTCCCATAGCTACCTTCACTTACTGATCATAGTTAAGTGCTGCCATCGACTCCATCACACCAATTACCAAATCATATCACTATCTTGTGCATATTGAAGAAAAATGCCCTTTATCTCAGTCGCAGGAAGTGAACAACTACAGGAAGTCCAAGGACCTTGCCTAGATGAACTATGTCTAATTACTACCTTGGGGGCCTTTCAACAATTGACAAGGGAACAGCTTAAACATGTCCAAATTTGTGAGGGGACAAAGATGGAACTCAATGGTGAAATCTCAAATCTAAAACAGGAAGGAGAACCCAAGCCTAACTTCGTGCCTGAACTGACCATAGTTCATGAAAACTAAGCAATAATCGAATATATATCTTCTTATATGAGGTTATTACTGAGGGTGGACTAAATCATATCAACATACCATCCACTTAAAGTCCATTGACCCCATTAGGAACAGATCATAAAAACTCTATTCCTCTTCATGATCGGTATGAATGCTATAGGAAAGTGGACAAATTACGGAAAATGAAAATTATTTCCCTTTTTATTATTCAACAGTCATCATAGTACGTATGGTAAAAGGCACCTGTGCATCGATATTAGAAGTTTCTATAGGATGTCACAGTTTGATGCAGAGTTCGTTATTGTAAAGCAATATGGGGTTTGGACTAGTTAATGACAAAGTTAGCCTAGATAACAGTCATCAACCCTGCTTTAAATAAAGAAGAAATAAATTGGAGAAAGAAAACGAGAATCGTCTAAAGTAAATGGGTGAACTGAGGTAACCGGTAAGTTTCAGGGCAAATAATGGGTGTAAATTTTAACAGGGTTTATTTTTAAACTTAACAATTAAGCAGAATATGAGTATAATGGAGAGTAAGAAGAAAACTGGAAATACACAGATGGAATATGGTAATTATGAATTTTTACAAATAAATTAATTCCAATGATCAACACACATTTTTCATTGAGACCTTACTATACTCTTATAAATGTTAAATCCGAACCTGCCTTTGGTTTTGCTGCAGCGCATACCGTTTCTAAAATTTTCGAAAAATTAAAAAGGGCCGATTGCGATTATAAAATGTAGTATATTACTGGTATTGCTCTATTGCATGCATCATTATTGTACTTCTAAGATGAGCAAACTAGATGCTTCGTGAGTGTTTGCTGGTTGAAGGGGTGTAGAGTAGAATTCATTTACTTTTGTAACCCGCATGCATATTTTGCGCAATTATTAGTAAACTTGCTTTATGCTTCCAGGTTCCTCATTTGATGTGCATCTTCTAAGCTGCTGCTTCTGCGTTGATCATAAGGGGCTTCAAAATATTTCCACAAAACAGCAACAATGCCTAGATGATGCAAAAATCATTCAGATAAACTCTGATATGTATGTAAGCATTTCACAACAAAATCCTAGCAGCGTACTATCACAAAGAGAATGTGCAAACTCTACTTCGGTTGCCCTTTGCTGACCAACTAAATAAAAGCTTCAATGCCCTTGGCTGTTCCTATGATATGCAGAGAGCTCAGAGATCATATCGAAAATTACTATTTCTTCAGTGTGACCAGAAAAGGGTTTTCTGCAAAGAACAAGCACCAAATTGTTCATCCAACCATGGATTCGGCGTGCAGACCAGTTGCACATGGAGTATCTTTGTTAATTCCAGTGCCACCTGATGATGGACTCAAGGAATAGAATGAAAATGGAAAAGACAACTTTATATAGGGTACAAAGATACGAAGGCAACGACAATCACAACATAAGTATAATTTTAGAAGAGGTGAACCTTACAGCGCTTTATTTTTACATTTAGCCGAAAATAACGACCCCATTGACTGGAACTCTGCAAAATTCCTTTATGATTCCCTTAATTTCACAAAAATAAATATTGTCGAGTGTTCATTAATTGGCATCTTACCTAATATAAATATCTCCCCTGGCTTATTTAAACTCGACCCTGTTTTAAAAAAATCTTGTACTAAATGAAATAACTTCATAATGCAGCCTGCTGTCACTCTTTATTAGTGTAATATCATTCGCATTGCCTCCCGCACAACGTGTCTCTGCTTTGACCGTGGATTAACTTTTAGCCCTAAATGTTTTCGTTCTAATGATAATCCTTTAAAATTTTTTAGTTTTTTTCCCCCCATCATATTCCATTCATATACACGACTTTTTTGTGTGTATATCGTTTTAGGCATGCATATGTCTGATATTAGTTGCGTAATGATCTTTTTAGTGGTACTTCTCTGTCTTTTTATTATGTTTTTCCATTCGTTGGTACTATGTGATTGGCGTTCCCTTCGTATCTTTATTTCCTATATAAAGTTGACTTCTCCATTTTCATGCTATTCCTTGAAAATAAACTTGCAAATATAGTTCGAAAGTGCTTGGATTCATCTTTTTAATTTCCTGTGGGTTAATTTTCATATATATATATATATATATATATATATATATAAGAAAATTAACCCACAAGAAAATGAAAGGATGACTCCATGAATCCAAACACTTTCAACTACATTTGCAAGTTTATTTTCAAGGAATAGCCTGAAAATAGAGAAGACAACATTATATAAGGTACAAAGATACGTAGTAAACGCCATCAAAAATACAAAACAGTTAAAAACACGAGGAAAAAAAAACAATAAGCAAATAATAACAGACATGTGCATCCCTAAAACATATACACACAACAACGCGATGTATATGAATGGAATATGGTTGGATGAAACAAAAAAAATTTTAAAGGATTATCATTAGAGCGAAAACTTTAGGGCTAAGAGTTTATCCACATCCACAACAGAGAAACGTGCTGGGGGAGGCAATGCGAATGATATTATACTAATAAAGAGTGACAACAGGCTGCATTATGAAGTTATTTAATTTTTTACAAGTTTTTAAAAAAAAACAAGCTTGAGTTTAAATAAGCAAGGGGAAATTTTCATATTGGGTAAAATGCCAATTAAGCAACACTCGACAATAGTTCTTTTGGGGAAATCAACGGATTGATAAAGGAATTTTGCAGAATTTTAGTAAATGGGGTGGTTATATTCAGATAAATGTAAAAATAAAGCCCTATTTATTTTTCATCTTCTAATGTTATACTTATGTTTGTGATTTCTAGTAGATAAAGATTTATTAGTTTTCCCGAAGTAAGGTAAATTACAACTAAAACATTCTATAGAATATACTCTACCTTTTTTCCTTGTATTATTCTGGACGAACATTTTATATAAATTGGATTCATATCTAAAATTTACAGATATATTAAGTTGCCTAAAAATACGGGCGATACAAAAAAATGGTTCAAAGTATGGCAAGATAAGACAATTTTGGTAATTGAAAACGGGTGTGTTATTAGTTCTAGAAAAAGTTATCTTTGCAAAGTTTAATGAAGTATGCAAAAATTGACGAGGGTAACAAAGTTTCTTCCCTATTTCAAAAGTATTGGACAATTTCTTATCCAAAAATTCCGGACTAACAAGGCGTAATGCACGCCAAAAAATAGAAGTGAATAGTGACCTTTAATTTGAACACTATTATAAGATTAAAAGTGAATATATGAACTAACGTTAGACGGTTTGCGATAAACAGAGTATTTAAAACCTCACGGCGTCCTATGTATCAAAAGGTCAAGAAAATGAAGAGTCCCATTATCTTCAATTTCAATTGTAAATTTAATAGAAAAGACTAGAGAATCAAGATTACATAGAAAATTACTGATTTCTTTTCAGGAAGGCCAAAAGCATATAATATCATCAATGTAACGGTACCATATAATAGGTAAAATCGAGGATTTGGGGCCAGAATAACGTCTCAAAGAATTCAATATATAAATTAGAGAGGGTGAAAGATAGACAACCCCTCATCGGAAGACCGAATTTTTTAAGGTATGATTTATCATTGAAAGAAAATTTACAATATTTAGCAGAAAGAGAAATAAGAATTAGAAAAGTATTGACCGGTACAGGGAGATCTAAATTATGTAATTTATCGCAAAGGAGAGGAAGAAGATCGTTTAAAGGAACTTTAGTCAATAAAGGACAAACATCGAAGCTGATAAGAATGAAATTTTTAAAGTAAGGTATTGTATTAAGCTTCTCTATAATTTCCATGGTAAGAAGCAATTTTGGAACTTCATACTTTGTCAATAATAAAGGATTTGAACTTATGCTTTCTGGTATAATTTCTTATGAGCCTGTGACGTGTTTAATTACATTATCTTGCGGAGACAATTAATGTCATTATATTTACTATTTTTCTGATTGTTTAAGAAAGTAGATCCGATAGTAGAATAAAACATCAAAATCATACTCAACAATGTGAAAATAGTCATGTAAGCACAGTCACATAAGAGACAAGTTGGTTTGTTTGTGGTTAAATATCTGTTGCACAAGACAAGTGACGGAATATTGTATATTTGTACCTATTGGTTTTTTATAGAACAGAGTCTGATAAAATGAAACAAATATTAGATTCAAATTCAGCAGCATGAAATTAGTTGTGCGGGCATAATCTCATATTTGAACCATTTTGGATGTTGACCAGTGATAGACCATACTGTACCTACTGTACTAGGTATATTCTGATTTACCTACTAGCTCACGTTCATGCTGAATGAACTAATTTCCAGCCATAATATGACTATCTGTTTAACTCCCAGACAAGTCCATGCTGAATGAAATAATAAATTCTGGCTGTTTAACTGTCAGATAAGTCCAATCACCTGAAGATTGTAGAATGTATAATGAATAGGTATAAGTCTAATGAAGTAGTGAAAAACCGTTTGTTGCCTCAAATAAGGAGATGGTTTGCTGACAGATCATGCATATTTCAGCAAGCCTCTGCTCCTTGTCACACGGCACGGTCAGTGTGAGGACATGGTGTGCACAAAATAGCATTGAACTGCTATCATGGCCTGGAAATTGCCCAGACATAAAGCCAATTGGGAGTTTATGGTTTATGTCCTCTAAAATATGTAATCAACGAAGTTCATATAACAATTACAGCAAAGCTCATATAACGTCTTATCTACATTTAGAGTTACTCGGACAGAATCAAGAAATTATGCAGAACTTTAAGCACTAGCGCCAGATCCTGTTAAAGTGGGTAAAGCGCTTAAAGGAGGTCAAACTACATAAGTATTAATCAATGTAAGAAAAGGTAACTTTATCCAAGGTTTTCACAGAAAAATTAATATCTTTAAAGGAATCAATATATATATATATATATATATATATATATATATATATATATATATATATATATATATATATAATTATCCTTTGGGATTGGTGACGGATATAAAGCGAATTGTTTGAGTTAGAAAGGCCCTATTAGGATTTCCCCACTCTTCCAGAGCATCTTCTCAGGGCTTGATAGAGAAAAACTAGTTTAATCTCCCGCGCATTTAAACTTTCTTGCTCCTATCTTAACTATCAGAAAGAAGTTATCTTGAATATAGCTATTTCCAACAAAAGGGATAATCTTTAGACCTACCATCATACAACCCTATTATATAACTTTATTTAGTTTATATCCTGCTTCCTGTTCCTTCGTTACTCTTCCCTGTTTTTTAATTATATTTTCAAAGGAAATATTAATGATAGGTATTCTTCTATATTATTTAAGATAAACTATGTCACTAAAAATGTCCTAGAAATGAAACAAAATCAGCCATTTGATGTATAGTGAAAGAACTTTCCCTCAATTATCAATGTAATTTTGTATATATAGGGTTCGGAAGGTTTTCTTTCGCATAATGATTATCTCAGACAAATAATAAAACTGGTTTTATTTTTTGAGTTGTATTCTTAAAAATTAGGATCAATTTGTCTTCCTGAGAGCACTGTCGATCTACTTCGAAGCCTCACTCCACTCATTACATCGGTAAAGGAGGCAAGAACATATCAAAACGCTCCGATGATGATCGAATAAGATCGAAAGCTCAGCAATTTAGTTTGGTTTTTACCAAACTCATTCATTTAAAAGAGAGATGAATACTGATCAAGTAATCCACCATCTACAAGATGCAATAAAAAAGATAGTTAGAAGAAGAGAAAGTTGCCAAAGGAAATCAATTAAGGAAAAATACTCAATGGTCTTTAACAGAAATATATATATATATATATATATAGATATATATATATATATATATATATATATATATATATTCCCTAGGTTAAAACAAATGTAATGACCTATTTTATAGTTTTTCGTTAAAATTTCAGAAATTTATGACTATCGAAATATTTAATCATAAACATAACCTGGATTGCTTTCATGAAACACATCCCATCTGTTAACAACTTTATAATTGCCACGTTTATAAATTTCTTTAGGTTTTGTTGCCAAATATGAATCCAACTCGTTTCCAACCTCTCGAGATTGATGTTAACTTAAGAACATCTAAATGGTTTAGTAAGACCCCTAAATGTGAGCAACAGACTGGGCAGGTCAGAAGAATATGGAAGATGAGGCAATATTTCCCCCACTGAGCTGCTCCAAGACAATTTTGGTCATTTGAGGTGTGTTAGGACAGGCAATATCATAATGGAGGATGTCACCCTTTCTGTGCGGCTCAAAGCGGCTTTCACTACACAGGGTTAATTGCGGTAGATATTAACAATAATTGGTTGATTGTTGTCTAGCACTTCATAGTGATCAAGTCCTTCACTCTTCCTGGGATGATGTTCTTTACTCAGTTATTAAGGGAGTTTGCTTCCTCGACGTATCCACGAACGGTGCATTTGAATGATATGATAAAGGATCCACTTCTCATCCGCAGTAATATTTCTGCGAAAAAAGGTGCCTGAAGTTAACTAAAGGCAAGGACTCGCAGCAAGCAATACGGAGTTTCAGATTCGCTGTGGACAGTTCCTGCGAGACTCATTTTTCAATTACTGAAACCTTTTAGGTTTCAAAGCGGCTTTCACTCCACAGGGTTGATTGAGGTGGATATTAACATTAATTGGTTGATTGTTGTCTAGCACTTCATAGTGATCAAGTCCTTCACTCTTCTAGGGATGATGTTCTTTACTCAGTTATTAAGGGAGTTTGCTTCCTCGACGTATCCACGAACGCTGCATTTGAATGATATGATAAAGGATCCACTTCTCATCCGCAGTATTATTCCTGCGAAAAAAAGGTGCCTGCAGTTAACTAAAAGCAAGGACTCACAGCAGGCAATACGGAGTTTCAGATTCGCTGTGGACAGTTCCTGCGAGACTTATTTTCCAATTAGTGAAACCTCTTTAGGTTTCAGTAGGACATTCGTATGGCTTACATTGCATTATTGTGTGTGATTTCTAAAAGTTGTAGCAGGATTTTTGTGGACACAGTTTCGAAATATTTAGAATCATGTAGTTTTAGGCTACCTATTTTTCTCCATCTTTTAGACTATATTCACCACATCAGACAGGGCAAACCACCTTATGTAACTACTTTCATTTATGCCTTTTCCGTTTAAGTGATTTTAAAGGATTTGGCATCAATACCTACATGAAACCTTTATTAAACTTATCAAATAAAACATGTCTAATGTGATCGCTAGATAGGAGGAGTTAGGGGTGAATATCAGGAAATTATGAACAAGGCATTTATTATCTGAAAGATAAAGTAATGAATTTCTCATATTACCCTTCCTTTACGATAACAATATTTACTAATTTAACAAATACTATACAAAACTTTATTCTAAACAATCTAACATTGCTTTCGC